>JAESUZ010000634.1:0-1200000 GCA_017311185.1 Proteles cristata cristata
ACTCCCTCTCTCTCTGACCCTCCCCTGTTCACGCTGTCTCTCTCTATCCTAGAAATAAAATAAAAATATTTAAAAAAAAAAAAACTAACTTAAAACTACTGCAGGGCACTACTGTCAGTAGAATGTAAGTGATATGGAATTTTTTTAAAGCAGTCTATACACCCAACCCAGGCCTAGAACTCATGACCCTGAGATCAACAATGACATGCTCTAATGACTGGGCCAGCTAGGCACCCCTGAAACTTTTCATTATAGCAACATATTTAGTAACTTCGCTTAAATCAAAACAAGAAAAATAGACTTTACGGAATAAAGATAGGACAATTTGTGAATTACTCACATGTTTATTTTCTTACTCATCCAGTTTGTTGGCCCTTTACCAAAATACCCTTACATGTGCAATAATAATTAAATTCAGTCATGTTTGATATTTTCATGACTTTCTCTGTGCAAAAAAAAACACATATTTTTCAACTTGTTATGAACGCATATTTGTCAATGTTTGCAGAAGGGATACATTTCTCGCCGCCGCGTTCCACGCGAACCCCGCCCCCCACTGCCCTCCCACGTGTGTGTTCCCTACTCGGCTCGGTGGAGACCGGGTGGTTTGGGTTCCCCCGCACTGGATCAAGAGGCGCCCTGTCCGAGGCCAACGGAAGAAGGTGCGGATGCCCGGCGCGGGGAGGAAGGCTTGGGGGCGCGGGGTGCAAGGGGGTGGGGAAGCGCTGCATGCAGGGGAAGGGCGCGGAGGGTGCCCGCCGCGCGCGTGCGCCCGGAAGACTCCGGGCTCCACCTGGAGGCCCGCGGTCGGCGGGGAGGGAGAGCATATCTGCGCAAGAGCCCAGGCCGCCGCCGCTGCTCCGTGGGTGGGAGTCCGCTCTGCAGGCCCGGCTGTCCCGCCCGCAAGCTGTGTGACCTTGGCCGAGTCACTACTCCGCCTCTGCCAGCTTCCCATTCACCCAGGGCGTGGTAAGAAGCAGGTGCCGGGCTGAGCCGAGCTCCCCGCGCCCAGCGCACCGTAGGCGGGAGTGGTTTCCTTATTCTAAGCCTGGGCCGTAGGCGCCGGGAGATCAGACAGCCCAGCACTGATGCGCTGTGCTCGGCAACGCGGTGGGGGGCTCCACACACAGCCTTTAATGACACTTTCCTCTCCGCGACCCCGCCGTCCCTCCCTCCCCCGGCGGGTGATGGGCAACGGCTCGGCCCAGAGGCCGCACCCCTCCAGGGAGAGCGGGAGCCAGGCTATTGTTGTGGCTGAGATTCTTTCCTAAACGGAAGGCCCCGAATGACAGGATAGCTGCTCTAATCTCTGCGGGGGCGACCGTGGCCAGCGAAGGGGCCCCTCCCGTGGTGCTGGGGCCTCAAGGGCGCCGGCGTGAGCCCCTCCTGCTGGCAGATCCTGACCCTTCCCGGAGCCCCTCTTTCCTTGGGGCCGCCTTTTCTCAGGAACCCCCCCCCCCCACCAGCTAATGCATCTCCTCCTTTCTCTGCACTCCATCTTCTCTCTCAGCCCTCCTAAGCCTCTCCCTCCCTCTGTCCATCTCTCCCTCTTTCTCTCCTTTTTCTCTCTCCCTTCATCTCCATCTCTCCCTCACTCCTCCGTCTCCCTCTCGTTCCCTCCCCTCTCCACACCCCCTGCAGTCCCTTCCTTCCCCAGACTCTGGCCCTCCCTGACACCCTGGCCCGTGCTGTTTTGGGGCCTGTATCTTTCACCATCTCTCCGCCAACACCCCCCTCCTCCAGACCCCAGCAGACAGCCCACCCCTGCCTGACACCTCTTCCAGGACAGATACCCCTCCTTGAAAAAGTACCCCCCCTTCTCTGACAGAACAAACATCCTTCTCTCTCCCCTGCTTTCTTCATCTGGGTCACAGAAGCAGTGCTTTGGCTGAAGTTGTGAGCAGTCTGTCATGCCTCTGACCTCCAAGCGCCCCAACCCCCGCCCCAAGCAGGCTGAGCTCCCTGAGAGCTGAAACCACGTCTGACCCAGCTGCTGACCCCACAGCGCAGAGAGCCCCATTCAGTATGATTTGTTGACAGCAGCTGAGACTGCGGGGTGAGGATTTAGGCCAGAGGTGTCATTGCAGGCCAGGGGCTAAGAGGCAGGTCCATCTAACATTGATGAGCACCTTGAGGCACCAGGGGCTTTCTCAGCAGCCCTTTCTTTGTGCCACTCAAGACCTGGCACTCATTCCCATTTTACAGAGAAGGAAGCTCAGGGAGGTTAAGTTCTTGCTCGAGGCCACACAGCCTGTGAGTGGTTACACCAGGGTTAGACTCAAAGGCAGGGCTGAGGTGTGTGGGTGGCTGTGGTGAGGGGCTTGTGTAGCTGGCTGCTAAGGAAGGTGACAATGTGGGTCTGGAGTCTGAGTCTGGCTCTGAAGGCCTCCCTGAGCCATCTCTTTTTCCCCGACACTTACCAGAGCTGCTCTCCCAAACTCCCTTCCCCCAAGCCCCCACTCCCTTCTCCGGAAGGAGCCAGTTCTGACTCAGGCCATTTCCAACTGATCATCAAGGTGATCCGGGAATGAGCTTGGAAATAGGAAGGAAATTCCTCTCTCAGATTTGGCCTCCCACAGGCCCAAGGTCCTGGCTCTAGCACCGGAAGGAGCCACTTTAAGGATGTCCCTAGGGATCCTTGACCAGAAAGACAGATGATCCGTTCATGGCAAGTGTGACCCAAGAGTCAGGCAGGGCAGGCCGCTGTAGCTCCACCTCACCATCTCCCCACTCTCGCTGACTTTCAGGGCTCTCTCACCCAGAAGGCCAATCCAGTTTGACCTCTCCTCCATGAGCCTGCTCTGCCAGTACAGTAGAGGGTCTGTGTCCATTGGCATGCCAGGCGGGACAGGGTACTGTCCCTCCTCAGACTGGGGGCTCCTTGACCATCCCCCACCTCGGACTCCTGAGAGCAGAGCTGTGTCTCCCCTCTCAGACTGCGCGCTCCGAGGTCTGGGGGGCTGGCTGCCTCCCCCATCTGACGGAGTGCTCCTACAAGGAGACAGAGTCACTTCTAGTTGCCCTCATCAGACCAGAGGCTGCCCCACGGCAGCACCTGCATTCCACTCTGAATCCCCTCTTTCTGTAGCCCAGCATCTGTCCTCGGTCCCCAGAAAAGAGCCAAAGAGCTGAGAACCCCACTCCCCACTTCCCACCCCCCACCCCCCAACCCACCCCACCTGCCCCCACCCACCCAACCCGGATGCTCCTTTAAGACCAAAGGGATGGGGGTTGTCAGACACAACAGCCCCATCCTCCCCCTCCTTCACAGGCCAGGTTTCCTGCCATTGACAGCATCCCAGCTGGGCCCTGCCCAGCCTCCATGCTTAACCCCTTCATGACCAGATCTCAGCGCTGCTGCGGGCCAGGACCCCAACCTGCATCTATACAATTAGGAGAATGAAGGTACCCATTTCACTGGGTTGTTTTGAGGATTAAAAATATTAATCATGGCGTGAAGCACACACAGGACAGTGCCCAGCAAATATTAATCTCCCAATAAAAGTTCTTTGCATTGTGCGAGCTTGGATCAGTCATTTCACATCTCTGAGTCTCAGTATTCTCAACTGTCAAATGGGGAACTAAAACCTACTACTCCCCAAAGATTGTCCTAGGGATGAATTGTGATCGTGTAGATGAAAGCATTTTGCAAAGAACTGTAATAATACAATATGGAACTATATCATGGACACACACACAAAAAGACTTCCTTTAACTAGGTGATAAAAACCTCTTACCAGCAAATGGGCCTCTGATTTTTTCAGTCTCTTTACCTTACTTTACAGACAGAAGGTACAGTGGAGAGTGGTTTTGGAGTTGGGTTTTGGCAAGATCCTGTTTCTTCATCCATCAAGTGGGGTGGTCACCCCTGCGGGGGGGGGAGGCACCCCCTAGTGTTTTTAGGAAAAACAAAGGAGATCCGAGAGAGCACAGGTGTGAATGTGCTTTGCAGAGGTTAAAAGTTCTACAGGGGAGGGAAAGGGATTTGTGGAGCATGGCCAGCTGGACCGGGCAGGGGCCCCTTGGCAGGGACATTGACTTTGTAGTTTGGGTGCTGCAGTTTACTGGGGAAAGGGGAAGAGATCTCCTGGCACCAGCGCTGCGGGGACAGGGCTCCCCCTTGAGACATGAGATGTCAGCTCTAGAAGTTCCTGGTGGCGCAAGGGCGAAAGGACGCCAAAGGACCCAGGCTTGGCCACTGAATCCTTCCTTCACCACCTCTTCCCAGCCAATCTCATTGGCCATCAGAGGACCATGGGCAGAGGCACCTCCAATGGGATCCAAGGTGGCTGTCTTGCCAAGACTTGCTAGGACAGGCTCACCCCACACATGTGCAGCACCCATGCCCCCACCCTTGGGCTGCAGATTCCTGGCCTCACCCCTAGGGAGAGCAGGCTTGACACCATCCACACACCCCAACCAGGACAGGCCCAAACCTGCTACAGAGGAAACCAAGCACAGTCAGGACACTGCTCTGCCTTTGCATTTTAACCAAGAGGATCTGCCAACACCTAGCAGAGGGGACTGGCCCCACGTGAATAGCATATCCCTACCCCAGGCCTCTGGAGGAAGCTCAGAATCAGGAGACTTTTTCTGGGGTCCTGGCAGCGCCCCAAGCTCACTATGCCTCCACACAAATCACTTAACCTGTCAGGGCCTGTGTGGCCATCTATAAAATAAAAGGCCTGGACCTGGGCCAAGGGTCCTCTCCAGCACGGAGACTGTGACCAGGAAGGAGTTAACTGGAGACCAGACTCCTGGTCAGGAAGGCGAGGGTTAATCTGGAGGGAGGGGGGAGGTGGAGGCTCTCTCTCGCCTTTTCCTGTGGAGAGTGAGGTTTGGCTGCTACCAAAGTTACTTCCAGTCCTTGCTGTCCCTCCTGCCCTCGTGTGGTCCTGCCCAGGGACCCCTGCATTCAGCCTCCATACACAGAGGTGAGTGCATCCTGCGCCCAGGCTGGGGTGGGAAGGCACGCAGGGACCCTAGAGCGAGGCAGGCTGACTCCGAGGCCAGCGAACCCCAGCCCGTGTCCAGTGCTGAAGCCAGGAGCAAAGTTCAGACCACTAACCACAGGACTGAGAGAAGGTGGGCAAGCAGATGAGACGGACAAGGGCGCGACGGAGGGCACCCTGATGTCTGCCAGGCTTCTGCGGTGGATCATCTGTGGTCGTGCATCAGGGCCAACCCAGGAGGCAGGGAAGAGACAGTGGACGGCAGATTATTTTGGTCCCTGTATTTAGGGACTTTTTATAGCCTTGCTGCTCTGGGCTGGGGAGGGGAGGGGATGAGGGATATGCATGAGGTCAGACAAGCACAGCGCCCTCCTAGGACCTTGGAATCTGACCCGATGCCTGGTGTAGTTCTTGAGAGCCGGGAGGGAGGGCCCTGCCAGGCTCTCCTCGCTGCCTGAGTTCCCAGCCACCAACTACCTGTGGACTGACTTACTAAACACTAGATAGGTGTGTGTGTGTGTGTGTGTGTGTGTGTGTGTGTGTGTGTGTGTGTGTGTGTGTGTGTGTAAGAGAGCGACAGAGACAGAATGAGTAAAGTTGAACCAGCTATGCTGGGCTGAGGGGTTCGGCAGGGTCTCTGGTCCAAGGCCTCTAGGGACAGGGGCCTTCCCTGTATCCCTGGAAAGTTCTGTTCTTTTGTTGCTTCCAGCCTGGAGATCCCGTCAGCCCCCAGAACTCATGTGTCCCTTTCAACTGAATGCAGGATTCAGGGAGTGGGGGGCAGGGGTGGCATGGGGTTGGCTGAGCCGTGTGGGTGGCCCGCTCTGTTACTGCCACCGAAACTGTCAGCTCCTGATTTACAACCGCTCCAGGTCCCCTTCCCCAGTGGCAGAGGGGAGGTGGCAGACAAGGGTCACAGGGTCTCAGGATGCGAAGAGGGCAGGGACCCCCGAGGGCAGGTTTCTGGGAATGCTGGCCAGTTAGGGGAAGAATTTGTGGAGGAAACTTTTGACTGAGCAAAGGGCCCACGTCTAATGGAAACTGCTTGGTTTTATAGCAGCAGGAATAGAAGCAACATACAAGAGGGAAATTCTCCTGGGTTCCAGTCCCACCCCCTAATTCTTACTAAGACCTGGGCGAGCCCTTTGCTCTCTACCAGTTTCCTCTTCTGTGAACTGGAAATGCAGAGGTGGTGTTTACAGTTGGGCATTGTGGAAGTCCCTTGGCAGGGGTATAGAGGTGGCAGGTTGCTGGCGGATCTGACCTCATGACCACCTCTCTCTCCTTCCCCACGGCCCTGCCAGGACTGGGCAGGGCAGTTGGCTGCAATTACTGGAGGCTCCTACCCTGTAGTTACATCCCTGACCCCGGGTGCTTCGGGGCGGGAAGGGTGGGCCCCGCCGGAGCCAGCCTGTGGCTGGGGAGCCTTCTTGTCTTGGACTCAGAGTTGCTGGGTTGGGAAGAGGTATTTTTTCCGGTTGAGGCCACTTTCGGGAATCGAGCTGGGACCAGCCCCATTTCCTTTCCCAAGTGTCCTCCTTGCTCATGCTTGCTTGGCATGGCTCTGGCACCCTCAAAGGGGCATTTTTTCTGGGCGGTCAGGGAGCCCCTACTCAACGTCTTTGAGGGATAGGGGAGGGGAAAGAGGTAGCCTGACCTTCTGCCCCCTGGCACAGCACTGGTTGATTTGGATGGGGGAAGGGTGGCTGGCTGATCCTGCTCCCAGGAATGCCTTCAGGAGAGGTGCAGGGCCATCTACTCTTTCCGCCTGACCATTCCTCTTTCCTTGTAGGCACCAGGGAGCCCCGACCAATTTGCTCTTGGCTCCTCAACTAGCTGCCTACGTCCAGTGGCTTATGGGTTACTATCCTGCCCAGCTCTGCTAAGATGATCCTGGCCTCTCCCTCCACCCCGTCCAGGGGACGGACCCCCAGCGCAGTGGAGAGGCTGGAGGCCGACAAAGCCAAGTATGTCAAGACACACCAAGTGATAGCACGACGCCAGGAGCCAGCCCTGCGTGGGGGCCCTGGACCGCTCACCCCGCACCCCTACAATGAGCTGGGGCCCCCTGCATCGCCCAGGACGCCCAGGCCCGCCCGTCGGAGCAGCGGCAGGCGGCTGCCAAGGCCCGACTCCCTCATCTTCTACCGCCAGAAGCGGGACTGCAAGGCTTCAGTGAACAAAGAGAACGCCAAGGGCCAGGGGCTGGTGCGGCGCCTCTTCCTGGGTGCCCCCCGCGACGCCACTTCGAGCAGTCCGGGCCCAACCGAGCGACCAGCGGCTCCTGGGGTTTGGGCCGCTCCCCAAGATGCCCCGGAAGCGGCAGGAAAGCGGGCGCTGTGCCCCACATGCTCATTGCCCTTGTCGGAGAAGGAGCGCTTTTTCAACTACTGCGGCCTGGAGCGCGCGCTGGTGGAGGTGCTGGGCGCTGAGCGCTTCTCTCCGCAGAGCTGGGGCGCCGACGCCAGCCCCCAGTCCGGAGCGCCGCCGCCGCCCGGCTCTGGGGACGCCAGCGATTGGACGTCCAGCGACACGGATCGCCCGGACGGTGCTGGCGGCGGCGGCGGCGGCGGCGGCGGCTGCGGCTCGGAGGCCGCGGGCTCGGCGGCCGCGGGCTCGGCACGGGACGGGCGCCCCCCGGTGTCCGTGGTGGAGCGCAACGCGCGCGTCATCCAGTGGCTGTACGGCTGCCAGCGCGCCCGCGACCCGCCGCGCGAGTCCGAGGTGTGATTGCGGCCGCTCGGGAGCGGGCTCCCGGGGAGTCCGGGGTCTGGGGAGGGGGAAGCGGTGGGCGCAGGGCTGGACCCGGGCGCGGGCAGGGACGCCCTGCCTCTGACGCGCCAGGTGCCTTTGAGCGAGACCTTCCCACTGGATCTTGGTTTCCCCCTGTGAACCTTGGGACTGGGACAAAATGATTCCGAAGGCCCTTCCCAGCGCAGACGGCGGAGGGGGAGGGGGCAGCTACGTGGCCCCTGTGGAGGCCGGGTCTGGGGAGAGAAGCCTGGGGTGGGAGATCAGAGAATCTGCTGAATAAACCCAAAATGTTATTTAAAGGAGTCGTGATGTTGGATTAGAGAGCCTATATTGAGGAAAGAGGCGGACTTGCATGGGATTCGGAGGGTGGGTTCCAGGCTCACCGTGTGACCCTGGGCAAAGACTTAACCTCTCCGAATCACAGTTGCACCCCTCGGTGATCAAAGTATTTTTGAAAGGGTCATGGCAAGTGGCGAATAGGAAGTGTTCAATAAAGGACAGCCGCTAAGACCGCTACTGAATTAGTACTAACTCTATTATGATCATCTTCCCCACCGACCCCGAGGGCGGTCCAAACTAAAGCTGGGAGCCAGGAATAGAGCATTTGGGGAGTTCCGGGGAGGGGTCTGCCGGCCAGGAAAGGCCGCCCGCATTCCTGGAGATTCGCTGCCCCCTTTTGGTTACTAGCTATGAGTAGACTGAGATGTGAAGAACCCAGAACTAAGGACAGTAAAGGAAGGGACCCTTCAAACGAGGATTCTGCCAACCAGGAAGCCTCCCGTCCTGCCACTGTCTTCCGTTCCGTCAAAGACACACAGAGTCCGTTGTTTGCCTCACACACGTCCACACATCCAAGTTTTTGTTTAAGGTCATCTTCTCTTTAACCTGGGTTACCTTCCCCTTTTTTCCCCACTCATCCTTCTAAGATTGCATATATTCATTCTCCCTCAGAAATTCCTTAATTTCCCAATCGGCGTAATCTCCTCCGAGCTCCCAAGTACAGCCTTATTTTTATGCCTCAACTTGTTACTTTGAGTGGGACCGGCTGGTAGTTTGAGTTCTCTCCTTAGTCTCCGACCTTCCCCTAGTACAGGGATGGTGCACATAAAAGGGCGACAGGCAACGTTTGTCGAATGAAAAGAGGCTGAACAGGGCGATGGGCCCTGTTCTCGGGGTTCCTCAGCTTCCTGGAAGGTTGTGCTCTAAATCGGACACAACCTGTCCCGACACCAGGCCGGTCTGGTCATTTTCTCCCCGTACGTTTATGCGGGAAGAGGGTAAGGACGCCAGCTGGACCCCGCCTTGAGGCTCCCCACCCGGGAGCAGTCATCCCTGCGGTGCGGACAAAAGCACGCGGTCACACGGAGTGTCAGATCAGGGTCAGGGCTTTTATGGCGGGGGGGGGGAGAGGAGGCGAGGGGTCAGCCGGCTAGTCACCCTTGGGCGCAGCCTTCACCCTCATCTCGGCCAGTTTGTGGGTGAGGAAGCCCCACTTGAAGCCGGCCACGGTGTCAGCCTCCCCCGGCTCCGGGCGCTCGGCAGCCTCCTCCGCGGCCTCGTCTCCGGCCTCGGGGTCCGGCTCCCGGGTGGATTCGGCGCCCCGTAGCATGGACGCCGCGGCCGCCTGCTGCTGCTGCCACCTGCTGGCGAACGCGTCCCAGAATCCGGGCCCTCGCGGCTCCGCCTCCGCCGCGGCCACCGCCTGCGAGGGGGACGGCGCCGCCAGCGGGCTGCCGGAGAAGGACGGGTCGGGGGCTGGCCGGCAGGCGGGAGGGGAGGACGAAGAGGGGAGACGGGGTGCAGGCGCTAGTTGGGGGGTCGAGGAAGCCAGGGTAAGGTCAGGTGACGTGGGGGGTGCCGGGAGACCGGAGGCAGGTCAGGACCTGGAGGCGGGGAGGGGGGCGGGTAGAGAGGGGGGAGGAGCCCAGAGGCATTGGGAAAGGGGTAGACAGGGTCAGGGGATTACGGGAGGGGTCTGGGAAGATGGGGCCGAGGCCAAGATCCCTGGGGAGAGAGTAGGGGTCAGGGGTTTAGGGAAAGAACTCGGGGAGAGGGGCGAGGCCAGAGGAGGGAATCCCGGGACGCCGGGTCCGGAAAGCTGGGGGAGGGGACCGGAGAGGGCTGCGGGGCCCAGCGGTGCTAGCGGGAGGAGGGAGACCCCGCGCAGGTCCCTTTCCGGGGGAAGGGGCGGGGTCAGGCTCTGCGAGAAGGGGTCGAGGAAGCCAGGGTTGCAGCCCTGGGGAAAGTGGGGGGGCGGGGCCCGGGGCAAGGTTCTGGGGTGCAAGGAAAGGGGGACTAGGAAAATGAGGGAACCCTGAAGAGAAGGACGGGGGGAGCGACCCAGGGGGATGCGAAAGGCCTAGATCAAGACTTAGCGGGGAGGATGTCTGGGGAAGTAGCCTGTAGGGGAAGGGCAGTCAAGGAACAGTGATGAGGCTTGAGGTGGGAGAGCCTCAGGTCTGAGGAGGAGTCCTTGGAGCTCTGGGAGGGACAGGGGATGAGCGCCAGGAGGGAGAAAGGAAACCCTGGGGCTGGAAGATGGTGGGTCAGGGCGACCCTAGCAGAGAAAGGAATGAGGGAATGTCAGAAGAAGGGGGCGGGAGGAAAGAGCAGGGAGGGAGTGTGTGCCAGAATAGAGCCAGGAGAAAGGAGCTGTCTTGGGTCCCACCCTCTAACCCCCAGCAAGAAGTTCTTAGACTAGTGTAGGCCTCAGGTCTCCAGGAGCCTGGCTGCAAATATAGATCCCAGGCCTCATCCCGCACCTGCTGGATCAGAATCTTTGAAGGAGGGTCTGGCAGAAACTCCCTAGGAGGCTGAGAGGATTGGGACCACCCTTTGTTCCAAGCACTTAAAGGTTCTCTCTTCTGTTCCCTGATTGTAGGGAGATGACACCTCCCATGTGGATGGGGAGAAAGAGCCTATTATACCTTCTAGCACCTCAATCCCAACAGCCCTTAAGGTCCTCCTGAGCTCTAACCTCATCTCCAGATAGGTTGATTTGGCCTCTTTCCTGCTGAGAGAAACTGGAACAGCCAGCGGCTGCCCCTCCTCCTCCCTCCTTGGTCAGAAAGACAAATAGACCAGAAGGAAAGGAAGTGGGAGAAGGGAGACCCCAGGCCCATCCCAGCCCCCACCAATCCACACGTACTGGTCAGCACAGGGCTCCCGTGGCAGCAGCTTGTCCTCGTCTTCTTTGTTAAACAGAGACGACATTGTCAGCCAACCTTTCACCCCGACCCCCTGAACCTAGGAGGAAGGGGCTGGGAGTCAGGAAAGGGTCATAGCACCACCTCCCAGGATTCCACAGCAGCCTCCTCCGGACTCCCCAGGGCCGGGGCGAAGAAGGAAGAACTCACCCGGCGGGCCAGCTGTGACATGGGATGGAAAGCCTCTTCGGTAGGCTCTGCCGGCTCAGACTCCACTAACGCTGGGTTCCCTCTCTGAGACACAAGACCCCTCCCGGCATGAGAAAGGCCCCAGAGGAATGGGACTTCCCTCCCCCACTGCTAGCCTGGTACGCACAACCTGGCACCCCAACCCCGCCCCCACCTAAACACCCATCTGGTCCCCTCACACCCTCCATAATACATACAGGTGTACCTCTACACAAAGTCACCAGTTACAGAGCTCACCTGTATAGTAAATCCCTGCGTGGGCCCTTGAGCACAAATACCTGCCCTCCCAGAGACATAGCCACACACACTCAAAAATGTGTGCACAAGGGCATGCATGCTGATGTAGACACACACCTGTACACGAGCATGGCTATATCTCTTCACCTGTACATAGATGTATGTGCTGTGAGGCACCTATACAAGGACACGTGCACTGTTATACCATTCACACCTGTGAACTTACACAAATACAGGCAGCGGCCCAGAGGCCCACCTACAGGCACACTAAGCCTCTCCACCATTTACAGACATGAAGATGGAGATGTACACACACACACCATACAAACATAACAGCTGCAAATGCCTTCACAGAGACATATTGGAAGAGACTTCTGCCCAAAATATACACACCTGAGAATACCTATATCCAGTTTATACTCACATATACGACTTCCCCGGGGCATTCTACATGGATCCCAGTGCTAATCCTGACCCAGATAGTTCTATAAGAGCCCATCCTTGGACACCAGCCTGTCTAGACATACAGTTATTCATACACAGACATACACACACACACACACACACTCACTCACTCACTATAGAACTAGTTCCTGCCCCTGCCACATCTCTTTGCACAACTGCTACTTAGTACAGCCTCTAGATGTAAGACTGTTCCCAGCTTCAGAGCCTTTTTGAGTTTTTTAAATGTCAGAATAAACAGGGTCCAAGCCTGGTTCTGACCTGATGCTGCAACAGTGACCCTCTAAGCTCAAGCACTACTTCCAGGACCACAGACCTCACTTCCTCTCCAGGCAAGCCATCCCTATTCTGCTTAGCTCTGCCCATTAGAAAGTTGTGTCAAGCTTCACGTACCCCATGTAGCTACTGCCCCCTGGTCTCTTCCATGTGGCAGCCTTTGGCTGCCATCTTTGGAGATGGAGTCCATCTTTGGAGACAATGATCATTCTTCCGGTGGCCCCCAAATCTTCTTGCTCAGTTTTCTTAAATATCCTGGCTTTCTGCACCATGCCAATTTGTCATCCTTGAATGTGCCAATTGCTTCTGGACAAATGTGTCTCCCCCAACAGAGCCTGCCCCTTGCCCTTTGTTGTATCTCACTCCTGCTCCCTCTGCTCATAACCCACCCGGCAAGCATGGATGGTACCCACCTCCTCTGCCAGCTCTTCCTCAGATTCCCCACTGAGGGTCTGTAACACTTTGGACTTGTAGGTTTTCCAGAAGGCCTGGTTCATGGCTGCAGGGAAAACAGACCTGGCACCCAAGCTCAGGAAGGCAGTGACTCAGTGGGCTTCTAGTGGGTCTGGCTCTGGGAACTTGGTGAGGCCAAGAGTCTGTCCCAGGGATCAGGTGACTTCATTAAAGATGCACCAACCTCCCCGGCTGGCACAGTGCCAAGCAGGTGAACTGATCCAGAGGAGTCTGGGGTGGATACAGGACCGAGCTGGCTTCTGTGGCCTCAGCCCCTTGTGTTGACCCATAGTGGCCAAGAATAATGAAGACATCTCTCACCATGGAGGCCTGCTTCCTGGCCCTAGGGGTACTTGAATTTGAGCTCTTGGAATGGCTCCAAAAAAAGTCCGCTTCCATTCACAAAGTCCATTTATAAAGTCCTTGGGCCCAAGACCCACATTGGTGCCCCTTGTGACTGTAGCCATACCAGTTGTGCTCTCAGCAGGGCCTGCCCCATGTCCCCACTCAGCTGTGAACTGGTGTGGGGAGGTCCCAAAGCCCCGGTTGGCACCCTGGGCTTACACTTCCCTTCTCTGTCTGGGCTGGAAACTGATTCCACTCCCCAGGGATGCACGTGCATGTCTCCCTGTTTCCTGGCAACAGGTTCCAAAGAGCTGGAATCCCTGAATTATTGCTGAGCTCCTCTGGTCCGCCAGGAAGGCACCAGGCTTCGATGAACGGGGAGAGGCTCTCTGGCCTTCTCCCCACTGTGAGCACAAAATACCTAGGCTGTATTTCTGCCTTTGCTGCCAGCCCACGCCTGGGAATCCAGGGCTCAGAGAAAGGGGGGCAAAGATAAGAGGTACTTCTGCCAGCCCTTCCACTTCTTGTGAGCGTTGCTGACCCCATGAAGTCTGAAGAGAAGCCTGAGCACTGTGCTCCCGGAGGAAGAGCACTCCTTGCTCACGAGTTGACTCGGGGTGGACGGAGGACGCAGACCCAAGGGAATAACCGGGGAACGGTGAGAAGTGGTGAGCGCTTTGTCAGGAACTGGAAGTATCTCAGGAGTCTCTGTGGGGACCAGGATCCCAAACCTACTCACTCTCATTTATTAATTCATTTATTCACATCACAGACATTTTTCAGTGCCTCCCAGAGATGCTCGAAGCATTTCTCCTCCCCCGCTGACCGTGAAGTCTAAGATCTGGGAACAAACAGGGGGTGATAGTGCCAGGGGATAAGGTAGAGACTGGTGGGGCCAGACGGAACTGGAGGTCAGGGTGCGGAACCCCCTGGGGGCACGCACCACCCAGCCGCCCTCCGGCCAAGGGCGGAACCCGCGGCTTTAGGCCCCGCCCGGCGTTCCGCCTCTGACGTCGGCCGCCGCCTGGGGGCGCTCAAGGAGCGGCCTGCGCGAGTGACGTCATCCGAGTCAGTCTGGACGAACCTGCTCCGCCCCCGGGCGTCCTTGACGTCATCCAGCAATCCGGAAGCGACCACACGTGTGCGCCTGACCCGGCTCTGGGCGACCCGGCTCTGGGCCGCCGGCCCCGCAGTCACCGGCCATGGGTCGCTCGCGTCGGACCGGTGCTCACCGAGCCCACTCCCTGGCCCGCGAGATGAAGGCGAAGCGGCGGCGGCCGGACCTGGACGAGATTCACCGCGAGCTGCGGTCCCAGGTTCCCGCACGGTCTCGGCCGGGCCTGGGTTCTGAGCCTGACCCCGACTTGCCAGGGGGCGGCCTGCATCGCTGTCTGGCCTGCGCGTGAGTCCCGGCCGGGCTGGGCCTGGGGAGGAGAAGGGTACACGGGATGGGGCGGGGGCGTGAGGTCCGGGCCCCAGGACGCACGGGGTCTGCTGGCTTCCCATCACTTCAGGCTCTGAGCCTCGCGTTCAGGGAGATAGGCATACCTGAGATGCATCACCTCACTCTCCTCCTTACCCACTTCCCATTCCTGCAGGAGGTACTTCATCGATTCCGCCACCCTGAAGACCCACTTCCGATCCAAAGACCACAAGAAAAGGTATGAAGGAATAAGGAGAGGATTGATGGACGGATGCTGGGCAGACAGGGCTTGCATCTGGTCAGCTCCCAACTCTCACTCTTCTTTCTCCCAGGCTAAAGCAGCTGAGCGTGGAACCCTACAGTCAGGAGGAGGCCGAAAGGGCAGCGGGTATGGGTTCTTATGTGCCCCCCCAGCGGCTGGCAGTGCCCACGGAAGTATCCACTGAGGTCCCTGAGATGGACACGTCTTCCTGACATGGCCTGAGGATGCAGGGCAGGGGAGCTGCCCATGGACAGTGATGCAGGGGCTAGGCTAGGAGAGTCTGTGCCAACCTATTTTGGTCCTGGGTTTGGGGAGTGGATGGCCTCTTCTGGTTGCCCCCACCCCCAATAAAGGAACTGGATTAAGAGGTCTTGTCTCTGACTCTCTAACCTCCTGGCCGCTCCTCCAAACTCCTGCCCTGTAGGGGTTTCTCTGTTACTCTTGTTTACAGGGCCTAGGGTGTCAGTTCCCAACTTGTTCCGGCTTTGGAACCTACTACAGCCTTGCTTTCCCTCAGGGCTCCTGGCATCTGAGCTGGAGCCCCCAGACAGAGCCCAGGTCCACGAAGGGGAGAGGGAGGATCGATCAGGAACTGACCCTCAAAAAAAAAAGTGGGCTCCTGAGATTGCCGCCCCCCACTGACCCAGCGGAGAGGCTGCCTACTTTTATCATCAGGCCTGTGGCGGCCGCCGCTGCCCCACCATCTTCCAGACAGCATAGCAGGAGCCACCCAGTCCGAGGACAGCCAGCAGCGTAGCCACAACCCCAGCCAGTGGACTCCGGGGCTCTGCTTTCAGCTCCCCAGCTATCTGCATCTGGAGGTACACAAAGGGTCAGTTGAGACTTCTGGGAAGGTGGATAGTGGGAACGAGCTGAGAGGGTACAGGCTGGGTGAAGGAGATACGGATGCCACTGCTGCCCCAGGGAGATTCCACCCCAATCTCTCTCGCTTCACTGGCCATCTGGGCCCTGGCCGCTCAGGCGGCAGGAAACGTGACCGCCTGGATGCTGGGGGTGTTAGCCCAGCTATGGTAGGGGAAAGAGGGGCTCCATGCCAGACGCCATAGGTTAGCGGTACTTACCTGTAGCACCCGAAAGTAGCCAGGGGTCAGGCGTCGAAATCTCATGGTGGGTGCCGCTAGTCTCCTTGGCGGCCTGTGCAGTGGAAGCAGGAATGAGGATTAGTGGTGTTCCTAAGGCTAAGGAGTGGAAATCAGGGCACGGAGGTTTCTGACCTCTCGTATCTTTGGGAGCCATACCTCAGAGGATGCTCACCAGCGTCTGCCCTCCCAGGTCTGGCAGGGGGCGGGGCAGCTGAACCTTTAAATCTGGTCCCTTCCCCCGCCTGCCCATCCTGCCAGCCTCAGGAGCAGCTGTCAAGAGAGATCAGCATCAGGCCTGAGCGGCACCTCCCCCACTCTCCAGGGAAGCCAAGCTGGACAGGGCCAGAGAGGCTTTGCCTGGCAGTGCTCAGGAGTCTTCGACCTGGACCAGGTACTGGGAGGGTCCCCCCAGCCCTGGTCCTGGCCCTGTCCCTACCCCCCAGATGATTATCACCAGTCAGTCCTCGGCAAAGGAGAGTCAGGATGCCTTATTAGCCCTCCCCTGTCCCCCGAAACATTGGTAAACCTTTCCCTTGGCTTCTGTTACATCAGCGTCCCTTACCTTGGGAAAGGGGACATATCGCGTCTTTCTACAAGATGAAGTTCATGCAGGGACTTTCCTATTCTTGGCTTGGGGACAATAATAAAAGGAGATTAGCATATACTGATTAAGAGAGCTAGCTGTCCATGGCATGTTAAAAAATAGCCGACTGTGCCAGGCAGTATTATAAGCACTTAACATGTATTATTTCATTGGGTATATTGGTTATCTCCTAAAATGAAAACTACCACGACCACAACGCATTTTCAAAATAGTATGCAGAGTATTTGCACATGCAGAGAATGGAAACTTTACAGTGGTCTCCACTTGGGCCTAGAATAGAGATATAATGACCTACTGCTAACCTTTGAATATTTTACAACAAAGATGCGGTAGTAACTTTAATAAACTCATGAAACTACCTTTAAAATAGAAGGTACACGGGGCGCCTGGGTGGCTTAGTCGGTTAAGCGTCCGACTTTCGCTTGGGTCATGATCTCGCGGTTCGTGGGTTCGAGCCCCGCGTCAGGCTCTGTGCTGACTGCCAGCTCAGAGCCTGGAGCCTGTTTCAGTCTGTGACTCCCTCTCTCTCTGACCCTCCCCTGCACACGCTGTCTCTCTCTCTCTCTCCTAGAAATAAATAAAACATTAAAAAAAAAAATAGAAGGTACCATTTACTCTGCCCTTAACTGCCTAGCCTCCAGGTGCTGGGGGCAGAAAATAAAGGCAGGGTTATGTGGGACGCGCCTGGCTGCCTCGGTCGGAAGAGCATGTGACTCTTGACTTTGGGATTGTGAGCTCAAGTCCCACATTGGGTATAGAGATACTTAAATAAAGTGTTTTTTTTTTTTTTTAATAAAGGCAACATTGTGGGTGTCAGATCCCCAATCCTTTTGAGGTGCGCATGAGTGCAAGTGGTGAGTTCCTATCTGTTCCTGCCCTGTTTAGGCTGGCTCAGGGTAGGTGTTTGATGAAATCAGGGTAATGCAGACAGGTGTGTGTTTCCTGAGCTTCCTCAGAGTGCCGCAGGGAGGCTGTTGAAGGAAGAGGCAAAAACGGAGGAGTGATGGAAGGTCACATGCAGCGCAGGGTGTCAAGATGCGTGAAGCAAAGGACAAAGCCAGAGAGGGGAGGGCTCGGTCACACATTGGAGCCTGCTCCTTCACCAGCCAGGAAGCAAGGCCTGCAGGAACCCGTGGGGACCTTGAAAGATGACAGATAACAGTCTGCATTCTTGTTTGGTGCTACATGTAATGGCAGGAAGGGGTCAGGGGCTCTGGCCAAGTTCTAGAGAACTCAATTTGTATGCAAAATTATTAAATGAAGGCGTCCAAAACACACATTATATGGGCCATCCATAGGCCAAGTGCAGAATTTGGATTTTGGGGCAAGATCATCTCAGGCTTTGAAGGCTCGGTATTGGGACACTGGTAGGGATTCCAAAGTAACACAGTCAGAGGGGAAGTCAGCCTGGAAAGGCTTCCTAGGCCCCTCTCCATAGGATTAAAGCCATAATAACTCAGATCTATCCCATTTGACAAAGTAAATACTTCAAGGAAATCGTCACAGCCCTACGGTGTAAGTGTCTCTGTTTTAGACAGGAAGAAACAGTTCAGAGAGGTGTTGAGAATGGGCTCAGTCACACAGCAAATGAAACTGATTCTGTCTGATTCCGAAGTCCTGGAAGTCTCCTGGCCTGGGGTGATGGTGGTGATGGTAGGTGATAGCTACAAATAGTATGTTGCCGATCATTGTTTTAAGAGAAAAGCTCTTAACTGGGATTCAGAATTCAGAGGGCCCATAAACTTGGATGGGAAAAAATGATATATTTTCACTAAACTGTAACCAAAATTTACCATTTCCTTCTGTATGTATTGAAGTATTAGCAGTATCTATGGCCTTGTCACCAACTGAAATCACAGATATTTTTATGTCAAATTGTAGTTATTGCAAATATCTCAACGTTATACATGTCATAGCTATTTCAAAATCATGATAATTATTAACCCACCACTAAATCACACTCTTTAGACAGGCCTGCAACATAGCTGCCATTGATTGGGCACCTCTCAGCCCTGTAGAAGGTCAGTGGCCAAATGGTAAATCCACCTGTTCTCACACCAGTAACCCAGGCTTCTTGATTACTCTCCTGATTCCCTATATTTAGTGGTTAACTGATAAATATGTGTAAAAAGGTGACTCAAAGACCACCCCACAGGTTAGCTGATATCGTTAGAAAAGGAAATTTTAGAGGCACCTGGGTGGCTCAGAGACTTCAACTCAGGTCATGAACTCATGGTTCGTGAGTTCAAGCCACACATCAGGCTTGCTGCGGTCCACACAGAGCCTGTTTGGGATCCTTTGTCCCCCTTCCTCTCTGCCCCTCCCTTCCTCTCTCACTCTCTCAAAAATAAAAATAAGCATGAAAGAAAAGGAAAATTTAACTTTAACTTCTAGTCTTGTTATTTTATGCTAATAAACCCATTACTATATCATAAATGTGGGGCTGGGGTTTTGTGGGTTTTTTTTTTTTTAAGATTTTAGTTTTTCAGGTAATCTCTATACCCAACATGGGGCTTGAACTCACAACTCGGAGATCAAGAGTTGCTTGCTTTACCAACTGAGCCAGCCAGGCGCCCCAATCATAAATTTGTGTCTTTAAGTATATTTTGGTTAGAATTCTCTTCCTTGTAATCTTCAGCATTTTTTTACTGCTTCCAAAAAGCGTTATCCTGAGAAAGGGCCCATGGCCAAAAGCGTCTGTGTGCAGAAAGGAGGGGGGGGGGAGGGTGTTTTAAAATCCCTGTTCTAAAAATTTTAGAGCTGTTAACGCGGGTACTCTGCACAGCAGCCCATTTAACAGAGAAACCGCCCTATGGTGGGGGGGAAGACCTAGCTAACGAGCCGCACAGCGGGCATTTGCAGCCAGAGCTCTGGCTCTTGAACTTCTGTACTTTGCTGCAGAGCTCACTGCTCACCTTTATGCAGTTTTGTTTTGTGTTTTATTTTGTTTTGCTCTTGAGGAGCCTAAAGTTCAATCCAGGTTGGGGCGGGATCCCAGGCGCGCTCAAAAGTCGCCTGAGTCACCCCCCAGTAGCACCGCCTCCGGGTCAGGCGGTCCCGCTGCCTAAGGACGCCTGAAGGGCGGGGCAGGAGGCGGACAGGCGAGGGGCCAATGGCGGTCGCGGCGCCTCACCTGGCCGTCCACGTGGGCCCAGGTATGCTGGTGGCTCCGCCCAGAGCCCAGCCCCGGCCGCCGCTTCTCCCCTCGCCGGACTCAGACTCCCGGAGCGGAAATTCCTGCGCGGGCGGGACCGGGCGGGAGCGGATCCCAGCGGGCCGGTCTCGGCCATGGAGCCAGTAGCGACCTGGACCCCCGCGAAGGTGGCAGCTTGGCTGAGAGGTGGGTGGGGCCTGGGCAGAGCTGGGCTTTGGGGGGCACGGGGACGGGGAGAAGAAAGGAGAAAAGGACATTTCGGGTCTGTCGGTTAGTCAACCAGTAATTTATAGAGCGTCTGCCTTGTCCCCATCCGGTACTGTGCTAGGCAGGATAGGCGACATGACCCCGGGGATCCCGAGAACTCACAAGGGGTCACCCATCGCCCAAGCATCGCAAGGGGCTGTGGCGGTGGGGGAGGCGGTGGTCGTGTAATGGAAAGAGGGGGCGGCCCACGCCCACTCAGTCTCCTTCATCTTCCCTCCACCCCAGGGCTCAGTGGGCTGTTGTTAAACCCATTTTTCAGAAGCGGAAACTGAGCGCTGAGCCAGGAAGTGACTTGCTTGGGCTTTGGAATATGGCCGGCCCTCCTGTCTTTTCCCTTCTCCCCACCTTGACGCTCCCAGTGGGAGAAGCAGAAGCCCCAGGCAGACCCAAGGGGTTTGGCACAACCCCAGCCTGGGAGCCTCCAGGGAGGAGATGCCAGAGTCAGTGAGCCCGGGAACAGGCCGGAATGCAGTTGGGAGAGGGGAGGGGAGGCGGGACATTCCTGCTCCTGATGGGAGCAGAGTACACTGCTGGCAGGCTCAGGGCCACCAGCCCCTGAAAAGTGGGGATTCAGGGCTGGAGTCAGACTCCCAGGCTGGGTTCCAGGCCGTGCCCCTCCACTCACCATCTCTATGACCACAGGTCTCAGTTTCTCTGTCCATCAGATGAGAAAGTCAACAATGATCTCATGAAGTAGACAAAATGAAACGTTCATGGCAGGTGCCTAGCACGTGGGGTTCAACGCAGGAGACTTTTGGGAGGAGGGCAACACAACAGGGTCACTGTATGTGTCAAAACAGCCGAGAGGGCTGTAGCCATGGAGTAACAGGTCCATGAACTCTTAGTCCAGTGTTCTCAATGTCACACAAGGGAATGAAGGAGAGCTATCAGTGACACTCACATTCCCCAGTGATGGAGTCTGACTCGGAATGGAAGGAATTCCTTCAAAGAGTGAGCAAGCTACTTAATCTCTATTTTTATCAGTTTTCCCACTTATAAAATGGGGATAACAATAGTCTTCAACTCCTACATTCAGTGAGAGCCAGTTGTGTTAATATATGTAAAGCCTTTAACATTTTGCTTAGCACATAATAAGCTTTCAATAGATATTTTCCCTATTTTAGGTCTGTCTTGTCTGCCTCGTGCCAGACATGGGCTAGAGTTAGAGGTGAACAGTTATTTATGTCCCAGACATAGCCTGAGGGGGGTGTGATCAAGTGGGAAAAGTCGATGCTCAAGTACAAGTGTTAGCGGGGGCAGAGGGAGCAGGAGAGCCCTCCCACTTACCCTGAGAAGTCATGGAAGGCTTCCTGGAGGGAGTTAGGTTAAAAAAGGGAGTGAAGGAGCTAGAACAATCTGGACAGAAGAAATAAGATGTGCGAGGACCCTGAGGCAAAAGAGCATTCCAGGAGTTAACGCTACAGGGACTTACTGCCCGGATCCTACAGGACCTTGTAGACCCGGCCAAAGAGTCTGCTGACAATACTCTGGTGGCTCTTACTGTCTACCATGAACCCGGGAATAAGCCAAGCGTTTGACATATATCATGTCACTTAACACCCACAGGATTAGAAGGTTGGTGCTTTTATTATTGCCACTTCACAGGTAAGGAAACTGAGGCATAGAGCAGTTAAGTTACTTGCTCGAGTGCCAGCACTCAGGTCTCCCTAACTCCAGGGTCCCGTCCTCTTATCCGTGGTTCTCAGACTTCAGCCAGCACCTGGAAGATTGGTTAAAATGCAACCTGCTTGGCCCTACTCGGAGTTCTGATTCAGGGGGTGGGGCTGAGAATTTGTATATATATATTTTTAAGTTTATTTATTTATTTTTAATATTTTTATCTATTTCTAGGAGAGAGAGAGAGAGACAGTGTGAGCAGGGGAAGGTCAGAGAGAGGGAGAAGTAGACTCTGAAATAGGCTCCAGGCTCTGAGCTGGCAGTCAGCACAGAGCCCAACGCGGGGCTCGAACCCACGAACCGTGAGATCATGACCTAAGCGAAAGTCGGACGCTTAACCGACTAAGCCACCCAGGCGCCCCTAAGTTTATTTATTTTGAGAGAAACAGGGACAGTGCCAGTGGGGAAGGGACAGACAGAAGATCCCAAGTAGGCTCTATGCGCTGCCAGCGCTGAGCCGATGCGGGGCTTGAATTCCCCAAACTGCGAGATCCTGACCTGAGCCAGCACCAGAAGTCGGACGCTTAACCGACTGAGCCACCCGGGCGCCCCGAGAAGTTGTGTATTTCTAACAACTTCTCTGGTGAGGCTGTCACTGCTGGTGCTCTGGAGACCCTTTGAGAGCCACTATCCTGGACTCTTCTCCTCAACTCAGGAGCTGAGGGAAACTCTGGGGAAACTCAGAGTTTCCCTCTGTGAAATGGGCAGAACACAGCCAGGGTCCCCGGATTGATGCTAGGAACAGACAGGAGGGAAAAGGGCTCTGTGGGAGTGAAAAGGCGGCCTGAAAGGCCGCGGCACTCCCAGCTCCCTCCATGCCAGCCCGGTTTTCCCTCCAGGCCTCGATGACTCCCTGCAGGACTATTGCTTTGAGGACTGGGAGCTGCCTGGCAAATACCTGCTCCAGCTCTGTCCCCAAAGCCTTGAGGCTCTGACCGTGTGGCCTCTGGGCCACCAGGAGCTCATCCTGGAGGGGGTGGAACAGCTCCGGGCCCTGGTGAGTGAGTGGTGGCCACACTGGCTGCAGCTTCCAGCCACCTGGGGGGCTGCTGACGGGGGGCTGGCCGCTGCCAGGAGATAATCTCCCTTTGCTCTGGTGCAGAGCTCTGGGCTACAGACAGAGAACCTGCAGAGCCTGACGGAGGGGCTGCTGGAGGGGACGCAGGCCTTCCAGAGCTTAGTCCAGGACCACCTGGAAGGCTGTGCCGAGCCCCCTGCTGATGTCCTCAGTGCCGCTGTGGAACTGGTACATGAGGCCCGTGCCCTCCTCTTCTGGCTCAACAGGTACCTCGGGCTCCTCCCAGGACCCTGGTTGGGCTGACTGGTGAGGGGACCCTTCTCCCTGGCTCCCTCCAGGGCCTGGGAGAGAAGAACAGAGCTTGGCTGTTGATCAGATATTGTGGAGCAGGGCAAGAGGTTATTTGGTCAGTGCAGGGGCGCCGGGACGCCTGGGTTCCCACCCAGTCATAACACTGCATAGAGGGCTTCTCCACAGAAGTGGCTGCTGTTTGTCCCACAGGTCTCAGTTCAAATGTCACCTCCTCTGGGAAGCTTTCCCTGTTGTATGTCCTCAGAGCTCCGGACACTTCACAGCAGCTGAAGTTATATCATTTTTTTTTTAAATGTTTGTTTATTTTTGAGAGAAAGACAGAGTGCAAGCGGGGGAGGAGCAGAGAGAGGGGAGACACAGAATCCGAAGCAGGCTCCAGGCTCTGAGCTGTGAGCACAGAGCCCGCCATGGGACTCGAACTCACAAACTGTGAGATCATGACCCTAGCCAAAGACAGATGCTTAACTGACTGAGCCACCCAGGGGACCCCTGAAGTTATATCATTATTGATGTAATTGTGTGCCTAGAACAGGGCCTGGCATGTATTAGGCACTTGACAAATAAGTTCTGTGCTAAGCTCTTTAGTAGAGCATGTCATCTCCTTCACCCCAGTCAAAACCCGTCAGAGCAGGTATTATCCCCAACTGAATAGTTGGCTCTGAGTGTTTCCATGACTTGACCAGTCAGCACAGCCTCCTAATCGCCGCTCCATACTTCCCCCGTCAGGTACCTCTTCTCCCACTTAAACGACTTCTCGGCCTGCCAGAAGATTGGGGAGTTGTGCGCGGAGCTGGGCCAGGCCTTGCAGGAGGTAGAAGAACCAGGGGCCAGGCTTGGCCCAGCCTGTAGGGACCAAGTCAGGCTAGAGCTTTTTATAACCTGTGAATCAGCACCAGCTCGGCTGTGGGGGTTGGGAAAAAGCAGAGGCAGGAAGAAGGGAGGCCTAGCCACTGGGTAGGGGGCTCTGGGGGCCTGGGGTCTCCTAGCTGGCAGGGGCAGCTCAGGAAGTTTGCCTCTCAGGGGAGGGTGGAGTGGGGGAGGGCGGAGTGGGGGAGGGCGTGTGTGGTGGCTTCTGGGGCTTGGCATCGGGGGACGAGACCTTGGAGCCAAAGCTCTAAGGCCCTGTGGTTCTGGGAGGAGGCCAGCACATGGGCAGGCAGGGAGGGACTGCGGGGAAGCCCATCCAGCCCTCTGAGAACGCGGTGCCCCCGGCTCAGAGAAGGCTGCCCTCTCTGCTTCCAGGACAGTCCAGCGGCTGAGAAGGAGAGCAAAGTCCTGAGCATCGTGAGTGTGCGGTTGAGCGGGAAGGAGGGGTGGCATCAGGATGGGAGCTCAGGCTGGACACCTTGCTCCCCGTCCCGCAGTGCAGCCACATGGTGGGGATCTGCCACGCCATCCTGAGCTGCAGCCCCCAGGAGCTTCTAGAGCAGACGGCCGTGCTGGAGCGGGTGCCTCTGGACGATCCTTTGGTGAGCTCCGACCCCTCGGCGGCCTCGTCTGGGCCCTCAGGCTTGGTTCTAGCACCCCACAGAACCCTGTACGGCTGTGGCTGGCAGGCTTTCTCCGTGCAACTGTTAAAAGGGCCCAGAGATGGGGCACCTGGGTGGCTCAGCCAGTTAAGCATCTGACTTCAGCTCAGGTCATGATCTCATGGTTTGTGGGTTCAAGCCCCGCGTCGGGCTCTGTGCTGACAGCTCTGAGCCTGGAGCCTGCTTCGGATTCTGTCTCTCCCTCTCTCTCTGACCCTTCCCTGCTCACGCTGCCTCTCTCTCTATCTCTCAGAAATACATAAAACGTTAAAAAATTAAAAAAAAAAAAAAGGGCCCAGAGAGCTTTCCTGGGGACACATTGTCATTCAGTGCTCTCTCCAGTCCTGAGGGGCTCTAGCTGGTTAGCTGGTGACACGTTCCAGCCCTGGACGCAGACCTGGCAGGTTAGGGGACTGGGGAAAGGACGTGGACTTTGCTGCTTTAATCTTTGACTAGTTGGGAAAAGCAGAGGTGCCAGCCGTGCCCTGTCCCTGCCCTGTCCCTGCGTGTCACTCCAGGAGGGCTGTTAGTCCTGCCATTAGTCAGGAGGCCAGCTTCCCTCTGGCCCTTACTGGAGGAGGAGGAGGCAGGGGCCCAAAGTGACACAGCGAGGTGGGCAGTGCCAGCCTGGGGCCAGCTCTCTCCCCAGAGCCCCCCCGCCCAAGAATCCCAGTGCCCCCACACCCTGAGTGACTGCAGCCTCTGCTTCCGCAGGGTCTGGAGATCCACACCACCAATAACGGCCTGCACTTCGTGTCCCGGGTGGGCACCCAGGTGAGAATCCCACGCTCTTCCCAGCTGCCCTCTTACCCTCCAGCTGAGCCCGCTTCAGGCCCGCGGAAGGCACAGCCTATGAGCCCCACCCCCCATACCAGGTCCCTGCTGACTCCCGGCGGCAGATCCTGCCTGGAGACGAGATTGTCCAGGTCAACGAGCAGGTGGTGGTGAGTGAGGCGGTGAGGGACATGGCGGGAGGTGGAGGGGCTACTGAGCAGAGCCCAGGGCTGGTGGGTGGGGAGGGTCCCTTGGGGAGACCGGGGTTGTGGGAGCTGCCTTCCGTGAAGTGAGCCAGCTCCCACAGGTCAGAGTGGCCTTGGCAGACCCAAGGCGGAGGGGCTGATGGAGGCCTCCTGGGGGAGGAGTGGCAGGAGGCCAAGGGCGAGTGCTGCTGGCTTACCCCAGAGCCTCCTGGCCAGCTCCATCAGCCCAGGGTCCCTGCCCTGTCCCCTGCCCTGTCCCCCAGGTGGGCTGGCCCCATAAGAATGTAATGCGGGAGCTGCTTCGAGAGCCAGCCGGGGTCAGCTTAGTGCTGAAGAAGGTCCCGGTACCGAAGACCCCTCCACAGGTACCTGTCCCTCAGCCCTGCCCACAGACTGCTTTCAGACCCCCATCATCGTCAGCTCTGTCACCAGTTCTGGTTGTTCCCCAGACCCCTCCTCAGGCCCTGGGCTCCCCGCAGCTGCCGATCCCCTCGCTGGCTCTCACCCCACAGTCTCCCAGGTAATGGGCTCCGCGGCAGGCGCATTCTTGGGAGGGGAGCCACGGGCTCACTCATCTCATCTCCCCTTGCTCTCCCCAGGGCCCCATCCAAAGACGTCTTTGCCTTCGACCTGACTGCAAACCCAAGTCCTGTACCCAGCCCTGCCTGGACAGGTAGTCTCAAACTCCCGCCAGGTGGTGGATGCCCCAGGCAAGGCGTGCGGGGGGCCTGGCTCTGATCCCCAGACCCCAACACCCTCACCCTGCTGCCCAGCTTGGGGCTTTGCTCATGGATGCTCCTCTCTGTCCTCCCTCCCTGACAGACTCTAC
Source organism: Proteles cristata cristata (assembly GCA_017311185.1). Lineage (NCBI taxonomy): Eukaryota > Metazoa > Chordata > Mammalia > Carnivora > Hyaenidae > Proteles > Proteles cristata. The sequence goes on from JAESUZ010000634.1 coordinate 26,033, forward strand.
CTCCCTTGACCCTGAATCCTTGCCCACTTTCCCTGCACCCTCGGTCACACTCCCAGCAGGGGTAGCAATGACTCGGGAACCCCCAGAACACCCTGACAAGGTAAGGTGAGGGCCCGGCAAGGAGGGGTGTGTGGCTCGGGCCCCAGACTCTTCTCTAACCCCTGGTGGTCTTTTCAGAGTCCTGTCCTGGGTCAGAAGAAATCAAAAGGTAAAAGGTGTACCTGATTGGGTGGGGGACCCCCGATCTGAGCTCTTAGAAGGGTTTACAGCGCATGGCAAGGCCACCCTCCCATTTCCCACACAGCCTCTCATGAACAGCTCTTTCTGGGGTCAGACATACCCGTGTATCCAGCCTGAACCTCATACCTGCTCTGTGACTTCGGGCCAATGGCTCATCCTCTGATCTTCCATTTCCTCGTCTCTAAAAGGGGCAGAGTCAGGGGCGCTTGGGTGGCTCAGCGGTTGAGTGTCTGACTTCGGCTCAGGCCATGATCTTGCGGTTTGTGAGTTCAGGCTCCACATAAGGCTCACTGCTGTCAGCGCAGAGCTCACCTCAGATCCTCTGTCCCTCTGTCTCTGCCCCTCCCTCACTTGCACTCTCTCAAAAACAAATTAAAAAAAAAATTGATTGGGAAGAGTCAGCCCTACCTCAAGGAGACACTTGTAATATTTTGAGCGCAGAGTTTGGGTTCAGAAATAGCAGCTGGGAGGGGCAGCTGGGTGGCTCAGTCAGTTAAGCACCTGACTTCGGCTCAGGTCATGATCTCACGGTTCATGGATTTGAGCTCCACATCAGGCTCTGTGCTGCAGCTCAGAGCCTGCAGCCCATTTTGGATTCTGTGTCTCCCTCTCTCTCTGCCTCTCCCCCACTCATGCTCTGTCTCTTTCTGTCTCTCAAAGCTGAATAAATATTTTTAAAAATTAAAAAAAAATATATCAGGAATGCTGGTGGGGGGGTGGGCAGGGAGCAGGTTTGGGGGCTGGGATGCCTTGCTGCTCCCTAGTCACCCGGACCGTGCTGTGCTGCTGCAGGCGTGGCGACACGGCTGAGTCGCCGGCGGGTGTCATGCCGGGAGTTGGGCCAGCCGGACTGTGACGGCTGGCTGCTGCTGCGCAAGGTGCCCAGTGGCTTCATGGGCCCTCGCTGGCGCCGCTGCTGGTTCGTGCTCAAGAGACACACGCTCTACTGGTACCAGCAGCCCCAGGTAAGCGCCGCTCCCCACCCCAGCGCAGGTCAGCAAGTGAGTCCGAGCCGTGGTTCTTGTCCTTACTCCACCATCCACTTCGTGTGTGGTCACAGGCAGGCCACAGACCCCCGAGCCCTCTTGGTAAAACGAGGATCCTCTTTGGAGAGAAATGAGCAAATATGTCTAGCAAAGCAGTCTGGGAAAATGCAGAGAGAATCACGTTTATTCTGCTCACCTTTCCTTCCTATTCTCTTACTCTGTCCTAGCAATGGGCCATTTGTTCAACTGTTTATTCATTCGATAAACATTCTGGTGCCTACCATGTACCCAGCTCTAGGCTGGGTGCCAGGGACAGCCTAGCAGTGCCTGCTCCTCCAGGCTGGTGGGGGGAGGATGGACACACACTCGAGGACAGTTCAGGGGACACATGCCGCGATGAAGGAAAAGTCCAAGGATGGGGGAACAAGCCCAGCAGCAGTGGACAGTCCAGCCTGAAGAGTGGAGAAGTGGATTTCTCAGTCCACCCTGAGAAATCAATGCCTGGGGGTTAGTCAGATGGAAAGTAGAAAAAACCAGGAAGGGAGAACCGTGTTTGCAAACCGGTTTGCAAACCGTATGAAGCAGCTTTCTGTGTGTCTAAGGACAGAGCAGATGTATAGGCAGTCTTGTCTTTGTAGCTATTGCCCTGGATATCTTCGGTTTCCCCTTTCCTGGCTCAAAGGCACCCCTTGGTCATAACCCTGCCCCCACCCCGGATTCCTGCCCTGAGCTCTAGGCACCAGGAGATTTGTGGTTGGAGCATACCCTCTCCCCTCGTCCACCCTCAGCACCTGACTGGGCCTCCAGGGTGTTGGGCCTTCAAGCTGACCCTCGCGCTGTGATTCCCCTCCCCCAGGATGAGAAGGCTGAGGGCCTCATTAATGTTTCCAACTACAGTCTGGAAAGTGGACAAGATCAGAAGAAAAAATAGTTAAGTCCTGGAGTGTGACAAGCTGGGGGGTGGGGCGAGAAGGGGAGAGGTGGGGAGAATTGGGGGAGGGCGGCAGCAGGGAGCTGGGATTCACAGCCCAGTTCTGGGTGGGCACGGCCAGGCTGACTGCGGCCCCTCTGCCCCCTGGCAGTGTGTTCCAGCTGACCCATGACGTGTACAAACCCTTCATTTTTGCTGCTGATACCCTAGAGGATCTGAGCATGTGAGTGCCACCCCCTGACCCCCACCCCCACCCCCCAGCTTCCATGTGAGTGCTTGGGTGCTTGCGAGCTTGGATTCAAATCCCAGCTCTCTGATAGTGTCTAGGCAAGGCACTTACTTCTCTAAGCCTGTTTCATCATCTATAAAATGGGTTAATAAAAGTTCCTATCAGAGTGCCTAGGTGGCTTAGTTGGTTAAGTGTCCGACTTTTGATCGCAGCTCAGGTCTTGATCTCAGGGTGGTGAGTTCAAGCCCCACGTTGGACTCCACTCTGGTTATGGAGCCTGCTTAAAATAAAATCGTAAAATAATAAAGTTTAATTTACTTTAAAAAAATAATAAAATAAGAGTTCCTACCTCTCAGAAGTGCTCTGAAGATTAAGGCAGAAGATGACATAGGTGAAAAGCCCATATAGTAAACGGCAACTCCTGAGACCCGTTTGCCCCTCCACAGGTGGGTACGCCATCTTATTACCTGCATTTCCAAGTACCAGTCTCCAGGCCGGGCCTCCCTGCCCCGAGAGGAAGGTGGGTGTCACAGACGTGGGTCTCACCAGGTCTCAGCTGAGCCTCTGTCTTTTTCTGGAATGGGGGCTGGGAAGTCTAATGGTCTAGCCCACTTCTTGGCCTCCCCAAACCCTGTGAGGCTGAGTGGGCTCCCCAACTGCTCCTGTTGCCCCCAGACTGCTACAGTGAGACAGAAGCAGAAGACCCTGACGATGAGGCTGGGTCCCGCTCAGGCTCGGTGAGTAGGAGACTGATGGGAGGCAAATGGCAGGCCACGGGGCTCAGGATGATACCTTTTTCTCCTTCTGCCCTGGCCACAGCCTAGCCCAGCCCAAGCTTGGAGTCCACTCCGTGGAGACACATTGCCTGCAGCCACCCCCACGCAGGGTGGCCCCCGGACTTCCTTTGGCCCCCCACCAGGTGCTGTGCTGGGGCTGAGAGCTGGGATGGAGGGTGAGGGTGCGGGTGGTGGCGGCTGGGATGGGCACATGCTCATCTGTTCCCCCCTCCCACAGACAACAACGAAGGGGCACTGGAAGGAATGGTGTGGGGGCTGAGGCAGGGTGGCGTGTCCCTCCTGGGCCAGCCACAGCCTCTCACTCATGAACAATGGCGGAGCTCTTTTATGCGGCGCAACCGAGACCCCCAGCTCAATGAACGAGTACACCGCGTGCGCGCGCTACAGAGCACACTCAAGGTCAGCTGGAGGGCACTGGGCATGGTGAAGGACTGGGCTCTGGGTTTTCGCCTCTGGGTCCTGGCCCTGAGCTCTGGGCTCAGCTGTGGACTGGCCAAGTTCTGGGTTCCCAGAGCCAGACTCCCAGTTAAAGGTTCAGTGCTAGACCGGGCCAGGTGCTGGGTTCTAAGTACTGGACTCCAGAGTTAGCTCTGGGCTTGGGCTCTGCCCTTCTCCCTGGGTGATCATGACCCCTTAGCCCCCACTCTCTTCATAGGCAAAGATGCAGGAGCTGCAGGCCTTGGAGGAAGTGCTGGGCGACCCTGAGCTGACTGGAGAGAAGTTCCGGCGGTGGAAGGAGCGGAACCAGGAGCTCTACTCAGAAAGCCTGGGAGCCTGCGGCATGGTGCAGGCTGAAGGCCACTCCCCAGTCCTGACCTCTGACTCCAGAGAACAGTCTTCCCACCCCCTGCCATCTGACCCCGAGGAACAGTCACATCTTTGCTCCCTGGCCCCAGAGAGCAACCTCCAACCTCCTGACCTCTGACCCTGGCTAGTACCCTGGTTCCTGACCGCTGGCCTTGAGGACCACCTCAACCCCCAACCTCTGACACACCCAGGACAGACCATCCCCTGGTTCTATTCAAGGTTGAAGGTAGCACTAGTCCATGTATCCCCCCAAGACGCCCCCTCTTTGCCTCAGCATCCACCATGTCCACTCCTCTGTCTGCTGAGTGGGCTAGGGTGAAGTGAGCTGTGCCTTCCTCCTTTGCCAATGAAGGATTGAGAAGCTGAGCTAAAGAATTCTCTCCCCCTCTGACCTATGGGGGCATAAGACTGCACTTCTCCTTCCCCTAAGCCACCCTGTATAGGTGTTCATTTTACACAAGAGACACTTTCAACAAAATAAAATCAGTTTATCTAAAATGAATCCACATGGGCCTTCGCCTTCCATATTAGAACCAGGAATCTGTCCTGGAGCCCCGTGTCTGCCAGGATGATGGGTCACTGATCCGTGACCGGTGAGGGCATCCACTTATGCCCATCTCTCCCCAACCCTTTGGAGACCAGAGGGTGCTCTCCTGCCCCATCCCCAGGGGCTCAAAGAGAAACAGAAACCAGCATTTCACTCTAGACAGAGAAACACATCTTGCATGGAAGGGCGGGGTGGGCAGCCCTGGGAACTGGGGCGATGGATGGTGTAGCCTACGGGGAGGAGTACAGGGTGAGGTTTACTCCAAAGAGGACCTTGGGGCCAAACCCTGCTCTTCTCTCCTCCCTGTCTCACCTCCAGCTCCGGACCCAGAGTAGGGACCTGCCCCTGTGTCTCCATCCAGGCCATACAAGAGACCTGACCTGTTCCCATCAGCCTCTGACCTCTGACCCCAGCCCAGCCCTTAGTCTCCCTGGCTTCCTCCTGGGGACCAGTGGGAGGAGCTTCTCTTGCCGTCAGAATTCCTTGGTGGAATGCAGACCAGCTGGAGGTCACAGAGTCCTCTATGATCTCACCACAAGGGGGAGCAAGGCCACTTGGAATGAAGTTTCTTTGATGGGTGGGAGGAGACTGAGCAGCTATGATGGATAACCGAAGGGCCTGGTGGCAGCAATGGACCGACACCAATATCAAACGTTTAAATGTCATGGTAGGTGGCCCCTGCCTTGGCCCACCCAAGCTGGGCATGCCAGCATGGGGTGGGACACAGGAGCACCGCACTGGGTCCCTGAGGGCAGTGGCTGTACTGATGGGCCCTTTCCTCACCCTCGCAGAGGGGTGCTCACGAGCCCTACGCCCGGCCGGAAGAGCAAGTGCTGATCAATCGCAGAGACATCACTAGTGCGAAGGTAAGGAGGGGGGCTGGGCTGCAGCTGGCAGCGCCCCCCAGCCCCCAGCCACCCTTCTGCAGCTGTGCCCAGGGGGCAACAGGCCACCAGAATAACTCCGCCCCTTCTATTTGCTAAACACCCTCCCCTGAGGACCCTCCCTAGCAGTGACCCCTGTGTTGACCCCCTAATGGTAGTTAGTGACCACCTGGCGGTGCTCCCCAGGGAGAGACCACTGAAGTCTCCCTTGCGATGACCCCCACAAAGATCCCCCCAGCAGTTACCTCCTTTTAGTAGCCAGATAGGTAGTGACCCCTACACTGATGCCTCTGTTTCATGACCATCTCAGCAACTTCTCCCCTTAGAGTGCCCCCTCCAGGACCCCATTCACTGAGAACAAACGTCCAGGCAGAGGCCTCCCACAGTGACACCTGCCTGAAGGAAGGTCCCCCACCCTCTCTCAGGATACCTGGGACATGCAGGAGTTCATCACTCGCATGTACATCAAGCAGCTGCTTCGTCACCCGGCCTTCCAGTTTCTGCTGGCCTTGCTGCTGGTGGTCAACGCCATCACCATTGCTCTGCGCACCAACTCCTTCCTTGGCCAGGTGGGACTCCAGCCTCACCTCTGCCCGCACTGATCTAATGGGGCAGGGGCTGGGCGAGGCACGTTTCTCTCAGGGCCCCAGGCTCCTCATCTGTTCATGGTGATTGGATTGAATGGTCTTCAAGGGCCTGTCTGCTCCGATGTTCCAGGGAACTAGAGATCAAGGAAGACCTCATGGTGGAGGGGGCCCAGATATGAGGAAGGCATTGGATTCGTAGAGAAGAAGGGCAGGAGAAAAATGGTGTAAGCAGAGGCAGACAAATGAGTCCCTGCTGGGGAAGGGGATCCCATTATGTGTGTATTTGTTTAATTAATTTATTTATTTTTGAGAGAGAAAGAAAGCATGAATGAGGGAAGGGCAGTGAGAGAGAGAGAATCCTAAGCACTGATAGTGCAGAGCCCGATGCAGGGCTTGAACCCATGAGCCATGAGATCATTACCTAAGCCAAAGTTGGAGGCTTAACCGGTTGAGCCACCCACGTACACCAAGGGTAACCCATTTTAATAAATGGTCACTAAGTGAGGATCACACTGTGCTGGGGTTCCAGACATGATCACAGCAGACCCCAGTTCGGTCTCAGACTTAAGCACGTCATTACAAATGCCTGAGTGTCAAAGTGCATGGGGGCTCAGAGTAAGCATCCCTGTAGGGTCAGGGAAGCCTTCCTGGAGAAAAGGATGCTTCTGCTTGGAACGAAGAATGAGTAGGAGTTGACCAGGGAAAGACAGATGGGAAGGAATATTTAGGGTGGGGAAAACAGCTTGTGAATGAGTTTTGTGTGTCCATCTGGAAGTCCAGTATGACTTTAGTCTTATCTGGGTTTTACTTTCTTTACAAGGCATATACATGAATTCTGCTATTTGAAACCAGTGTTTTAAAAACGTCCAGTGTGGTGCCAATGGTCATCAGCTAGCTGGCGTGGGGTCTTTAAGTTATCTTAAGGAGGATGGTCTCTATCCTATGTTGTTGGAAAGCCAGGGAAGGGTTGAAAGCACGGAAGTGACATAACCAGACATGTGTTTCAGAAAACATGCTGGCAGCTACAGTGTGGACCACAGAAGGGAGGGTGCCAAGAATGGGAAAAGAGGGTCCACTCAAGACCGTGTTGTGACGTTCAGTGAAAGATGGTGGGTCTTGAACTAGGGCAGTAGCTGTTGGCAAAAAAGGTCACGTGCATTTGAGGCTCTCTAGGAGCTGAATCCATGGACCTCCCTGACTGCTTTTCTGTATGGCAAACACTTAGCGCTTATTACATGCCACCTTGTTTAACATACATCATCAACTCACACATGTAGAGAAAGGGAGAGCAAGAAGTTACACTTGGCTTGAGTAACTGTGTGGGGATGGTGCTGTTTGTTGGGACCATGGGGACACAGGACAATGAGTGGGTTTGAGGAGGCTGCCGAAGTCAATTTGAAGTGAGTAGCATTTAAGGCGCCCATGCAATCTACACAGAGATGTCTAGTGAGAGGTTAGAGCTCAACTCTGAAATCCCGCCGAGAGCTCTGGGGTGAAGATTCCAAAGTGGATGGTTGCCAGACACTAAAGGAGTAGCTGAGATCGCCTGGGAAGAGCATATCCGGTAAGAAGGGAAGAAGGCCAGGACAGAGCTCTGAGGAGAGCCTCCACCTGAAGGATGGAGAATGGAAGAGACAGCACGAAAGGAGACTGAGGAGGAGTCGCCAGGGGAATGGAGAGGACCCAGGAGAGTGTGCTGTCAAGAAGGGGGTCCAGGGCCAGAAGAGGCAAGAGAGGAGGCCAGAGAAGGATCATGGAGCTTCCCTTGGATTTAATGCCTGTGGCCTTGACAGGAGCTGCCTCCTACATGGTAGAGGCAGACATCCAACAGCCAAGATGGCAGCATGAGTAGAACACAAGGCAGCCTCAACCCCTCAACGGATCGTGAAATCAGTTCAGACTACAGATACCAGCATTTTGATACAGAATGAAGTAGAATGAAAAAGAATGAAATAGAAATTGTACGTGTGTTGGGGCGCCTGGGTGGCTTAGTCGGTTACGCGTCCGACTTTCGCTTAGGTCATGATCTCGCGGTTCGTGGGTTCGAGCCCCGCGTCGGGCTCTGTGCTGACTGCCAGCTCAGAGCCTGGAGCCCGTTTCAGCGTGTGACTCCCTCTCTCTCTCTGACCCTCCCCTGCTCACACTGTCTCTCTCTCTCTCCTAAAAATAAATAAAACATTAAAAAAATTAAAAAAAAAGAAAAAGAAATTGTACGTGTGCTTGCGCGAGAGAGGGGGGGGAAGGGGAAAGTAGGGAGGATGTGAAATACAAAATTCATCTCTTACTATGGGTCCCAGTCAAAAATGCTAAAAGTTCTGGTGTGGGATATGAAGGTCAGATCCTAGAAGCCTGGGAATACCAGACTGGTTTTGAACCTTGTCCTGCCAGCCATTGGGAGCCATAGCAGGCTTGTGGGTAGAGGAAGCAACTCTGATTTAGCCATAGATGCTCATGACTTGGGGAAGGTAGGAGGACTATTTAGGAACATCTTGCATTGAATAGTGCAGAGAGCTTATTGCCTCCAGGAGTCAGCGGGGTGGAGTTGAGGGGACAGAAAGTTCTTCCTTGTTATAGACAGACATCCCTGCCCCATGACTCCCTTTGGGAATTTGGAACAGCCAGGGAGCCCATAACCTTAACCTCCCATCTGGATGTAAGAAACTGCCCAGCCTCTCATTGGCCAGCAGATATGGGTGATGGCAAGGTTGTGGATACTAGGAGGCCTCCGCGTGTGGTAGTGAACCTTGAGGCACTGAGTCTGTTGGCCATGGAAGTGGAGAAAGGGAGGAGTCCGAGGAACTTTGGTAACTGCCAGGGTGGAGATGGGTCACAAACTATGGGAAGATTACAGCTTCATGGGAGATTGGGGGAAAATGAGTTGGATTTTTTAAAATGTTTATTTCTTTATGTTGAGAGAGCCTGAGAGCCGGGGCGGGCCAGAGGGAGATAGAGAATACCAAGCAGGCTCCATGCTGTCAATGCAAAGCCCAATGCAGGGCTCGATCCCACGAACCATGAGATCATGACCTGAAACGAAATCAAGAGTAGGAGGCTTAACCGAATGAGCCATCCAGGCATCCCAGTGAGTTGAATTTTAAATAGAATTCAAGGTCATGGTCATCCATCCATCAGTCCATTCACCCAGGGAATTAGACGCATGAGTGGGCCGGGGGGTAGGATGCATAGGAAGCCGGTCAGGCCTTGTCTGGGAGATTTGGGACCCGAAGCAGCCGGAGTGGTTGGGACAACCAGAGAAGGAAGGATGGGGCTTGGTGTCCTCTGTCCCAGCGGCCAGGGCTTTTCCTTCCAATCCTGGAGCCCGTTCCACCTCTCCCCACCTCCCTTTTCCAAGTATCCCTACTCCAGAGGTTAGGACTAAAGGCTTATAGTCAGACAACAATCTTCATTGCTAACTGTCTGACCTCAGGCACCTCTCTTTGACTCCTCGTCTGTGAGATGGGAATAAAGCCCACTTTGGCGGACAACCGTGATGCTGACATGAATGACACACGTGGGGTCTTAGCACGTGCCTAGCATGTACGTGGACAATATGGACTAAAGGGAGCTGCAGAGTTGCTGAGATGAAGAGCAGCAGGATTCCGGGCCTGCCTCCCCCAAACCCCCACCCCGCAGACACCCCTGCTCCCAGGCCACACCCAGGCTCTGCTCCACTGACCTCTCCCCTCCTCTCTTTTTCTCTGTCTTTCATATAGAAACACTATGAGTTGTTCTCTACCATAGATGATATTGTGCTGACCATCCTTATCTGTGAGGTTCTCCTCGGCTGGTTAAACGGCTTCTGGATTTTCTGGAAGGTGAGATCCTGGGCCCTCCCTGCCATCACACCAACTCCTTAGGGACTGCACCCCACCCCTGGGCTTCTAGTCCTACAAGCTGAGGCTGTGTGTGTGTGTGTGTGTGTGTGTGTTTTGTGTTGTGTGAAGAGAGAGACCGACTACTTCTGAGATGTCTGTGATCGGGCAGAAAGTAATTTGTACTGGGGCACCTGGGCGGCGCAGTTAAGCGTCTGACTCTTGATTTTGGCTCAGGTCATGATCTCACGGTTTGTGAGTTTGAGCCCCAGGTCGAGCCCCACATTGGGCTTCAGGCTGACCACATGGAGCCTGCATGGGATTCTCTCTCTATACCCCTCTCTCTTTCCCTCCCCTGTGAGCACTTGCACAGACTCCTACAGTCAAGTCATTTCTGAAGTCAAGGGATTTATTTTGCCTTTGACCATATTTGAGAAGAGGCTTTAATACCTATTAGAGGGGCTTCTGGATAGCTCACTCAATTAAGCGTCCGACTTCAGCTCAGGTCATGATCTTGTGGTTCATGAGTTCAAGCCCCACGTCGGGCTCTGTGCTGACAGCTCATAGCCTGGAGCTGCTTCAGATTCTGTGTCTCCCTCTCTCTCTGCCCCTCCTCTCTCTCTCTCAAAAATAAACATTAAAAATTTAAAATAAGTAAGTGAATAAAATTTTAAAAACCTTTTAGCGGCACCTGGCTGGTTCACTCAATGGAGCATGCAACCCTTGATCTCAGGGTTGTGAGCTCAAGCCCACATTGGGTGTAGAGATCACTTAAAATATTTTTTTCAAGCATTAAAATAATTTTTTACCGTGTATTTCTGAGGGGGGGAGGGGGAACAGGGGAGAGGCAGAGACAGAAGGCAACACAGAATCCAAAGTAGGCTCCTGCGATCAGTACAGAACCCAGCATGGGGCTCGAGCTCACAAGCCACTAACGAGATCATGAGCTGAGCCAAAATCTGATGCTTAACCAACTGAGCCACCCAGGCGCCCCTATTTAAATGGTACCATTTAAATACCATTACCAGGACAACCGATTAGAATTCTAAGCTTTCCAGGGGCTAGAGGTTCAGAGAACATGGTATAGAACCCAGAACATTGCTGAAATCTGAGTGTCTTAAAGACTGCATTGTGCAGGGGTGCCTGGGTGGTTCAGTCAGTTAAACACCTGACTTTGGTTCAGGTCATGATCTCATGGTTTGTGAGTTCGAGCCCCATGGCAGGCTCTGTACTGACAGCTCAGAGCCCGGAGCCTGCTTTGGATTCTGTGTCTTCCTCTCTGCCCCTCTCCTCACATTCTGTCTCTCTCAAAAATAAATAAACATTAAAGAAAAAGTTTTTTAAAGACTTTCTTATGCAAATAACATGTGCAAAGATGTTCATTAACAGAAAATTGAATGGGACGGAGCACACTCGGTGTTTCCACACTTGAGGGGAATCAGTACCATGCTTTTTGTGAACGTTTCAATGTTCCACTTTATCAGAATTAGCCCTAGGAGGCAGGCAGATGTCTGTTCCATAAGAGAAAACATTTCCTCCTGTGTATCTTCTTGAGATTTTTTTTTTTTCCCAGCAGCAGTTAGGAGGTCTGCACTTTCCTTAGCAATGCTTCTTTTTTAATTTTTATTTTTTTAAGTAAGCTCCACGCCCAGTGTGGGGCTTGAACTCCACAAATGACCTTAAGATCAAAAGTCACATACTCTATGGACTGAGCAGCCAGGTGCCCCAGGGGGCCTGCACTTTCAAGGCTAAGCCCCAGGCTTTCATTAGGACCAGGGAATCGAAGAAAGCCTGAGAATCTTGTGCTCCTCCCAACCACTCTGCTTGTCCCCTAAACCAGGTTTCTCAACCTCGGCACTATTGGCATTTTGGCCTGGGTGATCCTCTGTTGTGGGGGCTTGTCCTGTGCACTGGACAATGTTCTGAAACATTCCTGGCCTCTCCCCACTAGCACCTTCCTAGTTGTGACGACCAAGAAAGTCCCTAGACATTGCCAAATGGCCCTTGGAGGGCAAAATCATCCCTGGCTGAGAACTAATGTCCTAAACCCTAACCCTCATCAGCAGCCGGGTTCCCAAGGCCGCAAGCTAGGGTTTGTTAGAGACCGCTTCTGCCTCCTCCTCCCACACCCCCTCCTTGTGGAATGGTTGTGATGAAACACAGAGGCAAGGGGAGGGCAAGAGGAAATGCAAGAAAGAGTGGAAAGTCTGTAAATTAATATCTCAAAATATAACCCCGCCATGGAGGAATCCCCGAAGTTTTGTCCCCAGCTCTTCCTTTTCTTCTACTCTTGGGGGTTCCTTTGTCCTCCTTACCCCCACAGTCTATGAATCACTATTTCACCACCTTAAATCTTTCTCCAATGTCTTGCCGCCTCTATCTTTGCTACCCCTTGCTAGCTCTTTCTTGCTTGGTCTTCTCCCACTAGGATGTTGCTTTAGCTTCCTATGTTACCAACCCCCCCCCCTCCCCCCATCAAAGTAATCTCCCGAAGGCACATGCCAAAGTATCCTTAAAATCCTGCAGTGGCTCCCTATTGTTTACAGGATCAGGTCGAAAGGTTTGATAGTGCCTAAGGCCTTCCACAATGTGGCCCTTGCTTGCTTCTGCAGCCTTATCGTTCCTGCCTTGCCCTCGACGGTCCAGCTACCAGACTGCTTGCAGCTGCAGAACCCAACACATACCCGCACGCGCATGCGCACGCACATGCGCACACTGCGGCGTCTCGCTTCCGTGCCTCTGTCTAAGCTAAGCTGACCTCTCGTCTATGAAAGCTCCCTGCCACTTTATTCATTTGCTGTACTCCTGCTTACCGCTTAAGACTCATTCGATAGCTTCTCTTCCGGGAAGTCCTCCCGCCTCTCCCAGGCCAGGTTAGGTGTTACTGTGTGTCTCCCTGATTCTTAATCTCTCTCCCATGGAGTTTCAATTTACTATCTGTCTTCCTGGAAATTGTGTGCCCTACAGGGCAGAAATCCTCCTGTAGCCTCAGGATACGGTGCAGGGTCTGGCATAGAGTTGGAGCTTAATAATGGCTGGCTAGAGAGCTGGATCAGTGGCTAGGCAGGCTTGCATCTCCTTGGGTATGTGTAGGCACAGGCACACCAAATGTAGGATTCCAGGAGGGCTTGTGTTCACTGGACTGCCCAATAAATTAAACAACTTTTTCTTCCGTTAAAAAAAAAAGTTTTATTTTTTAATATTTAATGCAGGTACAGATGGGTCGAAAATATATTGAGAGGCACAGAAAGAATTCTTCCTTCCACTCCCTCCCTTCATCCCTTCCCCTCCACCCCAGGTAATCTTTTGTATTTATAATCTCTTGTTTATCAGGGTGTATTTTGCGATCATAAGCTAATATGTGTATATTTTAGTCCTCCTTTGCCTTTGTTCTCCCTCCCCTTGCGCTTTGCTTTTGTCACTTAATGGATCCTGGCAACCTTTCCGTATCAGTGTATGGAGATCTTTCTCATTCGTCTGTTTTGCTACACAGTACTCCATTGAATAAATGCTCCATGGTTTATTCAATCAGTGTCTCATTGCCGGACACTTTAGTTGTTTTCAGCTTTACACAGATGTCATTTTGTACTTGAACCAGAGTTTTGGGGGGTCAGATTTTAGAAGTGGGATCCCTGGCTAAAAGGTAAATGCATCTACTGTTTGTTAGATGAATTCCCCTCTTGAGTAGCTGCGCTTGAACTTTGCATACATGCGAGGTTCCTTCCTCGGTCCTCTCCTCAGTCCCCACTCCTCTGACTTTGTGCCTTACTGGACAAAGGGCTTGTAAAAATGTCCTCTCTCCCCCTCACTCTCGTACAGTGAGTGCTAGTTTACTTCTGAACTGGCTATGGAAGCAGTGTTCTTTAATGTTTTTTATCAGTATTTATTTTTATTGTGTCATTAATTGTAGTGTGTGTCACACAAAGCCTGGAGCATCCAAACACTCTCCTGTCACCTAACTGTAGGGCAGGGCCATTTTCAGCAGTGCGCTAGCCCAGGTGGGTGCTCAGCCTAGGAACTAGCTGTGTATACATGAGTGTCTCCACTGTGTGTCTCTGAGCCTGCACTTGGCTGTAGACACACATACGAGACAGTGAGTGCATGTGTGTTTTGTGGCACATTTGGGGATTCATATAAGTAACAGCACTGGATGGCAGATGGCTGGCCCCGCTCTGAGAGGAGCATTGAACCCCCCATCCTTGGGGTGGTGGGAGGGCAGACCCAGGATGTCTCCATGGGCTGGGCCTGATAGACGCCACTGGGGCTGGCCCACCCCCCACCCAGGACGGCTGGAACATCCTCAACTTCCTTATCATCTTTATCTTGCTCCTGGGGTTCTTCATTAATGAACTCGATGTCATCTCTATCACCTATACCCTCAGGTGAGCTGGGAACTCTGGGGAGAAGAAGGGGAAGTGTCTGGAACCCGGGAAAGAGATGGGGTGGGGATCAGTTCTGCCAGTCTGGGCAGGTCAGGGGGCAGGGGGGAGGAGGGGCCTGGGAAGGGCCGAGGGGCACCCCTGAGAGGCTGTGCCACAGGGCGCTTCGTCTGGTGCACGTGTGCATGGCGGTGGAGCCTCTCGCCCGGATCATTCGTGTCATCCTGCAGTCGGTGCCTGACATGGCCAATATCATGGCCCTCATCCTCTTCTTCATGCTGGTCAGTGCCCCTCCCTCCCCTCAGCTGCTCCCCTTCCCTGAACTGGGCCCCCAGGTCATTGGGGATTCAGGGGTGTCTGGAGAAGAGGGGAGGCCTATGGGCCTGACTCCCTGTCATTCCCTTGGCAGTGTTCATTTGCATGGCATGTGCATGGCCTGTCTGCAGGGTCCTTGGATCGAGCCCAGGCATCTTCTCTGGTTTCTCTCGTAGGTATTCTCCGTGTTCGGGGTCACTCTCTTTGGTGCATTTGTGCCCATGCATTTCCAGAACATGCAGGTTGCCCTGTACACCCTCTTCATCTGCATCACCCAAGATGGCTGGGTGGACATCTACAGTGACTTTCAGTGAGTGCCCGTGGGCCTTCCGGGCCCCTAACCCAGTGGGGCAAGGCAGTGGGGGTGGAGTTCCAAAGCTGGGGATGAGGGTGTGTCCAGCAAGAGGGGGGTGCCGGGAACTTCCAGCTGGGGAAAGGGAGACCCCTGGGACCGGAGCCTCTGGGTTTGTGGTCTGCTGGAAGCCTTGTTCCCCTTGAAATTCCACCTATTCAAAGTCCTACTGCAGGCCTGTTCATGATGCTAAACAACCGGGTAGGCCTTGAGCAAGAGAGCAGCTCTGTGATTTCAGGACAGCCTCCCAGCCCCCATCCGAGCCTACCACACTGCCTGGACTCCTGGGAACTCAGAGCCTCATTTCATTCATTTTTACACCTGCTGCCCAAGGTCATTTTAGGCCATAGATGGCCACCAAGTTCTGTTCTTTTCCATCAAGTCTAAACACTATTTGTTTCCAGTCCACTCTAGGAAGTGGGTCCTCCTGACTGATTTCTTTTGATCTCTTGTGAGACTAGAAGCACAGTGGGTAAAGGGCTTCTGTGGGCACTACCCATGACGATGTAGGTCGTGCAAAAATCATAGGTGTGCAATAAAGGTAGCCTGGAGGCTGGGCTTTGTTTCTTTGCTCCGTCACTCTAGCCACGCAACCTTGGATAAGTGACTTCATCTCTCTCTTCCAAGCCTCAGTTTCTTCACCTGCTGATTGGGAATTACCATAATTAACTGTATCTGAATTGCTGTAAGGATCAACAGAGAAAATCTATATAAGTCTCTTAGCATAGAGCCTGGCACAGAGTGTATATATAAGCGCGCGCGCGCGTGTGTGTGTGTGTGTGTATGGAAAGAGAGAGGAAGAAAAACCTACTCGTTAGGAAAATGTTTTGTAGGAGATTCATAACAATATATTAATAGTAGATGGGCTTTTTCCCCCCTGTATATCTTCCTTCTGATTCTTCTATTATGAGTGAATTATTTTTTAAAATAAGAAAAACATGAATAATGAGTATAGTCAATAGATTAAATTTGATAATGCCAATGTCCACATCCCCTTAGAGGGCTGGCTTGAGGTCCTGTGTGCTCAGCAAAGAGCAGCTACTATGACAGTCAGGAGCAGCCAATAGGTCTGCACAGCAGCAGTGAGGTAGCAGAAGACCCAGTAAGCCTTGAGATAATGTCTCCATGTCATAGATGGGGAAATTGAGGCTCAAAGAGCCAGGGAGGTGATGGGGCCCCTGTCTGCCATCTCCAGGATGGAGACAAGAGAGTACGCAATGGAGATCGGGGGTGCTATCTACTTTGCCATCTTCATCACCATCGGTGCCTTCATTGGCATCAACCTGTTGGTCGTTGTGGTGACCACCAACCTGGAGCAAATGATGAAGGCAGGCGAGCATGGGCAACTGCATCAGATAACCTTCAGTGAGGTGAGTGGGATGGGGAGGGCAGAAGGGAGGAGGAGGTGAATGTATGAGTACTGACTTGAGTGTGTGTGTGTGTGTGTGTGTGTGTGTGCATGCGCACGTGTGCACACACTTCCACACTCAAGGGCCTCCAGAAAGTCAAGTCTGAGGCCTGGAGGCAGCATCCCCTACCTGAGTGCCATCAGAGGGGTATGGATTTCCTAGATTTCTAATGCTTATTTATTTATTTTGGGAGAGAGAGAGAGAGAGAGAAGTAGAGAAAGGATCCCAAGCAGGTTCCATACTGCCAGTGCAGAGCCCCATGTGGGGCTTAAACCCATGATCCATGAGATCAAGACCAGAGCTGAAGTCAGACACTTAACTGACTGAGCCACTCAGGTGCCCCCTAAATGTCTTACTTCTATGGCAACTCAAAACTGAGTGGCTGGGTGACCTTTGGGCAGGTAGCCAATTTAACCCTCAATTTCTTCTGCAAAATGGGAATATTAATAGTTCTTTTCTCATAGGACTATTATGAGAAGCATGTAGAGAAATGAACAGTAGTTGGCACACACGTAGACCTCATTGGTAGCTACAGCGCTACTCATTCAGGGGTAGAACTTCCAAAAGGCTGGTTGGGGTGGAGGGTGGAGTACTTCCAAAGTGTTGAGGGGTGTGGGCTATGACTTGAGAGTAGCAGGGCTTTAGAAGTTTGCCAGGTAAGATTTCTCAGGAGCGAAATTGGGTGCTAAGTTTCAAAAAGGGGTAAGAATTTTCAAAGAGGTGGGAGAAGGCTTACGCATTTGAAGTTTAGCTCCCACCAGCAGTGTGGGGAGACTGAGATCTGTTGGAGCTGAATGAGGGGCATCAGAACCCTGATGTCCTAGGAGACGAATCCTCCCTGAAGCCAAGCAGGAAGGCCTGGGGGAGGGGTACCAGCTGAGCCCTGCCTCTTCCCCATTTCCCCCTTCCCAGACAGGCAAGGAGGAGGAGATTGAGAGTAACTACCTGCCACTGGTGCACTGTGAGGTCGCCCGTTTGGAGATGTCAGGTTTCCCCCAGGAGCCACTTACGGGGGGCAACCTGTCTAACCTCTCAGAAAACACCTGTGACAACTTTTGCCTGGTGCTCGAGGCAATACAGGAGAACTTGATGCAGTACAAGGAGATCCGAGACGAGCTCAACATGTAGGGCGGGTACTGGGGGTACCCCGAGTCTCGTGAGTCCGGGCTGAGCAGAGCTTCAGATTCTCCTGGCCTCACAGCCATCACCATTTTATAACACGGACCCTGGGACCCAGAGAGGTTTAAATGACCTGACTGGGGTCTGCGGGTGGAGGAGCTGGAACTCCCCAGACTACCCTGTTTTTCCATCCCACGCAAGCGCACAGCTTGGCCTGGATCTCCATAGGAGTGAGGGGGGAGGGCAGAGCGGGGTGGATGCCAGGGAAGAGATGGGGCTGCCCCCCCTTTCCCCTTCCCCTCCAAGCTCCCTCAGCCCTCTGAAAGTACTCACCCCTCCGCCCCCAGGATAGTAGAGGAGGTGCGCTCCATCCGCTTCAACCAGGAGCAGGAGGAGGAGCTGATGCACAAGCACTTGTCCCTGAGCCTGTCGGTGGCGAGTGGGTCCTCCCTGGACATCTGTGACATGACTCGCCAGCAAGACTTGATCACTGCGCTTGTCAACAGGGAAAAGGTGCATGTGGCTTCCCTCTCTTACCCAATAAGTGCTTGCCCGCAACCCCACCCAGCTCAGCCTCTGCCCATTAAGTCAAACTTTCTATTTCAAGACCGAGGCCACCTCCTAGACTTGCACCCTACTGCTGATTGGTTAGGTTCCACCCTTTCCTCTTCAGAGAACTTCTGCCGACTCCCTTCAGGCTCCTCCCACCGAGCCACTTATGTCTTTAAGACCTTCAAACTTACCCCTTCTCAGAGTGGCTTGAGCCAGCTCAGTTTCTGCTTAGTGGCAGATACCTAGGCCCACTGGGGGCAGAGGGTCTCCTGGGTTCTCTCTAGGGTGCTAAGAACAGCCTTCTCCTGGGGCACCTGGGAGACTTAGTCAGTTGAGTGTCTGACTCTTGATTTTGGCTCAGGTCATGATCCTAGGTCTGTGGGATTGAGCCCTGTGTTGTGCTGTGGTTGAGCCTAGAGCCTGCTTAAGATTCTCTCTCTCCCTCTGCCCCTCTACCCCTGCTCGTGCTCTCTTTCTCTCTCTCTTAAAAAAGAAAGGCGCGCACCCACGTAATTTCTTTTCTCCACTTCCCATACCACCTGACTGGGCTAGAATGACCTGGAGCCTTGTGAATGTCCACAGCCTGGGCTCCCAAGCTCGGAGTAGATACTAGGCAGCTAGAGCCAACCATATGAAGGACTTCCCTGGGAGGCCTGGCGAGGTACCCTCTGAAGCTAGAGGAGAGGAGTAAGGCAGTGTTTGCCATGGGAAGGTGAGGGTTCGACAAGAAGACCCCTTGGTTTGCAGGTTCAGGAATCCACCACAAACATACTCCTTAACAAACACAAGACCAGCCGCTGAGAGGCAGGACGGGAGCCAAGGGACTTGTGCGCGCACACCCAGCTGCTGCATCTTCCTGCATCTCTAGTGTGACTTGGCACAGCCTGGTCTGAGCCCATCCTCTCCCTTACACTTAGGCAGATGCCTGGGGCTGTGAAGGGGGTGGCATGTCAGGGCTTGTGCCTGTGAGCCCCAGGTCCAGAGGAACTCAGATGGACAAGGAAGCTGGATAAGAGAGGGAGCCCTACAGCAAGGAAGAGCGCCAAGCAGGGGTGCTAGCCAGGGCAGCAAGGGTTTGTCCTAAGGGTGGGCATCCCTGGTCCCCTGCATTAGGCCAGAGCTAGATGGGGCCTAAGGGGGCCTAAACACCAAGAGGAGAAAGGTGAGGCCAGTGGGGCCAGGCATCTGTGTATTGACAATAAAGTTTTGCGTTGGAATCAATATATCTGACTGGTGGCTCTCCAACCCCCTCGGGGCAATCTTGACCCAAGTCTGCAGGGCAAGACAGATCATGCCCTTCAAAAGCCCGTTTGCCTGATGGTAGAGTTACTGGCAGCCCTCTAGAGCTTCCAGTCTAATGGGAGAGAGAATCTGCACCCTGAAAATTTGTGACTTAATGGTAAGGATATAATCTGTGCCCTTAGTGTTCTAGTTTTTCTCTGATTGGGGGTGGGGTGGGGTCCTTATGGCTGGGAGCCTCAGTCTGATGAAGGAGACAGACCTACCCGCCCCCCACCCCCATACTGAACGTAGAGAAGACTGGTCCTCATTCTGGAGAGCTCTAGTCTGTTGAGGTCACCACTGATCAAGTCATACAGGTACGAGCAGTTCTATCATGGGACAATGGAGAGTGACTGGCAAAGCATGGGTCCCGGCAGCCTTTTCAACGGAGAGGAGCACTGAAGCTTGCTGGAAGATAGCAGGAGGAGTTTGTGGGTCCAGTGAATGAAGACTAGTGGGGAACCTGGGACCTTTGAGGTCTCCTTGGGACCTTCACACTAAGGACCATGGAGAGCTGCACCAAATTCCTGAGCTGGGTAATGCAGAGTCTGAGAAAGCTGTGGAAATCATGGACAATAGGAAGAACTGCCTTGGAGGACTGGATTCTCATCCTTGGGTGAGTCACTGGGCCTTCTTTTTCCCACCTGTGCAGCGGGGCGAGGGTGACATTGCTCTCCAGCTCTAAAATCAAATGGCCAGCTTTTAGCTCAGGTGTTGGAAGACCGATAAGGTCATCCATGTCCCTGAGACTCAGATTCCCTTGTGTTGGGTTGGGGGAGGGGAGAAGCCTGGAAGGCCAAGAGTTCTGCCCAGCTGTTCAACCAAGGCTGACAATTTGCCAGTTGGAATGGGAGTCCCCAGAGGCCCACTGATTGCATCTAATGGGAAAGTCCACCCTCCATCCCCTTCTGGTCTGCATTGGTTCCAGCCCCGTAAAGCCCCCCTGGGGCCAGCTGGGAAGGAGTCTGGACAGTGGGGGATGGGGTGGTACACTCAGCAGGCAGATGAGAGAGGCCAGCAGTGCCAGCAGTGCCTCACTGTCTTGGAGCTGCTGTCTGTTCCCCTGTTCAAGCCGAGACTCTTTCTTGGTGCTCTCCAGAACCATCAACCAGCAGAGCCATAGGCATCCAGTGGCATTTGCTGCTACTGCTCTTTACTGGGGGTGGAGCCCTCAGACTTCCTGGTGAGCACCCACATATACCCTTTCTATCTACCCTCCTCTGGGGGGCTCTCATAGCCCCTCTTCTGGCTGGCAAAAGAAAGGAAGAAGGTGACAAAAGAAGAGACAGAAGGTAGTGTCTCCAGGAAAATCTTGTAATGTGAGCCCAGCCATCACCAGCCCCAGCCCTAAATTGTCTGAAAGGCATGAAGCACCAATGAGTTTGGAGGCAGGAGCATGACTGGATAACCTTGAAGGGACTTCTGGCTTTGCTCGTCCGTCATCTTCCAGGATGCTGTCTTCATCTACTCCCTCCATCTTGTCTGTCACCCCAGCTGTGTCTCCCGTGCTGTCTCTCCTTCCCACCTGGGCCTGGCCAATAGCTTAGGGTTTCAGCAAACTAGTTGCCTCCAAGATGGCCCAGATCTGGTGCGCCCAAGGTCTTGGACCCCTGCTGCTATCCGCTGCCCTCCTCCAACAAAGAACAACTGCCACCTCCAATGCCTCACTGAGTCTGAGGTAGGAGCAGAGCCCTGGACTCTGAGCTCCTAGGACAGTATGGGGGTAGATATTGGAAGGGGGCAGGAGAGCGCCTGTCTCATCATCCCCACGAGTCCATAGCTTTTACCAGGGAGAAGTATCCTTGGCAAAGCACCCAGGAAGCAGATCCAATCTTGGCGAGAGGAGCAGAAGGGGACAATCACTACCAATAGTAGGTTCTATTTATTGAGCACCTACTGTATGCTAAGCACTGTGCTAAGTGCTTTACAGGTATTATCTCATTTAACCCTCATGACCATCAGTGACTATTATCATCCCTGTTGCAGAGTTGAGGAAACTGAGACTCATGGACATGAAGTGTTTGTCCCCTTTCAGAGGCACGTCTACACTCCACTGCCTCTCAAAAGAAATGCTGTGGTCAGGAAACCTCAGTATCATGAAGTTGTCAGCTCTTCCTAAGTAGCACACTTCCAAACAAAATCCCAACAGGATTTTTGTAGAACTCGATAAGGAGAGTCTAAAATATACAGAAGAACCAAAGACAAACAGGAGCCGAGATCATCTTGAAGAGCAAGATGGGAGACTCTACCAGATCCTGAGATTTACATTAAAGTAAGGTAACATGGTGTTGGTACAGTGGTAGGCAAGCAAACCAATGGAATGACGGAGCATGGACATTGGGCAGGATACATAATGACAGATAATGTGACAAATCACTGGGGAAAGGATGGACTTTTTTTTTTTTAATGTTTTATTTATTTCTAGGAGAGAGAGAGAGACAGCGTGAGCAGGGGAGGGTCAGAGAGAGAGGGAGTCACAGACTGAAACAGGCTCCAGGCTCTGAGCTGGCAGTCAGCACAGAGCCCGACGTGGGGCTCGAACCCGCAAACCGCGAGATCATGACCTAAGCGAAAGTCGGACGCTTAACCGACTAAGCCACCCAGGTGCCCCAAGGATGGACTTTTTCATACGGCAGCAGGAACTGGTTAACCACATGCGGGAAAAACATAAAGTCAGATCCAATGGAAACATCTCTCCCTGCGAATAAAACCTTGAGAGCCCTGTGGCAAGACTTCTCTTCATTACAGCCAGGAATTTTGTTGTAGACAGAGCCGCAGATCACTAGGGTTTAAAGGACATCTATGATATTGAACCCAAGAGTCTCACTGTTTTGAGGGAACATGTAAGTACCAAGAGGGTTGAGTCCATAAGATTACACAGCAAGTCAGCCACAGAGCCAGGTCGAGGGGCCGGGGCCCTTCCACTCTTTCGTGCATTCTGACCAGCTCTGCCTTCCTGTGACCCCTCAGCACTGCACAGGGCTACAATAAAGCGGGGTGTGGAAGGAGCAGATGCCGTGTAGGGGTACCATTGAACACAAGGGTCAGTGCTTCTTAGACCTAGATTGTGGGAAGGACGAGCCTGGTACCTGTGCTGAGTCAACCAGTCAACCTCCATTTTCTGAATTAGTCCTTTGGCTACTGTACCAAGGATGCAATGACAGAGCATCAGGTCAAGGACCTATTTGTGCCCACTGCCCAGGGGAAAGAGGAAGTTTCCGAGGGATCCAGCTCAGCATAGCTGATTTGGGCCTTTCTTTCTGGAGAGAGTGGTTTGGCTCAACCCCGAGAAGGAAGCTATGGTTTTGCAAGACAGTGCGTTAGGGAAGACATTGGGCTCCTGAGTCTGAAGAACCTTGTTTCAAATGCAGTGTCACCACTTCCTGGCTGTGTGGCCTTGCACAAACGGCTTCACTTGTTTGAGCCTCAGTTTCTTTAAAAAAACATTTTTTGTACACTTATTTATTATTTAGAGACAGAGTGAGACAGAGTGTGAGGGGGAAGAAGGAAAGAGAGAGAAGGAGACACAGAATCCGAAGCAGGCTCCAGGCTCTGAGTAAATGATGCGGGGCTCGAACCCATGAACCGTGAGATCATGACCTGAGCCGAAGTCAGACACTTAACTGACTGAGCCACTCAGGCATCCTGAGCCTCAGTTTCTTCATCTGACAAATAGAAATAATAACTCTGGGGGCGTCTAGGCGGCTCAGTTGGTTAAACATCCAACTCTTCACTTTGGCTCAGGTCATGATCTCACAGTTCGTGAGTTCAAGCCCCACATTGGGCTCTGCACTACCAGCGCCCAGCCTGCTTGGGATTTTCTGTCTGTCTCTCTCTGCCCTTCTTCCACTTGCTCTCTATCTTTCTCTCAAAATAAACATTAAAAAAATTTCTTAAGAGAAATAATAACCCTTACTTTGGGTTGGTTGTGAGGATTCCAATGCTTGTGCATTGAACCAGAGCCTTACTTGGACAAGGTGAAAACTGAATGACGTCAAAACTATCCTGGACTGCTACTGCACTAAATAAAGCACTTGGTTTGCAGTTAGGGTTCACATTATACCAAAATATTGTTGGGGTGCCTAGTTGGCTCAGTTGGTTAAGCATCTGACTCTTGATCTCAGGGTCATGAGTTTGAGCCCTGTGTTGGGCTCTGCTCTGGGTGTGGAGCCTTCTTAAAAAAGAATGTATATCTTTCGATATTAGAACCATATTCAATGTAGTAGGAAAGTCACACCAAAAAAAGCAGCCAGATACCTAAGACGAAATGCAATGGCAGATTTCTGGGTTTTGCTAACTGTCTCTAAGGGTAGTCATTGAGGGGGTGGCTCAGTCAGTTAAGCGTCTGACTCCAGCTCAGGTCATGATCTCATGGTTGTGATTTCTAGCCCTGTGTTGGGCTCTATGCTGACAGCTCAGAGCCTGGAGTCTGCTTCAGATCTGTGTCCTTCTCTCTCTCTGCCCCTCCCCAGCTCACACTGTCTCTCAAAAAGAAATATTAAAAAAAAAATTTAGGAGTATTTATTGAGCCAAAGGCATAGTTTCCAGCACTAGTTAAATTCGTGAGTTAAGGTGGGGCACCTGGGTGGCTCAGCCGGTTAAGGTCTGACTTTGGCTCAGGTCATGATCTCATGGTTTGTGAGTTCAAGCCCTGAGTCAGGCTCTATGCTGTCAACTCAGAGCCTGGAGTCTACTTTGGATTCTGTGTCTCCCTCTTCTCTCTGCCGCTCCCCCACTTGTGTTCTGTCTCTCTCTCTCAAAAATAAAAATAAAACATTAAAAAAAAGAGATGAATTAAGATCATGCATTAGTTAGTATATGTTAGCACAGAGCTGGCACATAAATGAATGTGAGGCAGTAATAATGTAGCTGATGCTGATATTTTTATTGAATCTTCTTTTTTTTTAATTTTGATGTTTTATATCTGAGAGAGAGAGACAGAGAGACAGACACAGCGAGCAGGGAGGTGCAGAGAGATGGAGACAGAATCTGAAGCAGGCTCTAGGCTCTAAGCTGTTAGCACAGAACCCGACATGGGGCTGGAACTCACAAACAGTGAGATCATGACCTGAGCCAAAGTCGGACACTTAACCAACCCAGCCACTCAGGCACCCCTTTATTGAATCTTCTAATAAAGACACTTGGTTAGGACGCACCTGGGTGGCTCAGTCAGTTAAGCATCTGACTTTGGCTCCGTCATGATTTCATGGTTCATGAGTTCAAGCCCCACATCCGGCTGTATGCTGACAGCTTGGAGCCTGGAGCCTGCTTCAGATTCTGTGTCTCCCTCTCCTCCCCTGCTCATGCTTGCTCTCTCTCAAACATTTAAAAACAAATTTTTTTTAGGGTCGCTTGGGTGGCTTAGTCAGTTAGGCGTCCGACTTTTGCTTAGATCATGATCTCGCGGTTCGTGGGTTCGAGCCCCGCGTCGGGCTCTGTGCTGACTGCCAGCTCAGAGCCTGGAGCCTGTTTCAGTCTGTGACTCCCTCTCTCTCTGACCCTCCCCTGCTCACGCTATCTCTCTCTCTCTCTCTCCTAGAAATAAATAAAAATATTAAAAAAAAAATTTTTTTTAAAAGATACTTCGTTAAATGAGAACATTTGAAAGGAACTCTGGCTTGGTGGAGGGAACAGGTGTATTGGATTCTTTTTGTTTGTTTCTTTGTTTACAGGCATTATTACAACCCAAAGGGTTGAATCAAATACAGCAGACTCCACAAAAGTCTCTCTGCCTGAGGGACGTGTACAGTATCCTCATTGACAACCTCAGCTCTATCCAGCAATAAGGGAGACAACATGTCTGCGTTTCCAGTTCACACGTCACCAACGATCAGGAGGACAGCGGTGTCAGAGTCCCAGAAGAGTATGACACCAGCTACTCCTCCCAATTTTACCACAAGCTAATAGCTCTGCTGGGTCCACTGAGCAGACAACCCTAATACATGATACTCAGGAGGAGAGATCCGGAAGCACAGCCTTGTCCAGCATGGCCACTACAGCTAAGACCCTAAAATAGGATCAGAGAGCTCCAACCATCCCCCTGTAGCATCAAGCTCCTTAATCAATGGGTTGGAATCATCAGTGTCACTGACTCTCAGATGTCATCCAGGATCACTGTGCCAGCAGCATTAAACATAGCAGACGATGACATTACATCATCGAGGTCCACTGCAGCCACTGTCTCTGAGAAGTCAGCACAAGGATACCCTCAACAGCACTGAACAAGGTCACTGATATGAAAGAATGTCTATATCCGTGACAACCCGTGCAGTTATCTACACCACTAACCCTGACCACCCTAGGGACAACTGTTTCTAGAACAACCATATCTGGGGCTCAGGAAGGGGAAACTACAGGTGCACCCCCAGCCCCACAACAGCACTCATGATGGGCACGCTGTCTGAAACACATCACAGCTCTGCCACATAGACACCTTCTCGGCCAAGTGACTGGGGCAGCCCAGTCCCCTGAGACAGCAGCTGCTCATGTGACAGCCCTTATCCCCAGCTCTTCAGGGACAATACAGCCCTCTGATATAACCGGGTCCAGTCAAGCTTCCCCTAAACCCACCCAGAGCAGTAGTCCTGGAGCAAGAGCCTGTGCTTCGGACAAGTTCCCAGCTGAAGGGGGAGTTTGGATGTGTGATGACCGTTAGTTACTATGCCTGCTCAGGTGAGTCTGAGTACTGAGTATTGGGAAAATACTGTACAACTCATGTCTGTACAGCCAAGAAGAGGTGGGGGCCAGAGTGGACATCATCACTATGAAGGCCCAGACAAAGGGGTGTCCAAAGGCCATGGGAAGGCCAGTGAGATTTGGTCAGACATTGGCCTCTAAAGAGTCCATTGAGGTAGAGGTGATTTCTAGTGAGAGGATAAGTAGCTGGGCACATGAGGTGGTTCTAAGTTCAGGCTGCATAACAAAATACCAGACTGCGTGGCTTAGAAACAGCAGAATCTTATTTCTCACAGTTCTGGAGGCTGGAAGTCCAAGGTCAAGGTCCCAGCAGATTAAGTATCTGGTAAGAGCCCACTTTTTGGTTCATAGACAGTTATCTTCTCTATGATGTAAGGGGCAAGGGAGCTCTATGGGGTTTCTTTTGTGGGGGGAGGGCAGAAAGAGGGAGAGAAAATTTTTAAAAAATATTTTATTTTGAGAGAGAGAGAGAGAGAAAGAAAGGAAGTGCAGGGGAGGGGCAGAGAGAGAAAGAGAATCCCAAATAGACTTCGTGATGTCAGGGTGGAGCCTGATGTGGGTCTCGATCTCACAAACCATGAGATCATGACCTGCGTGTAAGTCGAGAGTCAGCTGCTTAACCAACTGAGCCACCCAGTTGCCCCTGGGGTCTCTTTTATACAGGCACTAATCCCATCCATGAGGGTTCCATCTGCATGACCTAATCTCCCCCAAAGGCCTCACCTCCTAGTACCATTGTATTAAGTGTTAGGATTTAACATAAGGATTGGTCAGGGCGGGGCATGAAAATTCACTCTGTATCAGAGATAGAATGGACAATTCATCAGTCCCCAGCCCCCCAATACTGTCCAGAGAATGAATCTTCCCAGGGGAAGGAAATGATGATCCATGAAAGACAAAGTCTGTAGCCCCCAGCAGAGGCCAGAAGGAGCTAGATAGTTGTTGGGACAAGACCCGTGTCACAGATACTACAGAGAGGCTGAGTTCACGGGGTCTCCCTCATGTGGCACCACTAATTCCCAGGCTCACCCTCTGGCAGGGCAGAAACTAGGTCCTGGGAACCAAAAAGATGATGATGTCCCCCAAATATATGTCTTCCATAATCAAAATAATTCTAACTCCCAAACCTTTCAATTTTATAAAATTCTGATTTTCCTAAAATGACTACTCTGCTTTTTAAAATATCAAATTCCGGCGTGCCTGGGTGGCTCAGTTGGTTAAGCGTCCGACTCACGGTTTGTGGGTTCGAGCTCCACGTTGGGGTCTGTGCTGACAGCTCAGAGCCTGGAACTACTTGGGATTCTGTGTCTCCCTCTCTCTGCCCCTCCCCTGCTCATTCTCTCTGTCTCTCTCTGAAAAATAAATGAACACTAAAAATATTTTAAATATCAAATTCCTTCAAAAAATACTTCTTTGGCATTCCTCTTTTGGTCTCTGGATAATCTAGCCTTGGGATGAAGCTTGCATTACATTCAAAACTAGGCAGTGTTTGGGGCGCCTGGGTGGCTTAGTCGGTTAAGCATCCGACTTTCGCTTGGGTCATGATCTCGCGGTTCGTGGGTTCGAGCCCCGCGTCGGGCTCTGTGCTGACTGCCAGCTCAGAGCCTGGAGCCTATTTCAGTCTGTAACTCCCTCTCTCTCTGACCCTCCCCTGCTCACGCTGTCTCTCTCTCTCTCCTAAAAATAAATAAAAAACATTAAAAAACAAACAAACAAACAAACAAAAAAACTAGGCAGTGTTTAACTTATAGGCCAGTATAGGGGCACCTGGGTGGCTCAGTTGGTTAAGCATCCGACTTCAGCTCAGGTCATGATCTCACGGTTCGTGGGTTCGAGCTCCTCATCGGGCTCTGTGCTGATAGCCAGCTCAGAGCCTGGAGCCTGTCCTCAGATTCTGTCTCTCTCTCTCTCTCTGTCTCTCCCCTCCTTGCACTCTCTCAAAAAAATAAAAACATTTTAAAAATTTTAAAAAACAACTTATAGGCCAGTATTTCCCAAAATGTGTTTTGTGGGACACCAGTGTTTTGGGATTTCAATAGATATTACACCAAAAAAGGGTGGTATTCTGTTGTTAAATATGTTGGGAAAATACTGGATTAAGCAAAATGGTTTCTTGATTGTAGGACTTTTCAGAGCCTTTAATATTCCACCATCTGCTATGACTCCCTTAAAAATCAGGTTTTTAAAGCAGATTATAGTATGCATTTCCCAAGATTATCTGTCCCCAGAATCCTCATTCTGAGGAACATTTATGCAGCACCTTGGAATGTATCTGGCTGCAGAGGAGAGGAATTCAGATGAGAGTAGAGCAGGGCTGGGCAGGCAGACGTGACTGGGGATGGCAAGTCCAACCCAGGGGGTTTTAGTCAAGCCCCGAGTAGGTGCTGGCTCATTAAAAGGTTGTCCCCATGTCAACAAACTGTCTTGGTGAGACCAGGGTAGTGTGCTCACTTGTAAAATGCTGCGTGTGTCCCTCCACAGACATTGTGAAGTATATTATTGTGTTTTCCTGCACTAATGATATGACAGCTTTTCTTTTTGTGTTCATTTTTTTTCCAAGTTAGTAAGAACGTGGAGTCTGCAAGAGAGACTGTCTGGGTTTGAACTATGCCTCCTTTTCTTCTTCTGGGGTGAAGAGCACATTTACTGCATAGCATTCATGTTTGAGAGTTAGCTATTATCAATGTTACTATTTGGCACTCTGTATCACAATATACTATTGATTGCAATAGCAGAAAGTCATGTGACTGACTTAACCCCCACCCTTAACATCTCACACACCTGTCCTTACATTGCAACCCATCCCCTTGACCCAACATGCCTGCTGAAGCAGAAACAGCGAGCTTTTTTTTTTTTTTTAAAGGAAAGGGGGTCGAGTCTTTAAATTCAAAATAATAAAACAAGTCTAGAAATGTTTTACACTAGTACCTCCATTACATTTTGCTTTTCATGACTTTTAAACATTTCATCTCAAATTCCATAGAAAATGTGAAAAGAGCAGGTGCAGAAAGAAGGGAAGGGTTAAGTACGAGCTTCTCCTTCATCTCCCTCCCTCCCCCAAAAAAGTGTCAGAGAACCGTGTATTGCAAGTGGCAGAAAACCTATGCCCACTTGGCTTGAGCAAAATAAATAATAAAATTGAAACCATGAAATAAAATAAAAAATTTGTTGGCTCATGAGACTAAAAAGTTGTGAAGAGGACTTGAAAACACCCCTGCCTCTTGCTCCTGACTCCCAAAGGCGCTCCCTCCCCTTCCTCTGGGCTGTCTCTTCTTTTTTTTTTTTTTTTTTTAGGATTTTATTTTTGGGAAGGCGCCTGGGTGGCTCAGTCACTTGAGTGTTCGACTCTTGATGTCACCTCAGGTCATGATCCCAGGGTCCTGGGATCAAGCCCTACATGGGGCTCTGTGCTGAGTATGGAGCCTGCTAGAGTCTCTCTCTCTCTCTCCCCTTCTCTCCACCCCCTCTCTGGCTCTCTCTCTAAAATAAGAAAAAAATTAAAGTTTTCTTTTAAGTTTATTTATTTTGAGAGAAAGAGAGAGGGCAGGCTCACAAGCAGGGAAGGGGCAGAGAGAGAGGGAGAGAGAATCCCAAGCAGGCTTGGGTGGACACTGTCAGCATGGAATCTGTCCTGGGGCTCAATCTCAGGAACTGTGAGATCATGACCTGAGCTGAAATGAAGAGTCAGACACTTAACCAACTGAGCCACCCAGGT
The DNA here is from genome assembly GCA_017311185.1 of Proteles cristata cristata. Taxonomy (NCBI): domain Eukaryota; kingdom Metazoa; phylum Chordata; class Mammalia; order Carnivora; family Hyaenidae; genus Proteles; species Proteles cristata. Next base: position 55,671 of record JAESUZ010000634.1, read on the forward strand.
GTCCCAAAATGATTTCATTTTTAAGTAATCTCTACATTCAATGTGGGGTTTGAACTCAAAACTCCAAGGTCAAGTCACATGTCTCACCAACTGAGCCAGCCAAGCACCCCAGTGTTGTCTTTCCAGATTTGACCTGTATAAGACAGAAAAAGTCCTTGATTCAAGCAGGTTAGGGCCTTCACAAACCCCAAGGCCCAGGCTACCTGTTGGGATGAGAAGGAAATCAAAGAACAAAACAAATCAGTGTCTCTAAAAATAATCTTGCAAGGCAAGTAACAGAAACCACCTGGGTGGCTCAGGGAAGAGAGGAGAATTTATTATATCTCCTGGAGGCCAAGATTAGTCTCCAACCAGGTTCTCCAGCGTCTAGGACTCGGAACTGTCAAAGTGGCAGGAAACAGGGAGTTGCCTCTCTCTCATTCTGTACCTACACCTGCTTTGTTCCTTTCTCCACACACTGGCTCCTCTGCCTCTCAGCACCCATGACCGAGAACAGCTGTCTCAGAATCTCAAGCTTTATACCACCTTCTTTTAGGCCTTGTTCCTGGGAAAAGGACTGTGAGTGGGGCAGCTGAGGCCAGGGTCCCCCAGGGCCATCATGGTGTAAGGGTCTCACCTCCTATGAGGGGAGTCTTTGTTTAAGGGAGTCATTGTGGGTTAGGCTAATATCCCCACAATGTCTCCTCTACCCAGATTAGAACTAGTACCCTTGGGGCGCCTGGGTGATTCAGTCGGTTAAGCATCCAACTTCGGCTCAGGTCATGATCTCACGGTTCGTGGGTTCAAGCCCTGCGTCGGGCTCTGTGCTGACAGCTCAGAGCCTGGAACCTGTCTTCAGATTCTGTATCTCCCTCTCTCTCTCTCTGACCTTCCCCTGCTCGCTCGCTCTCTCTCTCAAAATAAATAAATAAACATTTTAAAAAATTAGAACTAGTACCCTTTCCTATGGCATCATCCCAGGAGCCCTTGTACTGGCTCTCGTCCTCCTGCAGAACTGTCCCTGTGTTGGTGGCCCTGTGCCGCCAGCCACAGATGATTGAGGTGGTCCTGAGCGCCTGCTTCCTGAAGACTCACCACTGGATCCTTGAAGGCACCTTCTCAGGACGTCCCAGGTCAACAAGATAGAGGAGGATCACCGTGGGCAGGTCTTCATGATGGAGAAGAAGGAGGGTATTTGTGGACTCTGCCTCTCTGTAAGCAAGGTGGGAAGGGCTGCCTGGTAAGAATGGGGGAGTCTCTGGGGGAGGAGTGGGGTGCAGGGAGGACTGAGAAATGGGTGATTGGGCACCTGTGTGACTTTATATCCATCTGACTGAGGAATAATTCTCTGGAACAGAATCAAGTCTTAGTCTTTTCAGGGAAAATACCATGTTGTGCCCCATCAGACTGGAAATGCCCTTATAAATGATACCATGTTTGATGGATTGGTATATTGGTTTCCAAACCCGACAGCCACAAAACCCTTTAAAACAAGAGCAACTGCAATCACATAGTTCTTGATTTCTTGCCATGTGCTGTGGGTCAAAATCTTTTTTTATGCACTATCCTCAAAGCTTCACAATAATCTTGTGAAGTTCCCATTTTACGGATGAATAATCTAAGGCTCAGAGGAGTAGAGGGATTTTTTTCCAAGTCACACAATTAGTCATTAACAGAGCTGGGTTGTGCTCATAACTGCTCACTGTGGTTACCCCTTTTCTCTGGAAGAGATCTTACATAAAGGCCAAATATAAAAACAAAATATGTAAAAACAGGGGAGCTCTGATTGAATAAGGGAGGGGCAAGGGTGACATGCTACATCAGCTCCCCCATGTGTAGATGGGCTTCATGTCCCTTCAAGGGAGGCTCGGGGGCTCCTGGGGACAGTTTGAAAACCAGAGTTTGTCCTAAAGGGATAATTTAGTTCTTCCCAGTGTCTACCATTATCTCTAGTGCTGCCACCCAGAAAATCATGGGGTGTCTTGCTTAAGGTCATAGGACAGAATTGGCAGTTTCAGTGTGCAATAAATCCACTGCTATGCCCCCAGAACTCTCTATTGGTGTTCTTTGTAATAAATAAACTGCTTTATTTATAGCAACAAAGAGCTTCATTTTGATTCTCTGAGAAAATCCTATGGAAACAATAAAATACAAAAAATATCCAAATCTTGGGATAGGGACCAGGAGTTGGCAATTTCAACCAAGAATAAGTGATTACTTATCTATTTTCTAAGGGAAAATGCACACTGAAATTTGAGCACCACTGGCACAGAGGTTAAGGACATGGACTCTGGGGTCAGAGAGATGTTGAATTCTGGCTCTGTACTTGCTTTGGACTAGTCTTTTAACTTTCTAATCCTCGGTTAGCTCTTTTGTAAAATAGAAACTAATAACTAATAACCCTCCTCAGAGAGTTGTGGTCAGGCCCCAGTGCCTGACCTACAGCTCATGCTCAATAAACTTGGGCCATTACTTTTAGTTCAATCAACAACTTGCAGCCAATGAAGATGCAAGGAGGTGTTTCCCCTGGAGATCTGAAGGTAATGTCCACCTCCCTGTTTCTTCCTAGACCAACAACAGCTACACCTTTTATTCTCTGGAGATGCCTTTTCTGTAGGATCACCCTAGCTTCATCAACACTGACTCCACAATGCTCAGCTTCAGTCTAACCCAGAGGTCTTCCTGTGAGTTCTATTCCACCAACCATCTCTCAGGCTGGGCCCTGCAATGCCTCCTGAGTTCTCACTGCTACCTCTAATCCAGGCAAAAGGAGTCAATACTCTGAGGATGTTGGCCCCCTGTGCCCAGCTACCAATCATGGGCACCTCTTAGATTGAAACTCAAAGCATTAGTGGAAGAAAGAAAATACTCCCACAAAGTAATGCATTATGGGTTCTTTATGTAAATTACCATGAGGAAGGTTGGCTTGGATGGCTTCAAGGGTCCTAGGGGACCCCTTGTTTTTCAGAAAGTCCAGGAGGAAGGTCAGCAGATTTGCTCCTCCCATCCCCGTATTCACTATGGCTACCAGTGCCCAGTGACCTTGGGTGCAAGGCAGAAGGTGAGGGAGTGTCCGTCCCTCTGGTAGTTTCACGGCGAGAGTCTCACTCTGGTCACTCTCCATATATGTGACCATCCATGCTCTGTGCACTGGGGATGTTCTCATCATCCTGGGCCACCTACATGGCCCCTCAGCTCTCATCTGTACTTGAGAATAGACAAGCTCCTCTTGGCAAGCCTCTCTACATGGTTCTCAGAACCACAGGCATTGATCCAGACAGATTTGCCCTGGTAACCAGTGAGGTCTTTGCCAGCACCATCATCTCCAGAGCTGGTGCTATTAAGTCCATCTACCACTTTGTGAAGGAGAGGTAAGTGTCTGTCAGGCCACAGTAACTTCCTACTAGTGCCACACTAGTTCTTGCTCTGTGGTTTGTGCTGGGTGCTTTTGTTCCCATGAGCATAGATCCTTTCACTTTCATTTGTATCCCTGGTACATAAACATTGGGAGAAAGTAAAGTACTGGGGGAATGTTTGTTGAATGAATGCAAGTTTTATTATCATTCCCATTTTGCAGGTGAGAAAATTAGGGCACAAGGGGATTAAAGCCTGTCCAAGATTACAGCCAATAAATGACATTCACTTTTACTTTTTCTTCAATTATTGAGGGCCTACAATGATAAATGTAAAAAAAAAAAAAAACACCAAAACTGACATTCCAAAGTGCTATACACTATGCAATACACCTGACAGGCATTACATTCAATAGCTAGTACCGACATAGCATTTACTCTCTGCCAGGCATGCTCAAATTCCTTTAAACCTCACAACACACTGTATGAGATAGTTGTATTTTCATTCCCATTTCATAGATGGAGAAACTCAGGCTCAGTTCACACAATTGGTAAGTGGTAGACGTTTCTAAGTGCTGAGAAGGCCAAGTCCTTACATTTAACAGCTTGTGGTCTAAGGAACAAGCTGGGTCTCCTGACTTCTAAGCTGTATTTCATTAATATTAACAGATCTTCACAGAGCAGAGTTAATCATTCATTACCTCACTGATTCCTGAAAATAGCCCTAGGAAGTATTATTTCCCCCACTTTATGGATGAGGGATTAGAATGGGTTCAGAGAGTTTAAATGACCTGACCAAGGACACACCATTGGTTTATTCACACCCTAGAGTCCGAGTTCTGAAACACAACCAAATCTGTCCTAGCACATAATTCTTCCTTTGTCAGGAGGAAATAGAACCTAGTGATTAAAGGTATGGGCAGGTACAGCAGCCAGGCTGCTCCCTGAAGACACTTGAGCAACCTAATTAACCTTTCTGAATTTCAGTTTCCTCAACTCCTTAAAAAAGAAAGGGTCCATCAAGGTGGTACCCAGAACGGATATATTGATGGTGAGCTTGAGCTCCAGAATAAAAACCATGGAGTAAAAAGGCTAAATGGGCTTTCAGGAGTACGAGAGACAGAGATCAGACAGGTGACGACTCCCTAATGCCCAAAGGAGGTGGCATCTGTGCGGACAGGTAACTCAGTGGGTAAGTAATTTGCTGTTTCTTAGGCTTTTACATTGGCTGGTTGGTTTCTCTTCCTGGAAACCTTCAACTCCCATACCCATAGGGAAAACTGTTATCTCCTTCAAGTCTTTGCTAAAATGTTAGCATTTCAATGAAGCTTACTGGCCCATGCTGTTTAAAATTGCAACTACCCTCCGCTCATCCATTCTAGATCAATTTCTTTCTTCTGTGTATCACCTCCTAACTATGTGCCAAAAAGATTATTTGCGTTCTTAAAAATTAGGTTATTTTACTGTCTGTCATCCCTTACTCACAAGAGAACAGGAGGTTTTGGTCTGTTTTGTTCACTCATGTTCCCTAATTCTCCCAAGGACCTAGAACAGAACCTATCTATAGTAAGAATTTCTTTCCACCATGGAATCTACAGCACAGGCCTATCCAAATATTACTACTTGTATTGAAGGGGTTACGTTTAAGTCATTGTCATCTCAAAAAAGTCACTATGACAATAGCATGGACAGTTCAGACCATTAGCTCCTAATCCCTTAGCTCAGAATTTTCTATGTCTATCAGAATTTGCCACTAATCCCTACACTGCCTGTAAACTGAAGTTTCTTTTCTCAATTTGGAGCAATTATTGCTAACAAGTGATCACTGATAAACTATGCCCAGTCAAGCAAAAATTTATTGAAAGGAGAGCCTTAGAAAAACAAACAAAATTAAGACAAAGTAAAAGATATCTTGCCATGAATTACCACCACCACACTATCAAAATAATAACAGTGAAGAGAAGGGAAGGAGAAGAAACAAAAACACAGTGGGAGAGAAAAGATGGAAAGGAAGGAAGGAAGGAAGGAAGGAAGGAAGGAAGGAAGGAAGGAAGGAAGTAGAGGGAGGGAAGAAAGGAGTCGGAGGAGAAAGGGAGAGAAAAAGGAGAAGAGGCAAAAGTATATAGTCTTCCTCCTATGATTGGTGTGAGTCTGAATCAAATAATGCACGTAATGTTCTCAGTACGAGACGAAGCATCTACACTCAAACAGCACAAGCGAAAAGGGGGAAATCAATGTTTGTCCGTCCACACCGCTGGCCCAAGCCAGGACTCCTAACAGTGAGTGACTGCAGCCTCTCCCCACAGCTCCCCAGTCAGCTGCCGGCTGCTCGGAGGCCTGCGGGCCAACAGGGCCTCACGCTGGCCTTCAACCTGTTCCACTTCGTGACCAGTGACAGGTTCTACTTAGGCAGCCGAGTGACCCTGTGTAACAAGCGGGAGGGACACCCCTGCCAGCCGGTGAGGGGGCAGCCCTGGGAAGGTGGCCTGGCAGTCGCTACAGCCTACGCCTGGCGCCGCTGGGGCGGCCCACTGGAGCCAGATGCCTAGCAATATACCAATGCTGCCATCCTGGGGGCGGGACTAAGGCGGGGCCTGGAGGATGATGGTGTTAGGGATTGGTCTACCCTGCCAGGGGCAGGAACAGGAGGCGGGGCTTGTGGAGCAAGGGTCCAGTGGATTGACGAAGGGGCGGGATTTGGGGGAACGCAGCTGGCTCCCCGGAGTCTCCCGCAAAGGCCTCCCCTGGCTGGGGCGGAGAAGGACCTCGCTACCTTCAGGCTTGCTTCTGTCCCTCACCGACCTGTAGGCAGAATTCACCTGTGAGAAATCGAGCCTGGGAGATTCCGGTGCAAGGGCGCTTGAATAGCGGCGCTGGCTGGGTGGTGTTCGGGGGCCCATCCGGATTAGCCGTAACTAGGTCATTTAGGGGCCTCTCCGACTCTTCTTGCTAGGCATCCCACTGACCTGCTCTGAGACCCCTCCTACCTTCACATCCTCACACTCCTCTCTTAAGCCAGGTCCATATCCTGCCCAAACCTATATCCTTTCAGTTTCTCCTCTGCGCAGAAGGGGTCCCCTCTCCTCACGGATCATGTTCTCATTCAATTTCTACTCCTCTCCTCCCACTCCCAACCTCTCTTCCCATACCAGCTCACTCTTCTTCTAGTCTGTTTGTCCCTTGTGCCAGACTACTTTCGTGTATCCTCCTTGCTGGTCTGGAGCAGTCTCTTCTTTCCTAACAGTCCTCCAAAACTCCGACCCTCATGGGAAAGCCTATCTTCGGAAGTCCGTTCTTAGTAAAGGCAGAAGGCTCATCATCATACCATTGTGAGGACCAGCTTCAACAAAGGGTCAATCTTGATGCAACATTGGGAGTCCTGTCAGGATGGTTCCTCAAACATATCTTTCCTTCTATGTGGTTTCAGAGTCCAATGCCTCCAGTAGCACGTGTTAGGCAGGTTGGTACACAGGGATTGGTGTGAAATTCTGGCGGGCGCACCGGGGTCTGGGTGTGCACACTGGGTTCTGACTGGTGCTTGTCTTGGATCCTGTCTCTGCTCAATTTTGTGTGACTTGGGAGAAGTCAATTACCCTCTTGGAGTCTCAGCTTCCAGAGTTGTCATTGTGGGTTGTTGTTAGAGCTTTACACTTTGTCAGAACCCAAGACTAGGCAGAAATGACTTAGAATAGGGGGGTAGGGCAGGCAAGTAATAAGTGAGGGGGGATGAGTGGGGTCCACCTCGAACTAGAGTACATTTCATCTCTGTACTCCATCTGCCTCGCCCCCAGTTTAAGGGAGGGACTGTCCATCAGGACAGTGGGTCCCGGAAAGCCTTGTTGATAGAATGCATAAGTGGATTACTAAATAATCCCCCAAAGTGGAATATCTAAGCCTAAAAAAGTTTCCTAGGCTCCCAAATCCACTGAACCCTTTTTGTAATCCTTTGTTTCCTTCCTGCAGGAGCCTAGATGGTTGCCTTTATTCTGGTGGTGATAGGCTTGATGCCGAGATAAAATCCTGCCTAGATATCTCCCCCAACTCTAGCCCTTGGCTTCATGTATCCATTCAAAAATGGGTTGGAACCTGGGGCGCCTGGGTGGCTTAGTCGGTTAAGCGTCCGACTTTCGCTTAGGTCATGATCTCGCGGTTCATGGGTTCGAGCCCCGCGTCGGGCTCTGTGCTGACTGCCAGCTCAGAGCCTGGAGCCTGTTCCAGTCTGTGACCCCCTCTCTCTCTGACCCTCCCCTGCTCACGCTGTCTCTCTCTCTCTCTCTCCTAAAAATAAATAAAAAACATTAAAAAAAAATGGGTTGGAACCTACTATGTACCAGTTCCCGTGGTAAGCCATCACAAGACACAGTTGTTGATTTTACAGAAAAGACAGCTGAAGGGCGCCTGGGTGGCTCGGTTGGTTGAGTGTCTGACTTCTGCTCAGTTTGTGATCTCACAGCTCATGGGTTCGAACCTTGCCTCGGGCTCTGTGCTGACAGCTCAGAGCCTGGAGCCTGCTTCGGATTCTGTGTCTCCCTCTCTCTATGCCTCTTCCCTGCTCACACTCTGTCTCTCTCTCTCTCAAAAATAAACATTAAAAAAAAAAAAAAAAAGGACAGCTGAGTGCAGGAAGTAGGTGATGTGGACCAGGAGACAGGATGGGCTTTCGCAAAATCACAAGATGGTCCTTGTGCCTCTTTTTATTTTGTTTTTGAAATACTTTTGATATCTGTGACCATTTTGGAAATTAATTTCTTGGGAAGGTATTTTGGTACAAACGATGACAGTTAAATTTAACAGTCTTGGGGCTCCTGGGTGGCTCAATTGGTTGAACATCGACTCTTGATTTCGACTCAGGCCATGATCTCACAGTTCATGAGACTGGGCTCTGCATGCTAGGGATTCTCTCTCCCCTCTCTCGACCCCTCTTCCCCCCTCATTCACTCTCAAATTAATTAAAAAAAAAAAAGGATTCTCTCTCTCTGTCCCTCTCCCCCGCAATTGTGCTCCCTCCCCCCCAAAAAAAGACGTTAAATAAAGTCAAATTCAACAGTCTTAACATTTCATTTGCAACAAATTTTCTTGTCATTTAATGCTTTAATAGCTCCTAAAAAATTAAATCAGATGATCAATCCACATTATTTTTTTAATTTTAATTTTTAAAAATTTGAGAGAAGGTGTGTGTGCAAGCGAGGGAGAAAGGCAGAGAGAGAATCTTAAGCAGGCTCCCTGCTCATCATGGAGGCTGATGTGGGGCTTGACCTCATAACCCTGGGATCATGACCTAAGCCAAAATCAAGAGTTGGACACTCAACCAACTAAGCCACCCAGGAGCCCCCATATTATTTTAAGCACACCAAAGTCACACATTTGTTTATTTATTAAAAAACTTTTTAATGTTCATTTATTTTTGAGAGAGAGAGACAGAGTGTGAGTGGGGAGGGGCAAAGAGAGGAAGACACAGAATCTGAAGCAGATTCCAGGCTCTGAGCTGTCAGCACAGAGCCGACATGGGGCTCAAACTCACCAACTATGAGATCATGACCTGAGCTGAAGTTAGCCGCTTAACTGACTGAGCTACCCAGGCACCTGGAAAGTCACACATTTATTAAATCAGCATGCAAGTAAGTACATTTCATTGGGAATTCATATTCACTAGTAGACTATTTATTTTGGAGTAGACTATTTACATAGACCTTATGGTGAAGACATTAACTTTTCACCTTATTTAAAATATATGCTGAAGGTGGGACATCTGGGTGGGTTAGTCCATTGTCTGACTTGATTTTGGCTCGGGCATGTCTAATGGTTCAATTCGGGGGTTAGAGCCCCACATTGGGCTCTGTGTTGGCAGTGCAGAGCCTGCTTAGGATTCTCTCTCTCTCCCTCTCTGCCCCTCCCCTACTCTCTCTCAAAATAAATAAACATTTAAAAAATATATAAATCCTGGGATGCCTGGGTGGCTCTGTCAGTTAAGCATCCGACTTCAGCTCGGGTCATGATCTTGTGGTTTATGAGTTCAAACCCCATGTCGGGCTCTGTGGTGACAGAGCCTGGAGCCTGCTTCAGATTCTGTGCTTCCCTCTCTCTCTGCCCCTCCCCTGCTCACACTCCATCTCTTTCTCCCTCAAAAGAAATAAACACTAAAACAAAATTAAATATATAAATCCTGAAAGAAGATAAAATATTACTGATTGTGCTATGTTTAAATATCCGCAAAAAAATAGAATGAAACAAAATTAAGTAAACAAAGAAACTACTGAGCTTAAACTATACTTAGCTGACCACATGAAAGAAGGCTCTGTACTGTGTTAACAATAGATGCTTATAAAATAAGCCACTAGACAACACGAATGCATGCAAAAGCAGTAGTTCTAATGATATGATTACAGCTAAGATGCAGTTAGTTTATTTTCTTATTTTCTTCGATTAAGCTGGGCTGGGACATATCTGGCCAACTCTTCATTCACTCAGGTGATAGTTCCAAATTTTATTAAATTTGCAGCAAGTCTCTTTTAAAAATTTGTTTTGAGAGAGAAAGAGAGAGAGAGAACGAGCAGGGGAGGAGCAGAGAGAGAGGGAGAGAGAGAATCCCAAGCAGGCCCCATACTGTCAGTACCGGAGCTCCATACGGAATCTGAACCCACAAACTACGTGATCATGATTCAGGCCAAAATCAAGAGCCAGTCGCTCAACTGACTGAGCAACCCAGGACCCCCAGATCTTTTTAAAATAATAAAGTAACTGAAAATTTAAGAATATCTCATATCTAAAAACTGTGAAGTTTCTGAAATTAACATCTAATCTTAGTTAAAATATGAAGACTCATACACATTTGAAAATTAGTAGTATGATAATGGAGTTACTTTTTAAAAATTTTTTAATGTTTTTTATTTATTTTTGTGTGAGAGAGAGAGAGACAGCATGAGCAGGGGAGGGTCAGAGAGAGAGAGGGAGATACAGAATCTAAAGCAGGATCCAGGCGCTGAGCTGGCTGTCAGCACAGAGACCAACACAGGGCAGGAACACACGAACTATGAGATCATGACCTGAGCCGAAGTTGGCATTTAACTGACTGAGCCACCCAGGCACCCCAATAATCGAGTTACTTTTAAAATACAGATATCCAGGGCACCTGGCCAGCTTAGTCAAGGTGGAGCGTTTGACTCTTGATCTCCAGGTTGTAAGTTTGAGCCCCACACTGGGTGTAGAGATTCCTTAAAAATAAAATCTTTTTTTTAAGTTTATTTTTTTATTTGAGAGAAAGATAGAGAGCAAATGGGGTAGACTGGGAGAGAGAGAGGAGAGAGAGACTCTCCAAGTGGGCTCCACACTGACCCTGGGCCGGAACCCACCAACAGTGAGATCATGACCCAAGCTGAAATCAAGAGTCAGACGCTTACCCAAGCCACCCAGGTACCCCTAAAAATAAAATCTAAAAAAACCCAAACAAACATATCCATCGAGAAAACTGTACAAATGCACTATTGGCCATTTGTAAATTTAAACCGCAGCACTTCCACTATGTTTCTAGTTAGGTTTGTCTTCCATTCTCTGCATCAGCTCTTCAAATACTCTCTGTTCTTCTCAGTCCTCTGTATGTCCGTCCCCTCCCTCTTCACAGATGTTTTCCACAAAAGAAATAGAAGCAACCAAGCAGATGTTTCCACCACCCATTCGTCTACTTCCTACCCACCAGTCCACAAAGTTATTCATTTAGACACCTATCCTTACTATTTGTTTTAAGAAAGGCTTCTGGTCCTAATTTCAGAGAATACCCCCTAAATGCATCTACCACATCATACCCAGATTCATTATCCACTAAATCTATCTTATGCCTTCTATAGTCTTACCTTAAAATGTTATAATAAAAGACCTGGGTGGGGATGGAGCATCTCCCCAGAGTCCTAACTCTAGACTGAATTTGATCGAGTAATTTTAAGTATGATTCTTCAAAGTTACGAAATCCCAGCGTTTTAATGCCTCTCCCTCCCAAGTCAGGTTTCCAGAAACCTGCAAATTTTCACTATCCTTTGGCCGATGGCTTTGTTCCTCCTTTTAACAATTCCCCGGTCTGATTCTTAAGTATATATTAACGCAAATAAACTTAGTTCTTTTCCTGGGGACGGAGTTTGGGTAGGGAGGCAAGATCGATCTGTTAGCTACTTACCAACCTGAGTCCTGGTCACAGTCGGACCACTCACGACCCTAACCCAGCCCAAGCCCTGACCCCCTCACGCCCAACCCCAACCCCAGACTGACCCCTAACGCTGACAAAGCAGTGACCCAGGTCACACTCTAATTCCAGACCACAACGTGACCCTTTGCTTTATATCAGGTGGAACCACTTATAGGTAGTGGGGAATGGGAGAAGGGTGGGACCAGTTGGGGGGCAGGGGTTCCCGAAAGATTTTCCCGGCCATCCAGCTTCTCGATCCGCCCAAGCCCAGCAAGTCACTTCAGACCTGAGTCCGGAGGGCTCCGCCCACGGGCGAGACCTGGCTGGGGTAGGGCAGAAAGCGCCGAAGGGTGGCGGGGTCATGCGCAGAGAGATCCGTCCGCTCCCGGCGCCGAGCGCAGCGTGCAGAGGCGGGACACCGGCGCGGCCCGACTCCTGATTGGCCTCAGGCAGGCAGAAAGGGGCGGGAGCGGGGCGGCGCGCGCTCTGAGGCGCGCGGCCTGGCGGGCGTGTAACGGCCGTTAAGCTAGCCGAGGGACGGGACTGGTGCCTGCGGCTGACGTGGTGGCCGCAGTCGGCGTCTCTGGGTGAGAGGTTTCGCCGCCCGCTTTCGGCCCCACGTAAGTCCTCCGCCCCTCGGGAGCCCTTGACGGCCTGACAGACCCCGCCCCACCTTGGGGCGCCCGGGAGGAGCCCCAGAAACACTCCTGACCTGCCCGCTTCGGGGGCCGCAAGAGAGCGAGGCGCATGCGCGGAGCCGGCTAAGCCGTACTCTGGGTCTCTCACCCGCCGGGCTTCCTAAAATAACGCCCCGCACACGCCCCCTCGCGACTCGCTCGCTTCCCCGCCCTCTTCGCCTGGCTTTTCTCCATCATTCACTTCACGGCAGTTGCTTTACCTCCGTAAAGGGTAGGCCCCGTGCCAGTCTCCGGCGGGACGGCGGGAAGCACGTTGCCTGCCTCCACGCAGCCCACAGCTCCGGGAGAAGAGGCGACATTATTCGGGTGATGGACTCGGTTAGCACTCAGTGGTGTGGGCTGATTAAATACCCCCCGAGCACTAAGCACCAGGCGCCGGTGTAGTCCGAGAGGGCCGGGAGCCCTTCGCCAGGAAGCGAGGTTGGGGCTGAGGCTTAAAGGATGAATAGAGAGTTACGGTTGGGGAACGGACAGCTCGTGCGAACGCGCCAGGCTAGAGTTTCGAGCCGACTCTACTCCCCACGGGATGTTTGACAACGTCTGGAGACATTTTCAGTTCCCTAGCTCGGGGATTGCTCCTAATATCTAGAAAACAGAGATGCCACTAACCATCCACCTGTACACAGGACAACCCCCCGCGCCCCCTAACCCTTATCTGACTGCAAATGTCAGGTGCATCCGGAGTTCGGAACCCTGCTCTTAGGCGAGCAGGAGCTGGTGCTTTGGATGAACCCCAAGTTTAGTGGTTTACAGCGTGTTTGTTCAACAGAGGGTATTGAGCACTTAGTACACGATCGGACAGGAGGATCAGAACCCTGTTTGTCTTTTACACTAGTATATTGCCAGGGCAGAGCCAGGCGAATAGTAGGTACTCAATACATTTTGGTGGATGAATTGAAAGAATACTGTGTGCTAGGTCAGGAGGACTTAGGATTTACCAGGGTGATTAAGATAACGGTTCCTCATTACTTGACCAAAGTCCTTTTCTCAGGGCTCTGTAAAGGCAGCCTCTTTCTTTAGGTCTGGGTTAATATGATCATGGTCACGAAAGTAGTGTGATGGTGTGAGATTTTTTTAAATGTATGTTTGTTTATTTTGAGAGAGAGCGCGCACATACACAAGGGGGAGAGAACTCCAAGTAGGTTCTGGGCCGAGCCTGATGCAGGCCGCGATCCAGCAATGGTGAACCTGTGATCTGAGCTGAAAGCAAGAGTTGGAGGCTCAACGGACAGAGCCACCCGGGCTCTCTGATAGTGTGGGATTCTTTCTGTGCTTGTGTCGGCTGTGTATCCTTTCACATCCTTTCCTGTCTTGTGGTTCTCAGCAGCTGCCAAGTGTGACATTCCACACTAAGATTATAATTCTTTAAGGAGAGAAATAGAAGAGTCAAAACCTAACTCTTGGATAGCGCCTTGGGAAAGAGAGCCTGGTTGGTGACCAGGAGCAAAGTGAAGAAACCGTACGTGCTCTCCCTGCTCCTAACTTCTTTGGGGCTTGCAGATCTGGCTGGGTCTGAAGCAGAAACTCCTAACTTGTGGGGCCTTAGCACCTGCCTTTATTTCTTTTTGTCACACACAGAAAAATTGCTATCTAGACTCCTGTAGCATTAGAGAACAGTCCTGGCTTTGTAGCCTCTTCTCGCTGTATGACCTTCACCTCTGTAAAACTTTGTTTTTTCATCCATGAAATGAGGATAATAATAGGAACTGCCTCATAGGTTTGATATGAGTATTAAACATAAGACATGATACCTATAGAGTGTTTAGCACAGTGCCTGGTGGGGAGGAAGTACTGAATACATATTAAATTTGTTATATGAATAAATACTTAAGTAGTTTAAAGGGTTTAGAAGATAGAAACCACCAATGTTGGGTGCTTTTTTTTCTCTCTGCTTCCATTCACTCCTACCTTTCTTGTCTGTGTATTTGGTTATTTACTTCTTGTACACTCATTTCTCTCACTTGTATCATGGGAAATCTTTATCTCCTTCAAATGATCCTAAAAACTTCCACCAATAGCTCATCTACTTCTGAACTTCGTAGGAAAAAGTCAAGAATGATCTCTTCCATACTGTTTTGATTCTGGTGGGAGTTCCTTTTTTAATTGAGTTATAATTTACATGCAATAAAATTCAATTTTACGTGTGTACAACTCAGTGGTTTTAGTATACTCACAAGGTTGAGCAGCCATCATTATCTATCTAATCTCAGGAGATTTTGATCACCCTGGAAAGAAACCCCATACCCATTAGCAGTCACTCCCCATTACCCCACCATCTTCCTCTTAGTTTTTGGCAACCACTAATCTATTGTCTATGTGGATTTGCCAGTTCTGGACATTTCATATAAATGGAATAATAAAAAAAAAAAGTTAAATGGAATTTATCCATTCATCATTTGAAGGACATTTTAGTTTTTTCTTTTTGTCTATTATAAATAATGCTGCTAGGAACATTAATATACAAGATTTTGTGTGAACTTATGTTTTGTTTCTCTTGACCATATACTTAGGAGTGGAATTGCTGAGTTATAGAGTAATTTTTTTTTTTATGTTTTTTTAATTTATTTCTAGGAGAGAGAGAGAGACAGCATGAGCAGGGGAGGGTCAGAGAGAGAGGGAGTCACAGACTGAAACGGGCTCCAGGCTCTGAGCTGGCAGTCAGCACAGAGCCCGACGCGGGGCTCGAACCCACGAACCGCGAGATCATGACCTAAGCGAAAGTCGGACGCTTAACCGACTAAGCCACCCAGGCGCCCCTAGAGTAATTTTTTAAAAAAATTATTTTATTAAATAAAAATTTCTAAGTGTTTTTTCTCAAAATGTTATTTTGAGAGAGACAGAGCACAAGCAGAGGAGGGGCAGAGAGAGAGACACACAGAATCTGAAACAGGCTCCAGGCTCTGACCTGTCAGCATAGAGCCCACTGTGGGGCTCAAACTTGTAAACCACGAGATTATGACCTGAGCTGAATTTGGACACCCAACTGACTGAGCCACCCAGATGACCCTAGAGTAACTCTTTAATTGAGAGTTCTTTTGTCATCCTATTTTCAACTCTTCTGAATTTGGAAAGGTCTCAGAATCCAGTGGGCCTACAACCATTTTGTTATACTTTAAAGAAATGAGTGAAGAAAAGGATTTTGATATTGGCCATTTGGTATCACTACTAGGCAGATAATAAAATCCTTCTGGGTCACCTTTAGCACACTAAATAGTAATAGCCATATGTTGAATTTTTACTGAACAATCTCTTTGTGAAGACCTGGGACTTCAGGGAATGGTACCATTAATGTTGATGCAGTGAATAAGTGAGGGTTTGGATTGTTGTTACTAAGAGAAAACTATAGGGGTCAGTAAAGCACATTAGAGAAGTAGTATCAGTATAGCCTTTGTTTTCTCTTCAAAGTTGAATTTACCTCTTAAGAACTGTGATCTAGTGACTGAGTTTGTTTCAAACTCTTTGGGAGCTCTTATAAATTCAGATCCTAAATTCATACTTTTATCTTCCAGGGGACACGATGTACCTCTTTTTTATTGACATAAACTGCCAAGTAATAATATTAAAAATGTAATTAAGCACTTAATATGTGTCAGATGCTGTTGTGAGTTAATTCTAACTGAATTAGCATGCATTAAGTTCTGTTTTTATCCTCATTTTTATATGAAGGGACTGAAGCATATAGATATTGAGAAATTTTCCCAAAGTTACACAGCTAATTGATAAGTCAGACTTCACACTCAAGCTGTCTGATCACTTGTGCATACTCTGAACCACTTCCCTGTACTGCCATGCCTCTCAAATACTATTCAAAAGTAAGATATTATTTCCTAATTTTAGTTACAGTTAATTAAAGCTTTTGTTTACACAGACAGTAATCAGAATTCTGATTTCTCACAGCCTACCATTAGAATAAATGTAAATAGTTTTAAGAAGTGGGGAAATGGGAAGAAAATCTCATGTTCCCAGCTGAGAATTGGAAGTTCTGCTTATGACCAAGAATCTGTCTAATTAAAAAAAATTTTTTTTTAATGTTTTATTTATTTCTGAGAGAGAGAGAGCATGAGCAGGGAGGGTCAGAAAGAGGGAGGTACAGATTCTGAAGCAGGCTCCATGTTCTGAGCTAGCAGTCAGCACAGAGCCTGATGTGGGGCTCGAAGCCGCAAACCGTGAGATCATGACCTGAGCTGAAGTCGGATGCTTAACCAACTGAGCCACCCAGACGCCCCAAATTCTGTCTAATTGCGAATCATATGACTAGTTTTCATTAGTGGAAGAAGAGGGGAATTTATGTTAATCATAACTGAAGCTATAATACTCCACTGTTGGTGTGGTTATTTAGTTCTTTTTCCACCCCACTCCCCTGTCCTGTTTTCTTGGCTAAGAAAATCGATGGCAAAGTTTTTTGTTTTTTTTTTTTAATGTTTTATATATTTCTGAGAGAAAGAGAGAAAGACTCTCAGCATGAACAGGGGAGGGTCAGAGAGAGAAGGAGACACAGAATCTGAAACAGGCTCCAGCCTCTGAGCTGGCTGTCAGCACAGAGCCTGACGCAGATCTCTAACCCACGAACCATGAGATCATGACCTGAGCCCAAGTTGGACGCTTAACCAACTGGCTTTACCAACTGAGCCACCCAGGCACCCCTAAAGTTTGTTAATTAAAGTAGTATTAGAGGTGCCTGCGTGGCTTAGTTGGTTGAGATCCGGCTCTTGACTTCAGCTCAGGTCATGATCCGACAGTTTGTGAGTTTGAGCCCCACATTGGACCTTGTACTGACAGTGCAGAGCCTACTTGGGATTCTCTGTCTCCCCCTCTCTTTGTGCCCCTCCCCCACTCATGTATTCTGTTTTCCTTTCTCAAATAGATAAACTTAAAAAAATAAATAAAAGTAATATTGTATTTGGGGTGCCTGGGTGACTCTTGGTTTCAGCTCAGGTCATGATCTCATAGTTCAAGCCCCACTTCTGGCTCTGTGCTGGCGACGCAGGACCTGCTTAGGATTCTGTCTCTCCCTGTCTCTTTGACCCTCCCCTGCTCATGCTTGCTCTCTCAAAATAAATAAACATTTTAAAAATATTATTTTTAATTTTGCAGCAACTGATGGGTTCTAGGACCATATAGGATCAGTATTGGGAATCTCTATTTGGTTCTAGATTTTCTATTCCTTAATTTAGGAAGAGAAGTAGGAAGAAGTATTGGGAATTTCTTTGCCTTAAAAAATATTTTTAGGACTAAAACAGGTGGAGGACTATTCTGTGTTGTTTTGACAGTTTGGTCTGAATGTGAGTTACAGGAAATTAAAAGTAATGGAGAGATATGACTGGTTATTCCTTCATTCTACAGTTGGCTCAAATAACTGTGTTGATGGCCATGCAGGAGAAATACCCAAGTGAGAGGATCTCTCATGCTACATCACCAGGTGAGTAGTCAAAGTTTTCTGGGCTAAGTTCTGACCTTTGCTCTGTTATTCCACAACAGAGATTTCCTTTAAAGGAAACATTCAGCAAACAAGCATTCACTGAAATGCCAATACTAAAAGAACAAAAATAACATGAGACTATATTGAATAGAAAAACAGTCCTCTCCAAGAGAACAGCTCTTTATCTCTGGTCCTACGTGGCTTCCAACATGACCACGTGATTGTTTGGGAGGGGAGGACACATGAAGGAACAGAATGACTTTGGCACACAGTTCCATTTGAAATCAGAAAAACACAGCATAAATTACTGTGTTCTATGTTGTCTTTGTAGTCCTGTGGGTGGGTCAGTCATTTGCTAGCCCACAAAGATTGGAATTCTTCTTGGATGCCTACAGTCTCAGTTTTGTTGTCACTAGAGACTCAGGAATTTATCTTTGGAGTGGATTGACAAGATTTTGAAAGCTCAGGAGATACACTAAGTGGATATGTTAAGTACATTAAACATGTATAAATATATGAATATACATATACATACTGAATAAACATATTAAGTAGATATGGTATATTCAAAGAAGAAGTAATATAGAAAAATAACTTTGAATCCTGGGGTATTTATGAAGAAAGGGGTACATTTTATTCAGCTTTAGTTTTTTCTTTGAATTTTTTTTTTAATGTTTATTTTTGAGAGAAAGAAAGACAGAGAGTGAGCGGGGGGCGGACAGAGAAAGGAAGACACAGAATCTGAAGCAGGCTCCAGGCTCTGAGCTGTCAGCACAGAGCCTGTGGGGCTCAAACTCACAAAATGCTAAATCATGACTCAAGCCAAAGTCAGACGCTTAACAGACTGAGCCACCCAAGCACCCCAGGATATGCTTCATTTAACTTTAAAATACCACAGTGCCTTACAGCAGACATTTGTTAGATATTTGTTGTATTCTCCTAGGCCTGCTGCCTTGCATAGATTAAGCATTTTAAAAAGGGTTTGTTGAATCACTTCAAGATTCATTCAGCAAATATTTATTCATCATCTGATTTATGCCACACATTGTTTGGCAGGATTGTACAATTTCTTATGACGGTTATGTGTATAACACAAACGTCTTTGGGATGTGGCAATTTCTAACAAAACTCTCGCTCTTCTGATGGCTTTGTCTTTAGTAATCCCTCATTCAATTAATAATGGTCTTAATATTTTGATGAAGGTGCTGGTGATAGAACATGTAACATAACACAAAAAAATTTTGCTTTCAAATTTGAACTTTGCAGTAAGCATAAGCATCTATACCTATATCAAAATAAATTTATATTTTAGAAAATATCTCTTCAGAATTGATGTATGGAGTGAGCAGATGGAAAAACGGTACTGGTAAAGAATGGAAGATTAGTAGTAGTAACAAGAAGTGGTTTCCAGTAAGAGCCCAGGAAGATGGTAATAGAGGCTCTTAATCAATTTTCTTTATTTCAAAGTGCCAGGCAAATTGTATGTGAATGAGAGAGAGAACACCATATAGACTCATCAAGAAGTTAGATTACTTTCTTTTCAGCTAGAATTATACTTAGTACAGGGGATGAGCACTGGGTGTTATGTGGAAACTAATTTGACAATAAACTATTTGTAAAAAATAAAAAAAAATAAAAAAAAATAAAAAAAAGAATTATACTTAGTACAGATAGTAACACCAGCTAACCTTATGCTGATCAGCTCTGATTGTTGGGTATATATTCTATAAAGATTATTACAGATTACTGCATGTATATAAATTCTTTCAAACTAGGTAGTCCATTGTGACCCAAAGAATTAAGACGAATCCTTGGAGAAAGTTAGGGTGCCTTCAGTAGAAAGCAGAAATGTAGCAAAATTGGAAGAAAGTGGGTGAAAAAGATGAGAGAAGCACTAAAATTGGAATAAGAGAGTAAGGTGGTTTAGGTTGAAATATCATTTGCTTCCCACTAAATCAAAGCGTGTGTAGAACCTTATTTTCTGATTTCAACTCAAACTTTGACGCTTTAAATAAATAGAGACACCATTTACTTTTTGTCTGTTTTTTTGCATGGATCATCAGATACAGTTTCGAAACTTAGTGGTAACAATAAATACTAGCAGATTATTTATTGAATACTTTCTACTTACTGGCCTTTAAATAGCAAGCTAATAGAATTAAATAAATCCCATCAGTCTTGTTTTGTCTTGCCCACTCAGAAACTTTAGTGGTTTCTTTGCATTGCACTCAAAGTCTTAGACTCTTCAGATTCACTTTCAAGACTTACCTTGATCTGGATTCACCCTGCCCACAGGGTACCCTCGTTCAGTCAAGCAATGATTTTCATCAAGAGACTGGACTGCCTGTTACCGTAGGGAGCATTTGGAAACATATGGAGTATTCTCAGGTTTCACAGTGGTGGTAGGAGGGAGTTAAGGCTGCTACTGGCTTTTATAGTGACCAGGGATGGTAAGCCACCCTGCCTTGTGTAGACTACACATTGAAGAATAGAGTGCCAAAAGCAGCCCTGTAAAAGGAAAGAATGTGGAGATTTGAACAACTTGGGTTCAAATCTCAGCCCTATCCATTGTAAAATAGGGGCAATGATACTGTGCAGTAAGTAAGAAGAGATCATGTTGATAATGTGTTAAGGCTTCTAGGTTTCAAAAAATGGCAGTAGCTACTATTAAATAGTATTGTTTTCCATCCCAGTACTCCTGGGTTCTTGGTAAGTCTTATTTCTGTCTGTGAACATTCTCAACTTTCCTGCTATTTCGATTTAAAATTAACTAACACAAGGGCACCTGGGTGGCTCAGTTGATCGAACTCTTGATTTAGGCTCAGGTCATGTCATGATCTCAGGGTCGTGACATTGAGCTCAGCATTGGGCTCCATGCTCCGCGTGGAGATTCTGTCTCCTCTTCTCTCTGCTTCTCCCTTACTTGGCACTCTCTCTCAAAAATAAAAACATAAAAATAAAATTAACTAACTCAGAGTAACTGAAATAGGTACAGGAGAGAGAAGGGTAGGGTGCTGCTGTTTTTCTATAGGTTTAAGTGACTTCTGTAGGGGCGCCTGGGTGGCTTAGTCGCTTAAGCATCCAATTCAGCTCAAGATATGATCTCACAGTTAGTGGGTTCGAGCCCTGTGTCAGGCTCTGTGCTGACAGCTCAGAGCCTGAAGCCTGCTTCAAATTCTGTGTCTCCCTGTCTCTCTGACCCTCCTCCACTCACACTCTGTGTGTCTCTTTCTCAAAAATAAATAAACATTAAAAAAAATTTTTTAAGTGATTTACGTAAACAGTTTTGTGGGGGTTATATCAGCTGGTTCACACTAAAGGTGGGAAATGACACTTCTTTCAGGTTCCGGTGTAATTCAAAAGAGCAGTTCCCTCGGGACTGAATGGCAGACCCCAGTTATCTCAGAGGCTTTTCGGAGTCGCTTCAGCCGCTGTTCAAGTGTAGCTGACAGTGGGGACACAGCCATTGGCACATCATGCTCAGACATTGCAGAGGGTAAGTGTGGATTAATGTTTTGATTACCGATATGTGTTGTCATTTTCACATTGTGTTCCAGGTGTATTGTCATTTCCAGAATATTCATAACTCAGTCCCTTCAGTCAAGGAGTTTGCTTGATTTTTCTTACTCCATGTTTCTTACAACTGGTCCTTTCCTCTCAGTTTTCACCATTTGTCCTGTTTCAGACAACTTTCTAGTAGGTTTCTTGGCCTCAAGTGTTTCCCTCTACAGCCATGCTATATTTCTAAAAGTTTCCCTTTCCTGTAAATCCTCAACTGCTTCTGTTACTTGGAGGGTGAACTTCAGAGGCCTTTCTTAGTTCTGTGATATGGTCTTATCCCACCCATTCAGACATATTTCTTTTTTTTTTTTTTTTAAATGTTTAATTTATTTCTAGGAGAGAGAGAGAGAGGAGACAGCGTGAGCAGGGGAGGGTCAGAGAGAGAGGGAGTCACAGACTGAAACAGGCTCCAGGCTCTGAGCCGGCAGTCAGCACAGAGCCCGACGTGGGGCTCGAACCCACGAACCGCGAGATCATGACCTAAGCGAAAGTCGGACGCTCAACGGACTAAGCCACCCAGGCGCCCCAATTCAGACATATTTCTTAGTGTGGTGTTTTACTATGTTATGAAAAAGCACAGAACTTTTGTTGTTGTTATTTTTGGCTATCTGAGCTCTTTCCTTCTTCTTTTTTTTAAGACTTTATTTTTTAAGTAATCTTCACACCCAACATGAGCCTTGAACTCGCAACACGGACTGAGATCAAGAGTTGCACATTCCACCGACCAAGCCAGCCACATGCCCCTGAGCTCTTTCCTTCTTTAATCTGGGCCCACTTGTGCTGTTTTCACCTCCTCTCGCCCTTCCTAGCTATGCTGATCTTATATTTCAAAATCTAATAAAGTGTCTGACAAGACTTCCCATCCCTTCCACCCATTACTGATCTCCCTCTCTGCAATCTTGTATCTTTATTGCACCTGCCATTTGGGGGGGCACTTAAGTTGAGTAATAACTGCCAGACAGTACTTTACAAGAGCATTTTCTTTTTTCTTTTTAGTTTATTTATTTATTTAATCTGTAAGCCCTATGTAGGGCTCAGACTCACAACCTCTAGATCAGGAGTCACATGCTTTACCAACTGAGCCAGCCAGGTGCCCCAATTTTTTTTCATTTAGAAAAGATTTATTTTTCATTTAGATAATGAGTCCTTAGAGAGCAGAGAACCTCATGATAGTAACCATTTATTAAATACTCTGTGATGGATACCATACTAAATTTTTTCTGCATTTTTCATTAATGTCTTTAAGAACTCTAAAATATTTTATTATTTCCATTTTATAGATGAGAAAGCTGAATGTCAAAGTGTTTAGATGACTTGATTAAAGTCCCAAAACTAGTCACTTTAGTACTTTATCAGATGTCACACCCATTAGTATGGCTATAATCAAAAAGATAATAACAAGTGTTAGTGAGAATCCAAAGAAATTGGAACCTCTAAACAGCCCTGGTGGGAATGTAAAGTGTTGTAGCTGCTTTGGAAAGCAGTTTGGCAGATCTTCAAAAAGGTAAACATGGAGTCACCCTATGACTCAACAGTTCTACTCCTACCCACCCAAAAGAAATGAAAACATATGTCCACACATAAACTCGTTAGAGGAATGTTCACAACATAGCAGCATTATACATAGTAGCCAAAAAAATGGAAATAACCCAGATGTTTATCAGCTGATGAATGGATGAATAGAATGTAGTATATCCATATAATAGTACATTATTCTGCAATGAAAAGAAATTAAGTACTAATATATGCTACAAAATGGATGAACTTTTAAAACATTTATGCTAAATAAAGCCAGACACAAAAGGCCACATATTGTATGATTCCATTTATGTGAAATGTCCAGAATAGGCCATTCTATAGAGACAGGAAATAACTTAGTGGTTGCCTAAGGCTAGGGAAGTTAGGAGAAGTGGAATGTGACTGCTAAAGGGTAAGAGGTTTCTTTTTGTGGTGATAAAGTGTTCAATAAGTAATTTTCATGATGGTTACACAACACTGAATATAGTAAAAACCATTGAATTGTACACTCCAAGTGGATGAATTAAATGGATTTGAATTATATTTGTTTAAAATTTTTTTTTAAGTTTATTTATTTTGAGAGAGAGTGCGAACGCGCACGCACTTAATGTGAGCAGGATAGAGAGAAAGGGAGAAAGAGAATCCCAAACAGGCTCCGCTCTGTCAGCGTGGAAACCAATGCAGGGCTCTATCCCAAGAACCAGGAGATCATGACCTGAGCCAAAATCAAGAGTCAGACACTTAACTGACTTAGCCATCCATGCACCCCTAGGTTTCGTCTACATGTGCAGTCATGAGACTTTTTAAATTTTTACTAAATAATCTTTTAAAAATCAAACAATGGTGTAGATATTCTGCCTATTGAATTGATGCACTTTATTTCATTCAGAAACATTGCTACACAGATTGTATGCTTTTTATTCCTCTGGAATAAAAGTGCATTTTTATTTTTTTATTTTTTATTAAAAAATTTTTTTATGTGTTTATTTCTGAGAGAGAGAGAGAGAGAGAGAGAGAGAGAGACAGCATGAGCAGGGGAGGGTCAGAGAGAGAGGGAGACACAGAATCCGAAACAGGCTCTAGGCCCTGAGCTGGCTGTCAGCACAGAGCCCGATGGTGGGGCTCGAACCCACAAACCGTGAGATCATGACCTGAGTCGAAGTCGGAGGCTTAACGGACTGAGCCACGTAGCTTTGATGTAGTGACCAAAGCCATTGGTCTAGAAGTTTGTTTGTTTTTGTTTTTTTAAAGGATCCAAGTGTCTTTTCTGCCAAAACAGCTTTGTACAATGGTCTTTATCGTAATCCTTATTCATTTTGTTTATAAATCTAGCTTGGCTTTGTTTGGAGCCCGGTTGACAACCCTTTTGACTGGTATAAAATATAGTTCACTGTTGCATCTTTTTTTTCTTTTCATTGTTGCGTCTTTAAACAGGCTTGGTTTTGTTTCCACACTTAAGTGTATTAAGTTTGTTAAGTCGGAGGCTTAACTGACTGAGCCACCCAGATGCCCCAAGCATCTGACTCTTGACTCACCTTAGATCTTGATCTCAGGGTGGTGAGTTCAAGCCCCACATTGGGCTCTGCAATGGGCATGAAGCCTACTTAAAAGATTTAGCAATAGGGAAATCTACCCCTTGCCAAGAAAGCAGAGGTATTAGAATTGGGGAGGAGAGAGGGCAGAGCAGGGCAGTGGGTATTGTTGAGAGGAGAGATTTAGAAATACAAATACCCTTAAAGTGACAAAAACTCAATGATTCTGAGAACTGTAGACTTTTCTCTCTAAAAATCACATATCCCATACTTTAAATTTTGAAAGCCTTTGAAAATTATAGAAGGTAAGTGGCCCTTTTGAAAATAAGTGTTGCTGTTTGTTTCAAAATACAAACCAGACTTAAGGTGTAATTTGACATTTAATAGCAGTTTATCAGAATTACAGCAGGTTCCTTACTATAAATAGATAAACCTAATAGGTAAGTAACAAATGCTGACAAAGATTTTACTTTATTTTTATTTTTTTATTTTTCAAATTTTTAAGTTTTGTTTTGTTTGTGAGAGAGGGTGAGAGGGCACAAGTTGGGGAGGGACAAAGAGGTTGAGGGAAGAATTCCAAGCAGGTTCCACATCGTCAGTGCAGAGCCTGACATGTGTGGCTCCATCTCACCATTGTGAGATCATGACCTGAGCTGAAATCAAGAGTCAGACACTTAACTGAGCCACCCAAGTGCTCCAAGATTTTACTTTGTTATTTTATCCATAGATGAAACACACTACTAGAAAATTAGGAAAACCATATTCTCCTGGGTCATTTGGTACCTTTCATCTTGGCTTTGGTTTTGGCATTACTACTTTGGGAGTTGTGGGCTCAAAACTGAATTTGGTGAGTCTTAAGAGTGAGTGGTGCTGTAGACGGAGAATGGAAGGAAGTGTCACAAAGTTTAGTGTAATAGCAGCCCCTCATATGCTGCAAACTCAGTCTTCTGTTCCATAGTTATACTTTGAGAGCAGAGACCCTTGGTGAGAGTGGATGTTATGATGCTGTTAACAGAGTATTTCAAGTGGAGAGCTTACTACCCTTGAAAGTTTTTATCACCACCAGTCTACCTTAACCCTGTTGACTATTCCTATGTTTATGTTATGGGACATCAAAAACTGTTATCCTTTGCTTCCGAAATGTTCTTCCTTGGTCCTGAGAGGCAGACACGTTTATCAGAAATTACTGTTGTTGTTTTGATTTCGTTTTTGTTTTTAGTATGTCCTTTTATATCCCCAAGATCATCTAAGTATAGGAAATTAGATACTTTGCCTTATCCCATACATGATATGGGATAATTTGGCATGTTCATGTTTTTAAAGAGCTGCTTACAAACCCATATCAGAAGATGGTAGCCGATCTATAGTAATTCTCGGAAAGGTGATAGTATCAGTCCTCATTAGCTGGGTGTTTTCTGTGTTGGTCGATGGAAAAAGAGAAATGAATTAAATTGGTAGTCCACTCTTCTCCATGGTAGATGTGCTTGGCTTGGAAAAGAGTAGTGGACATAGTTGAAAAACGAAGACATTTCTATTCCTTGTCCCCTTCCTCAGGTTTTTCCTGGTGAAGTTAACAGGTATGTTTCCTAATATTACTGTCTTGTTGTTTGTTTGCAGTCCACTTCCTTGGCACATTAGTTCTATGACCCTGTAGCCTTCCTCAGAGTAGTACTTGAAAGTTGGAAATAATAACAGAAATGTGAACCTTTTGCAGCGGAGCTAATCAGAGAGTTGTCTCCCAAGACCAATCAAGAGCTAAAGGAGACATAAATCAAATCTAAAGGAAAAGTGAAAAGTCACAGTCAGATATAAACAAGGAGGAAGTGAAAAGCAAAATAAAAAATAGAGGATTTCAGTGTGTACCCACTTGAGAGTGCTCACTGTGCTGGAGTGAAACCTGAGAGTTACTAAGAATAACTTCACATATCCAGGCAGTCAGGTCTAGTGCGTGGGAGAGAGAATAGAATCCTGATTCAGATGCTGTACTCCCTGTCCTGGATACAGAGCACCACTATCCACTGCGCCTTTTTCTTTGGATAGTTTAGATTCATTGCTTACCTTCTCTGGGAAGCTTTTGAAGGCCACAGAGGATTTTGGCAGCCCTTCCTTGGAAAGGATATTTTTATTGGATCGGATTATAGCTTGAGAGTTGCCCGCCTCCCAGAAGAGTAAGACCTAGGCCATTTCCCTTAAGTAAGTGATTTTTTTTTTTTAAAGTTCAGTTTTCAGTTTTGTTGGTTGACCGGCAAGATTTTTATTCATATACAAAGGACAGAATGTAAGTTAAAAGTAAAGCCAGTGTTGCCTTTGGTTGGTTTACCTTATGGATGGCATTTGAGATCCTAGAATACGTACTTTGAAGTTAGGCTGCCTTGTCTTTCTGCCTGATACTTGTGATAATAGTGTCCACTCTGCCTGGTCTCAGGACAGAGAATGTCTGGTGTGGCAGCCATACTCAAGAAGATTTCCTCTTTCAGTTTTAACTTATGGAAAACTATTCTCTTTGCAGATTTTTGTAGCTCAAGTAGCAGCCCTCCTTTCCAGCCCATCAAAAGCCACATAACCATTCCAACAGCCCATGTGATACCTTCTACTTTGGGGACCTCTCCTGCCAAGCCAAATTCTGTATCTACTGGACCCTCTTCCTCCAAACTCCCTTTGTCGGGGCTGGCTGAAAGTGTGGGGATGACAAGAAATGGAGACCTTGGTGCAATGAAACGTTCTCCAGGCTTATCTAGAGATTTCATGTATCTTTGTGGTGCTGCTGGAGAAAATGGAATTGATCAGTCCTGGTTTCCGGCAGTGGGCCATGAAAGAGAAGAAGAGGTGAGGAAGTTTGATATTCCCAGTATGGAGTCTACCCTTAATCAGTCGGCAGTGATGGAGACCTTTTATTCAGATCCCCACTACCAAGTCCACTTCCACAACCCAAGAGCCGACACAAACAAGGAGTTATACAAAGTGTTGCCTGAGACCAAGAAGGCACCAGGCAGTGGGGTGATATGTGAACGGAATGGACCTCACCCTAACAGCAGTGGAGTGCTCCCTTTGGGACTCCAGCCTGCTCCTGGCTTCTCCAAGCCTATACCCTCTCAGGTGTGGCAGCCAAACCCTGACCCTTGGCATCCCCGTGAGCGATCTTGTGAGCTCAGCACGTGTCGACAGCAGCTGGAGTTGATTCGTTTACAGATGGAGCAAATGCAGGTAGAGACCCTTCTTCCCTTGGATTTCACAGGTTCTGTGGCAGATCTCAGAACTGTATAGGTTTTGTCTAACAAATTTTGATTCTAAAGAAAACATTTGTAAGAAAAAGGAAAAATGTTTGTAGATAGGAAATGAAGACTTGTGAATGCCATGTTGGTGGTCTGATTAAACACCAGATAGGTCCTCCAGAGTAGAGGGTTACAACAGAAGACCCCAGAAAGTATAACATTAACACTGATTATGTACCATGTACTATGCACCACTCACAAGGCTAGGGACTTTCACATACAGTATCTTATTTAAATTTTGTAGCACTTTGATGAGGTAAGTGTAAAAATTTACCAGGTTCTTAGAATAAGTAATCCGTCCAGGGTCACAAAGCTGGTAAGTGGCAGAGCTAAGGTTTAAAAACTATCTCTGAACTACTGTGTTCCTTCTGTTATACCAATTTTGTATTTAAAAAAAGAAAAAAGGCCTTGTACTGCTTAAGAGTGGAAAGGAAAGAAGCAGGACACATTCTCCTTTCCTGGTTGATGAGGATATCTTAGCTCCTGGTTTGCCTCTCTTGCCAGATAATGAAAGGAAAGTGACCTTTTCTTAGAACCTAGAGCCTTTCTGAGCAGGGAGTGTCCAGTTGGCAGAAGTCTCGCTGGCAGGTTCTTTCCAGTCATGCATCAGAGCTAAAATTATTTCATAAACACTGGCCCTTCTCAGGCTGAGCCAAAGCGAGCCTTGACTAGAGACCCAGCTGGGTACTGCTCAGGTGTTTTCAGGTGCCTGTGGGTCAAGGTCAAGCCTCTCTGGGCCTCCTTGTCTTCCAGCTTCAGAATGGAGCCATCTGCCACCACCCTGCTGCTTTTGCTCCTCCACTGCCCACGTTAGAACCAGCACAATGGATCAGCATCTTGAACAGTAATGAACACCTTCTGAAGGAAAAGGAGCTCCTCATTGACAAGTAAGAGGGCAAGGGGTTCCTAGGATCAGCCTCTGCTCTCCCAGCCCCCATTTTTGGCACCTAATGAGGTCTCCCCAAGGATAGCATATCCCCCTCCATCTGGGTCCACATCTTGCCTCATGGTAGAGCAAGGTTGATAAGCAACCTAGTCCTGTATCTGACTAATGTGATAGGACAATTGTGTACCCTCTGCAGGGACTCTGGAAGCATCTGAGGGGGCTGCCAGTTCTTTGCAGCTGATCTTTCCTTATTTCCCCCAAGTCAGCTTTCTTATTTTGCTCTTCCTCCTTCAGCAAAACAGTATTGCCCAGAATGAAAGACCTTTGTTTCATATACTATGAATTGTACTTACCTAAGGAAGGTGGGGGCTCATGTTGCAAGTGGGTTAGTGTCAGGACCCTGGACCTCATTCTGCTGGCTTTTGCAGGCAAAGGAAGCACATTTCTCAGCTGGAGCAGAAAGTACGAGAGAGTGAACTACAAGTCCACAGTGCCCTTTTGGGCCGCCCTGCCCCCTTTGGGGATGTCTGCTTGCTGAGGCTGCAGGTAAGCATTGACAGCCAGAATGGCATTCTGATTGTCATAATTCAGTATCTTCCCTTTGCGTGGTACTGTTAGGTATCCAGGAGATAGAAAAGAGATCAAGTGATATAAGGTGTACTTGCCCTCAAAGAGTAGACATCCTAATTATAAAGCATTCCTTGTTCTGCCTTTGTGGGGACAGAAAAGGCTTAAAGGTAAAATTGGGTATGCCTTGGTGTCAGGACATACTTGGGAGAAAGGGAAGGCAGAGCAAGGTGCATAGTAAGGTTCTAGAGTTGGGTGATATTCTGAGAAGTGTTAATCTACCAGCTTTTAGCCAAACAGAGGGAGAGGATTTACAGCCATTCTCATTTTATTTTTCCATGTCTAGGAGCAGCTAAAGGAAGCCATGTTTTCACTGATGGCAGTGGCTCCTAAAAAAGCTTGCTTTGTTGACTAAGCTTCTGTAATATGAGCTTTTGAGTGATGGGTATTGGACAGATTACAGGGCTGGCTTTGCCACCTAGTGGACCTATAAAGACCGTGTTCTATGTTATAGCATCAGAATGTTAGAGTGAGAAGGCCCTTAAATAAAATCTAGTTCAGTTTTCTAATTTAATGACGAAAAAAGAAAAAAGAGAAAGAATTTTTGCCTAAGATCATGTAGACAATGAGTAGAGGAGGACCAGGCCTTGAGCACAGGCCTTCTAGATCTTGTCCTGTGTTCCTTCCAGTTTACCACCAACACATCAGGCATTGCTTTAAGGCAATGATTCTGAAATCACTGTGTGCATCGGAATCACCTGGAGGGCTTGTTAAAACACAGATTATTGGGCTCCATCTGCAGAGTTTCTGATTCGGGGGGCTGGGAGTTGGGCTCAAGAATTTGTATTTCTGACAAATTCCCAGGTGATGCTGAAGATGTTAGTCCTAGAACCACACTGTGAGAAGCACTACTTGAAGAAGTTCTTGGAGAAAGATTATATTTGACCACAAAGTATACTGAGGATAAGTAAAGTACATGGGGCTGTAAGGGTAAGGAATGGTTACATATTGAGAATCTTTATGCAGGAATTGCAGCGGGAGAACACTTTCTTACGTGTGCAGTTTGCACAGAAGACAGAAGCCCTAAGCAAAGAAAAGATCGAGCTTGAAAAGAAACTCTCTGCTTCAGAAGTTGAAATCCAGCTCATCAGAGAATCACTCAAAGTGGCATTGCAGAAGCACTCAGAGGAGGGGAAGAAACAGGAAGAAAGGGTGAGCTAAGGAGCTGGTAGATCTCTGATTCACAAAGGAGTTGGCAGTCAGCCCTCTCCTGTCAAACCCTAAGCTGTTTCTGGCCCCCATTCTTGGAACTAGAAGGAGCCAACTGGGTGAGATCTTACACTGACTTTTCATGCAGGACTGGCCCACTGGAAATGGCACCTCTCCTTTTTGCTTCATCTCCACAAAACTACCACAGACATAGAAAGTCCCTCACTGCCCCAGCTCATGATGGGCCCCTAGCTGGCTTGGGTAGAAAACCAGTCTGGGCAGTCATACCGAATGGTCCTGTTGCAAGTGTTTAAACACCCATGCTAACTTTATGTCATTCAGCATGGTTTTACCTTATTCTGCCTAAAAAGTAGAAAAGAATTCCATATGTACAGCCAGTTTGGGAATTTTTACATTTCTGCTAGTGCTCTTAGAATTACCTTAGAGTGGGTGGGTGGCTCAGACAGTTAAGCATCTGGCTCTTGATTTCAGCTCAGGTCATGGTCTCATGGTTCATGAGATCAAGCCCTGTGTTGTTGGGCTCTGTGCTGAAAGTGAGGAGCTTACTTGGCATTCTCTCTCTCTCTCTCTCTCTCTCTCTCTCTCGTGTGTGTGTGTGTGTGTATGTGTGTCTCTCTCTCTGCCCCTCCCCTGCTTGTGTGTGTGTCTCTCTCTCTGCCCTTCCCCTGCTTGTGTTTTCTTTAATCTCTCAAAATAAACAAACATTAAAAAAAACAACAAAGAATTGCCTTCAGCCAAGATCGGTCATCATAAAAGGAGCCGATTTAAAATCTTTACTTCTGTTCAGTTTGCTGTAATGCAGGTGTTCTTCAGGGACCAGTTTAATAATGTTCATTTTGGACCACTTACATCAAAATCGACCAGAGCAGTGCTTCTTAAACTTTAATGTGCGTAAGAATAACTGGATGATCTTGTTTAAAATACAGGTCCAGATTTAGTAATTCTGTGGTGGACTGTGCCTGAGATCCTGCATTTCTTTTTTTTTTTTTTTTTTGTCTTTTTTTTTTTTTTTAATATTTTATTTATTTCTAGGAGAGAGAGAGACAGGCGTGAGCAGGGAGGATCAGAGAAGAGGGAGCACAGGCTAGAAACAGGCTCCAGGCTCTGAGCTGGCAGCCAGCACAGAGCCCACCGCGGGGCTCGAACCCACGAACTGCGAGATCATGACCCAAGCGAAAGTCGGACGCTTAACCGACTGAGCCACCCAGGCGCCCCGAGATCCTGCATTTCTAACAAGTTCCCAGGCGGTGTTGGTGCCACTGGTACAGCAAGGACTTAGAGGCTTGTTTAAAAAACTTTTAGTCAGGGGTGCCTGGGTGGCTTGGTAGGTTAAGCGTTCTACTTTCGCTTGGGTCATGATCTCACGGTTCGTGGGTTCGAGCCCTGCGTCGGGCTCTGTGCTGACTAGCCAGCTCAGAGCCTGGAGCCTATTTCAGAGTCTATATCTCCCTCTCTCTCTGACCCTCCCCTGCTCACGCTCTCTCTCTCTCTCTCTCTCCTAGAAATAAATAAAAATATTAAAAAAAATAACTTTTAGTCAAAATACATGTATCTAAGTTAAGTAATCAAATACCAGTACGTTTACAATAAATATTAGTAGCTCTGTGCCCAACCCCACTCCACAATGATTTCCATCCTTAATTCTTCTTTTCTCCTGACATATACCTCTATATTTCTGATTATATTCTTGAGATCTTTGCTTGTTTTCTTTCATGGATGCAGTATCTTCTCTCTCTTATAATACTGATTATAATTTTGGCATGTCTACATCTGCTTATAGTGTTGTTTCTTGTTTTTTTCAGAACCTTTTGTTTTGGTGTCTTTCATGTCAGAGGCTTGAATGAATGGGCACTCATGTTTAAGAATGAATTATTTGAAAGCTGGATAGAAGCTCTAGCTTTGTGGTAGTTGACTGGTGGAGTTCACTATAGGATGATCAGGCTTGGACTGCCTTCTCACTTGAGGATCCTCAAATATTAGTGTCTGAATATCCTATCTCACTCTCTCCAGGAAAGAATCTTCAGCCTGCAACCTAGTTGAGAGGCTAGGGACAGGAATGCTTTTGGCTTTTAGGATCTCAATACTGAGAAGGAGATTAGGCTTAGAGTCCCACAGTTCTGTACATAGATTTTTACTTATACTTAGTTGCATCCCAGTGCTGCACTCTCTGCTGTGACTGATATCCCTGAGTCTGGAGTCTCTCATCTGATTTCTCTGGAGAATAAATCTCCAGTCTCTTACTGGGGAAACTTAGGGTGAAAATGGTATCCAGCTTACCTGTATGTAGACTTCCAATGAGTGCCATGGTTTTCAGATCTATGGCTGATACCTGTGTACTTGGTGGGGGGGCGGAGGGGAGGAGGTGAAAGACACATTGTTTTCCAAATTGTCTGTAACTCCTACTGTGGTTATAACTCTTCTTTGAGTAATTTATCCCACATCCACTCTCATCTTCTATAAACACATTGAAATTTCTTATATACTTTTATCTCTTCCTCTATTAGCTTTTTAAAATTAGTACTTTATTTCCTTCCTATCATTTTAGAGATGTTTTAGAAGAAAACATAAAGGTCTTTGGGTAATCCACCATTTTTTAAATTCAGAGTTAGTTATCAGCATTTTCAATAAGCTTCCCAGCTGAGTCTGATACATATTAAAATGTAAGAATCATTGGTTTAGAGGTCGAAAGGGTACAGATTATACCTGGGATAAACCTTTGGCTGATTATCAGGGATCCACTCTTACTTAGTACTTTCTTACCTTTGATTAAATTAGGTCTGTGTCTCCTTTTGACATCAGTAGATATGCCTTTCTTTTTCTCTGCTTTCTCTTACTTCCTCTCGCATCCTTTTTTTCATAAGCCAAAGAAAAAACCATAATAGTGAAGAAAAAGTATACATTCAGCAAATCTTGGTGGAGTGCTCATTCTATGTTAAGCATTGCACTATGTTGGGGCTACAGTAGTGAGCAAGATGGACACAGCTCTTCCACTCAAGAAGTTTACAGTCTCATTAGCCCTTCCAGATGATTGGTTAGCTTTACATTTAAAAAAATTTTTTTTTTAATGTTCTTATTCATTTCTGAGAGAGAGAGAGAGACAGCGTGAACAGGGGAGAGCCGAGAGAGAGGGAGACATAGAATCTGAAACAGGCTCCAGGCCCTGAGCCAGCTGCCAGCACAGAGCCTGACGCAGGGCTCGAACCCACCAACCATGAGACCATGACCTGAGCTGAAGTCGGGCGCCCAACCGACTGAGCCACCCAGGCACCCTGATTGCTATTTTAAATCATGTGTGCTGTTTAGGGAAGAAAGCATCACCTACTTCACCGGAACAGACCAGACCACTATGAATAACAAAGATGCACCTATTATTTGGGAAATTCTAAGAGTGTAGAAGCTTTCTCCCTGAAACTCAGGACAGAAACCAGATGGATTCTTTATTCAGGCATACCTTGTTTTATTGTGCTTCACTTTATTGTGTTTCTCAGGTACTGCATTTTTTATAAATTGAAGATTTGTGGCAACCCTGCCTCAAAAAACCTCTTGGTGCCATTTTTCCAACAGCATTTGCTTACTTCATGTCTCTGTGTTATATTTTGGTAATTCTTGCCATATTTCAAACTTTTTCATTATTATTATGTTTGTTATAGTGACCTGTGATCTGTGATTAAGACTTGCTGAAAGCTCAGGTGATGATTAGCATATTTTAGCAATAAAGTATATTTTAATTAAGACATGTACATTGTTTTTTTAGACACAGTGCTGTTGCATACTTCGTAACCTGCAGTATAGCGTAAACATAACTTTTACATGCACTAGCAAACCAAAAAATTCATTTGACTTGCTTTATTGTGATATTCGCTTTATTGCAGTGGTCTAGAACCAAACCTGCAGTGTCGCCTAGGTATGCCTGTATACGTAGAAGTGCTACCAGTGTTTAAAAACTGTCCAAGGAGCCCTTCTTCCCTACCCTTGATTGGAAAGTTCAGGTGTGTTAACTCTGCAGTTCATGCCCTAATTTCAAATGGCAAAATTTGAACAGCTCCCTGCCTTCATTGCAGTAGAACAACGTTTACAGCTCTAAGGGCAGAGACAGTGGTCATGTCAGAAAAAAAGGTCATGTTCAGAGTCCTAGAGGAGTCGGTGGAGACATATTCTTGACTTCTTTCCTTAGGTCAAGGGTCGTGATAAACATATCAATAATTTGAAAAAAAAATGTCAGAAGGAATCTGAGCAGAACCGGGAGAAGCAGCAGCGTATTGAAACCTTGGAGCGCTACCTGGCTGACCTGCCCACCCTGGAAGACCATCAGAAGCAGAGCCAGCAGGTAGCAGCAATGTCTGGGCATACCTGGGGCTAGCAGGGAATGGCCAAACAGGGGTATTTTCTCAGCCTCTGCTGTATGCAGTTACCCTGTGGCCTACTAAAGGAAAAACCCAAAGGAGTCATGTCCAGACTCACATATGTCAAATTTGTAATTGGACTGCAAATTTTTTGAGATACCCAATCTTTCTTGGGAAGACCCTAAGCATGGGATCCTGTCTCTCAGCTTAAAGATTCTGAATTGAAGAGTACAGAGCTGCAGGAGAGAGTGACCAAGCTGGAGAGTTTGCTGGAGGAAACCCAGGCAGCCTGCAGAGAGAAAGAGTTTCAACTAGAAAGCCTGAGACAGAGAGGAGCAGAACTCTCCACCAGACATAGGTAAATACCCCTGTGTGGTTGAGGAAAGGAATGGAGAGCTAGGTCTGTCTCACTCTACCTCTGTCACTTAGGGCAAATCACTTTACTTTTCTGAGCTTCATTTCTATGGAATGTGAATAATAGGAAAGCTGCCTATGGGCAAGGAATAGGTCTTTGAGATGGAGAATGGAGGGTGTAGTAGTGCAGTAGCGGTTTGTCACTGTATCCTTTGGAAGGTCCAACCCAGTGCCTGGCATAATAATAATAATAGGTATTAATCCTTAAATATGTATGTGTCGACTGAAGGGGGGAACCACTTTATAAACTGTATATTTGCAAAAGCAGATCTTGATGTTAAGGGCGGGGGGGTGGGGGGTGATCTACGTTTTGAACCTTGTAAGCTAAAAGCTATTAGGAACATCTGTTTCTCTTCAGCCCTAGGGATTGTTCTCGATTGCCACAACAGGTTCTATGAACAAAACAAGATGCCATGATGCACTCTCAGGGTATTTTGAGAGCCTCTTCCATATTAATTGCAGTTTCTGAAAATGTGATGGCTGTGTTTCAACAGCCTCTTGGACCAAATCCAGTTTCTAATGGGATGGATTGGATTTCTCATCCCAAATTCAACTATAGTGACCCTATTGTTTGTCTCAGCAGATGAGCCCTGGTGAAAGTGATTGTGGGGATCCATTGGAGGAAACCTTTGGTTGGAGTCAGAATAGAGGTTGGGGTCAAAGTTGACCCCATCCCAGACTGTGTGTGCCAAGAAAAAAAGATTTTATTTCCCAAAATTTTACAGTATGCATGTATGACTTTTCTAATCTAAGTACATGTGATGAGTGTTTATTTTTAAATATCAAAACAAATGTAAAAAAGCTTTGGGCAAGTAGAGAATTGGTGAAAGACTAGATAGATGCTAGCCTCTAGGGAAGGGAACTAACATACACTAGGCAACTTGTGTGTGTGGTACACCCTATGTTACAACAGACCTAACACATTATCCCCAGCTTCGGCTTGGAAGGGCCTGAGAGTCTTGCCCCCAGACATACAGTAAATAATAGAATCAGGAGTCAAAGCCACACCTGCCTGACTTCAAAATTCTTAAAGAGGCTGCTGTCTTTCAGCCTGCAAGATGAGCAGTGTGTGGAGGCGGCCAGTGGAGAAGTTTTAACCCAACAGGAAGAAGGTCCAAAAATGGAAATGGAGTCCTGGCAGAAAGAATGTGATTCCCTCCGAAAGGTGACTGAGACCGTTCAGGCTGTAATAGAGGGCAGGCTGAAAGGAAAGAGAAGATTGTGTACTGGGAAGAGCCGTGAATTTCTGGCCCTGGGCCACCTAAGATATGCTACCCAGAGCTTTCCTGTCTTTTCTAAGAAGTCACCCCTGCATAATAAGTTTGCATTTTAGATATTTATCCTTATGACAGGCAAGCAGACTTAGGAGAGGATATGCTTCTGTTTTTTGTTTTTTTTTACCGTTTTATTTATTTCTGAGAGAGAGAGAGAGAGTGAACAGGGGAGGGTCAGAAAGAGAGGAAGATACAGAATCTGAAACAGGCTCCAGGCTCTGAGCTAGCTTTCAGCACAGAGCCTGACGCAGGGCTCGAACCCACAAACCATGAGACCATGACCTGAGCCAAAGTCGGATACTTAACCGACTGAGCCACCCAGGCACCCCGGAGAGGACATGCTTCTGAACATCCAAACTAGATGCTCCAGAATGGTGCACTGATGTCTTAGGCCCCACACAGAACCTCTTGCATTGGGCAGAGTTCTAACTGGCGAAGTGGCTCTAATTTAGCAGAGAAGAAAGAGTCCAAATCTGTTGGTGAAACTGATGGCAGGTCAGTAAAAAAGAAGACTCAGAGGGGCACCAGGGTGGCTCAGTTGGTTAAGTGTCTGACTCTTGATCTTGGCTCAGGTCATGATCTTTCAGTTCATGAGATTGACCCCGCTTGGACTCTATGCTAACAACACAGAGCCTACTTAATATTCTCTCTCTCCCACTCTCTCTCTGCCCCTCCCCTACTTGCTCTCTCTCTCAGAATAAACAAACCCCAGAAGTGGTTCAGAGAATACCTGAGGTCTTAAAGGACAGGAAACTGGGCCTATTCATGCTATCTCCTTGAACAACCAGTGTGACCAAAGCTGTAAATAATAGCATTCATCACAGCCCTGGGTAGGACAGACTTCATTAAACTGAATTTGTAATCATGTCCTCTACTAAAGAGCCAAAATGTACATTGGTTATATATGAATTTTTTTCTACTGGCCCACAGTCATCAGAGTGGGTTCCCCCCTTCCTCCCAGTAGTGGTCATCGTCCACACTATATTCTTATTTAAATGTCTTTGTGAGTAGAGTACAAAAGTGTGAAGCTACTTAGCTTGGATAGGGAGTCTGGGTTTTTTCTCTGTAAGTAGAGCTAAATTGTCTTCACCCTGGTTTCCCTGTTGACTGGCTTGCAGCTATAGTGGCACCAATAGACCACAGACCCTAGTGTGTAGCCTCTTGCCCTCTGACCTTACCATCAGCCCGTGCTTATAGCCTTCCTTTCAGAAGGCTTTGCCTTTCAGATAACTTTGCCTTTCAGATTGTAGAGAAGCAACAGCAGAAGATGGATCAGCTGCGTTCACAAGTACAGGTGAGCTGATGGTCACAATGGTGACGTGGTGGGCAGGACTTGATGGAATTTCTAGAATTCAGCCAACTCTGTCTCAGTGTTAGGAGTATAACAAGAATGAGACCCAATCAATGTTTTTAGCCTACAATCTCATTGGGAAGGGGTTTCAGCACAGTATTATGAGAACAATGTACTTGCTACTTTGGTGGAGCATAGAAGAGTCAGTGAAGAGCAGGGCAGGTTAAGGAAGCCTTTCTGGAGATCATGAGCCTGGAACAAAGAAGAAGAGTTAGCTAGGCAAAGAAGAGCTGGATACTTTGGTTTTAGAATTCTAGATAGAAGGAATAGCACACGGGGTGCTTGGGTGACTCAGTCGGTTGAGAGTCCGACTCTTGATTTCAACTCAGGTTATGATCTCACAGTT
Organism: Proteles cristata cristata; assembly: GCA_017311185.1. Classification (NCBI taxonomy): domain Eukaryota; kingdom Metazoa; phylum Chordata; class Mammalia; order Carnivora; family Hyaenidae; genus Proteles; species Proteles cristata. The sequence goes on from JAESUZ010000634.1 coordinate 93,587, forward strand.
CGTGGGTTCAGTCCCCATATTGGGCTCCATACTGATAGTGCGGATAGAATTTAATTTGGGTGTGAGGTAGTTAGGTTTGCAACTCAGGCTTGAGTGTGTAAAGATTGGCACATGGGGAGAAGCAAGGCTGGAGGCTGGTGGATTATTGCAGAAATCCGGGTGAGAGATGAATGATCCTGGCAGCATAGCAAGGAGAAGCTTTAAGGGACAGATTTAAGTGAATTTTAGGAAGTAGAATTGAGAGAAGTCAGTGACGGACAAGACATAGTGGGTTGAAGAAAAAGGGAAAACTAAAGACAACTCCTGGTTTCTATTTTGGGCTGGAGTTAGGGGGATATCCTTAATTGGATTCTCCAAAAAATCCCAGGCAAAGCAGGTCCACTCAGGTTCTCTTTGGATTCCAAAAGAGCTTTTCTCATCAAAACAGGTGAAATACATTCACTCTGAAAACAGCTCAGAGCTGCAGTCCTACCTTTACCATCATGTGGGTTGGGCTGTGTCTGTCTAGTTCCCCTATGTCAAGTCCTATAAGAAGACAGTCAAGCCTAGTGAATGTTTATACCCATTTAAAATCCCAGATTCCTAATAGAGCTGTTAATGTGTCTCAGATACATACCCTGGAACCCTCAGCTCTCACAAAGGTTGAAAAGCCCGACTTTTTTTTTTTTTTTTAATATAAAAATTTTTAAATATTTGAGAGAGAGACAGTGAATGAGCAGGGGAGGGGCAGACAGAAGGAGACAGAATCTCAAGCAGGCTCCAGGCTCCAAGCCGTCAGCACAGAGCCTGATGCAAAGTTCAAATTCACAAGCTGTGAGATCATGACCTGAACCAAAGTCAGATGCTCAACCAACTGAGCCACCCAGGTGCCCCAAAAAACCCCAACATTTTACATTTATCTGTGATGAAACTTCTCAGGCAAATTAAAATATCAGATGAATTTGCTGGAATCAGGTAGATTCATAATGGTCACCTTGGATATTTAATGGTGCTGAGACATTCTCCTTTGGCAGTTACATTTTTTATTAATACAAAATGGGAAAACTCAAAAATTTTCAATACTTTGTTCAAATAAGTTTCAAAATTGGAGGAGGAGGTGTTGGAATGAATAGAATGAATGAGAGGCAAAAAACAAACATAAATACCTCCCTCCCCCGACCATCCCTGTGTAACGTGTACACACACACACACACACACACACACACACACACACACACTCACTCCCCCTCTCTGTCTCCCTCCTAACCAGATTAGGTGATTGTGGGATTGCTTCTACACCTTATCTCTGTCAGAGGCATTTTAAAAAATTGTTTTAATGTTTTATTTATTTTTGAGAGAAAGATAGAGACAGCATAAGCAGGGGAGGGCCAGAGGGAGAGGGAGACACAGAATCCGAAGACAGGCTCCAGGCTCTGAGCTGTCAGCACAGAGCCCAATGCAGGGCTCGAACCCACAAACCATGAGATCATGACCTGAGCTGAAGTCGGATGCTTAACGGACTGAGCCACCCAGGCGCCCCTGTCAGAAGCTTTTAATACACAGTATTCTCAAGGGCTTTGGCTGTGGGCTCCTCAAAGACCAGTATTGTTTGGTATTCTTTTCAGTATCCTCAGTGCCTGTCACAGTAAGTGTTCAATAAATACTGAACTCAACTGAATGGGTATTTCTTGCCCTGAAGAAAGTTATGGAAGGGGGAATCATGTATGTGCACATCCAACAAATGTCCTTCTGAGCCATGATGGAAGTATGAGTAGCAGGGCAAGAGTAGGATTAATAGAATCTGATTTGCAGATTAAGGAAGACTCAGGTGGGCCTTGAATGTTTCCTGGGTGACAGAACAGAAGTGTAGCCTAGGCAAAGGGGAGGGAGAGAGCAACAGGCTTGGAAATGGAGCTTTGGGAATGAAGGCTTTTCAGTCATTTGATGTGGCTGGAGTGGAGGCTGTGTAGATGGTGAAAAGAGATATGGTTAGAAAAGTAGGTAAGGGAGCGCCTGGGTTGCTCAGTCGTGTAAGCTTCCGACTTCAGCTCAAGTCATGATCTCACGGTTTGTGGGTTCATGCCCCATCAGGCTCTATGCTGACAGCTCAGAGCCTGGAGCCAGCAGCCAGCTTCAAATTCTACATCTCCCTCTCTCTCTGCCTCTCCTGTGCTCACACTGTCTGCCTCTCTCTCTCTCAAAAAGAAATAAACATTAAAAATTAAAGGAAAAAAAAAGAAAAGTAGATAAGGGCCAGACTAATCTGGAATGCCCTGCTGAGAAGCTGGCCTCTAGCTGGTCAGCAACTGTAGGAGGGTTTCAAAGGGAAGTAGCTGATCAGTGCTTTTCTAAGACAATTTCTTAGCAGTGTAGGGGGCAGGTGGGGCCAGAGGTGATATGGTCTAAACCAGACTTGTTATTCCTCAATGGTACCACTCCTTGCCACCGGATTTAGAGCCTAGAGCAGGAAGTGGCTCAGGAAGAAGGAACAAGCCAGGCCCTGAAAGAGGAGGCCCAGCGGAGGGAGATAGCTCTGCAGCAGCTTCGCACGGCTGTGAAAGAGGTGAGCAGCGTCTGCTGGGCCTTGTGGTACTACTTCCACAAGCCCGACTTCTCGATGTACCTTCCCTGTCCCTACTCCCACAAGAGCCTCCTGTTGAGAGGTCCCTGCTGAACATTTTTGGCAGAATGGGAAGGGACACTGGATCATCCTTTATATTACAGGTTCTAAGCCCATCATAGACCATATTTACCCAGGAATGTGTTTTGGATGAGAAGTCGGTCTCTCTCCCTTTGTTTTCCCTTAGCCACAGGTTTGTGGGGTTGGGGGGTGAGGGTTCAAGAAGACTGAGAGCTTGATGGTGGCTCTCATGGAGTATACAGAGCTGTCAGCAAGGGTTGACCGAGTTCACTAACCTAGGAAGCAGTCTCAGAGCTGGGATTGTCACATGGCCCAGTGTGGGTGAAGGGCTGGGACTAGAGGAGGAACTCTATTCAGTGTCTTTAAAACAGAATGGGGGCGGGGGGAGGGGAAAATGAGTTAAGCTGTTCAGGGAAAGAAAGAGGAGGAGACACAGACATACATGAATAGCTGGCCTGTGTAGAAAAAAAAAAAACCTGACTCTACGGAGGTGAAGGTGTAAACGCAAGCAGGACACATTCCAGCACCGTGTCCTCCAGGTCCCTGGCTTCCCCAGCCCCGTGCCCAGTGGCCGCTAGCACCTTTCTTGCCCCCTTCCTTCCTCTGACACACTCTGATCAGGCTGGCTGGTGGCCACTTTTGTCAGGGTGGCAGGGAGAGATTGAAACCAGTGTCTCCTCGGATTTCACAGTTCACGTTAAGCCTCCTCTAATAGCCTGGTTAACAGAGTTGGCTGAGGGACCGGCTTCAGATAGAGTTCCGAGGGGCGGGAGTATCTTCTCTGGTTCCTGAACAGAAACCTGGAGGCTGATGACTCAGTCGGCTGGGAGTGCTTTCCTCTCCAACACTGGAACCCTATGGGCCTGACCTACCTGCAGGAGAACGTAGGCCCAGTACTGGGAATGGGGGAACTCCTAAGCCTGTTGGTAGGGGTGGGGAGGGGCTGGTATCACCTGTGATTCATGTATGTTCACACACATGTATAGATACTCTGCCCTTCCCTGGGCTTGGGTTAACGTGTTTGCCCATCTATGTGCTCAGCTTTCAGTACAGAACCAGGACCTGATTGAGAAGAATCTGACCCTCCAGGAACACCTGCGCCAAGCCCAACCAGGGTCCCCATCTTCACCAGATACAGCCCAGCTGGCATTTGAGCTGCACCAGGAGTTGGCCAGTTGCCTTCAAGATCTGCAGGCTGTCTGTAGCATTGTGACCCAGAGGGCCCAGGGCCATGACCCCAATCTCTCCCTGCTCCTGGGCATTCACTGTGAGTCCTCAGGCCAGTCTGGGACACAGGAGAGAATGGCTTTCATTATCCTGTCACCCCCATCCAACTTTCCCATCCTTTGTAATGTGTGAACAAGGCTTTGTAGGCCTGGTCACTGTCCCTGGGAGTTTATGTGTTTTGCAAAGAAGATATTCAGTAAATCTGTTTTGGAAACAAGCATCCTTATCGGTATTCAAATGCAAGACAAACAGAAAGTGGCCCTTAGGCAGCAAGTTTGCAGCCCACAGTCCCCATCTGTTTTTTTAAAAACACGTCGTGTTCTAAGACCATGGGCCTCAAAGTACTGCCTATCCATACCGCCCCCTCCACTTGAAAGCATCTCCTAACTGACTCACTAACATTCTCTTGAAATGCTCTTCTCCCCAGCTGCACAGCACCCAGGGATTCAACTAGATTTGCAGAAGCCAGATGTGATCAGGAGGAAACTAGAAGAGGTTCAGCAGCTGCGCCGTGACATCGAGGACTTAAGGACCACCATGTCTGACAGATACGCTCAGGATATGGGAGAAAACTGTGTCACTCAGTGAGGAATGCTGGGGGTGGCACAGGCTCTTCCCCAGGGAAGGTCTGGTCTGCTGAGAGCCCAGTCTCGCAGGTCCTGCCCTCACAGTCTCTTGCCTCCCATCTGCTGCTATTCCCAGATGGAGTGGGCCAGAACCTACATCCAGGGCCGAGGGCCGATTAAGGAACTGTGCCTGCCCTGCCCCACACTGGCTCTGCCTTGTTGGATTGCATTTGTCCTGTCATCCCAGTTTACCCTTTGAGGGTGAGTTACTAATTAACTTTTACAGGTTGACTGATAAGGCCTCACAGACTGTTCCCAGCCCCAGGCTGACGTCAAAGGTAAACAGGCTGCTCACTTCCCTTTTCCATCCCCTGGGATGGATCCACATTCATTCCCACTCCATACCTTGGTCCTGCTGATGCCCATTGGAAAGGCTGAGTACCAGTCACAATGGCCATGTGAGAATTCTCAGACCAGTGGGCTAGCCTGCCTGGGATGTGAGCTGGCTCTCGGGGTATTCTTTGGCCTGGTCCCACTGCTACTTCCTCAGGGCTCTTGTTCTCAAAGATGCCTCAGGGTGATCTGTTTATTAGCAAAGCACCCACTAGAATTGGCCTAGGGGTTATATCCAGGTCTCCTTAATCTGAGCTGTCACGCCATTTTACAGGATACCCCACTCTCCAGCTGTCCCTGGGGGCCCTGGCCACGTGGTTAGCACAGCTCCCCTCTGCTTTGTTCTCAGGCCATCCAGGTAGCCCCCCTGTGAACTCTTCTGTTTGGTTCTGGGTTTGGACAGGATTTTCCCTCATTACCACAGGGCAACTATGAAGCTGCTCACCTCCTCCTCCTGGGGCTGGGGCCAGAGCCCAGTCCTGATTTGTGCCTCTCTTTTGGTTCAGGGCAGGGTACTTTCCCTTTATTGCTCTGGGGCCCCTTGAGAGGTCAGAGTACCCAGTGTAGCTTGGCTCTAAGTTCTAGCTTTCCATATTTGCTGGGGTTTGTTTCTCGGGGGCTTTAGGGGACCCTATGCTTTCTGTTTTCTCTTGCCTCCTCATGTAGGGAGCATCGTGCAACACAGTTGTTTGTAGCTGGTTGTTGGGCTGGCCCCAGGCCTCCTCTAGATCTGGAGCCAGGGCAAGCCAAGGCTTTGAAAGGCTCTGGAGGAGCACTGAGCAGTCAGGAGCCAGCCACTGAGTTAGTTGCTGAGCTTTAAGCTGTCAGAGAAGCATCCTGGACCTCATTCTTGGGTCTGAATGAGACTCGTTCAGTGTTTTTATAATTTTGTGTCTTATTTATGGAGTGATGTATCCCTTCCATTCAGAGCAGCCCCACCCAGTCATCCCCTGGCCTCTGGGCTCCTCCCTGCCTCCTCAAGGCAGAGCTGCCTGGTTGGTCCCCACCCTGTGTTGGGAGCCCAGCCACCATGCTCACGGGTATTTTTGCTCAAAGTTTATAAACAGTTATTTATATGAATCCTTGTTATGTCAACTGGTTTGTATTGCCTATTTTGATTACAAAATAAAATATTTAACAGACTCTTCAGTTTTCTATCACCATCATCACCATCCCTCACTCCACCCTTCATTTTGCCTTATTGGAACCAAAGCCTGGGTGTTTAGCCAAGTTCCCCAGGCAGCAGCAAGGAGGGACCTTTGGCAGGTCTGGCCTCACGTCTGTATTTCTGCCACTTCCGCCCCTCTGTTCTCTATCTCTTCCCACACTACTTTCTATTGGGTGAAGCTGCCCTGAGTCATTAAGCAAGTCTGTTGTTGGAAGGAGTTTCAGTGAGCCTCTGAGAGAAAGTCTGGTCTAGGCTGCTATGAGGTGGTGGCTTCCCAGCAGCAAGGCAGGCCCTTGTTAGCCCCAGCGAGCTTCCTGGGCCATCTGAGCCCTAGACAGCTGGGCAGGTGGGGGCCCTGTGAGGGCAGTCATGGCCAACCCCAGACAGCTGAGCCCAATTTGGGCTGATGGATCTGCTTCCTGTGAACCCCCTGGATTTTTCCTGGGAGGAGGAGCAGCTTTAGAATGCCATCTGGGGTTGGAGTTGACCTAGGGCCACCCTGAGACCCACTGTGGATCTTTAACAAGGGCGGGCCAGACTCTCAGGAGGCCCTACCAACCGCTGCCTCCACCCTTCCCAGAGCTAGCAGCCTCTTACCCTGGCCTCCCATCTGGTGCCTTCAGGGTGTGGCCCCGTCTCCGGCCACCACCCTTTCTTGTCTAGACTTGCCTGAGCGGAGAGGACCTTGGGGAATCTCCCAGCAGGGGCTGTCCGTGCTGTAGTGTGCCATAGGGTTAGCCGTGTGTGAGTGTCACCTGGGGACTGTGCGAAGGGGTACCTTGGAGCCAGGTTCCCTACCCCAGGAACTGGAGGCTTCAAAACAGCCTAAGCCTTCAAAGCTCCAGCTGCTCCGTGCTATCGTGACACGGAGAGCCGGTGGTGGGTGCAGCAAACCCGGGCGAGGCTGAGAAGGCCTTTGCTAAGCCGTCACCCCTGCCCTCCCTGGCCTTTCTAGTCACCAGGCCCCTCCCCAGCCTCACACTGAGCCCCAGATCAGGGAAGGCGCCGAAGGTGACGGCCTAGCGCGGCCCTGGGGTCCTCGGCGCGCCCCGTCACCGAGGGGGAGGGGAGGGGGTCAGCAGCGCGCGGGGCGGGGTCGCGCAGGCCCCGCCCCGGCCGCACGCCTGCTCGCGCCGCCCATTGGTCCTGAGAGCGGTGACTCGCGGGCTGAGCAGGAAGGAAACCGCTCCCGATCGCGGCGGAGGCGTCGTCTCCAGGCCGTGCGGCTGCCGCTACAGCCAGCCCTCCGTCCGCTTGTCGGCTCGCCTGTCCACCCGCAGCATGAGCGGCCTGCGCGTCTACAGCACGTCGGTCACCGGCTCCCGCGAAGTGAGTGCACGCCCCGGGTCCGCGCTGGGGGAGAGCACGGGCGGCGGGGTCCGGGCGCTACGGCCCTGCGCCCGAGACCCGCCCCCAGGGCGGAGCGGGGTGGGGTGGGGATGAGGAGGTGCGGGACTCGCTCCCCTCCCCCCGCTCCCCGTCGGATCCCGAGGCGGGCTCCGAGCCAGTTCCTCGAACCCCTCCGTTGGGCATCCTGGATCCTTAGCAGCCCCAGCACGAGCTGCCCACGCCCATCCCGTTTCTCAAACACCCACTCTCTGCAACCCCACTGCGACCCCGATCACGTTCCGATCGTGCTCTTCCTTTCCCCCAGTTTGTGTGTACCTAGGCAGCAGTGGCCCCTTAACCAACCTCCACCCAGGCCTACCCTGCCTTCCCCTCGCTGAGTTCCTGGTTCTCCCTACTCTAAACTTTATCTCACTTCCCTTCGTTCTGACTCCCCTCCGCGTGGTGGTCCCGCTCTCATCCTGCACCTCTGCAAGCCTGGCTCATCCTCCTAACTCCCTAGTGGCCAGAACCCATCCCCACGGTGTGGAGGGGGACAAAAACTACTGGCCACAGCCCCTTTCTTTCTGTCCAGGTGTCCCCCATAAATCCTCCCGCCTGCTCGCTAACCCCTGCCTGCCCTCTACCCCCAGATCAAGTCCCAGCAGAGCGAGGTGACCCGCATCCTGGATGGGAAGCGAATCCAGTACCAGCTAGTGGACATCTCCCAGGACAACGCCCTGCGGGACGAAATGCGAGCCTTGGCGGGCAACCCCAAGGCCACGCCACCCCAGATTGTCAACGGGGACCAGTACTGTGGGGTATGAGCCCTGGGGGCTTGGGAGTGGGGAAGTGTAGGACTTCTCGCAACTCAGAAGTCTGAGTCAGACCTGAGACAAAACACCAGCATTCAGGTGACTGTCTCTCCCCTCCCCTCCCCTCCCCTCCCTTCCCCTAGGACTATGAGCTTTTCGTGGAGGCTGTGGAACAAAACACACTGCAGGAGTTCCTGAAACTGGCCTGAGCCCACCGGACTCCAGCACCACGTTCCCCCCCAGCCACCGCCGGCCATGAAGGACCTTGTGACCAACTCCCTGTTATTCCTAGCTTCCTGACCTTGGAATCTCTCCCTGCAACCCAAGCCCCTCTCCCACCCTAATTTAGCCCCCTCTCTTCCATTCAAAGGCAACATTCCTTACCCACTAGTCTCAGAAATTGTCTTAAGCAACAGCCCAAGTGCTGGCTGTTGTCAGCCAGGCCCTGAGGCTGCCACCCTGCCTGGCACTGGCTGGTGGGCACCTTTGTGGGTTCCATTAGCCAGGGCTCTGCCAAAGGCCCCGCATTCCTTGTCCTCTAGAGACAATTAAATGTCCCATTCCATTGACACCGTGTCCGTGTGATATGGCCTGGGCCCTTGCTCTGAGCAAGGCTTGTGGGCGGGATCATGCTGAGGCTGTGCTCCTACGGGCACGACGGTTGAGCTCTCTCCTCGTGGCACCTCTGTGTATGATTGCGCACGTATGCGGGTGTATGTCTGACACATGCATAACTGTGTGGACCGGCGCTTCTTCAGACATTGTGGGTGGGTCACTTCCTGATTCACTTGCATGTAATGGTGTCCTGACATGCCCGGCCCGGTGAGTATAGTGCATCTGTACTCCTGGCAGTAACGTGACCGTGCCATGTGGCTTCCTGCCTGTGTTCCAGCACACTAAGTATGGGTGTGTCATGGAAGTGGGTTCACGGTCGCAGTCCTGCCAGTGGCTTTGTGCAGAGTGTTGAGGAAGTGTCCACATGTGCTTGTGGTTCCTGCACGGGGATCTGCTGACAGCACACTTACACAGGAGGCCCTTCTGCACCAGCCAAGGCTGAGCTGGAGCCTGCCTTCCCTCCACTGAATCAGCTTAGCCCTTCTGGAGAGAAAGGAGCCCAGAGGACAAAGACCTAGCGGCCGGGCAGCCAGCTGGAGCTCGAGTTACGGAGGGGCGGGTCTGCACCGCCCCCTCCCTGGCCCCGCTGGGCCCCAGTCTTCCCTGGCGCCCAGCTGGGCTGCCCCGCCAGCCAGCCAAGAGAGCGCCGAGCCAGTGTGGGAGCGGGCGCTTTATTCTGATCAGCGACCAGGGCCTGGGGCAGGCGGTGGAGTCCGGCGCACCCGAAGCAGCAGCGCTGCATTGGGCACCAGGCCCGCGGCCTGCAGTGTGACCGTGTCGTCGTGGTAGACCGTGGGTGGGAATGTACTGATGATCTCGAAGGTGGTGGCGTCCACGGCCCTGGGGACCGGGCAGAATCAATCAGATCAGGCCTTGGCCCAGGGCCCAGAGACCCCATGTGGCTGCTAGCCCCGCCCCGTGCCTACCTGGCCTGTGCAAGCAGGGTGCGCACATCACCAATGGTGTCCTCAGGCCGCATCATCAGCAGGAAAGCCTGCTCGCCGTTCTCAGACTTGATGCGCAGCATGGAGAGCAGGGGCGGCAGTGACTCCGGGGACTCCTGGCTCCTGTGGGCCTAGAGGCCATCAGTGCCCCCTAGTGGCCCAACCCCAAGGTCCCTTACGTCTTCACTGTGCCCTCACCTCTCACGCTCAGCAGCCAGGGCTGGTGTCTCCACCACGATCTCCTGGACCCGGGCAGGCAATGGGCAGCAGCTCTGGAAGGCATCAATGAAAGGGGACAGAGCCCTGGGCTCTGCTAGAGTCACACCCTTCCCCCAACCCTTAGAGGGGACTTCTTCCTGATCAGGGATGGATGAGACCACAGAGCCCAAGGGGGAGGGGTGTTCTGTGTAAACTGGGGTCAAGGAGAAGAAATGGAAGGGAAGCTTTGGGATGCGGCCCCATCATTCCCCTAAGAAGCCTTGAAGACCCTCAAGGTAATGAGGGAGACAGAACCCCACACAATGACCAGGCTGGAGGCCTAAGCCAGCACCGGTCAGGGAAGGCTTCCCAGGGGAAATGACCCCAGAGCAGTGACTAAGGATGAGGGGTCCATAGAAATGGAAAGGGTGCAGGGATATTCCAGACAACAATGAGCAGAGAGCTCCTGGTGAGAGAAGGCTTCTCTGGGAGGTGATACATTTGGGAAAGTGTCAGCAGTTCATGTAGCTAAAGCTGAGAATCAGGTTGCACTGGAAAAAGGAAAAGGTTAGAGGCGGGAAGAGGCTCAACAAGCGATGGTGGGCCTTGAGTGCCAGGTAAGAGCTCGGCCTTACCCGAGAACCACTGCAGGGTTTCCACAGGGAAGGCTCCAGATCCAACTTATGTTTTTACAGGAGCACAGAGACTGCTGGGGAAGGACAGTTGGCAAGGCAGGAGGGGGGGTATCTGAGAGCCACTCCGGAGCCTCGACCAGGATGCTGGGCAGAGGGAACAGAGAGGAGACGTGGGGTCTGGAGAAGTGTGGGGTGTGGGCACAGCAGGCAGGACTTGGCAATGTGGGGTGAAGGAGGCCACGTGGTGGGAAACTGAGGTTTGGTACCTTTCATGGGTGGAGAAAGAGTTGCTGCAGGAGGAGGAGTGAGGAAGGAGGAGGATGTTCCTGAGGGCCAGGAGGGGGTACCCAGGACTGAACTGGATCATCTGGTCTGGACCTCGAGGGGGTGGCCGGGCCTTGGGCTTACCCCTGGCCTAGACCCTGGCTTTCCCCTTCTTATAGCCACACCACCAGCCCCCAGCCCCTCTGTGGATGCAGCCCTCCCCAGGCTGTTTTCAGGACACAGTGGAACTGCCCCGAGGGCCTCACTTCTCCCTCCAGGCCCCATTCAGTGGCCCTCGAACTGAGTCTCCAGAGAATCTCCAATCTCCCTCTGGTAGGTTGGGCCAGGGAGCCCAAGGCTGGGGGAGCTAGGGGGGCCTCACCTGCAGGGTGTCCCGGATGGGTCCCCGGATGTCAATCACCTCACCTTGCCGGATCACAAATTTGGGGAGCCTGTTCAGAAACTTCTCAACAGTCATCCTGGAGCCTGCAGGGAGTGCATTGGGAGCCTTGGCCGGGGGAGGGACTGGGAGTGACGTGATGGTGGATGAGGCCACCTGGAGCCTGTCCCACACCGCGCCCCCCGCCCCCCGGCTCGGCCTCAGGGCCAAGCTCACCTGGGTACTCTGTCTTGTCCACGGGCCTGTGAATCCTCTGCCAGCCCACCACGCGGCCCTCACCTGGGAACAGGTCCAGCCCACTCTCTGGGTAGACCTGATTGCGCAGATCACTGACCTGGCGATTAGGAAGGGCGAAAGCGGTGGGCCTAGACCTTCAGCCTTGGGCTCCACCGCTCCCCCACAGGCTCCCCCAAACAGAGCACCCACCCCCACCCCAGGAATAGGCTCAAGGGCTGGTCTGGTGCAGTCCCCATTTTACAGATGAAGAAACTGAGGCCCCGGGAGTTCTTGTTGCTCTCACCCACCTGGGCCCGGCTCCTCCTGCAAGCACCCCTCACCATGCCAGCCGGAGCCACTGTACAGACATTCTCCCCAGAAAGCCCCTCTCAGGACCCAGCCAGGAAGCAAGGGACCAAGGTGTTAGGAGAGGGCAAAGCCCGCCTTGACATGCACCACCTCAAACACCTCCAGGCATGACTCACACGGTTTTCCAAGCCCGGGTGGCGGCGGCACACACTCCCTCGTATGCCCTTGCTGTGGAGTGACACACCACCCTCCAGCTGCTGCTCATGAGCTCCCACCACCGCACCCCTCTCACCTCACCCCCCCCCACCCCCACCGCCAGCAGGGGGATAGCTCATGCCATGTCCTTCAGGCCCACATTTACCCCCACAGCACTGCCTTCCACACCAATCAGATGGCTTTGGGAGCCTCTGGAGCAAGCCAGGCCACTTTTGCATAGCATCTCAGGGACCCTAGGCTGTCAGGGTGTCCTGGATGTTGGGGAGGAGCAGCGGCCCTGCAAGGCTGAAGGCTGTGCCTCCCGGGTGCCAGCAGGGGGCACTGCCTGCCTCTCAGCCACAGTCTGGCACCCTTGCTCATTGGACAACTGTAGCCCCTTCTCAGCCGGGCTTCAGACTCACCCTCTTCCCGAAGGTCATCAGAGACGGGGGTCCCCACAGGTGGGGCAGTGGCCCCCACCTCAGACTGGGTGATGCCCGAAGAAGCTGTGTATCCCCGCCCCTTCCAAAATCCCCACACAGGGTGGTTTGAGGAGCAGCCCATCACCTTGAAGGGGACCCCATCAGGGTATAGCCGCTGGAGCTCTGAGGGGAAGAAGCCATCCAAAATGTCTCGAAGGCAGCGCTGCAGCAGGGATTGGAAGAGTGAGGCCGGGCTGGACCTGTACGGCACCTCCTGCTCATCTTCCCGTCTGGACGGCAGGCCTTGGGCCCTGGGTCCATCCAGTGAGTCACACTGGGCACACATCCAGGGCCCCAGGACTTGGGGTGGGGGAGGGGTTGTTTCTGCAAGTTGTGCATGGGCTTGGGTGGAGGGAAGGAGGTCGCCAACTAATGGTGAGCAAGGAAGGGCAGGGGGCAAGGGCACCAGAGTGGCCTGTCTCCCCTCCCCACCACTCCTACCTGTGTGGAGGGGTCATGGAAGGGCCGGAAGGGCCCATCGAACATCATGAGGCCATTCCGATAGAGCTTCAGTGGGATGGGCTCAAGGACATGGAGCCGTGCTCCGTGGGGCATTGGTGTCACCTGGGTGTCACTGTCTACCACCAGCTCACTGAGATCCTTCAGGCTGGCCAGGAGCCTGTCAAAGTCCACCTCGGGGGGCGCCAGTGAGTCCCCTGTTAAAGAGGATAAACACCCATGAGCCTCTCTTCATGGCAGTCGGTGTGCCCCAGCAGGCCTGGTTCTGGTGGCCCCTTGCATGCTGAGCAGTGGCTTCCGCATCTCCTTAGGCGGCCACCTGGGGAGGCAGAAGTACAACTGCCACTAGATAATAGCTATCTTTTATTGACCACTCACCTTATGCTAGAGGCCTAATGCCTATTATGCCACTCTCTCTTCACACCACCCCTGTGCTGTAGGGGCTATAGTCACCCCCATTCTCCAGAGGAGGAACCCTGTAGGTTAGGGGTTAATGGCTGCCTAGGGATCCGCAGAGTAAGTGGCAGGAGCAGGACTTGATCCCAGCTCTGCCCGGTCAGGCGCTAGGTCAGCGCCTGAAAAGCACAGTGCAGAGCTCCCAGCTCTGGATGAAGTCTGCCCGGGTTCAGATCCCAGCTCTTCGGCTTCCACGCGTGTGCCCTTGGTCAAGTTCTTCAGTGCTCTGCGTGACGGCATTCTCTCCGGGAAGGGTGGGATGATAGGGTCTGCCTCCCGGGATGGCTACTAGGGTCTAGGAAGATGACCAAGTGAGGGCCTGCTCAGAGCAAGCCCTCTGTCTAGCTGCTCATTGTTACCAACTCTGTCAGGCACAAATGGACCTCAGGCCGGTCCAGTGGCCATGACACAGGAGGTCATTTATCTTCATTTTGCACATGGGGAAATAAGCCCACAGAAACAAAAAAATGACTTGCCCTGGGTCACTTGGCAAATTAGAGGAAGAGCTGACTCGAGTCTGCTTTTCCCACCCGTCCACACCCTCTAGATGGGGAGCTTGGGGGCAGGGACACATGACGACTAGCGAGGATGTCAGGGCAGCAGCTGGACAGAACAGAGAGGGGGCAGATCTCGGGTCTGGGTCACACAGACCCCTTCGAGAAGCTGAAAGACGCTCTGGCTTCCTCTTCTGAAGACTGTGTGGCACACCCCGGTGTGCAAACGTTTCAGGGGACGCTGGGGACAGCCACAACAGACGCCAGGGTGGAAAGGCTGGAGGGCAGGTGGGATGCTGATGGCAGGGGACAGGCCTTGGGCCTGTTCTTAGTCCCCGAAGCCATCTAGCTCCCAAGTAAGTCACCTACTAGGGTGTGACCCTACAAAACCTCAGACTTTTAGGGCCTTCCTGGACGCTGTTTTCACCAGGACAGCCCAGCTGTGGCAGGATGTGGGTCGGGACTTTGGGGACCCAATTCCTTCCCTCACAGTGGTGCAATGGCTCTATAGGTGCGGTGGCTATGCGGAGGAAGTACAGATGTGGGTGGCTCTGTTTCCTGTTGCCTTTGTGGCTGCCAAAATGGTAGACCCGGGCTGGACTTCCCCCTCCCCTGCATCTCCTAGGTTGCAGGGGCTGCACCGGCTCCCCCACCTCCTCCTGTGGTCCCCGAGGGCTCCTGAGACTCCCAAGAAAACCTCCCAGAACATCCTGGGCATCCCCAGTATGAGTCAGAGCAACATCAAGCCGCTATTTTCCTTTAACAACAGACTACATTTCAGAACACATTGGTAAACCTAAAAATAACGGAAAAGCTCGCTTCCTCGAACTCCTGCCCCCACCCCTATACTCTAACTGATGGAGACCGTGAAGCCTAGAAAGATCAGATGACCCAGTGCACGCAGACCACATCAAGTGGAGCCAGGACCACTCGGATATGCTGCCTGCCAATCCAGCTGCATCCTGGGGCCAAGGCTTTTTCAGGGAGCTGACGGGCACGGGGTGGGCGGCAGTGGAAGGGGCGGGTGGAAACCCAGGGGAGGATGCCAAGAAGCAACTAGAGGGGAAAGAGTTTGCTGAGCAAATTAGCACCAGGGGGCTCTTGGCTGGGGGTGGGGGCAGGGCTAAGGCATAGAGAACTGAAAACCGGGTGGGCTGAGCACATGTCGAGTGCAGCAGCCCATGGTGGGGGGCGAGGTGGGGGGAGACAGGGCCCCAGGAGATGGAACCACAGCACCAAGCAGACCTGGGCTGAGAGAATAAGGCAGGAATCCTGGCACAGCCACCATGCAGCCAGCCAGGAGTGCATACCCGAAGCCTGGCCCGTTGCCAGGTCACATGGGGCGAGGCAGGTCAGAGGTCTAAGGAGGCATTTCCTGTCTGAGCTGCGGCTCTCCCTTCCTTGGGACGGGACAGAATAGGAACCTCTATCCTGCCTGCAAGATCCAGCAGGAGGAACTGACTGTAAGGACGACTCGGTGAGTGCATGCTTTGTGCCCAGCACCTACAGGCAGCTGTTACCTCTCCCGTTTTATAGTGAGGGAAACTGGACCTTGTAAGGTGACATGTTCCCGCTCCTGCAGCTTTCAGGGCCCCGGGTGACTCTAAGCCTCTTGTTCCCAGTGACCGCGCAGGCTGCCCCTGCTCACTGGGGTCCCCGTGTCAGGAGGGGCATGGTTCAGGGACAGATCGTCTCTGAGGCCTCAGACAACTTCGAGAGCCCATGATTTTATTAAGAAGAGGAGTTAGGGAGGCATAAGACCAAGCTCCTTGGCTCAACTCCCGAGACCCTCAAGGCCCAGGAGCCCCAGCCGCCCCCCGTCGCCCCCAGTGTGCTCCCCCATCACTCTCTGGAGCCACAGAGCCCAGACTCTTGCCACCAAGCTGTGTGATGCTGGGCAAGGGAGGGTCTCGGCTTCCTCTTCTATAAACTGAGGATAATAAAAGCCCTTACATCACAGGTGGCTGTGAGGCTCAGAGGAAGTACCGGACAGATGGTGGCTGTTGTCACCAATGCCACACCTTCTTGCTCATCACTTGTTCAGGATGCTCACCCACTGTGCCCTCTGAGCAGCCCTGCCAGGGGCCCCTCCCCTGGAGACTAAGCCTCCTGAGTCCCTGGAGCCCGTGCGCCTCATCACAGGCTGTTGACTTTTTCTGTTTGCTGTTCTTTCCAACCACTATGGGCACTCCTTGGACGCAGGTGGGAAGCACATACTGGACTCATCTCTCTCTCCCACCAATATGCCTGAAGTATCCAGGCTCCGCTAGGCCCTGAGAATCATGGCTCTCCCCGTAGCCCGAGTCCTTCCCTCCTCAAGATCATACTTGAGTGAAGGTGACAGGGTGACCACAGTGACCATGGCATGTGGTAAGTGCTACCATGGAGGCTGCAGAGCCCAGAGGGGGGCCAGACCCTGCCACTCTCAGCAGGTGAGGGGCGGGCCCGTTCTGGGCTGGCTCCTCACCGCTGCAGGAAGGACGCACCTGCAACTGCAAATACCAAGGCGGTGCCCCGGGGCTCCTGCGTGCCTGTCCCCACCACCTCCCCCAAAGGCTGAACAGGAAACAGACCCACTATTTCCACACACCTGCGAGCCTGGCCCTGCTCTAGGGACTGACACTCACTCTGCTCCTCAGAGGAAGCAGTAGAAGGAAAACAGGGCCTCAGAGTCTGATCACTGCTGAGGGGAGGAGCACAACCAATTCTCTGGTCAGCACAGTTGAGCATCATACCGCCTGTCCCCACCTCATCCCGTGCAGAGCGCTGTCCCGGTGTGCCTGACTGTCCAGGCCGGGGCACCCAGGCACCCCCGCCCATCATGTGTATGTGCCCACGCCCTTGCCCACGGGCCAAGCTCTGTGCTGGGCACTCTGGGGGCTGACGGGGGCCAAGCAGCCGTGGCTCGTGGTCACCGGTCAGCCGCCATGCGGCAGGCCCGCCAGAACGCCCCACATGCCCTGTGGTATCCAGTGCTCCCGGTGGCCCGGGCGTCACCACACCATCTCCTTCCACAGACAGATGAGGACACGGACTCTGAGAGGTGAAGCAGTTTGCCCACACAGGCCCCCCAGTCCTCAGCTGGGGCATTTAACCCTGTCACCCCAGTGCGGAGCCCCTTCCCACGTGCTGTGTGCGGTGCAGGTGCACAGTGCTTGGCCGCAGGTACTCCAGCAGGTGCTCCATGAGGCTGGGGAAAGAGGGGGTAAAAGGGACAAGGCACTTCGGGGGACACAGCAGAGGCCTGAGAGGGTCCTGAGGGTGGGGAGAAGCCTGGCCTGCCTAGGGTCTAATCCAGGCCAGTTCCAGGGACTCAAGGGAGCCCCAGGGATGAGTGAAGACCTGAAGACAGCATGGCTTTCTGAGCAGGGGAGGGAAGAGGCTCCACCCAGATGCAGGAGGCTAGGGCTTGGGAGGAAGGGTGCCAGGGCCAGGCAGAGGCTGCAGGGGGAGGGAAGAGGTAGAGGGCAGGAACTTGGTGAGGGCTGGGGGAGTGAGGAGCTTCACAGGGGACAGGGAAGGGGAGGAGGAGCTCAGAGGGGATAGGGATGAGGGGGAGGAGTTCACAGGAGACAGGGATGAGGGGGAGCAGCTTAGAAGGGACAGGGATGAGGGGAAGGAGCTCACAGGGGACAATGAGGGGACAATGAAGGGGGAGTGAGGAGCTCTCAGCCCTGAGGCTCAACCCCTGGCAATGGGTTGTGACCAGAGTATGACTGTCCCTTTCATGTCTCTGCATACCCTGAAGCACCTGGCATCCTATTTAATGCCCAATTTACTGGTGGGGAGGGGGAGAGAGGTGAATGATCCAGTCTGAGGCCAAGTCCTTGCAAGGCTTTCTCCTGTGCTGGGTCCCCTTCAAGGGCCAGTGGGCCTTCCTCCCTAAGGCAAGAGTCCTGGCTCTAGACGGGCTGACCCAGTACAGATGCCCTGGGCTGTCCCCAACTCGTCTGCTGCCTGGGGCCGTGGGGAGTGGTGTCCAACAGAAGGAGAGCCAGAGAAATGAGCCAGGGTATAGGGGCCAGCAAGGGCCCGGTTTTGTGTACCCGAGGGCCCTTGGGTGCAGAAGCAGCCTGGCACCTGGGGACAAAGCAGGGGGAGGAGAAGGAGGGGACCAGGAGGCAAAGCCGCTGGAAATGAGAAGCCTGTAGTTCATCTCACAGAAGACCTAAACTGAGGCCCTTCCATGTTGAAGAATCAGAAAGTCAAAGGAAGGGGCGCTTGGGTGGCTCAGTTGGTCAAGTTTCAGCTATCATGAACTCATAGTCATGGTATCGAGCCCCATGTAGGGCTCTATGCTGACAGTGTGGAGCCTGCTCGGGATTCTCTGTCTCTCCCTCCCTCTCTCTGCCCTTTTCCTGCTCTCTCTCTCTCTCAAAATAAATAAATATTTTTAAAACCTAAAAAAACGGGAGAAGACACACAGGGGAGGTGCTGGCAGAGGGTTTTCACAAGTTGCTTTAGCTGTGAGGCCCTCGGCTTCAGAGCCAGCCTCTTCTGGGCATAAACAGCACAGGGCAGAGTGAAGTCTGTGCTGTTTCTGGCAGAGGAAGGGTAGGAGTCCACAGGGCTGAGGCTGGAAACTCGCTATCTGGACTGACCCCCAAAACAGCAGGAAGGCTCCCCCGCCAGGTGGAAGCCTGCCCTCCAGCCGGCAGGGGCATGTGGGGGGCCCAGGGCGCAGTGCTGGCAGGCCTCTGGCCCTAGACCCCAGAACCGTTCTTAGAGCGTCTGGCAGTCACCTTCCGGGGCTCCACCTCTCACCCCAGAGAGGATGTCCCAGGGCCATCCCCAGTTCCTCCCGTCAGCTCCCTAACGCACAATCACCAAGCGCACGGATCTCCGTCCTGCCCCCCTGCGCCGTGCCTGCCAGGAGCACCCTTCCACAGGACACATCTCCTCGTCTGCCTGGACAACTGTACCCCCTCCTAAATGGGCTCTCAGCCTTCGGTCTTAGCCCCTTCACTCAACAGTCTCAAGACTTAACTGCCCTAGTTTTCCCATCTGTAAAATGGAACAAGCCGTGGCCCATGTCAAGGCTATGTATGAAAATGCTCCCTCCAAGCAGGGAGGGAGTTGTGCCCTAAGATTTAGAGGGTTTGGCCAGAGCTCAGGACTGAACAGGAGGCAGGACTCTCATGTTGTGAGTCTCAGTTGTTACTCAGCAGCAAGTCTGTCTTGAAATCAAGACAGTGCTGTCCTCTTCCAAATATCTCCCCTCGGGAGCCATGCTCATCAGTGCTCCCATGAGGGAGGATAATAAAAGGCCCTACGTGGTGGGTTGATGACGTGCGAGGTCAGTGCTAGGTGCTCTGCGTCTAACCCACTGACTCCTTCCAACTCTGCGGGGAAGGGTATGCCCCCACTTACTGACGGGGGACCGGAGGCTCAGAGGACAGAAGTCACATGCCCAAGTCACACCTGGAACAGGTGATGGCATGAAGAGGAGGGCCCCGGTCCGACC
This sequence comes from Proteles cristata cristata, assembly GCA_017311185.1. Classification (NCBI taxonomy): domain Eukaryota; kingdom Metazoa; phylum Chordata; class Mammalia; order Carnivora; family Hyaenidae; genus Proteles; species Proteles cristata. The sequence continues at coordinate 112,833 of JAESUZ010000634.1, forward strand.
GACTCCGGAGACTGGAGGAGTACCTTCTGGGTTATCACCTCCCTTCTTTGAAGAGAATGGACCCGGCTTTCTCTGGCCCCAAATCTATGGGGTGCAGCCATCTAGATATTAGCAGTCAAGTTAAAGATAAAGAAGGGTGGAACCTCATAGAAACAGGTCCCTTTCAACGGTCCAGCTATAAGTGAAGCTAATAAAGGAGCCCAAGGAGGGATGGAGGCCTGGATCTGAGGGGCAGCTTCCAAAGCAGAAAAATTGTTTTTGAAAATCTTTTGGACAGACGACATTTTGTAAACTATGGCGTGGAGCCTGAGACAAATGAGGGCTTGTTACATCTCGTATCTCGGGGTCTCTGGAGCCTTTGGAAGATGAGCCAGCAGAGAGTCGGAGGCAAGACCAGAGGCAGAAAGTAGTGGCGGGTTAGGTGGTCAGTGAGGAGGCTGAGGCCTTTCCTCCCGTCTCCGGTGTCAGGAGCAGGAGTGACATGGCCTCTGGACAGCTACTGGCCCAGGAAGGTGCTGGAGAACTCCCTTTGTAGGAGGGGCCGGGGACAGACCCCCTACTCTACCTGGTTTCCAGAACTTCTTGGCTGTCATCCAGTCCCTGTTGTCATCCTCTGAGTCTGACTTGTCTTCTGAGTCCTCGTTGTCTTCGTTAGCTGGCTCGCCCACCCACAGCAGCCCGTAGTCACTGAGGAACCGCTGGGGGGGAGAGAAGGGGAAGGTGGCAGGGTGGTGGTCAGCTTGGGCCCTCAGGAAACAGGCAGCATCCGCCCAGCCCCCAGTCTCAGGCCTCGGCAACCGGAGCCAAAGGGGCAGAAAGGATGGGCGCCTGGGTCTCGGCTGCTTTCTGGCTGTGACCTTGGGAAGCCACTTCACCTCCTAGAGTCTCGGGCTCTTGCTTGTAAATGGAGAGATGACAATACCTGCCCCATAAGCTTGTGAGAAGGACTCAGAATGATAATTCAGGCACAGTGGAGGGCCTCACGGAAGGTGGCCCTGAGGCCGGTGGGGCACCCCATGTGTCTGGCCTGAGTGGAGGAGGGGCAGGGACATGGCTGCACAGGACTGAAGACGCGGTGAGCCACATGCAGCCTCTGTGGGGCTGGGCCTCACGTCCCCCCTGCCACAGGAAAACTTCTGACTTGTCTACACTTCCTGTCACTGGTTCCTCAGCTCCTTCTCTCCTGAACCCACTCTACCCGGCCCCCTTTCTCTACAACTGACTGGAACTGCTCGGTTGTGGCCACCAACAGCCTGCCCGGCGCCAAACCCAGAGGCCCTCTTCCTTCTTCGTCTCTTGCGACACACCGCTTCTTCTCCGTTTCACATTCCCAGCCGTCTCCACTTCAACATCTTGCCTCACTCAACATGAACCCATCCCCAACGGTCACCGCTCCGTGTCCCCCGCCTCCCAAAGCTCCGCGTCTCCAGGCCTCTGATCTCGGTCAGCGGCAGCCCCTCCACCCGGGCCTCGGCCGTGACCCCACGAGGCCGTGAGCACCACCTGCAAAGCAGGCTCGAATCCCTCCCCTCTGCTCCAGCTCCACGCTCCAGCCCTGAGCTGTCCACCTGCCTCCCCGTCCACACCTCTGAAAACCTTCCTCTGGTCTCCTCCCATCTTTGAGGACAGAATCCAGCCCCACATGACAGATGAACGAGCCCCCTGGATGGTCCTTCCAGACTCTCCTTCTCTCGGGGCTCTCCACGCCCCCTCCCAAGAAAGTCTGCGTGGCAGGAGGAGACTGTCACCTCTTAGACTGGATCCTCATCCCTTGGTCCCCTCCTCATCCTCTAGATCTGCCCAATGTCACCCCGCAGAGTGGCCCAAACTCCAGCTCATCTCTATTGTGTCACCCATCTAAATATCTTGTTATCTTCTCTGTACTGGTGTATCTGTGTCCTTGTTTATATCTCTGTCCCCTCCAGACTGTCAGCCCCCTGAAGACAGGGACCATGTCTACATCCCAGTGCCTGGTGGGGTGCCCTGCACACAGCAGATACTTTGTGTGAGTTCGATGAATGAAGCAGTCAAGGTGTCAGTGCCGGGAGCGTGGGAGCCGCAACACCCTTGGCCCTGAAGCTGTGGGCACAGCCCTCACCCCCTGGTGCCAGCACTCTCGCCAGATGGCTTGGGCAGCCCCAGGTATAAGAGGCCCAGGGGGGAAGGGCCCTCGGTGGCATCTGGGTGCTTCTGTGGTCTTGAGTTAGGGTTGGGCTTTGGAAACCAGCTGTGTGTGGAGAGTCAGCCCCAAGGGAGAGCTTCCGGGGAGAGGGGTCAGTCAGGATGGGGGGCACTGAGGAAGCACGTGTGTCCAGGACCCTCCCTTGAGCCTAGGGCCCCTAGAGTTCAAGCCTTGCTGTATGAATGGGTAAGTAAGTGGGGGCAAAAGGGGGAGCCCGGTGAGATCCCACGTTCAGAGGCAGGGGATGGCTGTGACCACACATGTGGCCGGGCGGTAAATTAGGTCCTGGCCATGCAGCAGTGAACAGGAGGGAAGCAGTCCCTACCTCTGCTGTGGAGTTCGGTCCCAAATGGGAAGGGTGAAACATTAAACAGGCAGGGGACAGAAAACCTGCCCTGGTCAGAGTCGGGGAGGCCACCTGGGAAGAGCCCCCAGCCCAATTTGAGATTGAGGATGGGTGAAGACCCACCAGGGGAAGGTGGGGAAAAAACCTTTCAGAGAGAGGGAATGGCATTGGCCAAGGGCCTGAGGGGGGAAGAACTCAGTGTGGTCAAAGGACCAGAGGTAGGCCCCGTGGCTGGAGGCGAAAGGCTCAAGGGGAGACTGAAGGAGGTAGGCAGGGGCTGGTGCGGCTGGGGTACGAGACACCTCCCTGGCTCTTTAAACCCTGGGTTACTCCTGAGCAGGGGAACACGGGGCCGGGCCCCACATGGGGTACATGGCAGGGAGACCCAGACAAGCGGGCTCCCCACTAGGTCCCAAGGGTCCGGCGCTTCTCTCACCTCCATCTCCCCGACCTGCCGCTGCAGCTGCAAGCACATGGTCTCCAGCTGCTGCTGACGCTGCAGGGACGCCTTGCCTTCAGGGAAAGATCAGGAAGGGTTGTGCTGCCCCAGCAAAGAGGCTGCCAGACCACGCTCGGCCTTGCCCAGAGTTCTGCCCTGAGGGTCCTCTGAAGAAGCTGCCCCATGAAAACTCAAGGGATCCCCTGAAAACTCCCTCTTGGCCTCTCCCCATGACCTTAGAGGCGGGGACGCCTGGGCTGACTCTCAGGAGAGCGCCAGCCACCCCCCTCACCCCCCGCGACTCCCAAGGGCACTGTTCCCCTACACTTCTGATGGTGTGCCCTACGCCCTATGCTCGGGGCTGGGCTACGTCTGCACTTGGGGACCCGGTCCGGTGAAGGAGGGCACTTCCCCTAGTGTGTCACTGCCTCGCTCTGGGCTCAGCTGTCTAGACCTCACTACAGGACTCCGCTGGATGCTCTTGGAGGCTTGATGCCCTGGAGCCATCAACCCAGGGCAGATGCCCCAGGAAGGCTGACCAGCCCAGAACGCCCCTTACCCTGGCGCTCCTGGAGGGTCTTCAACACTTCCTCCAGGGCCCGTATCTTTCGGTCCTGCAGCAACAAGACAAAGGGGGAGCAGACAGGCCTGGGGGTTCCCAGGGCACAAGAGGTGGGATGAGCCAAACTTTTTACCTCCGTGGGGCAATTGGGAGTTTAAAGACCCTGCCCCTACCACCCTTTGGCACAGCCACAGCTCCGAGACCTCTGATATCCTTGTGGTTCCCCTGAAATGGGGAACAGAGTAGAGCATGCCCAAGGGGCCCCGCGCTCAGCAGTTGCTGTTGCCATCTAGTCCAAGGCTAGCAGCCTCACTCAGCTGTAGAGATGACCCTTAGCCTCTCCGCTCAGCTCCCAGGGCCCAGATCAGCCCCAGGCCACACCTGGCCCTTGAACTGGAAAGTTCAGTGGAAGAGATGGTTCTAGAAGCCACCCACCATGGCCTACTGTGGTAGGAAACTCACTGGCCTGCCCAGCCTGGGCCCCTCCACCCCTCAGACCAGACTATGTCCCTGCCCCCTGCTGGGGGTCCCACCTTGGACACCAGCTCTTCAGTCTGAGTTTTCACTTGCTGCTCCAGGTCCCGCAGCTTTCTCGACAGGGTGGCCACCAGCTCCGAGTCATGGACAGCAGAGACTGCCAAACAGACAAAGTCCTAAAGTCCATGCCTAGAGCTGGGGCTGAAGCGCGGGGGTCCAGTGGAGGGGGACAGGGATCCGCAGAAGCAGAAATAAGGGTAATACTAATAGCTGCCACTTAGATAACGGGGACTGTACTAAGTACTTCCCATGTGTCAGCTTGTGCTGTCCTCACAATATGCCCCTGAGTAAATGAACTGCTTTAGGAAACTGAGGCAGGGAAGCAGTGATGTGTCCAAGGAGTGTGAGTGAGGGGCGTACCAGACAGGTGCCATCACCCATAGGGCATTATCGGAAAGTCACCCTCAGTCAAATGAAAGCCCTACACCTCGCGCCTGGTTTACGGGAACACGGCAGAGAGAGGAGCGAGTCTGCACCGAGGACAAACAAGCACACAGGCCCACGTGCGGGCTCTCCACGGGACGTGTGGCCTGGCTCCTCAGAGAGTCAGTGTCACTTTTTCAAAAGGCAAGGATGCTGTTCTACAGACACATAACAGTCGAATGTGGTGCACAGTCCCGATCAGAACTCAGATCGGGAAGAACAACAGCTATGAGCTACTGAGGGACTTGGGAGATCTGAGCGCAAAAGCAGTGCTCCCATAGCAGCACCGAGTCCTCCACATTCTTGGGTGCGGTCACGGCCCTGGGGTCACGTGTGTCCTTATTTGCAGGAGATGCACGCTGACATAGAGGTGAAATGTCACGATATCTGAAACTGATTTCTATGCAGTTCCTCAAAAAGAGACACTTAACATTCGTCCATATGTGTATAGGGACAGAGAGAAAGCAAACTAGTGGCCAAATATCACTAACTGTGTCATCTAGATGGCAGACATATATACGGGTGTGCACTTTACTATTATTTCAGTTTCTTTGTAGGCTGGAAAGTTTACAAAATAAGACATTTAGGGAAAGAAAACAAGAGAGACACACGGGAAGGAACGGGCCCTCTCCTTCCCCTGCGTGCTGACCCGTGTGTGAGGCAAGTGCAATTGTCACCGTCCAGGCATGTGGGCTAACGTGCCAAGGGGGGCTCAGTGGGAAGATGGAGAAACTTGTTCAAGGACATCTTTGAACCGATAGATTAACAACCCTGGAGCTGCCTCCTGGACTTCTTGGTGTTCAGGACAATAAGTTCTCCTCAACGTTCATAAGAATTTTCTCTGACTTGTAATCAAGGCTTTGTAACAGATATATAGACATCGGGGCCAATCAGCACAGTCAGCACAGATGAGCTCCTGCGGCAGAGCGGGTGGGGGGTGGGGAGGAGATCCCAGCAGAGGAACGCTGCACTGGAACACTGGGAGGAAAAGCAGAGAGAGGAAAGAGCCTGGAAGTCAGAAAGACATCTGCGAGAGCAGTTCCGCGGCAGCTTAGAGCCCAGGACGATCAGAGGATGGCACAGTGGCTGGTGTGCTGTGCACAGAAGCGAGACAGGCAGGCAAGTCCTTGATTGTGACCTTGGTAGGGGGGCAGACACGTAGGATGGCTCCTCAAGGAGCCTTGGTTATTGCAGTTACTGATGAAAGTGTCCCCAGCTGACTTTGTGCCTGAACGGCTGTGCGGCCAGGCCCTTCCGGTCTTCTTTTCCACCTCAGTTCCCTGTCCTATAACACGAAGGGTGTTTGGTGCAGGACGGCCTCCCACCCCACAGAGGAGGAAATGGAGGCAGAGAGACAGGATGTTGCTTATCCAAGACATCACGGCTAGTGGAACATTCTGACCTCATGCCCAGCTCCTCCAGGCCTACAGCAAATCCTGACTCTGCCTGCCCATGCCTCCCCTATGCCCAGGCCCATTCCCCCCTCTCCCTTCCAGGAGGCTGCCCTGTGAGCCCCATCTGGGCACCTCTGGGATCAGTGTCACCACAGCCTTTTGGGGACAGTGCAGGGCAAGTGAGGAGGGCAGCCTGGGAACCACAGGCTCACCCAGAACAGGCAAGAGTAGGTCCCTGCCTCTCTGGGCCTCGCCCCTTCTCTGAGGCCCTCTCCTGCTGCTGGGGACCCAGACCCGCCTAGGCCTCTGTTCTCACCTTGCCTACTGACAGGAGCACCTATACCTCCATAGCAGGAAGGGACAGAGATCCTTTCTTCTGAGCCATGTCCGTCACTCAGCATGTTCACCTCATCTTCTGCAGACAGGGATGCCCGGGTCACTGCTCTGGGGCGGAGCCCCGGAGGAAACTGAGGCCCTGGGCTCTGGCCAGGATGCAGCAGCCTGTACTCTGTACCCCCAAGTATATGCGGATAGAACACATGGGATGTCAGGGAGCAAGGATCCAACTAGAACAGGCTTCCTTTTGCAGTTCTCCCAGCCTGGCTCCGGAGGGGACCCGAGTGGCCAATGCCAGCAGCACAGTGGAGGCAAGAATGGGGTTGGGATGCAAAGGGCTGAGCCTGCAGGAGTTGGGGCAGCGAAGCGAGGGTGGGGCTTCAGGGAGAAAAGGCTGTAACGGGCAGGAGGAGGTCACCAGGAGGAAGAGGACGGGGGTCAAACCCCACCGGCCAACCCCGCAGGGAGTGGAGGACTTCAACGGTTAGCAATACACCTCTGCTAAGGGTGTGGGGCCCCCTGATCAGAGAGCTGCCAGAAAGCCCTGTCCTTGGGGGCTGGGAGCGTGGCAGGGAGCAGCGTGCCAATGGCCGCGCTCCTTTTCTCCATCTGCACAACTCCAGGGAGACCCAGTGGGTGGGAGGTGAGGGGGACACACGGGCAGAGCCCACACTTACCATCTCCATAGATTTTTATCCCTCGCCTCCTGGGAACCCAGGCCAGAAGGAAAAGGAAGACAGACGAGTTAGGAAGCCCTGGAATGCCATCAGGGAGCGGCTCTGGGCACCAGATCCCCAGCCGAGCCTGAAGGAGAAGGAGGCTGGGCCTCTGCCGCCCAGGGCTGTCCCCACACCAAATCCCATCCCTGGCACTGGGAAAAGCCAAGGGACAGGCTTTCAGGGGTCCCCTCCTCCCCACGGAGAAGGGCGGAGGAAGGGCTGAGGGGCAGTGGCTTGGGTGGAAGACAAGAGATCTCAGGCCCAGGAGCCCAGCACTGGCTCTGTTCTGAAATGGACCCCCGGCCTGTTGCTTAATCGCTCTGTATCTCCTTGGCCTTCAAATGACTCAAGGCAGTATTCAGAAGGGAAAGGAGAGCAGTGAAGTAAACGCTTCGAAAGGATGATAGTGCTGGACAGATATGAAGCACTCCCTTTACTGAGAGCCTCACGCATGGCTGGGCGGGAGGAGTGGTACCATCAGTGTTTGCAAACTAACATGGGCTCTGGGCCACTCCCCCTACCCCCCACTGGCCCACACCACCCACACTGCCCACACTGCCCACACCGCCCACACCGCACCACAGGGCACAGCCCGGCACCTGCTCAGACATGGTGCCGAGCCTCTCTGAAGAAGTTAAAAGGAGGAAGAGAAGGTGGTCAGGGAAAGCTATGTAACTCTCCCTTATTTCCCCCAAGACACTAGGAGACACTAGGAGCCATTCTCTTAGTCCATGGTGGGGGGACGGGGGGGAGACAACAGGAGGCAGGGGCATGAACATAAAGACCCCCTGAGACTGGATCCTTACCCTGGATTCACAGGCTCTGACTCCAGGGGAACTCTTCGGGTCTTGCCAAGGGAGGCCAAAGGGGAGCTCATAGTTCTACTTTTAGCTATCAGGAACTCCCTGAGAAGAAAGAAGGAAGTCAGTCCTTGGGGACAGAGGGGGCCCAGGGCTTCGGGGCCAGGGAAACGTCCTCTCCCCTGATCCCTATTCCCAGGAGGAAGCACTGTCCAGGGAGCAGCACCCCTCACCTCTTCCCACTCCCCTGAAGGGGTTTCTGCAGGCAGCCCTGCCTCAGGACCCCTGAGCTGGATGGATGTCTGCTCTCTGCTCTGATCCTGGAGGCCCTCCCACCTGGCTGGGAAAGGGCGATGAGGGAGGGGTGGGGTACAGAGATGGGCCAGAAGCCTGGGACTCTCCCAACTTACAGCCGGGGCATAAGACTAGCCTGAAGGCCCGGGGCTTCTGTCTATCCATCAAGGAGCTGGTTGACCCAAAGTGAAAGCGTCCCCTCCCTTCCTACAAGAACTCAGGTATCACTCTGACTCTCAGAGCCAGAAAGGGGCAACCTAAGGGCAGAACACAACCAAGGCAGTCTTTGTGGTATGGAGGTCAAAGGCCCAGGCTCTGCACAGGCTCTGCCATCTACCAGGGTAACCAGTGCCTTGGTTTCCTTTGGTATAAAGTGGGGTTGGTGACAGTATCAGCCAGGCAGGGTTATCGAGGGGATTCAGGGATAACTTACATAAGGCACGGAGCCCAGGGCCACACTAAAAGGAAACGCTTAAAAATGTGAATTGTGGGGGTTCCTGCCCGGCTCAGTTGGTGGAGCCTGCAACTCTTGATCTCGGGGTTGTGAGTTCGAGCCCCACGTTCGGTATAGAGATTAGTTGAAAAAAAATCTTTAAAAAAATAAATAAGATAAATAAAATCTTTAAAAAAAATTTTTTTTAAATGTGAACTGTGGCTGTTGTGGCTTTTGTTACTAGACAATGAGGACACTCACGCAGGCTCATTTCCCTTCCTTCCCTCTTCCTTCTGGAAAGATGAATGCACACCAGGGATGGAATTAAAGACCACTACTCTATTCAGCAAATTAAGTATATTACGTGGCTAATATCTAGAAATTCTAGAACCAAAGGACCTCTGTCAGGGTGTGAATCAAGTCTTCTTAGGACAAAACCAAGGCAGTGCCACTTTGAAAATGTGTGGCACCGGCTTCCACCGGTGGCCCTGAAGCCACCCAGCAAGGGGATCTGTCCCAGCTGGAGGCAGCCTTCTCAGAAGAAGATTCTGGAGTTTGGGACTCAAGCCCCACACACAGAGTTTCCTCACCCCCACCATCCAGCCTTCCAAATCTGCCCCGTGCATGCCCCAGTCCCTGCGTTTTGTCCAGGCTTCCTCATGGTTTTTGCGGCCAAGTGTGATGGCCTTCGTGGTCCCCTGTGCCAGCCCCTAGCCAGAGGGATCTTCTTAAACTCAAAGCTGCCATACCACCTCCCTGCTTGAAGCTCCCAGTGGCTCCTACTCACCCAGAGAAAAGAAGTTCAAAATTCCATAACATGGATGATCAGGTCCCCGCCCACATCTCCTGACCTCCCCGTCTCTGCCTCCTCCACTTGAGGCTGTCCGGCCTCCTGCGCATCAGGCCTTTGCACACACGGCTCCCCTGGCCGGGAGCCCCTTCCTGGAATGCGGTCCCCACTCCTAAGTGCACCCTTCCCTCAGCTGGGCTAACTCTTCTTCTTCTTCTTTTTTAATTGTTTTTGTCTGTTTTGTTATATTTTAACTTTTTATTTTAAAATTACAGATTCACAGGAAACGAGGGAAATTTGGGTGCAGAGGGGATTTGGGTGCCGTTCACCCAGTGGCTCCCACCAGTGAACGTTACTACACTGTTACATTACTATACATGTGTACCCCGCTCTGCTCTTTCACGCAGGTAGCCACTACTGGAGTCAAGATAGAGAACCACTCCATCACCACAGAGATTCTATCCTTGTCTCTCCCTCACGCCGGGCCTTTCCTAGTCACACCCACAGCCCTCCCTCCACCATCCCCAAACCCTGGCAACCGCCACTGTTTTCTTACTTCAAGAATGTGCCATAAATGGAGCCATACAGAACTGACCTTTAAAAAAAAAAAAAGCTTTATTGAGCTCTAATTCACATACTTAACCCTTTTAAACTGTACAATTCAGTGGTTTGTAGTACATTCTTAGAGTTGTGAAACCATCACCACAATCAATTTTTGGAATGTCTGTTTCATGCTAATAGGCAATGTTCCTTTCGTGGCTAACACTGTCCTGCACGAACTTCCACCAGACCTGATCATTCCTCTCTCCAAATCCTCATCACCGTAACAACCCTTCAAAAAGGATCTTTTAGCCTTCATGGCTAAAAAAAAAAAAAAAAAAAAGAGACAGAAATTAACCTGTATTGGTGAGGAGGTGCGGAAATTGGAAACTTAGCTGGAATGTGAAATGATGCAATGGCTGTGGAAAATGGTCTGGCAGTTCCCTAGAAAGCTGAACAGTTCCCTACCTTATGGCTCAGCAATTCTGCTCCTAGGTGTGTAACCAAGAGAAATGAACAGTTAGGTCCACACGAGAACATGTATACATGTTCATAGCAGCATTATTCATATATCAAAAAATGGAAACAACCCAAATGTTTATCAACCAATGAATGGATAAAGAAATCTGTTATATCCTTACAATGGAGTATTATTGGCAATAAAAAGAAATGAGACCCATGTCACCACATGAATGGACCTTGAAAGCATTATGCTAAAGGAAAGAAGTCAATCACAAACCACCACATGTTACAGCCCCACTGATACATCCAGAATGAACAAATCTAGAGACAGAAAACAGATTAGTGCTTGACTAGGGCCGGGGGCAGCAGGTAGGGTGGGGGTGGGGGTGGGTGGTAAATGGGAGTAATCGCTAAAGGGTACAGAGTTTTTCTTTTTTTTTTTTTTTAATTTTTTTAACGTTTATTTATTTTTGAGAGACAGAGACAGAGAATGAGCAGGGGAAGGGCAGAGAGAGAAAGGGAGACACAGAATCTAAAGCAGGCTCCAGGCTCTAAGCTGTCAGCACAGAGCCCCATGCGGGGCTCTAACTCACAAGCAGTGAGATCATGACGTGAGCTGAAGTTGGACGCTTAACCAATGGAGCCACCCAGGTGCCCCAGAGTTTCTTTTTAGGCTGATGAAAATGTTCTAAATTGATTGTGGTGATGGTTGCCCAATTCTGATGAATATCCTAAGAATTATTGAAATTTACATTTCAAAGGGGTGGAATATATAGCATGGGAATTATATTTCAACAAAGCTATTGCAGAAAAAAAAAAGGGGGGATCTGGTCCCCAAACTAAACCCAACATCTTCCCTCAAAACACACTCCTCCCACTTCCCTCTTCTTAATAGGACCACATCATCCAACCACAAAATTTTCCTCTCCTTCCCTCTCTCTTAATCCCATCAATTACCATATCTTTTTTTTTTTTAATATTTTTATTTATTTCTAGGAGACAGAGAGAGAGACAGCGTGAACAGGGGAGGGTCAGAGAGAGAGGGAGATACAGACTCTGAAATAGGCTCCAGGCTCTGAGCTGGCAGTCAGCACAGAGTCCGACGCGGGGCTCGAACCCACGAACCGCGAGATGCTTAACCGACTAAGCCACCCAGGCGCCCCCCATCAATTACCATATCTTGTGGGTTAAACTGCAATGTCTCTCACACAGCTCCTCCTTTCCATACTTACTTTGGTCGTCTTAGTGGGGCTCTCACTGCCTTTTCTTGGGGCTGTCACAACGGAGGTCAACTGACTTCCCTGTTTCCTGTCTCACTCCAGGCCAATTCAACACGTCTCCAGATTAATTTTCCCATGGATTATAAAAGACCCCTGACGGTGACGGCTGCATCTCCCCATAGTCTGGGGACTCCTGAGCGCAGGACTACGTCTCCTCCTTCCTCAGACCGCGGGTGGGCCCGAGGATAGAGCCACGTCTACTCCCCTCACTTGGGGGCTTCCAGGGGCTGACTGTCACCTCCCGCTCCCACCCATCCCCACCCCCCCGCCTCAGGCTGGAGGTTCCTAAAGGTTGGACTGTCTCCCCTTCAGACAGAGACTTTGAGAGCAAAGCTCTATCCTATGCCCCTACATCTTTGGGACCCAAATCAGGACTAGCTTGACTGGTAACATCCTTGGTCACAGGCGCTCAGCCTATTCGCACCCCCAGCCCAGGCCCCAGTGCTCTCCAGCGCCGACAGGACCCGGCCAGCCTGCACGCCTTCAAGCCTTCAATCTCCAGCTGGAAGCGCTCACGACGCGACTTCAGTCACGACCTAACCCCTCCCTGGGAGCTGCGTCGCCTCCTCCCGCCTCCTCGCGCAGCCACGGTCGGCGGGAACCCGAAGCCGTTCCCAGGACTCGGGAGCCTGCTGGGCAACCCGACCGCGGGGCTCGCAGGTCCTCGGGCTCTCGGGGTGAGAACCCCAGCCTGCGTGGGGGACTCCGGGGCCGCAAAGGTTTGAGCAGGGACTCACCGCGCAGGGCCGCCGAGGCGTCCCGCGGCGCCATCTTGTTGTCACGCGGTTTCCCAGGCGACCAGGACCCGTGCGCTTCCCATTGGCTAATTCGAGGGGGTGCCACCTCCTGTGCTCGGATTCTATTGGCCCACGGGTCTAAACTCTTCGCGGGATACTGCAAATCCCAGAATCCACCACTGTGAGCCGACTCTGGAGTCTGGAGAAATGGACGGTTCCTTTATACCCTCCCACCCGCAAGCCGCTGAAACCCGAATGTGTAATCGGACAGTGCAACCGTTTATGCTAAATTCACTTTTGGGGGACATTATCCCTCTGAGTCTCTTTCCCCATCGGATCAGCACAGTACAACGCGGGGGCTTGTTTGAGCATGAATTGCAATGATTCAAGTACTTAATGTTTCCTAAATCTGAATTTCTCTGTTCACTTCTTGACCAGATGGCGCCCTACAGGGATGTTCAAATCCTAGTTCCTTTGTGTAAAAGTTCAGGTGAGACTACCTTTGCCTTTGGGTAAGACTTTGACTTTGAGTGAGACAATTTTCCCCAGCCTCATCTTAAAAAGTAAGAGGTTAGATCAACTAGAGGCAGTTTGATTACTAGCATGGGCTTTGGCCTCAGGAGTCCAGGTGTCTGACTCATAGGTCCTCGGGCAAGTTATGCACCTTAGTTTCTTCATCTGTAAAATGGGGGTAATACCCACCCACCCCCAGGGTTGCCCTAAGGAGTAAAGGAAATAATGTATTCACACAACCTATCGCAACACCCATACAAAGTAAGTTTTCAAAAACATTTCCTGCTTTTAACTATCTTTATCATTACCTCTTAGCCTTTCAGCTGTGATAGTCTAAAAATCTATGACTCCTACTCTCAGGCACCTACTTCCTTATGCCTGGACTCAACCACCAAAACTGTCTCTCTGCATATTTCAGCCTGCACTTTGTCATATTTTCCATTTGACTACTGAATTCAGGGGAAGGCCAGCAACTTGAGGAGCTCCTTACCCACCAATTGGAAGCTGAAGGAGCTACGAATTAATAGGTGTCTTCTAAGTGCCAGATGCCAACATTATGAGGTTTACAAATGAAAAAACAGGGTCAGAAAAGGAAAGCGAGGGGTGCCTGGGTGGCTCAGTCGGTTAAGCGTCCGGCTGCGTTCAGGTCATGATCTGGCGGTTTGTGGGTTCGAGGCCCGCGTTGGGCTCTATGCTGATCAGCTCTGAGCCTGGAGCCTGTTTCGGATTCTGTGTCTCCCTCTCTCTCTGACCTTCCCCTGCTCACGCTGTCTCTTTCTCTCTCAGAAATAAATAAAACATTTAAAAAATTTTAAAAAAAAAAGGAAAGGAAAGGAAAGGAAAGGAAAGTGATTTGCTCAGGACAATGCAGGTAAATCAGTACAAATAGATTCAAACCCAGAACCATCTGCCTCCAGAATCTGTGCTCTTTCTAGAAGCTCCCACTTTGGTAAAACAGGCAGGTAGAGATAAGCCAAGGTGCAGGTGGTCCAGGGCCACTGCCAAGGGAGAGATTCAGGTGGAAGGTGTTACTGGAAGTCAGAGGTGGGAGAGCTCTCTTGCCGTTGAGCTGCTCCCAGAAATTTCTCTGAGGCTTGAGGTTTGTGAGTTGAGAAACTCTGAGGTTCTCCTGGGCCAAGTTTTTTTTTTTTTTTTGGGGGGGGTGGAGCCATGGTCAGTGGATTAGCAACTTTATACAGTCACTTTGCTTACACTCATTCTGCTCTTGAACATAAGGACCAACAGCATGGGAAGTGGGGGAGGTCGGGAGGAAGGGGTTCTGGCCTCAGGAGCCTCTGTGGTCTGTCTTCTTACTGCCTCCCACCACATAAAGACTAGGGAGCATGAACTGGCATTTGCCCGGGCATCAGGATTTACCACATAACTCCCTCCTACCCAGGGCCTGAAGCCAGCCTGAGATCCTGGAGCGGCAGACACTTAGCAAATATCTACTTCATGTGGGAGAGGTGGGAGCCTCTACCCCAGCAGGCCAGTTTACTGGTCTTTTAAAAAACATTTATTGAGAGAAGTAAGAGCCTCCTTATGAAACAAGTATATATTTTCACAGAGAAGCTTGGAAATAATTATAGCCATCATTTATCGAGGATATATTATGGGCCAGCATAACTTATCAAGGCTATAAAGCTGAGCTCTGTCACTTGCTAGCTGGTTGTTCCTGCTCAAGCTACTTCACTGAGCCTCCGTTTTTTATTTTTTCTTTAAAATTTTTAATATCTTATTTAATTAAAAAATTTTTTTTTATTTTTGCGAGTCACAGAGGGACAAGGCACAAGCAGGGGAGGGTCAGAGAGAGAGCGAGACACAGAATCGAAAGCAGGCTCCAGGTTCTGAGCTGTCAGCACAGAGCCCAATGTAAGCCTCGAACCCACGAACTGTGAGATCATGACCTGAGCTGAAGTCAGCTCCTTAACCAACTGAGCCACCCAGGTGCCACCCCCCCTCAGTTTCCATATCTGTAAAATAGAGATACCAATAGAACCCACCACATAGGATTATTGTGCAAATGAAACCTCATAACATTGTCACATGGCTGCTTTTAAAACGGTGTTTTCTAGAAACAAAGTTATGAAAACAAAACAAGAGAGTCTAAGCTCACCTCATAGCTATTTTTCTATTTAGATTTCACTATCCCTCATTTTAGATGGTTCTGGAAATCTTGCCGAGGTCTCCAGGCTCATATAAGAGTTAGGTGTGGGAGGACATTGGAGGCAATTCTGTCTGGCTTCCAAGGATTCCCTCTGGATTTCTGGGGTGGGGGCCACTCGGCCTCATCTTCATTCTGTCCCCGGGGTGGGTGTTCACTGTTTGACAACAACAGACAGACCCTGGACCGAGAGGAGGGAGACCCCAAACAAAGCTCTCTCTGGGCCTATCTTCCCACCTGTAAGATGAGGAAGTAGATCCCAGTCTTGTTGTTAGATGGTTCTGGAAGTCTCTCTTTTTGAGAATGGACAGAGTCCTCTTTGCTTTTAGATCATTTCCTGAAAGACCCTTATCAATTATGACTCCTCTGGGGTTGATCAGGTCCTAGCAGCTGAGGAGGGAAAAGTAAATACTAAAGGAGAGAGAAGTCCTCCAAGTCCATCCATTCAGAATAAAACCCTGGCCATCTCTCCCACCTTCCCCTCCCCCCCACCTATATCAAGGCTGCCTTGAGTCAAGCCTCTGCCATCTCTAGTTTAGCCTGGCATTTAAAGGACTTTCAGATAATAAGTTCTGCCCTCCACTCTTCTCAGGGTTCCAGGAACCATCATGCTCTCTTCTGTGTTCAGTGAGAACATATGCTTTTGTCTTATTCCTCTGGGAAAACCCACCTGGATCCTTCAAGAACTAGCTCCAGTGACCCCTCCTCCCTGAATACCCTCATTCCTCCCAAGCAGAATTACACTCTGCATTCTAAGAGTCCTGCTGCCATTATAGCATCTCTTATTACAGTGCTTGTCTCCCTCTCTGAACTCCTCAGCTGGAGGGACCCTCTTTCATCTTGTCTGCCACACAGTAGGTGTCAATAAACTGCCTGAAATGGATGGAGGCAGGTGGATGGATGGATGGATGGATGGACTGAGGAAGATTTACCTTAGAGTGCTCTGTGGTCCTATCGGATCACACCCCCTCTCAACGTGGATGGATGCAGGACAGACCACATTGTAATTTGTGCTGCAACCCCTTCCCCTTCCCTCCCAAGGCTCAGACCGCAGAGATGGGTAGTTGAGGACTCCTCCCACTTCCCTCCCGAACCACACTCACCCCCATGGGCCTCAAGACTCCTGACCCCTCCCTTTCCTGGCTTTTAATCATGGGTCTCCACTCTCACTCTTGGTTCTTTTTTCTTTCTTTTCAGTCAGGGATGGAGGTCCCTAAGGGCCCACTCAGGTTTTTCTTTTTCTTTTTTTCTTTTTTAAATGTTTTATTTATTTCCAGGAGAGAGAGAGACAGCGTGAGCAGGGGAGGGTCAGAGAGAGAGGGAGACACAGACTCTGAAACAGGCTCCAGGCTCTGAGCTGGCAGTCAGCACAGAGCCCGACGCGGGGCTCGAACCCACGAACCGTGAGATCATGACCTAAGCGAAAGTCGGACGCTTAATCGACTAAGCCACCCAGGCGCCCCTCACTCAGGTTTTTCTAAGGCTTGCAACAAGAGGCTTAAAACCACAGAAGTGAAAGGGGTTTCCTTTTACTACCTGGCATGCAAATGAGGCACAAAATAGACTAAGGAAGGGCAAGTGGGTAAGGCTGCAGGGACAACCACTGAGTCCTCTAGGAGGGAGAGGGGAAGGGAATCAAGACTTAAACAGTGACTTCTAAGGCAGCCCCAGAGGTTACATAAATGGCTGTGGTATTCAAGTTCAAATGGGGCTAGCTCCGCCATTTACCACCTTGGACAGGTCACTTAATATCTAAGCCTCAGTTTTTTCATCAGGAAAATGGAGATATTTATAAAACCTATTGCAGAGGCCCACTGAAAGAATAAAGTGAGAGAATGCATAAAGAATAGAGCATTCTGGGGTTTCTGGGTGGCTCAGTCCGTTAAGTGTCAGACTTCAGCTCAGGTCATAATCTTGCAGTTCATGGGTTCGAGCCCTGTGTCGGGCTCTGTGCTGATAGCTCAGAGACGGGGGCCTTCTTCAGTTCTGTATCTACCCCTCTCTCTGTCCCTCCCCCACTCAACCTCTCTGTCTCTCTTTCTCTCTCTAAAACAAATAGACATTAAAAAAAAAAAAAGAATAGAGAACCCTCTAAGCAGTTTTGTGATTCATCTCATCCTCCACCCCATACTGGAACTTCACAGCCATCCGCATCCTGAATCCCTTCTGCTACAGTTTAGTCACCTGCTTGTCCCTCAACTAGCCCTCCTCCCATCCATCCTAGATTGATACTGTGAAAATTAATAAAGGGAAACCTCACTAAAATGGGTCGGGAGGCCAGAAGGTGGGGCTCTCATGCCGTCTCACTCAAGGCCAATTCAGACCCCAACAGAAGAATTGTCAACAGGGAAGAATCATGAATTTAGGCCTCACCAGGAAGAGGTGTACATTGCATCTCCTACAAGAAATCAACTACCCCAGCAACTCAGCCAATGAGAAAATGTCATCACATTGACCTTATGCTTTTCTCCATTGGACTTTTGTTCAAAACTCCACCCAACTTCCTCCTTCTTCATAAAATAACATTTCTCTCCTGTGCTTGTTGGATTAGCCTATGATATTTGCTGTAGGTTGCTTGTCCTAAATTGTAATTCTCTACTATTCTCAAATAAACCCATTTTTGCTGGTAGAATAACTGATGGTTTTATTTCAAGGTTAACATTACTTGGTGTCAGAAGTGGGATTCAGAAATGACCCTATCCCCTTCCCCACCCCTCAACAACTCTAAGCTGGTGAACAAACACGTGCTAGTACCTACCAGGACCATTGAGCTCACTGCTTTCTCACTGACACTAGAGTTTTCAGGTAACTCTCTGCTGGATTTCAAGCTCCACTCATTGTGTTTTGAGTTCTCCAAACTTTATTCAGGATCTGCTTTAAGGATTTGTTCTCTCTGAGAGTACTTGTTTGGCTTTTGGTTTGATTGCTTTTTGGAACTATACACATTGGAACTATACTCTTTAGAATTTTTTTCCCCCTCTAGAAAAACCTATAAGAAATGAGATCCCAAGAATCAAAATGCTTTGAGAGTGTGTCCCTCCTTTCTGGCATGCCAGCTGGTTTTATGCTTAAAACTTTCAGTCCCTTTTCATGTGCATTTCTAACTAAATGGATCACTTAACCAAAAGTAATTTAGAACATGAATGCTTATTATGGGGAATTTTCAATATCCCCAAACTTACTTTTCTCAAAACTGAATTGAACCTCCATGGCTCTAAAATTGTCAAAACTGAATGGGACGCCTCTTTTGCTGTTTTAAGGCTTCCAAATGTTATCAGGAATCTAAAATTGCCTCTCTGCAAAATACAATTTCTGGACTGAGGCAAAACATTAAAGACAAAAGGGCTTATGAGGCCTCTCTTTTCTCTCCCACATTTTCTTTATCTCCAAATACATGCCCCTTTTAAAGATACGTCATTTGAGGATTAAAAAAAAAAAAAGTCTTCTGATCTTTTTTTTTTAGTGATTCTTTTTTTTTTTTTTAATGTTTTATTTATTTCTAGTAGAGAGATAGAGAGACAGAGTGAGCAGCGGAGGGTCAGAGAGAGAGGGAGTCACAGACTGAAACAGGCTCCAGGCTCTGAGCTGGCAGTCAGCACAGAGCCCTACGCGGGGCTCGAACCCATGAACTGCGAGATCATGACCTAAGCGAAAGTCGGACGCTTAACCGACTAAGCCACCCAGGCGCCCCGAAAGTCTTCTGATCTTCTGAGGATTCAACCAACCTCCAAAAGTCTTCTGTTCCCTGGATGAAGGCTGAATTGTGAGCCATAATAAAAGAGTTTCCTATGAACTGACTGGAGATGCTCATAGGATTGTTGAAGACTTAATAGCTATTCAAAGTCACCAGTCTGGTTTCTCAGATTTGTTGGTGAGGGCCAGGCTAAACCTTGGATAAAACTTGCCTCATGGGAACATCATGAACAGGATTATAAAAAAACAAGCTCAGTCAGTTGAGTGTTCGACTTCGGCTCAGGTCATGATCTCACAGTTTGTGGGTCCGAGCCCCGCATCAGGCTCTGTGCTGACAGCTAGCTCAGAGCTTGAAGCCTGCTTTGGATTCTGTATCTCCCTCTCTCTCTGACCTTCCCCTGCTCACGCTGCCTCTCTCTCTCTCTCTCTCTCAGAAGTAAATAAAACATTAAAAATTTAAAACAAAAGAAAAGAAGTATCATGCCAGAATTTCTTTCTCCCAAAAGGGAGAAATAATGTTAGAATTCAACAGTAGCAATCAAAATAGCCAAGCAGGTAAATTAAATGACCTTTTGACTTATTTTATTTGCTCTATTTCTGATGATACAACAACTGAAACTGGGGACACTGATCATTAGGTTTTTTTTTTTTATTTTTAAAAACGTTTTTATTTCTGAGAGAGAGAGAAAGAGACAGCGTGAGCAGGGGAGGGTCAGAGAGAGAGGGAGACACAGAGTCCGAAGGAGGCTCCAGGCTCTGAGCTGTCAGCACAGAGCCTGACGTGGGGCTCAAACCCACAAACTGTGAGATCATGACCTCAGCCGAAGTCGGACGCTTAACTGACCGAGCCACCCAGGTGCCCCACTGATCATTAGTTTTTATTGGATCAGGTACCACCCTTTTTGTGGGCAAAATCTTCAACGGATATTGGCAGAGTCCATAGTGCCTACCTCACCTGTCCCAACTGTCCACAATACAATCCAGAGAAATTGCTGGCCCTGCTCCCAGGCACTGTAAATAGCTTAATGGACCACTTGGGGTTTGACAAATGGGTTTCATATAGCTTCCCCCATCTCATGTTTTAGTCATGGTTTGTGTGTTTTCTCCTTGAATTGAAGCCTTCCTGTGTAGACAGGCCACTGCCTCTTCTGTGCCTTAAATTCATTTAGAAAGATTATCCCTACCTGGAGCACCCCTCTTGAACTTCTTAGTGATTTACCAGTGAGGTGCTTTGACAAGCCTGTGCTGTTTGGCCAGTTTTGCAACACTGTCTTTAAAAAAAAATTTTTCTTTTTAAGGTTTATTTTTGGGAGAGAGACAAAGACAAGGGATGAGTGGGAGAGGTGCAGAGAGAAGGAGACACAGAATCTGAGGCAGGCTCCAGGCTCTCAGCTGTCAGCACAGAGCCCAACGTGGGGCTTGAACCCACAAACCACGAAATAATGACCTGAGCCGAAGTCAGACACTCAACCGACTGAGCCACCCAGGCGCCTCTGCATTGTGCATACTGTTTTCCATCCCCCGGGCCAGTTGAACATGGCACTAATAAACCTCAATTGGCAAAAAATTGTAGAAATCCTCCAAATACCTTGGCCTGGCACACTGTCATTGTTCCTTCTAACACTCAGATATACACCCTTGGGAACACACAGACTTTCATCCTTTGAGTTAGTCACGGACATCCAATGCACTTGGCCCCTGCCTCCTTTGACCCATATTTAATAAAAGGAGATATACCTCAATATTGCAAAGGCCTAATCGCTTCCATGAAAAGTAACCATGCTTCAGGGGTGCCTGGGTGGCTCAGTCGATTAAGCGTCTGACTTCGGCTCAGGTCATGATCTCACGGTTCATGGGTTCAAACCCCATATCGGACTCTGTGCTGACAGCTAGCTCAGAGCCTGGAGCCTGTTTCAGATTCTGTGTTTCCCTCTCTCTCTGCCCCTCCCATGCTCACATGGTCTCTCTCTCTCTCAGAAATAAATAAAACATTAAAAAAAATTTTTTTTTAAGTAACCATGCTTCGGTAGGGGGCACTCAGATGGCTCAGTTGGTTAAGGGTCCGACTTTGGCTCAGATCATGATCTCAGTTTGAGTTAGAGCCCAGCATCAGGCCCTCCGCTGTCAGCATGGAGCCCGCTTCGAATCCTCCGTCCCCCTCTCTTTCTGTACTTCCCCCACTCTCGCCCCCTCTCAAAAATACATAGACATTTTTAAAAAACCCCACACATTTGAAGTTTTGTTGTTTTGCAAAAAGCTCACCAACTGGCACTTTATATCCATACCTGCACTGTGTCTTCGCAAATGCACTCAGTCAATTCTTTCAATGGGCTCTTGAAGTATTCACTGTTCTGCTTTCATGGCCGAGTTAAGTAGGCACTTCTAGGAAGCATAAGGAACTTGGGGTTTTGCCTCCACAGGGAGACCTTTTCTGCCCTAAGTTGGAATAGTTGGCTACTTTTAGAGTGAGGGTCCTGGTTTGGAACCACCATACAATTTGGTGGTTAATTGTAGTGTTACTTTTTTTTTTTAAGTTTATTTATTTTGACAGAGAGAGTGTGTGTGCACGCCCACATGTGAGCAGGGGAGGGGCAGAGGGAGAGGAAGAGAGAGAATCCCAAGCAGGCTCTGTCAGCACAGAACTCACGAACCATGAGATCATGACCTGAGCTGAAATCAAGAGTCAGATGCTTAACTGTAAACCACCCAGGCACCCCTGTCATGTTACTTTTGATTCAATAATTGTTACCTGTCAAACCTTTATAAAATGATGTACCCAATAAGGAGATGGTCTCCAATACTACATCCTTGATAAATATGGACTCTAGGTGGGAAGTGCCTGAGAATTCTCCTAGTTCCCCTCCTTCTCACTCAAATGTGAGTTTTCAGCCTGTGCAACTTCTCTCTGATTTGGGACATGACACCCAGGAAAAGTACTTCCTGGCACTGAGGGACAAAAGGCCACTGAAATAGGAAAACCTGACTCTTGATCAGGGATACTTTTCGAGAAAGTTCTTATCAAAAGAAGGAAATGTGAAAATAAAAGGAAACCTCAGTAAAATGGAGTCAAGAGGCTAGCAGGGGGAGCTCTCCTGTCATACCACCCAACCTCAATGACAGAAAGAACTGTTAGTGTACAGACCCCAACAGGAAGAGCTGTTCATGGCAACTCCTATAAGAAACTGACTACCCAGCAAGTCAGCCAATGAGAAATCATCATGACCCTGGACTTGCAGGTTTCTCTCCTATACATTTTTGTTCAAAACAACCCCTCCCAACTTCCTCCCCCTTCAGTTTTAAATAAAGTTTCTCTCCTTTGCTGATCTAGCTTCTGGTTTTTGATGTCACTTGCTTACCCCACATTGCAATTCTCTGCTATTCCTGAATAAGCCCATTTTTGCTGATCAAATAACTGTTTCGTTTTTAAGGTCGACAGCACAGCCAATCTGCTGCTTTCTGAATCCAAATCACAAAATTCTAGGTCTGAAATCTGCTCCTCTCCCCTGCTCCGATCTTAATTATGTTACATTTAATCCTTGGCAGCTCTTCTGTTAAAAGTCAGAGAGGTACAGTATCTGGCCCAGGGTCTCAGAGTTGATAGGCGATTAAACACAGATTCCATTCCCACTCTGCATGACTCCAAGCCCAGAGCCCTGCCTCCTGTCCCCACGGCTGCTGCATTGTTTTGTCCACCTCCGTCCCAAGACTGGTCCCCATCCAGAACCCACCATCTACAGAGGGTCTTAGAACCTAGGGCCTGGTGTACTTAATCCTAAAGTCTGTAAAAAGGAAGCAGCACCCCACCCCTGGGCCCTCCTTCTTCCCGCCTCAACCCCGCCTCCCCTGCCTCCTGGTTCAAAAGCAACCAAGCCAAGCAGCCTGAAGACAACCCCGTGCTCATCTCTAAAAGCTGCTACCAAGAGAGTCACCAAGATTCCCCAAAGATGAAGGGCTTCCTCTTCCTCCTCCTCACCATCAGTCTTCTGGTTATGATTCAGGTAAGAGCAGACCCTGGGAGCCCCTGGCACCACCGCCCGGGATTCCCCAGACCTGCCTGGCATGGGAGGGAGGAAATGCAGGCTTCCGGGCACTCAGCCTCCTTGCAGGCTCCAGGAGGGGAAACCAGGACTCAGGGGCCTGTTGCCAGCATTCCAGCCCTCCTGGCTGGGGTCAGACTGCTTGAAGTCTGTCTCTGAGCAGAATCCTGTATCCGAGGCTGGGGAGCATTCACAGGGTGAACGCCAGGCAGGCTGAGGCACTCAAGGGGGTGCTGTGGCGTAAGGACTGAAGCAGCTCCGAGTGAGGATGGCATCAACCCACAGGGAGCTGGGGAAGTGGCCCTGTTGAGAAGGGATCAAGACGCATTCGGTGGAGCCAGATCTGGTCCTGGAGACAGCAGGGATCCCCCCAAGGAGGGAAGCCAGTGTATCGGGAATGTGAAGAAGATGGAAATCTCCCACTCCAGAAACAGCTGCTCTTCCTGGAGGCAGCCTTCACAGTATCCCATGTGCCCTGAGGACGCTAGTCCCTATAGGAGACCAGAGCCATCAAGTTCTTGATCAAGAATAGCTTGATCAAGCATCAAGAACAGCTTGATCACCATCTGGTGATTTCTTCCAGTGAGAGGTCACACCTCCCCCACCTCCCCGCCCAGCCGCACTTTGCCAGCTACCTTCTCCCCAGCTCTGTCTCACAGGACCTCCAGACTATGACGGGTTCATTCAGAAGATGAGCAAACAGGCTCAGAGAGGCTAAGCCCCTAACCCAGCTCGTCCAGTCAGGGGCTGAGACTACAGGTCCCCCACATGCCGGAGCTGCTGGCTTGGCAGAGGCGAAAGGAAGGTTCTATGCTAGGTGAAGGAGGGACCCCCTTTGACCCTGGCTGTGTCAAGGTAGGAAGCAGCCAACTATCTCCGCAGGACTTTGTGGCAGAAGTCATGGTCGTGGGGGACAGAGAACTGAGAACTACTGTATCAGAGCAGGGGAACTAGATCTCGAGATAACATGAGCCTCCAAAGGCCCTGAGCTCACCCCCACGTCTTCTTTTGCAGATACAAACCGGAGTCCTGGGAAATACAACCACCGCCACCACCACCAAGAAACCTAAGAGTGCGGCCCCAGCGCTTAGCAGCCTGAGCGGCGGCAGCGTCCTTCTCTTCCTGGCCAATGTCATCATCCAGCTCTTCTACCTCAGTTGAGGTGACATGCCTCAGCCCGTGCCCTGTGTCCCCTGAGACAGCCGCCACCATTGTTAGCAAGAGAAGCCCCTCCCACCCCACCCACGGGAGGGGTTGATGCCAGAGATGACCGGGTTGTGGGGATCGACAAGGCAGTGCCTTGGAGGCATGACCAACACAGGGAGGTCCTGATGTGGAGGGGCAAGCACCACCCAGCTGGGGGTCAATAAAGTTGTCCTGTACTTGGAGTGGGGTCCTGTGTGTGGTCACTGGACATCACTGGGCCCTGAGAGCCAGGTTGGCAATAGCACCAAGGACCTTCCCATATAGGGGGAAGCCCAGAGGGCTCTGACCCCGGAATTCCTGCCGCGAAGTCCCAGTGAGGGGGGGGCCTCTCCCCTTAGGATCAATGTGCAGGGACATGGCCCAGAACCTGCCCCCGTCACCATCCTCTTTAATAGCATCTGCTTTGCCCATCCCTGCATGTTTGAGAACGATTCCCAGAGGAACCCCCAGCCCCATCCCTGGACATCCCCAGCTACACGGGCTCAGCCCCCCAGTCACCCTCCTGTCCTCACCGGACACTGGACACTTTTCGGCAGCGGTGTTGAGAGGGATGAAGAGGAGGCCGTCCACTCCCTCCCACCCACCCCAGGCCGAGAAGGCAGGAAGGACATATGGCTGCTCTAACCACTTCTACCCTCCTGGGTCTGCGGTGGTGGTACTGGGAGCTGTGCGGAGGGAAGGGAGCCCCAGAGAAGCCCCCAGGGGCCTTGACTATCTCTGCCTCTTCCTAGAGGACCTTGGCCAAGGGACCGGCTGGAACCGCTGGATGGGGTGATGGAGGGAGCTGTTCCTCTTCTCGGTCCTGCCTTCTCTGGGCTGGGTTAAGAACCCAGACCCTCTGTCCTAGCTTCTTTGCCTGAGAGGCCAAAGCTTTAGGACTTGAGACCAGAGGTGGAGGAAATTAAGAAGAGTGCTGGTGGGCAAGGCAAATGGCTGTGTCTCCCACTCATTTCCCCGGCCTGGCCCACGGTGACCCCATCACACTGTACTTCCAGGTCTTCACCCCTCGTCTTGTCTGCATCCCTAGAACACTCTTCCTCTACCTCCCCCTAGCCTGGCTGTCTCCTTCGCATCCTCCACACCTCAGGAAGGAGCATCCCTTCCTCTGAGCAGCCTGCCTGTGCCCCTGAGGGGTTCAGGTTCCTCCCCCGAGCGTCCTTCTACTTCCGTTCTTATCACTGAGCGTATCGCCCGCTGTCGGAATCCGCCGCTGGACTGTGAGTTCTCTGAGGGCAGGTACCAAGGCCCTTGGCTCGAGTTTGTGTCCCACAGCTCAGCGCCAGACCTGACTCAGAGCAGGCTCTGGGAACCCGCGACCGGGGAGGGAGGGGACAGAATAAAGGACCACACTCACCAGTTAGTCTGGGCCCAGGGCTCCCTCTGGTGGCAGAAGGAGGGCTGACATCTGAGCCCTAGAACCTGAGCTGGGAGAGAAGTAGGGCGAGAGTATAGGGCCAAGAAGGCGGGTGGGCAAACCCTCACCCCAGCCCCAAATCTCAAGGCGCACAAAGATGAGGACGCCCGGGAGCATATTAGAAAATAGCTTATGTTACAACAACAACAACAACAACAACAACAACAAAACTCCTATAAACACATTTGATCCCAGGGAAAGCCTCCGGGGCTGGGAGGTGGGGGCGGTCAGAGCACATGGACGGCCCAGATCTGGGACGCCCGGTCCTTAGCCAGCTCCCACAGCACCGCGTGGTCCCGGTCATAGCCCCGGCCGCCTGCGGGAAGGGGTGAGAGAGGGGGAGGATGGTCAGAGATCGCTGAGGACGCCCCTGCCCGCAGCTGCCTCAGGTGCCTTCTCCCGCACACATGCCCCCTTACCCTTCACATCGAGGATCAGGCCTTCGAACATCTCGCTGCAGATGTGGCCCGATTCACTGATACTCCATGTCTGGCGGGGCAGGCGGCTCTCAGCCCACAGTACCACCTTGGAGCCTGTGCTGGGGGGCCCAATCACCTGCAGGCTCATGGTAGGGGCCATCTGAGGCCCCAGGAGGTCATCAGGCACTGTTCCTTCCCACAGGGACTCCTCCAAGCCCGACGCCCTTGACATGCCCAGCTTGGAATCCCAGCTCTCATGGACGGTGACCCTGAGCCAATCTCTTAATTCTTCAGAGTTTTGCTTTCCCTGGGGATGGTAATCCCTGAGTGCTGGCTGTTGTGAGTGTTTGGTGTAAAAAACCACCAAAGGTCTGAAAAAATAGTAGCTCCTCCAGGAAGACTTTCATGACTGGCTCGCAAAGCACAGGATTTAGCATCAGACAAGCTTTCATATACTAATTGACTGTGTGACGTTCAGCCTGTTACTTCTCTATGCTCTAGTTTCCTCACCTATGAAATGGAGAGTATAAGACCTGCCTCCTAGCGCTCTCTGAGGATCATAAGAAGCATTCATGTGAAGGGCTTAACACGGCACCTGCCACACAGCCAGTGTTGTCTCTCATTTCAAGTAAAAGGCAACGGGGTGCCTGGGTGGTGCAGCCGGTTAAGCGTCTGACTTCGGCTCAGGTCATGATCTCGCGGTTCATGGGTTCAAGCCCCGCGTCCAGCTCTGCGCTAGTGGTGCGGAGCCTGCTTGGGATTCTCTCTCTCTCTCACTCTCTCTGCCCCTTCCCCACTTGTGCTCTCCCTCTCAAAATAAATAAACTTTAAAAAATAATAAAATTCAAGTAAAAGACGAAAGCCCTTCAATGGCCTACAAAGATGCACCCCCTTAACCTTCCATCCTTCGCTTCGCTCCAGCCAGTGAAGGGCCCTTCCTAGTCCTGATGCCAGGCACATTCCCACCCGAGAGCCTTTCTGCTTGCTGTTCCCTCTGCCTGGAACACTCTTCCTTCAGACCTCTAGATGGATGCCTCCCTCAAATGCCACCTCTGGGGGACAGCTGGCCTTGTCAGAGCTACCGATACCCCCTAGTCTCCTTTCCATTACTTTTCCTCTCCTGTGCTTTGCATCTAAGGCACAGAGATATTTGACTCACTGAAATTGTCTCTGTCTCTCCGCACTATGATGTAAGCTTCAGGAGGGCAGGAGTCATTTCCGTCTTCTCACTGCGGTATTCCCAGCCCCCAGAATGGGGCCTAGCACAGAGTAGGTGCTTGGGAGATGTTTGCGGAGTGAATCTATCATTATTAATAAGACCCAAGTTCTGCCCCAGGATATCAGAGCTGGCCTTAGAAGGGTCTGGCACAATGCGTTCGTTTTACAGACGGGGAACCGGGACCCCAAGAAGAGCCTGAACTGCCCAGGGGAGTGGAGCCTGCATTCTCTACCTCCCCAGGGTCCTGGCATCTGTGTGTATCTCTCTATCTCTCTGGCCCAAGGGCAGGTCCTACTCCTGATGGGCAGGCTGGCATTGGGCCTTCAGGTGCCTGGGGCTCTGGGGTCCCTGTCGCAGCCCCTCCACTCATACCTGGTTCTTGAGCAACCCGTCCTCGTAGTACCAGATGCAGCTGCCTCCCTCTTGAGGCTCGGAGACCACCACACGGCCCGCCTTCATGTCCTCCACGTGGTCTGGCACTGCCAGGAACCCCCTCAGGGCAGCATTCCAGAGGCGGAAATAAGCCCGGCGCTGTTGGGCAGGGGGAGCTGGGTGAGGGGCCCCTGGGCAGCGACGCACCCCACCTGAGCCCCCGACACCCTCAAGTCTGGACCCTCCAGGATCCCAAGCTCCCAAGCTCTCCTCCCTGCCCGGAACCCTTCCTCGGCCCTGCTTCTAAGTCACCCCTTCTTTCACACCCACGCCCCAGGGGCACATCATGGTGCACACCCACGGCCACACAGCTCCACGTCCACAAACACCCACAGCCAGGTACAGAGGGACACACTGGCAGCGACACCCAAGGTCCACACAGTTGCACAGGAGTTTGTAGCAGATACAAACACATGAATACACACAGCCGTTCAAACACTCATCCTAAATGATGCACAGGCCCCCACCCCCCAGCCTACTCCACACCCCATGTTTGCTAAAAGGTTGGATGTGTGTAGGAATACACACACACACACACACACACACACACACACACACACACACACGTACGTTCATGCTGAAGAAGTACCACGGTGGGGAGGGCATCGGTTGTCACACATCAGACCAGGCTCTGCCACAAATCAGCCGGTGGGGCTTAAAGAGTGGTGATGGTAATAATAGAAGAATCACAGCTAACATGTGTGGAATGCCTACCCACTTAAGTACCATTCTGTGGCTTTGTAAACATTATCTATCTTCGACCTTCAAGACAATTCCATCATATATGCTATCCTCATTTTATTTTCTTAAACAGATTTTATTTTTTTAAATTATTTTGGCAAGTAGGCTCTACCTCAACATGGGGCTTAAACTCATGATCCTGAGATCAAGAGTCACGTGCTCTGCCAACTGGGCCAGCCAGGGACCCCTATATTATCCCTATCTTAAAGATGAGGAAATTGAGGGGCACCTGGGTGGCTTAGCTGGTAAAGCATCTGACTTTGGCTCAGGTCATGATCTCAGAGTTTGTGAGTTCGAGCCTAGGTTCAGGCTCTGTGCGGACAGCCTGGAGCCTGCTTCAGATTCTGTGTCTCCTTCTCTCTCTCTCTGTCTCTCAAAAAATTAAAATAGAAAAACAAAAAAACAGATTAAAATTTGCTTTTAATGTTTATGTATTTATTTTTAAGAATTTTTTTTTAATGTTTATTTATTTTTGAGAGAGAGAGAGACAGAGCCTGAGTGGGGAGAGGCAGAGAGAGGGAGACACAGAATCTGAAGCAGCTCCAGGCTCCAAGCTATCAGAGCCCAATTCGGAACTTGAACCCACGAACCATGAGATCATGACCTGAGCCAAGGTCTGATGCTCAACCGACTGAGTCACCCAGGCGCCCCTTTAAAACTTAAAGATGAGGAAACTGAGGTCCATGGAGGTACAGTACTTGCCCCAGATTACAGAGCAAGTCCTTGTTCACTTCTGTGGACCTTTATTTCCCCATCTGTAGATGTGAGGGTTGGAGAGAACCTCCAAGGCTTCTTCTAGAAATGATATCCTAAGGGTCTGTGGATATAGGGGTCACAGAAATATCCTCACATTGTCTCAACAGTGTCACACAAAGAGGCACGTGTGGTCATATACACACGTCACACACAACCATGTCACCTCCGGAGCACAGACACATGGATACAAATGACATCACAGTCACAGAAATACCCTTAGACAGGCGTGTGCACACACATGCACACATGCACACACACACACATGCCACTGCCATGCCTCCACATCAATGCACATGTACATAATGAGAAACAGATCTAGACATGTGCTCACAGAAATGGAAAAACTCAGAAGTGGATGGTGTTTCCCAGCATGAGGCCTGGTTATTATTCCTGGCTGCTACGTGAGATGGTTTTTAGCCCTAAGTGGATAAACTTATTGTTAAAAATTTAATGGTAATGTATTTATTGTCATGTCAATTAAAGAAAAATCCTATAGGAGCACCTGGATGGCTCAGTCGGTTAAGTGTTAAGCGTCTGACTTCAGCTCCAGTCACAATCTCACAGCTTGTGAGTTCAAGGCCCATGTCGGGTTCTGTGCTGAAAGCTCAGAGCCTGGAGTCTGCCTCAGATTCTGTGTCTCCCTCTCTCTCTGCCCCTCTCCTGCTCAGCTCTCTCTCTCTCAAAAATAAACATTAAAAAAATAAAGAAAACAAAAAAGAATAATCATACATATACATCAAACCCATGATTTTTAACTATCAGTCCTTAGGATAAGGATAAAGTGTAAAAAAAAAAGTGAGTTGGTTTAGAGAAAAGTATTATGTAGATAATGGTTCAAGAGGAATGACGACATGGCAAAACTGTGACAAAAATACACAAATACTGAGTTCGGGAAACATGGGAAACACCCCCCGCTGACACTCTACCCACCTGCTTGATGGGGTAGAGGGAGCCCACCCTCTGCGTCCCGCTGTATGTCAGCCAGTTGGTGATCTCGCAGCTGCTCACCAGCCACTGGCGGCCCCGGAAGTCACTGTGCTCACACAGCACCCAGCTGGGCCCAGTAGGTGCCAGAGATGCAGAGAGGAAGACAAACGGACAGACAGACAGGTAGAGGAGGAGGCACGGATGAGAGAACATTCTCCATCTCCTTTTTCCTCATGCTGGGCCTCCTCTGCCTGGTGTTAGGGTCCCCAGGGAGGCCGGGGGGAGCTGGGAAGTGGATTTGGGGTTTGCAGAGCAGAGAGGAGTCTTGGAGGACCTGAGCTGGGCTCCAAGGCCCTCCTCAGCCTGCACCTCTCCTTCCCTCCTGGCTGGGGGTGGGGAGTGGGAAGGGGCAAGAGATCAGAGACCCAGCCCTCACTCCCTGGCAGCCGCCACCCTTGTGCGCCCCCCCCATGCACTCACACGCCCCCCTTGATCCGCACGGACAGCACGTGGTTGTTGAAGCCCTCAGCTTGCAGGCTGCGGACTTCCCTGTCCAGCTCCATCTCCTTCCCTTCAAAGCACTCCAGTCCATACAGGAAAATGGAAGGCTCTGAAAAGTGCTGGGGCCAGGGGCATGGAGAAGGGGTGAGGCTGAGAGAGCCCCAGCCCCAGACTCAGCCCCCAATTCCAGATCTCCGATTTCCAGATCAGTGTCTCAGGCCCTCTTCCCTCCCGAGGTCTGCCTCCCAGGGTCCTGGGCTCCTGGACACCACCAGCTGGGTGTCCCCCAGATTCTCAGAGGCAGCATGTACCAGACTGGGTCCCCCACTGTCCCCTCAAACCTCCCCCTAGTGCCAGTCAGTGGCACTTCTAAGAACAATAATAATAATAATATGGGTAATTATGGCAGTTCTCCTGCATTCAGATTCTGTGCTAAATGCTTTACCTGATCTCGTTATAACTTCTCAACAACCTTATAAGGTAGGTGCCATTATCATCCCTGCTTAACAGAGGGGAAACTGAGCCTGAAGAAGATTAAGCCACTTGCTCAAATCCCTAGAGCTGGGCTTCTGAACTGGGTCTGTCTGCCTTCAGAGCCCAGCACATCGTTGTCAAGTTTGGACTCAGCAGCTGGGCTGCCTCTGGGAGAACCCAGCTCTGCCTGTTACCAGCTGTGTGACCTGGAGCAAGTCACATGACCTCTCTGTGCCTCTTCCTTCCGGGAAAAGGGAGAGGATGGTAGTAACAAACCTCGTAGGGTTTTGGTGAGGATCAAACACCTTGGTGCATGGGAAGCCTTGTAAACACTGCCCAGAGCCTGATACGTGCTTACTGGTTAGCCGTCTGCTGTGCTGTCACAGCGGGGCACCCAGTCCTATAGACTCCCACTCCTTAACATGGCCTGTGTCACTTCCCTCTGTCTCCTCCCTGGTGCAGGATATCATTTATCCTGGCTCACTGCAGCGGCAACCCCACTGCCTTGGCCCGCCCTTCTGTCTTCCACGGCACACCGCAGCCGGCTCTGTTCCGCTCCTTCCTGCACAGAACCGCCTCCTCAGCAGTCTGGCCACCACCCCCCGCCCTCCCCAGGGGTGCTCATCCCCACTGTCCCCGTACCAACTCTGTATCTGGACACACCACGCTGCATTGTAGTCTTTATGTCAATGTGGTCATGGGGACCTTGACGGCAGGGCTGTGTCTGCTTTATGTCAGTGTCCCCAAGACCTGTCACAGTGGGTGCTCGATAAATGTCTAGTAAGTTGAACTGACTTTGAAGCCACAGGGTCAGGGGGAGCTGGGCTCGTTCCTAAGAAGACTGGACTCAAGCCCCGGCGGCCCACCTGACGGTGAGGACAGACTCGGTGCCCGCACCCCCCAGCGGCACCCCCACCTCAGTGGTCGCCTGGAACTGGAAAAGGGTACTCACCAGGGGTACCTTCTGGAGAGAGCCCAGGACTGTGGAGGCTAGGCAGCCCATGGCCGTGAGAGTGGGGAACTCGCCCTCGGACAGGATGTGCTGGTCACCCTCAAAGTTCTTCTCATCAAACAGGATCCAGCTAGGGAAGGGGAAGAGTTGGAAGACACGAGTAGGGAAGTGAGCCTGCCCTGTCCTGCGCGTGGCCTGCCCAGACCCTCTGAGATGCAGCAGATGACTGTGAGATGATTGTGACCCCCACCCCTCCTCTGTGGAAGGTCAAGGATGAACAGGTCCTGGAGCAGCAGATGAAATCCTACTGCCCCTATGGAGGGAAATTGGGCAACATCGAGCAAAACTCTATTCACAATTACTCACAATCCCATTTCATGGAATCTTGGAACCTCCTTCAAAAACATGAAATGGGAGGCGCCTGGGTGGCTTAGTCGGTTAAGTGTCTGACTTTCGCTTAGGTCATGATCTCGCGGTTCGTGGGTTTGAGCCCCGCGTCGGGCTCTGTGCTGACTGCCAGCTAAGAGCCTGGAGCCTATTTCAGAGTCTGTGTCTCCCTCTCTCTGACCCTCCCCTGCTCACGCTGTCTCTCTCTCTCTCCTAGGAATAAATTAAAAAATATGTATATTAAAAAAAAAAAACCATGAAATGGCACACGCACAAGGCTTTTCGTAAGCACTGTTTGCAATGGCAAAGAGTGGAAGCAGCTTGAGTGTCCAGCAATAGGGGATGGGTGATTCAACTATGAGTGTCGAGTATAATAATATAGCAGAAAAAAGGAATGTGGACAAGCTCATAAGTGGATATAAAGTGATCTCCAAACTGTTAGGGAAAAACAAGGTGCAGAACAGTGTTTATAGCATGCTTCCTTTTTAAAAAATTGAGATAAAATCAGCATACTACAAAATTCACTCTGGGGGCACCTGGGTGGCTCAGTCGGTTGAGCATCTGACCAGGTCAGGTCATGGTCTCGTGGTTCGCGAGTTTGAGCCCTGTGTTGGGCCTTTTGCTGACAGCTCAGAGCCTGGAGTCTGCTTGGGTTTCTGTGTCTCCCTCTCTCTCTGCCCCTCTCCTACTCATACTCTGCCTCTCTCTCTCTCAAAAATAAATAAAAATATTTTTAAAAATTTTAAAAATTCACTCTGTACAGTTCAGTGGTCTTTAGTATACTCAGCAGGTTGTAGTATGTTTCCTTTTGTGTAAGAAAATGAGAGAAAAGGGCAAAAAATATATTTGATTTCTATAGTTATATGCAAATTGATGTAAAAGAGTATATTTGCTTATATTTTTATTTAAAAAAAACCATTAGATGAATTACCTAAACACTAAAAAAAAAAAAAGATTACCCATGGGGACGGAAAAAGATCACAGGGACAGAGATAGATCTTATTCATGGACTTGGCTTTAGAACTGCTCTGGACTGAATGTGTCTCCCCAAAATTCACATGTTGAAGCCCTAACCTCAAATAGGATGGCCTTTGGAAGGTTCACATGAGGTCAAGAGGGTGGGACCCCATGATGGGGACAGTGTCCCTATAAAAAGAGGAAGAGGGGCACCTGGGTGGCCTAGTTGGTTAAGCGTCCGACTTTCGCTTAGGTCATGATCTCACGGTTCATGGGTTCGGGCCCCGCGTCGGGCACTGTGCTGACTGCCAGCTCAGAGCCTGGAGCCTGTTTCAGAGTCTGTGACTCCCTCTCTCTCTGACCCTCCCCTGCTCACGCTGTCTCTCTCTCTCTCCTAGAAATAAATAAAACATTAAAAAAAAAAAAAAGAGGAAGAGACAGGAGTGCTGTCGCCACCAGGTGAGGACAC
This sequence comes from Proteles cristata cristata, assembly GCA_017311185.1. Classification (NCBI taxonomy): domain Eukaryota; kingdom Metazoa; phylum Chordata; class Mammalia; order Carnivora; family Hyaenidae; genus Proteles; species Proteles cristata. The sequence continues at coordinate 146,368 of JAESUZ010000634.1, forward strand.
AGGAAGAAGGCAGCCCTCTGCCAGCCAGGAAACGAGCCCTCACCAGGGAGCCAAATGAACCTGCATCTTGACTTTGAACATCCCAATTTCCAGAACTGCAAGAAAACAAATTCCTGCTGTTTAAACTTCTCCCTCACCCAGTATGATATTTTGTTAGCAGCCCAAGTTAAGACAGGATATTGTAAATATTTTATGTAATGAAAAAAACAATTAGGGGCACCTGGGTGGCTCAGTCAGTTGAGCTTCTGACTCTTGGTTTCGGCTCGAGTCATGACCCCAGGGTCATGGGATCGAGGTACGTGTTGGGCTCCACACTGAGTGTGATGCCTGCTTCAGATACTCTCTCTCTCTCTCTCTCATTCTCCCTCTGCCTCTCTCCCCGGCTTGTGCACCCCCCCTCTCTAAAATAACTAACTAACTAAATAAATAAATAAAAATGAAAAGGATTCTTAAAAATTTAAATAAATAAAACAAATGAACCTAACTGTATATCAGGTTGGTGGCATAAACACACACACACACGCACAAGTATTATTTCACGTGTCTTAAAAATGATATTTGAACCCTTCATACCAAATGGGATTTCAGTGAATGTCCTGAGGACAAAAAGAACCATGGAGAAGACTCCAACAGCATTCACTGCTTTATACTGTTAGTAGTAATTCAGTATTATAGTTTGGAAACATCCAGCTTCCATCTAAATACCATTGGAATCAGAGTCCCTTGGTACAAAACTGATTCTAAGTTTAGGGCAAAATGTACAAAACGATCCTGGAGCACCCTGTTGTACCAGAAAAACAAGGAAATTACCAAAAACTACTGGAGTCTTCTCAGAAGCAGGTAATCTGAAGGGGCTCCCTTCAGAGATAGAATGATTAGAGCACGTAAATGCACTGAGGCATTTCAATTACATATAAATCCGCGAGTTCATAATAACATTTTAAAAAATATTTCATTAGTCAGCTCTGAAGGTTGCTAGAGCATCAGTTCAGAAATTATCCTGAAAACTAATCAAGAGAAATTGATCCTTGGAAAAGGAGCACACTGTCTTTTTTTGTATAAACTATTTCAGGTAAAAAAAAATAGCTGAAAAGGGAAAGCTCTTTTTTATGGAAGTATTCCAGAAAATATCTATAGAAGGAATACCAAAAATCTTAAAACCATCATTTTGTAACCTCTAAAGAAATAGTGAGTCTAGGCAATTATCATCAGTGGATGCTAAAACCATTAGGTGACAGGTAAATGGCAAATCTTATAATGTAGGCATCTTGGTATCATTAAAGGTGGGACAGGGGCGCCTGGGTGGCTTAGTCGGTTAAGCGTCCGACTTTCGCTTAGGTCATGATCTCGCGGTTCGTGGGTTCGAGCCCCGCGTCGGGCTCTGTGCTGACTGCCAGCTCAGAGCCTGGAGCCTCTTTCAGTCTGTGACTCCCTCTCTCTCTGACCCTCCCCTGCTCACGCTGTCTCTCTCTCTCCTAGAAATAAATAAAACATTAAAAAAAATTAAAAAAAAAAAGGTGGGACAATCAGGTCTGTACCTGAGGTAATGTAGTAAGAAGTATAGGGCACCACCTACATAGATTTCTTGCCAAGAAAACACTCTTAATTTCATCAAGCCTCCAGATCTACCAGCTTACAGGAAGTATGGGGCACAAAGGGGAAAAAAAAAGACACCACAAGGAAGCAATGAGACAAATACAGAATATGGGAAGCTTACGGGGCAAATTGCTGGGTTTCTTTAAACAAATAAATGGTATAAAAAAAAGGGAAGGACGGGGAACTGCTATATATTAAAGACCAAACTGATCAAAAGCAATGTGTGGACCTTGTTTGGATTCTGAGAAAAACAAACCAATTTCACAAAGGCATTTTTTGAGACAATGGGAGAAATTTGAACATAGACTGGGTATTAGGTAATATTAACAAGTTATCATTACTTTTATTAGATGTGATAATAAACTGTGGATATGCAGGTTTGAGGGGGATAAGTCCCTTCTTATTAGAGATACATATTGAAGTATTTACCTGTGAAATTTTATGTTTGGCTGGGGATTTTTTAAAGTCTATTTGTTTTGAGAGAGAGTGTGTGCAAGCAGTGGAAGGGCGGAAAGAGGGAGAGGATCCCAAGCAGTCTCAGAGCTGATAGTCCAGTGCCCAGAGCCCAATGAGGGGAGCTGGAGCACACAAACTGTGAGTTCATGACCTGAGCTGAAACCAAGAGTTGGATGCTTAACACAATGAGCCACCCAGGCGCCCCAAGGGTTGGGGATTTTTTTTTTTTTAATGTTTTATTTCTAGGAGAGAGAGAGAGACAGCGTGAGCAGGAGGGTCAGAGAGAGAGGGAGTCACAGACTGAAACAGGCTCCAGGCTCTGAGCTGGCAGTCAGCACAGAGCCCGACGCGGGCTCGAACCCACGAACCGCGAGATCATGACCTAAGCGAAAGTCGGACGCTTAACCGACTAAGCCACCCAGGCGCCCCAGAGATGGGGATTTTAAATACTCCACTGAAAAAAAAAAAAGGCAGAGAAATAGATGAAACAAGATTGGGGTTCTTTATATTATACTATCAAGTTTTAGGTTTTCCATTAAAACTTTATTTTACTTTGTTTGTGTTGAGATTGAATGTTTCGGAACAAAATAGCTAATCTCAAGGAAGCCGAAGGAAAGAAATCATTTGAAAGACCTTCCTGAAGCCCAGATTTCCAGGCTGACTTAAGCACCTCCGGGCAGGTACGCCCCACTTCCCACCTTCCCCCACGTCCTCACCTGCCACCGTGGACACGGCAAGACTGGGGCTGGAAGGAGGCAGGCAGAGAGCTCTGGTCATCTTCGAAGGAGATGTGGTCGCCCAGGAAGTCGGGGCCGGAAAAAAGCTGAATCTGGAGGTAGAGACCAGAAGAGGTGAGAACAGAGGGCAACGGAGTGGGAGAGAATGGGGAAAAGGGGACAGGCCCCCACCGGCTCCTTACCTTCGAGACAAAGTGCAGATTGTGCTCCCCGACCTGCAGCGAGGGCCCAAAGTTTCGAGACTTAAGGAGAGTACCAGACTCTAGCCTCAGTTTCCCCACCCTTTCCAACAGCATTCCCGCTTCTCAAGCGGGCATTAGCTCCGCCCCTCCCCAGAGGCCCCGCCCCACACGCTGAGAGCCGGCTCCTCCCAGCCGCGTCCCCGCGCCCCAGGCACCAAGCCCCGCCCCCGGGCCCCGCCCCCCCGCACCTGCACGACTGGCTGCAGCGAGGCCAGGGCGCTGTTGCCCGCTCCCCAGTCATCGCAGTTGCGGTACACGCCTTTCTCCAGGATGTACTGCTCCCCGGAGAAGCCCACCTTCTCGTAGGCCACCCACCTGCGGGAAGGGCGGGGTCAGCAGGGCGAAGCCTGCTCCTCCGCTGGAAGCGCTGGGGACCCGCCTCGCTCCCGGAGCCCGGTCACTCACACGCCGCTGAGCACGTGGATGGACTGCGTGTCGGGGCCGTGTTGCGCCAGCTCCACGTCCGGCAGTGCCTCGCTCACCTCCACGCCGTGGCCTTCGAAGTCCATGGCCTCAAACAGCACCACGGCCGGGTTTCCGAAGTCCTGGGCCCCAGGGATAGTCAGGTTTCTCCTGCCCACCCGCGGAAACCCCAGGGAGTGCCCAGACCCCAGGGGCGCAGCCCACCAGGGGACTTTGGAATGAGGCGGTCAGTGTGGCCTGGGGAAGGGCAGCAGGCGGGAGAGAAGCTAGACCTCAGGGAACACTTCCAGGTTGCTCTGGAGAACAAGGAAAGAGTGCACAAACTCTTCGCTCAACAGATTGTACTGGGGGAGTCCGCCTGTGCCCACAGGCAGAGGGATGGCCCACTTGCTCCTGCTTACCGTCCTGATGACCCGCAGGGAGGTCAGCGCCTCATCATAGCCTCCCCAGTGTGACCAATCAGAATATTCCCCTTCCTCCAGCAGATACTGGTGGCCCCGGAAGCCTGCTTTCTGGTAGCCCACCCAGCTGGGGAAAGGCAGGGGCGGACAAACAGACTGGGTCAGGGAAGAGCCACTGGTGTGTAAGACCCCTGCCCCCACCCCTAGGCAGCCCCGGGCCATTCCCCCACTCTGAGGGTAGAGACCAGAGAGGAGGATGAAGTAGAAGTCCTCACCAGCCCCCAAGAACGCGCAGGGACCCCACAGAGGCCAGGTGGGGGCTCTGGCTGTCCTCTGGCTGCTGAAGATTGTAGATGTCTCTGCTTACTTCCCAGCTCTGGCCCTGAAAGCCTGTGGCCTCATAAACCACAATCTGGCAGAAAGGGGTGGTGTGAGGGTTGTGGGGAGCGATCTGGCCTCAAATGCACTCAGCCAGCCCAGAGCTAAGTCCTCCTACTCTCTCACGGAGCTCCATTCCCCTAGGCAACTCCTGCCTCTTCTCTGACCTCTGACCTGGTCCTTACACATCAGAACCCATTTTTCCCAGTGAGCTCATAGGATTCCACCCTCCCAGACCCAGCTTCTCAGCTTCTGTTTCCCAGCACTCTCCTCACCTGTCTTCCAGTTCAGACTATGAGAGCCATACAAATACACACACCCCACCCAAAGGCCCTCCTTGACCCTGCAGCGCAGACACTTACCTTGGGCTCCCCTGGCTTCTCCACACTGGGGCAGCCCTGCAGAGGAGACAGAGCTGAGACAGCAGCCCAGAGATAAAGGAAGACAGATGGGGCTGGCGACTCAGGAATTACTTATCCTGAGACCCCCCCCTACCCTAAAAATGGCCAACTCCATGACTTCCCTCTCCCCCACCCCGTGGGCTAATTCCTCCTCTCCTCAAACCCCATTCCCAACAGCAGCTCCCAGGCCCTGGCTCTTTCCCCAGGCTCCAGGACAAGGTAACTTGGGACCACTTGCCCCTTACCAATCTCATGGGCTTTAAGGAGCCCACGCTGGGGTCTGATGTACCCCAGGCCTCCAAGGTGGGGTACTCTCCGGGCTCCAGGATGCAGGGAGTGTCTTCAAAGAAGGGTTTGGGGTACAGCAGCCACCTGCGGGGGCGGGGGGTGGAGGCAGAGAGGCGGCTGCATCCCAGATACCCAGAGACAACAGATTGATGGATGGGGGGAAGACTTAGAGAGGAGAAGTTTTAGCAGAAGAGGTCCCCAGCAAGGGGACACTGGGAGATATTTCAGGCCCCCATAATCTTTTTTATTTAATGTTTATTTATTTTCAAAAGAGAGAGAGACAGAGTGTGGGGGGGGGGAGGGACAGAAAGAGACAGAGACACAGAATCTGAAGTGGACTCCAGGCTCTGAGCTATCAGCACAGAGCCCAATGCAGGGCTTGAACTCATGGACTGCGAGATCATGGCCTGAGCCAAAGTCAGACGCTTAACTGACTGAGCCACCCAGGTGCCCCAAGCCCCCATAATCTCTTTCAGTAACCACTCCATCAGTCCCCTTTCCTCTCTAATTTTGCACAAGCTGGAGAGTTCTTTCCTGCACACATACCCACTTAGAGACCCCAAGTAGTTCTCCGTTAGCCCACAAATAGCCCAGCTGCACAGAGGCCCTTTGATCTTCCCCCGCCTCACATCTCCCCACTTGCTGTGTTCTTGGGCCAGACTGAACTTCTGAGGCTTAGGTCTCTCTCTGGGCCTTTGCAGGTGCTATTCCCTCTGCCGGAAATACTCTTCCCCATTCAATTAACACATATTTAGGGGCATCAACGCTGTGCCAGCCCCTGCTTCAGGCATCAGGGATATAGCAGTGAACAAAATATACAAAAGCCCTTCATGCCCTGCTCTCATAATGCTGAGATTCTTCTGCGGCCACTTCATACCAGTGGAGGTGTTTCCTCCTCCACGAAGGCTTCTCTGATTTCAGGCACCCTTCTCTGGTTTGGTGCTTTTCTATGCTCCTCCATCCCAGAACTCTGCCACTGTTTTATTACTTGCCTGTCCCCTCCAGTGAACTAAGCACTTCTTGAGGGCAAGAGCTGTGTCCTATCACCTCTGTGTCCCCAGCACCCAGCACAATGAATGTTAAATGAAGGGATTTCAGAATAGCCCAGACTCACAGTCCTGTGGAGACAGTGGCAGATGCCACCTGCAGGGGCCTCTCCAGGCTCTGGGGGTCCTCCAAGGCATCGGTTAGCTTCACTTGCTCCCCCTTGAGGCCCTCTTCAGAGTACAAGATGATCTCTGGGGTAATGTAGTCCTGCAGAAAGAGAGGGTGGAAAAGGAAGTGTAACACAGGACCCCCTCAGAGACTACCTCCCCACCAGTACCTGCTTCCCCAAGTCTGTCCAGCCCAGGCCCCAGGGTGCTTCTGGGAAACCTCTGTGGCCATCTCCACAGACACCCAGGAGGGTGACAGGGGTGTTCTCTGCAAGGTCAGCCACACAAGCCTGAGCCCAAAGCCCTTTCTTTGGCGCTGGGCCTTTGGTGCCTGTTCCCAGAGTTTCCAGCAGAAGCCTGCCAAGTGCCATGCCCTGGATAGCCTGATTTGCAGCCCGGCTGAGAGACAAACAGGATGGACAGCCACTTCCTGAAGCCTAACTTTGACTCTTCCTTTGTATACAATTCCTGCCCTTGTCCGGACTGGCTTCTACCTGAATCTTATCCTAGGCAACAGCAGATCCTATCTGCATTCTGGCTGTTTCTTCCCCATGAGGACCATTTTCACTCCCTCACTCCTCAGCAAACACTTAGGAAGCATCTACTGAGGGCAACGGAACGTGCTAAGGGCACGCCCTCCCCCATCCTACTTGGCCCTCCCAAAGGGAGTTATGACTCCATTCACTGGCTAGGAAAGTGAGGCTCAGCGAAGTCGAGCGGCCTGCCTGAGGGCACAAAGCCTGTGCGGAGCAGGGCAAAGAACAGAGCCATGTAGTTTTTGTTCTCTGTTGCAACCAGCACCTCCCACGTGCCTGAAACACACTGGGTGCCCAATCAATGCTCAACGAATGAAATGAAACTCGGTCCACCTGACTTCAAAGCCGTTGTTTTTTTCTCTTGTACCTCGTTACCTCCTACATGAAGATGAATTTATGGTGAGAAGCTCACAATAAATTGTCCACAAACACTTGTGTGTTTCTGGAGAGGCTTTCAAAACGATTCTCCCCTTTGCATAGCTGGGCCACTGCCCTAGTTAAGACTCGTCAGCTCTCGTCCTCTCTTCCCAGGATTGCAACAGCCCTGTCTGAGAGTTATTTGTACTTTCATTTAAAAAAAAAAAAAAATCTGATAGGCCTTGCTTCTAGATTTATTGCTTTCTCTTCTGTGTCTCCCCAGTGGTCAAGATGGCTTTAACCAGTTTAATTTGGGTAGTCTGTAAATTTGGGCTAGGAAAGCAGTATTGTTTTTTTCCCCACTTTACGGATATGAAACTATAATATTGACTATGCCTTATCAAACCACACACCTCTCCCTCAAAATTCAGAGGTGCCCTTCACCTGGAAATCACAGCCCTGCCTCGTGTTCCCGGCTGCAGGATTTCTCCTCCTGGCAGCCAGAGGGATGTATATAAATCCCTAGTCTGCTTCTATGGCTTTCCTGCTTCAAATCCAACCCTCATACCCTGGCTTGACCACAAGTCCTGCAGGGCAGAGGTCAGGTGCCCTCCAACCCATTGCCTAGCATGGTGCCTGGTACACAGCGGACTATTACAGCATCTGTGAACATATGAATGAACAAATGTCTGTGGCACCCTAAGTCTGCCTGTGGGCCTGAAATCCTGGACCCTGGGTGGTGGGCCAGCACCCGCAGACCCTGCCACCCATTTCTGTTGCTCTAACCGACCCCTTCTCCAAAGCCAGCTCAGGCTGCTCTCCGAAGCTGGAGCTTGGCCCCTGCCTGCCCCTCCCAAGGCCAGGCTGTGCACCCCAAAACCTCTTTCTTCCCCAGGTGACTTGGAGGTCAGGAATCTATAGGCAACTACCCATAGACGACTCCAGGCACCTGAGGTTGTCCCCTTCCTCAGGGCCTGGGGCCTGGGGAAGTCGGGGCAACATCTGGCTCCCCCTCCCAGCCACTCACCCAGACAACCCGCCTCAGGGAGCCAATGCCTCGCGTGCTCCATGCTGGCGACAGGGCTCCTAGTTCCATATGTCCTTCAGGCAGGACCAGCTTCCGGCCCTGGAACTCTGGTTCTTCATAGAGCACCCAGCTGTGGGCATAGAGACCCAGGGGCAGTGGTGAGGAGAGGACGTCCCCACAAGGTAGGGTGGCCGAAGGGGTTTCTGCCAGGTTGGCCTGGGCACATCTCACTGCCCCGGCACTGTCCACAAGCAGCCCCCTCACCCCCACCCTGGCAGTCCGCACTCACCAGCCTCGAACCACCCTCACAGAGGCCACGCGGGCCCAGCCGGAGGCGTCAGCGACGTCTTGCCAGACCTCCCTGCTGCTGCCTTGGCAGCCAGGCTCTGAGAAGAGGATCATCTGGAAAAGACAGAGGAAATCCTCAGGCCCTGACCCCAGGTCCTGCCGCCCTCCCCACCTCCCCGCAACATGCCCACCCTACCTTTCCAGGCCTGATGTTCCGCTTGCCCTGGGTCTTCAATGCTGGGCTCTAGCATGGAGGGAGGTAATAAACAGTCTTATAGAATTGCCTCCTCTCTGCCTCCCCACAACCTACCATTCTGAGGATCCCACACATTCCCTATTGGCCTCCAGTCCCAAAGAACTGGCCCACAGAGGAGGTCACCAGCCTCCAGGGACCTCAGCACCCCATCGCAGGGGTGGGGGCCTCTCGCTCCCTTTCCCCAGCTTCCAGGAGATCAGGGCCACCAAGCCCTTTGGACCTCACAGTGTAAACCTTCTGCTGTGTGAATAGGGCAGCCGAGGCCCAGAAAGCTGTGGTTGGTACAAGGTCACACTGAACTAGACATCAGACCCAAGCCTCTGGCTTCACGAGAGTCTGTTCCTGGCACCGTGGCCCTCATTCCATCCAAACCCTGCCCCAGGTGAGGCCAGGCGCCCTCCCCTGCTCACCCAAGGCCTCACTCACCCACCCCTCCGGGGGCCGAGCGCTCGCAGGCTTCTCTGGCCGTGGCCTTTCGCTGCAGAGCAGCGGCAGCTGTCCTGGCACCTTCCTGAGCCCTGGTGCTGCGTGCGGTGGCAGAGCAGATAGTTTTGTGCCCAGTGGTTCCAAGGTGGGTGTCTCCCGGATGCCAGGCACCCGACCACCAAAGAGAAGGCTGCCTCCAAGACGGGAAGTGGGCCTGCTCCCTGCCTGCCGCTCTGGCCCCAGCTCTGGGTGAGGGCCCTTGGCACCTGCTACGTGCTTCTTCATCATCTCCAGAGGAGAACTAGACACCTGGAGGGATCTTGCAGGGCGAGAGGCCCAGGAGGAGCCGGGCCCAGGGCCCTCCTGCCTGCGCTGGAGCTTCTCATCATCGCTCAGGTAAGGGTTCTCCGGTTCTTCCTCCTCCTCCTCCTGCTGCTCCTCTTTCTCTTCTCGTGTGGGCACGTCTTGGGGGCTGGGCCCCAGCACCCACGGTCCAGGCTGGTCCTCCTCGATGGCGGGCAGCGTGGCGTACATGGCCAGGTAGGAGGAGCGGGGGGCCCGCGGCAGCCGGTGAGTGCGGAGGATCTCAGGGGGCTCCATGCTCCGCAGCGTATCCAGGAAAATCTCCAGGTCAGCAGCCAGGGCCACCTCCTCCTCCTTGGATGTCTCTGGGAGCACCCTGCCCTCAGTGGAGTCCGGGACAAGCTGGAACTCTAGATCGGCCTCTGTCCCCATCAGTGCTGGGGCAGGAAGGCCTTCTGGGCCAGGGGACACCTTGTCCACTGAGGAGGGGACAGGGAGAACAGCAGCATCCTGGGCAACCACTTTCTGGGTGGAAAACGGGGCAGCAGAAGCACCAGAACCCTGGAGAGCCTCTTTTCGGGTAGGAGATGAGATGGGGCTCACTTCAGAGCCCTCGACATCCTCATCTTTTGGGGGACACAGGAGAGTGGAAGCAGTCGGGCCTCGAACAGCCTCATCCTTGACGAGAGAAGGAGCAAGGCCACCTTCGGTACTCTGGACAGCCTCTTTTTGGGAGCTAGGGATCGCTTCTGGGGCCTGGACAACCTTGGTTGGCTTGGGGGATGAGGCGACAGGAGCACTATGACCCTGTACAACCTCTTTCTGGGTGGGGGATGGGTCAGCCAGAACATCAGGGCCCTGTGCCGTCTCTTCCTGGGTAAGGGAGAAAATAGGGACATTTCCAGAGTCCTGAACAAACGTATTCCTTGGGGAGGACGGACCAGGAAGCTCTCCTGAGCTGGGAACAGCCTTCTTCCTTGTAGAGGATGGAGCCACAGGTTGTCCAGGGACTGTAACAATAACCTCACTCTTCACCATGAGCGGGATGGTGACAGCAGAGGGATCTGTGAGTCCTTCCCTTTTTACAGAGGGCAGTGCCTGGGGTCCCCTGGGCTTGCCACTGAGCTGGGCCCTGGGGTGAGCGGGCACCGCAGGTGGCACTGGGGGAGGGACTGGGCCCAGGGAGGGCGCTGGGGTCTGGTGTCTGGGAGAGGAGGGTAACGGTGCATGGTCCTGAAGAGTCGGGAGAGGGCGCTGGGCGGGGCAGGAGGCTCCCTGCACCCTTGGGACCTCCTGGTTTCTGGGATCTGGGGCTCTGCTCTCATCTCCATCTGGGTGAGCTGCAGGGACATCCTGGTTCTCAGGTGGGCGTACATCCTCTGTGGTCGCTGCAGGGGCCAGAGCAGATCTGTCCTTTGACTCTGCCATCCCCACATCAGGCAGCTGCCCCAAGGCTGTCCCCACTGTACTCCCCAGCCCTGGACTCCTTGGCACAGCAGCCCTGGGCCTGGGCAGCCGGCTGGTCGGTGGGCTACGCTCAGCAGGCATGAGGCTACTCAGCAGCTCCCGGGCCTGACTGCGGCTAGGTGAGCCCTCAGCCTGCGGGCCCACCACCACTGCCCGTACTGTGCGAGCAACATTGCGGCCCCTTGGCAGGGCCTCACCCGAGAGCACCGGCCCCACAGTCACAGAGCTGTTCACCCGTCGCTCCACATGCCCTCCCACCACCACGGTGGTCTGCACGGTGCGTGTCACCCGCTGTTCATCGAGGCTCTGGGTGCTCCCACTGATGAGACTCACACCTGGGTGGGGGCTTGGCTCTCGGGGCCCAGGCAGGGGCACCAAAATCTCAGTCCTGGCCACGGTTCCCAGGCTTGCTGGCTCAGTCCTGGGCTCTTGGGGGCTGCCGTCACCCTGGCCTAGGGCCTCCTTCAGCCTTCCCGCTGGCCTTTTCTCCTTGGGGGCTCGTATGTACTTCTTGGAAAAGATGGGCCCATGACTCTGGAAGCTCTTGGAGCCAGCCCCATCCCGGGGGCCTTGGCAATATGTGGTTGTTTCTTCCCGTGCTGCAAAACCATTCACTTCCTCTCGACGGTGGCTGTATTCGAACATCTCCTCCTGGGGTGCTTCTATCTGGGCCCTTGTTACCAGCGACACCTTGTGAAAACGGTGTCTCATCTCTTCCTGGGCTGGGGGCCGCCGCCGCCATGTCAGTGTGGCGCTCACCACTGGAGCCTCCACCTGAGCTGGGGGCCCACCTGCCTCCTCCATGTCGGGCCCCAGCAACCTGTCCTGAGGCGTCCTTGGCTCCCTGTGGCCCAGCTCCCTGCAGATGGTGCCAGGAAGAAGAGACAGAGTCAGAGGTGGTTAGAGTGATTCGCGGCAGTACAGAGTAACTTTCCCGGCCAAGCTGGGGTTCGGTCACCCCAGGCAAGTCATTTGACTTTTTGGGCCTTTGTTTCTTCATCTGTAAAATGGGCGTGAAACTCCCAGCTCTCCCACCATCTCCCTACTTTCAGATGATCCCCAATGCCAGGGATCCTTCAAGGGGTGAAGTTGAGGCCTGAGTCTGAAGGAGAGAGAAGGGAGAGTGCAAAAAAGCACATGGGGTGGACTCACTGGTCTATGGAAGGGGCTGTGAGTCTGCTGAAGGAGCCCTGGGTCTAGTCCTCCAGCAGCCAAAACCTAGAAAACCAGGTAACTGTTTTGACCCTGTTCCTGACCATTGTAAGGGAAGGGAAGGAAAGGTGGGCTGTGACCTCAGGCAAAGCTGAGTTTTCCCTGCACCTGTTGCTTACTAACTGGATGATCTTGGGCTGGTCTCCCCTTTGAGCTTTAGGGTCCCCAGCCACAAAACTGGAATAGTAAAGGTATGTGTTTCATAGTTCTTGTCTGGTTCCAGCAGGAGAAAAAGAAATGAAAAGTCACTTAAAAAGTAAACCCCTGGCGGGGGGGGGCGCCTGGGTGGCTCAGTAGGTCGAGTGTCCGACTTCAGCTCAGGTCATGATCTCACCATTCGTGGGCTTGAGCCCCGCATTGGGCTCTGTGCTGACAGCTGGCTCAGAGCCTGGAGCCTGTTTCAGATTCTGTGCCTCCCTCTCTCTCTGATCCTCCCCTGCTCATGCTGTCTCTATCTCTCTCAAAAATAAATAAAACATTAAAAAAAAAAAAAAAGTAAACCACTGGGGCACCTGGGTGACTCAGTTGGCTAAGCATCTGACTTCAGCTCAGGTCATGATCTCATGGTTCATGAGTTGGAGCCCTGCATCGGGCTCTGCACTGACAGCACAGAGACTGCTTTGGATCCTGTTTTCCTCTCTATCTGCCCCTCTCCAGCTCACACACACACACACACACACAACACTCTCTCTCTCTCTCAAAAATAAATAAACATAAAAAGAAGAAGAAAAAGAAGAGGAAAAAGAAAAAGGAGGAGGAGGAGAAGAAGAAGACAATGACCACTGGCACATAGATTTCCCACTATCACCTTGGAGAACTGTGACCAAATATTAGCCGGTGTGCAAGTGTGTGTACCAGCAAGAGCATGTTGGTGACAGCTGTCTGAGCCTAAGTGCCCATTTGAGTCCATCTGTGGGCCTGCATGAAGCCCAGCAGGACCCAGCACTTCGGATGTGAATGCATTTTCCCTCAATTTTCTCCTCTGGGATTATTTGTGCAGATGAAGAAACTGAGTGTTGCAGAAGAGGAGATACTAGCCCAGGGTGATAGGGCTGCTGAGTCACCAGGCTCCGGTTAGAATTCATCTGAATCCATGTCCAGACAGCTTCCTCCTGTCCCCTAGGCCAAGGCTCAGAGCACATCCCACTATTCCTGTGAGCCTTCACAGCAGGCACATCTTAAATTCTGTCCTTGAGAGCTGGGACCTGGGTCTTACTTTGTTTTCTGACACTCCCTTGATCTCTCTCGGCCTCCAATACCTCCTTTACTGGATAGGGAGTAATAATACCAACTACCTAAGAAGAAGCCCTCAGAGCGCTCTAGAAACTCTCAGGTGAATCTCTCTGGGTTAATAATAATAACAGCATTTGCTGAGGGCTTACTCTGGGCCAGGCTTGCTAGCTGTCTTATGCTCATTGTCCTATTGACTCTTCAAAAGAATCTCATGCATTTGATACCTCAAAGAATAACTGATAAACAAACATTCCCATTTTTCAGATGAGGACAAAAAAGGCTCAGAGAGGTTAAGAAACTCACCTGACAGCGCAGAACCGGCTTGAGATTCTCCCTCTCTCCTTGCCCCTCCCCTGCTTGCACTCTCTTTCTTGGGTGGTGGTGGGGGCGGGGGGACAAACTTGCCCAGAACCACACAGCACAGAGGCAAGACTGAACCCCAGCTCTATATGCTTAACCACCATACCAAACTCCCTAATGTAATTATCTGGTGAACGGAGGCTCTGATTTGGAGGTTTACTTTTTTTTTTTTTAATGTTTTATTTATTTCTAGGAGAAAGAGAGAGACAGCGTGAGCAGGGGAGGGTCAGAGAGAGAGGGAGTCACAGACTCTGAAACAGGCTCCAGGCTCTGAGCTGGCAGTCAGCACAGAGCCCGACGCGGGGCTCGAACCCACGAACCGCGAGATCATGACCTAAGCGAAAGTCGGATGCTTAACCGACTAAGCCACCCAGGGGCCCCTGGAGGTTTACTTTTAAAGGGGACCACCGTAGTCCTGGAGGGACCACCCAGCCCCCACTCCACCTTCCAATCTGGGCTGGCCAAGACAATCTTACTCTCAGATCCCAAGGACCCGAGAGGTCAGGCTGTTCTTCCTTAGCCTCAGGGCCAGCCTGTCTTCAAGGCCACTCCTACCCATGAGGCAGCCCCGGGCCATTATAAGAGAAACTAAGGCCAGAAATGCCCCCATGCCCCCAACATCCCTCCCCTATTTTATCTTCGTCCCGCCTGAGAGCCTGGTGGAACCCAGAACTTTGATCCTACCCCATGGCCCTAGCAGTGACTCAGGTTTTATGAGGAGCAGAGATGAAAGGGGTTGAGGCCCAGGGAAGCCTGACTTGACTCCAGACTCCAGAAGCTATGAGTGGCTCTGGAAAAGCCTTGTGAATGGGAAAGGTAGGGGGCTGACATCAATCTCCAGTCCTTTCCTCAGACCAGAATTCCTGCGAGCAGGACACAACCAGACGCCTGAGGCCCTAGATCAGAGCCCTTGGCTGAGGCCCTGACCTCCTCGTGTCCTCACTAACGGGCCCCTTTTCTTCCATAAGAACCCCGTCTGCTTGCTGGGACTCCTGACAAGGAGCTCACGCTCTCCTGAGTCCCCCACTGAGCCTCCTCTTCATTTCTGCAAAAATAATAACTACGATTTCACTGAGATTCCCTACCTCCAGGGGCATTGATGTGAAGTGGCAGAGCCTGGGTTCTAAGTCATTGATTGATTCATTAATTCACTGATTCATTGATTCAGTCAATGCTAATTGTGTTAGGTGATGCGCTAGGCCCTGATTTGGTGTACCCAAAAGTGGCATCCGAGGGGTCCAGGGATCAAAGGATTAGCTATAAAAACAGGACCCACATTCAGAAGGGCCCCATTGGTTTTGGCAAAGCAACAGGAGCTTCAAAGGAAGCCACTGGTCATCAGATCAGATCCTGTACATGACCTCCCAGCAAGCAGGATTCCACACCTTTCTCAAGTCAGCCCAGCCCCTGAGCAGCAGCCCTGCCAGTCACTCATTCCACAAGCATGTGCTCATTGCCTTCTGCCTGCACATTTCTAGGATACAGAGGTCACCATTTGACAGTTGACCTGTCCCATCCCTGGATGGTCATGACTGCTAAAGTGTTCTCCACACTCTGCTGGGATTCTGCCTACCCACAGCTGCCCCCTTTCATCCTTGCTCTGAAGACACACCCCAATGGCCCAGGACACGTCCTCTAGGCTAGCAGAAATCCTCATGCCCAGAGCCCTCCCTTCCTCAGGGGCCCAGACCAAATTGGACCAAAAGCTCTTGTGAACTCCAAACGAGGTGTGTGTGGCAGGGAAAGGGAGAGGCTGAGGAGGGGGCGGGGGGAGTGTGGGAAAGAGCCTCGTCTAACCCAACAAGTCCTGTATTCTCTCCGCTTACCTGTGAGTCACCCCCAAACTAGGCCAAACCAGTCCACAGGCCCACAGGCCCACAAACACATGCTGTGTCACACAGGCTCATGCTGACACACAGACACTAGCAGGGACCCACCGAGTCACGCAGGAGCACAGACAGGCCCACACGCTTACATAGACACACACGGTCAGACACGGAGTCAGTTACAGACACTCAGAGACACAGCGGACATGCAAGTCACGCATACACAGAAACACACAGACACAATGACACACGTGCCTGTTCACAAGACACATGCAGCCGTCCTCCTCCTCCTCTTGAAATGTGCCTGCGCTTGAACACAGACACACACATGAGTGCACACGTCTTACACATTCCCACCTACAGCCCCAACTGTGTTGTGCCTCCCCTCACCCTGCCCCAGTATCTGCCAATCCTGGCTCAGATATGCTTTCCCAGCCATAGAAGGAGGATATCCCTGGAGGTCGGCTTCCTGCTGCTGCACTTGAGCCCTAGCTTCTGGCCAGAGTCTGTCATTAGCTACCTAGTCCCCAAATAGCCAGGGAGTGGCAGGTAGAGCCCAGGTCCCCTCAGCTAAACTGCTTCTTCCTCCTCTCCAAGGCCTGCCTCCGCCACCCACCTTCTCTCTCTCTGCAGCCCTTCTCTCCCAGCTGGGGCACCCGATCGGGTCTCTGAGCAAGCCTGGGCCCACCTCTCCCTCCTCCTTACCACAGGACGAGGTGCCCCAACCCCTGCCCAGGGGCCTGGGCATTCCTGATGTTGACAAATCCACCTCCGCGAGGTCCCTGGAAAACCTCTACAGCAACCGCATTCGACCCTTGGCTGTCCGCACAGGACCAGCGAAGCCTCCAGAGAGGCAGGATAAAGCAGTGGTTAGAGCACAGGCATCCAGGTTCAAATTCTGACCCCTTCACTTTTTACTTGACTTTGGGCAAGGGATGTAACTTCTCTGAGCCTTAGTTTCTCTATTGTAATGCGGGCAGTGAGCAACATTAGTCCTACTTCGTGGGGGCTATTTGAGGGTTAAAAAGAATAATGCTTAGAAAACAAGCCATAAATAACAGCTACTACCATCATCATTAGGAACTTTCCAGAGCCCTGTTTGAGGCTCAGTGCCCCTTCCTGGTGGCCCTAGAGATGTCACCCCCTCCTCAGTGAGTTTTAGGGGACCCACCCTTCTACCTCTGAGCCTACCAGGCAGATTTAGGAGAGTCATTTCAACCCAAGTAAAAACCAAGGCTTGGGAGCCTTGCACCTGGCTCTGTGGTCACCACCCCAGAGCCAGGTGGGGTAATTATTGCTGTGACAGAGGCGTTAGTAGCAAGCATCCCTGCTATTTGGGCACCTAACTCCCTGGAGTTCAAAGCATGTCCTGTGTCCACCTCCTCCTTCCTCACCTCCAGCTACCAAATCTACTCAGCAACTCAAGGCCCAGAAAGGTTAATCAGCTTGCCCCAGGACACCCAGCACTTTGGCTGGGTGCCTATTCCCAGGCTGGGTCTGAGGTCTCCCGAACAGAGTGCTCGGTAGGTGTTGCTGAGAAGGTGACCCTCCCCCATCCCTTCTATGATAGGCGATCCCCCTCCTCAAATGGACAGAGGAGGAGAGTGGCAGTGGTTCCTGGAGGTAGGTAGCCTGCGGGTGAGGGGAGGGACAGGAGGCCACAGCTGGGGTCAGTGGAGGGACAGGAAGGCACAGCTGGGGCCGGGAGGAGAGGGCAGAGTCAGCTCTTGCTCAGGGAGCTGAATGAATGAGCCTTGAGTTGGAAAAGCCCAGAGACCAGACAGAGACCCAAGAGGGGGCAGCCAGGCCGGTTTCCCCTCCTGTTGTCACCTGGTGTGGGGACTGACCGCTACTCACCGTCTGTGTGGGGCGCTAGGCGTCCAGTGGGCCTGGAGCTCCTGCTGCTGGGCTGTGATCTCCCGCAGGGGTGGGGCTCTCCGCCGGGACTCCTGGGGCAGGTCTGTCAGGCACCCCGTGACGGGGCGGGGCCCCTGGGGAGGCTCCCGCCCGCTCCTGGATTCCTCAGGGCCGCAGGGGTGGAGAGCTGGTCGGGCCGGTTCAGGCTCCTCATGCTCCTCCCCGGGTGCCCGGCCGTGCCCCTGCAGGGTGATAGTGATGTGGTAGCGGGTCCTCCTGGCAGAGGGACTCCGGTGCAGGGTCTGGGCCGGCTCTGGCAGGGCTGGCCCCGCTGTGACGGTCTCGCCCTTTGTCCCCTCTGCCCTGGAGAATGATGCCGGGTGGGGTGGCTCAGGCAGCAGAGGAACCTCTGGGCCAGCGTCCGGGGGTTGCTGGCAAGCGCAGCCTGGGGTTCCTCGTTCCAAACATGCCGGGGCTGGCAGCGGGCCCGAGGGGCAACTCTCCAGCCCCACGGAGGCACAGACGGCCAGGTCAGAGGCACTGCCCACAGCTGGCCTCTGTAGGCGCCCCAGGGGTTGAGCGGGCCCCGCTGAGCTGCGGCGTCTCTTCCAAAGCCCGGAACCACGGCTCTCTGCCGGAAGGTCCCATTCTGAGCAGCTCCGAGACTGGGCCTGGGGGAAAGCAGAGGCAGGGGTCCGGCGACAGCACTTTTCCCTGCCCTCCAAGCACCCCTGAACACCCTTGATTGCCCTCCCTGGCACAGGAGAAGCTGAGCAGAGCTGCCCTGATGCCCATGAGAACTAGACCAAAGGGCAGAGCTCTGGGAAGGCCCTCCCATTCTACATATGAGGCAAGTGGGGCCCAGAGAAGATACTGACTTGACTAAAGTCACTGAGTGAGGGCCCAACTCTCAGGCCAACTGTCGCCTTCCCAGGAACCTACAGGTCTCTGGCCCTTTGGCACCAGCTGCTCTGGGGATTAGGGGCTGCGTGGGCATGAGTGTTACATACGAGGATCTGTGGCCTCCACTTGCTTGCAGCCACCTCCCCAGTACCCTCACAGCCTGAGATTTCCAAACACACCCGGCTGCAAAGATGCACCTGGGCCGTGGGGGAGCCGGGAAACGGGGTCCCCCTGAAACTGCGGCAAACCTAACCTCCATCTGCTATCTTCCTATGGGGCCCAGCCCAGACGTGGGAATGAGGGGAGAGATCCCAGGGATCCCAGATCCATATGGACTCTGCTCCCCAAACCACTAATTTTCAGGGACGGGCTTGTGTCCTTGGCAACAGAGGAGCCAAGTCTGGGGTCAAAATTCCTCCTAGCAGCGGCCCTTGGCCCCAAATACCTCAATTTACTCATCTGTGAAATAGATGCAGTCTTGCATTCCCCAGGGGCTAAATACCTCAAAAGCTAGGAGGGCACAGTGATTAACGTAGGGGCCTGGAGCGAGGCAACCCAAGCTCACATCCCTGCTCTGCTACTTCCTAGCCACCCTCTCAGTGTCCCCGTGTGTAAAATGGGTGTGATAATAACAGTACCTGCTTCCTGGGAGTGCTGTGAAGATTGCAGGAGATAAGGCAGACAGGGGAGCCAGCACATAATGAGCACTCAGTTAAATGCTAGCAATTACTAATGATATTCAGGACCACAGACACATGGCTGCTTGAGCCACCTCCAGAGGTGGCTATCTGCTCCTCTAAAGGGAGGACACCTTGTCACTGTTCAAGCCATGGCTCAGTTCCCCACTGAAGATAGAGAAGGTTAAACCACTGGTCCAGCTTTACCCCTGGGGAGCTGTGCCACAAAGGCGGGGAAAGGGGCCAAAGATGAGACAAGATCAAGCTAGAGGAGGGGGTGTGGATAAGGGGATCCACTGGCCCCCTAGGCCTCCCCTGAGGGCCTGAGCATTAGGAAGCTCAAGCTTCCAGAACATCTAGGGCCCCATGCTGGATATTTTACATGTTTACTTTCTCTCTCACAACATCTCTGAGCCGCATTATCGTCCCCATTTTGCAGACAGGGAAACTGAAGTTGAGGTAGCAGGGGTGATCTGCCCAAGGTCACATAGCAAATCAGTGGCAGTGGGATTAGAGAACTCCAGGTGCCTGACTTGTAAGTCAGGGTTCTCAGGGCCTGCCCAGTTCCTCCCAGAGCTTCTGGCCCTCCTCCTCTCCCACCCCTTCGGATTCTTTTCTTTTCTTTCTTTTCTTTTCTTTCTTTTCTTTTTCTTTCTTTCTTTCTTTCTTTCTTTCTTTCTTTCTTTCTTTCTTTCTCTCTCTCTCTCTCTCTCTCTCTCTCTCTTTCCTTCCTTCCTTAAGATTTTTATTTATTTCTAGGAGAGAGAAAGAGAGAGAGACAGCGTGAGCAGGGGAGGGTCAGAGAGAGAGGGAGACACAGACTGAAACAGGCTCCAGACTCTGAGCTGGCAGTCAGCACAGAGCCCGACGCGGGGCTCGAACGACGAACCGCGAGATCATGACCTAAGCCAAAGTCGGACGCATAACCGACTAAGCCACCCAGGCGCCCCTGGATTCTTTCTTACCTTGAGGCTGACATTGCTGGTGCTGCCCAGGCCCTGGGCCAGGTCAGGGCAGCTCTGGCCACCCCAGGGCCTAGGAAGGAAGCAAAGGGAAGGGAGTGAAGTAGCTTCCTCCTCTCCCACCTCCGGACTGGACCTTAGGGTCCTCCCCCACTTCTCTCAGGGCACATGGGTGGGAGAGGCTCCTGAAACCTTGGGAGGGGGGCAAGCAAGGTCTATGCAGCAGCCTTCTCTCTGCTCCCTCCCCCAGCTGTCTACTCCCAAAGAGAGAGAAAGAGACAAGGATAAGCTTGGGACAACAGTGGGGACTAGGTCTGTAGCAGGGTCAGAATATAGAAGGACAGCACCTCCATAATCCAAAAGTTTGCCATTTACGGAGGCCCACCCCGTGCCAGGCTTAGTCTTAGACATGGTGCTCATGTGATGTTCTTCGAGCCTCACAATAATCCTAGAAGGTGGCTATTATGCCCATATTTTTCCAGTAAGGAAACAAGCCCAGAGAGGTGAAGTGACTTGCCTGGAGTCACACAGCTAGTGAGCCTTGGAGTTAAGACACTAGGACCGTCCCACTCCAAAGGCTGGTTGGACATCACAGCTCTGATGGGGCAAGATGGGGAAGTGCCTTGATGGCCTCCTCTGTGCACCTTGTGCCCGACTCCAGGCAATCAGCAGGGATCAGAGGCCTGTGCCTTAGTGCTGGAGTCCCATTCCCATATCTGGTGAGAGCCAAGTCCAAGTGCATGCATGGGATGTATCATCATGCTGGCCCATGAGCATGTGCGGCCCCTCCCCTGCCCTCCCAACCCCTGACTCACCTGCATGCCAACCCTGCCTCCTCTCAAGTGGGGAAAGGGAGGGGCAGTGCCACCTAGGCCTATAGGGCAGGTTCCTGCCATACAGGGTAATGGGAGAGGGCGTGTCTTCCAAGTGGGGGCGGGCAGGGCAGGGTACCCCCGCCCCGCGGCCACCCAGGCTTTCAGGGTGGCTAGCCCTTCCCCTGCCCTCTCTCTTTGGTGTGAAAGAGCAGTACAACCCTCCTCGCACTCAGCCCCCATGACGCCTGCACCCCTCCCAGAGCTGCCAAAGACAGCTGTGTCATGATAAGATCAGAACAAATTGCTGGATGACTACATAGGTACACAATACCCTGTGCCTGAGAGCTCATTCCACCCTCTTTCCACATGCCACTGTGAGCTGCTGGGGTCCTCTTCACTGTCCCCCTCCCAGCCATTCAGCTCTGCCATTCAGAGCTTTTTTCCTGGAGTTTAGACATTAGCTACCAGTGAATGGGCTCAGAGAGGAAGCTATTTTATTCAAGGTGACAAGGCCCATGGCACCTACGGTTAGGATGGAGCTCTGGCCCCCCTGGCTTTGCAGTCCTGAAATCTCTCCAGCACATCCAGTGCTTCGGGATGTGGGCTCTGGAGTCAGGCTGCTTGAGCTTGTAAGCCAGCTCCGCCACTTCCCAGCTGTGTGACTGGGCAGGTGACTTCACCTCTCTGAACCTCCATTTCCATATCTGAATCACATGAAATACCTGCTCCTAAGAGCTGCTGTGAGGATTAAATTAGATGTTCCAGGCAGTGCATGAAAGGCAAATAAAGCTTTATTGTTATTACCGTCTGCGATGACGGAAATCCTCTCCATGGCATTTAAGGGCAAATGCAGTGCAGTCGAAGGCAACTCCGGGTACCCGTCCTGCTCATGCCAAATGGAGTGAAGACCAGAGGTAAACTGGCCGGTGAGGTGAGAATCAAAGTCCACAGTCCACAGGGACGGGAAGAGCTACTGCATTTGCCTTTAAATTGTCTCCGAAGAGGAAATCACTGTCTGCAGGCCGCCAGTCGGAATTGCAAAAGTTCTTTTAGAGGTTTTAAAAGAGCACAGGTACTTTATAAAGATTGTTTTCACATTCACATGCCCAAAATCCTAGTACACTGACACGTATATTTTTATGCCCCGAGACACTCACACATGCTTATTTGAATATCCACTACCGCCGCTCCTCCCCCCACACACACCTAGGGCCCAGTGGCGCCCCTGTGCGGCCCGCCTCCATCCCCCTCACCTATCCCGAGCTCTGGCCTCCTCCGGGGTCCTCTTCCCCCTGCGCTCCCTCCGGAGAACTAGCCCTGCCAAGCGGCGGGCCAGGCGGGCCCCTAGGCCCCCGCGCCGCTCGGCCATGGCCAGGGCAAAGCCCCGAGCCTCGGTGCACCAGACCGCTCCCGGGCCACGGGGGCCACCCGGATCCGCTCAGTTGCAGAGAAACGCCTTCTCCGGCCCGCCCCCCTGGGCAAACAGCGGCCCCGCCCGCAGTCAGTGCGGGCTGGGGACTGACCCAGATGCTACCCTTGCCCCAGGGCAGGGGGTGCGCTCTGCAGGGGCCGCTCCTCCGGAGCCCCCTCCCACCGCCGCCCAGGCCATGCTCTCAGTTAGGACCGCGCTACTTCTTCAGGCATCGAGAGGTGCCAGGGGTACGCCGGGTGCTGGCAGCCCCCAAACTGACCTTGCACGAGGTGGGCGGGGAAAGAGGAACCTAGGGCTTGCAGGGGTCGGGAGGCAGGGCTGAACGAGGGGTCTCTCCCCTCCCCCGAGAAGGAGGGGCTAGAACGCAGGGGCGGGATCAAGACCTGAGTGGACTCAGTCTAGCCGAGTGGGTGGGGCCTAGCCCGGGTGCTCGGCCTCTGGCGCAGAGCCAAAGAGGTGGCGGGGGGTGGGGCGGGGGGGTGCTTAAAACCCAGACCTTGACTACTGCGCGGAAGGCCAAAGCAGACCCCGCCATTGCCCTGACGTGAGGGGCTCCCCGTAAGAGTTTCTCTTACGCTCCTGGAGAGCCTAGCACAGCACGAATCTTGCCCAGGGCCCGGGTGGGGAATCCGCTCTCAAACCCACAGGGGTGCGAACGGAGACCCCGCTGGAAGCTGGCCGGCTATTACTGTTTAATAATAGCTATTGGTATTTTTTTTTTTAATGTTTATTTATTTTGAGAAAGAGAGCGCACGCGCCACGCATGAGCAGAGGAGGGACAGAGAGGAAGAGGGAGAATCCCAAGCAGGCTCCGCTCCAAGTCGGGGCTCCGTGTTGACCTGAGCCAAAATCAAGAGTCGGTGGATTCTTAGCCCCTGAGCCACCCAAGCACCCCAATAATAGCTACTGATTATGGTGATTAATAACCTGGGTCTCCTGCTTCTCAGGCAGAGCCTTTTCCCCACCTGTTGCTAACTCCCGAGTGGGGTGCAGAAAACCTTGCCCATCTGAGGGCATCCTCTGGGACTGCAGAGAGAAAGGTCACCAGGAGGCTCCTAGCTCCTCAGGTTCTCTTTGCCAGCTCTTCCCTCCTTCTACTCCTTGTAGGGCCTCTACCTCTCCCCCGAGCTGGCACCTCCTTTGCCCTTTGCCCTTTGTGGTGGCTGGTCCTGGCACACAGGGGAATGTCATGTTTCTGGGTCATGAATAGACATTGACATCCTTGTTCCTGTCCCTCCACCCCAAAGGGGGCTCAGCTCCTGGCATGTGCAGAGGGAGGAGCTCAGCCCCACCTGACCATGGCAGGGAGCACCTGCTAAGTGGCTTCTTAGGAACCGTGAGGCAAGAAGCTGGTGGGAGGCAACAGACATACATCTGGGCAGGTGCCGGAACATCTGTTCAGGAAGGAGAGCAATGCACCCAGTGCTCAGCAGCGTAGTTTACGCAGAGAAGAGTCCTGGGAGGCCAGACCACCCGCTGGCAAGCTGAGATTGGAGGGCCTGGTCCCAGATGGGGAGCAGGAGACGGCCGCATGCAGCACCCCGGGAGAGGGCATCACAGACTCTCCCTGGCTGTGTTCCCTGACTGGTGGGTTGCCAAATCTGACCAATAAACAGAGTCTTTCTGCTCCACTGCTGAAGCTCAGGAGGCCTCAACTTGCCATAGAGAAAAATCCTTTCATTGCTCTGCCCTGCCCCCTCCTCAGGCCAGTCCCTGCACCAGGGCTCAGCCTGGCTGCCCTTACTTGCCCCTGGATGCCACCAAACACCTCTTGACCTTTTCCGAATCCCAGCCCATCTGTCTCTCTGATGGCATCCCCACAAGATCTAGTGCTTCCTGGTGCCATCGGGCAAGGCAGGCAACAGACGCCAGGGGCAGGTGGGTGTGAGCTTGGCCGCAGGGCCGTCGGGCGTGCAGCCGCTGGTGCAGCTTCAGGTGGACATGCTGGGTGAAGCGACTTGGGCACGCACTGCAGCGGAAGTGCCGGGCCCCTGAGTGCATCCGCAGGTGAGTCTTGAGGTTGCTGGAGCTGCTGAAGCGCTTGTGGCACATCTGGTGGGAAGGGACGCTGGTGTCAGCTCTGCCCACCCCGCCGGCTCAGGATCTCTGCTCCCCTCCCCACCTTGGGCATCCCCCGCCCCCCCCCACCACCACCTGTAACATGGGCCCAGAAGCTTTCTCCCTGGGACCCACAGGGTCTGGCCCATTGGAGCCAGGCAGATTATTACTCCCTGTGTGACCTTGCAGAGGTGACTTCTCCTGTCTGAGCCTTGTTCTCCTTATTGGTAACATGTGACTATCAACACCTAACCTCACAGGGATGATGGGCTGAACGAGATAATCACATAGGACCCCTGTGCGTGGGTCTACAGGTTCAGTGGGCGTAATTAATGTTTACTGGGAGCTGCCGCATGCCAGGAGTTAGTCTCACATCCGTCTTCCCCACTACGGAAGCATGACTAGATACAAGTATAGCTCCTATATTAAAATGAGAAAGTGAGGCCCAGAGAAGGAGAGTCACTAGCCACAGGTCACACAGCAAGCTGGAGGTAGAGCTGAGATTTGAACCCAAGTAGCCCAGACTTAGAACCTCCATATTTCTTTCATGTCTGCCTCTGTAAAATGGGGAAAGAATTCCTACTATTCTGACTTCCCAAGGGGTGTGGTTAGATACAGAGAGAGAGACTAACACCAAGCTGGTATTATCCATAGTGTGTCCTTTCACACAGTGGGCCTTTTACTTCTCCAGCAACCCTGGGAAGGGGTAAGAGGTATTCACTCCCCAGGACCCCCAACTTTTATTATTCTCCTCCCATAGGCCTTCATCTCTATTCCTCACTCCGGGCCCGGGGAGTGATCTCCAGTAGCACATTCTGGCCCTTCCAGGCTGACTGGGGTCATTTTCCCCTCCCTCCACCTCCCTCCCAACCTCCACCCTTGCCTCCAGCCCTGTCTCCACTTGCTCAGGAGGGCTGGGGAACAGAGGCTAGAGGGGCCCCCCCTCCAGGGACCTGGAGCTACTCATCAGCCTGCAGGCGTACAGGGAAGGGGAAGGGGGGTCTCACCAGGCACTCGTGGGGCCGCTCCCCAGTGTGCACCAAGTGGTGCTTCTGCAGGTGGGCGAGCTGGATGAAGCTCTTCTGGCACAGGGCGCATTGGAACGGGCGCTCCCCGCTGTGCACACGCAGATGGACCTGAGCCAGGTGTGGGACAAACGTCACCAACTGCCCAGAACCCTCCCCTCCGGCAGGATCTGGGATCCTGGCCAAATCTCTTCCCACATCTCCATGGGACCCCTATTTAGCATCTGGGGCTCCTCAGTCCCCTTACTATCTATCACTGCCCTCAGGGCCTCTCTTGCCTTTCCCCAGGACACCATCACTCTTTCTGCTGCCCTGCAGGAGGGGAGGTGACAGTGGTCAGAAGGCTAGGTAAGGGAGTGCTACCCAAAGTGTGGGCCACGGACCAGCAGCATCAGCATCACTTGGGAGCATGTTAAAAATACAGATTCTCATTAACTAACTAACAAATAAACAAACAAATAAATAATGGGGCACCTGGGTGGCTCAGTTGGTTAAGCCTCCAACTGTTTTTTTTTTAAATATTTTTTTTAATTATTTATTTCTAGGGCAGAGAGAGAGAGAGAGACAGCATGAGCAGGGGAGGGTCAGAGAGAGAGGAGCACAGACTCTGAAACAGGCTCCAGGCTCTGAGCTGGCAGTCAGCACAGAGCCCGGCGGGAGCTCGAACCCACGAACCACGAGATCATGACCTAAGCGAAAGTCGGACGCTTAACCGACTAAGCCACCCAGGCGCCCCAAGCCTCCAACTGTTTTTAAAAAAATTTTAGGGGCGCCTGGGTGGCTTGGTCGTTGATCATGGGTTCGCAGCCCGCTCGAGGCTCTGGGCTGACAGCCAGCTCAGAGCCTGGAGCCTGTTTCAGTCTGTGACTTCCTCTCTCTCTGACCCTCCCCTGCTCACACACACTAGAAATAAATAAAAATATTTAAAAAAATTTTTTTAGGGGCACCTGAGTGGCTCAGTTGGTTAAGCGTCCAACTTCAGCTCAGGTCATAATCTCACGGTTCGTGGGTTCGAGGCCCACATCGGGCTCTGTGCTGACAGCCAGCTCAGAGCCTGGAACCTGTTTCAGATTCTGTGTCTCCCTCTCTCTCTCTGACCCACCCCTGTTCACGCTGTCTCTCTCTGTCTCTCAGAAATAAAACAATAAAAAAATTTTAAATATTTTTTAATGTTTTTTTTCTTAAGTTTTATTTATTTTTGAGAGACAGAGAGAGACCGAGCATGAGTGGGGGAAGGATAGAGGGAGACAGAGACACAGAATCTGAAGCAGGCTCCAGTCTCTGAGCTGTCAGCCTGGAACCCGAAAGGGGGGCTCGAACTCACGAACCGTGAGATCATGACCCGAGCCAAAGTCAGATGCTTAACCAACTGAGCTCCCCAGGTACCCCCTTAACGTTTATTTTTGAGAGACAGAGCACAAGTGGGGGAGGGGCAGAAGGGAGACACAGAGTTCGAAGCAGGCTCCAAGCTCTGAGCTGTCGGCACAGAGCCCAATGGGGGGCTCAGACTCACGAACCGTGAGATCATTACCTGAGCCGAAGCCAGATGTTTAAGCAACTGAGCCACTCAGGGGCCCCAAGCTTCTGACTCTTGATCTTTACTTAGGTAATGATCTTGTGGTTCATGAGATGGAGCCCCATGGCAGGCTCTGTGCTGACAGAAGGAGCCCCATGACAGGCGCCCCTAAGAAAAAATTTTTAATGCAGATTCTCAGGCCCTGCCCAGACCAGGGCTGACTGAAAAAATCTCTGAGGCTGGGACCTAGGAATCCGCCTGTTTCCTAGCTCTCCAGGTGGTTTGAGGCTCATTAAAGTTTAAACACCCATACCCTTCCGGACCCGGAGGTACCTTGAGATTGGAGAGCTGCCCGAAGTTCTTGCCGCACACGTTGCACTCGTACAGGGTTTTGCCATTCTCTTTCTTCAGGGGGTAAGGCAGCTCCGCGGTGCCTGTCCGGGAGCCCAGTGGGGCCCGCCTTGCGGGAGCCACCCTACCAGCACTCTTTCGCCCTGAGGAGTAGGTCCTGGCGGCTCCAGGGCCTGGATTCCAGGCCCGGAAAGGTTGGGTGTGGCCAGAGGCTTGGGAGGCCCCCGGGTGAGGGTGCAGGGTCTCCCTCTGGGCCATGGGGTGCCCAGGCTCGTTGACACTTACCAGCAAGTTGGGCAGAGCCATGCTGGGGAGGGAGGGATCTGGGAGCCGCCTGAAGAGGCGGGGGCATCGGACAGAAGGTAGGGCCCCATAGGTGAACAGGTAAGGCGGAGGCAGGAGAAGCGGATGCGGATATGGATACGCAGGATAGAAGGGGTGGAGGCAGAATGGGAGCTCTTTGGAGATGGGAGTGAGAAGCAGGCAGGACAGACAGGAGCAGAAAGTTAAAGGGCTGCGGCTCCCTCTGTCCTGCCAGGTAGGTGGGCAAAAGCTGCTGCGGTCAGAGAAGGATGGGCAGGGGGTGCCCTCGCCAGCTCTTTCCCGCTGGCTTCCCCTCTGGTCCCTGCTCGCAGGGTGCTTGGCCGTGAGTTTCTCGCCATCAGTGGAGGCATCATGCAGCCCTGGTGGCTGGAGCTCTGAGCAGGAAAAGGAAGATGGCGGTCAGGGCCCCACAGCCTGGGGAAAGCACTGCTTCCCATCTAAGCTGCCCTGCTCAGGCTGGGAAAGCACTGTAGCCTTCCAAGCCTGTTGGGTGACTTGGGCAGGTGTTTCCCCTCTCTGGGCCTTCCTGGTCTGCACTTGGACTTGTCGACAAAACGGGCTAGTATTTCTGCCGTTCTCAACACTTTTAGGGAAAGAAGACAATTCAAGGAGCCTATTAGAGGGGACGTCTGGGTGGTTCAGTCGGTTGAGCGTCAGACTTCGGCTCAGGTCATGATCTCAGTTCGTGGGTTCGTGCCCCACGTCCTTCTGTGCTGACAGCTCAGAGCCTGGAACCTGCTTCGGATTGTGTGTCTCCCTCTCTCTCTGCCCCTCCCCCACTCATGCTCTGTTTCTGTCTCAAAAAGAAATAAACATAAAAATAAAAAAAAAATTTATTAGACACCCAAGTGGAGAAGCCAAGTAGGTAGTTGGATGAATTGATCTGGATTTGTTTGTTTGATTGCTTGTTTATCTGTTTGGTTTGGAGTTTATAAAGGAGAGGTCCAAGCTGAAGACATAAATCTGGGTGCCGGGGCCCCGACGAGACTACATAAGGATGACTCCTGATCTGCAGTGTCCAAAATGGTAGCCACTTGACACATGTGATGACATTCAAATTAATTAAAATAAGGGCAACAAAAATTCAGTTCTTCATTCACACAAGCCACGTTTCAAAAACTCAGCAGGTACGGTAGTAAACAGCCCAAGTATGGATCATTTCCCTCTTGCAGGAAGTTCTGCCCAACAGTGCTACCCTCCATGAAGTGAACAAGAGAGGTGGGAAAGAAGAGGAGAGGTGACACTAATGGGTGGGGGAGGGGAGGGAAGAAGCCTCTGGACTGAGTTATGGAGCATGGGGATATTTAGGAGGCAGACAGAGAAGAGCTAGGAAGAGAGACTGAGACGCAACAGCCAGGGACATGAGAGATAAGTTAGGAGGGATAGAAGGTGAAATACTGAAAAGAAAAAATGTCACAGAGTAGATTGTCCACTTGGATCCTCATTTATTCACTCAGCCAACTTCACTGAACTGTTTCACTCTGTGCTCTGTGCTGGGGAAATAAGGGACAGGGCAGTATAGTCCCTGCCCTCCAGGAGGTCACAGTTATGAGACGAAACAGTGCATTACAATGCAACAAATCTGGAACAGAGGTATAGTGACATCCTACTCCCATGGAAGAAGAAACTGGCTTCGGTGATGTGCCCAAGGTCACAGAGCCAGAAAGGGCAGAACCAGGACTCCATCCTCAGCTCTCTGGCTCCCAATCAGTGCTCCTATCTTATAATAAACACTCCTCTAGCTCAAACATTCTAGGCAGACAGAGCGCCATCCTCAATCCCAGGACTTGGGCTACCCCTACTCCACCTCCTCTGGCTCCTCCCCGCCCCAGGCTAGGACTCCAGGCCAAAATGTGGAAGTAAAGCGTGCCTGAGGCTCCGTCCTCACCAAAGACACTGGGTCCCCTCCCTTTCCTGGTCTGAAACCTAAGAGTCCTCTCTCACCTCCTGTCTCCATCAGGGTGCAGCTCTCTGCCCTGGCTTACTTGTGCTCAAGGTGTCGTTTCTGAGACCTTCCAGGGCCATGCCCCGGGGTGCTGGCTGCAGAGCACACAGGTATATGTCCAGGCCCTGGGGACAGGTCAGCAAGGCAGAGCTGGCTGATGCCAGCGGCAAGGGGCACAGCCAGCTGGCACGCGATGATTCATGGGCATCCACAGTGTCAGAAAGTGGCCTGCAAGCTGAGAAGACCTGGCAGAAAGGGGGTCAGGGGTCAGGGGCCTGGGGGTGGGGGCCTGGGACACCTGTGTTCCCAGGATGGTCCCAGCTCTAGTTTGGTTTCCAAAAGAGGAGAAGCTAAGACCCACCCTCCACCATGTCTATCACTCAGATGGCTTCCCCATCCCTCATTTGAAGATTTCCCCAGAGACTTTCGTACCCACCCCACTACTGCCCTCCTCCTGCCCTCTAGAACCCCCCCCCCAAGCCCTGTTCTCTCTCCCACACTTCCTTCTGAGCCCCTTGGCCTCACTGTGTCTCGGACCATCTACTGTGTCTTGAATGGAGCCTAGATGAACCTGGAGAAAATCCTCATCAAAGACTGTAAACCCCAGAAGATGGCCCTGAGCTCCCCTCCCCATAAGGCCCAGGCCTTGGTCATACAGCCAAGCCAAGACTACAGGCGCTATCCCCTCTCACGCCCCACAGGAAAGATCTGGCCCCTAGGGCATGAGAGAGGGTAATTGGTGCCCCAAGAGCACATCCCTGTGATGTACTGGGTGAAGCAGGCGTGCTCAGAACCCGGAGGCAGGGGGAATCTGGTCCTTTCAGATTCCCCCCGCCCCTTCATCCTAACATCCGCTCCCTTTGTAAGCTTGCTGACCTCAAAGATTGGGCTGGGACCCCTCCTTACCTGGTTGCCTTGGCAGAGCTGGAAGTCCAGGCTGGAGGACAGGGAGCTCCCTGTCCTCCCCAGAGGCTGTGTCTTGTGGCAACAACCCGATTCCGGAGCAGACTCGCCCTTCATGCACCTACTACCTGATGGGAAGACAGGTCAGTCACAGGTGAGCCATGAAGGACCTCCACACAGGAGCCCGGCTTCTCAAGCTGGCTCTTCAACTACACCACCGTGTGACTTTGAGCCAGTCACTGCCCCCTCCTGGCCTCAGCTTCCCCACAAAACACGAGGGTTGGACAGGCTGATATCTAAGGACTCGGTACTGACATTTAGAATCCAACGATGCACTCTCGGTAGGTGCAGGAAGAAGATTAAATGGAGACGATCGGAGGTGAGGAGCTTTTCTGGGCAGCAGAGGACAGTCTGAGAGAGCAGGTCAAGAGTCCCCTGGGTCCCCTGACCGGCCGACAGGAAGATGCTCTGACTGTTCAGCTGTCTGCTTCTCTGCCTTTCACCGAAGGCCACAGAGCACAGGGACCACTCGAGTGCCCCAGGGTTCATTCCCCTTCTCCTCCGTCACCACGCCTCCCTCCTCCTCAGTGCCCCTTGGACCCTAGCACGTTCACTAGAGCGTCTTCCAAAGCACAGCCTCCTTTTCCTCTTCCCCGACTCCTCCCAACCTTGCCCAACAGAGGCTCTCCACCTACCTGCGTGATGCTCTTCACCCGCTTCTGCAGAAGTTCCCTCTGAAGGGTGCAGGGAGGTGGGCAGGCGGGCAGCCACTGCCTGTGGTTGAGGCCCCAGTGAGTGTGAGGGATGACTGGAAGGTGCTTCATTTGAAGTTGCCACAAGTAGGAAGAAGAAGGGAGGCAGGCAGGCGGGGGCCCTGAGAGACCCGATGACGGGACCCACCCACCAGCCTTTACCTACCTGTGGTAACTCTGCAGGATGACGTGCTGATCTGGAAACACTACAGACAAGTATTGGAAAGTCAGGGTGTGGAGGTGGGGCAGCTGGGGTGGGACTATGTCTGGTTCTCAGAGAACTCAGGCGGCTGAGGCCCAGAGCAAGGCTCAAGGGCTGGAGCCGGGGTCCTTCTGGAGACAGCGGCCCGGCCGTCAGAGCCGGGCAGTGACGATGACGGGGAGGACAATGATGGTGGCGCAGGGTCAGGGACAGTTACAGACACAGGCAAGAGCAGGCAACACAGAAGGATACGGGGTGGAGCAGAGAAGAGAAGGAATCTGATCTCGCAGAGCAGAGGCCCCGAAGGCAGCAAATACACCTTCTATCTCTTGCCCCATCTCTGATCTACAAATCCTGAGAAATCCTTTCTCTCATCCCGATATTGCGCTGAGGCCCCCAACAGGGGTAATTGGTGATTCAAGGACGTAGCAAAATGTGTGTAAGGAATGACTAGATATCAAAAGGAAAAGTTCCATTGTCTAGGAAGCAGTTTTTTAGGCCAGGCAATTTCATGATTTCTGGGAGCAAGAAAAGGCACATCATTTCTGGAGACTCAAATTCTGCCCAGTTGGTGTGTCTATAATCACACAATGTCTGGCCCTGTGTGACACAAGTCCAACCAGTCATCAAACTCCACCCAGCCCTCCCATCGAGGTGGCCTGGAGCACAGAGGGACATCCTGGACTCTCCACTCTGGGCAGGGGCATGTTACTGGTGTTTCTCTGCCAGCCCAGCCCCTGGCTGGTGACAACCTCTACCATGGCCTCCATCACTTCCTATCAGAGTTATTTGCCCACATACCTGACCCTTATGTGCCTGTGAGTTTCTCCAGGACAGGGACCATTGTCTACTCATTTTTATTTCTGGTGCAGACATCTGTTGGGTTTCTTGGATGCTCAGAATGTGGAACCTCCCCCCACCATGCGTCTGGAGGGAGGAAGAACGCACTTCCCACTATAAAAGCCGAGATGACCGCACATTTGATTCCGACCTCCCTGTCCCAGCGTGTGATGCAGGCACATGACATGGACTGGACTCACTGGATGTTCTCTTCCAGACTGGATCAGAAACCAGTGGCCCTAAAGTGGCAGGTCAGTGGAGACTCCAGTCTGCACATCACGCCACGTCAGCTTCCAGAGCAACAGAGGAAAGAAGGGGGTTCATAGGACATTGCAGAATCCTCTCTGGTCCTGGAGGGTCCCAGCTTCTCCTGATCCAGCGCATTCTCCAAGTCTGGCTCTACAGCCTTTCTAGACATTCTGTAAGCTTCCCCATATCTTTTTAATGAACTGCTTTTCTTAAATCCTCCTGAAATGGTTTCTATAGCTTAACCCAAGAATCCTGCATACTATATGCCCAGAACAGAAGATGAAGCACAGCATTCAGGCTGGAATAGTCAAGGATCTGAGTAGTTATTTACCTGTACAAAGAGCTTCCTGCCTTTCTCAGCCGCCCTCTCAGTACCCTTCAGATTAGTGAAGGAGCTCCTCCCTGGTGCCGCTTGTGGTCTCGATCCACCCAAACTCCATGCCCCCAAAGCTAGAGCCCTCCCAGCCTCCAAGGCCACAAGTCTGCCTTCCCTACAGCCTTGTTGGAATCACAGAGGAGTCAGGGCCTGGCCAGGCACCCAGAGAAAACTCCAGTCTCATCTCCGAGAAGGAGTCAAATACACCTTTGGCTTCCATCTTCCACCTGCCAACTCCACTCTGTCCTGACTTCACACTCTGCTCCCAGCTCTCAGCACAGTCTGTAAACCTCTTGATCAGGAACAAAGAGGGAAGGAGACTTGGAGATTTCTGGCTGTCCAGTCCCTGAAAGTCTTGGCTAGGAATGTCCTGGACATAGGCCCTCAAGTTCCCACCCAAAACAGCCCCTACCTGCCAACACCTTCTTTGTTCTCATCTCCTGGGCCCTGCGAGGTCTTCTGCCCTGTCAGCCTCCAAGTCCACCCTGATGTCATTAGCCTAACTGTGGTGTCATCATGTTTCTCATCTCTGGGGAGTAGCACAGGCAGGACCCCAGCCCCTTAGCCAGGGAATCTATGTAGATACCTGGCCCCAGGTGAGAGACCCAGGCCAAGGCAAGTCCTCAGTGACCACAGGGGGGCTTGGGAAGTGCCTGTGGAGGGAGACAGGATTCAGAGCCTTCAGAGGTCAATGGGAGACATCAGAAAGGCCTTTGACAAGAGCTGGAAGGCTGGACAGGGGTCCTCAGGCTCTTGGTTCATGGACACTTACTTTCTTCTTCTTTCTGTTAATTACAAAATAAAACATACCAGTGGTAAACATTTCAAACAGCAGAGAATAAAAAGACCAAAAAAAAAAAAAAAAAGGAAGCTCCCCTTCTTCACAATTTCCCAGGGACCATTGTGAATTTTTTGGTGTTTATCCCCCTGACATTTATGTATGAACCTACAAAAGAGTAAGTGAATTTTTTAACTTTGTTTTTATGCAACACAGATTACATGATACATATACTGTCCCTCAGCTCCTTCTATCCCACAGTCTACTGTGGCTGTCATTCCAGAGTAAACACGTTTGCCTCCTCCTTTTTCCTGATTGTATAGTGTTCCGTGGCAGGGATGGACAAACTGGGTGGCACTCCTGTATTGTGAACTCCCATTATTCTCTGTTCCACACAAGACTGGAAAAGACCTCCATGTGGAAGTAATATGCAGAGTGATTAGGAATATTAGCTCTGCTGGACTTAATCCCAGTTCTGGGCCCTTATGACTTAACCTCTCTGTGCCTCCTTTCCTCATCTGTCAAATGAGGATATTAATAGTACTTGTTTCAGTGTTCTTTTGAAAATTCCTCAAGTTGATTCACATAAAGCTCTTACAGCAGTGCCTGGCCCAAAGCAAGCACTTGACAAATGTGGATTAATGTTAACATTGTATATCAGTCTTTGCCTAGTTAGGCAAGTATCTGCAAGTCAGCTTCCTAAGAGTGTTACGATTGTGATGAATGTTCCTGGCTCATTTTGGACAGACCAGAATTTGAGCAGCACACTCGGAAAGATTAACTACATTCTGTTTTATTTCTTTATTCATTAGCTCCTAGTTGGAGACCATTGGGCTCACCCAACGCTGTCCTGCCCCCACGCCAGTCCACACACCACAATAATTATAGCTTTTGGTGTTTGGGTGCTCACCATGTGCCAGGAACCCTGCAAAGCACCTTGACATGTTTTATTTAACTCAGTCAGCACAATGACCCTCCAAGATGGGTGCTATTATTCCTGTTTTACAGGCAAGAAAACTGAAACTGAGAGAAAGAAAGTGACTAGCTTAAGATCACATGACCCAAGTTGGGACTGCAATGTCCCAGAGAGGAAGGAGAGCTCAGGGAAGAACTACTGGATGGGTTGGGGCGCCTGGGTGGCTTAGTTGGTTATGCGTCCGACTTTCGCTTAGGTCATGATCTCGCGGTTCATGGGTTCGAGCCCCGCGTCGGGCTCTGTGCTGACTGCCAGCTCAGAGCCTGGAGCCTGTTTCAGTCTGTGACTCCCTCTCTCTCTGGCCCTCCCCTGCTCACGCTCTCTCTCTCTCTCTCTCCTAGAAATAAATAAAACATTAAAAAAAAAAAAGAACTACTGGATGGGCAGAGGTAAAAAGAGTCACAAACATGGAACAGTAGAGTCTGGATTCCCTTTAGGACTATGAGAACTCTGTCTTAGTCACTGGACCAGTTGCTGGGACTATAGCCCATAGGAATATGACCTAGACCTTGGAAATTCACAGTTCAGTTATCAGAAGGCTTGCTGGATGCTGCTGAAATAGAAATTGGGATGCAACTCTCAGGACTTATTATTATTAGAATAGGCACCCTCTACTTTGGGAAGCAAAGCACAGCCAGGGGTGTCGGACTGGCTTGTGCAGTAAGAAGGGGACACAATGGAACCACAGGCAAAAACCCTAGTTCCTCTTTGAAAACCTCAAAAGCCTCTCCAGTCCATCACCATGGCCACCTCCAAACATTTGTCCAGTCAGCTGAGCTCTTGGTTGGGGCAGTGCATGGGTCCTGGAGCTGTTGCATTGATAATTTGAAGGACACCAGGTAAGGAATCCAGGTCAGGAGGAGATCTGGGACCATCACTGGTTCAGAGGGTTAAGCAGCTGTGTGGGATGTGACTCTGAGAACAGAGTTAGGGGTGGGGAGCTCCATGCTCTCACCTCACTCTGCTCTGTGGTTGACACCTCCCTCCCCCTGCCTGACACCCACTTATCTCATCTCCCTGGACAGTCTGTCAGAGGCAATGAGTTCATTTTGGCTTCACACCCTAGGGCGGGGAGATCCTGAGATAGGGTGCAGCTTTCACATCTGCAGAAGGGGCCTCAAACTCTTGCACCTTCTCCTACATCTACCTGTGACTTTCCAGTCCTGAGGATAAAGTTAAGAGATGTCTTCAAACGACATCTGAATCATCCTACCCATCCTCTCATCTCACCCATTCCAAGCAGAAAGGAGCCAAAAAAAGATCAAATCCAGTAGGATTTGAATTCAAATCCAGTAGGACTGATATACTCTTAACTGCTATGCAATGCTACCTGGCATGCACATGGATGTCCTTTGCACTTTTGTATGAAATGGACCAATTAAAGTCTACCTGTATGTCCACTATTAGAGGAATGCTGCATAATATGTGCATCCCTGTGACAAAATACTGTGTAGTCAGGAAAAAGCAAGGAGTACATTTACTGAGTGATTCCTATATGCTACACCTCTTTATAATCATCTCTAATCTTCTTCAAATGCTTTCAAGGTAAAAAAAAAAAAATCTTCCAAGAATTACTAATGTCCTCATCCAGCTCTCAGTCTTGGGTTCCTAAGTTTGAGCCCCACATTGGCCATAGAGATTACAAAAAATATGTATAATAAAAGATAAGTGTTGACAACAGTGTAGAGAAATCTGCTACCAACTGAGCCACCCAGGTGCCCTTTATTATATATGTTTAAAAATCACAACCATCTGAGGTGCCTAGATGGCTCAATGGGTTGGGCATCTGGCTCTTGGTTTTGGCTTTGGTCATGATCCCATGGTTTGAGGGATCAAGCCCCCTGTTGGACTCTGCACTCATGGTGCAGACCCTACTTGGGACTTTCTCTCTCTCCCTCTCTCTCTGCCCCTCCCCCACTCGTGTTCTCCCTCTCTCTCTCAAAATAAATAAACATTTAAAAAATTACAACCATCCTAGTGCTGCTACAGGTACTTGTTTGGATACCTGTTTTCATTTCTTTTGGGTACACGTCTAGGAGTAGAATGGCTGTGTCGTAGGGTAATTCTTAATTTGACTCTTTGAGGAACCACCAAGCTGATTTCCACAGTGGCCACACCATTTTGCATTCCCACCAACAATGTATGAGTGTTTCAATTTCTCTACAACTCTACCAATGCTTATTTTACTTAAAAATGAAATTAAAGTCACTCTTTTCCTTTATTGATGCTTAACTGACTGAGCCATTCAGGTGCCCCCTTTTCCTTTATTGATGGAATCTTTTGAAGCACAAAAATTTTTAATTTTAGGGGCATCTGGGTAGCTCAGTTGGTTAACTGTCCAACTCTTGCTTTCAGCTCAGATCATGATCTCACAGCTTGTGAGATCAAACCCTGCGTCAGACTCTGCACTGTTAGTGTGGAGCCTGCTTCAGATTCTATCACTCCCTTTCTCTCTGCCTGTCGCCTGTTCATTCACTCTCTCAAAATAAATAAACATTTTTGAAAGATAAAATAAGTTATTGTGTTTAAAGATGTGAAAAGACAACCCACAAAACAGGAAAAAATATTTTCAAATACTATACCTGATAAAGAATTTGTATTCAGGGGCTCCTGGGTGGCTCAGTCAGTTGAGTGTCTGACTTCGACTCAGGTCATGATCTCACAGTTCGTGGGTTCGTGCCCCGTGTAGGGCTCTGTGCTGACAGCCAGCTCCGAGCCTGGAGTCTGCTTTGGATTCTGTGTCTCCCTCTCTCTCTGACTCTCCCCTGCTCACGCTGTCTCTCTCTCTCTCTCTCTCTCTCTCAAAATAAATAAAATGTTAAAAAAATTTTAAGAAAGAATTTGTATCCAGAATATATAAACAACTCTTACAACTCAATAAGAAAGGAAAAATGGCCCAACTAAAAATATGCAAAAATGTTCATTCAGACATTTCTCCAAAGAAGATATATAATTAGCCAGTAAGCATGTAAAGAAGTGTTCAACATCATATGTCATTAGGACAGAGCAAATCAAAACCACAGTGAATCACTGTTTTGCTCCTATTAGAATGGTTATAATTTTTAAAATATATATATAATAAGGGACACCTAACTGGCTAAATCAGTAGAGCCTTGATCTCGAGATCATGAGTTCAAGCCTCACACTGGATATAGAGATTACTCAAAAAAAAAAAAATATATATATATATATGTATGTATGTATGTATGTATAATAAAAGACGAGTGTTGGCTCAAAGCAGAGAAATCAGAATCCTTATACATTGCTGGTGGGAATGTAAAATGGTGCAGCCACTGTAGAAAATAGTTTGGTGTTCTTCAAAAAGTTAAACAGAGAGTTACCAAATGACCCAGCAGTTCTACTTAGACATATATACCTAAGAGAATAGAAAACATATGTCCATATAAAAACTTGCACACAAATATTCATAGCAGCGTTAGTTTTTTGTTTTTTTGAGGGAGTGCCTGATGCAAGGCTCAATCCCCACCCCTCCCACAGCATTAGTTATAAAGCTAAGAAATGGAAACAATCCAAGTGTCCATCAGTTGATTAATGGATAGGGCGCCTGGGTGGTTCAGTTGATTAAGCCTCTGACTCTTGATTTCAGCTCAGATCATGATCTCACTATCTGTGAGATTGAACCCCATGTGGGGCTCTGCACTGGGCACGGAGCCTGTTTAAGATTCTATCTCTCTTCCCCTCCACACCTCCCCTGGCTCTTGTAAGCGCATGCTCT
Source organism: Proteles cristata cristata (assembly GCA_017311185.1). Taxonomy (NCBI): domain Eukaryota; kingdom Metazoa; phylum Chordata; class Mammalia; order Carnivora; family Hyaenidae; genus Proteles; species Proteles cristata. Next base: position 184,412 of record JAESUZ010000634.1, read on the forward strand.
CTCTCTTCCTTTCTCTCTCAAAAAAAATTGATGAATGGATAAACAAAATGCCGTACATTCTCAATGGAATATTCTTCATCCATGAAAAGAAATAAGGTACTTACACATGCTTATAGACACTGAAACCTTTTGTTAAGTGAAAGAAAGAAGCCAGTCACAAAGGTGACATATGATTCCACTTATGTGAAATGTCCAGAACAGGCAAACCTATGGAGACAGAAAGTAGATTAGTGGTTGCCTAGAGCAGGTGTTTTGGGGGGCAAATGAGGAGTGTCTACTTTTACTGATGAAGATGTTCTAAAATAAATCATGGTTGTTGCACAACTCTGTGAATATGCTAAAAACGACTGATTTGTACACTTTTTAAAAGTTTGTTTATTTATTTATTTATTCATTTATTTATTTATTCATAGAGCGTGCTCACATGAGTGGGGGAGGGGCAGAGAGAGAGAGAGGGAGAATCCCAAGCAGGGCCCACACAGTCAGCACAGAGCCCACAGCAGGGCTCAATCTCACGAACTGCAAGGTCATGACCTGAGCTGAAACTAAGAGTCAGATGCTCAACTGACAGAGCCACCCAGATACCTCTGAACTGCACACTCTAAATTGCATAATATATGTATTATATCTTAAAACTGTTAAGAAAAAGAGAGAAAAATGGGTGTATTCTTGTTTTCCTGACACTGGGATGCCTTCTTGGAGTTTCCCATAAATGCCTCATGCTGGAATGGCAGTTCTAAGAAACGAGTCCTCAGTGAAGTCTCTATTAAAATCTATATGTCAGCATCCCCACACTATTAACCTAAGGGTATGCAAGCAAGACCAGGCCCTGGGCAGAATAATTCAAGGCACAGACTCTGCCCTGGCAGAAATGGTGGTGGAAATGGTGGCTTGGCCTCTCCAGCCCTTGTTTCCTCCTAGTGAGCCTTCCTGTACTGCACAGGAAGACACAGGGGGAACATGGAAGAAAAAAAAAAAAACACTACATTTTTCAGACTCCCTTGCAGCTAGGATTCTGGGTGTGAATATGGTTCTGCTAATCTAGATACATTTGGATAAAATTTGGAGGGTGAAAGTGAAGAGGTCAAAGGCGCTAAGTCAGCCATTTTTGCAACAGTGTCCTAACAGGATCCATGACACCCCAGGGTCAAGGTTTGAAGCATCTTTTTTTTTTTCTTGGTATGGATCCCAATCCGTTTTATGTTGAATGAATAAATGAGGCAGGCAAAGAAGAGGAAGGATTCTAGGCAAAGGCTTGGAGGCAGGAGACAGTTTGGTTCTTCTGGGTTTCTGTATCCCTTACATTTCTTTCAAGGGACACAATAAGCCCTTCTAGGGCTTGACCCCTTACAAATACTTTCATCTCCCTTGTAGTCTGATAATCTCCCAAAAGCCCAGTGAGATGAGCAAGGCACTACTCTACCTGCCAATGGAGAAACTGATCTTTGGAGAGGGAAAGTGATTTTCCCATGGTCCCATGGGAACCTTGGTGGCCTTGTTGAGAGAACTTAGGTGTCCCTGCTCTGAGGTTTGGCTCTAACCTGCCTCCCTGCTGCAGGGAGAGGACCCAGAATCTTCCTCAGTGGATTGATGAAACCATGAGATTGAGAACGCATACAAAATAATGGTGATAATAATAATGAAGAGGAGAAGAAGAATTGGAACTTTTCTGTTGTTATGATAGATTTCTTTTAGTGAGTGAAGTGCTAGACATCTATTCCCTCATTCATTCCTCGCCACAACCCTAGGGGGTGGCTATTCTTTCTCCTATTTTACAGTTAAGAAACTGATCTCAGAAAGGCTCTTTAACTTGTCTGGAATCACACAGCCAATAAGCAGCAGAGCTGAATCATAAGCAAAGCCTGTTAAGATTTTTATCATCTTTGCTCATGTACAAAGAACGAGGGATGTAGAACCACTGAGATGCAGTGTTTATGCTTAGGACCAGGACAACCTCTGCGCCCTGGTTAGGAGGCACTGTCAAGGCCAGACAGATTCCTCTGAGCACCAGAGTCAAGAGTCTTGGAGGAAAGCCCATGGTTCCCACTCTTGTTGCCATAATTCTGTCACAACAGACATTTACAGATGCCAGGTAGGTGCCTAGCACAGCTGGGATGCAAATGTAACCCAAACACCCAGGCTTTACCAGGCCTGGGAGTAAATGAAGCCATGTTAAAAGAAACGACTTAAATTTCATTCTAACCCAAACTTGAAGTCTCCCTCAATTATTTCTCCTTGAGGTAGTTCAATATTTTTGTTAATAGCCCAATGCCCCAGAGTCAACCAGACTAAGTTTGAATCCCATCCCTGCCACTTTAGCTTGAACCTCAAGCAACTTCTGTAACGTGCAGCGTCAGGGACTGAGAGGGTACATACAACCTAGGTGGGTTTGGGCCAGCTCTTCACAAACTCATTTTCCCATAGAACACTCATAAAGAAAGAATATAGTAGGACACTTACAGGAGGTCATGACCTCCAGATTTAAGGAGCTATCCCAGCTGCTCATAAAGCACCAGACGTGTCACAAATTAACTGCCACAAGAAATGATAAAAAATTGATTCCTATTTGGAGTAGACAGTAAGCATGGAGTATCACAGTCACGGAAACTATAAGAAAAGTTGCAGGACACAGTGAAATTATGAAATATCTTTTTTTAATGTTTATTTTGGAGAGAGAGAGAGAGAGAGAGAGAGTCTGAGAGCGGGGGAGGGGCAAAAAGAGAGGGAGACACAGAATCCGAAGCAGGCTCCAGGCTCTGAGCTGTCAGCACAGAGCTCTCCACGAGGCTTGAACTCATGAAACCGTGAGATCATGACCTGAGCCAAAGTTGGATGCCCAACCGACTGAGCCACCCAAGCGCCCCAAATTAATTTTAAAAGAAAAAATATCACTAGCCTTGATTGTGCTTTTGAATACTATATGAAGGAGCAGCTGGGTGGTTCAGTCGGTTGAGTGTCCAACTTTGACTCCGGTCATGATCTCACAGTCCAAGTGCCGCATCGGGCTCTCTGCTGTCAGCCAGCAGCCTGCTTTGGATCCTCTGCCCTTCTCTCTCTGCCTTTCCCCTGCTCATGCTCTCTCTCAAAAACGAATAAATATTTAATGGGGCTCCTGGGTGGCTTAGTCGGTTAAGCGTCCGACTTTCGCTTGGGTCATGATCTCGCGGTTCGTGGGTTCGAGCCCACGTCGGGCTCTGTGCTGACTGCCAGCTCAGAGCCTGGATCCTGTTTCAGTCTGTGACTCCCTCTCTCTCTGACCCTCCTCTGCTCACGCTGTCTCTCTCTCTGTCTCCTAGAAATAAATAAAACATAAAAAAAAATTAAAAACGAATAAATATTTTAAAAAATAGAATACTACATGAAGTCTCAAAAAACATTTTGGAAAATTCTGAATGCCATGGATTCTTAGCCAAGGGATAATTGAGACTGTGGACAGAAGATACAGGACAGAGTGAGAACTCGGGGTTCTAGCATAATACCATCACTGACTTGCTCTGGGAGCTTCCTTAAGTTACTTCTTTAGTTTCTACACCTTAAAACGGGTGCAAACAAGGGAAGCTCATACCCGTCTCAGGACCTGTCATTCAGTGCCCCTTAGAGACAGACTCCCAGGCAGAGGACTTCATGGCAATGTAACTGCTTTTGTGGCATCAGGGCCTGCTGTTCCTGCACTGCTCACCTTAGGAGTGTGAAACAGGGACATAGGTCCCCACCACCCTCTGCCGTGGCCTTCCTGAGCAGACTGACTCCGTTTCTGTGCTTCTGGTTCCCCTCTGTCAGCTGTCAGAGCAGCTGTGGGTGCTGGAAGGTGAGGAGACTTTGGAAAGGAGACTGTGAAGGGGTGCCTGGTGGCTCAGTCGGTTAAGTGGCCAACTTCGATTCAGGTGATGATCTCACGATTCGTGAGTTCGAGCCCTGTGTCGGGCTCTGTGCTGACAGCTCAGAGCCTGGAACCTGCTTCAGATTCTGTGTCTCCTCTCTCTATTCTTCCCCTGCTCACATTCTGTCTCTCTGTCTCTCAAAAATAAATAAATGTTTAAAAAAAAAAAAGGAAAGGGGACTGTGGTAGACAGGGGTAAGGTGTCACCTTCCAAAATAACCCTTGGTCACTTTGTTTTTTTTTAAATTTTTTTTTTTAATTTTTTTATTTATTTCTAGGAGAGAGAGAGAGAGACAGCGTGAGCAGGGGAGGGTCAGAGAGAGAGGGAGTCACAGACTCTGAAACAGGCTCCAGGCTCTGAGCTGGCAGTCAGCACAGAGCCGACGCGGGGCTCGAACCCACGAACAAAAAAAAAAAAGGAAAGTGGACTGTGGTAGACAGGGGTAAGGTGTCACCTTCCAAAATAACCCTTGGTCACTTTGAAGCAAACTCTGCACCACCTTGTTTCCTGGAAACCCTCAGAGGCTCAGTGAAGGAGGGCGTTTTTAAGAAATGTAGTCTGGTGCAAGATCACAAGGCTTTCTGGACAGATGAGGGACAAGCCCAGAGTCTGAAGGCCCAATCAGATTTGGAGGGGGATCAGGGAGCACAATGAGGAGGAAGGTCAAGGTTAGTGGTGAGAAGGTCAGGGCGGAAGATCCCCAGGAGCAGAGTCTGTGTCTCCCCCATCTAACTAGGGGCTCCTAGATGGTCATGTCCTAGTCCCCCCTTGAAATGTATCTTGCATTAAATCAGAAGTTTCATGTGGAGCCTCCAAAATGCAGCCTTGTCCACTCATCTCCCCAAGTCTAGAACAAGGCTTCTTCCCATCTCCCAGAAGTCTGCCTCTATCAGTGGCCTCCACACTCCTTCCAGAGATGCTGGCTGACTGCCACCTGAAGCCTTCTCTGGACTTTACTACCCATCTTAGGCCTTCTTCCTGCACACTTAGCCCAGGTCACTTCTGCTTGTTCAGCCACAACCCTTCTTTCCTCTTTAAGGGGCAGAGACCTCCAGCCAACCAGTGGACTCCTGGTAAGAGCTCTAACTTTGGGCATATACAAACAGTCCACAAAAAAGACCACATCCAGTAAACACAAACAGTGGCCACCCCTGCCTTCAGGCCGGCTGAGCATGAGGCACAATGCTCACACTTCAGCTCATTCCTTCAAGGCCCTTGTGTGCACTGGCCCTTGCTAGGTTGGCTGGGTGGCAGAGGCACTCCAGTCAAAAGCAGAAAGATCCTTGGCTTCTTGGAGTTGACATCCTCACAACAACTCTGGGGGCTAGGCATTATTGTTTCCATTTCATATTACCTAAGATCACAAAGCCACTAAGCAAGATTGACGTTCATGTTCAACTTTTTTCTAAAGTCAAGGCTCTTTAAGAAATTTGGGATATATGGGGTCTACAAACATAATTCCCTAGACAAATAGGAATACAGCTCCTGCTTATCACTTTCAGTTTGTAAAACACTTGGCTCCTTGAAGAGATGGTTGATCTCAGTGCTGGGCTGTGAAAGCATAGGTCAGCCTGGAACAGCAGAAAGTACCAGAAAGCAAGGAAGTGCTCCAAGAAAGATGAGGACCCAGGACCCAGGAAACAGTTTGGAGGGGTTCCTGCTGGCCCAAGTGAGGACAATGTAAGCATCAAAATAAATGATAGAATGGATTATAGCCCATTAAAAAATGGGAATCCATGAGTCCATTCTGATATGAATAAATGAGTAAACATATGGAGAAGGCAAATCTTTTCTAATAAATGAAGAGATAATGTAATTAGAAAATCACCATTTGATAACCATCACAGTAAAAACTGATTTAGCATCCAACCAATAGATGTTAAAACTACTCGGTGAAAGTCTGGAGTAACAAGATATTTATGTCACCTCAGCATATGTCCCTAAAAAACTCTTGTAGGGAAAATACAGTCACTGTGCAATGGAAGAAACCTGGCACTTCAACCAACCAATTCAACCTCAACACGTAATGATTCAAATAAATATCATTTCCTTCCTGACATGTACTGAGAGAGGAGTATCTTTCCTGTGATATGCCTGCCCCAAATGGAAAATTTGAATCTAATCAAGAGACAGCAGACAAACCCATATGGAAGAATATTCAACAAAATAATTGGCCTATTTTTTTTTTAAATGTCAGGTCATGAGGGGCACCTGTCTGGCTCAGTTGGCAGAACATGGGAGCCTTGATTTCAGGGTTATAAGTTTAAGCCCCACAATGGGTATAGAGATTCCTAAAAAACAAACAAACTTTAAAATATCAGGTCATGGGGCACCTGGATGGTTATGTCAGTTGAGCATCTGACTCTTGATTTTGGCTCAGGTCATGATCTCACGGTTCATGGGTTTGAGCCCCGTGTCCGGCTCTGTGTGGATGGCGCTGAGCATGGGGCCTGCTTGGAATTCTCTCCCTCTCTCCTACTCATGCACACACACACTCTCTCTCTGTCAAATAAATAAATTAAATTAAATGTGGAGAAACAACCCCCCCCAAAAAACGCCAAAGAATTAATTCCAGATTAAAGAGATAGGAATGTGAGAATTTAATGGAATAAGTAATCCTGAGTTGATTCTAGACAAGAAAAGCCATTATTAGAACTTTGGTAGGACAACTGAAAAAACTCAGGTAAGGTCTGTAGATTGTATTATATCATGTTGGCTTTGATAATTGTATTATGATTATGTTTGGGAATATTTTTGCACAGTATTTTGCACACTATTTTAAGAAGCACAGTCTGAAGTATTTAGGGATAAAGAGAATGATGTCAGCAATTTACTCTGAAATAGTTGAGTGTAAGAGAGGAAATGGGAGAGGAGAGAATAATAACAAGTGAGGTAGATTTCTAACATTTGAACAATCTGGGTAAGGGGATACAAGAACTCATTTATTCTTCTTGCAACTTTCTATAAATCTGAGATGATCTCAAATTAGAAAGTTATAACATCTGGCCATCAATGATCTCATCAGCAATTCACATACGAGTTGAAAAAGACAGTCCTAACACATCCTTATTTTACAAATGTGGGTACAAGGGTTTAGAATTAAGAGTACTTACTCAGGCTATTAAATTAGTAGGTGAAGAGTATTTGAACTCAGATGATGCTCTGGGGTGGCTCAGCCGCTGTCTGACTCTTGATCTCAGCTCAGGTCATGATCTCAAAAGTTTGTGAGATTAAGCCCTGAGTCGGGCTCTGCGCTGATAGCATGGAACCACCTTGGGATTCTCTCTCTCTCCTCTCTTTCTGCCTCTCCCCTTCTTGCATGCTTTCTCTCTCTCTCTCTCTCAAAATAAGTAAGTAAACTAAAAAAAAAAAAAAAAGGCTTTGAACCCAGATCTCCAAGCTTCAAGCTTCAGATCCAGGGATCTTCCACGTGGGTCTGAAGGATCATTATCATCCAGCGTCTGATGGGGATGCATCCATCACTCAGAGTCTCTATGCTAAGAAATCATACCGTTTAAGCCATTCTCACCTCCATCCCCCCACCACATCTCAACATACCTAAGCATGTCCGGTGCACTGGGCCCCCTTTGTCTGCAGCAATGCCTGGAAGTGGGTCTATGGAGATGCCCCTGACTCAGGCCTAACACACACCAGTGAAACAGACATCAAAGCCAACAAGGCCCCTTATGGCTGTTGGGTGGGTCAACATAACATGATGCAGGAATGAACTAAAGAACGAATGGAAAGCAGCACTTCCACAGACTGTCATTGTAGCCCAAAGACCTTGAATACTTCGAGGTGTCTCCTCTTCTGGAGGGGTTGGGGAAGGGCAGTCTGGCACTCTGTACCCCTCAACATCCTTCCCCCCAGGAACCAAGGGGCTGTTCTATCCCCTTAGCATTCTCATTACCCAGGAACTGTCCCCCAGGGCGTGTGGACCACAGAGGTAGGAGAGACTGAGCAAAGGGAAAGGGAGGGTCCAGGGACCAGTTAAGATCTGGAGCCAGAAGATGGGGCTCTGGAGTCCCACTCAGGCAGAGCCAAGTCTACTGGACCTGGAGAGTTTACAATTTAGGAGGCCCTCCATAAACAAAAGAAAGCTAGATTATAAATACAAAATGTACACTCCTAGTGAATTTTTATTTAGAATGAGAAAAGAAGTCATGATAAATCACATCTTTTAAAAGTTGAAAAATACCACAAAAATCATAAAACATATTTGTATGTATAGCATTGCACCTTTCAAGTTCCCAGTTATGATTACAATATCTCATTTTTAAAATTTAATTTTGTTTTTTGAGAGAGAAAGAGGGAAATAGAGACAGCATGAGCAAGGGAGGGTCAGAGAGAGAGGGAGACACGGAATCCGAAGACAGGCTCCAGGCTCTGAGCTAGCTGTCAGCACAGAGCCCTACAAGGGGCTCAAACCCACAAACCGTGAGATCACTAACTGAGCCAAAGTCGGTCGCTTTACCAAGTGAGCCACCCAGGCAACCCTACAATATCTCATTTGTGCACATTTTATGAAAATACGTGAGCACATGACTTGACTCTCCCACAGCCACAAGAGGGGCCCTGAGCTTAAATCTACTTCTGAATCTACTAAATCTACTGAAACTAAATCTGCTTCTGTTCTACTCCTGAACAAAAAAGTTTTGAGTTTAGGAAAGGGATGAATGGGAATTCTTCCTTCCAAGCTTGCTGGCTTTCGCTTCTCCCTTTCTCAAAAAAAAAAAAAAAAAAAAAAAGCAAAAGCAATTATCAGAACTGAGCCTAGGAATGCAGAAGGCTCCAGCTGTGCGTGTTCCACAACACAAAGGGTTAAAGCTCTGACCAAAGCTGAATGCAGCCACCATGCAGGCCTCTTTCCTTCCCTTTGAAAGGGTCCTGATCTTTCCTGCTTCAGGATCTTTGCACATTGTTCCCTACACCCCCAACATACCCATCTAAACCTCTTTTCCACATTGTCACCTGGTCAAGATTTAGGAATCTGCCAAGTCTCAGTTGAAAAGTCAGTTTTGCAAGACGTCTTTCCTGATCCCCTTTTCCTTAAATTAAATCACTGTAATTATTTATTCACTGTAAGTCTATCCTGCTAGCACCACAGAGTCTGGGTCTTTGTCTGTCTTGTTGGTACTTGCAGTTTTGCAGTCCAGTGGCATTCTGTCGGTGCACAGTGCCTGGCACACAGGGGCCTCAATACTTTTGAATGAAGGAATGAGCAAAGGAACTTGGTTCTGTTGGGTGAATAAAGGGGAAATGTGGAGGCAGAGCGCCCCCTGCCGGACATCAGAGTACCAGGGCCGAGGACTCCTCTCAGTTGGGCAGAATGATGGGGTGGTAAATTTCTCACCGCAGGAGTAGCCTTGGGGACCCTAACCTCATTTACGACTACTGCAGATTTATGCCTCCTCACTTCTGTAAGTTCCACATCAACTCTCCTCCCAACCTTCAGAGAATAGTCTGAGCCCTGCACCCATCCTCCCCTACACCACCTCCCCCCTCCCCCCCCCCCCAGCTCCTTACTGGATCTCCGAGTCTCACCACAATTCATATCCCTCCCCCTTGGACCTTTAGCTTTGAATAAGAATAGGCTCAGATTCTTCCATCGATCCTCTTTCCTCCTCCTCCTTAATCAATCAATCAGAAGTGATTGGCTGGAGCACTGGGGTGGGTGTGGGGAAGGAATGGTGGGCAGGGATCATGGAAAGTTGGGGGGGGGGGATGGGTCTGGGGTGGGTGAGTGTGTTTCTGAAACAGGATCCTGTTAATGTTAGGAACAGAAAAGTGGATTTGCTCTTGGGGAGAAGGGGATGAGAAAATACCTGGGATGAGATATTTAGAAAATGGTGAATGAGGAATTTCTGTCTACTGCCTTGACTGAAACAGTGTAAAACATCTCCAGATTATACAGCACAATCTGTGTGGAGGAGGGGGAACCTCAGGAGATTAGGCTAAGAGAACGTAGGGGTTTCTGTGAGGGAGGGATGGGGCTCAACAAACAGGATGGAGGCCCAACCAAGAGACTGCGGGTTTGGAGAGAAGGGTCAGAGTTCAGGGCTAGGGATATGTTGGGGGGGGTTGACAGAGAGAGCAAGAGTTAATCTTGGGGAAAAGGGTGGGGTCAAGAAGAGATAGAAGTCACTCCTCTGATGGGGAGGAGAACTGACCATACCTAAGTCTCCCCGTGATGGTTCCCATTCCTGGCCCCTCCCCCAGCAGTGCCCTAAGTGGGGCTGGGGAAGAGTGACAGTTACTTAATGACCCTGGGTCCTGCTAGCTCTGCTGAACAGCCTGTGGTCACTGGAGGGCTAAAGGGGGCTGAAGCCAATGTCCCAGGTTATTGATCTCTGGCCCCAAAGGTCAGCATCAGGGGCAGAGGGAGTGGTGTTGCCACAGTGGGGGCCTCGAGGGACCCCACAACGTGGGGCTGTGCTGCACAGCCTGGTTTTCATGTCTGTATCCTTCCTTCCCTTGACCCGCTCCTCCCCACAACGCATACATTCCCCCTCCACCCTGTCTGGTCTGAAACTTCTGCTTGTGAGATGTCTCAGAACAAACTCTTGGTGTCCGGACTTTTGAGTAGCTAGAGAGCGTAAAAGCAGGAACTTGGGTAGAATTATTTGCTACCACTACTCCTACCCCGAAGACAAAGCCCTGTGAGTCCATGAACTCATTGGTTAGCTCTGAGAAAGCACCAATCTGGTAGTCAGAAAGGACAGCGCAATTTCCTATGTGGCCTTAGGCAAACCTCTTAACCTCCATGGCTTTTTTCTTTCTTCTTCTTTTTTTAAATGATTTTCTTATATATAAAATGAAAGGGTTGAATCAGAGGAGCTCTAACATTTCTTCCAGATAAACAATCTCAGATTCTAAGGAATTAAGTGGGGACAGGGGCTAACAGTAGGGGTTAAGGGTAAGAATTAGGTTTGGTTCAGAAGATGGTAAAACAGGGGCGCCTGGGTGGCTTAGCCGGTTAAGCGTCCGACTTGCGCTTAGGTCATGATCTCACAGTTTGTGGGTTCAAGCCCCGCGTCGGGCTCTGTGCTGACAGCCAGCTCAGAGCCTGGAGCCTGTTTCAGTCTGTGACTCCCTCTCTCTCTGACCCTCCCCTGCTCACGCTGTCTCTCTTTCTCTCTAGAAATAAATAAAACATTAAAAAAAAAAAAAAAGAAGATGGTTAGACAAAATCCTGGACTTAGAGTTAACTAACTAGAATTTAAATAAAAATTTGGAAAAACATTCTTGGACTTAGAAATAAAACCTGGATTCTACTTTTGGCCATTATTTGTCATGGAATCCTGAGTAAGTCATTCATTTATTCATTCAACAAGCATTTATTTTAATCAATTTTTATGTTTGTTTTTGAGAGACAGAAAGAGAGAGTGAGAGAGCACGAGCAGGGGAGGAGCAGAGAATGATGGAGACACAATTTGAAGCAGGCTCCAGGCTCTGAGCTGTCAGCAAAGAACCTGATGGGGGGCTCCTTAAGATCATGACCTGAGACAAAGTCAGTCACTTAACCAACTGAGCCACCCAGACCACCCCCCACCCCGCATTCAATGAGCATTTAATTTAACAAGCAATTACTCTTTTCCAAGCTTTGTGTTGTGTGCTGGGCACACAATGAACAAGATAGACATAGTCTCTGACTTCATGGTATTACATTCTAGTACCAATAGGAATGGAAAATAACCAAAACTGTCAGGGAATGGGCAAGGTTTCCAGAAGCTGTAAGCTCCCTGTCACTGGAGGTTTGCAATTTGAGTCTAGAAAATGGCTGGTGTCGAGTTTGGAGACTAAAAGGCATTGTCTGATCCGCAAAGTCCCTTTTGGCTTGAGAATCTTGGAATCAAGAACCTAGGGTCTCCATTCTCTGTGCCCCATACTCTCTCCTTTAATAGAACAGCAGTGAGTGTATTAGAACCTCAAAGGGTGGCTTGTATTCAGGAGAGGCCAGAGGGGGTAAAGGACAGTTGCTGCTGCTGCTGCTTCTTCTTCCTTTTATTTTTATTTTAAATAATCCCTATACCTACTGTGAGGCTTCAACTTTAAAAAAAAATTTTTTTATAGTTTATTTATTTTTGAGACGGAGACAGAATATGAGCGGGGAAGGGGCAGAGAGAGAGGGAGACACAGAATCTGAAACAGGCTCCAGGCTCTGAGCTCCAGCACAGAACCCGACGCGGGGCTCAAACCCACGAACTGCAAGATCATGACCTGAGCCGAATCGGATGCTTAACCGACTGAGGCACTCAGGCGCCCCAAGGCTTCAACTTATAACCCCAATATTAAGAGTTGCATGCTCCACCAACTGAGCAAACCAGGTGCTTCCAGAGCGGTCAAATTCTAGACATCTGTCCTTCTGCCATCTTTCCTCTACCATGGCCAAACCACAGAGGCCTAGTGGTGAGGAGAGGGAAGGGACAGTCCCTTGTCATCTGGAAGCCTTGATTCTGGATTGGTGGATATAAAATGTGGTGCAGACTCAGATGTCATCACTGAGATGCAGCGCAGCCTAGTAATCAGTAGAAGAGGTTGTGGCATCACTTACTGGTAGAGTTATCCTGGACAAATTGTTTAATTTCTGAATCTCTGTTTCCTCATCTTGAAAATGGAGAGGATAATTCCCACATCATGAAATTGTTGGGGGAATTATATGAGCTAATGTGGGGTCTTGACCGAGTGTCTGGCGCATGGCAAACACTCATACCTATCAGCTATGTTGTCATTTGCTGGGAGAATTTGAGGAGGTTATTCAAATAGTTTGAGCTCCAGTGTTCTCTTTGGTTACACGAGGAGATAACACTTTCCTCACAGGGTGGTTGGAGGGGGCTATGCCCAGAACTTAACAGAAGCTATCAGATGTTTCTTCCTTATTTCAAAGGAGAAAAGTCAAGGACACTTAGACACCTTTTGCCCTATTTACATTCTGGAATTATCACAAATGTAGGAAGAGACCTTAGAGATCATAAATCTACTCTCGTATTTGATGTATGAGGAAACAGGCCCAGAGGAGATTTGCTCAAGGTCGGTCAGTGAATTAGTGATAGAACCCAGAACTTTCTTACCATACCATTCCATCTCTCTTACTGACAAAATGTTGAATGAATGCGTGGTTGAAGATTGAATGAAAGGAGGGCAGGTCTCTCTGTCTGTCTTCACAGGGACATAGTGGACTTGCCAATGGGGGAACTAAATTTTGTAATTGTTCCCCAAATAAGCTGTTCACTTTCAATCGTCCTGGCTTTCATTTCTGCTGTGTCCTTCCTCTGGAATGCACTGTCCTCCTTGGCTTTCAAACTCCTATACAAGGTCCAATGCAATGTGAAGCTTTCCATAACATATCACATGAGTTAGTTTTCATTGTTTCCATAGTGAGTTATACATGCTTCTATTACATATCCCAGCTACAATCTGATGGGACATAAATCTTTGACATCTGTCCTTTCTAATAGTTTTCTCCCCACTAAACAGACATGGAAAGCAAATTTCAGAAATGAATCCTGAATGTGAACATCCTTTCCCTGGTTAAAAGGGTGATTATAGGAAACATGGGTTTCTAGTTCTTGTTACTAACTAGTTATGGGACCTTGAGCAAGGCACTTAGATTTTAGGTCTTGTTTCCACATTTACAAAATAGATGGGAGGAAGACAAAGTCTGAATATACTAATCTCTGAATCTCTTCCATTGTATGTTACTGAATCTGAACCTGGATTCCAGAATCAACCTACCTACCAGGGTTTGAATTATGACTCTGTCACTCCATGAGCTTCACCAGGTTACTTTAACCCTTCTGTGCTCAGCTTCATCTTAAAAATTTTTTAAGATTATTTATTTATTTTGAGAGAGAGAGAGAGCAGGGAGGGGCAGAGAGGGAGGAGAGAGTATCTCAAGCAGGCTCTGCATTGTCAGCACAGAGCTTGACACGGGTCCTGAACTCATGAACTATGAGATCGTGTACTGAGCTGAAATCAAGAATCAGACATTCATTGAGCCAACCAGGCACCCCTCAGCTTCATCTTTAAATGGGAACAATAACCATGCCTATTTTATAAATGTGGTATGAGGATTAAATGAGATAACTTATGTAAAGCACTCATCACAATGTCTAGTACATGGTGAACCTTCAAAAAGCATTAACTATAGCAATTTTTCTTCCACTGATAACTCTGGGTTCACAGCCTCAGAATCTAGAAAAGACATCTCCAACTTCAATGTCCTCAAAGTAAGCCAAGTGTATTTCTTCATTTTGCTAGGGGTCAGCGTAGCAGAGTGGTAAAAAGTATGGCTTTGTAATCATCAAAAAAAGTAAGGGTAAAAAACTCCAACACACTTAGACTTGTAAGGTCCAGAAAATTTCCCTCCAATGCATGCCTTCTTAGGCAGTTACCTGAGGATGAGCTCCTTAAGTGGGATCCAAGGAAGAGACTGACACGGAGTCCAGGAATCAGTGGCTCTAGCCACTGTAGTGAGGCTGACAAGGTGACAGCTATGAAGCATGCTCAGAGAACAACCAGGAAGGAAGGCCTCAGGAAAGAGGCTCTGGGAAAAACAAGGGCTAAGTGGAAAGATAATGTGATGGATCCCTTGAAAATATTTGAGGATATTTCAATGACAAATATTGTAGGAAAGACAGAAAGGTAGGGGTGGCTGCTGGCTCAGTAAGAAGAACATTTGACTCTTGATCACAGGGTCATGAGTTCGAGCCCTATGCTGGGTGTAGGTTACATAAATAAATAAAACAGGAAAGAAAGAAAGAAAGAAAGAAAGAAAGAAAGAAAGAAAGAAAGAAAGAAAGAAAGAAAGAAAGAAAGAAAGAAAGAAAGAAAGAAAGAAGGAGAGAGAGAAAGAAAGAAAGAAAGAAAGAAAGAAAGAAGAAGAGAGAGAGAGAAAGAAAGAAAGAAAGAAAGAAAGAAAGAAAGAAAGAAAGAAAGAAAGAAAGAAGGAAAGAAGGAAAGAAGGAAGGAAGGAAGGAAGGAAGGAAGGAAGGAAGGAAGGAAAGAGTGTCCAGGAAAAATAAAGCATGATAAAGAAAAGAAATTTTGTCCTACTGAGTACACAACTTGGCAATATGGTGAACATTTCCATAATCATAACAATATAAACATTGGTTATGAATTTGGTTGAAAATGGTGATTTAACTGTACTAGGAAGGGAAAGGGAAGGCAGATCCTGTTAAAAGAGGTAAATCCTCATCCACTGTAACAGGAAATCAATAGATGATATCTAAAATTGATAAATCAAGAAACAGAGGTACATGCATATAATTTAGAGATATGGAAATATCCTCCAGAAAAAAAAAATGACCCAAAGAGTCATTGCCTCATGGGAGCAGAGGGGGTAGGGTAGTCAGAGACTGTTGTTTTTCATTATAATTCTTTCAATATTAATTGATTTTTCAAACCACATGCATTAATTACTTTAACTGTTAAAAAAAAAGTGAAGAAGAAAAATATTGGAGTGAACTAGATTTGGGTTGCACCCTTTGTGAACTATAGGTCAGGGCAAATCGCTTTTCTCCACTCACTCTCAGTTTCCCCTCCAGTACAATGGGGGTCAGATTAGGATTGTTGGAGACAGAAAGAGAAAATACACACAAAACACTTAGGGCACACCTGGCATAATCAGCTCTCAATAAACAGTAACCACAGAGTCAGGGAAGGGTAGGTTGAAGGTTGAGGCCGAAGTAGTATTGGGGAAATGACAGCATTTGGTTAGACACCCTGCCTCCTGCTTCCATGGTACATGACAATCATTGGACACATACAAATGGACACCAGGTGAATGGCAGTTTCATGAGTTATGACCCATGGGCCAGACCAGAGTCACAGTGAAGATCGCTGAAAGGATCAGCAGTCATGAAGTAAATTCCGGTGGGGCATAGCAAGTTCCATCCAACAGGACATCGGGTGAGTGACAGTCACTGGACAGTGGGCTATAGCGTGCTCATCATTTCCTCTTCTTGCTTGTACCTTGTGGGAGATGTGTCAGAAGGAAAAGATTTAGAGGCTGTCAGGGTGAGGGTCAGAGGTCAGCTGGGGTCAGGAAGTCTATTTCACTGAGGTCACTCTCTTCTCCTTTCAATGTAATGAAGCCATTATTGGTGAAAGCAAGTGCCTGGCGTCCTGCTCTGTGAAGCAAGGCCCGCATGTGGAGCAGGACTGAAAGAAGGAAAGAGACTCCTTTGGCTCATCCTCCTTCTGCCAATTCAACAGGCCTAAGAGGCGAGAGGTACAATCCCGCTTGATGTAGGAAGCCCTAGTCCCTAGGGTGGGGACAGCATGGGTGAAAACAGACTGCTTCTCAGTGTAATTAGGAATGGGGTCTCTCTCTCTCTCAGTCTCTCAGTCTCTCTGTCTCTATCTCTCTGTCTCTGCCTGTCTGTCTGTCTCTCTCTTACAAACACACACACACACACACACACACACACACACACACACATTAGAATGTCAGAACTGGAAGAAACATGTGTCTAACAATGAACCCAATTCCCTCATTTTACCCTTGAAGGGTAAAACTGGGTTCCTTTCTTTTTTTTTTATTTTTTTAAATGTTTTTTTATTTTTTTAAATTTATTTCTAGGAGAGAGAGAGAGACAGTGTGAGCAGGGGAGGGTCAGAGAGAGAGAGAGTCACAGACTGAAATAGGCTCCAGGCTCTGAGCTGGCAGTCAGCGCAGAGCCCAACACGGGGCTCGAACCCACGAACCGCGAGATCATGACCTAAGCGAAAGTCGGACGCTCAACCGACTAAGCCACCCAGGCGCCCCGGTTCCTATCCTTTTTTTTTTTTTTTTAAATATTTTATTTATTTTTGAGAGAGAGAGAGAGAGAGACAGCATGAGCAGGGGAGCATCAGAGAGAGAGAGAGGGACACACAGAATCTGAAACAGGCTCCAGGCTCTGAGCTAGCTGTCAGCACAGAGCCCGATGCGGGGCTCGAACCCACCAACCGTGAGATCATGACCTGAGCCTAAGTCGGATGCTTAACTGACTGAGCCACCCAGGCGCCCCAAACTGGGTTCCTTTCTTGAGATAACAGAGCAAATTAACAAGCTTGAACTATATATACTATACATTTTACTTAATTACTTGTTTACTATCTGTCCCTCTCCTCTAGAATGTAAGCTCTATGAGGGTAGGAATTTCATCCATTTTGTTCACTGATATATCATCAGTGCTTCAAACAGTGCCACCTGACACATAATAGATGATCAATAAATATTTGTTAGGTGACTGAGTGAATGAACAGATAAATGAATGGAAACCCTGCACACATCAATATGATTCCCTTCCTGATGAATCACAGAGTGCATCACCATCTAAAAGCTTTGAAAAGCCCTGCATAGGAAATCTAGTTAACATGCCATTTTCCAAACATTTCACTATAGAAACTTTTTAATTTAGTAGGATGTATTAATCATCCCAGGAACTAGTATACTGAAGGACACATTGTAAGAAATACTTGTCTCAAATGCACACCACCGTTCATGTTAGCAGGTGGTAAGGGTTTTAACTTCAAACAACCATCTTATCAGTGTCTGGCTGTCTTAGTCAATAGAGCATGAGACTTTTGATATCAGGGTTGTGACTTTAAGCCCCACTCACCTTGGGTATAGAGATTACTTAAAAATAAAATCTTAAACACACGTGTGCGCGCGCGCGCACACACACACACACACACACACACACACACACACACCCATCCTGGACCTTACCAAAGAGTTCTCAAAACACCTTAGAAGTGGGTGGATGGGTACTATTTACTAAACATGTTGAAAATATAGTCTTGTTCCACAGCCTTTTTACTACTACATATCTTGTTCCTTATTAGTAAAATGGGGACAGCACCAGTCACAGCTTCCTAGGACTGTGGAAAAAATGTGAGATTTGGAGTCACATATGTGAGTTTAAATCTGCTTCTGCCATGGATTAGCTGAGCTACATTAGGCAGGTTATATTGATTCATTAAGCTTTAGTTTCCTCTCCTACAAAGTGGGAATATTAATACTTATTACTCAGAGTTATTGACAGACTTGAATGAGATAAATGTGCCTTATTCTTTTAAAAAATTTTTTTGGCTTTTCAAGTTTTTGTTTTAATTCCAGTTATTTAACGTACACTGGTATATGAGTTTCAGATGTACAATTTCGTAAATAAATGTGCCTATATTCTTGACGAATAATAGCTATTGTTATGATAAGGTGTCAGAATATAAGCTCCACAAAGGCACCTTTTGTTTGTATTGTTTATTGCTGTATTCCCAACACTTAGAAAAATGCCTGCCACATGGGAGTACTCAATAAATATTTTTTAAATGTTGAATGAGTTATTACTAAGACCTATTTCAGCTCTTCCTTTTATGAAGATATAAACATACACAAGAGGAACTTTGTAACATATTTTAAAGAGATGTTCAAACAAGAAGAAGAAGAAGAAGAAGAAGAAGAAGAAGAAGAGGAAGAGGAAGAGGAAGAGGAAGGAGAAGGAGAAGGAGAAGAGATGCTCTTTGTGTTAATACTAGACCTTTCTTTAAAGTGCTCTTTTTCTTCTCACCTAGATATTGTTATTCCCAGAAATACACAAAAACATGTAATACTTAGTTATATAAGGTCTTGTCTCCCTAACCAGACTGTAACTTTTGGGAAAGCAGGGAATCTTTTTCTTTCCTTCCTTCCTTCCTTCTTTCCTATCTTCCTTCCTTCCTTCCTTCCTTCCTTCCTTCCTTCCTTCCTTCCTTCCTTCCTTCCTTCTTTTATTGGTTCCTTCATAAACTCTACCCCCCAGTGTGGGGCTTAAACTCATGAACTCAACATCAAGACCCACATGCTCTACTGACTGAGTCAGCCAAGACATGCACCTGGACATGTTCCTTCTTTACTTTTTGGGGGTACATTTTCAGTCATCATACTACTTAGTGCAAAATACTTGTCTGATTCTTCCACCAAACTTGTGAGCTAGCACGTAGACTGGTTCACAGTAGGAAACTAATAACTTTTCACTGAGACAAGGACCCAGGAGAAGGTTTAGTCCGGAGTCCCCCTCTCCCACATAGGATCAACCCACTGGGGATGAAGAGTCAGTTATATTGGGAGCCATATGCCCTTTCCTAAAGCATCCTCTGCCTCTACATATGCAACTTTATGAGGTTCTGAACCCCTCTTGGGTTCCTATTGTTTAGACTTGAGAGAGGCAGCCCAGGAGAATAAATATTATGACTATTATAACAACATTTATTATTTCAATTAAGTTATTCTGGAGACTATTCTTGAGTGCCTTCTATGGGCACTGGTAAGGATGTGAGAAAAAATGCAGAGAGAAATAATACATGAATGGCCCTAGTCCTAAGAAGCAAATGATTCAGCAGGTTCTGGTTCATAGAGACAATCATATGCACAATGGCTATAATAATAGTTGTAGTTTACATTATTAAAAACTATTACAGGCACTCTTTTAAAAGCTTTAAGTGTGTGATCTAACTTTATATTCATAATAAAGCTCTGAGAGTTAAATATTCTCTTTATCCCCATTGGTCAGAGGAGGAAACTGAGACAGAGAGAGGTTAAAGAATTTGCCCCAGATCGCAGAGCTGTGAAAGTACACCCAACATTCAAACATGGGCAAAGCTGGCTCCAACACCTATGCTCTTATTTTCCCATTAATTAGGAAAATAATTTGAAAACAAAGATTAGTCTCTCTTCTACTCTGGTTTCCTTTGTGGTGTTTGTTGGTTGTTGTTGTTGGTTTTTGTTGGTTGGTTTGGGTTGTTGTTGTTTTGTTTTTTCTTCTGCTCTGGCTTTATTTATTTGTTTGTTTTTTAAAGTTTATTTATTTATTTTGAGGAGGAGAAAAGGCAGAGGGAGAGGGTACCAAGCAGGCTCTGTGCCATCAGTGCAGAGCCCTACATGAGGATCGATCTCATGAGCTGTGAGATCATGACCTGAGCTGAAATTAAGAGTCAGACACCCAACTGACTGAGCCACCCAGGCATCCCCACTTTTTTTGTTTTTAAAAATTTTAACGTTTTTAAAATTTATTTCTGGGGGCACCTGGGTGGCTTAGTCAGTTGAGCGTCCGACTTTCGCTTAGGTCATGATCTCGTGGTTCGTGGGTTCGAGCCCCGCGACGAGCTCTGTGCTGACTGCCAGCTCAGAGCCTGGAGCCTATTTCAGTCTGTGACTCCCTCTCTCTCTGACCCTCCCCTGCTCACACTGTCTCTCTCTCTCTCCTGGAGATAAATAAAAATAAAAAAAATTATTTCTGAGAGAGAGAAACAGAGAGAGAGAGAGAGGGAGAGAGAGAGAGAGAGAGTGAGCAGGGGAGGGTCGGAGAGAGATGGAGATACAGAATCTGAAACAGCCTCCAGGCTCTGAGACAGCTGTTAGCACAGAGCCCGATGCAGAGCTTGAACCCATGAATGGTGAGATCATGACCTGAACCGAAGTCGGATGCTTAACCGACTGAGCCACCCAGGCGCCCCCACCCCCACCTTTTTAAAGATTATATATATATTTTTTTATTTTAATATATTTTAATGTTTGTTTATTTTTGAGAGAGAGAGGGAGAGAGAGCACAAGCAGGGGAGGGACAGACAGAGAGGGAGACAGAAGATCTGAAGCAGGCTCTGTGCTAACAGCAGAGAGCCTGATGTGGGGCTCGAACTCACAAACTGTGAGATGATGAACTGACGAGCTGAAGTTGGACGTTTAATCAACTTACCCACTCAGGTGGTTTTTCTTTTTATTTCTATGAGAGAGAGAGACAGTGTGAGCAGGGGAGGGTCAGAGAGAGAGGGAGTCACAGACTGAAACAGGCTCCAGGCTCTGAGCTGGCAGTCAGCACAGAGCCCAACGCGGGGCCCGAACCCACGAACCGTGAGATCATGACCTAAGTGAAAGTCGGATGCTTAACCGACGAAGCCACCCAGGCGCCCCTCCACTCAGGTGTTTCAAAGATTTTATTTTTTTAATAGTTTATTGTCAAGTTGGTTTCCATGTAACACCCCTAAGATTTTATTTTTAAGTAATCTCTACACTGAACATGGGGTTGGAACCCAAACCCCAAGGTCAAGAGTCATATAGTCTATCAACTGAGCTAGCCAAGTGCCCCTACCCTGGTTTCCTTTGCATCAGAAAATATTATGTCCTCTTTCCTCACCCTCTATGGCCAAATGAATAGTTATATCCATTTTTCTGAAGGGGAGCTTGAGATACTTCCAGTGCTCTCACAGAATCATGTACTGCTGGAAATGTCCTCTTTTTTGGCGTCCAAGAGAATCCCTTCACTTGTCTGATGTGTCAGGGTCATTGGCGGTTTGAGAAGAATCAGGTGTTCTGGGAAGAACTTGGAGGTAGGAAGTCAAGAAGGCATTCTCAAAGCTGGGAGCTGGGAGCCAGGAAAGCATGGTTTTATTCAGCACCATGGACAGGGCTCCTGGAGCTCTCAGGACCCTGGACAGAGAGGCTGGTCACGCCTGCCGAGGGAACAACACTCGTTTGAGAGTGGACCAAGCGAAACCAAACCAACAAACTCCTTTTCCCCTCTCTTCAGCCAGAGCTCAGTCACCTGCTCCTGAATCTTAAGAACAGAGGTACAGGGAGTGAATATATTTTAAAGGCGCTAGTAACGAGAGGAGATAAGAGGTGGGGAGGATTATATAAACAAAAATGGTTTTGGCTGATGTACTTGGAAGAACTCTGGAAGAACTAAATTAAGGTTCTCAGTCGGGAGTGGGACATTGCTAATGATATTTGTTAATAATATGTATTTTTTTAGGCTGAGTAGCGAAGGGCCACATTTGTCCTCTTTATCACCCAAAGTCCTAACCCCTATCCCGTACGCTCAAGTTTTTGTCTCTTGGAGAGCGCTCTCCATGTAGAAAAGAGAGAAAAATAATCTCTCCACAGTCTCTTGCTCTCCCCTCTTTCCCTTCCCTACCCCCACTCATTCCCTTTCTCTCTTTCTCAAATATACACGTGGGCGGGAGCGCGCGCGCACACATACATACATACACACACACACACACACACACACACACACACACACACACACACACACACACACACACACAGGCTCAGGGTCAGAAGCGAGAGAGGTTCTACACACTTGGTGGAGAAGACTGAATTCAGAGCAAGCGGACGCCCCCGAAAGCAGGCTCTGTCTCTTTAAATGGGTTGTAGCCGTGGGGGAGGGGAACTGGCCGGAGCTGGCATTGTCCAGTTTGAACTGAGCACCGGAAGTGAAGGGGCAGGGCCAGGGCCGTGCACTGAGCCCCCGGCCATTGTCCATCTCCGACCAGGGCACTAGCCACCCCCCCTGACCAACCTTCTTTATCTCCTAGAAGGGGAGGCTACCTCTTCAAGTAAGGAGCTCGTCTACTCCAGTTCCCCCACCAACCCCACCGTAGGAGGGAAGTGCACTTTAGAATGGGACCCTGAAAGGAGGAGGGTCTGGCTACCCAAGAGGACTGAAAGAAATGCCTCCACCCACTTACCACTTAGTCCCTCTCCCAGCAACGGAGAGGGATGGGATGGGGATGGGGACAGGGTGAGGGCAGCTGGAGGAGAGAGGGACACACTTCAAGCCTCTTTGGTTTTCTTCTGCTTTCCCAGGAAGCACCACGTGGAGTCAATTTTAGACACGAATTTGGAAAGAAAAAAGGAAGGGTTTGTTCTTTGTTTTTTGTTGTTGTTGTTTTTTTTTTTTCTGTTTTTACACAGAATCGATTAGGAGCACTTTGAGAGATCTAAAATACAGTCGGAAACTCAGGGAGGCAGAGACATTCAATCAGAGACAGCGCCTTGAGAGGCAGCGCTGGAGGACTGGAGATCAGCCCGGCCGGGTCTCCAGCACCCCCTCCCCCCCTCCCCATCCCCGGCTTCCTAGTGTCCTGAACTCCAGGTCTATCTAAGCACACGGGGGTGGGGGGTGAGAGCGGGTCAGCGCCAAGCAGCCGGGTCAGCTCGGAGGCCTGAAGGGGAAGGGAGGGGGAGGGGCGCTCAAGAGCTGGGGGAGGGGGAGGGCTCATCCATTTCTCCCTTGACAGGTGGTTTGAGTCTCTGATTGGCCAGCGCTGCCAGGCTCACACCTCCCTCCCCCAACTCTCTGGAATGTATAATTATCTGCGCGGGGGGCGGGGGTGGTGTGTGAGTGTGTGGGGGAGCAGTCACATGGTTTTAAAACTACCCCCCCACAAGCCCCCCACCTGTATGCTGCTTTGGGGACCCCCACTAAGTCCTTAAAAGTACAGGATCCCAAATTCCGGGGTACTCAAGACTTCTAGGGCTGACGACCCCCATCTCCAGATGTGTGTGTGGGGAGGGGGTGTCAAACCTCAAGGTTCTGAGAAGGGACACCCCAGAGGTGTCAGAGACCACAGCGATGGGGGAGGGCCGGAGCTGGAGCCACAAGGAAAGGGAGGGGAAAGAAGAGGGAGGGGAGGGGAGGGGGCTGCCCGCGGGGGGTTGGGTCATTGTCTTTTAGAATTTGGGAGCCTTTGAAAAGCCGTGGGCCCTCCCACCGCTATTGTGCTGGGGAAGATGTAGCAGCCTCTTCTCCGAGCCACCCCTTTGCCTCCGGACTTCTCTGGGGCCAGCAGCCACCCGACCAGGGGCCCGGGGCCGCGGGCTCAGCCGACTACCATGGGCTCTGTGTCAAACCAGCAGTTTGCAGGTTCGAGCTCGGGACTTACTGGGGACACCTTAGGCTTCAGGGGCTCCCAGGAACCATATAAAAGGGAGGTGGGGAAATGTCCCCCAGCCTGGCCGAAGGACCCTAAGTCTGTGCGGCCTCCTGCTTCAGGGGCCATTTCTGGAGCAAGGAACCCTGGTGTCCCAGCGGCGTGCACGCCGAGGCTATGGGGGCGGCTGGACAGAAGAGGAGGGGCCTCTCTGGCCAGCTTTGCCCGGGCAACATGTTGTGGGAAGAGGAGCAAAACTTTTGGGGCAACACTGGCTTCAGTGTAAGCTTGGGGAGCGCGGGAGGCGGCCAGGACAGATCTTTGCCTCGCCAGCTGCTTGGTAGCTTATAGCCACCTGGGCGCACACCCGTGGGCTGGATACTCGGGTCTCCCTGCTGGGTCTCGAGAGGGTCCTCCTGATTCCGTGGCCCCCCGCCCCAGCTGAGCGCCCTCCCAACCTCCAGGTGGCTGCGCCAAGGCGCCGGAGGAGGCGCCGGAGGACGCCGCCCGGGCGGCCGAGGAGCCGCAGCTGCTGCACGGTGCCGGCATCTGTAAGTGGTTCAACGTGCGCATGGGGTTTGGCTTCCTGTCCATGACTGCCCGCGCCGGGGTCGCGCTTGACCCCCCGGTGGATGTCTTTGTGCACCAGGTGAGACCGGTTCTGGCAACTTTGCCGGGGGAAAGGGATGTTGGCGCGCATATTCAAGGTTGGGCGGACGGACTCGGCTGTTGGATTGAGGGAGACCGTGGGCTCTCATTGTGCGCTCCCATCTGTGTGGTGGCACCCCAGCTCCGAGTCCCCATTAATTCCAACGGGACGGGGGCGGGCAGAGCCGATTAACAGCACCCCCACCCCCTTCCCGGAACCCCTCTGGCTTACCACGTGTCTGTTACCTCTTTCCCCTGGGAAGGGGGCAGGGGGCAGGGAGGTGACCCCATGTGGCAGAAACTAAGGTTGTATTGTGCTTGCCGGTGGGGGGAGGGCGAGCAGGCCGGCCAGGGAAGCACATGCCCGTTCTGAGCAGGGCCCTGAGCGCCCAGCGGCTTTAACTAACATGTGAATGGAGCTCCCTGGCGGGAGAGAGGCAGGCAAACCACTCTAGAATCAAACGGGTAAAGCTGAGGAGTCAGCCGGGTTCCAGCACCCAGGTGGTCACCCAAAACTAAAGCCCTGGGGCCTGAGTGCGTTTTGGCAGATCCTTTAAGAATCTGTCTGGGGGCCTGAAACCTCTTCCAGAGTACCCATCTCTAGCACACAGTTCCCTACTGGGCTTTTGGCGTCCAGTTCTACCAGCAAGGAAAACCTAAACCTAAGGAGTCCAGGCCATAGATTCCTGGTCCAGGCTGGGAGGGAGTTAGGTCACAACCCCAAGTTCTCAGTTAAAGCAAGGCGGCTCAGTGGGGGTGAAATTCAGTGTCGCAGGGCAGGGGGTGGAGGGAGGTTAGCCTCTGGACCTATTCTCTGCTTGGCATTTATGGCCCCAGACAGCCATTGATTGCTGTCCTAACATTCCGGCCTCGAACAAGGAGCCAGAGACTCCAGGTTTCCCTCCTCTCCGGCTGCCTCTTCCTCTCACCCCCTCCTGAATATCTTAGAAGTGCTCAGTGGCCCTGGGACACCAGCCACTCATAGCTACCATGTAAAGGAAGTTGCCGCGTGTGTCCCTTCCACCTTTGGAGGTTTCATGTTGGACCTGAGAAGGAGAAATTGATCATCTCGGGTCCAGTAGGTTGACACCCAGGCCGGGCAGGGAGGGGTTACTTCAGAGGTTGGCTTTAGGAGCCATGGGGGAGGGGAAACAAGGATGTGGGGATTAAGGGTTGGAGCCTGAGGGATGGTATTCTGGAGGGGGAGGGGTGAAGAGGGGAGATCCTGGGTGGACTGGTCCTGGGCAGCGGGGAAGTCTCCCGAGCATGGCCTTCAATGAGGACACAGAGTTGGGGGGGATACAAGGGAGATATGGGATGCAGGGAGCCACTTAATGTTGGGTAACTTGGGGTCACTGGGCTACTGGGACATCTGGGAGGGCATGCAGCAGCTTAGCCACCTCCTTGCCGTGTCCTGGACCCCCCCCTTCTCTTAACTACTCCCCCATCAGACAACTAGTTCTGGCTGGTGGCATTGCCCCCCTCCCTGCCTCATTTACATATGTGAATGATAACCCACAGGAAGTAATTGTGGGAGAATGCAGGGAATTGGCCTCTTTAGATCTATTAAATCACTTTATTACAGGAACCAGCTTTGAATGGCCCTCCTCAGCGGGGTAGCCAGCTCGCCCACTCTCCCATTTATCTGATCACAAAGAGATTAAAATCTCCTGGTCTGGAGACGGACTGGACAGCTTCCCCAACTTTGGGAGGCTTGGAATAAAAGAGACCCCAAATTTTCTGGCCTCCCTTCCAAAGGCTGCTAAATAGGGTCTGGGAGGAATGTAGCCCCCTCATCATCTGGGTTTCCTGGGTGATCTCCAAATCCCAAGGAAGGGTTTCCTGAACAAATGAATCTGTGCCTCAGTCCACTTAACCTTAGAATCAAAAGCAATGGGAAAATATTGGATGGCCTAGAGGAAAGCAGGGACCTTTAGGTTTTGGGGAGTGGAGCCTGTACCATGCTCCTTCAGATGGGTTAGCTGGGAGATAACCTGGACTTAAGGGTCTTGGAATGTCCAGGAACATTCCACAGCTGAATAAGTTATCAAGAGGGAGTGGAGCTGGGATAAGGAATCAAGAATTTGTTTCCCTAACACCCTCCACCAACAGCCCTAGAAGACAATGACTGGAAATTCCCTGAGCCTATGGTGCATGCTGCTGGGGCTGGGGTTGATCCTTGAAACTCTATGGTAGCAGTTAGACTGGTGATTAGTCTCTGCACTTGAGGAATTTGAAATATCTCTTGGGGGAGAGGAATTAGTAGACGAAGGATGATCCCTAAAAATTATTCAAGGGAAGGAAAGTGTTCCCAACATGTGCTTGGGGGTAAACACTCTCTAACAAGAAAACTTCCCCTCTGGCTGCTGGTGGTGGGTACCTCTGAGCCTGAGGGGGTGAAAAAGAGAATTGTTCTAAGATAAACATCTGCCTGGAGAGAGGATCAGGAAGCTCCTTTCTAAGAAAAGAGGAAGAAGGGGGGAAAGCAATTTAACATTTTCCTTTCCAAAGTTGGGCTTATTTTGGTTCCCAATACACTGTTTTTTTTCTCAAAATACATTATGCCCTCTCGGAGTTGATAAGTAGGAAAGAAAACTTGCCCTTCGCCTTAAAGGAAAAGAAAAAGGCAAAGAGCTTTCTCTGAACAATTCTTTTTTTATTCAGACACAGATTTTCAGATCTAGAACTCTCTGCTTGTCCCTGGGGTTAGGTGAGTTTAAGAATCCTAATATTGGCTGACGGCCAGCCCTTTAACCGAGGTTTCTCAACCTCCACGCTGTTGACATATTCTGAGAAGGATAACGCTTTGTTCAGAGCATCCCTCGGTTGTGACAACCAAAAATGTCTCCAGACATTGCCAAATGCCCCCCCCCAGGCAAACTCCCCCTCAATTGAGAAATGCAGTTCTTTAGGGAACGTAGGTGCAAGAAAGCACTAAACTGTTTTCCTAAGATTCACTAAGAATTTTGAAATCTTAATAGCCATTTTAAGAGTTTGGGCTTAACTCATGTTTCCTGTGGCTCAACTCCCAAACCTCTAAGATTTGTAGAAATTTGAGAACAAGAAGAGTCCTCCCTGCTTATTTCTATAGCTGCTCAGAACCCAAATATGTTCAAAATGGCTTTCCAGCTAAAATACTGTATTGGAGGCCCTGAAGGCAAAAGAAGAACCCAAATCTGACCCAGGGACCAGTTTGGGGTTAAGAGAAGAAATTTTTCAATCCTGAGAAACTGGAAACAGCTGAAGCCACGTGGCTTGCTTTTTCTGAAAAGGATGAGTGGGAGAGTGACCTCAGTCAGGGTCTGGATTAGGATTCTTGGGTGTGGGGTGGGGAGGGGAGAATGTAGAGGGAGCTTTCTTCCCACATGGTTTATAACCTTACTGGTGCTTCTGATTACTCACCTTATGTCTAGTTAGTGATGTGCTGGTCTTATCTCCTCCTTTAGCCTGGAAGCTCTTTGAAGAAAGGGACTAGCTGTCTGGTTAGTTTCCTAGTACAGACTTGGTGGGCAGAAGGAACGATTATGAAGTAAGGAGCTCCTGAATCCAGGAGGACAAATTTGGGGTCCTTGTCAGTAGAGACCTTCCTCCAGAGAGAAAGACTGGACATAAGGGAGAGAAGGTTCCTGCTCTTCCTCAGAACTGATGTCTGCAATAGGGCTGGGCTCTTCATGCATCGTGAACTGGAGTGACCGTCAAAAGTACTGCGACCCATATAGGACCCTCTAGTTTTTTGCTTATGGACTGGAAGCCACAGGTTTGGTGGCCATTTATTAGTTTTTCATTTTCATCTTAATAGGAAAAAAATCAGATTAAAGTAAGTGAACCACTTTGATTTTTAGAAAGTTGGTAGACTTTGAGCATTATGGAATCTTCTTGGCTCCTTGTCTTTCTGAAGACCCATGCTTTCTAGACAGTGGCCCAAGTAAAGGCTGTGCCGCCATCCTGAGCAAGCGTTCAGTCGGAGAAACTTGTAACCTTTTTAGCAGGTGACACTACTGTCCTACCCAATAAGTGGTTTTTAGTGACTTTCCCCAGGGCAAGGTTGTTTCTTTGAACATTCCTAATCTATCATGCTCACAACCCTACTAGAATTCCCTGCTATTTGGGGGAAACTGCTGTAGGCAAAACCTCCAGCCCTCCCTTCTTCCTGCAGGCATTGGTATCAATTACTATCTATATTAAGTCTGGGGTCAGGAGGTGTGGGGGAGGAAGAGGAAATTTTCAGGAACAGTATGAAATGTGTACAGACTCATTTTAAAAGATCTCAGCTTGGGCTTAAATTAATTCGGACAGGAAATCAAAATCCAAGAAGAGTTAAGTGGCTTTTGTAAACAGCAAAGAGCATAGGAGCATCTGGGTTTCTGACTTTAAAACTCCAGGACCCGTGAGTGCATGGGGACCTGGTGAGAAATCCGCTCCCAGTCCTTGAAAGTTCGGTCCCCTTAACTGCTTCTTGAGGAGTTGGGCAGATAAATCTCTGGTTCACAGTTGAGAACCTGGCAGCTCCTTCTCCACCGGCTGCCTCCCGGCTGCCTTTATGCGGAAGGCTGATGAGCAGCGCCATCTGGTGGAGGACTCCAGGCAGTAACGGGTCGTCCTGGCTGTGTCTGAGCAGAGGTATGGGTAGTCGGCTGACAGCCTTTGGTTCTGGATGGATCTCTTTCCTCAACCCTCCCTGACAGATCATCAAATAAACTGCTTCTGGTAGAACCGGTTGGTTTCCTAGCCTCTACTAAGCCCTACCTTCAGGAATGAAGGCCAGATAGGACTATGGGGCCACTTCAGGACTGAGTCATTTCTTTCACCTGCTTCCTTTACTTCTATGTGGCTATCAGAAAGTTTTAATATATATCTAATATATTTATTTATAAATGTATGATTTGCATTATACTACATAGCACTGGCTGTAGGGTCAGGCTAATAGCGATCAGCGCAGCTCCGACTCTCACTGAATTTGGGGAACGCTTCTCTTTGTCCAAGACTTCAGCTGTAACATGGGGTCCTAATGAAGCCTATCTGACAGGCTTGGTATGAGAATTGAATGCATTACAACATGGAATGTGCTTTGAGCTCTCTCCTTAGCCTATAGTAAGCTTAGGTGAATATCAGCAGACTGGGATAGTGGAGAACTTGGTTTATTCCACAAATATTCGTGTACGGCTAGGCACCTGGGTCTGAGTGGAGAGACCTGCACTAGACAGTCTGGAGCTGGAATGGGCCTGAGTAATGCAGAAAAACCAGGAATGCAAACTTTGGTCGCTGGGACCAACGCAGGTTTCTCAAAACTACCTGCCACTTCTGTAGAAAGGAGTGATGTGACCAAAACCGGGCAGTGATGGAGCTGCTTATCATGAAGACTGATCTCCTGTTTTTGCAAATGATTAAATAACCAGCATGTGTCTGATTTTCATAGAGCAAGTTGTGGGAAGCTCGCGTCCCTGTGTGCCTTTCCCACCACCGTGTTCCCAGAGTAACCCCTAAACTCCTTTGTATAAACAGCTGCTGAAGCTGGTGGCTGATGCTTGATGGAGTATCTGATAAGGGGAAGGGTGGTGGAGACCGTGGTGAGGTATTAGGGAAGCAGAAGTTCTAAGTATTTAACTGGTCTAAGCCCTTTCCTGCCATCCCCCCCCCCAAAAAAAAATACCTCCTTGCAACTGTTTGCTCTCTGATTAAATGCCACCCTCCCCTGTGCAGTGGGCTCCTTGTGGGCTGCCGTCCCTCCTGCCTGCAACGAATTGGGTTAGGAAGATAGCAAGGAAGCCTGTCTCCCCACCAACCTTTAAAATAATTTACCTGAATAAATGACCCTTGTTCAGGTTCCAGCATAAAGGATTTGACCAAAGGTGACAAAGAGGGGTTTCTGTGTAGTTCTATCCCAGGAAGGTCGGGGAGAAGTGAGGATGGCTGCTGGCGGTGACTTTGGCAGACCCAGCAGGCTTGACTGGAAGAAATGTGTCTCTATCCATTTCTTTCAGTGACCATAACCCCATCGTGGAGAGGAAGGAACTGATGAATGTGGGGTGGGGCGATTGGGGGGCGGGGGAGCCAGGGAAGCTACAGCCTCAGGAACTCCAGGAATCTGACCACCAGAACCAACCAGTGTCAACTCTTTGTTTCCTGGGGCTGGGCTCTATTGGGGGAGCTCAAGCCTTGCCCCTCCCCCCATGGCCTTTTCTTTTTTGGAGGGGATGGGGAGAGGGGCGGGGCCCTGCTTTGTGTGTGGTTGGGGGTGGGGTGGGGGTGGCAGGAAGAATTTCAGGCTCCTTTCTGATGCTGGCCCTGTGAGGCCAGCTCAGTGGGGCTGCACAGTGATTACCTATCTGATAGGAGAGGAATTTAAACTATGTGTTGTAGAAAGGGGCGGGGTGGGGGGGCAGGGAGCCACCCCTGGAGACCACCAGTCTAAATCGTGGACTGGCTGCGGTAAGGTCCCTGCCGGGTTACGTTTTTAAATTTGAGAGTCTTAAATAAACCTCAGATTCTCCAGTGATGGAATGGGCGACCTGAGAGGACCAGTCAATTTCATACTCCCCCCCCACTGATATTCTTTTGTTCTCACAGTAAGCCTAGGAGGGGTAGATGGGTATAGAAACCCACCTGAGCTTCCACGGTTTTTACAAAAATCAGAGGTAAAATTTTGAGCCTCTTGACAGTTCTCACTGTTATCCTGCCCTGATCCAGTCTGAAGAGGTTGACGATAATTGCCACTCACTGAGGATTTATGTGTGGTAGGCTATGTGTTAACTACTCTTCATGCATAAAACCTCATAGGGCCACCATAAAATTAATACTTGCTCCACTTTATAGGTTAGCACAGAAAGGAGGAAACCGGCCTCAGACTCCAAACCCTTGTTGTTAATCACTTAACTGCTGAATCACAGCTGGAACTAGGAGTGTCTCTCCCACCCCACCCCCCCAGTCCACTAGGCTAATGGGAGGATCTGAGATTGTACCTCCTGACAACTGGTTTACCCCAGCTGAAAAGAGACGAGTCCTATCTACCTTCAAATCAAGGTCCTTTCTGTGCAACAGGAAAGGGGAAAGGACCCTTCACCTTTCTGTGTGTTTTTTAGTTCCTGCTTTAATGTTCCGTTCCTTCCCTCATATCAATGTTGGGGGAGGGGAGAGGTCATCACGTTCCTGGCTGTTCCTGTGGGAATAAAAAGAAGAGAAAAGATATTCCTATGATGGAACTGGTGGACAAAAACTATAGATAATACATCAAATATTTGCTGAGCACATTCCTGATGTTTCCAGGCCCGTATAATCATCTTTAGAGGTTTAGATGGGTAACTTACTGTTCCCCCATTCTCTGAAGGATCCGAGGTCCAGATGTGATTAAGGTCATGCAGCCCCCGCAGTTGGTACACAACCAGCATTTCATGAACTCTACAGTGTGTCTGGCACTCAACCCTATACTCTTTTAACCAATACTTCAACGGAATCTTTGTCTTAATGCCATGTAATTAAAACAACAATGTCTATGATTGAGAAATGAGCGGCTGGATGTCTCACCTAAGTCCCAGTTTGAAATATTCCTAACAACCTCCACTTGTGTAATATAATAGTGTTACTTATTCATGTTCCCTCAATCCAAGGCTAGGTGCACAGTGATCCCTTTTGCTCCTCTGATCCCTATTTTCTATGATGACACCTTGTTGACATTTGACACACTCTTTGGATATTTTACTCTAATGGAGTAAGCTATAATGAAGTCCGTTCTGGGGAGAAGCTCTCCCCTCCACTAATGCGTTGCTGTTGATGCATTAAGTGGTAAGATAGAATGGACTGTGAGCTTTAAATCGGGAACCCTGGGTTCTTCTAACCTGGGTTTTGCCTCTCAACTAACTATGTGATGACTCCCTATTTTTTGGAAGGCTGCCAGACTCTCTGTGAGTGTCAATATTTTAAAATTTTGATATAAACATGTAGTATTTTAATGGGATTGTTCCAAACATTCTAGATCTTTTTTCCTTCACCAGTATTACCTGGTCATCTTCCAAGTCAGACAATTCAGATTTACCTCTTGGTTCATTAATTCATCCAAAGATGTATTAGGCATTATATTCTACGATTCCTTTTTTCTTACTGATTTATAGTAGTTTTTTATAGTTTTATCAGTCTACCTGTCTTGACTTTTACAGGTTGTTACATATTTTTTTTAAAACATTTTGATGTTCAATTCCTCTGGAGTGTAGTTTGCATACAAGTGATATAAAGTGTAGAGTTCTGGCCTGATATCCAAAGCAGATAGCTAATTTTCTCAGCAGTATTGAACTGTTTCTCTCACCTGTTTGATTTCCCTACTTATGCTTGAATCTCCTAGTGGACTTTCCCTTATAAATTTGCTGATTCATCAGCTTTGATCATAACTGTCTTTTTCCTTTAACTTGCCAGTAACATTGTGTCTTCATCATAAGGTTACAGACATCAAGCACCTTTATCACTAAATATTTCATTGTGTGTTTTCAAAACTAGGGCCATTGTCTTTCACAAACTCGGTATAAAGATCAAAATCCGGGAATTTAACATTGATATATTTCTCTTCATTCCCTATGTAAATTTTGTGAATTGTCCTAATATTCTTTTCCCTGTTCCAGGAGCACACATTGCACTTAATTGTTCGGTTTCTTTACTTCAGACTTCATCTTTGATGACCTTGACATTTTTAAAGCATACAAGGCTGTTAAGCTTCATATTTTACAATTACATATTTCTTGATTTCTTCCTTCTTTTCTTTTTTTAAACTGCACCCAGCATGGGGCTCGAAATCACAACCTGAGACAAAGAGTTGCATGCGCTCCACTCACTGATCTAGCCAGGCGCCACTATTTGTTGATTTCTTATAAATGTTAAGTTTAAGAATTTTCCATCAGTTCTGTTTTTGTTTAAATGAGAATAGCTACAAAAAAGTTATGGCATCTGTTTACCTATGATTATTTGTTAATGTAACATAGATTGCTTATTCTTAATTGTGGCAGCTCTTTGAGTCAATAATGTCTTTACTGATAAACGGACATATTATCACACTATTCTTCATACCCTACAAGAATGCGTGTATGCGGTTTTTTGGTGTAAGAATGGAGACTAACATTAAAATCTACCATGTTTCCCTTCCCCAGAGCAAGCTGCACATGGAGGGCTTCCGGAGCCTGAAGGAGGGCGAGGCAGTGGAGTTCACCTTTAAGAAGTCAGCTAAGGGCCTGGAATCTATCCGGGTCACTGGCCCTGGTGGGGTGTTCTGTATCGGGAGCGAGAGGCGGCCCAAAGGGAAGAACATGCAGAAGCGCAGATCAAAGGGAGACAGGTACGGATTGGAAGGTGGCTGGAATAGGGAGAATTCTCCCAATGTAACCCCTTTCTTGGGCCAGGATCCCAAAGACACAGTGAAGCCTACGGTTCCTGGGAACATGTGGGTGTTTGGCATTTCTGCCTTAGGATATGGGAGATGAGGAAAGGGCTGTGGGTGAGAAGGACACTTAATTATTTCAGAAGCAAAGGAGACCACAGGTGGGAAAGTGTAGGGGACAAGATGGTGTATGTACCTGTTACTTCTTCACTAGGTCTTCAAGTGGCCAGTTTCTTTTGTCTTTGCTCCGTGCTGGAGCAGGGCATATAACCTCCTGACTCCTTTAATTTTCCCTATTTTTAGTGAAGGACTGGCATAGTTTCTTGAGGGTATGGTAGTGTCTTCCCTATCCCATGAATTGCAGTTTCCGGTTGGGGGATGGGGGTCCATGACTTCCATCTTTGATCATTTCAGAATTTTCAAGTGGGCATGAATCTGAAGATCCCATCTAGACAATTACAGGTTTGGGAAGAACTTAGAGGTTATCTAGTCATAGTCCTGGTCTTCATTTTCTAAGTGGGGAAATTGGTTTCCAAGAAAGGGAGTGAGTACAGTAACTGACCAGAGCCCAGGTGTCCTCGCTCGGAGGAAGGCTTCTGCTCACTCCTTTCTCAACTTTACCATCCTGCTTTATACTAGGTGCTACAACTGTGGAGGTCTAGACCACCATGCCAAGGAATGCAAGCTGCCACCCCAGCCTAAGAAGTGCCACTTCTGTCAGAGCATCAGCCATATGGTGGCCTCGTGTCCACTGAAAGCCCAGCAGGCCCCCAGCTCCCAGGGAAAGCCAGCCTACTTTCGGGAGGAGGAGGAAGAAGAGATCCACAGCCCTGCCCTGCTCCCAGAGGCCCAGAATTGAGCTACAGTGGGTGGGGGCTATGCTTTTGTGATCAGGAAGTTTTGAGGAGCAGGCATCAATCGGCAGAGTGGAGAAAGTGGGGACAGGGTGGGTAGGGGACAGCTGGCCCTGCCATGTATCTCAGGCCGGGGTCCACAGCATCACCCCCTCTTCCTTCTTGGCAGGGTAGGGGGGAAGGGGTGAGGCCAATGAACTCCAACCATGCGCTATCCAAATGCTTGTGAGGGTTCTGGGGAAGATTCCTCCCCTTGTGCTTTATCTGAGGCTACCCCCCCGCCGCAGATCTCCAGCTTTTGAAAGTGGCCTGGGTAGGGAAGTTGTTTTCCTTTCAAAGAAGGATATGTAATAATGCTTTTTCCCATGCCAGAATGTAAAGATCAAGCATGAGACCAAATTGACGGGCCCAACCCATGAAGCACGACTTTCCCTGGGAGGGACTCCCTCAGGGATGAGGCAGGGATTTTTCCAAATCTCGTCTCCTACCTGACTCTTGGGATAGGGTGCCAAGAACCCTCCCCCGCAAATGGATTGTCGGGGGAACAGCTGAAGAGCTGCTGTTCCTAAGCTGACTCACACCCCATTCTGGGCCGATAGAATTTTATTTATTTTCTCCCTCGGATGACCGCACCTTGGGCCCCACTTTCTCCAGGATGCCAACTGCACTAGCTGTGTGCGAATGACGTATCTTGTGCATTTTAACTTTTTTTTTCGTAATATAAATGTTCTGGTTTTGTACTTTTGTGTATTTTAATCTTAAGGCCCTCCTTCCTGCACTGTGTTCTCAGGTACACAAGCAATCTCAGGGATAAGTCGGCAGTAGCTCCAGGTCTGTACGGCAGGAATACTGTTTATCACCAGGGAGAACAACTATTTGGAGTGCATAGCCTATTGAACTACCTCATTTTTGCCAATTAGAACTGGCTTCTCTGCTGTAGTGTCCTCTTAAAACCCTTCCTTCCACCTTCAGTGTTCCATGGGAGATGAGGTTTTAACTCGGTTCTCCCATGCCTTGATCTCTTTCTACTGGAAGGTTGGAAATTGGTCCGAACAGGAAAAGGTGGTACAGGAAGGTTATAAGAGGCTGCACTGAGCCGAAAGGTGCAGAGTGAAAGCCAAGGTTAGGAGAGGGCTGTCTGTAAGTATAATAAAGGATTTCTGTTCCAGACTTCTAATCCCAGGGCACGGGACTCACTTTACATACCAGATACATCCTTCACTGGATTGGGCTAGGCCTACCATGCACAACAGGGTGTGTGTGAGTGTGAGTGTGTGTGTTTAAAAAAATGAGTTGGTAAGGATAGCTTTAAGAACAGTACCTCTGTACCCATCTTGAGCTGCCCAGGGATGGGCGTATGAAGCAAAGGCTAAATTTCTTAACTTTTATAAATTCTGGGCTTTTCTTGTTGGCTTCCAGAGAGATCATATGCCATGGCTTTGTGGTGCCCAGAGCCAGTGTCCTGCCCTGCTGTAGCAGTGATTAGTGTCATGATAGTTAAAGGAGAAAAGAAGGTTTCGTTTACATGCTGTGAGATCACCACAAACCTACCTCACTGTGATGAAACGGGGCAAATGCAATAGAACGCATTGGGTGATGTGTGTCTGATCCTGGGTTCTTGTCTCCTCCAATCGCTGCTCCCCCTCCCCCCCACTAGTTATATCATATTTGTCTGGGTTTTGTAGGACTTCACGAATAGCTGATTGGGTGATTGCTAGGTGGCCTGGTTTGTGTAAATATAATGTGTTGGTCTTCTCCATGTTCTTTTGGGGTTTTATTGTTTACAAACTTCTTTTTGTATTGAGAAAAATAGCCAAAGCATCTTTGACAAAAGGTTCTGCACCAGGAGGAGAATCTGGAAGATAGCTTGGTGACCCCTCTTAAAGTATGGCGGTCTTGAACCATCCTTTCTTTTGTGTTTCCTTCCCCTCTTTCCTATTTTGGGCCAGATCTTCTATCCTAGAAATTTGACTCCTACCCTATCCCCTCTTTTATCCTCCCCCTCTTAAAAAAAAGTCCCCCACCACCTCCATACACCTTTCAATCCTGAAAAAGCTATAAACACTCCATCCCTTGTTCCTACTATCCTGTGTCAAGACCATACCAATACACTTGTATTTGGATGGATCAACCCTACTTTAATCTCTAAGGGTAGAGAGAAGCAGAAGCAAGGAGGGGGGCCTTCCATGTAGAAATAGGGTCTGGAGACCAAGGAAGCGAAGATGAATGTATAATCCAAGTCACTCAGGAACTTTTATGCAGGTGCAAGAAGCTTATGTCAAAGTGGCCACAAGATTGTTTAATAGGAGACGAACGAATGTAACTCCATGTTTACTGCTAGAAACCAAAGCTTTGTGTGAAATCTTGAATTTATGGGGGTGGGATGGGGTAGGAAAGCTTGTACCAATCTGTTCTTTCCCTGATCCCTTCTCCTCCTTTCTGAACTGCAGGAGACTGAGCCCCCTTGGGCTTTAGTGACTCCAATCTCCGGGGGGTGTTTACATGGTTGATTTTGCTGTGCCGGGTACTTCCTTTCCCACTTGCTGTTTTGTAACACACATGCTGACCCTTTTCCCTTCTCTTTTTACCCTGGGAAAATCCAATGAATAAATAAAACGTTATTGGTACTGAAACTGTGCTCTTGTTGGATATTTAGGGTGTTTTTCTTCCATAAGTCCTACTTTCTTGCACTGGGACTCAGAAGTCACCGAAGAATCATTAAGTTTCCTGTTCAGCCATTTTGTTAGAAATGAATCTTGAAAATTCAGTCCTCTTAAAGAGCACCTCATTACAGTGGATTTTTGTTTCTAGGTAAGGCCTCTTGTCCTTTTCCTTGGAAGCTGCCACATTCAAGAGGGGATTAGGAGCTTGGCATGCATAAGAATGGGGTTGCCTGTGCCACTGGCTGGGATGAAAGGATGGGGCCATGGCTTGGGGCATGAGACCCTAATACTTTCTCCCCTGCTCCTCAAAGCCTTTTACAAATCTTAATTAATTAACCCCCTGTAGCACCCCAGGGAGGGGAATATGTGGAACTAGGGAAATTGAGGCCAGAGGAAGTAACACTGATTAGCTATACAGAAACGTTAA
The DNA here is from genome assembly GCA_017311185.1 of Proteles cristata cristata. Lineage (NCBI taxonomy): Eukaryota > Metazoa > Chordata > Mammalia > Carnivora > Hyaenidae > Proteles > Proteles cristata. The sequence continues at coordinate 221,920 of JAESUZ010000634.1, forward strand.
CATTTTATTTGAGTGCAAGTGTGCTAGCCTTCTAATGAACATTGTATTTTAAAACATCTAGTTCCCCCACCCCCAAGGGAAGGATTTAAAAAGAAAAAAACTTGCTTGGAGGTATGCCGTTTATTACACAAAGTGCACAGAAACCGCAGAACAAGGCTATGAAATTACTTGTATCCACTCCAGAGACTTCAAGCCCAAAAGTCAAAGCTGACCATGGAAGCTTCTAAAAGCAAACTACTACAGGGCTTCAGTAAATGGTCACTGCAACACTGAAGTAATCAGCTAGGCTTGAAACTTAACTCCCAGGATGCAAAGCAGGAAGGATGGAAAAGCTTAAGATTATTCATGGGAGGGTTACTCATCTCTAGGGCTTTCTTTGATCATGTGTGTTGAAAGTAACCCTTTCATCAGATACATGATGAACTGGGGGTTTCCAGTGCAATAACTCTTCCTCGCCTTGTTCCCTGGATGAGACTACAAAGCGAGAAACTACAAGATTCCTTGGAGATTGTAAAGTTGGTTTTTTCCTGCTTTTTTAATTTCGAGAAAATTGAACTCAAGTTTCGTAAGTGCTTCCAATTCCTGTAACAGTTTTCCTTAAAGGATTGGTACAGAGCTTAATGCCTTTGACTTTTCTATGGGGGGGGGGAATTGATGTCCTTTCAATTATTTTATTAGTCATTCTTAGAGCAGAGCTCTTTCTGGTCTAAACCCCTTTTTGAGTAGGTCCCGAGAATCCGAAAATCCTAAAATCTGAGGGCTTCAAACCAGCACAAAATGGGTGCATAGTAAGTGGGTCTGTGAAACTGACTAGAGCTAGGAATTTACCAAACGATTAAATCCACTAAATAAAACTGCAAACAGTTCATACAATTTGAAAGACTTGAATCAGGTCTCTAGGCTTTACGGCGAGCGAGACACCGCCCGAACTCATTTCTCAGCAGTCCCAAACTGCCACCGGCGGCTGCAACTGCCTTGCGCTTCTGCATGGCGATCTCCGAATTCTCGCTCTGGAGGGTGGCCCGCCCCAGGCCTCCCGGATCTGCGGTGGGATTACACACCTCTCCGCTGGCCGGAGCGATCTCGGCCCCGCCTTTCCCCTAGCACGTGGCCCGGAACCCGCCGGCCCCACTCGGTCACGTGAGCGCGGCTCTTCCCTGCCCCGCCCCCGACAGTGCGACTTTCGGCCAGAACGTTAGCGCCGCCCCTCCTCCAAACCCGCAGGCGCAGGCGCGATCCCGCCCATTGGGCGGTGGGAGGGGGCGTGTTCCAGCGCCGGACGATGACCTATTCTTCCAGCGCCACGTCGTGAGGAAGTGTCGATCCGCTGGAGCAGTTGGAAGGTTCCGGGCGGAGCGGAGCCGGTTGCTGGGTTTGAGCGGTGAGCGAGAGGCGAGCGAGGACTGGGCGGGGAGGCGGCTGTGGGAGAAACAAAGGGGATAGCGGAAGAGATGAGTGAGGGGACGATAATTGGGAGACCTCTGAGGTTGGAGGTGGCGCGTGCGGCGCCTGAAGGGTTGGTGTGTTGGAACGCGGGATGAGAAACGGTCCCTTGGAGGATGGAGAAGGAGGAAGCGGGGAAGGATCAGGATGCAGGCCCTGTGATGTGGCCGGAGGACGACTTGGACGTCCAGGAAAAGTCGGGGCATTTGCCAAGGAAAAGGGGACGGTAGCAACGACACCAAGCCAGAACTAGGGAAAGGCCTCTACCCCAAAGGCCTCGTTCGCTCTAAACTCAGGGTGGTGGTGAGTTATCGACGTAGGCAGGTGTCTTTGGATCCTAATGCTGACTACTCCCCACAGACAGCTGAAACTGTTTGCAAACCCTGGTGACTTACTCTCTTTCTTGTTTATCCAGGGTTACCCGACGGGGGTCTTCTTGTTCTGGGCTCATCCTCTGCCGGGGCAGGAGCTATGTCATGGATCAAGGAAGGAGAGTTGTCACTTTGGGAGCGGTTCTGTGCCAACATCATAAAGGTGAGCACCAGTTGGCCTGATGGTTCGTTGGGTAATCTGTGTCAAAACCTGCTATTAACATGGAGTAATCCACGATGGCAAGTGGAATCTAACAATGGAACGGAAGAGTCTGAATTGCAAGGGAACTTCCAGGTCTACATTTCTGGCAGGTATTGTCCTCATTTTCATGCTTTCAAGAACCCCAGGACCTCCCAGTATCATAGACTGTTAGGTCTTCCTTGTAGAGAGCTGCAGTGTGTTATTTGGAACTTGGATCTGTTTTTCCTTGTACTGTTTTCTGGATTTAGATAGAATAGTCTTTCCTTGATGTGGCAGTAGAGCATGTATCACTCAACCATGTGACTTTATATGATTGTTTTGAGGATGAAACCAAAAATACACCAAAAACAGCACAGTATCTGGCAGTTCTTAATTACTGCTATTACTGGCGCTGTTTTCGGCCACTTGAAGACTACGATCATCCTATTTCCTACACCCCTTTACTTCCCCAAAGCTTGCCTCTGCGTCTTCTCTGGGGAATCACAACAGTGTTATATTTTGTCCATATAACAGGTATGAGATTTAAGCCAGTCAGCCTGGTCTTGTCTTTCAACCACAGAGTGTCAAGCAGTGGGTAGCAGTTAATTTGGGAGTCAGCAAAGCCTTATACCGTCCCCCCACCCCCAAATGCCAAGTGATCTCAGGCAGTCGAGCACGTGGAAAGTATCTTTTTGGGGAACCACTGCAGTCATGTGTTGGAAAGAACAAGGTACGTGATTGGACTGGAATTTTTTTTTAAGACTACATGTCAAAGGCAGAAGCCGAAACTGTTGGAGAGGTGTGGAGGAAGCAGTCAGTGAAGAGGCCCTCTAGAGAGGGAAATTAGGCTAAGGAGTGAATTTTTGCTGTGATAGACAACCAAAGGCTGCTAGAAGCCAGATAAGAAGCTTCCTTGGCCCCCAAGACATCTTTTTTTCTGCTTTGAAATGGCTCCTGACATTTACATTTTGCTGAAAATCCCGATGCTTGGCCTCCCTTGTGTAATCAGAAAATCATTGACACTGGGCCCCCATCCCTGTGTGGCGACGATTGGATAGGGCAGATTTCTCTTCTCTGGAGGGTACCCTTGCCACCGGACCACAGCCATCAGTATTGTTCCTGTGCCTTCCAGGCGGAGACACGAAACCAAAGTGGTGACCAAGAGCATGTGGTTAAATGGGGCTCCTGGGTGGCTTAGTCGGTTAAGCGTCTGACTTTCGCTTAGGTCGTGATCTCGTGGTTCGTTTGTTCGAGCCCTGCGTCGGGCTCTGTGCCGACTGCCAGCTCAGAGCCTGGAGCCTGTTTCAGTCTGTGACTCCCTCTCTCTCTGACCCTCCCCTGCTCACGCTGTCTCTTTCTCTCTCCTAGAAATAAATAAAACATTAAAAAAAAAAAAAGCATGTGGTTAAAAATGGTTTAAAAGCATACAGACTTCAGTGTGAATTCCCACGTTGCCTTTTCTTAGCTGTGTGACTTGTGGAAAGTCACTTGACCTCTCTGAGACTGTTTTTTTTTTTTTTGCACTTGTGAAATGAAAATACTACTACTACTTTACTATACTATTTACTTTATAGATTTATATGAAAAAAAAGAAAAAAACCTGAGATGAAGTATAAAAAGCCTAGCATAGTACTTGGCATATAATAAGTACTTGATACAAATAAATATATATAAATAAGTAAAAGTGCTTAATACCCATTTATTGAGCCAAAGCACAGAATACCCAGTTCCCTTCCTCGGGGGGGCTTTTATCATATAACTCAAGTCTATTAGCTTGGGGTTCCGTGTTGCCCTGTGCCCATCATCTGTCTTCCTACTTCCCAGGCAGGCCCGATGCCCAAGCACATTGCCTTTATAATGGATGGAAACCGTCGCTACGCCAGGAAGTGTCAAGTGGAGCGGCAGGAAGGCCACTCCCAGGGCTTCAACAAGCTGGCTGAGGTGAGAGTGGGAGGCAGAGCCCGCTGGGAACAGTCTATGGAGAACTGGGCTGTAGCGAGAAGATCAGGCCCTGAGTTTGCTGTGGTTTGAGAGTATTTTTTTTAAAGCTGTTTGTTTTATCACCTGCTTGCTTGCTTGTTATGGGTCTCCTATCAACATTAACAGGGATCAAGCTATAGAGTGAATCATCACAAAGTATTAGAAACGAGACCAAAATTTACTTCTCTTACCACCTTAGTATATCAGCAGTTTCTAGTTTTCTGTGCCTAATTCCAGTCCTTGTAATATGTTCTAACATGACTTGACATTTATAAAACCACTTCTGTATCTTCAGTAACCTTGTTTTCCATGAGATTTTGGCAAGGCGTATACGCATAGGTTTTCTAACTATATGCTTTAATGCCTGTGGAATATTTTATCATAAGGATCCGACATGACTTGGTTAGCTGCCCCGCTATTACCAGACATTATAACGGTTCATTTTTTAAAAAACTTTTTTAAAGTTTATTTATTTTGACAGAGAGAAAGAGCAGGGAAGGAGCAGAGAGAGAAGGAGAGAGAGAGAGAATCCCAAACAGGCTCCATGCTGCCAGCACAGAGCCCAGTGCAGGGCTCGAACTCACAAGCTGTGATATCATGACCTGAGCCAAAACCAAGAGGCAGACGCTTGATTGACCTAGCCACCCAGGCGCCCCTTAAACAGTTCAATTTTAGAATTTATTCTAAATTCTTTGAAGTGACATTTCTGGAACAAGTTTAGGGTGACCACCTATCCTGGTTTGCCCGAGGCCTTTTAGTGGTTAAACTGGGAAAAGTGCCAGACAGCCTGAGTCATCACTCCGAGCAAAGGTCACGGGCATGTTACAGTTATGTTTTGTCTTTTTAAGTGTTTTTTTTTTTTTTTTTTTGAGAGAGCACAAGCAAGGGAGGGGCAGAAAGAGAGGGAGACCAAGGATCCGAAGTGTGCTCACTGCTGTCAGCTCAGAGCTGACATGTGGGGCTTGAACTCAAGAACCAGGAGATCATGACCTGAACGGAAGTCCGGCGCTCAACCGACTGAGCCACACACCCAATTTACAATTTTAATACGTGTTGCAAATTGGAAAACATTACATTTAACAATAAGAATGGAATATTGTCTGTTGCTCTGAAACTGACTTTAAGAAGAATGGAAATAAGGGCTGGACAGACCTCAGTGTGCCAGCACAAGAACATGGCCCAATGCCAGGGCATTGATATTTTTGCCTTGAGTGAGTGGCTGTGAGGCTCTCTCGGACACGCTGAGGCCGTCTTCTGGTTTGATGACCCCAGCTTCTCTCTTGTGACAAAGGAAGAGACAGGTTTGCCCAGTGCTTAGGAGCTTACGCTCCGGAATTGCTCAGAACTCATCGGCACCCTTGCCCTGCTGCTTCCCGGCCCTGTGGCCCGCAGCAAGTCACACAGCTTCCCTTTGCCTCAGTTTCTTCATCAGCAAAACAAGAACAGCAATAATTTCTACCTCCAGAGATTATGTGAAGATTAAATAAAAGGGCACAGTGAAATGCATGTAGGATTTAGCATAAAGGATTTAGCTCAAAAAGCTGAAGTTGTTATTATTAGCAGCTATATTGGCTCTAGTCGATGGTAGGTTCTGATGCAGAGGTGCCGGCCCAAAGGTGGCTTCGCTGTAAAGGCTATAGAGCCTGAGCCTGTTCAAGGGTGAAGCTCTCACAGGTAATTTTCCCAAAGTGGCGATGACTTTTCATGTATGTGTATGAGGGAATTAGAAAGGCAGCTCTCCTCCCTTGTTTCTTCAAGTTCAATTCTGATGGGATGTCTGTGTCCCCTACCTATAACCTCCAGGCTCCCTACCTCAACACTGCTGTTCTCAGCTCTAGTCGGTTCTCTGCCCGTAGTGGCTCTGGGTTAGAGCAGCCCCAGGGGCCCGGCTTTACATAGGAGTTTCACTTCCCTTTTCATTGAGGTATAATTTCATCCAGTGAAATGCACAAACTAGGGGTCCAGGGGTTGACAGTTGCATTTACCTGTCTAATCTGTACCCCTATCAAGATAGAGAACATTTCCAACTCTCCAGTAAGTTTCCTCGTGCCCCTCCCTTCCCAGCCAAACCCCATCCCGCTTCCTTTTCCCCTCTTCAGGCAACCACTGTTCTGATTTCTGTCACTAGAGGTGAAGTCTTGCTGTTCTAGAACTTCATAGAAAGGACTCGGCTGTGCAAGGGACGGAGTGTGCTCCTTTTTTGTAGATCAGGAGACTGAGGCTCACAGAGGTTAAATGATTCACCTCCAGTCACACAGCAAGCGCATAGTGGAGTCTGAGACTAGAACTGAGATCTTTACTCCCTCAGTGAAAAGTTCTTCTCAGTAAACCAACAATTGTACCAGCACAGCACCGCTCACTAAGTTCACAGTTTACAGATGCTCAACTGGTGGCTTTCTACTCACTTGGTTTGTTGTTCTGACAGAAACACTGGTGTTACCCTAGCTTTACCTGGTTTGGGGAGGAGAGAAGGCTGCCTCTCACCTCCAACACCGAGTCGGGGCGGAGGCGTCTCTTATTTTCCTTCCGTGTGTCCTAGCTCCTTGCCTTCTCCCTCTCAGACTCTGCGCTGGTGTTTGAACCTGGGCATCCTAGAGGTGACGGTCTACGCGTTCAGCATTGAGAACTTCAAACGCTCCAAGAGTGAGGTAGACGGGCTGATGGATCTGGCCCGGCAGAAGTTCAGCAGCTTGATGGAAGAACAGTAAGATTCTATCGGACGGGAGAGTGTGTTCTTACACCTCCTCCAGCCCCACACAACCCTCAACACTCTCATCTGATGCTTATTTAGGGAACTCTAAACCCTTTTAATGTTAGTCAGGTCTCTCTCGCTTTTTTAAAAATGTTCATTTATTTTATTTTGAGAGAGAAAGAGTGCATAGAGGAGGGGCAGAGAGAGAGAATCCCCAACAGGCTTCATGATGTCCGCGCAGAGCCTGATGTGGGGGCTCAATCTCACCAACTTCAAGATCAAGACCTAAGCTGAAACAGAGACGCTTAACTGACCAAGCCACCCAGGCACCCCAGTCAGGTCTCTCTGGTGGCAAGCTAGTTTTTCTCCTCCCCACCCCACTTTTTTTTTTAAGGGGGCACTTAAGTACCTGAGGATATAGAGGCATTTCACAAAATTCAAGGACGAGTATAGCCAGCCTTGAGCAAAACTGAAACCAGGAATTGAAATCCATCAGATAGATTCCTTCTCTCTGCACTCTACCTTTCTTTGCTTAGGAGAGGATCCCAGAATGAACTAAAGCCCTTAATTAATAGCCCACTTTAGATCAAATTTCTACCCCACGGCCAATAAACTGATCAGGAAGTAAGTAGCATGAGAGAAACATTGAAAAAGCCCTTTCCTACCACATAGTCATCCCTGAAAAGTCACTATATCGCTTTACATGTTCTCTTGGAAGGGACAGGTGACGTGTAAGAGGCCTTTATGGGGAAGAGTCAGTACCATTCTTAGCTGTCACTAAGTTTAAGCTTAACTTAGGGAGCAAAGAGGAAGTTTGATGGAGCTTATCTGCTTCAAAGCGTGGAAGCCTCTCCAGCCAGGAGTGCCCCAGAGTCTTCATTACAGCCCTTTTCTGCCCAGCTCCTCCCATGCCAGGGCCAGCGAGATGAGAGAACAGGGGCCTGGAGCACCAGTGAGGCTGGGCCTAGAACAGTCTTGTCATTTAGGTCCCAGTAGGTCCCAGTTCACACCCTGTGGGTCTGGTGGCGGGGAGGGTGGCCAGGTGTCTCACTGTCCATATGGGATAATGAGACTCAGCCACAGACATTGCTGCCTGGTCCCCAGCAGAGTCCGTGTGGCTCAGAGTTCCCACCCAAGGGACTGGGGCTGGTTCAGATTCTTCTGTGCTTCATACTAATTTCACCTGAAAAAAGATTTTTTTTAAGTTTATTCATTTTTGACAGGGGCGGGGAAACAGAACACAAGCAGGGGAGGGGCAAAGAGAGAGGGAAACACGGAATCCGAAACAGGCTCCAGGCTCTGAGCTGTCAGCACAGAACCCGACACGGGGCTTGAACCCACAAGCCTCGAGATCATGACCTGAGCCGAAGTTGGATGCTTCACCAACTGAGCCACCCAGCCGCCCCGAATTTCACCTTTTTAAAGTGCTTATACTATATGCCAGGTCCTGAGCCTAACAGGTATTCTCATTTCTTATTCACGTTATCCTGTGAGAAAGATTTTATCATCCCAGTTGTAGTGAGGAGGCAAGTGAAAACAGAGAAGTTTTGATTTGCCTGCTGGGCCACACAGCTCTCAGGCAGACCCAAGACAGACAAGATCTTTCCAACTCCAGAGCTGAGCTGTGGCCTACTACACTCATTCGAAAGACAGAAGGTAATCTTACAGTTCCCTAAAGATTAAAATACATGGCAGTAGAGGAACTACCGAGGTGGCTCCCATCAGTCAGCAGTAGAGGAAAGGCCTTAGGTTCTAAGGTCCTGGACAGAAAAGAAGCAATCTCATCAGTGGTTTCCCAACAATGTGCCACAGAACCTCAAAGTTCTGAGGAGTGGGTATGCAAAGCCAGAGGGAATAGGGCACAGGGTGCCAGTTGGCATTTTACCTACTGTGTATATTAACCATACTTGTCAGGAAGAAAGAGCTCTTGGCTAAAAGAAGTTTGGGAAAACCACCACTGACCTAGTTCAGGTTCATCAGTTGAGAAACAACCCTAATGAATAGAGGTGAAAGACTTGCCCGTGGCCACACAGCAGGCTCATGGCAGAACCAGGTTGGGAACTCAAATCTCCTGGCTTCTTGCCCCAGGGCTTTTGCCTCCCCTTCCCTATAGACGTCACTCGGGTCACCTGCCTGTGTCTGAGGGTGAGCACTTTCACATACTTTATCTTACTAAACACAAGCCGGTGTGCAGAGTATGGCAGAGATGTTTATCACCTCCCGCCCCATTCAAGGGGTAGGGGAAACTGAGGCTCAGAGAGGCTAAGTGGTTATACAAGGTCAGCTCGTAAGTGCTGGCTCTAGGCCTTGAATCTAGCTGTTTTCATTCTGGTTTTGCTTTGATTGGACTATACATCTGTCTACTCTAGCCACTTGGGTGGCTTTCTCAAAAATAGGTGGTTAGATTTTGCTTTGCCCTCGATGGAAAGTGATGAGGGTTATAGAGTGGATAAGCTGTTACATGTGGCCTTGCACTCTGGATCAGGGTTCTCCAGGACATGCCTGATACCCTGCCTTGCACTGTCCTTCTTGTGGTTAAGTTCTCATTTTCCAAACGCTAGTCATTGAGTGTCTCCATAGCAGTTCCCAGGTGAGGGAGGCTGGTTGGGTAACTGAATGCATGCTCGCTGTGCCAAGTTTGAGAATTATGGTATGGAGGCAGTGAAATGTCACGGTGAAGAGGATAGGCCCTAGAACCAGACTCCTTAGGTTCAAATTCAGCTTTCCGCCCACCAGCCATCTGGTGTGGAACAAATACCCTAACCTCCCTGTGCCTCAGTTTCCTTGTCAGTAAAAGGGGGAGTGATGATGGTGTCTGCCTCAAAGGCTGATGTAAGGGTGGGATGTGTCGATGAGTGTAAAGCACTTAGACCAACGTCTGGCACTTAGTAAACATAAAATTAATGTTAGATGTTGCTGTTTTTAACGTACTTCACCAGAAGGTAAAGGAGTAACAAATAATATAGCTCCTGCCCTTGAGATTCTTCTTCTGTCAGAATGGGACTGAGTACAGAAAATGCAACTTGCCCACAAGGACACTTGAAGAGGTGTGATGTGTGGGAAAGAATTTGGGTTTGGGTCCTCAAATCAGACCTGGTTTCTTTTTCAATTATTTACTAAATTTATTGATATTTATTTTGAGAGAGGGGCTGGGGGGGGGAGCAGAGACAGACAGACAGACAGACTCCCAAGCAGGTTCTGCACTGTCAGCGCAGAGCCCGACGTGGGGCTCAAATTCACAAACCGGGAGATCATGACCTGAGCCGAAATAGAGTCAGACGCTTAACCGACCCAGCCTCCCGGGCACCCCAGACAGACCCGATCCTGATACCGCACTTGATGGTCGTTTGACCTTGGGCAGTCTCTATCTGACTCTCCTGCCTGAGCCTCAGTTTCCTGCTGGAGAATGGGGAACCTGGTGACCTCCTGTCAGAGTCATTGAGGGGATGCAGTGGTACTGCACCTAGGACAGTGCCTGACACACGCAGGAAAGCTCTTAGAAGCCGGGAGTTGAGTCTTGTCAGTTCTCCGACTCCACAGGCAATTTGTCCCAACCCTGCCTCCTCTTCCTGCTCAGGGAGAAACTGCAGAAGCACGGGGTATGTATCCGGGTCCTGGGCGATCTGCATTTGTTGCCCTTGGATCTCCAGGAGCTGATTGCACTGGCAGTCCAGACCACCAAGAACTACAACAAGTAAGTGTTCAGATTTCCCCTGCGCGACCCGTATCAGTCTTTGACTCCCTGCTAGCTTTAAAGAGACATACTGGGGCTCTCTAGGTGGGCATTTGGTACAGGAGGGCAAGGAGAGGTTTGAGATGCTTAGAGACTTTTTCCATCTGCAGGGCAGACCAGAGATGGTCCTTAATACCATGTTAAATGTGCATATTCTTACACATACAGTTTTTCATCTTCTTCCTCCTTCATGTGCCTATCTCCCCCCCGTATACATATACATGTATGTTTACATATACACATGTACTTAATAATAGTTACTATTATTTTACTTGACAGAGGATAGGGTGGAAATGCATAAGCTGTAGGTATGGCCTTGAGCTCTAGCTCAGGGTTCTTGCCTGGACCTTCTAGGACCTAATACCTCAACTTACAATGTGCATCTGTCTCTGTCTACAGTATATCTCTCTCTCTGAAGACAGATCCTTGAAGAAATTCTTTTTCTGTTCCACTCCTTTAAGGATAGGTTGATACTGGGAGGTCCTGGCAGGTGCAGCAGTGAACGGAGTTCAGTGATCCAAACTTCATCATGTGTGCCTTTGGGTTTAATACGTGTTTGGCAGTGGATTGGTTTACATAAAATTTGCATCTTATTCACCTTTGTTTGTGCTAATGTGACAGTAGATTCATGTCCTCTGAAAGCTGGTTGGCAGTAGGAGGGAGGCTAATAAGGGTTGTTTAGTGTTCATCTTGTTACAAAAACTAATGACATGGTTATTCTAAGAAAACTTGGGAAACACAATTCATAATCTCACCTTTCAGTGATACCCATGGTTAACATTTGGTACTTTCTTTCTTTCGGAGAAGCGGTGCCCTGTAAGCAATGACTCCGGTCCTTAGTCCCTGTCCTCTACTAAATTATTCTCTCCTTCCTTTCTCAGGTGTTTCCTCAATGTCTGCTTTGCATACACGTCCCGTCATGAGATCAGTAATGCTGTGAGAGAGATGGCCTGGGGAGTGGAGCAAGGCCTGCTGGACCCCAGGTACCCTGTTATTTCGTGTGTAACTGAGTAGGGAAACCAGGTGTGCGCCTCCCTCGCCGTGCACTTGGGCCGGAAGTCAAATCAGGGATGCATGTGGACAGATTTGGGGCACGATTCCCACCCCACCCCCACTCCCCGCTTCCACATAGATCTTAGGATTGGCTTGTTATAGCCCGCTTCAGAATTCTGTGTTTACCAAAGACCAAGAAACCCCAGAAAAATGGTATAGAAGAAAACAAGGCTGAGGCATTCACTAAAAAATGATGTCTTTACACCTGTAACTAACATAACACTCTATGTTAACTGTATTGGAATTAAAAAACAAAAAAGGCCTCCATGGGATGCCTTGCTGGCTCAGTTCGTAGATCATGTGGCTTTTGATCTTGGGGTTGTGAGTTCGAGCCCTACATGGGTGTAGAGATTACTTAAAAATAAAATCTTAAGGGGCACCTGGGTGGCTCAGTCGGTTGAGCGTCTGACTTGGGCTCAAGTCATGATCTCATGGTTCGTGGGTTTGAGCCCCACATTGGGATCTGTGCTGACAGCCTGGAGCCTGCTTTAGATTCTGTGTCTGTCTCTCAAAAATAAATAAACATGGGGCTCCTGGGTGGCTCAGTCGGTTAAGCGTCCGACTTCGGCTCAGGTCATGATCTCACAGTTTGTGGGTTCAAACCCTGCGTCAGGCTCTGTGCTAACAGCCCAGAGCTTGGAGCCAACTTTGGATTCTGTTTCTCCTCTCTCTGCCTCTTCCCCACTTGTGCTCTGTCTCTGTCTCTCAAAAATAAATAAATGTAAAAAAAAAAAAATTAAAAAATAAACATTAAAAAAACAAAAAATAAAATCTTTAAAAAGAAGAAGAAAAAGACCTCCTCCTGGCCCTTTGGCAATATTTTTCCTAGAATGATTTTTCAGGAACACAGCCTGTTGGGGGTATAGTCCTTAGGTCTCTTCATATTACAGTTTCATGCAAGATTCAGGTATTTTTCAGAAAGAAAATTGCTGCTCAGGAACAACACGTGGAATCCTAATTCCTAGAGCTGGGAGAGACTTTGGAGGTCATCTAGCCACTCTGTCCCTCTCATGTTATTATTAGTGTAACCTTAGGTAATACTGTTAATAAACTTAATAAGAGCAAAAGTAAAATGACAGCAGAAGCACCCAGGCATTGTGTCACGTGCTGTATTTCATTCAGTCATTAATCTCACGCGTGAGAGCTTCGAATGTCTTTTTCCGTTTTATAGATGAGACACTGAGCTGAGTGTTGGAGGGCCCTTCCCCAGGTCAGTCCGCTGGTCAGCGCCCGAGCTGACTCCTCTCTGGTGCTGTCTGCTTCCAGAGTTCTTGTCCTTTACCTCTAGCATCTGGAATCTTGGGACCCAGGAATTATTCGGATTCCCTTCTTGGGAATAATTTGATTTACCTGGGAAACTACGTTAAAAATAAAAAAGTTACTCCTTGAGAATGGAATTAGATCAGAAGAAAAGGAGACAGTTTTTTATGGGGGTTTTTTGGTGTGGTTTGTTTTTATTTTTGTTTTTGTTTGTTTATTTTGAGAGAGAGAGACAGAGACAGAGTGTATGTGGGAGAGAGGGAGAGAGAGAATCCCAAGCAGGATCTGCACTGTCAGCACAGAGCCCGACTCAGGGCTTGATCTCATGAACTCATGAGATCACGGCGTGGGCAAAAATCAAGAGTTGGATTCTTAACTGACCGAGCCACCCAGGCGCCCTGATAAGGAGACAGATTTAACACTATTCTGTAAATCCTTTTCCTTTCCAACAGCTGGGTCATCTTTCTGTGCCACATAGTTCATTCATTCAATCAGTCATTTATTCACTCAACAAACATCTTAAAAGTGCCGCATAAAGGCCAAGCACATTGTTGTACAGCGGGAGTACAGTGGTAAGAATAAAAATACACATTTCCTGTTCTCAAGGAGCTCTGGTAAAGGACACAGACAATAATCCATTTTGCACATTCACATACAGTTATAATGGTGATAAGTGCTGTATGAGCATCGGCAACAAGAATTTATAGTAAGAGGAATAGACCTGCTCGGAAAGGCTTTGCCAAGGAAATAAGCGGCCAAAGAAGGAAGAAAAAGCGGTAACTAGGGACTGAAGAGGTAATGTAAGGAGCTTGTCGGTTGCAGAAAGGCTGTTAGATAATCTGGGGATCGATTGCCCAGAATGGAGCTTGGGTGGGTGGTGGAAGAGGAAGAGGAAGAGGTCGAATAGACTGCATGAAGTGTTAGGAAGTAGATAAAATCGAGAGGCCTTAATGGACTGGGTCTGGGGAAAGGATGTGTTATGAGTGACTTTAGGGCTTTTGACTTCTGAAAGAGTGCAGAGGGGTGCCCTTCCCGTGCCACGGAACCCTGAGGGGGGATCCAGTTTGAAGAGGAAGGTCAGCAGTGTGACTTGGGATATCAAGTAGATGTAGAACATAGCTCTCAGATCAACACTCGTGAGGAGGGATGGGGACTGGACATATCAGCGTGGAGGGCATCTGTGAGTGGTTGGTAACCGAAGCAGAGAGAGCATGAGTACATTAAGAAGAGTCTAGAGTAAGGAGAGAGGGCTGAGGATGCAGTTTTGAGAAACTCTCGGTTTTGCTGCCTGGGTAGAGGAGAATGAGGCTTAAGGAGAAAAAAGGATGAGCAACCGGAAAGGCAGGAAGAAAACCTGGCAGTCAGTGGTACAGAAGCCTAGAGAAGAGGGAATTGGTTGGTGCAGCTTGGGAGGGGGGAGCATTGGGTGGGGGCAGCAGTGCCGCATCCTGCAGAGAGGTCAGTTAAGTTGTGGATGGAGAATGAACTGGTGGGGGAAGAAATTAAAATGCCGGTTAAGTTGGCAGAGAGCAGGCAGGAAGATGAGATATGAAAGAATAGGAGGGATATATGAGTAGATGCGTGTTAATGTAATTCTCTAATTCTTGACATGTGGGGTGATTTCGTAGTTGTTCCCAGTATTGTGCTTTACAGCGAATGTTTCATTTAAAGAGACAAATGTTGGGGCATCTGGGTGGCTCAGTTGGTTAGGCATCCCACTCTTGGTTTCGGCTCAGGTCACGATCTCACAGTTCGTGAGTTCAAGCCCCACATCGGACTTTGTGCTGACAGCGCAAAGCCTGCTTGGGATTTTCTCTTTGTCTTTCTCTCCCTTCCTGTGCTCACTTGCTCACACTCTCTCTCTAAATAAATAAATAAACTTAGAAAATAAATAAAACCAAGAGACAAATGTTTACGCTAAAAAGAAAGCTGTTTAGCAAGTAGATTGGTATGCATTCACACCTAGAACTAGAGCCTGATCTTGCCTCCTAGTTCAGTGTACTTGGTACTCAGACCACATTGTCATAACCACTGACCTTTATCTTCTCCTTATTGCCCAGCAAGTTTTCCCATATTTGTTTTCTTTGCCCTGTATGGCTTAGTAACTTACCTATGTGGGATTAGTCAAGCAGATACGGCGTGGGCTGGGCAGAGTCACCAGGGTAAGGGGGCTACAGCCTTAGGAAGCTTGGTGTCCTACTCAGACTGGAATAATCAGAGCCCTGTTACACACATACTTTTATAAAGGTCATATGTGTTCATCAGAGATTTGCAAACTACTAGATCTATAAAGGTGAAAATTTAGGTCTTCCAGGATCTCACCCTCAGCAACGCTCCCGGCAGCATTTGGATTTTAAATATATCTTTCTGGCCCTTCCTGTATGTTTAAGTATTTGTGCGTGAGTTTAATCAATGGAGTTGCTTTTTCCCTTCAAGTTGTGACAACATCTGCTACCTGTGTTAGGGTTCTAGGGTGTTTGTAGGTACATCATAAAAAAAAAATTATTTTTAGCCTTTATTTTTAAAAAATTTTTTGATTTAAGTCTATTTACTTATTATTGAATGAGAGAAAGCACACAAGCTGAGGAGGGGTAGAGAGAGAGGGGGAGACACAGAATCCAAAGCAGGCTCCAGGCTGTGAGCTGTCAGCACAGAGCCCAATGGGGGGCTCAAACCCACGAACCGTGAGATCGTGACCTGAGCCAAAGTCAGAGGCTTAACTGCCAGAGTCACCCAAGAATCCCTCAAAAACTGTTTTAGCCTATAAGCTCCTCACATTCTGAAAACCAACGTGTATTTATTTCCGAGATCTGTTTTCCATGATTCATTCATTCATTTATTCAAACACGTATGAGTCTCCGTCCCCAGAAGGTCCTATGCTGGAAGAGCAAGAATACAGAGATGAATGTCAAGGGGCTTGCCCTGCGCGGTTCACAGTGTGGTTCATGTACATAAACGAGTGATCCACGGTGCCGTGTACCACAGTAAGGATGCCCGGAGCAAAGCTGACAAAAGTAGTGGTCAGCTGTGGTTGGAGGTTAAGCCAGAGTCCTCTTTTTAAAACACAAGTCTAATAATGACATAAATATTTATAACCAAAGAAATCACGCTCTGAACACTTGGCAACCTGAATCATGCCTCTGTTCACTTGATGTTGTAATACGAGCACTTTTCCATGCCTGTTTGTTTTTTTAATGTTTGTTTATTTTTGAGAGAAGAGATGGACAGAGCATGAGCGGGGAGGGGCCGAGAGAGAGGGAGACACGGAATCCAAAGCAGGCTGCAGACTCAGCTGTCAGCCCTTCGCTCGCTGCGGGGCTCAAACTCACAAACCATGAGATCATGGCCTGAGCCAAAGGCAGACACTTAACCAACAGAGCTACCCAGGTGCCCCACATGCCTCACATTTCTAATAATTCTTCATATGATTATTTTCAATGGCTGCGGAATATATCTTGCTTTAATTTACTTAATCATTCTAATTGTTGGTTATGTAGAATGTTTCTAATTTATCATTATTACAAATAAGGCTACAATGAAATCTATAAACTTAACCCTTTTCTTTTTTTACTTTTCTTTTTTTTTTAGTGTTTATTTATTTTTGAGACACAGAGAGAGCATGGGCGGGAGAGGGGCAGAGAGAGAGGGAGATGCAGAATCTGAAACAGGGTCCAGGCTCTGAGCTGTCCGCACAGAGCCTGACGTGGGGCTCAAACTCACTGACCTCGAGATCATGACCTGAGCGAAGTTGGACGCTTACCCGACTGAGCCGCCCAGGCACCCCTATAAACTTAACTCTTGTCACCATTTTAGATGGCTTCCTCTGGATTTGGGTCTGGATGTGTCCATTTCACCTTATTCTTGTCAAGGTTTTCTTTAATGTAAACTACTCTAATTTTATAGGTGGAAGTTGGTATTTTATTTAATAGAAATTACCTCTCTGGGCACCTGGCTAGCTCAAATCGGTAGAGCATGTGACTATTGATCTCAGGGTTGTGGGTTGAGCCCCACATTGGGTGTAGAGATCACTTTTTAAAAAATCTGTTACTTCATTTCATTTGACCCTCAAAATAACCTAAAAGTTGATAGGACAAATTTGCCCATTTCAAAGATAAGGGAGCTCAGAAATTATATTGATTGTATAGCATCTCAAATTTCTTAATTAGAGGATTCAAACCATGCTGCGAAGACAAAACTATCAGATCAGGGAAATCTGAACTAGATTTCATTTTGCAAGTCATAAGTGAATATTGTTTACCGGATGATGTTCGGAAAAAAAGAACGCTCCCTCTGTGATTTGCAGTTCTTTCTGAAAGAGTGTAGTCTTGCTTTACATACTTGGCCCAGATCTCTCTGCTTTTTTTTTTTTTACCCTGCTCCTAGAAGACTCTTCCCACTAAGAAATCTTACTTGCTAGACCCTTCCCAAGATACAAGTCTTACCACTTGGAGATTCCAAAATCTGCCTCTGGCTGCTTGGTAAGGACTGGTAAACAGTGTTCTTGGACCCAGCAGACCCCAGCCTTGCTAATACCCTCTTTCAATGAACGGGAGTGTTTTACTTCAGATAAGTGGTGGCAGTCCCTACCCTGCCTTCCTCCTTCTCCTTTCTAAGTGTCTGTCTGCTTGAGAAAGTAGCTCTTAACAAACACAGGAGGGGCCGGCATTTTGGTGTTTTTTTAAATCCTAAGTAATGTGATTTTTTTGCAGCATTTCAGGGTCCATGGTGGCCGGGTGGCTCAGTCGGTTAATAGTCCGACTTTGACTCAGGTCATGATCTCATGGTTTGTGGGTTTGAGCCCCGCGTCAGACTCTGTGCTGACAGCTAGCTCAGAGCCTGGAGCCTGTTTTGGATTCTGTGTCTCCCTCTCTCTCTGATCCTCCCCTGCTCATGCTGCCTCTCTCTCTCTCTCTCTCTCTCTCTCAGAAATAAATAAAAAAACATTTAAAAAAATTTTTTAAAAAGTTTTAAAAACTGTTCGTTGGGGCGCCTGGGTGGCTCAGTCAGTTAAGTGTCTGACTTGGGCTCAGGTCATGATCTCACGGTTCGTGGGTTCGAGCCCCGCATTGGGCTCTGTGCTGACAGCTAGCTCAGAGCCTAGAGCCTGCTTCGGATCCTGTATCTCCCTCTCTGACCCTCCCCTGTTCATGCTGTCTCTCTGTCTCAGAAATAAATAAAAACATTAAAAAAATTTAAAAACTAATAAATTCAAACAATGACAAAAGTACATAAAGAAAAGATAGTCTACTTCTTATCCAACCCTCCAGAAGTGATCACTATTAATAATGTGGTGTATGTTTTTCTAAACTTTTTCTTTATAGATACATATATTCATATGTGTGATTGTGTTCTCTACACCTTATATTTTCTGAGGCTTGCTTTTTTTCAGTATTAGATCTGAGACATCTTTCCCAGTCGGTGCATTTAGATTTATCTTTATTAAAAATGGTTATATTAGTATTGCATCAAATTGCAGGGTCAGATATGTGCATTTTAAAAAACAAGGCATTTTAAGTGAAGGACATAGTCTCATGGGTGTGTCTGGTTGTAGGCCTACCGTGAAAGGCCTTTGGGCAAGTTATTTATCTTTTCTGAGCGTCAGTTTCCTTATCTATAAAATGAAGATAGAAATACTTTGCGTAGTTAGTTATGAGGATTCAAATCATACATCCCTTTGAATGTTAAGGTCCTTCTGCCTATATCGGCTAATGGTGTCCTATCAACTGGTAAGCCTTAAGTATGAGTTCATCAGGAGAATAATCCAGAAAGAGATGTGTGCTTATCTTTGTCTCTTCCCCACTCACCTTAGTGATGTTTCTGAGTCTCTGCTTGATAAGTGCCTCTATACCAGCCACTCCCCTCACCCTGACATCTTGATCCGGACTTCCGGGGAAGTGAGGCTCAGCGACTTCTTACTCTGGCAGGTAAGTAGTTTGCCCCCATCGTTGTGTTTGTGTCAGCCTGAAAGCCGTGGCTGTGTCCACAGGGTGGATTTAGTGGGGCCCATTCCCACCCCTAGCTGTGCTAGTACCAGAGAACTGGGGCTGGGGGGCTGAGGGGATCTGGAGAAACGTATCCAGACTGTGCCTGGGAACATTGGCTGTCCCTTCCTCAACTGTCCAGGGCTTTGGCAGCCTGGGTTGTTCTTGCTCTCTAAAGTGCCTAGAGGAAAGTCAAGGCTACCCAGCTGTGGTGCAGACTTCATGTGTGC
Source organism: Proteles cristata cristata (assembly GCA_017311185.1). Taxonomy (NCBI): domain Eukaryota; kingdom Metazoa; phylum Chordata; class Mammalia; order Carnivora; family Hyaenidae; genus Proteles; species Proteles cristata. The sequence continues at coordinate 240,844 of JAESUZ010000634.1, forward strand.
CCCGGTCAAAGCCCTGGACATCTGCCCTGTCCCTGAGCATAAGTTGCTGCCCTCGTAATCTAGCAGGACTCCAGCGCCTCTGAGCTAGAACTTTGCCTTGCGGTTACGTGTCTCTCTCCTTCATACTAACGGCCGCGTCTATGCAAGCACAGTCCACAAGGGGTGTAAACTCTATGCAGACTCTTCCTTGGGGGCCTGCTGTTGCCTCTCAGCTCCCTTACCCCAGTGTAAGTGGTCCCCCTAAAGCTCACAGCCAAATCAGTTTGCCTTTACTTGAACATCCCCAGCATCTGTTAACTTGGCCCCTAAGTGGCACATGATTGGAGAAAGCCCTTGTTCAAGGAGAGGTTGGAGGGACTCAGCTTAGAAGCAGTTTCCAGAAAAATTTTTTTTTTTTTTACAAATAGTTTATTGTCAAATTAGTTTCCACATAACACCCAGTGCTCATCCCCACAAGTGTCCTTCTCCATGCCCATCCCTCCTCCCCCCCACATCCATCAGTCCTCAGTTTTTGTCAGCATTCAAGAGTCTCTCATGGTTTGCCTCTCTCCCTTTCCCCCACCATTTCCGCCCTTCTTCTCCCCCTTGGTCCTCTGTTAAGTTCCTCCTAATCCTCCTATACGTGCACACATATGATATTTGTCCTTCTCTGCCTGACTTATTTCGCTCAGCATAACACCCTCAAGGTCCATCCATGTTGCTACACATGGCCAGATTTCATTGTTTCTCATTGCCATGTAGTATTCCATGGTATAGATAAACCACATCTTCTTGATCCATTCATCTGTTGATGGACACTTAGGCTCTTTCCATGTTTTAGCTATTGTGGAGAGTGCTGCTATGAACATTGGGGTACATGTGCTCCTATGCATCAGCATTTCTGTATCCCTTGGGTAAATTCCTAGCAGTGCTATTGCTGGGTCATAGGGGAGTTCTATTGTTAGTTTCCTGAGGAACCTCCACACTGTTTTCCAGAGGGGCTGTACCAGTTTACATTTCCACCAACAGTGTAGGAGGGTGCCCGTTTCTCCACATCCTCGCCAGCATCTAGAGTTCTCTGATTGGCTCATTTTAGCCACTCTGACTGGCGTGAGGTGGTATCTCAGTGTGGTTTTGATTTGTATTTCCCTGATGAGGGATGCTGAGCATCATTTCATGTGTCTGTTGGCCATCGGATGTCCTCTTTGGAGAAGTGTCTGTTCATATCTTCTGCCCATTTCTTCACTGGGTTGTTTGTTTTTCGGGCGTGTAGTTTGGTGAGTTCCTTATAGATTCTTGATATTAACCCTTTATCTGATATGTCATTTGCAACTATCTTTTCCCATTCCGTTGGTTGCCTTTTAATTTTCTGGGTTGTTTCCTTTGCTGTGCAGAAGCTAGTTTCCAGAAATTGTAATGGACTAGATAGTCTTAAAAAATTTAGCTACTGAAGATACTGTCAGTCTTTGGCTATGCTGACATCATGTGCAGTTTACGTTTCTTTGGTCTACTCTGCTGGTCAGATTGTGTCTGGAAAGTTTACTTCTGGGCACTGAGTTTTAAAACACTGCACCGGTAAACTAGAGGGCTTAACAGAAGCTGTCAGCCCGGATGGCAAGGAATCTGGAACTCTTGTCGTTTAAGGATGTGACGGATAGTGGTCTGTAAAAGGGAGGCCTGGTGACAGTGAGTTCCTCCTTTGTGCTGGGCATAGGCAATGGCCACCTCAGAAGTAGTCCCTGCTGTCTTCAAATGTATAGTTGACAAAGGCAAACCGAACAAGTCCTTACAACCTTGAGGACAGATAAGAGGCAGCTCTCATCTAGCCTTCAAATATTTGAAAGAACGTCGCTCTGAAGAAGCAGCAGACTTGTTCCAGAAAACAGACCCGAGACCTTGGTAGAAGTCCCAAGGAAGGTGACATTGGCTTAGCATGACAAGCTGCCTGACTACTCAAGTTGTCCCTCTTGAGGCACTGAATTCGTCACTCCTGAGGGGATCAAGCGGTGGCTGTCAAGAATGTTCCAAAAGGGATTCTTCTGCCAGTGAAGTTCCCCCAGCTCTGTCATCTGACTGCTTTACGTACATTATCTTAAGTTTCATAGTACCCTAAAAACCAGGTAGTTACCATTAGGAAGTTTTACAGTCGAGGAGACTGAGGCCCAGAGAGGTTAAGTAACTCGCCTCAGGTCAAATGGATGGTAAATGGTGGAACTAGGATCCAGAGCCAAGCAGTCTGGCCCCAGAGCCCATGATCTTAACCACCGTGTCCTGCTCTGCTACTTGAAAATAACGGCAGCTACCATTTGTTCCTTGCTGACTTTTATCAGACAGCGTGTCTCCCAGATGACCTCTAAGGGCCAAGAGCCAATAACATAATCCAGATGTTATTTCATCGTCCTAAAATTGGCTCTCAGAAAAATCCTGGTGGGAATGTTGATCTAATCGTGCGTTAGTGCTGCCTCGCCATGGACAGGTGCCTCGGACGGCCCCTCCCCACGAGTGAGGTAAATTGGGGCTGGTGGCGGCGGCGGCAGCGGCGGCAGCTCGAGGTGCCTGTGTCAGCTCGTCTCCAGGCTCCTGGGTTGTGCTCGGCCTGCTCCTGTGGAAGCCTGACCCCGGAGTATGTTCCAGCAACATGCTATTAAACTCTCCTGTCTTCCTCCGCCCGCTTTCCCAGACCTCCCACTCCTGCTTGGTGTTCCAGCCCGTCCTGTGGCCGGAGTACACATTTTGGAACCTCTGTGAGGCCATCCTGCAGTACCAGATGAACCACAGCATGCTCCAGGTAAGAGCTGGTCTGACTGGACCTGAGAGAGGAAGAGGTTAGCATTGATTGACTTCCTGCTATTTACACAAGCCACTTGCTGCTAAGCACGTTAATGATGATAGTAGCTACAACGTACTATGGTCAGGTGCTCTGAACATTTTATAGGCGCTATGTCATTGCATGCCCCCGAGATCCCAATGGCATAGGTGTTATCAGCCGGACTTGTGCAAGTGAACACACTGAAGTTATTTTTTTAAGGACACATAACCAATAAGAGAGAGCTGGGATTCAGGTTACATGTCTTTCATCTCTTTGCCACGGAAACCCTAGCAAGGCCGCTCCGTGAGATTGTCCATTATTCCCCGATGGTACGAAGCTTATAGAGTGGAAGCATACAGGAGTCAGGCGTCTTCCAGAAGGGATTAAGAACAAAATAGCACTTTCCTTCTATTGTACAAAAGTGTGTTCTGCCAAGTTCTGTTTTCCAGTTTGATCACCGGATCTGGAAACAGGTTTTATTAGGAGGCAGAGTCCTCTGCATCTGATTAGAGTTCTTTTTTTTTTTTTTTTTTTTTTTAATTTTTTTTAAAATGTTTTTATTTATTTATAGGAGAGAGAGAGAGAGAGACAGCGTGAGCAGGGGAGGGTCAGAGAGAGAGGGAGTCACAGACTGAAACAATCTCCAGGCTCTGAGCTGGCAGTCAGCACAGAGCCCGACGCGGGGCTCGAACCCACGAACCGCGAGATCATGACCTGAGCGAAAGTCGGACGCTCAACCGACTAAGCCACCCGGGCGCCCCTAGAGTTCTTAATAATGATAGTGGTAGTGTACGTGGTGGTGGCGGCAGCTAACATTGAGGGTCTGCTGAGGCACTTCGTTGTTTTCGTGTAAGTTTTCTCATTTTACCCTTCCGGCAATCCCACAGGTCTGGTGTCTTCATTTTCCAAATACGGAAACAGAGGGGCAGAGTAACTGTCTCAAGGTCACAGATTTTTGAACCTTAGCTGGTGCCGTTTCTTTTTCTTTATTTTATTTTATTTATTATTTATTATTGAGACAGAAACAGAGCATGAGTGGGGGAGGGGCAGAGAGAGAGGGAGACACAGGATCCAAAGCAGGCTCCAGGCTCTGAGTTGTTAGCACAGAGCCCAATGCAGGGCTTGAATCCACAAACCACGAGATCATGACCTGAGCCGAAGTCGGATGTTTAACTGACTGAGCCACCCAGGCTCCCTAGCAGGTGCTGTTTCTTGACGCTAGAGAGATAATGGCCAGGAGGAAATAATGATGTTAAGTCAGGACCTCTCAATCCCCTTGGAGAATCTGGTGAACACCATAGACCATCTCCCTAGAAAAGTTGCACAGACCACTCTAACATGTGGCATGTTGCACAGGATTGTACTTATCACTGAAATACTTAGACTACCGCCAGGATTTCACATAACCCCTGGAATCTGTCCATGAATCCTAAGTCCAGAGTTCCTGGGATAAGTCAGTCAAATCATGAAGCTTTGGTCCTAAGCTTGGTCATTTTTCTCAGAATATGAGGAATTGAAAGAGGAAGTTCTGTTCAAGTAGAAGGAAAAACAGCAGAGTCTCCATTATCCACCATCAGTGAGGAATGAATATCAGAAATTTCCACATGACCATAGCTTCTCTAAGAACCAAAACTTTCGTCTCTCCTTTTTTTCCTTCCTATCCTTTTTTGTTAGAGAACTTTCTGAAAGGTGTCTTGGACATAACCTTTGGCACCTACTGTATACCAGGCACTTGCTGCCAATTATGATGATTGATCACATTCTAGTGATGTTAATAATGGTCATGGCAGCTGCCGTCTTGAAGCACTTCCTTGGACAGTGATGCCCTTGACTGTTAGCCCAAGCTAGATGGTCCCAGAATACTTGGCTTTGGGATTTCTTGTATGTTTTTGTACGTCTTCCATCTTATTTTCTACCACTGTCAAGTGGCTGGTTTTGACAGCATTCCTCCTTCTCTTCCTATTTACTGTTTTAAATCAGCTCTTAGGCAAGGAAAGCAGTCAGTCAAGCTTGTTAGAAATATGTCTGTAAAGTAGAAGTTAACGGTCTCTGAAGCCCAGAGAACCTTGGTGTGTGAGCTTTTGTGTGTAGATATTCTTATCTCTGATTTGGCTGTTCAGATGCCTTTCATAGTAATGTCAGGTTTTTGAGATGCTTTCCTGAGTGGCTTTCAGAGGAGTTAATTTCATTCATTGCATAGTTATTGAGTGCCTAGCATAAGTCAGGTACTAGAGAGTCCCTACCTTTGTGGAGCTTATAATCTCACTTGAGGTAGATAATAACCTAGTAAACAAATATAGAAGATTGTTTCAGATTGTAATAAAGCCATGAAGAAAGTAGAGTGGCGTGCCAGAAAGTAATGAAGAAAGCAAGAGGTACTGAATAGAGCAGCCAAGGAAGGCCTTTCTTTCTTTCTTTTAATTTTTAATGTTTTATTTATTTCTGAGAGAGAGACAGTGTGAGCAGGGGAGGGTCAGAGAGAGAGGGAGACACAGAATCCGAAACCGGCTCCAGGCTCTGAGCTAGCTAGCAGCACAGAGCCCGACGCGGGGCTCGAACTCACGAACTGCAAGATCATGACCTGAGCCGAAGTCGGATGCTTAACTGACTGAGCCACCCAGGCGCCCCATGGAAGGACTTTCTGAGGAGGTGGTTTTTATGCCGTGATATAAAAGATGAGAAGTAGCCAAACGTGTGAAAATCTGGGAGTAAGGAATTATTCTCTACAAAAAGAGCAGCAGTGCAAGGATACGGAGGTTACTAAGTTTGGGTCTTGGAAGAACACAGGCCAGCACGCGTGGGAGAGACAGTGGGGGACAGGCTGTGAGGGAGTCAGGCCTCTGGTTACATACAGCCTTGTGGGCAGTGGCACCACTTCGGAAGAACTTTGATCAAAGGACTGACTGGATCTGATTTACATTTTGCAAAAGTCACTCAGGTTTTTCCAGGGGGCAGGAGTCAGGGACCAGGCTCCTACAGTAGTCCAGGTGAGAGAATGTGCTTAGAGGAGGTGGTGGGGAGGGGGTGTAGGGAGAGGGAGGGCTGAGTACATTGAGATGGGGAAAAAAGAAATGTTAAAATAGAAACGAATGAAAGTAACTCTAAGTCAATAACGTAACCCATAGAAGAAATAATTAATTCAAGTTACCCAAACAGTTCTCTGTCTATACATCTTTAGTGGGATATATAAGGATATTACAAACCCAAAGGAAATTTAAACATTATTTAAGAGGTATTTGTTAGTGGTAATGTTGATGGTGTAAGTTTGAAACTCTTATGTATCCCGGAGGATGAAACACACGAGTACAAATATTAATGTTACTAGTAATCGAGGCATTTAGACTTGGCCCAGGCAGTTGGGGGGACAGTTTTGCTGTTTTCTGGAGTGAGGTGGGACATGTTCGGGGACAGCTATTAAGAGTTCTGTTATGTACCTGTGAATCATAACTGCAAACGTTTATTGAGTTCTTCTCACATCAAGCGTCCTTGACATAGACTCTGTGCAGTGCAAGAAGGTGAGATACTGTTGTTACTGGTGCTGTTTTTAAAGTGAGGAAACCATGGGGCACCTGGGTGGCTCAGTCAGTTAAGCGTCCGACTTCAGCTCAGGACACGATCTCACACAGTTCATGGGTTTGAGCCCCGCGTCGGGCTTTGTGTTGGCAGCTCAGAGCCTGCTTCAGATTCTGTGTCTCCCTCTCTCTCTCTCTCGCTCTCTCTCAAAAATAAACAAACATTAAAAAAAAATTTTTTTTTAATGAAGTGAGGAAACCAAAGTTATAGCAGAGGTATTGACTGTCCTGACTCTTTTTAGCAGGCTCCTTGGGGATCCTGGCCAGGCACTCTCTACCCAGGAGTCCTCCGAGCTCTATTTCTAGAAGTTCTAGCACCCCAGCAGAAGCACTAAGGGTAGATTCCAAACTTACAACATCCTCGCCAGTCTGACCTCAGACCAGGGAGCTGATCTTCCCAGCGTCTCCCTTTTACGTACCCTGCATCACGCGACCACACTGGACTCTTCACGGTTCCTTGTTCAGTTTTCTCCACTCCGTGTCTGTGCTTCCATCCCATCTCCTGAAGTCCCACTGTTAAAACCTGAGCCGCTCTATCTCTAAGCCCAGCATGGCCGGTCTCTCTTCCTGTAGGAAGCCAGGACAGGAAAGTGGCTTCTAGACCTTGAGCAGCTCACTGGCGTGAGCCTACGTGGTGCATATTAAGGGAAGCAGGGACTCAGCTGCAAGTGGTGTGAGGCCAGATCTTGGTATCTGAAGGGATCTGGGCAGTCTCCAGGTGACTACCCATCAGCCGTAGAGAATGGGGGCTGGTAGAAGGAGGAAGTCTGGACTCAGATGCAGTAGGCCAGGGAGAGTGTCAGCAGGGGAGGGGGCCTGGCAGCGCAGAGCCACCGATCCTGTTACAAGCTGCATGGTTGGAAGGCCCATAAGGGGCCACTGAAGTGTTTGGTTCACCTAGTCTATACGAATGTTGTTATAGAAGATATATGTTCCCACTAAGCTTCCTTTTTCTTTTTATGTTTATTCATTTTTGAAGGGGGGTGGGAGGGAGAGAGAGAGAGAGAGGAAGACACAGAATCCGACACAGGCTTCGGACTCCGTGCTGACCTGGGCCTCGGACCCACCAACCACGCGATCATGGCCTGAGCCGAAGTCGGGCACTTGACCGACTGAGCCACCGAGGCGCCCCTCCTCTGAACTTCCTTCGATGCATTTGTCAGAGAGTAAACGCAGGGCTGGATCTGTCAACTATTTCAGGTAGTCGCTGTCTTCTTAGGAAAAGTCAAAAGCTCGAACTGTTTTCTCAGACATTCCTGTCTTTGAATCGTGGCACTGCCCGCTAGTTCTGTGACTCTCAGCCTTCAGAGTATCAATTTCCTTATCTGTAAAACGAGAGGAGTAATGTTAATAATAATACCTGCCTCCCAGGTTTGGGATAGGGTTCAGTAAGCTAATACACCAAAAGTCCCGAGAGCAGAGCTGGAAAGGAGTTCCTTTTCAGAGAATTGCGGCCAACACCATCCCCATATGTGTCTCCGAGCGCTTCACCAGAGTTCTCCTGTCTCCAGAAAAGCCATAGACTCGGAGCACCCTGCTCATCCTGTCCCTAGTACGGTTCCCTGGGCAGGGAGACCCCAGGGGTGCTGCAGTACGTTGTATTTCTGGCAGCGGTGGCTGTCTCAGGCAGCCCTCAGTAATCCATCCCCTGCGCTACTGACCTGGGCATGTTGACTGCGGCAAATGAGGACTTATGGGAGGACTTGTCATTGGCTAATGAATGTTTTGAAACCAAATGCCTGCAGCCTCTCTCCAGGCCCAGGCAGTGTAGCGGAGGACTTGAGGATTTATGTACTGGGGGCGCTATTACATCTTGTTCCCTAAGTCTGCTGAGGAGGAACAAGAGCAGAGAGGCTTAATGCCCAGGAGACATTTAGACGAATAGGTTAGAGCCCCATTTCTCAAAGCGAGCTCCGTGGAGTTCTGGTACCAAGACCGCTTAAGGTCGTACAAAAAGTCTCTAGGGAAATTATTCATGCCCTGACTGGTCGTTACACAGGGACAGTGGGCAGTATGGTCAGAGAGAGAGAAATGGACTATCAGGACTTCTTTTTTTCTTTAATCTTAAAAAAATTTTTTTTTAATGTTTGTTTATAACTGAGAGATAGGTACAGAGTATGAGCATGGGAGGGGCATAGAGAAGGGGAGACACAGAATCCAAAGCAGGCTCCAGGCTCTGAGCTGTCAGCACAGAGCCCAGTGTGGGCCTTGAACTCACAGACCGTGAGATCATGACCTGAGCCAAAGTCAGACACTTAACCGACTGAGCCACCTGGGTGCCCCTAATAGGACTTCTTGAGCCTGGATTTTCTGAGGCTGGTTCTCCACTGCACCCCTGCAAAGTGCAGCTTATCCAGGGACACAAGACACATTTCCCATAGACCTCTCAAGACACTCCTGTAGTGGAGGAACCAGTGGAAGGAACTTTACCCCTGTGTGTGACCGAGGCCAAGTCCTTCCCCACTTTGGCCTCAGTGTGCTTGTCTTTACAATCAGGAGGCCGGACAGATGGTCTTTCGGAGCTCCCCTGGCTGTGTCATCCTGACAGTGAGTGAATCACTGATTCCTGGCATTTAAGGGCCAGGCTCTCCCTTGGCTGCAGCCTCCTCCTGCCCGGCACTCAGTCCAGGGCTTGTGATTCAGAAGAAGCCTGTGCCTCACAGAGTGACTTTGAGCAACTCTGTTTCCTCTCTCTGTGGCTGGGCACCCCCCTCCTTTCTGTCCTGCCTGAACTTACCTACCTGGCTCTGGCTGCAAGCAGTGATGATGGAAGGGCAGCTAAGCGTCAGTGCCCGCCGCGGGTCAGGCGTTCATTTTCTCATCCTTTCTCACACTGCCCATTGTGCAGAGGACTCACTCTGACCTGATCAAGCTCTTCGATCCATTCCGTGTGTCTTTGCCACTGTTCTCACTACCCGACATTCTCCCTCCAACCGTGCACCCCACCTTTATCCAAATCCTCCCCGTTTGTTCAAGTCCGGCTCAGATTCTGTCTGTCCATGAGGTGTCACTGTTCCTTGACCTCCCATCAGCCACAGTGTCTCTCTTTTTTTTTTTTTTTTTTTAAATTATTTATTTCTAGGAGAGAGAGACAGCATGAGCAGGGGAGGGTCAGAGAGAGAGGGAGTGACAGACTTTGAAACAGGCTCCAGGCTCTGAGCTGGCAGTCAGCACAGAGCCCGATGTGGGGCTCGAACCCACAAACCGCGAGGTCATGACCTGAGCGAAAGTCGGACGCTTAACTGACTAAGCCACCCGGGCGCCCCCACAGTGTCTCTCTTGAAGCCACATTGCCCTTTTTCTTCTTCGATGACCCTCACCACATTCTACCTACTATTATGGGACTTTGTGTATAGATGTGTGTCCTAATGGGCCGACAAGCACGTGGATTGCTGAAACCGTATCTTGTACATCACACACTAGTAAGGTCCTGTATGCAGGACCCAGGGCTCCTCCTGACCAAGCCCAAGAGGAAGCCCTTCCAGCAAGGTGGAAGACATTCACAGCGACTTCTCAAACCCATTTGAGTCTTCATAGCTCCACGTGGGAGCTCATCACCCTCGCAGAAGAGTGAGTGCCCTTGAATGCCTGAGTTCATGCAGGACCCTAGGGAGGGATGTTCCAGAATCTCCACTTGTCTTCTTTATTCATGCAGTAAACCTTCATTGCTGAGAGACCCTAGTGAACCACTTCCCCACTCTGGACTTCCAGGTCTGTTGCCAGCAGGTAAAAAGTAGCTCTATTGTGAGGGTCAGGTGCTTGTGCACATGTGAGATAGTCTTTAAAGGGGGAAGACAAAACAATCCAGGTTTACAGGCTGAGCAGGACACAGGTACACAAATACCATCATACAAGGTAGAACGTGGTAAGGGTCATCAGGGTCTGAAGTGCCAAGTCGGCAGCAACGTCTAGTTTGTCACACATGGAATAGGTCTGGCAGGAGGAGCCCTGGTGCAAAGGCTGTGCGGCCAGTTCGGATGGCAGGAGCAGAGCCCATCAGGGAGGCACAGCAGGGCCTTGGTTCTGCTCCACAGGGATTGTCCCCCCTCCAGGAGCATCTTCCCTGCCCTCCTGGGATCATACAGTTGGTCGATTATTTCACACGTACCGGGCGCCCAAGTGCCAGAGAGGATAAAGCCACACAGTCTCTGCCTTTTAGGAGTCTGTCTGAAGAGCCATAAGCGTATGAGAGGTGCGGCCCGGGAGCACGATAACCTACCTGGTGTGAGAGCTCGTTCCACGAGTCCAGAGTGTTCGGCCGAGCCTGCAAGTGCTGAGTTTCTAACAGAAAAAATGGACTCGGAACACTAAAACCTACTCCACTAGGCAGAAAGCAGTAAATGGCTTAAGAGAGCTGAACCTGTTTCTCACAGCGTTCGTAGGAGGAGGATCGTTTGCTCGATGAGTCAGACCGGTCTCCATACAGGAGGCAAGTCTGGAGCCAAACTCCGAAAAATAGCTTAGGGAGCTGGGAGGATGGCCCCTCATAGTGACCTGGGAAGCCAAGGGAAATGACCCAATGAACGTGCCCCAGGCAGGAGTAGAACCTTCCCGGCAGCAGAGAGTAGACACTAACTTGTGAAATTGCTGTTTCGGTTTGAGAGCCTGCTAATATGCTAGAGAGGGTTTTGCATATATTACCGCTAATCCTTAAAACTCTTCAAGGTAGGCACAGCCCCCACTTTACAGATGAAGAAATGAGGTTAGGCGAGGATTTGCCCAAAGCCACAAAGCTAGTCCGTGGGGGAACCAGAAGTCAGACGCGCATTCGCCTGGTTCCCTTCCTGGTGTGAACCTGAGCAGGATTTCAGGAAATACAGAGGCTCCCGCCCCAAAACAAACCAGGATGGACCCAGAACCCCCACTGCCATGCTTACACATCACGGGCACCACCTCTGCACACCTACTCCCAAGCTTTTCCAAATCTGGTACAAACTCCTCATTGTTCCACTTAACTTGGCCTGCCTGGTGCCCCACCCCCTACCTCCTCCATCCCAGTTCACTCACACCTAAAAATGATCTCCCGATCCCTGCTTTTCTCTAGCAGAAGGCCCGAGACATGTATGCAGAGGAGCGGAAGAGGCAGCAGCTGGAGAGGGACCAGGCCGCAGTGACAGAGCAGCTGCTGCAAGAGGGGCTCCAGGCCAGTGGGGACGCCCAGCTCCGACGGACACGCTTGCACAAACTCTCAGCCAGGCGGGAAGAGCGGGTCCAAGGCTTCCTGCAGGCTTTGGAACTCAAGCGGGCTGACTGGCTGGCACGTCTGGGCACTGCATCAGCCTGAGCGGGGCTGGCCTCCTGCCATTTTGCCCTGCCCTCTGCCTCCAGGGCCCCACTCCCCTTTCTTTTCTTGGTGAAAGGCACCTCCTTCCTAAGGACTGAACTGGCAAGGGAGCCCCAGAGGCCAGATCTGCTGGCCATAGACCCACCGTTTGGGCTGCCTGGGACAGTGGCCGCTGGGGAGGGTTGAGGGTTGAGTCTCCCGCAAGTACACTGAACCCAGCTCAGGTCACCTGTAGCTTTGGAGAGCAGGGAGCTCCAGTTCTTTGCTGCTCACCCCTTCCGCCTCTGCCACCTCTACCTGTGCTCCCAGGTGCATTTCACTTTTCCACCAGCACATCCTCCGACACACAGCATTTCAGGGAGCCGGTCTCCCCAGAACCCCCGCCCTTTACCCATCCATCTTAGCCTTCCACCCGACTTTCACAAAAGATTCGGCTCCACCTTGGCTCTGCTAGTACATAGCTAATAGGCAGCCAGTGTTCTTTGGGCAAGGGAGGAGAGGGAGAGACAGAGAGAGAATTTGCCCATCTGCTGCTCCTCCCCCTGGGCTCTCCACCTGGGATTTGCTACTGAATCTCTACCCCCTCCCACCACACAGTGCTGATTGCTCACTGAAAGGCTCAGCGCCCCCAATGGCGCGCAGAAGCCAGGCGGGTGATTACAATCCAATTACCTATTGTCGACTCAGCCCACACAAGCTTTTCTCCTCCTCTTGCAGGGCATGGGGCCAGGCTCCACGCCCCTGTGCCACCGGCCCCCTCCATGGCCACAGGGTAACAGGAGGGCCTCTAGGCCCCGGTGAATCTAATCCACCACAGGCCTCCTTCCGCTAGAACACCTCACAGGGCCCAGAGCAAAGAAGCACTTCTCCTAACTGACCTCTGTCCTCAGCATCTCAGACTCTGCTTTCCACCGCCTCAGCCTTTGAGCCTTCTCTGTTTGGCACCTGGCCCCCTAAGACCCCCCACCGAGACGATTTATTCTCCGCGCGGCAGAGTCTCAGCTCGTTAGGGCCAGGGCTGCCCGGCAGGGAAGGGGCCGAGGCAAGGGCTGTGTCCTCTCCCCTACCTCTCCCTGCCAGGCCTTGCTGCAGAGCTGCTGAGAGGATTAGTGCCTTTGAAGAGCTGTCTGCCCGAGCAACTCTGCCTCAGGTGCCTGGAGCAGCAAGCACCAGCCTTGAATACCCACCAAACGCCGCTCCGTTTAGTCTTGCCGTTTGACTTTCGGTGAACTGTGTCCCCAGCACCTCCCTCTAGGGGAGAGGTGGGGTCTTGCAGGCAGTGCTCAGAGCATGGTCTTTAAACCCCCAACTGCCCTGTATTCCAGTCTCCTCTTCCCCTTCCTGTGCCAGGATACCTGGCACACGAGACCCCTTGGCCACCATCCCTGCTCCGAGAATCAACCAGAAATGCCAGACACTGCAATTGAGAAGCCAATGAATGCACCCTTTGGCAAGCCCCCCCCACACACCTGGCATTCCCCACAACCAATCCCTGGCACAGGGTTCCCAGAGAGCAGGTGCTGTACATTTTCCAGCTTTACAATGGGGCTGTTGACAGCCTTAATTAGGGAGGCATGAATTATGCGGCTATAATGCAGAGCCCTACAATTAAGGCGGGAATGAGGGGCTGGAGGCAACAAACGGAATCTGCCCAGTTGAGCATGGCGATTGGGTACTGTCTCCGTTCTGTGTCTGACTTGCCCTAATATGAATGGGGTACAGATGATTCATGGAGCTGGTATCCCTCTTTGGCCTTAGGCCCCGAATTCTGAGGAAAGCACAGGGTGGGATGGGTAGGGGTGGAGGGACCACCACTGCCAAGGAGCAGGGGCTGTGAACAGTTGATAGGAACTCATTGTGATTGTTTTCTGCCAGCAGGATTTGTGCAAACCGGCTCAACCTTTGCCTCCAGAAACTAGGAGGGACCTATTTAACTGTCGTGTCACCTGTGAGCCAACCCCCCACTTGAGGATATTGTGTTCTTGTGTTCTCCTGGGTTTCAAATAGAATTTTAAAAATTCTTTCTTAGATGTATAACTTGTTTACACATAGTACCGCAGAGGGTTGTGCACATGTTTACACATAGTACATTCGCGGTTGCAATGGCCTGCCGGCCCCCAGGTGCGCTTGGCTACCTCCAGGATCCCCAGCTCGTGGGGGCGTGGGGGGTGGGGGAGCCAGTGGAAGAGCCCTTTGCCATCGCAACACCTGTTCCTGTACTTGTTTCCTAATCCCCGGACTCTTTCCTCCACCCTCCTTGTCCTCGCGCAAGTGAGAGGAAGCCAGCCTGCCAGTGTGGAAGGAGGGATTTCGCCAGCTGCGTTTGCAGCGCCCAGGCTTGGTGGCCGCGTCGGGTGGGGGCAGCTGAGCTTGATGTCTCCGGAGCGGGTGGAGCGGAGGGGGAGGGGAGTGCTAGTAGGCCTAGGCGGCTGCTTTCCGTCATTCCGTGGCGGGGTCTTGAGGTCCGCGAACACGGGAACCTGAGGGAGCCACCAGACAGGCTTTGGGCTGGGGGGGCTTCGCTGGCATTTGGGGAGGCGGCTGAGGAACGGGTGCTGAAAGGACAGCTCCTACCTGCCCCACTGCACCCGAAAGGGACCTCGGCGTGTGAAGTCTCCCCCAGCCCACCTCGAGTGGACCGCTTTCCAGGTGAGGAGCACGAAAGGATTCCTCGGAGTGGCAGCTTGGAACGATGCACGTCCGGCTGCGCCAAGCTGGCTTCCCCGCTCTTTACCCACTTAGGCGTCAGCCTTGGCCCTGGGAATTGCAGCCTGTGCCTTCAAGGCGCGCGCTTCCTCCCGCCGCCGGCGGATAAGGGTGGTGTGGCCAAGGCCTCGAAAACCCTTCTTCTGGGGCCCCCAGCGGGAACAGGAAGGAAAGCGGCCGAGATGCGCCCTAAGTGTCGCATGGCTTGGAGAAGTGGGTAGCTTGGTTGCATAAGGTGGAAGGAACTTGGTAGTTTGCAAAAGCCAGCTCTTGGCGGGAGCCGAAACGCAGAGCCCGCCGGCTCGCACCCCCCCCCGCCTCGTTTATTGCCATCGACGCGCGCCTCCCCCACTGCGCCCCCACCCCCGAGGCGCGCCGCCGTCTTGCGCGCCCTCCCCCCCCGTACCCCCCTCCTCACTCCCTCCAGAGGAGGTGAGTTTAAACCCCGCCCACGTGACCCCAGCTGGGCCAATGAGCGGCGGCGGGAGGTGAAATCCGGTTCTAACCGGTCCGGGGCTCCCAGCGCTATAAAAACTTTATAAACCCCCCGGAGCCCGAGCAGTGTGAAGAAGAGGAGGCAAGAGCGACCCCCCGACCGGCCAAAGCCCGCGCGCTGCTGCATCCCCGTGTCCAGCGCCCACGTCCCGCCGCCGTCGCCACCATGCCCAAGAGAAAGGTACGTGGCGCGAGGGCCCTCAGGCGCTGGGCCGCCACTACCGCCGCCACCACCGCTGCTGCCGCCGCCGCCGCTTCCCCGGCTGTGGGGCGCGAGGATCGGCGCCGGGCCGGGGCAGGCTCAGGCGCCCCGCACAGGAGCTCGAGACGGTGTCAGGCTGCCCCGGGCTAACCCTGCGCGGCTCGGCTGCCCGCGGGCGCCAGAGGCCATATTGGAGGAGCGGCGGCCGCGGCGGGAGGAGCCATGTTGGCGGCTGTTT
This sequence comes from Proteles cristata cristata, assembly GCA_017311185.1. Classification (NCBI taxonomy): domain Eukaryota; kingdom Metazoa; phylum Chordata; class Mammalia; order Carnivora; family Hyaenidae; genus Proteles; species Proteles cristata. Next base: position 256,129 of record JAESUZ010000634.1, read on the forward strand.
ATCCCGCTCCTGTCGGGCTCGACGTGCCCGCCCCGCGCCCCCTCCCCCATCGCCATGCCCCCTCCCCTCCCCGCGGGCGGGCAATTCAAACCCGAAAGGGCGGGAAGGCGGCGCTCGGGTTTGGCGGGCGGGGGAGCGCGCTGCCGCCAAAAAACCGCCGCCGTGAGGGGGCGGGGCCCGTGTCCCTTGGGGTGGGGCTTCGCGGTGTGGCCCCGCCTCCGCCCACGGCCCCGGCGCACGAGACTCGCGCCGGTGCGCGCCGCTGCCGCCCACGAGTTCCCCCGGCTGCGCGCGCCTCCAGTCTCCCGCCCTCGACGGCTGCTATGGTAACGGCGCCCGGGCCCCGCCTCCGGAGGGGTTTGTTTGCACCATCTGCAGCTGTTGCTTCTCCCTGGCGCCGCGGCGCGGGCTGCGCTCCTCCGCGCTGCTCCGCGCCCGAGTTCAGCGCGCTCTGCCCGCGGTGGCTAGGCGGAGACTCTGGGCGGCCTGGGGCGCGGATACCCGCCTTCCCTGCGCTCCCTGGGCCGTTCCGGGCGTGAGGCTTGCACAGGGGAACATCCCGCCTTTCGGGCATTGGCACGGTACCTGGGGATGCTAAAACCCGAAGGTTCGTGTGTCCTAGAGAAGTTGTGTGCAAGACTTCCCCTTCAGTTTTTCCCTTTAGGATTATTGAGCCTTAGGGAGTCCTTAAGAATTGCATCAGGAGCTACAAGTTTCTTAGGTCTTGTTTGTTTTTTATAGGCTGAAGGGGATGCTAAAGGAGATAAAGCCAAGGTGAAGGATGAGGTGAGTCAGGTTCCTTTGCTTAACCATACCCCTCGTCCTGTTTCCCTCTAAGCTCTCTCCACTTCTGTCGTCTAGAACAAACGGACCTCAACACTTTTCATCTTAAGAATTTTTATTGATTGGTTTGACTGCCATGTTTCTAATTTTTTTTTCATTATCTTAATAGCCACAGAGAAGATCTGCAAGGTTATCTGCTGTAAGTGTCTGGTATTAAATTATCGTGTTTATCCCTGAAACCAAAAAGCACTAAGAACAATCTCCTTTTGTTTCCCATGGGTTTGGGTCAGTGGGTGGTTGTGAACGATCCGCTGTTTTGTGGATGCTCACCCGTTTGATAGATTCACTGGTTCCAAAATGCTGGTGGCTGTAGTCAGGGCACGTGGGTTACTTATAAGGGTTTCTGAAGATAGATTCCAGCCGAAAACCAGCCCCCAGAACTTTACGAAATAAGAGAAACTTCTGTGTCGGTGGAACTGTGGGTTGGGTAGGGATTGTCTCTGGTCCACTGTGCTAATAGTGTCTTCTTCTTTCCCTCCAATAAAAGAAACCTGCTCCTCCAAAGCCAGAGCCCAAACCTAAAAAGGCCCCTGCAAAGGTGAGTGGAGTGGAGAGACCAGGTGCTTCTAGGTGTTGGCATAAGGCTGTGCAGTTTCCCATGTTGCTGACAGGACTGCTGCTGTATAACAACATCACCTATTGGCACAAACTTGAGCTGTGAAAAGGTTAACTTGGACTGGCCATTAAAATAATGTTGGCGGCCTGTTTGGGTGACTCTTTCGGGCTCTGTGCTGACAGTGTGGAGCAGGCTTGGGATTCTCTCTGTTTCTCTCCCCACCCTCTCGTTTGCTGCCCCTCCCCTCCTCGCAGTCTCTCAAAATAAATATTTTTTTTAATAAAAAATGTTGGAATCAGTCATTTTCACTGAGTGAGACCTGTCCATCAGTGTCTTGATTCAGCACAATGGTGACCCCATTAATGGATCTTGTAAACTGTTTGGCTAACTTCCTTTATCCTGACTACTCAAGAACTCTATCAGAATAAGAAAATGTATGAACAAGATTCAGGGGAAGAGTCTTCCATATATAGGAAATTGTACATTTAAAACCCAGGTATTTTTACTTGTTACTGTCTACACTCCCATGAAAATTTGTATGCTTAAGATCACAGTAGATGAGGGGCGCCTGGGTGGCTTAGTGGGTTAAGCGTCCGACTTTCGCTTAGGTCATGATCTCGTGGTTGGTGGGTTCGAGCTCGTGTCGGGCTCTGTGCTGACTGCCGGCTCAGAGCCTGGAGCCTATTTCAAGAGTCTGTATCTCCTTCTCTCTCTGACCCTCCCCTGCCTACGCTGTCTCTCTCTCTCCTAGAAATAAATAAAAATTAAAAAAAAAAAACACAGTAGATGATAGATTATTTGGCCTTATTTGTATCAGTTTTTATCAGTGGGAAAGGGTTTCTAGGTTGTGTGTGTGTTATCTTTGATAAACAATCATGCTTCTTAACAGAACTTTGCAGACCAGACCCTGCTCATATGAAATCAGAAGAAACCACTCTTTCTTTCTCCTTTCCGTTTTTAGAAGGGAGAGAAGGTACCCAAAGGGAAAAAGGGGAAAGCTGATGCTGGCAAGGATGGGAATAACCCAGCAGAAAATGGAGATGCCAAAACAGACCAGGTACGACTGCCACTTCACTTTCTGTTAAAATCTGCTCTGAATCCGTTCGTGATCCCAAAAGCTTTTTTTATTACCTTTCTGTTCTGTCACTCGAAGTATGCTTTTCAGTCCAGAGTTCGCTTGTGGTTTTTCTCTTAGCTTAAATTCTGGCTTCTTAAAACCTCTGTGGTCCAATTCAGGGCACTGTAGTTTGAGATCCTAGTCTGTCCTAAGCTCCTGCTACACCATAGAGTTTTTCAAGCTGGGAATTAACTCTGGTCTTGTGACCCCTTCCCCAATTTTACAGTAAGGTCCAGAAGGAAAGTCACCTACCAAGGATCTAAACCCCGAACTTGGGCCTGGGAGCACAGAGATGCTAGGGAGAGAATGTGAATAAAGATAGTTTTTTCAGTCCACAGGTGGTAATGTATTCATCTTTTTCTTCTAGGCACAGAAAGCTGAAGGTGCCGGAGACGCCAAGTGAAGTGTGTGCATTTTTGATAACTGTGTACTTCTGGTGACTGTACAGTTTGAAATACTATTTTTTATCAAGTTTTATAAAAATGCAGAATTTTGTTTTACTTTTTTTTTAAGCTATGTTGTTAGCACACAGAACACTTCATTGTTGTTTTGGGGGAAGGGCATATGTCACTATTAGAATATCTCCGAAGCTAGATTGATACAAGGGGAAAAACACCATTCCCTTCTAGTTCTGAGAAACTTCCTCTTGGTTCCCAGGAGGAGCGATTCCTTGATATTGACACACATTAGCCACATTGGCACAAATGCCTTGTGGTATGGAAAATCTAAAATTCATTTTTTTATGTCCTTTTCTCCTTCTGCCTTCAACATAGACTTGACTCCCTTAAACCCAGAGACCTGTTGGAACCTGACCCCACGAAATGGTTCCCAGTATGTCAGGCAATCTGGACTTTACAGTGTCACCATGGAGATGGCATCCCTCAAAAGAGTTCCTTTTGTAGCTTGTGGAGCTTCAGATTGATAATTCTGCCATTTTCATTTCATTTCCTGAAAGTCAGGGTCGGCTCGTGAAAAGTTGTTAAACAACATGCTAAATGTGAAATGTCAACCCTCACTCTAAACTTCCCTGTTCAGAGCATCAAATGAAGACTTCATTGGGTTTTATAGTGGCTTTCTGATTTTGGTAGTCCATTGAAGAAGGGAGTTTGAAAGTTGTTGTATACTGTTAACGATTGTCTGCCCATGTCCTGCCTGAAATACCATGATTGTTTATGAAAAGTATCTTTAATAAAGCTGGATACAGTTTGGCTTGGAACACTGCCTCTCCTCTTTTCCCAGGATTTGGGGAGCCTGGTTTCTCCAGGTCTCTCGGGACAGGATGCATTCTGGTGTGAGGTGTGGAGGTTTTCAGGTATGGCCATTTCTGGTTTTGAGTCCATCTGTAGGTGGTGAGCACAGTGTTAGGTGGAGTTAGGAAAGCTCCCTGGAGTGGACGGGAGGCGAGCAGCTGGGAGCGGAGGAGTGAGTTCTGTACTTGTGTCTGAAGCGTGGCTTTAAAGGCAGAGTGTTGGACAGAGCTGAGGTTGTGGCCTGGTAGCTGACAGCAGAAGAGCCTTTCCACTTCATTCACATTTAAAGCTTCTAGAATGAGAATATGAATAGGTCCAGCTATAGTCCTTGTGTCAGGAGAAAGTGCTTCTGTGTGTGTACACAGTCGGCCGTAAGGTGTGTAAGACAGATCACGATACTGTTCTTAAGCGGACCTGCAAGCCTTCTGGGACCTTTTTAAATTCGTGTCCTTGCTGGGAAACTAGAGCAGCTCTAGAAAACACGCTAACAAGGACTTTTCTGATTGCTTCAGTTTAGTGACCCTGCAGAGAACCCCTTTCCTCTTGGTGACCTAGCAAGACGATAAATTGATGCTTGCAGTTCGAACTCACTCTCACGGGTGGTCACCTCTGTTGTTTGGGGAAATAAAGTAAATTGGAGACTGTAAGAAAAAAAAAAAAACTTGTGTATCCCCTTAGTCCAAAAGGTAGAACTATCCTATTAAGCTCTTTCTTGGTAAAACTTTTTTGCGTATCATGTCCAGTCTTCAGTCTTGGGATGCTTGTGTAACGCAAGTGTTAACACTATTTTATGAGTGAGGAAATGAGCTCGGGTGGAGAGCCTTGTTCAGGGTTCTGTGTATGTAGAATGAGTAGCAAAACTCAGGATTCAACCCTTCCCCCTCTCCAGCTTTATTCAAAAATAACTTCTGACTTCTATTTGGAGGCGCCTTTTGGATAAAGTAAAATTTGTCCACCTTGGGCAATTTGCAGCCACTTGTTTTCTTTATTGCTAAAATGGTCCTAGGTTATAGATCCTAATTTTTATTCAGGAGGCATCCTTTTCTAGGGTAGAACGTAACCGCTGTTAGGGGTACAGCAGCTTGGTCTTTGAGTAGAAGTTGCAGAATTTGAGAAAGCCACAGTTCGGGTTCCTTTAATCAATATTTGTAGGATTTCATATTCAATAAAATGTGTTGAGCTATAGGCCATGCTAGGAGCTCAGCCATATACTCTTAACAGTCTTTGTGTTAATCTTGCATAGGTCTCAACCCGCATCTTCTAGTTAAACCAGATGTGGAGTGACGGGCTGAAGTTAAACCCAGTAGTAACCCTCTATTTTTGTTACCTAGAAATTAAGATGAGTAGGGTGAACTGGAGCTTTATTTTTCTTTTCATGGGCTACGCTTGCTGCTTTGGCTTCACTAGCTGTGGACCATGCGGGTACTTGAGCTTAAAAACCAAGAAGCCAGGGCTGGGAACATGGTAAGGATATATAAGAGCACCATTAACACCATGCTCCATGCCAGCCTTGACCTGAACTAACTTTGGTCATAGTGCGCTAATAAAATGATTCCCTTCCCCTGGCCCCGTCTCCATGCTGTTTTGATCCCATCCCTGGGGAGCTGTCAACATAACCTGTATTAGAATGGATGCTTTGGACTTTTAAGTAAGAGGAACATCTGTCTCCGTACGAGAAGGCCTGAGGTAGGGAGGTCCTAAGGATCCCCGCTGGTTCTTTCCAAGGTTTCTGCCCTCTTGCCCTCAGCACATTGCCCAGCCACCTCGCCTCCCAAGTCCCCTGCCCTGGGCCTCAACTTGACACTACAGCACCCAGAGGCAGAAGACCTGTTTGTCCTGAAAATATTGAGTTATCTCCCGGAACCCCCTCCGCACCTTGAGTTTCCTGGGGCAGAACTGGATTGCCTGCCTACTCCCAAGCCAATCATGGCAAGAGGGCCGAGGTCACAATTTGTGTCGGATTCAGCCAGTTACTGGACTTAAGCAGGGGAGGGGTAGATGACAGAAGAGGGCAGGGGCAGTGAGTGGACAGTCGCCACCCCCGGCCTGGCTTCACTGCAGCATCTGACTGCTGAGCACAAGCTCAGAGTGAAGATAAAATCCACATTAAAAACTCACCTCTTTAAAGCACACGATTTAGTGGTTTTTAGGATGTTCACAAGGTTGTGCCACAATCAACACTAATTCCAGACTACTCCTCACTCGAAAAAGAAACCCCATATTTAACAATCACTTCCCATTCCCCCTCCTGGACCAGGCAACTGCCAATCTACTTTGTCTCTATAGCCTGTTCTGGACATTTCTAACGGGAATCCTAGACTGTAATCTGGTGACTGGCACCCTAGCAGAGGGTTGTTGAGGTGCATCTGTGTTACAGCACGCACTCTGTTCTATTTGTCACATACTCGCTTTATGGATGTATCTCCCACTTTTTAAAAGTTCACAGTATGTCGCTTTGCTTTTACAAAAGACCTAAAAAAAAGCAAAAACATGGAAATCGTGTGTTGAGTGTTGGTTTTGCCGTGAGTGCTTCTCCAGGCAGTGCTCGCCCTGAGCAGGGTGGCCCTGCCAGTCTCCTCCAGAAACTACGCTCTGCATCAAACTGCCGTTACATCTTCAAGCTGTGTGGGCATCTCTGCTTTTCTCCATTCATCCTGAATTTCCATTACCAAGAGTATCCTAAGGTTTTAGAAGAGTCGAAGAGATGTTATTTTTGGGGTCTGGGAAAGCTCAAAAAGGTTTCCAAAAAATGAATGGTAATTGCTTCACTTTATACCATTTGGCTTAAAGGTTTCACGGGAATGCTCTACTTTTGGATAGCGGGGGAAAAACCTGGCCCGTATTTTACATATTCATTGATCAGTTGACAGCATTCTGGTTGTTTCCACATTAGGGCTATTAAGAATACTGTTATATTGTGTACAGATTTTTTTGTGGACATAGCATTTTCAGTTCTTGTAGGCTTATTACACGTTGGAGTAGAAATACTGGGTCTTGAATCTCTAATTTTTTGAGGAACAGCCAGACCACTTCTGCACAGCAGCTTTACCATTTTACATGCCCACTGGCAGTGTATGAAAGTTCCAATTTCTCTACATTCTCATCACATATTTTCCCATTTCTTTTTTTATTATAGGCATCAGGGTGGGTATGAAGTGATATTTTAGCATAGCATTGATTTGCATTTTCCTTTTTTTTTTTTTTTAAGTTTGTTTATTCCAAGAGAGATAGAGACAGATAGTGCAAGTGGGGGAGGGAGAGAATCCCAAGGGGGCTCTGTGCTGCCAGAGCAGAGCCCGATGTGGAGCTCAGACTCCTGAAACTGAGATCGTGACCTGAACTGAAACCAAGGGTCAGATGCTTAACTGACTGAGCCACCCAGGCACCCCTTGATTTGTATTTTCCTAATCCTAAGACATGGGGCATCTTTCCATGTTTATTGGACATTTTGTTAACTTTCTTTAAGTGTTCAAATCCTTTGCCCTTTTTTTCCCCCCTAAATGTGTATTTATTTTAAGAGAAAGCATGTGCACATGAGCTAGGAGGGGCAGAGGGAGGGAGAGAGAATCTCAAGCAGGTCCCATGCTGTTAGTGCAGAGTCCAACATGAGGCTCGATCTCACAAACCATAACTGTGTGATCATGACCTGAGCTGAGATCATGAGTCAGACGATTAACCAATAGCCATCCAGGTGCCCATGCCCCCCCCCCCTATTTTTCTTTTTAAGTAAACTTAATGCCCAACATGGGGCTTGAACTCATCACCCCATGATCAAGAGGCACACATGCTCTACACTAACTGAGCTAGCCAGGAGCCCCTTATATATTCTGGATACCAGATTCTTACCAGAGTTACAATTTGCAGGTGTTTTCTCCCATTCCATGGGTTTTCTTCACTTATTTGATAGTGTTAGTTGACACAAAGCAGTTTTTAGTTTTGGTGAAGTCCGGTTTACCTAGGTTTTAATTCCTTGTGCTTCGGTGTCCTATCTAAATCTGTTGCTCAGTCCAAGGTCATAAAGATTATTTAAACCTGTGTCTTCTAAGAGTTTTAAGTAATTTTAGTTCTTAAGTTGAAGTCTGAAAGTATTTTGAGTTAATTTTTGTAACAGTGTGAATTAGGACTCTATTCCCTCCTCTTAAAAGCTGTTCAACTTGAGGAACTTACCAGAAGACCATGGGGAAAGGGAAGGGGGGAAAATAGATATAAACAGAGAGGGAGGAAGGCAAACCATGAAAAATTCTTCAATATAGAGAACAAACAGGTTGATGGGAGGGTGGAGGAGAGGGGAAAATGGGTGATGGGCACCTGCTGGGATGAGCAGTGGGCGTTGTATGTAAGAGATGAACCGCAGGAATCTACTCTCAAAACCAAGAGCACACAGTATACATTGTATGTTAGCCAACTTGACAGTAAATTATATTTAAATAAGAGTCAACTTAGGAAAAAAAACTGTCCTAGGGGCGCCTGGGTGGCTTAGTCAGTTAAAGATCTGAATTGATTTCGGCTCAGGTCATGATCTCATGATTTATGAGATTGAGCCCTGCATCCAGCTCTGTGCTGCAGCACAGAGCCTGACTGAGATTCTCTCCCTCTGCCCCTCCCCACTCATGCATATTCTCTCTGTACTATCTCAAAATAAACATTAATGTATATATATAAAAGCTGTTCTTACACCTCTCTGGGGCCCTCCAGTTTCTAAGATACTGTTTGTCTAGTTGACCACTCCTCAAACCCCTTTGCATGCCCTTCTCTAAAGTTTCTCCCTGTGATGTCATCCAGTGACTCACATTTTCCTTCCCTGCCCACATCTCTCTTGAGTAGTTCCACCAACCTTCTGTGCAGTCCCACCCAGATATACCACAGGCACCCCAGATCAACATGATCAAAATGGAACTCCTCTTGTTCACAAGCCCACCTCTCCTACTTTTCCTAGATCTGGTAAGACACCACCACCCATTCCATTCCTTGAGCAAAAAACTTGAAAGTTACCCTAGATACTTCCCTCTCTCCCCACCATCACACATTTCCTGTGAAAGCCTAAATCATGGTGACTTGACTTTGGGAAATTTTATTTTTTTTTGTCATGGAAAATTTCAGATTCGTGCAAAAGTAGAATAAGACAACAAAACCTAGGGAACCTAGGTGGCTCAATCGGTTAAGTGTCTGACTCTTGGTTTTGGCTCAGATCATGTCACGGTTTGTGAGTTCAGGCCGCATATCAGGCTCTGCACTGACAGTGGGAAGCCTGCTTGGGATTCTCTCTCTCCCTGTCTCTCCCTTTCCCGCAGGCGCTTTCTCTCTCTATCTCTGTCTCTCAAAATAAACTTAAAAAAATAAATGAAAATTGGGTTTTTTACTGTCTTATGTATGTATGTATATATATATATATATATATATATATATATATATATATGTAAAAGACCACAAAATCCCATGTACCTATCACATACCCTCAGCAAGTATCAACTTATACATAGCTTTTTTTGCTTAATTTATAACACTGGCTCCTCCTCCTTACCATAAGGTGACATACCATTCCATTCATAAATATTTACATATCCTTAAAGGATAGGAACTTCTAAAACATAATACCATTAACATACCAAAAAATAATATCAACTCCTTAATATTATGAGATACTTAAATTCTCAAATTTCTAATTGCCTTCTCAGTATTTTTGTTTGTTTGAGAATCCAAACCGGGCTATGTTGTAAGTAGCTGGTATATTCTTGTAATCTCTTGGAGCCTGTAGTTTCCCTCCATCTCTGTTTCCCAATCTGGATTTTGCTATTATATCTCTGGTGTCATTTAACAGGTTTCTTAATCCCTTGTATTCCTATAGGAATAGATCCAGAGGTGTGATTGGATTCAGATATAGTGGTAAGAAAACTTCACAGTTTGTATGCTTTCATCAGGAGATGCATCGTATGTGTCTCTATATGTTGTAGGCCACTGAAGCTTAATACCTAGATTCATTAACTCATAAAGGGTTGCAAACTGATGATATTCTAGTTCTACCATTCCTTCTTCATACAGTCCCCGAAATATTGCTGTAAAGAGAAACTTTTCCTTGTCTGCCATTTGGTTATCTTGGAGTTCATACTGGAAAAAGAGGAAAGAAGGCCCAAGTCTTTGGCCAGTTTTCAAACTAATGAGTTGGTTTACTAGCATCCTCCAAAAGTGACCAGTGGGCTGTTGTGTTTAGCATTGTTAAGTATCATGATCACTGAGTTAAACATATTTTATGTGTTTGAGTTCATTGCGTTTATTAAACTTAATGATGCTCAAATTGTTCATATTTTTGTCCAGTGGGGGGCCTCTTCAGGTGGCTGCTGAGTCCTTCTGATACAGCCCTTTTGGTAGTTAGTAGCATTTGGTAACTTCGTTGTTATCTAGTATGATAGGATGTTCCAGACTTATCTTGTGTATCTTCTGCTCCAGACCTGGAGTCCGCTATTTCTAAGAAAAAAAAAAAAAAATCCTGGCTTCCTTTTGGTGGTGAATGGCATCGCAAGACTAAAATCTAGGCTCTAGAATGCCGTTGCTGCTGTGTTGGTCAACATTTCTAGGCCTTTGGAATACAATGCTAGGACCCATTTTCTTTTTAAGATAAAACACATTCATACTTTCTATTCAACTTGAAGACTTAAGAACTTTTTCTTAACTCTTCTATCTTACGTATTTTTTCTTCAACATTGAGAATCCCGGTTCTCATCTGTACCCTGAATTGTGACATTAGATCATCCTAGTTATTCAGGTGTGAAGCCCATATCACACAACAGTATCAGAATAACAAAAGGGAGTTTAAGGTTTTGTTTGTAATTCTTTGTTTTGGGGATAGTTCCTTCTAGCCTGATACTGGGAGTTCACTGTGTTTTAAACATACTATAGTTCCTCTCTGTGTGGCTTACTAACTGGATACATATTTATATTAACCTACCTATTTTTCCATTAATTTTTTTTAACATTTATTCATTTTTGAGAGACAGGGACAGAGTGTGAGCAGGGGAGGGGCACAGATAGAGAGACACACACACACCGAATCTGAAGCAGGCTTCAGGTGCTGAGCTGTCAGCACAGAGCCCAATGCTGGGCTCAGACTCACGAATCACGAGATCATGACCTGAGCCTAAGTAGGAGGCCCAACTGACTGAGCCACCCAGGCATCCCTTATTTTTCCATTTTTAAGAATTTCTTGTGCTCGCTTCAGCAGCACGTATACTAAAATTGGAACGCTGCAGAGGGGACTAGCATGTCCCCTACACAAGGATGACATGCAAATTTGTGAAACTTCCATACTTCGTGCAGCTTCCCAGCGTCCTGCTGCACTTGGGGGTTAACGCCAAGGGAATGGTGGGAGTCAAAGCACCACGTGCGGCCCTCAATAATGAAATTGTGATATCTCACTGTGAGAATATTCCTGTAAAGCATTCTATGACACGTGAGCAAAGCTAAGTTACACCTGGAAATCTATATGCAAATATATCCTTTCTATAGAACTCAGAAATGAGAAAATGTCAACTTGCATTTCCTTATAGAATTTTTAAAAATTTTCTTTTAGTTTAATTATGTAAACTATTGACATAGTTCCAAGTCTAATCTACAAAACAAGATCGATTCAGAGTCTAATTTCTATTCCTCTGTCCTCCACCTTAAACCCTCCCTTCCCATTTAGTGGCCTGTTGTGTTTGATTTAATCATCCCAAGCTTTTTTTTTTTTTAATTTAAACAGATAAATATGGTATAGTTCCCTTTTATTCTGTAAGGGGAGCATACAATTCATTTCTCCACCCTCCTTATTCACTCAACAGTGCGTTCTGGAGAGGCGTAAATGTTCCTCAATTCTTTCACAGCAGCACAAATGATAACTAGGTTTGGCCTCGACCCATCATGCTGTTCCATGTTATATTTACACGTATTGTCTTTTATATAAAGTCCTTACATTGTGTATTTTTTTTTCTCTTTTCATTTTTCTTTTAGCTGTTCGATTTTTGTGTTTTTGAGAGGTATTTTCGTCCAGTGACACCAACTTTATATTATTACTGCCTTTATAGCATAACCATCACCACTTCCGGCCTCCCTGAGACTTCCAGCCCACTGACCCGACCCCTTCTTCTTTCCCCCACCAGCCACCTCTTCTCTCACGTCTTCACTTCCCTTCTTGCTCAGCTCAGATTTCATTGCCCGGCTCTAAGCCACACTCTGCTCCCTCCTCTCCTTCACACTCAAGGCACCTCACCAGCACCTGCACCCACCAGCATGCTATCCCGACTCCCTCCATGGTTAGGACTGCACTTCAAGTGGGCCCTTGACACCACCGAGCTCTCCTGTCACGTGTCCCTGAAATACTCCCCTTTCCTTGCTCAGATAACCTATTTCTCACCTTCATCTTCTCTCTTGCCTCCAACACCCTCTTCGATGACTTCCCCTCCAACTTCAGTTCTAGAAGACACAGAATGGAGTGACTTCGTCTTCCCCTTCCTCTACTACTACCTACAGTGTAGTGTGCCCACACCCCACACCCCCTTCTACTCCAGGGGTACCCCCTCTCTTCTCTAAGTCCAAGCCTTCAACTTGTGATCTGAATCCATCCCTCTCAGTTCTGAGATTAAAGCCACACACAGCAGTCCCCATCTTTCTTGCCTTGCCCATTTCTTCTCTGCTGGGTCATCCCCACCTGCAAACACCTTGAAAGCATTTCGCCTTGCTCTCTTGAGCCACCACTCCATTTCTTTTCTCCCTTTCACAGCAAAGCTCCCCAAAGAAGCATATTCTCCATCACCACTTCCAACCCTCCATTTTCTCCTCCACCCACCCAGGTAAGGAGGCTTTTGCCCCCACCATCTGTTAAACAGGCCACCAATGGTATGCATCTTGTCAGAGTCAGTTTCTGTCTTGTCTCTCCTGTTTCTTTTTTTTTTTAATTTGAGAGAGCGCGAGAGTGAGGGAGAGGAGAGAGGGAGAGAAAAGGAGACAGAGAGAGAGAGAGAGAATATTAAGCAGGCAGGCTTCATGCTTAGTGGTGGAGACTGACATGGGGCTTGATCCCATAACCCTGGGATCATGACCTGAGCCAAAATCAAGAGTCAGATACTCAACCTACTGAGCCACCAAGGCGCCCTACTCATGTCTCTTTTCACCCAACCTCTTTTCTTTGGTGTCTGCACCTAGTATTCTGACTTTAAATACTGTGTATATGATAGTGACTCAAATTCTGATCTCCAGATAGAACCTTCCCCCTCTGATCTAGAGTTAGACCATTTAATAGACTTCACCAACTTAACATGGGCAAAAAAATTCATTTTCCTAACAAGGTAACTTCCCCTCAAGCTTTCCCCATCTAAGTAAACACCATCATCCACCAAACCCTTCATTTCTCCCTCTCTCTAACATCCATTATCAATCCATCAATATATCCTATTGGCTCAATTAAAAAAATTTTTTTAATGTTTTTATTTATTATTGAGACAGAGACAGAGTTTGAGCAGGGGAGGGGCAGAGAGAGAAGGAGACACAGAATCCGAAGCAGGCTCCAGGCTTTGTGCTATCAGCACAGAGCCCGATGCAGGGTTCAAATTCACAAGCTGTAAGATCATGACCTGAGCAAAAGTCAGGCGCTCAACCGACTGAACCACTCAGGCGCCCCGGCTCAATTTTTTAAAGTCTGCTTTGGACCCAACAAGTTGCTACCTACCTGCAATGAAACAATCCTATGGGTTCCCATGGATTCCTCAACTGCCTCATTAGTGCTCTCATTTGGACCTCACCTGCATCAAGTCACACCTCCATTTTCACACTTGGATGAAACACCACTCCTAGGGACATGAGCTCTGGCTTCCTCAGAGGCAGCCAAGTGAGTAATTCAGTCCAGAACTGCGGAGACATAAGCTTCCCAGAGATAAACGTTGCAAAATAGGAAATGGTGGATGGAAAGGGAAGGAACTAGGCTAACTGCCTCCCCTTTTTCTCCAAAAGTTCTTTCAACTTTTCCAGAAAAGTCTCTGTACCAATTAATCCACTTGCTAAGTGATCTACTGTATCTCTTTGCAGCTTGTTGAGAAGCAGTAGCCAGGACATAATGCACCACATCGCATTGCTTTGTCTCTTCCTTTCCTTGCCCTCGGCACCCTGGGCTGGCACCTTCCCTTCCTCGCCCTTGGCACCCTGGACTTGCACCTTCCAAATAAAGTACCAGCACTTTAACCCATTCTTCAGCCTCTTCTTTCTCGAGGGCCAAAGTTAGCACCAGGGTAAGACGCAAGGCACCACTCCTTCTGGGGCCAGTGCCTCAGCATCCCTGTGAACTTGTTAGCATGCAGTTCTTGAGCCCTGCCCCTGACTCATGCGGTGAGAATCTCCGGAGAAGGGGCCCAGGACTCTGACTTTAAAAGCTGTTCAGGGGATTCTTGTACCCACCAAAACTGTAGAAAGATTGAGGAAAGAAAGGAGTTTCTAGAGGAGAAGGGCTGTTGCTGCCCCCACCCCCACCTTCCTGCTTGACTGTGTTGTATGAGGATGTGAAGCTCGGGGTTGCAGCAGCCTCTTTGGGATCATAAGGTCAATACACTGAGGATGGCAAAGCAGAAAGAAAGTGCCTGAGATAGCTGCTCAGCCAACTCTAGAACTACCAAAATCCAGCCCCAAATGACTCAATAGATGGTTTGGTTTTATCCTCACATTAACTTGAGAAGTGGGAATTAATTTCTGCATTCTACAAGTAAAGAAACAAGGCCTTGGAGACCCAGTGTGGCCCAACCAGGAGTCCAGTCCAGGCCCATCAGGCTCCAGGCCCACTCTGTGAACCATGAATCTGTTCTGCAAATACTCAGATAGTATTTGCTGTGTGAATTAAGGAGTTGGGTTTGAAGACGTGAATGGAAACCATCAGAACCTGGACTGGATTCTGGACTGAAAAGCTGAAGCATTACTGACTAACCATAGCAGAAACATTCCCTTCATTTTCCCATAAAAATGCAGAGGGTAGAGGATGCTTTTCTCAGTGATTCAAGAGCTTTGTCATTCTTCAGGGCTGCAGATGGGCCTGAACAGGAGGGGGCTGGTCTTAAATTGCCCTCTAAGAAGCTGGGCCAGACATAAGAGATGATGATCCAAAACCAGAAAGAACCCCCAAGGGGTCACTTGCTGCATCCATGACACAGACAGGAAGTACCAGCAGGTCTGCATCGTTAGCCAGCCCTCACTACAAGCCTGGCGCTTATCACATTTCCTTCTCACAACAAGTTAGTGTCATCGTGCCTCCCATTTTACAGATGGGAGAACTAAAGCACCGGAGTGTTAAGTAACTTGCCCCAAATCACATAGTTGGCCAGCAGCTAAACCAGATCTGAACTTCGATGGGCTGAGCCTGAAGGAAGGCTGAGCCAGAAACCTCCACACTGTTCCGAGGCCCCGTGGCGTGTCCTGGACCACACCGAAGGCAGAGTGGAGACCAGAAGCCCCGCCTGCCTCCGCCCTGGTCTGATCCCCATGATATGTCCCAGCCTTTAAAGCTACCACCTGCCACCGCACTACCCACCATTTCCTACCACTCAACTTTTGGAAGTGTCCAACTTCCTGCTGGTGCCACTGCCCCAAGACAGGGACCCAGATAACTGCCTCTTTCTGCTCCAACCAGACATACACTGGCCCTTGCAATTCCATCTCCCATTCCCCTGCACTTCACAGGAAAAAAACTTCATCTCCTCTCACCTCCTTCACGAGGGCTAGAGGGTTTAGCAGAGCAAAGACTGCTTCTTAGAATAGCCTTATTCTTACCAAGGTTTCTTTGTGCTAAGTGTATCGCATACATTATCTCATTTTGAACCCTCATATTTTATAAAAAGAACACTGAAGCCTGGAATAGCTAAGTAACCTGCTCACAGTAAGTTGACCAAACTCCTGACCTCTATGCCACGAGAAGGCAGGGGCCTCAGTACCACGGGGGTGTGGTGGGGTGGGGAGGGGCTCCCATGTTCCCAGCAGCATAGCCCCCAAGACCCACAGCAGGCCCCATGCTAAAGCAAAGGCCCCATTTTCCACCAGGGCACTTTAGGCACAGGGCTAAGACCCCTCGCAGCCCTAGGCCTCAAAACAACCTTTTTGGCTACTCTGATCTCTGGTTACTCTGGGGCTGGAGCAAAATGGCGAGACCTGATAGGGCCTGCACTGCAGAGGGCCAGCCCAGAGGCCAGACATTTCCCCAGAGTTTCAGAGGTGACTGGGAAAGTGGTCACTGCTAGGCAGTGAGTTAATAACGACTTCTGCTTCTGATTCCTACCTACCTACCTGCACATTCTCAATTTTCCACACTAGCCATGGATACCTTGAGTAGGCTGGGATGGAGGTGCGGGGGCGGTGTTTTTCTTCCCTTCTAAACATAAAGGTCTTGCCTGCTCGCTATGAAAACATTTTTTGAGGGGCGCCTGGGTGGCTCAGTCGGTTGAGCATCCAGCTTCGGCTCAGGTCATGATCTCAAGGTTCGTGGGTTCGAGCCCCACGTCGGACTCTGTGCTGACAGCTGGCTCAGAGCCTGGAGCCTGCTTCACGTTCTGTATCTCACTCTCTCTCTGACCTTTCCCTGCTCATGCTGTCTTTCTCTCTCTCTCAAAAATAAATAAAAACATTTTAAAATTAAAACAAAAAAAGAAAACATTTTTTGAAACAACTCAATACAGACATATAGAGGGCAAACGTGAATCTCCTTCACCTCTCCAAACCCACTCTCCTCTCAGAAGCAGCCACCGTCATGCTGATGTGGACCCTTCAAGGCTTTCTCCTGGGCATTTACAAACAGAGGAGTCCAGATGTCTTCTGAGGCCCTCTTTGCCTCTGAGATGTAGCAGACAGGCTGAGCTGGCCTCCTACCTCCACCTCCATGAATCATAGAAGGTTGAAAGTCACCTCTTTGAGTCCCAAGAATGGCCCTGGGGAAAAAGAAGGGGACCCTTATGTGTCCGGTCTCCTCAGTCCCTGGCCTTTGCTTCTGCCCTGACCCAGATGAAAAGCTCAGCTTCTTTCTGGATTCTACCCTAAAACTCATGAAGTCAAAAAGACTTCACAGAGGACTTGGGGGTCCCTGAAGTGTCCACACTGTACCCAAGGTAGCAAAGAATTTTAAGCGTCATCTCTGTGATGGGTTCATATCCTTTCAGCCATCCTCTTTCCCAGGGAGGGGTGCTCCCTGGCCCCTGGCCCCATGCATTCCACCACCTTGACCCTCGTCCTTTCTTCCCTGACTCGGGAAATTAAAACTCTCCTCCTTTCCTAACCCAAGCAATTCAGTGCCCCGACTCTCCCATCAGACTCTTCTCAGAGCTCACACAAAGGCCTCCCATTGTTCTGGGCCCACTCTCCTGAGCGGGCATCTGTGGCACATCTCATTTTTTCCTGCTGCTCTCGTGGAATGGGGTTAGAGCTCTCATAAGGGGAGGAGGCTTCTGTTAACATCTGGGTTACATATTTAACATATATAACTAGTTTGGGGGCGGGGGTTTTCTTTGTTTGCACGAGTGAAATCATGTTGTACACAGTGCTCAGTGGCTTTCTTGTTTCACTCAACCGAGAGTACAGACATCTTCCAGATCACTAATAATGGCCGAACTTCATTGGGAACTTAACTTGTGCCCCTGGGCACTTCATATCTGTGCTGTCCCAACCTGGTAGCCAATAGCCACAGGGGCCCCTGAGGCTTTGAAATGTGGCTGGTACTACTGAGGACCCAAATTTTAAGTTTACTTAATTTATTTATTTAATGTCTATTAAAATTTTTTTAATGTTTATTTATTTTTGAGAGAAAGACAGAGTGTGAGCAAGGTAAGAGAGGGAGACACAGAATCCAAAGCAGGCTCCAGGCTCCAGGCTGTCAGCACAGAGCCTGACATGGGCTTGAACTCATGAACTGTGCATGACCTGAGCCGAAGTCGGACACTTAACCTTCTGAGCCACCCAGGCACTCCTATTTAATGTCCATTTTTGAGAGAGAGAGCACAAGTGGGGGCAGGGGACAGAGGATCTGAAGTGGACTCTAGGCTGACAGCTGAGATCCCTCTGCGGGGTTTGAACTCACAAACTATGAGATCATGACCTAGGCTGGTCGGACACTTATCCAGCTGAGCTACCCAGACACCCCAAATTTTATTTCTTTATTTAAATTTAAAAATAAAAATATTTGTCTGTTAAATACAACTTTATTTTTTGGTAGGACATAGCTTACGACATTATTGTTATATAGCTGAAGTGTGGTATAGGTGTAAGTACACACCAGATTTTAAAGACTTATAGGAAAAAAAAAGAACAAAATATCCCAGAGGTGCCTGGCTGGTTCACTCGGTAGAGCATGTGACTCTTGATCTCAATATCATGAAATTGAGCCAATGTTGGGCATAGAGACTACTTAAAAAAAAAATCTCTGTAATAATTTTTATATTGATTCCGTGTTGCAATGATATTTTAGATACATTATGTTAAAATATATATTATTGGGGCCTAGGTGATTCAGTTGGTTAAGCATCGACTTCAGCTCAGGTCATGATCTTGTGGTCTGAGTTCGAGCCCCGCGTTGGTCTCTGTGCTGACAGCTCAGAGCCTGGAGCCTGCTTTGGATTCTGTGTCTCCCTTCTCTCTGTCCCTCCCCCACTCACACTCTGTCTCTCAAATATAAGTAAACATTAAAACTTTTTAAAAGTTTAAATACATAAAAGTTTATATAAATAAAATATATATTATAAAATTAATTTCACCTTTTTCTTTTGACTTTTTTTTCAACATGGCTACTAGAAATCTTAAAATTATAAGTGGCTTGCACTGTTTTTCTATTAGACACTAGCGCTACCTTATATGCATTACCTCACCATTCCACAGATGTTCACCAAATATTTGTTGAGTAGCACATCTGTGTCAGGCACTGGGCTAGGCACTGGTGGTGACATAGCAGTGAACAAAACAGACCCAAATCCACTCTTATCAAACTTCCCTTCTAGCTTGCTAATTTCTTATAACTCTATCAGGTCCATATTATTATTATTATCCCATTTTATAGATGAGGAAACTGAGGGAGAGAAAAGTGAAATAATTTCCCCAAAGACACAGAGCAAATAAGTGGTCGAGTTGGGATCTGAATTCTGAGTATGTCCACAGGTGCCACCACCCTGACAACCATGGCAGCCAGTACTGCATGGTACTAATGTATTCACAAGTGATTCAGCCTGGCCTTTACTGCTGCGTGCTATTCAGGAACCAAACATAACGTGTTATGGGAACAAAGGAACTGGGGTTGAGGGCGAATATAAGATGTTGAAAAGATACAAGCTTTAGGTCTGAGGTCATAAGCAGGGCCAGAGATGGGACAAGTTCAGAAGCTGGGGGAAGGGTTGTCTGGAAAGAGATCACAAACAGGGTTGCGGGGTGTAGGGTGACCTGGCAGGCTGAGGACCCTGCAAGGCAGGACAGAAGGACTGGAGAGGAGGCTGCATGTAAGGGGCAGCACAGGACACGGCCAGGTCCCAAGAAGCTAATTCTCAGCGCAACCATTTCCAAGCCAGG
Source organism: Proteles cristata cristata (assembly GCA_017311185.1). Classification (NCBI taxonomy): domain Eukaryota; kingdom Metazoa; phylum Chordata; class Mammalia; order Carnivora; family Hyaenidae; genus Proteles; species Proteles cristata. Next base: position 275,438 of record JAESUZ010000634.1, read on the forward strand.
CCCTGTGCTAATATATGGATCTGATCAGTCAGTTGGTCACCCGACACACGGATGCTGGGTGCCTACTGGCTCCAAACTCAAGACAACAATCTCACAAGAGCCCTAATAACATGTTTTATTCCACCCATTTGATGGCTGAACGATGCGGGGCTCAGGGAGATGAAGTGATCTAGTCACCCAGTAAACTTGCGACAGAGCTGAATGTAAACCCATGGTCCACTCTTCCTATCAGCTTGGGCCTGCCTTCTGTGCCGGACTGCCCACATCTAGACATCCCCAGGGTCCAGTGGGATGGGGCCATGGCACGTCTGTCAGTCGCTCCTGAGCTACAGTGGTGTGGGCAGGGCTCTGGCCCAGCGCTGCAGATGTGGGAGGGGTTGGACCTCATTCCTGAGGATAAGGAGTTTTATGCATACCTTAGACCTGGAAAAAGAGCACTGGGATCTCCTAGTAAAGGAAGAAATCCCATCCTGCCCACAGGGAGTCAGAGCATGCTGGGACACTGGTGCAGTGGAAAAACACCAGGCGCAGGGTTTGGGCAGGCCTCGGTTCTAATCCTGGCTCTGTCCCTGACTGTATGACCTCTCCGAGGCCTGGCTTCCTCATTAATAAAATGGAGGTAAGAAATTATTCTTCCTCCTGCTCCAGGCTAGAGCAGAGAGGAAACCCCCACGCCCTGGTGATGACCACTGACCAGGGTACGAGAAACAGCAGACACCCACTGGGCAGAGGGAGTTCAAGAAAGGAGATAATAACACTTAACTAATGTTTTCTATGTGCCTCGTTTAATCCCCACAATACCCAGATAAGGTAGGTACTATTATCATCCCATTTTGCAGAAGGGAAAATTGAGGTATAGGAGGCAACAGATCTGACTGGAACCCAAGCACTCTGGCCCTTAGGTCCATCCTTCTAACCACTGTGTGGCACCATCCCTCAAGCTCTTACTTCTTCTGTGAAGTACAACATGAACTCCCCGCCCCCAGGGCACCCAGAACTTTGGCTATGAGAAGCACCCTTGATCCCCCAGGCTTCCTGCCTGCCTGGCCTTTGGGGCACAGTGAGGAGAGTAGGCTCCAGAGTCAGCAGTCCTAGATTTAACTCTCCGATCACTTCTACTAATTGTGGGCAGTCACTTCTCCTCTGTGAGCTCAGTTATACCTTATTTGTTTTAAAATTTTTTCATGTTTTATTTTTTATATTTGAGAGAGAGAGAGAGCAGAGGAGGGGCAAAGAGACAGGGAAAGAATCTGAAGCAGGCTCCAGGCTACGAGCTGTCAGCACAGAGCCTGACACGGGGCCCAAACTCATGAGCAGTGAGATCATGACCTGAGCCGAAGTTGGACGCTCAACCAACTGAGCCACCCAGGCACCCCTGCTTGTTTGTTTTAAATGTTTTATTTACTTATTTTTGTGAGAAAGAACACAACTGGGAAAGGGGTAGAGAGAGTGGGAGACACAGAATCCGAAGCAGGCACGAGGTTCTGAGCTGTCAGCACAGAGCCCGACACGAGACTCGAACTCACAAACTGTGAAATCATGACCTGAGCTGAAGTTGGACGATTAACCAACTGAGCCACCGGGACACTCCTGTTTATTTACTTTTAAGTAATCTCTACACCCAGTGTGGGGCTCAAGCTCACAACTCCAAGATCAAGTGTGGCATGCTCTACCAACCGAGCCAACCCAGTGCCCCAGTTTTCCTGTCTTTAAAACTTGGGGATTGTGACCAAATGCAAGGGGTAAGAGGGAGGTCTACAAAAGTGCTCGGCACAAAAGTTGTGCCCTAGAGGGCTTCTAGGGAAGCTGCAGTGAGGGAAGGAGGCTTCTGAGTGAAAGATGAGGGCAGGCCACCTAGGGAGGGGCTGGGACTGAGGTGGGGAATGGGAACGCCACAGCCTGGTGTCGCTGGCCCAGAGTGAGCCTGAGGTGTGCGCCACACCCTGCCTCTCACTTGGGCCCTCACAGGTCCTTGCACATCCTCCAAGATCCTGGACTGATCCATGTATCTGAAACCCATGTTCCCCACCTCTGCCCGTGGCCCCACTCATCCAGACTCAGAGCCTTGGAGGCCTTCAAATTACTCCCCCCATCCTGGCCATGTCCCCCTCAGCTTTCAAAACCCATTACCAGGGCATCTTCCTCCAGGAAGCCCTCCCTGATGCCCTCACCAGGTATGATTTGCCCATAGTTACAAGTCCACCAAGTCCAGAGTTACAGACATTCACATGGCCCCGAGCCTGCAGAGCTCAGGGGCAGGCCCAGGGCCCAGCACCAAGCAAAGGCTCAGGGATGGCTTCATTCAGCTGAAGTCCCACCAGGCCCTGAGACCTATCACTTCCTCTCTCAGGACTTCTGCCCCTCGCCTCTGCTCAGGCTATACCCTCTCCCTCCCAGGTCACATACCTTGTCCATGGTCTCCCCTTCAACTTCTTTGTCCCACCATCTCTGCAAGAGGACACTTATTTTCATCAGGTTCTTTCGATAATTGTTGGTACAGCAGGTGACTATAGTTAACAATCCTGTACTCTATATTTGAAAGTTGCCAACAGAGTACATGGTAAAAGCTGTTATCACAAAAAAATAAAACTGTAACTATGTGTGGTGATGGGTGTTAACTAGACTTACTGTGCAGATCATTTTGTCATATATATCAGTATTGAATCATTATGTTGTACACTTAAAACCAATCTGATGTTCTATGTCCATTGTATCTCAATAAAACACAAGAGCCATTTTTAAAAAAAAATTCGCTGAGCCCACTTCTGCATGCCAGGCCCAGTCTTAGCTGCTTGGGTCACAATGACAAGCGAAACAGTCAGATTCCCTCCCTTGCAAACTCACACTCTATGGCGGAATCTGACATTAAACGGAATTCCACCAATGGCCACACAATTGGAAACTGAAGTAAGAGTCTGCAGAAAGAGAATATGGTTGAAGAATCAGACTGGGGCCAGTGGGGATGGGGAGAAGGGGGAGGGAGGCAGGGTTGAGCGAGGAATGGTGAGGAGAAGAGGTGAGGCTGGGGAGAGGATGTGTCAGGCAGCAGCAGGAGTGACCAGAGTGGAAAGGGTGTGATGGAAGACAGGCCAGAAGGGAAAGGCGCATGGTGACACTGGCCCTGTGTGTAGGTAAAGACCCGCTCTCACCTGGTCATTCCCCTGCTCCCACACCTCTGTGGCTCCCTCTGGCCACACACTCCACCCACAGTTGGCCTCCAAGGTCTCCACACCGAGGAGAAACCTGCAGGTGGTCTTCATCTCCTCCCTTCCTCACCGCCCCGTCACCCCACAGTGTCCATTTACAAATATTTTATAAAGTGTCCTCTGGTAGCCAGGCACACTGGTGAGCTCTGGACACGTACACAGCAGGGCACAAAACAGATGCCGTGCCTGCCTCATGGCGCCTGTCCCAAAGAGCTCCTTCCAGCCCTATGGCCATCACCATTGCAAACGACCCCGCATTCACCTTGATCTTCACAGTGGCTTCCTCACCCGCTCCGACTGCACACTTGTTCCCGGATGGCCTCCTCTCTTCACAGGAGCGAGGGATATAGTTTGAAAACACAAATCTGTGTTTCTTAAGTCTGAGTTGTCCTGCCTCCTGTGTTCATCTTGGCCCCAGGTTTGTTTCCCTCCACAGCTCTCAGTCTGTAATTATTAACCTGCTTACTGGTTTAGGAAAAATGGAAGCTCTGAAAATTACAGCAGATTGAATAGATGCATCTAGTGTCATGCCCTCCCACAACCCCGCCAAAGCTACAGTAAAGAGATTTTGTTTAAGGCACAAACTCACTAAGAGGAGGAGGATGAAGGAAGAGACCAGAGCGTAGCATCGGGAAGCTGGAAAACAGACGGTCAGGCGGTAACTACACAGCAAATGCAAGGAAACCTTAGCCTAAGCTGGACGTGGGGAAGAAGGAAAGCAGACTCCCCCCAACAGGTACCTGGTTAAATGTAGGGGGTTTGAAATAAGAAGAGTTTGGAAGCTGCTTCAAGATCAGAACTGTCAAAACCACGGTGAGATACTACCTCACGCGTGTCAGAGTGGCTAAAATCAACAACACGGGAAACAACAGATGTTGGTGAGGATGTGAAAAAAGGGAGTCCTTGTGCACTGTTGGTGGGAATGCAAACTGCTGCAGACACCCTAAAAACAGTATGGAGGTTCCTCAAAAAGTTAAAGATAGAACTACCCTACAACCCAGCAATTGTACTATTAGATATTTACAAAAGGATACAAAAACGCTGATTTGAAGGGGCAAATGCACCCCGATGTCTATAGCAGCATTATCTACCATAGCCAAATTATGGAAAGAGCCCAAATGTCCATCGAGTGATGAATGGACAAAGAAGACGTGTGTGTGTGTGTATATACAAAGTATATGTATATACACATACACACACACACATAGAGTGAGTTCAAGCCCCACAACCAGCTCTATGCTGATAGGTGGGAGCTTGGAGCTTGGAGCCTGTTTTGAATTCTGTGTCTCCCTCTCTCTCTGCCCCTCCCCTGAGTATGCTCTGTCTTTCAAAAATAAACAAGCATTTAAAAAAATTAAAAAAAAAAAAAAAGAAAAGAAAATAACAGGTGTGCCTGGGTGGCTCAGTCAATTAAGCATCTGACTTTGGCTCAGGTCATGATCTCAGGGTCTGTGCTCAGTGGGTTCGAGCCTTGTGCTAACAGCTCAGAGCCTGAAGCTTGCTTTGGATTCTGTGTCTCCCTCTCTCTCTGCCCCTCCCCTGCTTGTGCTCTGGGTGTTTCTCTCTCTCTCTCTCTTTCAAAAAATGAATAAACATTTAAAAAAGAAAAGAAAAAAAAAAAGGAAAGCTATCTCCAAAGTGCTCAGTGTATGGATGAAAACAGATCAGTATCAAGATACTGTTGTGTACTGTCAGAACCCCGGAGAAAAAGAGAAGATCCTACACCTTCCAAAGTGGAAAAGACATTCCATACAAAGCATCAGGAATCAGGATGCCCTTGAACTTCTTAGTAACAACACTAAAAGAAAATAATCTCCAACTAGAATTTTTTATAATAGTAATAGCAAAACTCGTATAGTACTTATTATGTGCCAAGCACTGTTCTAAAAAGTGTTTTTTAAAAGTTTATTTATTTTGAGAAAGCGAGTGACAGAGCACAAGCAGGGGAGGGACAGAAAGAGAGAATCCCCAAGCAGGCTCTGTGCTATCAGTGCAGAGCCTGACATGTGGCTTGAGCCCACAAACTGTGAGATCATGACCTGGACCAAAATCAAGAGTAGGACACTTAACTGACTGAGCCACCCAGGTGCCCCTAAAAGGTGTTTTAAAATACATATTCTGGGGGCACCTGGGTGGCTTAGTCGGTTAAGCGTCCGACTTTCGCTTAGGTCATGATCTCGCAGTTCGTGGGTTCGAGCCCCGCGTCGGGCTCTGTGCTGACTACCAGCTCAGAGCCTGGAGCCTGTTTCAGTCTGTGACTCCCTCTTCTCTGACCCTCCCCTGTTCACGCTGTCTCTCTCTCTCCTAGAAATAAATAAAACATTAAAACAAATGTTTAAAAAAAATAATAAAATAAAATACATATTCTGGGGGCACCTGGGTGGCTCAGTAGGTTAAGCGTCTGACTTCAGCTCAGGTCATGATCTCACAGTTCGTGGGTTCGAGCCCCACGTCGGGCTCTGAGCTGACAGCTTGGAACTTGGAGACTACTTCAGATTCTGTGTCTCCCTCTCTCTCTGCCCCTCCCCCATTTGCGATCTGTCTCTGTCTCAAAAATAAATGTAAAAAAAAAAAAAAATTCTGTACCCAGCCAAATTATTAACGGTGAAAGGAAAATGAAGATATTTCCAAACATACAAGGTCTCAAAAATGTCACTTCCCACACCCTTTCCCAAGAAACTATTCAAATGAGTGTTCCTGCAAGAGGATGGAATAAATCAAGAAAGAAGTGATCGCAGGGACCTCAATATAGGTGTGAGGTGAGTGGAGTCCCTGGGATGATTGCAAGGATCCCAGGATCAGAGAAGAACTTCCTGAGAAGCTCCCATACCCTAAGCTCCAGGCTCCTGCACAGGCTCTGTCTAGGGCCCTGTGAGTGCTGGGGGTTGTAGAGGGTTCTAGGTGGTCAGCAGAAGCCAAGCTGTAATGAGAAAGCATTTCCGCTAGATTGCCTGATGAGATGTCAGAAGAAAAGGTCCTGAGTGTCCAGGGGATTCGAAGCTCCAGGAATTTATTGGTTTATCTTATCAATCTAAATGAATTATACCTAATTTTGTATTCTTTTTTTAAGAGCCCCCAGATTGCATAAACTTTAAAGCTTGAAACCCTACAAAATCCAGATCTTTCCCTGACCAGAGTGATAACTGTTGACCAAAGAAAACGCTCCCGATTGGAACAGAAAGTTCCAGAAAGACTCCTAGAGAAGTTTCCTCAAGGGGATGAACTTACAGAACACACAAAGTGGTAGACCGTGATAGAGACCTGTCCCCAGAGCCCACTTCAAGGGAAGGCTTGCTGCCCAGCAGTGGGAGGTGTAGACAGCAGACGACTTCCAGCTGTCGGCTCCTTCAGGGTCAGCCCCAGATGCGGAGTGGCCTTGTCCAGGACAGCACCCTTCCCTGGGACAGCCTCCACGCTGTGACTGAGCCAGGCAGGGTCTCAGGGCCTGACCCTTTCAGTCGCGCTTGGGATACTCTGGTGGGCAACGCTTGCTCGGAAGCTCCCTGCCACGTTGAGGGAGGCTTTGCCAGGCCTCACCGAAGTCCCACATCCCCCTCTGCCCAATCCTGCTTCCACCCACTTCCTTGCCTAGCTTTTGATCCCTAAGAATATCTCCCCGTCCGCCCCCAGAGATACCAACCTGAGGCACCTGATGTGTGTGAACATTTTGGGAAGAGATTTAGAAAACTGGTGGACAGTGGGATACATAAAAACTAAAGCAAGTGACAGAACAGGACAATTATTAACTGGGGAAAACAGTAAGTTGTACAAAACAGGAAAAGTAATCGTAGCTTACATATATTAATGTACACAGTGAGTACAGAACCAACCAAAATTCTGTTGGCCATTGGGGGAGGTGGGATTAAGTGGATGGTGAGGCGTGTGATGGAGAGAGTTAAAACTTTATCTGCCTCAGTAGAAAATCAAGAGATAGTGCTTAAAACTGAAACATCAAGAAATGGCAAACAAGCATACTACTTAAGAGATAATGGAGATAAATGTAAAATACAGTCAGCTCAAAGTACTGAAAATAGGTGCCTCAGGGAAAGTGGAAATGGGGGATGAGGGTGATGGACTGCCTTCTGTTTTTGTTTTTGTTTTTAATTTCTGAGAGAGAGAGAGAGAGAGAAAGTAGAGAGAGAGAGAGAGAGATACAGCGTGAGTAGGGGAGGGTCAGAGAGAGAGGGAGACACAAAATCCAAAACAGGTTCCAGACTCTGAGCTAGCTGTCAGCACTGAGCCCGATGCAGGGCTTGAACCTGCAAGCAGTGAGATCATGACCTGAACCAAAGTCAGACGCCTAACCGACTGAGCCACCCAGGTGCCCCTGCCTTCTGTTTTCATATAGGACCTTATTAATACTTGTTACCTCTTGGGGCGCCTGGGTGGCTTAGTCGGTTAAGCATCCGACTTTCGCTTAGGTCATGATCTCGCGGTTCGTGGGTTCAAGCTCCGCGTCGGGCTCTGTGCTGACTGCCAGCTCAGAGCCTGGAGCCTGTTTCAGTCTGTGACTTCCTCTCTCTATGACCCTCCCCTGCTCACGCTGTCTCTCTCTCTCCTAGAAATAAAAAAATATTAAAAAAAAAAATACTTGTTACCTCTTTAAACTATGTGTCTGTATAATTTGGTTAAAAAAGGATATGGGGGGTGGGGAGCCTAGGTGGCTCAATTAGTTAAAGCATCTGACTCTTGATTTCAGCTCAAGAAGTCAATTCTATTCTCATAGAATTGAGCCCTACATCGAGCTCTGCACTGACAGCACAGAGCCTGCTTGAGAAGGAAGGAAGGAAGGAAGGAAGGAAGGAAGGAAGGAAGGAAGGAAGGAAGGAAGGAAGGAAGGAAGGAAGGAAAGAAGGAAGGAAGGAAGGAAGAAGGGAGGGAGGGAAGGGAAGGAAGGAAGAAAGGAAAGAAGGGAGGAAGGAAAAAAAGAACATAAAGTGTGTTCAGTCGGTAGAGCACGAGACTCTTGATCTCAAGGTTATGAGTTCCAGCCCCATGTTGGGTGTAGAGGTTACTTTAAAAATAAAGATTTGAAAAAGTTACATATTTATTTCAGTTGGTATTCAAGAAAAAATAATAAAACCTGCATATTAAACCCCTGGCTATTATTGCTTAGGACAAACTTCCAAAAAAATTGGGACCTCCTAGTCAAGCCAAACTCACCAGGTACCATGAAAATCCCTCCACATCTTTATATATACAGCTGTCTTGCGTGGAATGCCCTTCTTACCCCCGCTTTGGAAATTCTACAGATCCTTCAAAGTTCCAGTCGAATCCCCCCTTAGCAAAGTGGCCTTCAATTAGGGCAGGAGATTGGCACAGTGGTTGCCAAGGTTTATCAAAAGTAAAGTTTGGATTTGGGGCAATAGTAAGGTGTCAAAATGGGTTCATTAACTGTAACAAATGCAACTCTGTGGTGTGGGAGAGGTTATAAATGTGTGTGGGGTAGTTACATGGACACTCTGCACCTTCCACTCAATTTTCTGTGACCTAAAACTGCTCTTTAAAAAAAAGCTGGGGCGGGGTGGTGACTGGGTGGCTCCAGCAGTCAAGCTTCTGACCAGCTGAGGTCATGATCTCAAAGCTTGAGTTCAAGCCCCACATTGGGCCTTGTGCTGACAGCTCAGAGCCTAGAGCCTGCTTGGGCTTGTGTCTCCCTTTCTCTCTGCCCCTCCCCCACTTGTGTTCTCTCTGTCTCTCTCAAAAATAAACAAACATAGGGGAAAAAAAAGCCAAGGCTCAGAAATTCAATCGTTAGCTAGCTGTGTGACTTTGGACAAATTACATAACCTCTCTGAACCTCAAACTCCTCCTCTGTTAAATACCCTAGCCTTAAAAGGCTGTGGTGAGATTTTAATATCCTCATGAATATACAAGTACTCAGTAAGTGCATAGCACACAGTAAGCCCTCCTTAAAAGTTACCTGTTAACTATCAGGAGAATGGAGAGCCACAAATTTGAGAGGGCTTTCTCTACTTATCTTTTAAATGTTTATTTATTTTGTGAGGGAGAGAGGGACAGCACACATGAGCAGGGGAGGAGAGAGAGAGAGAGAGAGAGAGAGAGAGAGAGAGAGAGAGAGAGAGAGAGAAAATCCCAAGCAGGCTTCTCCCTGTCAGCACAGAACCCCATGCAGGGCTCAGTTTCACAAACCGTGAGCTCATGACCTCAGCCAAGATCAAGAGTCCTAGGCTTAACCCAATGAGCCACGGAGGCATCCCTCTACTTATTTTAATTATTTATGTGTGTGTGTGTTTTTCACATAGCAGGTGCTTAGGGAAAGTTGGTTGGTTGTCGATAGCATTGCTGCCTTTGGGGTGGGGTGGGGATCTTGCTCATCCTCACAAGCTACTCGATGAGGAGGATGGGGGCAGACTCAGGGTGTCCATACCCAGGTCCCACGAGGTCCTGAGCAGGATTCACAGTGGGAAAGAAGGATGGCCAGGGCAACCTCAACCTTATTCCCAGAACCCGGCTCGAGAGGGGCGAGGTCTCGAAAGCCGGTCTCCCCGTTGGCGGCCTGCATCTGGGTCACAAGGGTGGGTTTTCTCAGCCTGAAATCCACTCCGCAAGGTCGCGGGCGCTGCTCCCTGCGGCCACACGGTGGCAGCGCATAGCCAAGCTCCTCCATACCTGGGAGGCGCTGGAGAGGCAGCGCCCCATCAGTTGGGCCTCCTGGGCCCTTCGCCCCATCTCTGCCAGAACAGGTCACCGCATTCACGGTGAGAGAGCCGCTGGGCCTGAGCTCACGTCAATCCCTCCCGTAAGGCCCTGGGTTCCATATCCTTGATCAGACATTCCCAGCTCACGTGACGCCCTCTACCAGAGCTCCGGGGGCCGCCCCGTCCCGCTGCCATCTCGCGCAGCGCACCTGTAGAGGACCGGGCCGACCCTTGCTCAGACCCGGGCTCCGAGCCTGCGGGGCCCATCTGCGCCCGCTGGAGGAAAGGAGGTGGACGTGGGCTCGAGCTCTGAGGCCCTCAGCGCCCAAACCTCGGTCAACTCCACCCTCTGCTTCCGCCTTGGGCACGCATATTCTCCAACCTTCTCAGAACGTCCTCCTTCTCAACCCTCTGAACCAGGGCTCTGAAGACTGACCGGTACAAGGATTGACCTCCAAGCGGGTCCCCTTGCAGGCCAGAGACCCCGACGGAGCACGCGCGGGCACGTGGAGGGGCGGGGCCTCGGAAGGGGCGGGGCCTCGGGGCGGGGTCCGCGGGTTTCAGTTCCAGCGGGCCTCGGAGTCCGCGAGGCGCGCGCGGGGTGCCGGGAGCGGGAACTATGCGGAAATGAGGCGCGGGGTTGTGGGGGGAGGTGCAGGACTGGGGGGCGGGGCGGGCACCGGTGGTGATTTGAGGGAGCGCGCGGGCAGAGTAGACCTGGATGTTGAATGGGCTGGTGGTGCGGCTGGACTGGGATTTGGGGCCCAAATGAGAGAAGGGTCAGAAGGGGGAGTGGAGGAGGCAGGAACCCCGCCCACTTTCCGGGCCGAGTTCTAGGAACCAGCCAGGATATCCTGGGACTCAATCTAGGGGCTAGATCTGGAGGCGAGGGTTTTATAGAGCCAGCTGATAAGGTCCCCCGGGTGTGTCATCGCTCTAATTTCCCCCGAATTCCAGGAACTGCTCAGGCACGTCCCCCAAGTGTTTGAGGACTTAGCGGCTCCCTCCCTCCTCACGCTGAGGGGCGGGCCCTACCCTGAGAACCCGCTGTCACTCCAGAGCCCTCCACTTCTTCAGTTTCAACTAGATTCTGGGGGGACGGAAGTCTCCGGGGCCACAAGCCGCAGGGCCTTGTCTTCTTCCTGGCTCCCGCAAATCTTGCCCCCCATAGCGGAGGTATTGAGCCGTCCCCATCGGGAGGAAGGAGGGAGCAACCTCAACCGGCTCCTTTCTGTGGCAGCCTTTGCAAAAGAGGCCTTTGGCTGGGGTGGACTTTGGGGGCTGAAGATGGGGTGCTGCCATTAACCCCTTCTTCCCAACCGAGTAGCTGCCTGGAGCTCACCGCACAGCCATAGAAAGACTGCGGTGCGGAGAGTCTTGGAGCCTTTGACTTTCCACCAGGCTCTAATCTTCTGGGAAATCCTGCCCATTCCTCCCCGCCACCCATTACATTTTTTCTTTTATGTAAAAGTAATTAATGCGTCTTATTAAAAAATTTAACCTTACAAAAGTATAGATAAAAAAATGAAAAACCCTTATCTTCACTGTTGAGATAGCTATGGTGTTGAGCATGCTTACTTTTTCTGTTAACTTACATCCTTAACATATATAAAAATATACATAAAGAGGTCATTATACATATCGTTTTGCAACTTGCTATAACGTGGACATTTTTTCCGTGTCATTACAATGACAATTTTAATGAGTTCATAATATTTCAGAGTATGGGTACCCCATAATTCAGTTAGTCCTCTACTGATAAACATTCAGCTTATGCCAATATTAATGATCGTTTTTTCAAACATTTCATGTTTATTTACTTTTTGAGGGAGAGAGTGAGACAGAGTGCCTGAGAGGGGAGGGGCAGAGAGAAAGGGAGACACAGAATCCCAAGCAGGCTCCAGGCTCAGAGCTGTCATGTCCAGGAAGGGCTGGAAATCCAGGAGATCATGACTTGAGCCAACGTCTGACCCTTAACCCACTGAGCCAACCCTGTGCCCTATGTTAATACTAATCTTGATAGTGTTTTATAAATTATGAATATGTGCTCATTTAAAAAAAATTTTAAATAATGATAAAGGCAAAAAAGTGATAAAGACAAAATGAAGTTCCTTTTTTTTTCTAAGTTACACTTTACAGAAAAATTACCATATGCCGGCTACCATGTGAATAACTCACAGAACAGCAATCTGAGAGCTGCAGAAACATATCCCATGAGACTTTCCCAAGGTCACACAGCTAGGAAGTGGCAGAGCCAGGACCTGGGCCCAACTTTATCTGATTTCCAAGGCTCTGCTGTCTCTGACTGTTCACATTTGGGTGAATTTCCTTCCAATCTTTTTTCTATGCACCGGGACAAAAACAGTCACATGTAAATATTCATGGCTTTTCCTCCTTCCCAGACTTAGTTCTAAGGAGTCTTTGTAAGGAGGGCAGAGAGAGAGGAACAGACCTAAACAAAGAGTGGAGCAACCTCCCAACCCACGGAGGAAAAGCTGCTATGGAGAGATGGGAAGGGAGTGAGCTGGCAGCATTTGGGTGGTCAGGAATGTGGAAAAAAGAAAAAGGAAGAAAGAAGCGGTTTGGGGAGCTACTCTGATAGTGTGGAATTTTGAGGAAGAGAGATTTTAGAGACTCTGAAAGGCTCTCTTGCTGTGAGGCATGTGATGTGTAATCCCTTTGCAATGTCCTCTACAGATCTTTGGTGAAGACTTGTTTTCTGACAGTGCTTTTTGGAGTTGGATCAATTTCTTTTGGGTGAGGAGGGAACAATCAAGTCCAGCTTTATTGGTGTTCACATACATTTGGTATGATATTTCTTCTTTTATAAAAATGGAATAGTGTTTCTGCCCTTGCTCAATGTGTGCCCTCCACTTGGAATGCCCCACCTCTCCCCTGTCTTTCTCTATTTCCCTCATTCTCTAAGGCCCATTCCTTTGCGAGTCCCTCATTATAGCCCAAGTCAGGGCGGGTGACGGGCCCCCCCCCTACTGGTGACCTGGTTGGTAGGCCGTTAAGTGGCAATTTTGCCACCACTGGAATCTCTTTGATTGCAAGAAACTGTGCTGGTTTGGTGGTTTTCTAAATCTCTTGGTCTCAACCAAAGTACGGTGCACTAGTTCTCAACCCCAAGAGAATAGAGTACTGTGCACCTGTTACGAATCCCAGGGGAGAACTCTAAACCCCTTTAACCCATTGAGTCTTGGTATTTGAGTCCCCAAAGAAAACACATGCAGTCAAGCGTTGGATGGAACAATGTTTCACTCACATAGAGAAGAGACATAGCGAAATCACCTTCAATCTTGGGCATTAGTCCCTTATGGCCAGCAGATCCCTCCCCGTGGTGGACACAGAGCAATTCGCCTATGTTCACTCTTCTCATGAGGTGGCCTTGTCCCCTTCCAGAGAACAGACGAGCAGTGCAGTTGGCCAGATGCCATATGATGCGCACACCCTAAAAAGAGACAAAAGAATATTCACTGCACTTAAGACCAGGAAAAATAATCCCGCACAAGGTGATAAACCCAGAACAAGCTGTGTGGGCTCTTTATCTCTTGGTTAGGAAGGGTTCCAGTCCTATGGCCCATTCTTTTTTTTTTTTTTTTAATATTTTTATTTATTTCTAGGAGAGAGAGAGAGACAGTGTGAGCAGGGGAGGGTCAGAGAGAGAGGGAGTCACAGACTGAAATAGGCTCCAGGCTCTGAGCTGGCAGTCAGCACAGAGCCCGACACAGGGCTCAAACCCACTACCGCGAGATCATGACCTAAGCAAAGTCGGACGCTCAACCGACTAAGCCACCCAGGCGCCCCCCTATGGCCCGTTCTTATGGAGCTAGGTGGGGATCAAAAGACTGCAGGGGCCCCGGGTGGCTTAGTCGGTTAAGCGTCCGACTTTCGCTTAGGTCATGATCTCACGGTTCGTGGGTTCGAGTCCCGCGTCGGGCTCTGTGCTGACTGCCAGCTCAGAGCCTGGAGCCTGTTTCAGTCTGTGACTCCCTCTCTCTCTGACCCTCTCCTGCTCATGCTGTCTCTCACTCTCTCTCCTAGAAATAAGTAAAACATTAAAAAAAAATGTTAAAAAAATGTTAAAAAAAAAAAAAAGACTGTAGGCAAGAGATTGCTTTTCTCAACACTTGACTAGCAGGACTCTTGTTTCCCTCTCTGCTTTGGCTGCTAAAAAGCTCAGAACTTTTCTCTTTATTCATCAGTCTTTTCTCTTTGTCTCAGTTTTCTTAATTACTTACTTTTAGCCTTAAAAAAACCCTCTATTATGGAACACTTCAAACATTCATAAAAGTAGAATATAATGAATCATTATGTGATCACCCATCTTCAGTAATTATCAATGTCTTGTCAGTTTTGTTTCAATTACCTCCCCACTTTTCCCTCTCTCTGGAGTATATATATATATTTTTTTTAACATTTATTCATTTTTTTTTTTGAGAGACAGAGAGTGAGCAGGGGAGGGGCAAAGAGAGAGAGGGAGACACAGAATCTGAAGCAGGCTCCAGGCTCTGAGCTATCAGCACAGAGCCCAATGTGGGGCTCGAACCCATGAACCGCGAGATCATGACCTGAGCCGAAGTTGAACTCTTAACTGACTGAGCCATCCAGGCGCCCCTATCTCTAGAGTATTATAAAGCAGATCCCAGAGGGGCGCCTGGGTGGCTTAGTCGGTTAAGCGTCCGACTTTCGCTTGGGTCATGATCTCACGGTTCGTGGGTTCGAGCCCCGCATCGGGCTCTGTGCTGACTGCCAGCTTGGAGCCTGGAGCCTGTTTCAGCCTGTGACTCCCTCTCTCTCTGACCCTCCCCTGCTCACGCTGTCTCTCTCTCTCTCCTAAAAAAAATAAAATAAAATAAAAAATAAAATAAAGCAGATCCCAGAGATCATGTCATTTCACCCAAATTATTTCATCATATAGCTTTAACAGATAGGGCTTTTTCAAACATAACCATCATATCTAACAAAATTAATATAAATTCCCTAAAGTCGCTTAATACCTCGTTCATATTCAAACTCCTTCAATAGTTGGTTTGTTCCAATCAGGATTCAAATAAGCTTCACACATTTCATTTGCCTTTTTTTTGTTTTTTGTGTTAAAAAAATTTTTTTATTGTTTATTTTTTGAGAGACTGCACAAGTACGGGAGGGGCAAAGAGAGAGGGAGACACAGAATCCCAAGAAGGCTCCAGGCTCTGAGCTGTGAGCACAGAGCCCGACACGGGGCTTGAATTCACTAACTGTGAGATCACGATCTGAGCTGATGTCAGATGCTTAACCAACTGAGCCACCCAGGTGCCCCTCACATTTCATTTGTTGATATGTCTTTTAAGTAACTTTTAATCTGTAACAGTTCCACCTTTCTTTCCTTTTTTTTTTTTTTACTGCTATTTATTTATAAAAAATAAAATAAAAAAACAGAACACTTATCCTATGTTTCCCAAGTCACAGATTTGTCTGATTGCTTCCTGATGGTGTAGTTTAACTTGTTCTTCTGTCACTTCTATTCCAGTAAAATAAAAGTTAGATTGTGGTGTGATTAGAATAGCTTTAATGTTTTGGGCAGGAATAATTTATTGGCGATGGTGCCGTGTACTTATTAAATTAGAAAAATTTTTTCAATGTTTATTCATTTTTGAGAGATGGAGCGACACAGAGCATGAGCAGGGGAAGGGCAAAAAGAGAGAGGGAGACATAGAATCCAAAGCAGGCTCCAGGCTCCAAGCTGTCAGCACAGAGCCAGATTCAGGGCTCGAACCCATAGACTGGCATATAATGACCTGAGCTGAAGTCAGATGCTTGACTGACTGAGCCACCCAGGCGCCCCTGTGCTGTGTACTTATTATTAAAGCACATCTGGAGGCATATAATATTTAGTTGAAACATTTTTACTGATTAATCTGTCAGTCAGGGCTCTTGGCCTGCTCTCTTCATTATAAAATTCCCCATCAACGTTTAATCTATTAGTTTTAGCATCCACCTATGATCCATCATTTCATTAAATGGTACAAAAAGGTAATTTTATTTTCTAAAATATATATTTAACGTTTTTATTTATTTTTAAGTAATCTCTACACCCAGTGTGGGGCTCACACTCACCACCCTGAGATCAAGAGTTACATGCTCTGCCCCCCCGAGCCAACCTGGTGCCCCAGAAAGGTAATTTTCTAATTCTGTCCTTCGTTTTGGCATTCATTACTTGGAATTCTTCCCTAAAGAACTTTTCTTCACTATTATTTGATATTCCTGAAATGCAGTTTATACAAGAAAGATAGCATAACTGCTTGGTTCCTCTTACATATATTTATAATTTGCCTGAACTCCTTCATAGAACAAGGTGTGAAAAGAAAAAAAAAAAAAAAAGGTAGGCAGAGCAGTGGCCTGGAAAGAGCCCAGGCCTTGGACTCAGACAACATCCTGGCTGCATCACTTGTTACCTGTGTGACCTTGGGTAATCCCTCTGAGTCCCAGTTTCCTTAATTGCAAACTGGGGATTCTGATCCATAACTTCTCCAGATCTTTAGTAGAATCATTTCCAGGCCTAGATCAAGCAATTCCTTGTACCAGAAGTAAAATGTATTCATTGTAGGAAATTTAGAGGATGCAGATAAACGCAAAGAAGGGACTATGTGCCTTGTGAAAAGCATCTGACACACGCCTGGCATATAGCACATCTCTCCTTTTTTTTTTTTTTTTTTAACTTTTTAAAAAATTTCTGAGAGAGAGAGAGAGAGAGAGAGAGAGAGCAGGGGAGGGTCAGAGAGAGAGGGAGACACAGAATCCAAAACGGGCTCCAGGCTCTGAGCTGGCTGTCAGCACAGAGACTGACGTGGGGCTCAAACCCAAGAACTGCGAGATCATGACCTGAGCCGAAGTGGGATGCTTAACCGACTGAGCCACCCAGGCGCCCCTTAACTTTTTAAGTATTTATTTATTTTTGAAGGAGAGAGAGACAGAGCGTGAACAAGGGAGGGGCTTGAACAAGAGAGAGAGGGAACCACAGAATCCAAATCAGGCTCCAGGCCCTGAGCTGTCAGCACAGAGCCCGACACAAGGCTCGAACCCACAACCTGAGCCAAAGTTGGACGCTCAACCGACTGAGCCACCCAGGTGCCCCTAGCAGGTCTCTTTTTTTTAAAAAAGATTTCATTAAAAATATTTTAAATAAACTCTGTCTAATGTGAGGCCTGAACCCATGGCCCCAAAATCAAGAGTTGCAATGCTCTACCAACTGAGCCAGCCAGGTGCCCCCAAATAGCAGGTGTTTTTGACAACTCAGGCTTGCTTCTCAGGGGCTCTGTGGCAACCTCCTCTTGGAAGAGAGTAAATTTAGTCAGGGGTGACTACAGCCTTGGCCCAAGAAAATCCCAGCAAGAGCAAAAGAGGGGGTTGCAGGTAGAGAGCAGGAGGTGAACTCCTTTGGTCTTATGTCAAGAGCTAATGGGGCGCCTGGGTGGCTTAGTCAGTTAAGCGTCCGACTTTCGCTTAGGTCATGATCTCGCGGTTCGTGGGTTCGAGCCCCGCGTCGGGCTCTGTGCTGACTGCCAGCTCGGAGTCTGGAGCGTGTTTCAGTCTGTGACTCCCTCTCTCTCTGACCCTCCCCTGCTCGCGCTGTCTCTCTCTCTCTCTCCTACAAATAAATAAAAAACATTAAAAAAAAAAAAAAAAGAGCTAGTCAACTGAAGTTAGGCAGGTCTGCCACAGACTTACAGTGAGATCCTGGGAAAGTCCCTTGACCTCCCAAGCCAGTTTCTCTTCTATAAGATGGACGTTGTCAAGGTCAACCTGTCAGAGTTGCTGGGAGTTGTGTGTGTGGACATGGGCATGTCCTCCTCAGTGCCAGCCATTGGGAGGTGCTCAGGGAAGGAGTGATAGCTGGACCTGAGTCTAGGAGCTCCCTTTCCGAGCTTCCCTTAAATGTAAAGTCACTCACAAATTGTCTCGTGTCCCTGGGGGGCTGTGTGGGGCCTGGCTTGGAGCCCAGCTTCATCATAAAAGTGCAATGTTGAGTTGGGTAAGCCTCTTCCTCTCTGGAACATGGATTCCTCCATTTGTGAAATGGCCAGATTAGGGGTCCAAAGCCAGATGTCCCCAGGAGCAGGCTGGTAACCAGCGAGGAAGTGAGTGGGGAGCTGAAACAAGAGAGTTTGGTGGGGGGCTGTGGCTGGTGATCTAAACAGCTTACCTTATTTCAGAAGGGCTGCCATTCATCCTGCTGATGGTTACAAAACACGAATGTGAGCCCAGGGTGCCAGACTTTTAAAGAAGCTGGAAAGCTGTATTTTTAGTTTTAAAGTAAAGCTATAGCAAGTTATTGGAGTTATTTAGCAACCTTTGTGGACCAAACTAATGTAAAGCGGGGTTAAGAACATGGGCTCTACAGTAAGAGATGTTCGTGTGCCAGTCCCACCCTTTAATAGCTGTGTGTCCTTGAACAAATCATTGAGCCTCTATGTGCCTCACTTTTCTTATCCATAAAATGGGGATGATTATTGCACCTGCTTTGTGCAATTGTTGGGAGGCTTAGATGAGCAAGGGTGACGGTTATGAGGTTATGAGGGTGAAGTTAATGAGGAATCATCTTGGGTGTAAAATTTAAGGGGGCATCAAAAAAATTCAACAATCAAGATACCCAATATTTTTTAAAAAAATTTTAATGTTTATTTTTGAGAGAGAGAGAGTGAGAGAGAGCAAGTGAACATGAGCCAGGGAGGGGCAGAGAAAGAGGGAGACACAGGATCTGAAGCAGGCTCTAGGCTATGAGCTGTCAGCACAGAGCCTGATGCGGGGCTCAAACTCACGAATCGTGAGATCATAACCTGAGCTATAATTGGATGCTTAACTGACTGAGCCACCCAGGTGCCCCCAAGATATTCCATATTTTAATGTGATATTTTAAAGTCACAAGTAATTCAAAAAAAATACTTATGATGAACAAAATACCAACATTTTAAATAACGACAGGATCTGAGCCTGTACCTGCATGACTTGGCCTTGCTCACTTCACTGTAATTCCAGCCCTGTGGGAGCTTGTCTTTATTTTGTGAGATAGCACACCAGGAAAACACTTATCCTACCTCCAGGCCCAGTGGTTCAAGGGTAAGAGAGAGAAAGCATTTGACTTTGTTCACTGCCATATTACCAGCACCTACAATGGTGCCTCACATATGGTAGGATATTGATACATATTTGTTGAATGACACACTCATGCACACAAAAAGAAAGGGATGGTACATGTCAAACCTTAGAACAGGGCCTGGCACCAAGTAGGTGCTCAGTAAAATAATAATGATGATTATGGTTCAGAAGATAATGTCATTGTCTGGGGGTTTCGTCCTGTCTTCAGGTCAATAGTAAAGCTCGTGTATTTGACAGCGAGGATGGATCATTTTTTAATCCCAACATGACAGAATTATCTTCAATAATAAGCATGAAATAAAACAAATAACAGGGGTGCCTGGGTGGCTCAATCACTTAAGCATCTGACTTCAGCTCAGGTCGTGATCTCCCAGTTCATGGGTTTGAGCCCTGCTTTAGGCTCTGGGCTGACAGTTCAGAGCCTGGAGTCTGCTTCCAATTCTGTGTCTCCTTCTCCCTCTCGGCGCCTCCCCGGCTCGAGCTCTGTCTATCTCTCTCTCAAAAATAAATAAAACACTTTAAACAATTAAAACAAAACAAATAGTAATGACCCGAAAAGAAACACAGTAAAAGTTTCCTTTTATGGACTTCGTATACACACTCAGACTGATGAAAACTTAAAAAAAAAATTACAACACAAAAGGGAAAGAAGTAATGGACCAATAGTTTTTAGTTAAGTAATTTTTTTTTTTTTTTACAAAAAGGAACATGCACAAGCATGTACATGAAGCACCTCCAAATGAGGCAGCAGGACAGGGTGCAGAGGAGGGTTTGCACAGAGAGTGAGAGAACTGTGGTCACTCAAATTCCGTTCCTGGTATCACCCTTGATGGTTTCACATCTGCTGTTTACACGCAGGGGTACGGGGACCTGAACACTTCTGAGGGGAGCCCCAGTGGCTCTGACCTGCTCTGAACTTGCCAATTGAAGGCATATGTTGGGGGCCAACTGTGTAGTTGGGAGCTCTCCAAATTAGCCTTCATGTAGCACAGATTACTTCTTAAAGATGAGGTAACATAAATGTACTAATTTGAAGCCTGTGTGTATATTACACTCTTAAAACTCATAATAACCAGGGCAATTATTTAGAACTTGGGCCAACAGAAAGATCTCTTCAGGAGGGAGGATTTTATCACCAACATTGTTTAGAACTGCCAAGGCATGGGGATAATAATAAAAAGCAGACTACCCAGTTTCATTAATGTTTTTAAATTCTTCACAGACAATGCACGCCTTATTTCTTGCACATGGAAGATTCGCCACCACCCTTACCTGATTCACTTCAGCCCCAGGCCACCAGTTTTCCATGTCTCGCTAAGACAGTCCCAGTGACCCTTGCAAAGCTGACACTCCAGTACTTTCTAATTCTGGGTCTGCGGGCTATTTCAAGCTGTGTGACCCTGGGTAATTCAGGTAATTTCTCTAGGTTTCAGTTTCCTCCTCTGTAAAACGGGAATAATAACTCCAGCTTGTGACTTAACCCTGTAAGGGCTCTGTGAGGAAGCCCTTTTTATAAATGGTGGAGGAAGCCTTTTTATAAAAAGGGAGGCACGACACACAGGTGGCAGGTAGACCCGTGGCTGGCCTTGATGACAAAGGTGATGATGTTTCTCTGAAGGCATGTAGAAGTTGTTCTTACATGGAAGATCTGGACGAGGGGAAGGGGATCCAGTGGGTGCTGAACTTTGCAAATCACTGAGTGTGACTTTTTCCTTTTAGGAAAAGGCTCGCTCCTCTTGGTCCAGAGGACAATGACCCCAGCACCTCTGCACCCGTAAGATGGCCCAGCTGGATGGAGCACTTCCTTTCAAGGGGTAGGTGGCTGAGGTAGAAGCAGGGTAGGAGGAAATGCTGAAGCCAGCTGACTCTTCTCTTCAGAAGTATCCCCAAATTAGCTTACCTGCTTGTTTAGCTGTCGCCCCAAAGAGAAGGCAAATTCCTAGAGCAGGGCTTGACAAACTTTTTTCCTAAAGAGCCAGCTAGTAAACATTCTAGGCTTTCCAAGCCATATGATCTGTGTTGCAACTACTCGACTCTGTTGTTGTAATGCAAAGCTGGCCTAGATGGCGTAAATGGAGCATGGCCGTGTGCCAATAAAACTTTATTTGTGGATCCTGAAATATTTGAATTTCATATAATTTTCACATGTCATGGAATATTCTTTTGATTTTTTTCAATCATTTCAAGATGTAAAAACCATTCTTAGCTCACAGGCATACAAAAGTACTAGATCAGGGGCGCCCGCATGGCTGAGTTGGTGGAGCATCTGATTCTTGGTTTTGGCTCAAGTCATGCATGATCTCAAGGTTTGTGAGTTCGAGCCCCGCATCGGGTTCTGTGCTGACAGTGCAGAGCCTGCTTAGGATTCTTTCTCTCTCCCTCTCTCTATGCCCCTCCTGCATTCATGCTCTCTTTCTCTCTCTCTCTTTCTCAAAATAAAATAATAATACTTCAAAAAAATAGTAGGTCAGACTTGGCCCATGGGCCCTAATTCACCCACCCTATCCTAGGGAGCAGACACCCTGTCTGTTGCTTTGCTGTATCCCCAGTGCCCACAACAGTGCTTTGCACATAGCTGGTGCCCAGTAACTACATACTGATGACCACTGCTTCCTCTTCTGTCCCTCAAACTCTAAGCCGTTTTCTACACTCTCTAACCAACAGCAACAAGTTTCTGCCTCCCCGCCAGACTCCAGGTCAGTGGAGGAGCCCACTGGCCAATAATCCAGCAGCCCCGGGACTGTCCCACCTGCCAGCGCCTGTCCCTCCTTTTCCTTTCTGACTACTACATCTTTGGCCTCATTCTTTACAAGCCTTGTGATCACAGTCATGTGAGTTCCTTTAAACTGAAGTCTCTTCTCACATCTTCATCTCACACCAACAGAGAAACCACCCAGTGACTCTCCCGAGTCTGAGTCTCCTGCCCTCCCCTCCTTTGCAGAGGGCAAGAACTAGGGGGGGGAAGGGATGGGCTAATTTCTGAGCACCTTCATGTACCAAGCACCACACAGATTATTTTATTACCCGATGTAACTTAATACTCACAGCCACCCCTAGTTTACAAATGCAGAAACTGAGGCATACAGGGATTAACTATAAATGCTCAGAGTTACCTAGCTAGGAGCTGGGAGAGCTGGGATTAGAGCCCAGGCTGGTGTGGGCTCTGTTCAAAAGTATATTCTGAGGGCTTGCAATATGCCAGATGTCTCTAGGGAGAGAGCCGCAGACAACATAGACAAGTCCTGCCTCATGGAGCTTTATTCTACTGGGAGAAACAATCACACACAAATGATAGGCAGTATGATTGTTGGTATCAAAGATAACATAGGGGATGCCATTGATGGAGGGCTAGTTTAGACAGGGCCCGTTCTCTCAGAAGAGGTGACATTGGAGCAGAGGTGTGACTGTAGTGAGGGAAGAACTCTGGGAGCTGGCAAAGGAACATTCCACAAAGAGGGGACGGCAGGAGCAAAAGCCTGAGATGGGAGCTACCTGGCACATTGGTGAGCAGTAAGGATGCCTCGTGGCAGGAAGACAGTGAGCAAATGGTAAGAGAGGAGATGCCAGAGGGGGCAGGGGGCTGCGTCCTACGGGGCCCAGAAATCTTTGGGTTTTGTCGGAAAGTGACTGGGGAGCCACAGGAGGGTTTCAAGCACCGGAGTGATGCCATCCCCATCCCCCAGACCTGGGTGAGGAAGACTAGAGACTCCACCCCCTCACCTGTTCACCATTACCCACTGTGTGTGCCCACTTCTGGGCTTACAGTGTAGCGAAGTGATTAAGAGCACTGGCTTTGAGTCTGAGAGAACTGGGTTCCCAGACCAGCTGCAACACTTACCTGCTGTCTGACTACAGGCAATCCTGTCCTTCTGTGAGCCTCAGTTTTCTCATCTGGCAAATGGGGACAATAATTGCTATCTCACCGTGGTGTTGGGATGACTGCATGAGCTCTTGTCCATAAAACAGCTCCAGGCAGGCCATACTGTACTCTCTCAATAAGCCCTCATGGCTGGTGATTGTTCTTTAAATTCTTAGCCAAGCTCTGGCATTTTGTAATCACTTGCTAAAGACAACTACTGTTATGATTATCCGTCTCATTGTGTCCACCTGCTGTCAGGAGACACATAGGCCAAGACCCTCCTCTACTGAAAGGCTAAGAAAGAATAAGGACAGACTCTCCTCCTGTGGCATTGCCCTGTGGTCTTGAACATGATAGTTAGCACATGTCCGGGCTGCGTCAGAGAGACCCAAAGCCCAGCCCTCAGCCCCTGTCAGTTCAGCCCCCTGCTCCATGCCAGAAACATCTTTTCAACAGGATACAAAATAATAACCTCACTTGTGTCCAGCAAAGCCCTTTCATGAGTCACTCATTTAACAAACACCTCAAGTGACCGCCCAGAACAGCCTGTTCTAACCCCATTATTATTATTAATAATCATAGCTAGCATGTATCCACTACTCAGAGTGAAGCATTTCAGAACATGGGGTTACATTGCCTGGGTCTGAGTCCTGGCTTTACCATTTCATACCTAGATGATTCTAGAGTATCACTTAGCCTCTCAGAACCTACTATGTGCCATGGGGTGTGCCAGGTGCCAGGAAGACCACGAAGAACCAAGAAGATGTGACGCCTGCCCTCTCAGAACTTAGTGTCTAATCAAAGAGCCAAGTGCTAATCAAATAAGCCCACAAACACATGGAAAGGTATGACCTTGAGACCTCATCCGTTGGTATGAGCGTGTATAACAGGAAGGTAAAGGAGGATGTCCTGGAGGAAGTGATTGTGGAGCTAAGCTGGTGTGGGGAAGAGCAAGGAGCAGCATGTTCAAAGGGCCTGTGGTAAGAGAACTGAAGGAAAGTCAGTGTGCTTGAAGTCTAGAGGGAAATGATGACAACTGTGAGCTGAGGCTGTGATGGGATCACTGTCTTGTAGGTGATGGTTTGGTCTCCATAGTTCTGTGCTAAGTGACTGCTTCACTATAACATAGATAGGCAAGGTGACCTGCCCAAGCTGCCCAGGCAGGGCCCACGTATCTTCTGGGCTTCCCTTTTCCAGCATGACACACCAGTGCCTTTTTAATACCCTTGGGAGAGGGACGAGGGACACAGGAAGTGAATCTGATTCACAGAAAAGCACAATCACTACTCAGTCCTTAAGCGGAGATGACGCACTTGATAGGGAATCCTTTCCTATAAGAAGGGAAAGGAAGAGGGTCAGAGGTCTAAGAAAAGGAGCAGACTGAAGACAAAATTACTCCTCCCTTCCCCTCACCTCCTCTCCTCCTGCCCATCTACCCCATATCCCTCACCCAGTCTTTTACCCTAATGCTCTGGGTCTCAGTGTCTCTTCCTGGTTTGCAGCCAGATATTGGCACACCTGTGTCATGTGTTCTATACCCTGAGTAGGATTACTAGCTTTAACAAATCAAATTTGAATTTGAATTTCAGATAAACAGCAACAGTTTTTTAGTCTAAGAAGTCCATGTTTTACAATGCTAGCCCAGAGCAGCAGGGCTTGGGGGCATTGCAAACTGGTTCCAGTCAACTGAACTGATGCCTACACTGATATTAATAATGGCTGCCACCCTTGGGCCACGCGGCCTCTGGTTTGACTCCAGCCTTTTCTCATCGGGGAGGTGGAGAGTGAGTGAACAAGAGAACAAAGTCTGGGCCCACACTGCCAGAGATGTTTCTCAGCTCCACCATTTTCCAGCTATGAAACCTCAGAGAGACCCATTCTCTGGGTCTGAGATGCTTCAGTTCAGTTTCCTTGTCTGTACACTGGGGAAAGTAACAGCACCTACCTCATAATGTTGTTGTGAGGATTAAATGAGTCTATACAGGTAAAGTGCTTAGAACAGTGCCTGGCCCATAGAAGTACTAGGTTTGTGTTAGCTGGGATAATTTAATTTCATCAGACTGAATATAAACTCCACCAGAACAGTGGCTTAGTTTGTTCATTGTTCTGTCCTCAGCATCTAGATGCAATCCTGGTATACAATATATGCTCAGGAAGAGGGCTTGGCATGTAATATATGGCCATTAAGTGTTTATTGAATTAAAATGAATGTAGTCCTCAGCATATACCTGAAAGATTTGGATTATAATTCTTTCCCAGATAAGGAAACTCTGGTCTAGAGACATACAGTGAGTTGGTTTCCCAGTGTTAAGGAGGTGATGGTGCTAGGATTCAAATCAAGATTTGTTGGATTCTGGAGCAATTGACTGGCTCAGTCCATAGAGCATGTGAGCCTGATCTCCAGGTCATGATTTTAAGTCCCCAGTTGGGTGTAGGGCCTACTTCAGAAAAATGTGTTGGGTTCCATAGTCTTTTCCACTGAAATGAGATTAATTTGCTACCCTTGGGAAGTCATGGAATAAGGGGAACATCTGGATTTAGGAGAAATCCTCATGCACTTTGATTTTTTTTAATTTATTTTTGAGAGAAGGTGGGGAGGGGCAGCAAGAGGGGGGAGACAGAGAATCCCAAGCAGTCTCCTGGCTGTCAGCACAGAGCCTGACTTGGGGCTCCTTCTCACCAACCCAGAAATTAAGACCTGAGCTGAAATCAAGTTGGACGTGTAACCGACTGAGCCACCCAGATGCCCCAAGAATAGATCAGGGCTTTAAAAATATCAAAGTGTAGGGATGTCTGGGTGGCTCATTTGGTTAAGCATCCAACTCTTGGTTTTGGCTCAGGTCATGATCTTGCAGTCACAGGATTGAGCCCCATGTGGGGCTCAGCAGAGAGCTTGGAGCCTGCTTGGGATTCTCTCTCTCTCTCTCTCTCTCTCAAAAGAAAAAAAAAATTCCTAATCTGCCTAATCTGTTCTTGACCAGTGGTGTGATCTTGGGTAAATAACCTCATCTTGTGAGGCTGTTTTATGGTTTGTAAACTAGGTGGTGGTGGGAATTCAAAGAAATCACAGGTTGATGGAGCTGGTTCACTGAAGCTTTTCCATAAATAATCATTTCCATCCCCCTGCCTTGGAAAAGCCTTGCAAATAACTGGCCGTTCTTCCTCACCCACGAACGCTGCAAGCACATCCCTCCACTGCCCCACCTGTAAATAAGTCTCACCACACCTGGACCCCTAACACCTCTTTAGGTGGAAGGTGAATCTCTCCAAGAGGAATCCTTCTCCTTGGCCTTACACTCCAGGTGCAGCCCAAGTGTCTGTCAACCCTGGGAGTCTAGTCCTGCCCTCCTCAGAGTGGGTACAAACACAAATCAACCCGGAGTTGGGCCCGAAGCTGGAGAGATTCTGGGGAGTCACGGCTTGACAGGGGCCCCCTCAAGCACAGATTACAAAAAATGCGTATTAAGAAATCACTCTGGGAGAGCTGTGGGTACTAACGGTGGCAATAGAAGAATAGGAACCTACCTGGAGCTGGGGCGCTAAGATCCCCAGGGCATCCAGTGTTGGCTTCCGTGGAGGGGGATCTCTAGGGCCTCATGAGGTGAGGGCCTGACGGGATTGGGGCCTGGGCTTCTTTCAAGCCTCTGCCTGGGTCAGGCCTGGAACATTCTGTGTGAATGAGTGCGCGGTGGTGGTGGTGGCGGTGTGGATGGGTGCTAAGAGAACAGGGGCCTTCCCTCCATTAGGAGGGAGAAGGAATATTTGGGGCATGATCCCAACGAACAGATGAGGGGAAAGAGATGACCCTGGCGTGGTCCGTAGGGGAGGACAAGGTTCGGGAGGGAGGAGCCGGAAAGGCCTCTTCTAAGGCGTAGCAGAGCACCGGCCAGGGGCTCACGGCGGAGGCGGGGCCAATGCTCCCGCGCGCCGGGGGCGGGGGTCCGCTCCGGGAAAGCCGCGCCGCGGGGGCTGGGGCGGGGCTTCGGAGGCCCCGCCCCTCGCGCAGGTAGCCAATGGGCGCGGCGGTGCCGGGTGACGGAGGGAGTCGAAGTGCTAGTGCCGCGGCGGCAGCGGCGGCGGACGGCCCTGCCCGAACGTGAGGGTCTCGCGGGGGGGGGGAGGGGGCGCGGGGGCGCAGAGCCGGGGACCCCGGGACCCGGGAGGCGGTACGGCCCGGACCGCGGGAGGAGCGCGGGCGGCCCGGCGGCGGCGCGATGCCGCTCGCCCAGCTCAAGGAGCCCTGGCCGCTCATGGAGCTGGTGCCGCTGGACCCGGAGGTGAGTGAACGGGGCGGAGGATGGGCGCCGGCGGGCGGCCGGCGAGCCTGGGTCCCTACAGGAGCCGGGCGGTTTGCGGAGCCGCTGCAGCCTGGCGGGCGCCCGCGAGGGCACGAGTGCACTCCGATCACTTGCCTCCTTTTCTGCTCCACCTCTGCTCCACCCCTCCTCCCTCCTCCCCGTGTCCCGTGTGTGTGTGTGTGTGTGTGTGTGTGTGTGTGTGTGTGTGTGTGTGCGTGCGCAAGGGACAGTTCCTCCAAGCTCCCAGGACCCCCTTAGCCCGGAGAGGGGAATCCCGCGGGGCCCTAAGATCTGGCCCCCTCACTCCATACACCTAGGACCTGTACCGGGAGCTGTCGGAGCTTCCTCTATCAGAGCAGATGGGCAGGGCTGAAGTGCCAGATGTCTGGGATTCTACAAGAGACGAGGGTCATGGGAACCCCACTTCTCCTTGACGTCTCCCGGCGCTCTACCCCAAGAGCTCCCTCTGTCTCCGCTGCTGACCCTAGCAGGATTACCCCTCTTGACCCTTGGCAGTTGTGGAATGTGGGGTGACACCACCCATCTAAGGCTGAAACTTGTTTTTCTCTGCCCTGAGGCTAGGGTCAGAGGACACCTGTATCCCCTACCCCAGGCTTGAAGAGAGTGGGGAAAACCCCTTAGACCTTGTGAAGATTATTCCTGGAGACAGGGAGAACCTTGGTGCCTGCCTCCTTTCTTGTGAGCCCCTCCTTAGGAAGGGCTGGGCCCCTGGGGCGTTTGGCCTCTGTCACCTAGCCTCTTCTAGAAGCAGCTCCTGCCCTCCTCTGAGGATTCTGTGGTGCCAGGCCCTAGGATGCAGAAGGCCAGTGTTTCCTGTGCCCATTGACCCCCAGGGTCAAGGTCAAGACCCTGCACCAGCAGATCAGCAGATGGAGAAAACTTTCCCCTCAGCCTCATGCTGGAAAGGAGGCAGGTGACACTCCTTTTCCAGAAGGGATGTGAGGGGTATACTGGGAGGGTGTGAAGACCTCAGTGAGCCTAGGAGCCAAGGTGATTTTCTCCTGCCTTTGGTCCCTAGCCCCTGCCTAGCTCCACTCCTCTGTCTTCTCTTACCTGGGGCAACCACCCTGCCTCTCAGGGCCACAGTTGTGATCAGAGTGAGGACCCCAGGTCCCCAGCACCCCAGGTGTGCTACCCCTTTAAAGGGACGGTCATGGCTGACACTGGCTATTGGAGGGTGGGCGCGGCAGGATTAGGTAACCAACCTGAAGGTGCAATTTGGAGTAAATTGCTCTGGGATCCCTGCCATGGGGTTTTTACAGGCCCTGCACGACTCTCGGAGGTTCTCTCGCTGACTCACCCTCTGAGGTGAGGAACGCTGCCCTCTGCAGTAGCCCCCCACCCCCAGGCCTGGGGCATAAGGGCCTGGTTGGGGGGGCGCTCCAAGGTGGATTCCTTTGCCCTGGCATGCCCCTGAGACTTAGGCCTCCCTAGAGGAAGGTAGGCTGGGAAGGACTTAACCCAAGGACTTACCTTGGGTTATACTCGGGGAAGCCAGACACCCAGGAGCTGGATTCCCAGCGCAGGGCACTACTTCCTGCTTCCCTTTGGGGAATCCTGGGGCAAGGGCCAGCTTAACCAGGGGACCAGGTTTAAACAGGAAGCTCAACTCAGTTTTGAGTACTACTGCACCTGAGCTCTGTGAGGGGAGAAGACTGGTTTATTTCCTAAGATTGGGGGTGAAGGGGGGTCATGATTTTTCAGAGCTTCACCTTGGAAAGACTGTGACCCTCAGTCGGTCCTTAGCTTCTCTGCACCTTTGTTCCTCCAGTGGCCGGGGCTGAGTTCTAGCTTCGTGCTTCCTGGGCTTGAGAGGTGCAGAGCCCTGGGTGCTGCTGCCTCGTCTCCCCCTCCCCCACTCCATGGAAGTGCCAGGCGACTGGGTGTTATTGTTTGGGTAATAGGAGCCATGGGGCAGCCAGGGCGCTGGTTGGGCTGTTCTCACTGGAGAACAGGGCCTCGCTGTTCTTAGCCAGGTGACATGTAAGCGATACAGTAGCCTGACCTACAGGTACAGACACGGCCACCGGCTCCTGGCCGGGAATGAGGCAGGCAAGGGGCCGGTGGGGGCATTTGGCAGAGGCCTGGGATCTGGACTGCCGTGCTCTCCCTGTGACGCTACCGAAAATGGGCCGCTGGGAGGCAGGGCCTGGCCCAGGTGGAAGTGTGGGAGAGGACTCTGCCTGGGCCTTCCCTGGCCCTGCCGAAAGCAGTAACCTTGTCCTTAGGCCCAGGCCTGCCGTGCACAGGGCTTCAGTGTGTGCCACCTACCCTGCCTCACTTATGTCACTTTATTAAAATAAAATAATTCTTGAAACAGTTTCTCAAAGTAGAGATTGTTCCCAGTCCTGGTTGTCTTAGTGAGTAGAGCATGCGACTCTTGATCTCAGGGTTGTGAGTTCAAGCCCCGTGTTAGGTGAAGAGCCTCTTTAAAAAAACGGGGGGGTGGATTATTACCCCTGTTTTCATATGGAACAGCTGAACTCGGAGGAGAGCTGACCTGTGAATTAATGCAGAGACAGGCTGGGAACCCAGATCTCTCCTGTCATCCAAGTTTTTTTAGGGGGGTGAGGGGTGGTAAGGATGGGGAAGGGCTGGGATCAAACTGGCCCAGGTGGAAGGTACTCCAGGAGAGGCTCCGGATGTTGGCAGACTCCCCGTGTCCCGCAGGGCCTCTGTCCAGCCTTTTCGGAGGGCTGGTGGTGCCAGCCAGCCCTGGCACCTGGCCCCCAGCCTCTAGCAGCGTGCCGGGCTGCCAGTGCTGGGCTCTGAACCCAGCTCCTGGGGCTACTTCCTGCCTGTGGGGCACGTGCTGTCTTTGTCCATCTGCTGCCCTGCTTCTCCAGATGCTGCCCAGGGCCCCCCTTCTCAAGACAGAGCTGCTTGGGTGGGAAGGAAGGATGTCTTTTGGAATCCATCTCTGACCTCTGGGGAGGGGGCACAGTGGTCTTAGAGCACTTCTATGAGCAGTGCTCTCTGAGGAAGAGCAGGGCGAATAGGAGAGGCCAGAGGGCCCTTCTTATACCAGACATTTTAGATAAGGTCTTTCATTAGTATTTTGCAAGGTCAGGATCATTGTCCCCTTTCATTCATTCATTTATTCATTCATTCAGCTAATATTTATTGAGTACTATCATGTGACAAGTACTATGCTAGGCAACAGTGCAGCTGTGAACAAGACAGACCTAGCCTCATGATACAGATGAGAAAACTGAGGGTCAGAGAAGTGATATGACAGACCCAAGGTCAGAGTGTGTGTCTGGCAGAGCTGGGATTAGCAGTATGTCTTCGTCGCCGCAGAACTGTGGTCTCTCCACTGCTATGCAGTAGTAATGCCAGAGAGCGCTTGGACCCTGTCTTCTCAGAACCCTGGCTCTGAGGGAGATATTCACCTATGGTCTCTTTGCACTCCAGTCCTTTTTCCTGGGCTGCCCATCCCCTTTTAGAGGACTTGCGCATCAGCTGTTCCAGGCATGGGGTTCTATGAGGATGGCACCCAGGCCAGAGACCCTGGGACAGAGGCAGCCAAACAGGTCCTGTGGGGTCCCTTAAACCATTCAGGATACTGCTCAGTAAGCCCACATATCTGGGTACATCCATGGCTTCCTCACCTCCCTCATTGGCGATTTAGGCTTACAGGCATATGACTTTGGGTTATGGCCCCATGGCTGTCACGTGCTAGCTGTGGGACCTCAGGTAAGTCCCTTAACTTTCTGAGCCTCATCTGAAAAATAGGAGTAATAGCTCTTTACTGAGCTGCGCTTGCATTTGACAGACTGTGCTCTGGACCCTGAGCTGGGTGCTAGGGAGGTGATGATGGACAAGCCATGTGTCTTCCTGAGTTAACCCATGGTTTGCTTGGTGCTGTGGGGCCCAGGGGAGGGAGGAAAGGACTTGAGACTTTGTGGACACAGAAGATGACATTTGAAGTGAGTCCTGAAAGAAGACCAGGAGTTTGCCAAAGAGACAAGGCAGGAAGGGTTTTCTTGGTATTCAGAGTCACATGCAGATCCTTGGGGATATGAAACAAGCTGGTGGCCTTCTCAAAGTCCCAGGTCACTCAGTTAAGCTCAAGAAGAGGGCCCAGTCATAATAATAGCTTTGTTTGTGGACCAGTTATGTGCCTGGTATAGATATGTAGAGGCATTATTTTGTTTGCTTCTTGTAGCCACCCACCCGTGAGATACATTACTTTTCTCCCCATTTCACAGATAAGGAAACTGAAGCCCTGAGAAGTGAAATAACCTCACTTATGCAGGGCCATGCAGCAGTAGAAGCCAGAGTTTGAACCCAGAAGGTCAGGTTCTAGAACCCACATACTTAATCACCTGTGTTGGGCAGTTGGGATGATGGCGTTGGGTGTCATGCCACGGAGCTGGGACTTCATTCTGTAGGCAGCGGGGAGTCATGGAAGGGTTTGGGGCCTGGTACGTAGAAGGTTTTCAATAAGGAGTGACTGATCGAGAGAGTTGATTGGTCAAGTGCAAGGGTCAGTTGAGTTTTAGGAGGGATGGGGGTTTGGAATGGGGAAGGCAGGGGGCTGGGGTGCACGTAGGCTGTTGTGACCATCTGTGGATTCCACAATTCCATAATTGTGGAATTATGTCAAGAGTAGAATGCTGGGTGAAATGGAACTCAATATATAAATGCACCACGCACCCCACTCCCTCCTGCCTGGCCCAGATCAACCCAGCTGTCTCCCCAGGTTGCTGGGAGAGGACAGCATGTATGTGTATGTGTGTCTGGTGGGGCCTGGGGAGGATTGGGGGCATTAAAGGGGCTCAGGGGGCAGGATGTCCTGGGAGAGGCAGGGAGGAGCTGCTCCAGGAGCAGGGAGATTATGTAATGGGCAGAGCACAGCTGTGCCTGCTTCTGCCAAGCAAAGCCACAGCTGCCCTGTGGACCCAGCCCCTGGCTCCAAAGTCCTGACCTGCCCTAGGCTGGGTCTTGCTAACTGGTAGGAGCCTCTGTCTGCCTCACCACACTTTTGCTTGCCAAGAGGGGTGGGGACAGCTCCTTTCTGCTTCCCAAGGCCTGGTTACTCACCTCGTATCACACAGGAAAGGGATGGGCTGGGTTTGGTATACCCCCGAGGGCGAAGTCTAAGAGATGAAGAAAACAGGGCTACCTAGAAAGGGGCCCAGTGCCCGCCTCTCTACAGGTGCTTCCCCCACTGGGGTGTGGGCTCCTTTTCGGCAGAACTTTTTTTTTTTTTTTAGCACCTCCTGGGTGTCAGAGACCAGATTTTGGGTCCCCACTTACCAGTTGTGTGACCTTAGGTGCCATCACTATGCTCCTCTGAACCTCAGTTTCTGCTTCTGCCAAATGGGGCCAGGGCCTACCTCCCAGGTCATGAGGATTTAACAGTGCCACAGGTGTGAGGCACCGAGCCCAGTGCCTGGCATGTGGCAGGGGCTCACAAGAGAGCAGCTGCTAGCACCAAGTCCTAATCTCTGTCCTCCTAGGACTCCCTGTTTATTAGAAAGGGCAAGAAGCCTATGTGTAAATAGTCCCTGCAGCGTGACACATGGTACAGTGAAGGAATGCAGGGGCGCAGTGGGGCTACAGCGACTCTGCCTGGCAAGGGCAGCAGAGGGGTCCCATAGTGGGGTGAGGACAGGGCAGCCACCATCTCCAGGCTGGACACTTTCCCAGCCTTCGTCCTCTTACATCCCTGCAGCAGTTCTAGGAGGGGGCTGTGACTGTCCCCATGCTACAGGTCAGGAGACTGAGGCCTCTTGCTGTTGATTAGTTGGCACAGAATCCCACAGTTTGTCTCTGGCAGAGCTGGGAGCCACATATGTCCTTTCCTTCTCACTGGGAGGAGATGACATTTAAGCTCAGTCTTCATAGATCAGGGGTTTGCTAGGCAGAGAGCACGAGGGACGGAGGACTGGGAAATGCTGGTGAGGGACTGTCGCCAGGCTCGATACCTGTGCCCCTACAGTGAAAGTGGAGGTAGAGGGCTCCTGCTTACATGGCCTTCCTAGCTCTTGGGGGCAGCCACGGGCACGGGTTCTGATAGGGTCTGTTTTTACTCTGTCCCACACTGGTAAGTTCTGATAATGTTCTCCCATCTCCCTTTTCTTTTCCAGAATGGACAGGCCTCAGGGGAAGAAGCTGGACTGCAGCCACGCAAGGTGAGGCCCAAGGCAAGCACCCTGAGCAAGGGACCATTTGCAGGGCTGTGAAGGAAGAGGGACACCTGCCCAGCTCGGCCTTCCTCTCTGGGCCCGTGGAATCCTCGAGGTGACCCTGTGCACAGAGATTGCTTGTTCCAACCTTCCTATTCCTTTCTTTTTTTTTTTTTAAGATTTTATTTTTTTAAGTCCTCTCACACCCAACGTGGGGCTTGAACTTACAATCTTAAGATCAAGAGGCGCATGCTCTACCAACTGAGCCATCCATGCACCCCTCAACCATCCTATTTCTTAGGTGAGGGCACTGTGGCTGAGGCAGGGTCAGGAGTAGAACTCTGGCTTCTCATTACCCAGGCCACTTCCTTGGTTTATTCGCTCATGGAAGTGAGAAAAGAGCTGAAGGGGTGATGGGACAGGCTCAGATCAGCTGGGCTTTCATGAAGGCCTGGGATCATCAGGGTACGTGGTGCTGGTGCATGAAGGGAGGGAACTTGGTGGCCTCCTATGTCTACCCAGGGCCCAGTGCCTGGCATGTGGCCCACCGGGGCCATTCCTCTGGGTTCCCACCTCCTAGCCCGGAGGCTGGTTCCCTCACTCCTACTATCTTTACTCCCCCTGGGCACCTCCCTTTAGCGCTTCAGCCCCTGTTGCTGGTTTTGTGTGTTGACAAAAGCACCAGGGGCTGGATGACGGGTGTGTGACCTTGGGTGGGTCCTTTGTTCTTTCTGGGCCTGGGCTTTCTCATCTCTGTGCCTAGTTTTCAGGAGCTGTGAGGTTCCAGAGCTACTGGCTGGGGGGTGGGGTGCTTTGGACGTTGCTTGGGCAGAACAGAGCATGGATTCTGGTAGTAGAGCAGACCTGCGTTCAAGTCCTGGCTCCGCCCTCACTATTTGGCCAGACGTCTTCTCCCTTCTGAGTCTCCGTTTCCTCATCTGTAAATTGGGGGTAATGGTTCCTGCCTCACAGGAATGATGGGAAGGACAGATGAGGTAGTAACCACCTGGCACACTGACTTCAGCACCAGCAGTGTGAGCACCCCAGCACCAGCAGTGTGAGCACCCCAGTGTATTGCTCAGCTTCAGTTCCCTCCTGTGGCCACGCCCACTACATCTGGGTTGGCCCTGAGCACTACACCTGCCATAAGCTTGACCTTTGAAATAGACCCAGGGCTAGTCTTGATGTTTGCCTTATCTCAGCCTCCTAAGATAAGGGAGCTGAGCTGCCTGGGATAGGGCAAGGTAAGATCAGGAGGCTCCTACTCTCTTCTGATGGTTGTGGCCACCAGAGGCCAGACCAAGTGGTAGGGACTGGGTCCCTTGGTTTGCCCTGGCCCCACGTCTGGAGACTCTTCTCCCACAAGGTAGCTCTCCCTAGTTGCTTAGTAACAAAATTGAGGGGTTCAAAGAAGAACTAGGATGTTCAGATCTTGGGGCTTAAGTTCTGGGGGCTACAGAGGAGCTTGCAGCTTTGGGGGAGCAGGTGGTCAGTATAGCTTCTCACCTCAGGAGCTAGAGGGACTTGTTGGGAGAGGGACTTGTTGGGAGACCTGCCAGGTAACCTGCATTTGATCTCAAGCCTATGACCATTGCTCTCCAGCAGAAGACGCTGGGGAGGGAAGAGGGACAAGGCAGGAGATGGATGGGCAAGGAGAGCCTTGAATTCCACGTTAAGGAAGGGAAAGAGCTTAACCCATACCAGGAGCTCTGCGTTTAGTTTTCACAACACCCCTGATGTAGAAATTGTTACTGTCCCCATTTTACAGTTGAGAAAATTGAGGCCCAGGGTCACATAGCTGGTGAGCAATGGAGTCAGGTCTTGCTTGACCACAGAGCCCACACTTCTCCCAGCCAAGAGGACACTGCGTGCTGAAGAGGGGGAATATTGGATCACTGTGACCTCAGGTTCCACCATTTCCAGGCACCTGCTTCATCTGTCTTTTCTGTTGCCCCTAAGAACCTCACAGTATCCCCCATTGCCCACTTCTGGGCTCAACACACCAGGGGGCGCTCAGCCTGTGGTCAGGACCTCATCACTGTGTGCAGTGGAATGAGCTGGCAGCAGGCCAGTTTATCCTTTGCCTCATCAGACTTTTGGGGCACCTTGCTGCAGCACTGGGGACCCTCAAATGAGGTCAATACCCCCAGCCCCAGCAAGCTCTCAGGCTTGGGGAGAGGGTAGAGACAGGAAAGCTGTGAGATGGGCACTGTGGTGGGGAAGAGCATCACTGTGGGCACACAGAATCTCCATTCTGTGCCAGGCCCCATTTTGGGTAGAGAAACATAGCACTTTCCACGTACCCACATTTCTCTGGGGGACATGGTAAGATGAGCACGTCCTGGGGAGCCCCGCCGGGGGCATCTGCGCTCCGGACTGAGCATGGACCACATGGATGGTCACTGCCATGTTTGGCAGAGGAGGAAGAGCTTCAGTGGGCTGTAGGGCACCAGGCCATCTTCCCTGCAGAGCTGGCACTTGGCTGGGCCTGGAAAAGCAGGATTCGGCAGCGCCAGAGAGGATTGGGTCTTCCAGGTGGAGAAGAGGCAGGCAGGAGCACTTGCGAGTCAGGTGTTCTGAGTTCACAATCCTGCCCCTCTTTCTTGTTTGCTGTAGAACTCAGGCGAGTGATTTGCCCTTCTGAGGTCTGAGGTTTGAGGTTCAGATGCTTTTCCTGTAAAAGAAGAATAGGTCCACCCCTCAGGGCCACCTGGAGGAGGGAATGTGATACGTATAAATTAAACAATCCCACAAAGTTTGGTGTGATTTTTTTTTTCTTTAAAGATTTTATTTTTAAGTAATCTCTACACCCCAGTGTGGGGCTCTCACTCACAACCCCGAGATCAAGAGTTGCCCACTGCCCCAAATGAACTAGCCAGGCGCCCCCAAAGAGTGGGGTAACGCTTGTTTATTTTATTCATTTTAGGAAGAAAGGGGGAATTGGGGTTTTAGCAGCCACAGTATGGACAGCGGTCTAGGGCAGGAGCTCCCGGATCCCTTCTGCACCCCTGCGCACCTGGTGTCCTCAGGCACACTGGGGCTCCCCTCACCCTCCCTCCTTCCATGACAGTGGACCAGGCATCCCAGGCCCCCTCCCCCGGCTATCTCCGGAGCTGGACCCCTTTGAAGCGCCTGCAGGTCTATTTTGAGAGCTAAGCATTTCCCCCCTCCCCTCCTCTCTTCCTGTTTATGAAACCCTGATCCATCCCGGATCCCTGATGCTACTCTGGCCAGAGCACAAGCAGGATGTGACTGTGGACTTCGGGGAGCCTTGGAAGCCTCAGGTGTTGGGGGGAAAGCTTCCCTTGGACTGGCCAGGGTAGGCTAGCCCACCCTCCCAGGTCCTGGCACCCTGTGGCTGAGCTGTGTCCCTTGTGCACAAGGGGACTCTACCGCAGTAAGACTGGCCATCTTATCAAGGGGGAAGTCCTGTTTACAACATCCCTTTGTCTCTGCGGCTCATTTTACTTGTAGCAGCAGCCCTCCGAGGGTTGGACATTTAGCTTTAACCCCTTTTACAAAGGAGGAAACTAAGGCTCAGACAGGGAAGGAAATTTGCCTGGTAGCACTCAGCTAATGAGTGGGCAGTTTTTTTTTTTTTTTTTCCTAGGAGAGAGAGAGAGAGACAGCGGAGCAGGGAAGGGTCAGAGAGGGAGATACAGACTCTGAAATAGGCTCCAGGCTCTGAGCTGGCAGTCAGCACAGAGCCCGACGTGGGGCTCGAACCCATGAACCGCGAGATCATGACCTAAGAGAAAGTCGGACGCGTAACCAACTAAGCCACCCAGGCGCCCTTAACATTTATCATTTTTGAGAGACAGGGACAGAGCATGAGTTAGGGAGGGGCAGAGAGAGGGAGACACAGAATCTGAAACAGGCTCCAGGCTCCGAGCCATCAATAGAGTCCAACGTGGGGCTCGAACCCATGAACCGCGAGATCATGACCTTAGTGAAAGTCAGACGCTTAACCGACTAAGCCAGCCAGGCGCCCCTTGAGTGGGCAGTTCTTAACTTCCTACCCTGTACTCCTGGCCTCAGCCTCTTCATGCTGGTCTTTCTCTACATGGAGTGCCTTTTCCCCCTCTTTTGTGCCTGGCCAACTCCTGTTCATTCTCAGGGTTTAGCTGGACCCCCCTCTCTGTGGAAGGTATTTTGGGACCTCACCCTAGGCAGATAGTTACTGTCTCTGGGCCATTGCAGCCAGAGACTTGTGTTTTGTTATGTATTTTCAGGAGCTGCCTGAGAACAAGGCTTGAGTCTGCCTTAATATGTGCCCTTCCTAGTGCTGGGTTCCTGGCTTGGGGACAGAGCAGGAGCCCGGTGTCTGTGAGCGATGTCCAAAGGGGAAATAGGCTCGCAGGGAGGGTGATCACGAAACACTTCAGTGTAGGCTTTGGAAGCAAACAGTCTTTGATCTTGCTCTTAGCTGTCTGCCTTTCTAGCCATGTGGCTTGGGGCAAGTCACTTTCTGAGACCAGTCTTCGCATCTCTGAAATGGGGTGACAGTATCTCCCTCGGAGCTAAGGCGCAGGGCCTGGCAGAACCCATACCAGTAGAGGCCGAAGGAAAGGATGGCCCTGGTGCATTATTTGCTCAGTTTCTAAGGAGCACAGTTCTCGCTGTCACTCACACCAGGCCTGGCCCAGAGCAGCAAGGCCGCCTGTGAACTGTGGCCCCCTCCTCGCCCCCCCGGAGGCATGCTAGGGAGACGTAGCAGGAGCTATCTGTCCCCCCAGAGGGGGCAGGCCTGGGAAGCCCTGCATATACTGCCAGCCGGGGAAGGGGCGGTAGGTGTCCGTTACAGCCAGGATTAGCAGCTGGGCTCCAGCTGGTGGAGGGAGGTCCAGGGTGGGGACCCTAGGGACCAGGGATCAGGCTAGGGGGCTCTGGGCTTCTCTCCCAGCTGCCCTGTGGGAGGAAGTAGGTAAGAGGAAGTATCTATAGGGGGGAATGGGGCAGGGACCAAGGGATGTGGTCTGGTGCCTGTCCTCCCCCACTCTTGCCACCAGAGGCCTCACAGCCCCAGCACATACCCTTCGGCGAAGGCAGTTGTGAGACTGTTTCCTTCCTGTTGCCCCTTCCTGTACCCTGCTGGCCACAGAGTCTTCCTTTGCGTCTGAGGGATTTGAGGGGTGCTGGGGGCCCCGGCTGGCTCTGGCTCACCGCGCTTTGGGGCTCCCAGGGTCATCCCAGCCTCCAAACTCCTGCCTGCAGAAGCTGGGTGGCAGCGAGCAGTCTAAGGAGGCGCCTTTCACAACCCGCCGCGGGCCATCATCAGACTGTTGTTGGAGGCCCTTTGAGGACTGGAAGGGGAAGTCCGTGTGTACGTGGGAGCGTGTGTTTCCACATGTCTGGGGAAATGGTTTCCGATCATCGGCCTGTTTGTATTTGTGGGCGTGCCAGTTCCTGTGGGTGTACGGGTGGGACTGGGGCGGCCTGGCCACGTGGAAGAGGGCTGGGCCTGGTCCACCCCTGCCCTACCGCTCCATGCCCCTTCTCTCAGACTTCTGTGAGGTCTTGCTAGGCCCTTTTGCCCCCCGCTCTCCCCTTGCCCATCCCAGGGGCCTGGGCTGGCGGGCTTCTGCAGGGCAGGGCTGGGTGTGGTGCTGCCTGCGCTGAGGGCTGCCATTTTGGGTGGGTCCAGCCATAGGAAGGTCAGTATGTGGGAAAGGAGCTCCTGCGCTCTGGGCTGGGGCACTCAGAGACTGTGGCCTTGCTGACTTCTGCCCCACATTCTCTCAAGGGGATGTTTGCAGGTGCTGGGATGCCCAATGTGTCACTGCCTCATTGCTTTGTGACTTTTGTCCGTGTTCTAGTCTCCCCTCCTTAGGATCAAAGGAGACCAGGAAGGATGTATCCCTGCCTCCCCCCCCTCCGGGCCCCCCCTCTCCGAGTCATGGGCTTAGGGTCTACGATGTCCCCTCCTCAGCAGGAGAGCCTGACCCATCTTCTGTCCCTCCTCCCTGCAGAGGGGGAAGTGAGAAGGAGGGGGTCAGGGACCCTGCCTTCTGGGCTGGGAAGGCTGAAAAGCAGAAGTAGAGGAGTAACGGGGCCCTCTGGCCACCGGCTTGAGCCCCACCATGCAGACCCCGGCAGAGTTCCCCAGGGTTGAGAGAGACTCACTCCCCTGTCCCAGAAAGGTGAGCGGAGGGTTGGCCTGCTTCCAGCAGCGTCTGTCACCATGACCCTGGGCAAGGAATGGGTTTGGGAGTGGCTCTGTCCCCTGGGGTTTCCGGGTGACTGCTTCGGTCCCAAGGGAGTGTTCTCAGAGGCAGACAGGCAAGCAAGTGGAGGCTCAAACCTCAGGGCGGGGTGGGCAAGGGTTGCTGTGTGGCCTTGGCTCGCCTCAGCCCCTTTCTGAGCCAGGCTCTCTGCCGGTCCCACCCAGGGTTATACTCAGGGACCTGATGAGCCTGCAGCTTCTTATAGCCGGAGCTTTTGTGGCTGTTCAAGGTCCCCTGAAGATGGGGCTGTGTCTGTCAGGGTCTAGACATAGAATGGGAAGTCCGCAGACTGACCCCGGTACTGAGGGAGGGGGTGGGCTTGGAAGGGCAGGGCAGGGCAGGGCTCTGACTGACTTACCTGCCCACCCCTTCCTGGCACTTGAGGCCCGCTGACCCCAGGCCAGGCAGTAACTAGAGGAAGGATTCGAGTTTAAGCTGGCTCTGCCGCTGGTTCTCTTTTGGGCTGGGTGAGTCACTGTCCTCTGGGCCTCGGTTTCCTGTTTCTGAAATGGGGAAACATTTAGGGAAATTTGGATCAGAGGCACAGCCATCAGACTGCATTCAGGAGATGCTCCTCTCAGTCCGCTATCTTAGTCCTGGGCCCTGGCACAGGAAGAAACCTCCGAGGTGTGTCGGCCACAAACGCTGGACTGTCCTCCTACGTGCTAGGTGTTCTCAGGCGGTGTCTCTGCACCTCCCTCCCCACCCCCTGCAGACCAGCGAGAACCCAGAGCTCTGCCGTTGAGTCCCGGGTCTGACTTTCTGTGTGTCTTTCCTGCCTGTGTGTATGGCCCGGGCATCTGTCGGTCTACTTGGGCCTCACTGACTGGCCGTCTCTTTCTGCCACCCGCCTGCTTGTGTTGTGGGGTTCCTGTCTCTGTCTTCACTCGAGTGCCTGTCTTCACCTGTTGGGTACATCTCATACGCTGGGTGCCTGTTGGGTTGTGTCCCCTTCTGTCTCTGCCTGTTGAGTACGTGTCCCATCTGTCTCCACCTGTTGGATGCAAGCCCCCATCTGCCTCTGCCTGTTGGGTCCCCATCTGTCTCTGCCTGTTGAGTTTTATCCCCTTCTGTCTCTGCCTGTCAGATACGTGTCTCCATGCACCTCTGCTTGTTAAATATGAGTTCCCTCCAGCCTCTGCTCGTTGGGTGCTTGTTGGGTATGTATTCTTCCTACCGCCCTTTCTTGGGCTCGTGTCCCTATCTGTCCCTGCTCTGTGGGCATGTGTGCCCTCCCCCCTCTGCCTGTTAGATACCTACCTTCCTACCTGTTGATGCCTGCCTCTGCCTGTTGGGTGTCCCTCTTTATCGGCCTCTACATGCTAGGTGCCTGTCTTTGCCTGTTGGGTACCTGTCTACCCCTCAGCAGCTGGGTTGGCCTGGGGCTTTCCCTTTGCAGACCCACAGGGAGGATTGGGGGGAAGGGCCTGAGGGCGGCCCTCAGGCAGTGGGGAGGGGGGAAAAGAGAGGAAGGGAACGTGGTGAGATTGTAGGCCTGGAGCTGGGAAACCACAGGCCCTGAGTGATTGGCAGCCCTGAGCAGGGCCCAGCCCCCGCCCTCACCCTGCACATCCGCCTTGGGCCTGGCCACCTCCGAGGCAGCCCCTGACGCTGCCTGCTCCTGCCATGGTGCCTCGGCCCTGCCGGGCGGATGGAGCAGGATCCCAAGCCGCCCCGCTTGCGGCTCTGGGCCCTGCTCCCCTGGCTGCCCAGGAAGCAGCGGCCCAGGATCAGCCAGACCTCTCTGCCTGCCCCTGGCCCTGGCTCTGGCCCCAGGCGGGACTCGGTGAGTGTGCCCAGATGTCTGGTCCTGGCCTGCCAATGGCCTTTGGAGCAGGTGCCTGGGCAGCGAGTTTGGCCTCAGTTGGCTGTGAACTCTCCAAGCCCAGGCATGGCCCTGCTGGATGACTGGACCCTGCCCAGGTTTGCTTTCCTAGGAAAGTGAGGAGGCACTTCAGGCCTCTAGGGCAATACCAGCAGACTGGAGGGAGGCCAGAAGGGTCCTAGAACGACTAAGACCTGGCAAGGGGTTTTCAGTAGACTTCTATGAAGGAAGTTTCTATGGGTGGATCATGGAGTTTCTGGCCTTTGCTCCTTTCCACCCCAGACTGGTACTTGGGTTGGCTGGGGAATCTGGTGACTTTTGGGTCGCTGTGCATCTCAGCCCTGTCCTTCTGGCCAGAAGGATCCTGTCATCCATTCTGACCAAGAACAAAAGCCCAGCTCTGCCTCCCCAGTCTGAGCACAAACTCTTACTTCCTATTGTGGGAGAACCAAAACCTTTGCAGAGGGGAGGGGAGCCCCGCAGGGAGGGCCTACGCAGAGCTTTGGGCCTCCGCCAGAGCCTGGGGTTGGCTCAACCTGCCTGTGCCCGGGCATCCCTTTGGGCCTCTCTAGGCCAGCACGGCAGGAGCAAGAGGAGCAGTGCCTTGCCTGACTCAGCACCTTGGTAGTTTGACCCTCCCTGGCCCCTGAGACCCTTTTAGGATTGATCAACCAGGAGGCGGGTCCCTTCGGCATAGCTGTCTGGTGCTGCTGGCAGGGCCCTGTCTGCTCAGGTCTGGTGGGAGTGGGCTTGGATGGGGATTATTGCCCT
This sequence comes from Proteles cristata cristata, assembly GCA_017311185.1. Taxonomy (NCBI): domain Eukaryota; kingdom Metazoa; phylum Chordata; class Mammalia; order Carnivora; family Hyaenidae; genus Proteles; species Proteles cristata. The sequence continues at coordinate 317,579 of JAESUZ010000634.1, forward strand.
GGATGAAAGCCACCACGCCCACCGGCTGTATCCCTCTGTCAGGATGAGGGCATCCTCAAGGAGATATCCATCACGCACCACGTCAAGGCCGGCTCTGAGAAGGCCGACCCATCGCATTTTGAGCTGCTCAAGGTTCTGGGCCAGGGATCCTTTGGCAAAGTGAGTCCTGAGCCCGCAACTGGGAGGGCAACACTGGTGATGTCAGAGGTGGGGGTGAGGGGTCACTGGGGGGTTCAGGATCCAAGGGCAAGGGTTGGTGGGTCTGAGGGGAGGACAGGAGGTCACCTTGGGACCCAGGGAGGGCAAGAAAAGGTCAACCCGGAGGTCAGGGAAGTCAGAGGTCAGTCTGACCTAGAGGATGGGAGCTGATGGGCTCAGGCCCCTCCCCCGCTTCTCCTCTGCTCCCCCTGCCACTGCTTTCCCAGGTCTTCCTGGTGCGGAAGATCACCCGACCTGACAGTGGACACCTGTATGCCATGAAGGTACTAAAGAAGGCAACGCTGAAAGGTGAGTGGAGGTCACCTCCCCAGGCAGAGCCCGGGCCGGGCACAGGATTGAGGGAGATGGCGCAGCTCTCAAAGGTGTTGGGTCTGATGGAGGAGATAGCTCTATCTCCAGGAGTACCTAGGCTGAAGGTAGAGAAACACGCCTGTCCTCAGCCACCCCCTACTCCCTCTCCCATTTCATGGCAAAGACAGGGTCCGTTTCGAAGAAAAGACTTCTGGGAAATAACCTCATCCTTCCCCTCCCCTCTCCCCCTAAACCAGCCACCAATTACCATAGCTGAAGGTGAAGGTCTGGAAGGAGCCGGGGGTGAGCACAGTATGCTTGTGGCAGGGGCCTTCACACAGCTGATACTGAGGTCACTTGGGCAGAGTTGCTTCACGATGCTTGAAGAGTCTGAGGGACCTTCAGGGTGGAGAAAGGCGTGAGGGAAGATGCAGGAAGTCCAGGCGGGCAGCTAGGGCAGGCAGTAGAGACTGAGTTGAGGCAGGGCCCCAGAGATGGACAGCAGGGAGGTTCAGAAGGGAGCCCAAGGCCAGGTCTAGAATTCCACAGCTCACAAAGGGGCTCACTGTGGTTAGTAGTGGACTCTGGGCTGGGCAACGACCCTTTGGCCTGGGAACCAGTACAGCCACTGACCAGGTAGAGTAGGCCCTGGCTGAGGGGAGGTAGGGAGGATCAGAAGTGTTGGCCTCAGGGACTTTAGGGGTCATGTGGCCCATAAAGGACTGTCAGTGGGGTGCTGTAAGGCCAGGCTGGTAGGGGTAGAACTCATTCCCCAGGAGGGGTGATGGGAACCATGAGGGAGAAGGATGACAGACTTGGTCACTGCTGTGAAGGTCTCCCAGGCTGGGGCGGGAGTGGCTGCGTCGACCCTGCAGTATGGCGCGGTTGGTGCCGTGAGCAAGAAGTGGAGAGTGTGGTGCAGCCTCACAGTGAGGAGGCTCACGTAAGGAGCAGCCACGTGAGCTGCGCCTTGAAGGATCAGGAGTTCTCCAGCCTGAAAACAGTAGAGGAAGGGTTCCCCAGGAAGGAGGAGCCATTGGCCCGAGCAAACGTGTAAAAATGTAAGGTGTGTTTGGCAAACAGTGGCAGGAATAGTTAACTCCAACACGGTCCATGACCCACCTGGTGAGGGAAACGAAAAAATTAAAATAGAGGGTAAAAAGGAGCTTGCCCTGGAGGAGCAAGCTCAAGCCCTATAGGAGAGAGGGCCCTAATTTGGCTTGGCAGTTTAAGGAAGACTTCCTGGAGGAGATGAGGCCTAAGCTGAGTCAAAGAAGAACCTGCTGGTAGTCAGGATGCCTAGGGACTTTCATTCTTAAAAAAAGAGTAGGTGGGGGTGCCTGCTCAGACTCATGAGTCTGAATTTTAGGCCCAAGAACTCTCCCTAAGCAGCTCCCAGGTGCCTGTTCTCTCCATCCCCCCCAGACTGGAATTGGGGATTTTTGTGCCAGGTGAAGAGGGATCTGGTGATGGCATCCCAGGGGGAGCCTCAGGGGAAAAAGGCACACAGGACAGGACAGGTTGCTCAGAGGGGCTGCATTGAATGGCCTTTGCTGGCATGTGGTGGGAGGTGGGGCGAGAGGATGTGCTGGGCGCTAAGAAGTGAGGAACTCGTGGAAAAGAGAGCCCTTCTTAGGCAGGGCTTGGGGCTGACTGTTTAGGGGGCAGGGCTAGACTGTTAGTGACTGTCTCTCTCCTCGGGCCAGTGCGTGACCGCGTTCGGACCAAGATGGAGAGAGACATCCTCGCTGATGTGAACCACCCGTTTGTGGTGAAGCTACACTATGGTGAGACCGCAGTCCACTTGAGTTCCCGGCCTACTTGAGTTCGCACCCCGCCTGCCAGCCTTTGCCCTTGCCTATGGGCTACTGCCTTCCCCGTATGTTGCCTCCCACCCCCAGCAGGCCAAGGGAGCTTAGGATAAAGGGGCAGGGCCCAGGGCCCAGCTGGCTCCACCGTTGCCTTTTCCCCTCTCCCCAGCCTTCCAGACTGAGGGAAAGCTCTATCTTATTCTGGACTTCCTGCGTGGCGGGGACCTCTTCACACGGCTCTCTAAAGAGGTGAGCTGACACCCCACTGCCACAGGGCCCTGGGATGGAGCTGGAGGGTCAACGAGGCTTTGCATCCCAGAGCCCTGTGAAGAACATGTCCAGTGTGGCTTGGACCTGGGACCTCCCAAGCCTGCCTAGCAGTCCCTGGCCCAGGAACTGACACCCAGTGTCACACTGGGACAGAGCATACAGCCTGGCAAAGCCTTAGTTTCTCCCAGGATGGGTGAGGGGAGATCTAACGCCTCCCTGGTTCCCAAGAGCTAAGGGGTCTTTCTTCTCTCCACCTCCATTCTTCCAAGGCTGCCCTGGGCAGGGCTGTGAGGATGCTCAAATCCACCCAGAAACCTAGGTATTTTAATATTATGTTCCATAATAACCCAAAGGATTTTAACTGACATAAAAGAATTTGAGCCAGATATAAAAATGGGACCGTTAATACAAGTCAAACTTTAAAAGAGGAACAAACTTTAAAAAAATTTGTTAACTGTTATTTTAATGTTTGAATGGGTAATACATTTGCATGATTGAAAAGAAAAGAAAATTTACATGGTTGAAAAGACCCTTCCATAGGTCAACACTTTCAGATTTCTTGTTTAAGCGCTTCACGTTTGGTAATATACCCATTGTGGTACTTGTTCTGAATTCCAACTCCCATTTCCTTACATAAAAAGTGCTAATCTGTATGTCCGCTCCGTACCTTGCCTTGTTCAAGATAGTAGATCGTGGAGATGGATCCACATCAGAACGTGGAAGATTCTTGTTCTAGCTCATGGCTGCATAGCACTCCATTACACGTGGGAGAGACGGTTTATACGAGTCTTCTGCTCAACCCTTTTGCCGTGTCCAAACAATCCCACAATGAGTGACTTGTATGTTAGTCATTTCATACTTCAAACCCCTTTATATATCTTTTTAATTTTTTAAAAAAATGTTTAATGTTTATTTTTGAGAGAGAGAGACAGAGTGTGAGTGAGTGGGGGAAGGGCAGAGAGAGAGACACACACACAGAATCCGAAGCAGGCTTCAGGCTCAGAGCTGTCAGCACAGAGCCCGACGCAAGGCTCAAACCCATGAACCGCGAGATCATGGCCTGAGCCAAAGTCAGACACTCAACTAACTGAGCCACCCGGGCGCCCCTCACACCCCTTTATACAGAGAATGGTGTGTGGCACTGGGGTGTCTGAGGGTCCTCCCCAAGGTGGCCCCTCGGCCCCAGGAAGCAGCAGTGCCCTAGCTCCTGAGGAAGAGGCAGTCGCAGCTGACGTCCGCCCCTGCCCCTCATAGGTGATGTTCACAGAGGAGGACGTGAAGTTCTACCTGGCCGAGCTGGCTTTGGGCCTGGACCACCTGCACAGCCTGGGCATCATTTACCGAGACCTCAAGCCTGAAAAGTGAGCGAAGCCCCAGCTCCGGCCCAGCCTCCCTAGCGGGGGCAGTGGCAGGCCTGGGGGTCTCTCCTGACAGGGGTGGGTGTGACTCTTCCCAACAAAATCTCCCTCTGTGGGGCTGCCCCGTGGATAGGTGGGTGGGACGGGGTGATGGCAGCAGCAGGCTCCCCTCAGGGGTCTGCCCGATTACCAATGCTGCCATTCAAAGGGCTAGACATCTCCTTGCAGGTACGTTGCCTACATTGTTTTTGGCTAATCCAGTGGGATGTCTGAGATGCCACCCCTGAAGGTCATTCTTTGATATGGTCCTCTCTAGAATTTTCCTTAAGATCTAAATATCCTCAGATGGTGATTTGACAGCCAGGGGCAGGTGCTGGGCTGGAATGAGATGTGGTGTTAGAATTAGGCAGACCTGAATTCAAATCTTGTCTCCATCACCTTTTAGCTCTGTGGGGAGTTACCTAACTTCCCTGAGCTTTAGTGTCCTCGTTGTTTAGATAGGGCCATGATAGCACCTACCTCATCCAGTTGTTCCGAGGACTAGCAAAGAAGGCAGGGAACACATCTGCACGGCACCGCCACCACCCTGTTCCACCGCTCATCGGATGGCTCTGGGTGGACCACCTTCTCTGGGCTGGGCCCAGCCCCCACAGCCCCATGGTGTCACCAGAACCCAAGGGGCCACAGCTGAGGGGCCCCAACTCCCATCTCTTCATTACAGCATCCTTCTGGATGAGGAGGGCCACATCAAGCTCACTGGTGAGTGGAAGGCACCCGCCCCCTCAATTCCCAGAGGAGGTCAGGATGGGCTTTTGATGGGCCTGGGCTGAGCGCTAGGGGGCCGTTCTTCCTAAGAGGCTATGCCAGGCACTCGGAGGTGGGCAGAAGCCCAGACCCTAGGCTTGGGATGGCCTGGGTGTGAACCCCAGCCCTGCACTGTGTAACCTTGAGCATCACCTAACCTAACCTCTCTGGGTCTTGGCTTCCTCCTGAGTATCATGGGAGTGATGCCCTCGAGCCTGTGGGCAAGGGGCTTGGGTGTGCGGGGGTTGGCAGCGAGGAAGGTGGGGGGGTGGTTCCTAAAGATGTGTCCTCTTGCCCTCCTTGCTACAGATTTTGGCCTGAGCAAGGAGGCCATTGACCATGAGAAGAAAGCCTATTCTTTCTGCGGGACGGTGGAATACATGGCCCCCGAGGTCGTCAACCGCCAGGGTCACACCCACAGTGCAGACTGGTGGTCCTATGGGGTGTTGATGGTGAGTGGTCAGACAGGGGAAAAGCATTCAGCCCATCTCTCAGGCCTCAGTTTTCCCATCTGAATAGAGAGAGGGTTGATGGTCCCTAAGACTTCCTCCTGTCTTCTCCCAGCCAAGCTGCCTCAACTTCCACTCAGCTGCAGTTTCCTTCCTTGGGAGGATTCCAGGCTTGGCCCCACCTGGTCTGCCCCCAGCCCAGGATTGGGCCTCTCCTCAGCCTCAGCTCCCTAGTACTGCTTTTGATGTTCTGATTGACAAAGGAACCAGAGACAGTCACAATTCTTGATCCAGGTGGACCTGCCACAGGCCAGCAAGAAGCCTGGGAGTAGAGCTGAGTGGTTTGCGTGGGAGGAGGTGGGGGACATGGGACATGGAGACCAGGGCCTAACAGACCCTTGTCTTTTGCAGTTTGAGATGCTGACAGGCTCCCTGCCCTTCCAGGGGAAGGACCGGAAAGAGACCATGACACTGATTCTAAAGTAAGCACCAGCCCTGCCCTGACACCTCAGGGTCTCCCCTGATGCCTGGCCCCAGTTTGGAGGCCAGAATAATACCCTGTGCCTGCCTCAGATGTCCCCATCAATGAGACCCTCCTCTGGGTTAAGCATTATGCTTTCTAGGGCCCCCTTTTCATCCACCAGGGCCTGTGGGCAGGGAATCCCTGAAGTCTTTGGGAGGTGAGTTAGTGGATGGTTTGTCTGGATTGAGCTGGAGATTAGACCTGGACAGAGTGGGGAGGGGAGACAGGCCTCTGGGGCGGGCTCAGCCCTGATGAGACCTGGGGGCTGTTTTAGGGCGAAGCTAGGCATGCCCCAGTTTCTGAGCACGGAAGCCCAGAGCCTCCTGCGGGCCCTGTTCAAGCGGAATCCTGCCAACCGGCTCGGTAAGCAGCCCCAGCTCGGGAGGGGAGTGGGGTACAGCTGCAGTCTAGGCCGCAGAGTCACATCTAGGGCTGAAAGGGGCCGTTGTCCTTTGTGTGGGCAGACAATGCCGCCGGCCACCCTGCTTTCTGGCTCCATGTGCGGTGTTTGGGGCGGGGGGTGACCTGTGTGTAGGGGGAAGGCAGGAACTGAGTCATCCCCTCTCCCCCTGGGGACAAGGACAGAGGCCCCCACACAGCTCCGCCAAGGTTGCTGGCACCAGAGGAAGCATGAGCTCAGGAGTCAGAAGGCTCAGGTCCCAATCCTGTCCCCATGGCAGGTCCTCACTGTCCCGCACACAGTTGTCCCTCCATAAATATTTGTTGAGTGAGTGCCATTTATGAGCTAAGTGACCCAAGGCAGTTGACTTCACCTCCCGGGGCTCTGGGTCCTTGTCTCCACGGGAGATGATGATCTAGATCCCTCTTGACTGAATGAAGTCACATGAACATGCCTGGTGTGGAGTAGCCGTCCAGGATGTCTTGGCTCCTTGGGTCCTGGGTTCATCTGGACCATGACCTGCTTTGTAAGGTCCAGTTCGGGTCCCTGGGGTCAAATGGAGTGAGAGCCTGCCTGGTGGCTAAGAAGGGCCATGGGATCAAAGCGATCGAGATGAGGCCTGGGTTGGGAGGGAGATGGGGGCCCACTGCAGATGTCAGAATAAGTCTGATCTCTGTTCTGTGTGGCCTCGGACAAGTTGCCTGACCTCTCTGGGCCTTTCTTCTTCCATAAGAACATCAGAGCTTGATCATAAGGGTCTCCAGAAAGTGGAGAATGCCAAGCAGGCAGTAGGCCTTTGGGGCGATGGCGGGGTGTATTTGGGGTGGGAAAAGCCTTTTGTCCCCCCTGCTCCTAGTAGACAGCTGTGGCCACTGGTCCCAGATGATGGTGAGGTCACTCAGCAGACACGGTGGGTGTCAGGGGGTTGGACCATCCAGGGGCAGACGCCTCATCTGGGCTCTTTCAGGCTCCGGCCCTGATGGGGCAGAGGAAATCAAGCGTCACGTCTTCTACTCTACCATTGACTGGAATGTGAGTGTGTCCGTCCACCCCAGAGCCCCGGTCAGGCCTTCACCTGTGGTGGGAGGGGGCTTCTACCAACGAGGGCTTTAGATGTGGAGCAGAGGGTGACAGCCTGGCCTTGGAAGCAAGGGCCGGCCTCCCAAGGGCAAGCAATTATGCTCCTGTCTGTATAGCCTGTGCTCCAGGCCAATCATCTTCTCCCTCACGAGGCTCCTGGAGGGCGGCTAGGGGTGGGCTGTGGTGACGAGTGCCCACCCCCCTTGCAGAAGCTGTACCGTCGTGAGATCAAGCCACCCTTCAAGCCAGCCGTGGCACAACCTGATGACACCTTCTACTTTGACACTGAGTTCACGTCCCGCACACCCAAAGGTCTTGGGCTGGGGAAGCAGGGAGTCCAGGGCCCCTTGGGATTTAGGGTGGTCGGGCTAGTAGGCCCAGGTGTGTGGGTGGACCGAAGGGTGGGTCTCTGACTCTTTGTCCCCATCTCATTCTTCCTGACTCTCCCACTCCAGGGCTGTATGGGCCTCTTTGTATGTGGGTGAGGGGGTGGGGATGGGGGGTGGTTAAGGCCACAATAGAAAAGTCAGGCCCCCTGCCCCGGGCATCTTCCAGCCCACTGGGAAGACCAAACACATCAGGCTCACACTCACGTCAGGGCTAAAGAATCTGACCCAGCAAAAACATGAGGTGGAGACAGTCTGGCAGAGCAGAGGTGACAGCGCCCACAGGTCAGGGGCAAGTGTGGGAATCGCCTTTGGCTGCTCTGATCACTGGACCTCAGTGTATTCATCTAGAACCTGGGCTCAGTCACAGACCCACTCAGTTCCTGGCGTTATTACAAGAAGCCAAAGAGGGGGATTTCTGGGAGGGAGTTTGGTAAACCCCAGTATTTTGGTCAGATATCAGGGGTTAGTGTTAGTTCTGGAAGGCTTCCCGGATGGATGAGTTTTAGCAGAGGGGCTGCTCTTCTCCCTGTGGCTTGCACATCTCTGATGATAGGGAGCTTGGCACTTCGCCAAGCAATTGGTCTCATCTTTATTCACTTATCTGACCAGTACGTACCCGGTTCCTGCCGGTGCCCTTGATCAGCCATGTGGGATTGCCCTGCCTCATAGGGCTGACTGTGGTTGGGGGAGAGGCGTGAAAACCCTGCTGGGCGGTGTGGCAAGTGCAGCTTCATAGAGGTGAGGAGCTGGAGGAGAAGCCTCAGGCAAGGCTTCTCAGTGAGGGTGTGCCCACGGGGCCTTGAAGGATGGACAAGCAGTGGAGTACTTGGTCAGAGGAACAGCATGTGCGGTGGCTCAGAGTCTCCTTTAAGGCTCTGGGAAGCCTGGTGGGGCTGAGCTGGAGAGTGGTAAGAGAGGAGGCTGAGATCACAAGGGCCTCGGTTGCCAGGCTGAGGAAGTGGGCTTTCCTCTGAGGGCAGAGAGGAGCACTTGAAGTGTTCCGGCAGGGGGTAGATTTGCAGTTGGGACCATCCCTCCCGCTGCCTATGCAGAAGATGGACCTGAAGGGGCAGACCTAAGGCAGCAAAACAAAGGGGGAGGCCTCCAGAAAGGGATGAAGTGTCTTGGCCTGGGCCAAATGCCCATTGTGGGGTGTCTTTTATGTTTCTCGAGTGTCAGGGCTGGACTGGTCTAAACACACACGAGCAGATGGGCTAACTGAGGCCTGGCAGGAGGCGCCTTTCCAAGCCCCCTCCACAGCAAGCTGCCAAGGGCGGGCCTGGAAGCCCCACGGTCTCCCTTTTCTGGGCTCGGGGTGAAGGACGCCTTCTCAGGGTCACATCCCCCTCCCACCCCTGCAGACTCCCCAGGCATCCCACCCAGCGCAGGCGCCCATCAGCTGTTCCGCGGCTTCAGCTTCGTGGCCACCGGCCTGATGGAGGATGATGGCAAGCCTCGGCCCACGCAGGCCCCACTGCACTCAGTGGTACAGGTGAGGGGGGCAGTCGTCTTTTCGACCCTGAAGCCACAAAGGCAGAACACCTGAGAACACAGGCTCTGGAGTTCGAACCCCGATTGCTACCGTGTAGTCCACTCCAAACCTCCTTGGGCCACATGTTCTCCGTGTGTAAAATAGGGATATATGTTTCCTGGCACAAAGCCGGGGACTTTGTGGAGCCTAGACAGATAAATGCAAGGTGGCGCCCAGGGTGGTGGTGCTGTGGGGTGGCTCTCGGATCCCTGACCTCGATTGGTGGCAGAGGGCTCATTTTTTTCTTACACTTGCCCCCCATTGGTACATTTTCCCAGCGCCGTGGGAAATTTAGAATTGAGAGGCCCGAGCGTAGACTCTGGAGCTCATTGCCTGGGTTTGGAGCTTCCATGGTTAAGGGGCTTTGGGTGAGACCCTTACCTTCCCAGTGCCTCAGTTGCCTCATCTGTAAATGGGAGTGATGATAGGACTTTTCTCCATTAGGTTGTTGCATGTGTAAAATGAAGGTGACTGTGTAATTTAGTCTATACCTGGGACATTTTTGTCTGGGGCAAATATTACACCAGACCAGATATGAGAATGACAGGCGTAAATCAGGGCTGTCATAAGGGATGGCGTCACCTGCCAAAAAGTGCTGAGAGCAGTGCTTGCCACACGCCAAACACCATGATAGCCTTTGCTGTTGTTAATGTCTCAGAACTTTAAGACGTGTCAAGAGGTGGGTTGTGACAGCCCAGAAGGGGGAGGCAACCTGCCCAAGTTCACGGGACGTGGCAGAGCTGGGAGCCAGCTCAGGGCTCCTGTGTCCCTCAGGCCTTCCCAGCTTTCTCAGAGCCGCAGACCTCTCCATGTGCAATAGCCAGTGAACATGCCCATACACAGTAGAAAACTGAGGCCCCGAAGCCAAGGCCATAAGTACTGGGGGATGACCCCTGCATTCTAGAGCAGAGGGGCAGCCCCACCCATTTGTCTTTTGCAGCAACTCCATGGGAAGAACCTGGTTTTTAGCGATGGCTACGTGGTAAAGGAGACGATCGGTGTGGGCTCCTACTCCGTGTGCAAGCGCTGTGTCCATAAGGCCACCAACATGGAGTACGCTGTCAAGGTGGGCCTCTCGACCAGGTCGCAGCCCAGGCTGCTGGGCCCGGGGGGGAGCCACTGGAGCCTCGGTCCTTTGGCAGGGGGTTGGGAGAGTGTTGGTGCTTTAGGCTCTGTGGGGGGTGAAAAGTGTGCAGCTAAGACCCCCAAACACTGCAGTTGTGGGCTCCGTGACAGGGAGGGACTCTGGAGACTGTCTCCCTGATATCACCTACATACCCCCCTTCCTTAGGTCATCGACAAGAGCAAGCGGGATCCCTCAGAGGAGATAGAGATTCTTCTGCGGTATGGGCAGCACCCCAACATCATCACTCTGAAAGATGTGAGTGGGGCGTCCTTGAGACTGAAGTGGGGGCTGGGGACTCAACTCTGGGATCTGGCTCAGGACTGTCATTCCTCTGACTTCTGATTTTCCTCTGCTCACGGGAGGGGAGGGATCTTTGTGCCTTGGGTCTGGCTGCACCCCCAGGCCCTCCACTTCAGACTCAGGCATCTCTGACAGCTTCCCTGACCCTCAGGGGACCAGTGTCAATATCCTCCTGTCTAGGGAGAGGACAGAGGCCCAGATAGGCGAAGGCCCTTCCAGGACCACGGGTACACAGAGCTGAACACACATCCGAGGCCTATGTTATTCTTTCCTGGACCAGGGAATGGGTGACCAAGGGGCCCAGTCCTGGCACGGAGGGGAGGGACCTGACGCTGAGGTCTGTAACAGGTGTACGATGATGGCAAGCACGTGTACCTGGTGACAGAGCTGATGCGGGGTGGGGAGCTGCTGGACAAGATCCTGAGGCAGAAATTCTTCTCAGAGCGGGAGGCCAGCTTTGTCCTGCACACCATCAGCAAAACCGTGGAGTACCTGCACTCCCAGGGGGTGAGTCTGGGGTAGGGGGCGCCCGGTGCAGATGGCGGGCGGCCAAGGGTCATACCATCAGTAGAGTGCATGAACCATGGGCTGGTGCAGGCAGCAGCGGTCTTCAACCAGCCAGACGGGGGGACTAGGGATGGAGGGTGGGTGAGTAGACGGATATGAGGAAGGAAAAGAGGGAGAGACGAGGCCCGATTGTGAAAAGGAACGTTTACACGGTGCTCACTGTGTGCCAGGCACCGTGCCAAGCTCTTTCCTTATGTTATCTCAATCGATTTTCACAACCCTATGAGGTAGGTGCTGTTATTGGCCCCACTTTATAGGTAAGAAGACCAAGGCTCAGAGATGTGAGGTCACTTGCCGAAGGTCGCCCTGAGGAATGCGGTTGGGGGGCTGCAGAGAGAGAGTGAGTTTTTGAGTTGGGAAGCAGCAAGGTCAGCAGGTGTGGGGTCATTCTGGTTGTGGGGTCAGCTGCTAGGACAGAGGAAGTGGATTCAGGAGTAGATGTTTCTGGAAACACAGCAGGTGCTATGGAAGAGCATTTGTCCGAATGATAGGACGTGGCCTTTATCATTGCATCAGATGAAGGTAGAAAGTTTCCTATGGTGTATAGAAGCTGGAAACAGAGTTAGCACGCATTTCTGTCTGGACAAGGTGATGTTTTGGGGCACTTCCAGTCAGTGTGGGGGTCAAGAATCCGACTGCCTGTGTCCGCATCCTGTGTAGATGTTCGGGAGGGCCTCTCACCTCTGAGCTGCTTCCTCGTCTGCACACTCGTGATAGCAAGAGCTGCCACCTTGCAGGGTGGACACAGGCTGAAGCAAGGTGCTGCCCCGGAAGGCACTGGGGACCAGGGCAGCCCCATGGAAAATGCTGCACAAACATCCGGGGAAATAAGGCCAGATCATTGCTGTGCCCTTTTTTTTTTTTAAACATTTATTTATTTTTGAGAGACAGACAGACAGAGCACGAGCAGGGGAGGGGCAGAGAGAGAGAGGGGAGACACAGAATCTGAAGCAGGCTCCAGGCTCTGAGCTGTCGGCACAGAGCCTGATGTGGGGCTCGAACCCATGAACCGTGAGAGCATGACCTGAGCCAAAGTCGTAAGCTTAACCCACTGAGCCACCCAGGTGCCCCTGCTATGCCTTTTTTTTAAATTAACTTTTTATTATCAAAAATTTTAAACATATGCGAAGCTATGAGAAAAGTATAATGAACCTCCAGACACCCATGGCCCAGATTAAAGAATTGTTGAGATTTTTATCTCCCTTCTTCCCTCTTTTTCTTTCCTTCTCTTTTCTTCCTCCATTTTTTCCTTCCTTCTTTCCTTCCTTTCTTTCTTTCTTCTGACCCCCCTTTCTTTTTTGTTGTTGCTAAAGTATCTCTCCCAGCTTTTTACTGAGGAAAACATTTAAATCTATAGAAAAGTTCAAAGAATCCTACAATGAAAACGATTTCCCTTCTACATTCACCAAACCTTTGCAGTGTGCCACATTTGCTTTCTTGCTCTCTCTCTTTCTGTCTTTGTCTCTATCTCTATACCCTTATCTCTATATATAAATATATATTTTTATGGGTGCAGTTGAGAAGCATTGCAGATATTATGACACTTGACCCATAAATACTTATAATTAAAGTGTTTTATTTTTATTTTTTTAATTTTTTTTTTAACGTTTTATTTATTTCTAGGAGAGAGACAGAGAGACAGCATGAGCAGGGGAGGGTCAGAGAGAGAGGGAGTCACAGACTGAAACAGGCTCCAGGCTCTGAGCTGGCAGTCAGCACAGAACCCAACGCGGGGCTTGAACCCATGAACCGCGAGATCATGACCCAAGCGAAAGTCGGATGCTTAACCAACTAAGCCACCCAGGCGCCCCTAAAGTGTTTTATATATACAGAGAGTGAGAGTGAGAAATAGCGTGAGTGGGGGAGGGGCAGAGGGAGAGAGAGAATCCCAAGCAGGCTTCACGCTCAGCGTGGTGGGGCCCGAGGTGGAGCTCCATCTCACAACCCTGGGATCACGCCCACCCCTAAGGTATCTTAGCATATCTCAGACCTCACATAATCTTATTGTTATCTGTGATTCTATAACACACATTCTTTCATAACAACTAACAGAATTAACAATTCCTTGTGTTCACATGGTACTCATTTAATAGATGCATTTCCCTGTTGTACTTTCAGAAAGTCTTTTTGCCATCAGTCTATTGGAATCCCAGTCTCTGCAGGACTTCACTTTCAGTCACTTGTTAAATCCCTAAGTCACTTTTCAAAAACCGAGATAAAGGGCACCTGGGTGGCTCAGTTGGCTGAGCTTCAAACTCTTGATTTCAGCTCATGATCCCAGGTTGTTGGATCGAACCTCACATTGGGCTCTGCACTGAGCATGGAACCTGCTTAAGATTCTCTCTGTCTCTCAGGGGCATCTGGGTGGCTCAGTTGGTTGAGCACCTGACTCTTGATTTCAGCTCAGGTCATAGTCTCATGGTTCATGAGTTCAAGCCCTGTGCCTGGCTCTGCACTGAGTGTAGAGCTTGCTTGGTATTCTTTCTCTCTCCCTCTCTCTCTGCCCCTCTCCTGCTCATCTCTCTGTCTCTCTCTCTCAAAATAAATAAATAAACTTAAAAAAAAAAAGATCCTCTCCCTCTTTCTGCCCCTTTCCTCCAGCTCACACATGTGCACCCTCTCCCCCCTTCTCAAAAAATAAAAAATACTGAGATACAATTTGCGTACAGTAGATCTTAAGTGTATAATCTGATGAGTTTTTTGTTTAGTGTGTACATCCACATAACTTCCATAGTAAAACCTCCCCCTTTTTTTTTCGGTGGAATGTTTTATTTATGTGTTTTGAGGGGGGGGGAGGGGCAGAGAGAGAGAGGAGAGAGGGAATCACAAGACTCCACACAGAGCCCAATGTGGGACTCGAACTCACGAACAGTGAGATCCTGACCTGAGCCGAAACCAAGAGTCAGACACTTAATCGACTGAGCCACCCAGGCACCCCCACCCCCTTTTCTGTGCTACGGGAATGCCCCACTTTCTGAATGTGTGTGCGGTCTTGTGGCACCATTTTAGTTGTTTCTCTGGTGCCTGTATTTCTAAAGTCTTAAGTATGTTCTGCTTCAACTTTTTGGGAGCAGGGAGTTAGAAAACACTTGATGGGGGGCGCCTGGGTGGCTCAGTCGGCTAAGCGCTGACTCTTGATTCCAGCTCAGGTCATGATCTCAGGGTTCATGAGATCAAGCTCTGGGTCGGTCTCTGAGCTGATAGCATGGAGCCCGCGTGGGATTCTCTCTCCCTCTCAGTCTGCCCCTCCCCCCCAAATTAAGTAAACATTTTAAAAAAGCAACAAAACACCACTTCATGGGAGGTGCAGTATACTTCGTATGACATCACCTTCGCAAGCCCATTGTCCCCGTGCCCCCTTAGTCATTGTCATGGCGGTAAGAGTCCCCTCAGGCGGTGAGAGTCTAGGGATGGGTGCACTGGTAGCAGGCAGTGCGCGGGCCGGATGGCGCGCTGTGCTCACCCTCCCCAGCCTTTCTGGCAATGACTTCATCCTTTTAGGATCTTTGCCTGAATTCTCGTTTCAGTAGGGTTTGCAAAAATGGCAGCGTCTGATTCTGTCTAATTCACTTGGGGGAATTCTTTTGTACAAAAAAGAACCAGAGCCTCAATTTGATTACCACATATACCGTTTTAATAGACACGTTTGAAGTGGTTTTGGTTTTTGAAATGGCCAGTGCAAATAGGCTAATATTTAAATATGTCAAGTCACATAGTAAATATTTCCTTTCCCCTCTTTGTTCTCAAGTGAGTGTTCGTTAAAGTTACCCCCCAAGAAGATTTAGACAACAGAGCCAAAGCAGTGAGTTTCCAGTGGGTCACCTAAAGGTCAGAGCAAGGAAGGACTTTCTAAAGTAAGAACTGCCCCCTCTACTAGGGATGTAAAGGTTCCAAGTGCAGACAGCCACTTGGTGGCACTGTGATGGGAGAAAGTTGTCTGTTTCCCAAAGCCACAAGTCCATGGGTCTCTAAAATGTCTGACCCTTTTAGGGGCGCCTGGGTGGCTCAGTCGGTTAAGCGTCTGATTTCAGCTCAGGTCATGATCTCACGGTTCGTGAGTTCAAACCCCACATCAGACTCTGGGCTGACAGCTCAGACCCTGGAGCCTGCTTCAGATTCTGTGTCCCCTCTCTCTCTCTGCCCTTCCATTCATGCTCTGTCTCTCTCCATCTCTCAAAAATGAATAAGTGTTAAAAAAAAAAAAACACTTTTTTAAAAATAAAGTTTCTGACCCTTTCCAAATGCCAGGGGAGATGATGAGGAAATGGGAAACTCTCACTGAGGTATTTGGAGGGAGATTCTTTGGGCTAATTATGAATTGGCAGCGTCTGTGGTCGAGAAGCTAGGAACCTCATAAGGGGGATGGGAAGGGAGTGACTGGGAGCAGGGTCCACTGGGACCTTCTATTTGTTTTAATGTTATCTTTATGGTGAAGTATTATATAAACACAAATCATAATGTACAAGTCAGTAAATTTTCAGAAAGTGAATACTCCCAGGTAGCCAGCACCCAGATCAAGAACCCCTTCCAGTCCCTGCCCCGCCCCCCAAGGACAACTATTCTAAGCTAATAGCTTAGCCTGGTTTTGCCTGTCTTTGAATCGTACATCAACATACTCTGTTATACGTGGCCTCTGCCATGCCACGTGCTCTCTGGGATTCATCCATGGTGCTGTGTGGCTACAGTTCATACATCCTCATGGCTGAGTAATTTCTGCTAATGGACGTTGGGTGGTTAACCAGTTTTTGATTCTGACAAATAACACTGCTGTGACCTGTTTGCAACATGTGGGTTTTAATGCTGTGTGCACCCCTGGCAGTGGACCTGTGTGTGTGTGTGTGTGTGTGTGTGTGTGTGTGTGTGTTCATCCTTAGTGGGTGATGCCAAACAGTTCTCCAAAGCTGTTCTGCCAGCTTACACCCCTCCAGACCGCACGGGAGTCTTGGGGCTTGCTGACACTTGTGCCTTTGCATTGTTTTAATCTAGCCATTCTGGTAGATGTGGAGTCCTTTCTTATAGCGGGTTTATTTTTTTAATGAAAAAACATTTTTTTTTTTGTTTTATTTTTTGAAAAAACATTTTTTTAATGTTTATTTATTTTTGAAGAAGAGAGAGACAGAGTATGAGCGGAGGAGGGGCAGAGAGAGAGACACACACAGAATCCGAAGCAGGCTCCAGGCTCTGAGCTGTCAGCCCAGAGCCCGATGTGGGGCTTGAGTCCAGGAGCTGTGAGATGATGACCTGAGCCGAAGTCGGACGCTTAACGGACTAAGCCTCCCAGGCGCCCCAGAGTGGTTTGAAATCGCCTCTGTCTGGTGCCCAGGGAAGTTGGGCACCTCTCTGTGGACTCCTTGCCATTTGGGCAGCCTCTTTCGTGACCCGCCTGTCAGTGTGTAATGTTTGTTTTTAAAAATGGGGTTGTCTGCCTTTTTCATCTTATTTTGCAAGAGTTTTTTGTTTATCATATGGAGCCCTCTTGAGCCTAGCTTCCCTCCTGTTGTCTCCAAACGAGCCCCGGTGTGCCCAGGGCAGCCTGTTTGAGAACTCAGTAGGGAGTCACACTTTGGCTTCTTTGTTTAACCAGATGATTTACACAGAAAAACTTTTTTTTTTTTTGTGGCCGGTCTGAGGCACCTAAATGCACATCCTCCGGTGATGGCAATGAAGACAAAGGTGTGGCTGCTGCCGGGGTAGCCAGCATTTCACAGCACTTCCCACAGGCCACACACGTCTAAGCCCCTTACAGGTCAACTCACTTCGCTGTTCCGATAAGCGGTCGGAAGTGGGTATTGTTGCTATGCCCACATTATACGTGAGGGAACTGAGGCTCTGGAAGTGAGTAAAAGTCTCACAGCTAATCTGGCTTCCTCTGTCCTGTTCTTGTCCTCTAAACTGTAAGGGCTTCTTTTGAAAAAAAAATTATATTTTTTAATATTCGGGTTTTTATTTATTTTTTTAATGTTTTATTTATTTCTAGGAGAGAGAGAGAGAGCATGAGCAGGAGAGGGTCAGAGAGAGAGGGAGTCACAGACTCTGAAACAGGCTCCAGACTCTGAGCTGGCAGTCAGCACAGAGCCTGACGCAGAGGGCTCGAACCCACGAACCGCGAGATCATGACCTAAGCAAAAGTCGGACGCTTAACCGACTAAGCTACCCAGCCGCCCCTTAATATTCTTATTTTTGAGAGAGAGAGAGACAGACTGTGACAGGGGAGGGTCAGAGAAAGAGGGAGACACAGAATCCAAAGCAGGCTCCAGGCTCTGAGCTGTCAGCACAGAGCCTGATGCTGGGCTCAAACTCACAGACCATGAGATCATGACTTGAGCCGAAGTCTGACGCTTAACTGACTGAGCCATCTAGGTGCCTATAATCTATAAGCGCTTTTTTTTTTTTTTTAATGTTTTATTTATTTCTAGGAGACAGAGAGACAGCGCGAGCAGGGAGGTCAGAGAGGGGAGACACAGAATCTGAAGCAGGCTCCAGGCTCTGAGCTGGCAGTCAGCACAGAGCCCGACGCGGGGCTCGAACCCACGAACCGTGAGATCATGACCTAAGCGAAAGTCGGACGCTTAACCGACTAAGCCACCCAGGCGCCCCTATAAGCGCTTTTTAACAGGCACTCACTGCATCTTAACCTCCGGCATGGGGTGGGGGTGCGCATTCAGCCCAAGGAGTGCTGGTGTTACTATGACAGCAGCTGTCATTTCCCAAGCCCTGTGCTAAATAGTCCTGGTATACAACTCATACTCCTGCCTCAGCGCTGTTACCAATCCCATTTCCCAGGTGAGAAAACTGAAGACCAGAGAGGTTACGTGACATGCCCAAGGTCACACAGCTATTGCCGGTAAAAAGCCAGGATCCACACTCTGGCCTGACTGAAATCACAACTCTGCCAGAGACCACAGCCTATTACTCAGTGGCTGCATCTGACCCGCATGCATATTTTGTCTGCCCTGCAAGATGTGGGGTGGCTTATTGTTTAAGGTTTGGCTGATTTGGGTAGTTTGGCTGCTTTTGAAAACTGTGGGCTGAGTTGCTACGTGGGTGACTGTCAGCCGGAGTAAGTAACAGGTGCCCCTTTAGACTGGTTGGCATAGCTCCCTCCCAGCCTGGCTTCACTCATTGCTTGTCCAGCCTATTGTGCTTTCCGGTGCAGAGAGATGCAAGTATTTGCTACCCATTCCGCTACACATACACCTGGGGAACAGATAGCAGAGTCACCAGTGGGGCTACCTGCCATCGTGAGCCACGGTCACCTTCAGGAGTGAGTCGTTTCTCTGTGTTGTGTTAGAGCAGAATAAAGATCGAAAGCTTCGCTATCCCTATTTCCCCAAAGTGTCATCTGTGTCACACTGAACTGAAAAGGCTGTGGAATGAAGGTCAGAACCAGGTTCAAGTCTCACTTCTGCTTCTTACATACACAACGAAGTCAAGTTTCTTCTCATAACCCCGGTTTCCTTCTCTGTAAAATAGAAGCCGGCAGCCCCTGCCCTGCCCACTTACGTAGGTGTAACTGGCAGCCCTCATGAGATCAAGGTCAGGGAAGTGCTTTGTAAACCAGGAAAATCATTCGTTCAGGGGAGTCAGTGTCCTCAGCCAAGCCGAGCCCCCCTGACCTCTGGGAGGCTTGTCTGGGGCCCTCCTCAGGGAAGAGAATCTACATCCTTGAGGTCTGGCCTTGTCTTCAGGGTCATAGAATTGTATTAGGAAGGAGAGCCCTAGGAGCTGGGCAGGCACTGCCCAGGAAGGGGCTTCCTGTGGGTTTGGATACACTGCGCAGCGCATTGCCGGGACCACCCTACCTGTGTGGCGCTTTCTTCCGCATCTAGCGCTGTTCCCTCTGTTGAGGTGGACTGCCCTGGGCCATGTCCACCCTCCAGCCTACCCGCCCCCACAGGCACCTGCCAGAGGGCTTGGGGCTCAAGTGGGACTGTGACAGGATCGCCTCATCAAGCCAGCTGATCTGTGAGAGTCCACTAATGTAACCCTCAAGATCTCTGCGTGTTTCAGAGGTGTAATTTGTTTATTCATTGCACAAAGTTCACTTGGCACACGCTCCCTGCTGGGTGCAGGAGGTAGGCAGGCGTTGCATAGATAGGTATGGTTATCTGTGCTTGAAGGAGCCTCCTCTGGCCTGCGCTCAGGACTCTTGAGGAGACGTGGTGGACGGTGAGGCTAAAAGGGCTAGCTGAGCCTCCCACACCAGGAAGGGGACTGGGGCTTTATCTTGTAGGCAGTAGGGAGCCATCGAAGGTTTTTGACAATGCCCTGTTAGCTTATGGGAGGAGGAGCATGAGAGTAAGACCAAGTTTAGTCTGAGATGTGTTGGGTTTGAAGGTCTGTGGAACATTCAGTGGTTTCTATCTGATTTGCAGTCATGCGAGCCTGGACTCAGGAACGTTCTGGGCTAGGGTCAGTGATCTGGGAGTGGTCAATAACTAGGTAATAGAGGAGTGGCTATACATAGAACCATACCGAGGGAGGGAGGAGGATGAAAAGTGGAGTGGTTCAGCCCCCTCAGATTACAGAGGACCAGGTGGGAGCCAGAGGAGTCATTTGCTTCAGGCCTCAGAAGTAAGTGTCATTTGAGGCTTCTGGGTGGCTTAGTCGGTTGAGCATCTGACTTCAGCTCAGGTCATGATCTCGTGGTTTGTGGGTTTGTGGGGTTCTGTGCTGACAGCTTGGAGCCTGGAGCCTGCTTCAGATTCTGTGTGTCTTTCTCTCTCTCTGCTCCTCCCCTGCTCACTCTCTCTCTCAAAAATAAGCATTAAGAGGGGCACCTGGGTGGCTCAGTCGGTTAAGCATCTGACTTCGGCTCAGGTCATGATCTCATGGTTCATGGGTTCGAGACCTATGTCGGGCTCTTTGCTGACAGCTAGCTCAGAGCCTGGAGCCTGCTTCAAATTCTGTATCTCCCTCTCTCTCTGACCCTCCCCTGCTCACTCTGTTTCTCTCTCTCAGAAATAAACAACACATTAAAAAAAAAGCATTAAGAAAAAGTAAAAAAAAAAAAGAAGTAAGTGTCATTCATCCACTTATAGATACTCATTGAAATTCACCCGTGTGCTAGGAACTATTCTAAATGTTGAGATAAAACAGTGAGCAAACCACTCATGGAACTTATATTCCAGAGGGCAGATTCAGAAGAACAATTAAATAAATATTATGTCAATTGGTGGTAAATGCTATGGATAAAAAGAAAGCAGGGTGAGGAGAGTAAGGAGTACTGGTTGGCGATTGCTGTGTTATATGGAATGGTCCAGGGAAGGCCTCACTGCGATAAGGTAACATTTGAGCTGAGACCTGAAAGAAACAAGAGAATAAGCAAGGTAGGTGCCTGAGGGAAGAATGTTCCTAAAAGCTGAAACAGTAAGTGCAAAGGCCCTGAGGCAGGAATGCGCTTGGCACGTTGAAGGATGTGCGAAGAGGCTGGTGTGGCTAATGCTGACTGTGCAAGGAGGAGGGTGCTTAGAGGACAGCAGAGTGCAAGAGATGTGGGTGAGGGGCAGGAGAAAGATCTGGTGGGGCCACTTAGGCCAGGAGTTTGCAAACTCACAAGAAGTTTGCCTCTTAAGTCCGGAAACCTCGGAGGGGTTGCAGCCAGAATGACTTGATCCGACTTACAGTTAACAGGCTCACTGTGGCTGCTGTATTTAGAACTGACTGTAGGAGGCAGGCCAGTTAGGAGGTGGTTGCTGTAATCCCAGGGAGGGGTGAGAGCGTCCCCGGTTGGGGGCACTGCTGCCAGTAGACGGTTGAGAAGTGGCTCAGCTCTGGATATATTTTAATGGTAGAGACAGCAGAGTTTACTGAGGCCTTGATTGAGGAATATAAGAAAAAAGAGGGATTGAGAATGACTCAGAATTTTGACCCAAGCGATGGGAAGTATCGATGGAGTTGCCTTTAGGAAAAACTGTGAAGAGCAGATTTAAAGGGAGAAGTAAGGAGAGTTCGGGTGTGGACAGGTGAAATTAGGGCTGCCTCCCAGACACTGACGTGAAATTCAAGTCGGCAGTACCAGCAGCACTCAGGGCCCCGTTTCAGGCCCTTCCCTTCCTTTCAAATTCTGGGTCCTTCTGTCCCTTTCTGGGCCCATCTTCCTAACTCTCAGCTCTCCCCTCCCTGGCAGTTGACCTGGGCCACTAGCAGCCCGTCCACATCGAGAACTGACCGGACCCTCTGCCCCTAGGTTGTTCATAGGGACCTGAAGCCCAGCAACATCCTGTACGTGGACGAGTCTGGGAACCCCGAGTGCCTGCGCATCTGTGACTTTGGCTTTGCCAAGCAGCTGCGGGCCGAGAATGGCCTCCTCATGACGCCTTGCTACACTGCCAACTTTGTGGCACCCGAGGTGAGTGCTCCAGCCTCCCCACCGGCGAGAGTGAGGGGTCCCGGCGCAGGAGGCCTCGTGCCCTTCACAGAGGCCCTAGGATTCTAGCGTGTACGGTCTTGGCTTAGGTACCAAGAGAGGAGCCAGCCCAGCCCGTGGTTAGGATCCTTGTCCTACCCTTTGGGGAGTAGCACCCAAGTGTATGGGGCCGCTTGCCACGGCCCCTCAGTCTCAGCCCCCTCCCCTGCCTTGCTGCTAGGTGCTGAAACGCCAGGGCTACGATGAAGGCTGTGACATCTGGAGCCTGGGCATTCTGCTCTACACCATGCTGGCGGGGTGAGTGTCCCCTTCCCCTGTCCGCCCCAGCCCCTTCCTCCGACCCTTGTGCACAGGCCAGGGTTGTCTGATGGGAGAGACTCAGCCCTGCCTCAGGAAGGTCTGAAGACACAGATGTAGGCCTGCCTTTGAGAGCCTCGCCTGGAGGGGGAAGATACTGCCCTGGGGAATACCCAGTCTGGGGGGGGTGGGGAGGAGACAGTTCCCCCTCCCACCCCCAGCCCCAGGATGGAGGCCCGAGGCTATACCCAAACTGGGTGGACTTTTCTCCAGATACACTCCATTTGCCAACGGACCCAGTGACACACCAGAGGAAATCCTGACCCGAATCGGCAGTGGGAAGTTCACCCTGAGTGGGGGAAATTGGAACACAGTTTCAGAGACAGCCAAGGTAAGTCTGCGAGGCCCAGCTCATTTGGGATGGGGGGGGGGTCCCGTGCTAGGATTTTCTAGCAGTTCATGAACAGATGGCCTGCAGCCTGGTTTCTCCAAGTGGAATGTTCCGTAAATCCCTGTTGCTATATTTCTCCAAGTGGAAGATTCCCAGGCGGACTGCCTTCCTACCTTGTTAGGACAACCTGGTGATTGTCACCGGCCCTTCCCATGTCCTGAACCCTGTGAGGGAGAGAAGGCTGCGTAATTGCAGCCCCTGCCTTGTGGGAACTTGGTGTGCGGAGAGATCCAGGCTCACACACAAGGGATAGAGATGTCAAGCAGCAGGGAAAGGCAGGTCCTCCCCCAGGGGTGCAGTCAGTAAAGGCTTGGAGCAGAGCTACTGACCGCGTCAAGCACAGAGGCCTTCTCAGAGGAGGGAACACTTGAGCTCTCAATATTAGCAAGTTTCCAGTGAGGGGAGCCTCTGTGCCAGACAATGGGTTGAACCCTTAATAAATAGTACCTCACATCAGCCTTATAAAGCAGATATTGTTACCTCTCTCAGAGGGGAAACTGAGGCTCAGAGAGTTGAAGTAATTTGCCCAGGATACTCAATTGATCAGCAGAGGAGTCAAGTTTTGAACCGGAGTCTGCCTGGTCCCAATCGTAGGTTCTCCCCACCTTCCCGCATGGCTTCTAGAAGGTGAAAGAGAGAGGAAAGGATGTTCCAGGAAGAAGTCCCAAAGAAGGGCATCTGCTTGGGGAGGCCTTGGGATGATCTGGAACAGGGATCGCAGGGGCCCGCGTAAGGATGCAGGCAGGAGACGGTGGCAGATGGTCGCCTTGCCCGTTTCTCACCCGTGGGACACAGCCTGTGCCAGCCTCATTGTCTGCTGTGCCCCCAGGACCTGGTGTCCAAGATGCTGCATGTGGACCCCCACCAGCGCCTCACGGCGAAGCAGGTGCTGCAGCACCCATGGGTCACCCAGAAAGACAAGCTCCCCCAGAGCCAGCTGTCCCATCAAGACCTGCAGCTGGTGAAGGTACGACCACTCCGGGCTGTTGGGTGCCTGGGGCTCCAGGCCACGGTTCCATGGGTGAGAACCCGGGTGGCATAGTCAGGAGATGTCAGATCTATCTGTCCTCAGGGAGCCCCAGGCTAATATGCAAGAGTGTCAGCTCTGGGGGCCACAGCCTCTGACCTCTGAAGCCTCCTGTCTGACAGAGGAGGCGGGACTCATGACCATGAAGGAACAGCAAGGCTGAATTAAGAGATGGCTGGGGGGGGGGTGGGCACATTTCCCCCCTCCCACCTCTACAGCCCCGCCTTGTGACCTGACCTCCCACCTTCTCTCCCAGGGAGCCATGGCAGCTACATACTCGGCACTCAACAGCTCCAAGCCCACCCCCCAGCTGAAGCCCATCGAGACCTCTATCCTGGCCCAGCGGCGGGTGCGGAAACTTCCGTCCACCACCCTGTGAGCGGCTGGGGCGTCCAGGCCGCAGGGCGGTGCTAGCTCAATGGAGGCAGCATACTTCCCAGAGGGAGCAGGCCTGCGTCGCGGGGCCAGAGGAAGCCGAGCCCCCGAGCGACCCAGGAAGCAGCCAGCCCGGATCACCCCCACTGAGGGTGTGAGAAGTGCCTTCTCCTTCCCCGGGATGGACTCTTCTCGGCTCATGCTCTGCTGGTTGGAATCAGTTCACTGTACAAACTCTTACACACTTTTTAAGGGAGAAATGGCATCAGGTGCCATGGATTTTTACAAGACCCATTTGCCTTTCTGGGAGCAGAAATAGCCAGTGCGGCCCCAGGAGGGGCACTGAGTCATACTAGGGCTCTCTGTGGCTGAGACTCCTTAGAGCTTTGACATCCTACCCTGGGGAACCCCGCGACTGGCCATCTGTAGCCATCTGCACATACCTCCAGTCCAGCACCTCCTTCCAAAGCCCTTGGCTGTTTAGCAGAACCTGCTCTGTCTGCAGTCAGCTCCTTTTCCGTTCTGTTCTGCTGGGGGTGGGGAGGGTCTAAACCTCTTCCTGCCAGAAGAGAGGACCAAGACTCCGTGGCTCCCAGCTCCAGGCACCAGCATCTACACCGGCCCCGCCAGTGGGTTCCCTGCAGTGAGATTGGGCAGCCCCAGGAGGAGGATCCAGAAAGCACTTTTTGGCTGACTTAGGTTGGCGTCTGCTACGGGACGGAGTTCCCAGGAGGCCTGTGGGGCTGGCCAGGAGAGGAGGGGGCTCTTTTTCATTTCTTCCTCAGCTGGTAACTCAGGGTTCATCTGTCCATGGCCTTTCTAATAAACTTGCAGTTGAGTTGAAGCACACTTGCGTCCACTTTTCATCCCTGACTGTGTCCTCTGTGTGTTGAGGACGTTGTGGCAACAACGGACCACGGCCAGTGAGCCCAGCTGCCTAGAACTCAGGTCACTCGGAGAGCAGGTGGGACTCCCACTGGGGGGCTCCATTATGGTATTAATAACAGTGATGGTATTATTAGCCACCGGTGACCAAATGTCAGGCACTGTGCCTGGGTCTTATATGTATATTTCGCTTAATCTTAATGTGGTAAGGTAAATGCTGTTCTATTATTATCTCCATTTATACAGGCTCAGAGAGGAGAATGACATTTTCTCCACAAGTATTTTCTGAGCCCTTGGCCCTGCTCCAGATCCTGGTGAACCAGGTAGAAAATGAGGTCATTCGTTGTTTTCATGGGTCTTTCCTCCTAATGGGGGAAATGGACAAACTGAGGTCAGCTATGGATAAGGCGTATGCGGAATTAAATTGGGATGCCAGATGGCATGGTCAAGAAGACCTCTCTGGGGTCTTCTGAGGTGACCCAGAAGCTGAGATTGAATGATAAGGGGCTATCCAAGGCCGGAAGACAAGGCAGCATCGGGACAAAGACCCCAAGGGGGAAACAGCCCCAGCACGCTCAGGGAAGGACCAAACAACAGCTGATGTGGCCATGCTATCAGGGCCCGGGGTTTGTGTGAGATGAGGCTGGAAAGGAAGGTGGCGCTGGTCATGCTGGGCTTTCTGGCCCAGGGTAAGGAGTTAGGGTTTAAGTCCAAGAGGAACCAGATCAGTGGCTACTGCAGTGGCTCTGTTAAGAGATGAAATGGCCTGGACTAGGACGGTGAGAGAGGAAGATAGAATACGCTTTGTAGGTAAAGTAGACAGCATTTGCTGGCAGTTGGGATAGAGAGGCTAAGAGAAAAAGGAGATTTACAAGATCTTCCAGATTTTTAACTTGAGGAGTTGAATACCGAGGGGAAGGTTGTGGAGGAATAGGTTTGAGAAGTCTGTGGGAAATATCTTTTATTTATTTTTTAATTTTGTAATGTTTATTTATTTTTGAGAGAGAAAGAGACACAGAGTGCTAGTGGGAGAGGGGCAGAGAGAGAGGGAGACACAGAATTTAAAGCAGGCTCTAATCTCTGAGCTCGTCAGCACAGCCCAACATGGGGCTCGAACTCATGAACTGAGAGATCATGACCTGAGCCAAAGTTGGACTCTCAACTGACTGAGCCACACAGGTGGCTCTATCTTTTAAATATCCAAATAGAAATGTCATCTAAGAGTTGTAACTAGAAGATGGAGTTCTGGAGAGAGGTCTGGATAGGACTTATAAATCTGGAAGTCATTCGCTTGGAAGAAATTTGTAGAGCCAAGAGACTGGACTTTTCCAAGTGTGGTTCACAGTCCAGCAGCAACAGCATCTGGGAACTTGTTGGAAAGGCCAGGCCTATCCCCAGACCCTGCTCAGTCAGATCCTATGTTTCAACAAGATCTGTATATGGTTTGTGTGCACCCTAAAGTTTGGGAAGTGTTGGGGCGCCTGGGTGGCTCAGTCGGTTAAGCGTCCGACTTTGGCTCAGGTCATGATATCACGCTTTGTGAGTTCGAGCCCCATGTCGGGCTCTGTGCTGACAGCTTGGAGGCTGGAGCCTGCTTTGGATGCTGTGTCCCCTCCTTTCTCTGCCCCTGCCCCACTTGTGCTCTGCCTCTCTCTGTCTCTCAAAAATAAATAAATGTAAAAAATAAATAAATAAGGGGCACCTGGGTGGCTCAGTTGGTTAAGCCTCCGACTTTGGCTCAGGTCATGATCTCATGGTTCGTGGGTTCGAGCCCCCATGTCAGGCTCTGTGCTGACAGCTCAGAGCCTGGAGCCTGTCTTCACATTCTGTCTCTCTCTCTCTCTCTGACCCTCCCCTGCTCACTCTCTCTCTCTCTCTCAAAAATAAATAAAACATTTTAAAAAATAATAAGTAAATAAAGTCTGGAAAGTGCTGTTCTAGGGGCTGAGAGCAGAGAAGAAAAGGGACGGTCACTGAGACCTGGAGCAGAGGAGGGAGAGCCAGCAGAGGGGACAGCCCGTGGGTGAGGCCTGCCAGTCTGGCAAGACTTGAAGCCTTATGAACCAGGGCTTTTGCTCCTGTTATTTCTCAGCCTCCCCACATTGCAGGTTAGAAAGCCAGGACTGTAGAAGTGAATAAATCCTGTTGAGATGGAAGGAGTTTCTGACCTGACAGCTGAGCTTCTGAATTGGCCTAAGCATGCAGATTCGGAACTAGCAGCCTCGCCACAGGGGGGAAGGCAGCATTGGAGTCCCAAGGGCTGAGGAACCCTCGTGAGCACCCACCGACACACACAGTACTGAGCCCCCGACCCGGGTATGTTCCAGTCCCCTAAGGCCCTATCTGTACGGTGAAACCAACATTTCCAGTCCTGCCTACCAGCCAAGGCTGTTCACCCTGGACCCCCTCACCCTGACTGGAATCCTGCATCATCCCTGACTCCTTCCCTCACTTCCCACATCCAATCTGCATTCTGACCCCACTGAGTCTGTCTCCTAAATATTTGGGGGGACTTAGCCTCTCCTCTGCATCCTCCCCAACATATTTTTGTTCTTTGCCACAGCCTACTAATTCCCTCCAGTCTGTGGTGTCCCCAGCATCCTCCATTTAGAATGACAAATCTGAGGGAGCCTGGGTGACTCAGTCAGTTAACCATCCAACTTCGGCTCAGGTCATGACCTCATGGTTTGTGGGTTCGAGCCCTGTAGCTCGATGCTTCAGATCCTCTGTCTCCCTTTGTCTGTCTCTGCTCATTTTCTCTCTGGCTCTCTCTCAAAAATAAATAAACAGTTAAAAACTAAAAGTGAGAATGACAGATCTTACCCAGCATCTGTCCTGGAGGGACACCCTCTAGTCCAAGGATCAAGCTCAGGCTGATAGTGCCTGTGGGACCTGGTCCGTGCTGAGCATCGGTTCTCAGATCCTGTCCCTTCTACCGCTCACAGAACCTGAACTTGCCATGCTCCTGCCTCCCCTGGATTCTGCTGCTATGTGTTCTGGTTGACTTCTACTCATTCTTTAGGAAGCTTTGAATGACACTTCCAAAAAACCAACTAGCACATCCCCCACAGATGCTGGTAATTCCTTTGGGATCCCCAGACACGCTCATGCTCCATTTCTTTGTACATCACACTGTTTGGAAAGAGCTCATGATGCCTTCCCCACACACACACACCAGCCTGTGAACTTGAGGATGTGGACGTGTTTTGTTCATTTCTGTACCCCAAGCACCAAGCATCAGGCCTGGCCCCAAATATTTTGGGCCTTAGCTAGCATTTGTTGAATGGGTGAGCACAAGAGAAAGCAGGAACAGTGGACCTGATGGCGGGACTGGGGGAAGCATAGAACCTATGTCCTTGGGGCGCCTGGGTGGCTCGGTGGTCAAACTCCTAATTCTTGGTTTCAGCTCAGGTCATGATCTCATAGTTTGTGGGTTCAAGCCCCATGATGGGCTCCATGCTGTTGGTGCAGAGCCTGCTTGGGATTCTCCTTCCCTCTCTGTCTGCCCCTCCCTTGCTCATACACACACACACACTCTCTCTCTCTCTCTCTTTCTCTCAAAATAAATAAATAAACAAACAAACAAAAAAGAGGGGCACCTGGGTGACTTCAGCTCAGGTCATGATCTCATGGTTTGTAAGTTGGAGCCCTGCATGGGGCTCTGTGCTGACAGCTCAGAGCCTTGAGCCTGCTTCAGATTCTGTGTCTCCCTCTCTCTGCCCCTCCCCTGATCATGCTGTGTCTGTCTCTCTCTCTCAAAAATAAATAATAAACATTTAAAAGTTTAAAAAAAAGAAAAACTATGCCCTCATAGTTGCAGGAGCCTGGAACAGCATCTGGGGAGGAGGAAGAGAAGCTGGTGCTCTGAGGTCCAGAACAGTCAGCATCTTGCCCCAGCCACTAAAGGAAAGATTTGAGAACCAGGTGATGGGAGCCCATAGGTATTTACTTAGCAGCTAAACTCTAAAGCACAAAATAAGTCCCTTCTCTGCACCTCTGTTTCCCCACATGCTAAATGGGATCATAATTCATGTCCATCTCACAGTGTCACCTGAAGATCAGTGAGCAAATGGATATGAATATGTTTAGGAAGTTAAAAGTGCAGCTTATACCAGGAAGCTTGTTCTAATTTTCACAAAGTCAAGACAACTGCCCAAGAACTAACTCAGTGGACCCCAGAAACACAGTTCCCAGCCACCTGCATCGCAGCCAGAATTCCCTTCTCTGACGTACTGACTCCCTGGGCAAAACCCACCAATAGAAATAACCTGGTTTGAGGCACCTGGGTGGCTCAATCAGTTGAGCGTCCGACTTCGGCTCAGGTCATGATCTCATGGTCCCTGGGTTCGAGCCCCGCATTGGGCTCTGTGCTGACAGCTCAGAGCCTGGAGCCTGACTCGGATTCTGTGTCTCCCTCTCTCTGCCCCTCCCCCGCTGGCGCTCTCTCTCTCTCTCTCTCTCTCTCTCTCAAAAATAAATAAACGTTAAATTTTTTTTTTAAAAAAAGAAGAAGAAATAACCTGGTTTGAGGGGAAAAAATTGTGAATCCATGTGTCCCTAAATTCCAGACTCACTCTTCCCTTTAACGCTCAGTAACAACCCCTGTGCTGCTACCCTGTGGGACACCCCTTCCCATGAGATATGGGCTCTCACCCCTTCCCATGAGATATGGGCTCTCATCTATTCAACGAATACTATGTGGAGGTGCTGGGCACCAAGTGTTCTCCATGCTTTACTTTATTTGATTCTCATGTGAAGGTGACCTGATCAGTTCCACTTCATACATGGGAAAATTGGGGCTTGGAGGGTAAGTGATTTGCCCAAGGACACAGGTGAGTGGCAGAGCAGAACTCAACTCGGAGTCTGTGTGATTCTGAAACTCTCTCAATAGAGTGTGCTGTCCCACCTCTGTGCCTCTGAGAATGCTCAACATCGAAATGTTCCACAGATCTGCCTCGTCATCGCTCTTCTCCTCAGCCAGCCGTGTGATCATAAACGTTCCTATAATACAGGGTCGGCTCTCAATCAGAGGACGTAGTCGTTAGTTCCCAGTTCCCAGCTGGCAAAAAACGGAGAACACACTGGGAAATGTGGGGAGTTTCCTGCAGATGGTCTCAGAAGGTAGTGAGTTCCCCATTGCCTGGGCTGCACACAGAGAGTGAACGGTATTTGTCCGGATCTTAGAGGAGAGTTTTATTCCCAGCCGGGGACTGTTTAGATAGCCTTACATGCCCCCTCTGAGTCAGAGACTTAGATTCTCAGCTGTTGGCATGGACATCAAAGTCCTTTTATGTACCATGTTCTTCATGATTGTTTCTAAGGCAGCCTCAGAAAAAAGGGTGGTTTCCTACATATGGTAGATATCCAAACATTTGGTGCTTTGGTTAACACTTGGACTTCTCTGACCCAACCCTCTAATAAAAAGCCACCAAATGACCTGCCAATCTGTGATTTGGCCATTCATTTAATGGCCATAATAATAGGAACGATTTATTGAGTTCCTTCTTTACACAGAGGACAAGATATGCATGCAGTTACCCCCATTTTTCAAAAGTTTGTGATAGGCCACTAAGCAAAAGACACCCAAAGAGGATCTTCACTTACTGGAAAAGGACGAAAAGTGAAAATAAATAGTGCTCAGTATTTGTTTGCAGTGAGCTCTTATAGAAGCGGTGCTCACCCCAAAGCAGCCCCACCAAACTCCTCCCGGGGGGGATCTACACTCAACATCAAGCCACCACAGCATTTTTTTTTTTTTTTTTAAACATAAGCTCTACACCCAGCTAGAGCTCGAACTCAGGACTCCAAGATCAAGGGTTGCATGCTCTACCGACTAAGCTAGCCAGGCCCCCACGAGCTATCATAGCTTTGAACTTTGTCTGTGTACATCTGTGCTTGGGTTTCAGTTTATTCCGTGTATCCATTAGCAAGATGGGTCCTATGGTCTCAGAAAAGCCCAAGAGGTTATTTTTGAGGTCTGGGAGAGCTAAAAAAAATTTCCATATAGATTAATGTTCATTGCTTCTTCACTTGATGTCATTTTGGCTTACAGAGGCTTTCATAGAAACACTCGTACTTTCGGATAGTGGAGGAAACCTGGACTCAAAGCAATCTCATAAGTAGGTATTATAATTTCCATCTTATGAGGCTAAGAGAGAAAGCCTGCCCACAGTCCCCCAGCAAGGAGGCGACTGAGTCAGGTTTTGAATGCAGGTCTCTTTGGCCCCAAATCTCCTAGTAGACTACCCTGATGCACCGGCTGAACTTCATCCCACAGTGACTCACAAAATCTCACAGTCAAAAGGGCTCTCAAAGACCTAGCCCCAATCTCCACCCACTACAGGAATCTTCCATAGATGGTTATCCTGTACTGCTCAAATACCCCCAGTGACAAATACCCCCAGTGACGGAGACTCCACCACATCACAAACCAGTCCCCACGTGGTTGGAAAGTTCTTCCATTTTGACTGAGGTCTTCTGAGTAGCTTCTGTTTCTTGGGGGGGTTCCCACTACCTCCAAGGGACTCAGGGGAGAAATGACTCAACAGTAGTAGGAAAGAAGTGTAAATGAGTGCCCCTGCTCACCCCCAGTGAAGGTATCTGCAGCAACAGGCAAAAGGTTTGTGCTAAGGCTGTGTCGCCATGAGAGAAAGACCCTGCGAGGTGAGCAGGAGGGCCTCATGGGCCATCCCTCCACCCCCACCCCCTGGCCCATGCAATGCTCCCCAACCCCATTCCCTCCTGCCTTGACTCCTACCCAGCTCATCTGTGAAAGCAGCAGTGAGTTAGTAGTGGGAACAGCACTGGATGTGAGTCAGACCTGTAATCATACTCCAGCTCCAACATCGACCTGCTGTGTGACCTTGGGCAGGTCACTGTACTGCTCTGAGGTTCCTTCGACTGTCAACTGTCAAAGGGTTATTGCGAGCATTAAGAAATGGTGTGTGAAGTGTCTACAGAGCTTCTCAGTTACAAGCAAACAGCAGCGTAGGAAGCTGTCTAGAGTTCTGGTTAAGTGCAGACTCTGCGGTTAGGCTATCCTGGTTTTGTTGTTTACCTGTTTTCTTGACATACAGGCAGTCCTGGGGTAGAATTCAATGTTGACCACTTATCTGTGTGACTTTGGGCAAGTCATTTAACTTCTCTGCCTTGATTTTCTCATCTTTAAAGTGGGGGTTAACAGTGGTGTCTATTCCTTGGTGAAGGTAAAATGAAGTAATGCATCAGAAGCATACAGCCCAGGGCCTGACACATACGAAGTACTTAAAGTACTTAACCCTTGTTGACTACTGCCCAGTTCCTCACCCCAGAGCACAGACTCCAGCCCCTCAGTTTCCCCTCTTGCTCTCTCTCCCCACCACCCTTTTAAGTAGAGGGAGCAGCACTCAAAGCCTGGAGAGAGGCCCATCCCTCCAAGCATCTTTCCCCCCAGGGAGAGGACGGAGCCCTCCCTTTCTTCTTCCCCTCCCACCCCAGAGCCTCTTTCTGAGTTATACGTAGTGTGTATGACTCAGTCTGAAACTTCTTATTATAAATAATTTCCTCTGTTTCTCTTTCCTTCTTCTGCTCCACACCCACTGCCCAGGCTGTGGGCCAAGTTGAGAAACTGAGGGACGGATGACACATTTTTGAACAGGGCTTGAGGGCTGTACTTATGATGGGCCTGGAGTCACCCACCCATCGAAAAATCTTCTGACCAGGGCTGGATTTGGGCAAAGTCATTCCAACCATCACAACACGCTTTATAGTAATCAGACCCTTTCCTTGGGCTTCAGA
This sequence comes from Proteles cristata cristata, assembly GCA_017311185.1. Lineage (NCBI taxonomy): Eukaryota > Metazoa > Chordata > Mammalia > Carnivora > Hyaenidae > Proteles > Proteles cristata. The sequence continues at coordinate 349,877 of JAESUZ010000634.1, forward strand.
GAGCACTTGAAGGGGATTAAATTCTCACCTGGAGGCATGAGTAGAGGATTGGAATCAGAAGGCATGAGACTGAGGGAAAAACTTAACGCCAGCCACGACTAGCTCTTTGATCTTGGGCAAGTCATTTGGCCTCTGAACCTCATTTTCCTCATCTGCAAACCATCCTCAAAGAGTTATATGAATAAAGGCTCTGGCAGAGATTAGGTGCAGAGCGAAGGGTAGCCAAGTTGCAAGAATGCTTGATAGAATCTTCAGAGCCAGGTGAGACCCTCCAGAACCAGAGGATCTTAACTCGGGTTCCAGAAGCTTCCCAGGAATATGGAAATGACATGTATATGTAAACCAGCATATACATTTTTATTTTTCTGGAAGGAGACGGTACAGGGTTTTCATCAGATTTTGAAAGGTATCTGTGATCCCCTAAATTTTAAGAACTACTGCCTCCAGGAGAGCAGATAACTAGCACTTTTACTTTACAAGTTTGCAGGATGGACTTTCTGTCCCCGTGCTGGGCATTAGTCCATTCAGGAGACATGAGTGTTCTAGATGCTGATGATACGAAGATAAATCCTCCGTGCCTTTCTGGAGCAGGGCACGTCAAAGAGGTTAAGTCATTTAACCAAGGTCACACATTTTTGAAGGAAGCCCACTGTTAGCAGGAACCCCAAATCTCTGACTGCAAAGCCAGCCTCTGCCCCTCCGCCCCCCGCCGCCCCCCGCCCTGGGTCTTAGTAGAGGGCTCTCTCGTGTCTTTTTCGTGCCAGACAGAGTTCCCTCTGACCCCCTCTGGCCATGAGAACAGCAGGATCAGCATTCCATAAGAAAAGCCCTGGGGTCACCATGAAAGCACCAGATTTAGGCTAGGGGCGTCCCTGGGTTGGGGACAGAGGTTGGTCATGAGCTGCCTGTGGGTGGCAGGTCATTGACTGTAAATAGCCCTATTGTGAGCTGACTAGGGGGTTGGTGGAGGGGGGAGGTTCCCTTCCTAAACTCCAACTCAGGCTGACAGACCAAGAGGGAATTCCACATGTGTATTTCTATCAACCGTATTGAGGTTTGATTTACATACAATAAAAGGCATACGCTTTGTACACTTGAATGACTTTTGACAAACACATACACTGGTGAAATCCATAACACTCTCAAGATATAGAACATTTTCATAGCGCAGAGAATTCCCTCATGTTCCTTTCTCAATCTCCCTCAATGTGAGAGACAGCCACTATTCTGATTTTTGTCACCACAAATTAGTGTTGCCTGTTCTAGAACTTGTACACATGGAATCGTAACAGCCTGTACTCTTTTGTGTCTGACGTCTTTTTGTGAACATCCATCTATGCTGTTGCAAGTGTCAGTATTTCATTCCCTTTTGCTGCCGAGTAGTACTCCATTGAGTGAATATATCACAATTTATTTAATCCATTCATGTGTTGATGAGCACTTTTCCACCCGGTTTTGGGCTAAGGAGAATATTCATGTAGGATCTACGCATGGACATATTTTTCTTTGTCTCGGGTAAGTATATAGAAGTGGCAGATATATATGTTTCACTGTATAAAAAATTTTTTTCCTGGGGCTCCTGGATGGTTTATCTGGTTATTCATCTGACTCTTGATTTAGGCTCAGGTCATGATCTCACAGTTTGTGGGTTCAAGCCTCTGCATCAGAGCCTGCTTGGGATTCTCTCTGTCTCTCCCTGCCCCTCCCCTGCTTGTACTTTCTCTCCCTCTCTCAACAAAACAAAACCTTTAATTTAAAAATAAAAAAAACTTGGGGTGCCTGGGTAGCTCAGTCGGTTGAGCGTCCGACTTCGGCTCAGGTCATGATCTCATGGTTCATGGGTTCGAACCCCGCATCGGGCTCTGTGCTGACAGCCAGCTCAGAGCCTGGAGCCTATTTCAGATTCTGTGTCTCCCTCTCTCTCTCTGACCCTCCCCTGCTCACACTGTCTCTCTCTCTCTCTCTCTCTCTCTGTCTCTCTCTCTCTCTCTTTCTCTCTCAGAAATAAATAAAATATTTAAAAAAAGAAATAAATAAAACATTAAAAAAAACCACTACTGTTTCCCAAAATACATTTTACACCATGACCAGCAACGTATGAAAGTTCCACTTGTTTCATACCCTTGCCAACCTTAGGTATTATTAGTCTTTTTAGCTTTAGTCATTCTAGTGGGTGGGAAGAGGTTTCCTTTTGCGGTTTTAATTTGCATTTCTCTAACGATTAGTGATGCTGAATATCTTTTCATGGGCTTCGCAGTTATTCCGATATCTTCTTTCATCTGTTCAAATCTTTTGCCCTATTTTCAAAATCGAGTTATCTTTCGATTGTAAAGGATTTGTTTTATATTCTGGCACAAGATCTTTGTCAGACTCACGTATTGGGACTATTCTAATCTGAGACGTGAAATTTTATTGAAAAGCAGGAGTTTTTAATTTTGATGAAATTACAATTCATTTCTCGAACTTTAGTTTTGTTTCATGTTTTCCTATCCAAAAAGGTTTTTTTGTTGTTTTTGTTTTACGTATCTGGTGGTCACAAAGATTGTCTTGTAAGGGAAACCCAAAACATTTTTAAAGGTTTTTTTTAATGTTTTATTTATTTTTGAGAAAGAGAGACAGAATGAGAGTTGGGGAGGGGCAGAGAGAGAGGGAGACACCGAATCTGAAGCAGGCTCCAGGCTCTGAGCTGTCAGCACAGAGCCCGATGTGGGGCTTGGACCCACAAACCGTGAGATCATGTTCTGAGCCAAAGTCAGACACATAACCAACTGAGCCACCCAGGTGCCCCAGGGAAACCCATAATTTTAATGAAAATTGTACCTAAAAACTGCTCTGATGCCAAATCATCAGAGTGACCACCATGAGGCAAATTATCATATCCACTTAAAAGATGAGAAAACCTAAACAATGAGAAATTCAATGATTTATCTCAAGCGCCCACAGTTAAGAAGAAACAGAGTTGGGATTCAGTTCAGGTCCTTTTCTCTTGGAATTCTCTGCTCCTAACCTTTATTGCATTACTTCCATTATTTTAAACCCAGGTGATGGTTAGTCTGGAAATTTTAAAGATCTGTAAGGTTTTTATTGAGATTGCATTAGATCAATAACTTAATCTGAGGAGAATTAATATTTTAACAATATTGAGACTTCCAATTCATGAACAAGCTGAATCTTCATCTGTTGAGGTTTTACTTAATTTTGTAGATGTCAGTATTCAGATCTTGCCTATCTTTTGTTGACTTCATCCTTAAGAATTTAATATTTTGGAGGCACCTGAGTGGCTCAGTTCGTTAAGCACCCAACTTTTGGGTTCAGCTCAGGTCAGGAACACGCGGTTTGTGAGTTTGAGCACTGTCAGTGCAGAGCCTGCTGGGGATTCTCTCTCTCCCTTTCTCTCTGCCCCTCCCCCGCTTGCTCTGTTTCTCCCTCAAAATAAATAAACTTTAAAAAGAAGAATTTAATATTTTGAATAATGTTGTCAATGACATGGTCTCTTAAATTCCAATGTTCAATTGTGTGTTGCCAGTATATAAGAATACAGTTGATTTTCATATATATTGACCATGTACTCTGCTGTTTTCTTAACATACTTAATAGTTCTTTTTTTTTTTTTTGCTCCCTCTCTAATACTTATTAGTTCCAATAGCTGTTTTTGTAGATTCCTTAGAGTTTTCCACAAGACAATCTTGTCCTCTGCAAATACAGATAGTTATATCTATTGTTTTCTGATCTGTATGCATTTCATTTCTTTTTCTTGTTTATTCCATTGGCTAGAATCTCTGGAACAATATTACATTTAAAAACATTTTTGCCATATTCTCAATCTTAGGGGTAAGCACTCAGTTTTTCATCATTATAGATGATGCTATCTGTAGGATTTTCTTAGATGTCCTTTATCAGGCTAAAGAAGTCCCTTCTCTTCCTGGTCTGCTGAGAGTTTTCATCATGAATGTATTTTGGATTTTGTCAAATGCTTTTTCTGTACCTATTGACATGATCATATGTTTGTTGTTTTTGTTGTTTTAGTCTCTTCATGTAGTGATGATATAGATTGATTTCAGGTGTTAAGCCAACATTGCATTACTGAGATACACAGCTGGTCGGGTTATCTATTTCTTCTTGAAGGAATTTTGGTCGTTTGTGTCTTTCAAGAAATTTGTCCACTTCATCTAACCTAGATGTTGGTATCTAATTTACTGGCATAAAGTTGTTTATAATATTCCCTTATTATTATTTTTAAAGTTTATTTATTTATTTTGAGAGAAAGAGTGAGCAGGGAAAGAGCAGAGAGAGGGAAAGAGAGAAAATCCCAAGCAGGCTTCACACTGTCAGTGCAGAGCCCAATGCAGGGCTCAAACTCAGGAACCGCGAGATCATGACCTGAGAGTCTGACACTTAACCACTTAACCGACAGAGCCACCCAGGCACCCCTCTCTTATTATTATTTTAATGCCTGTGGTATCCAGAGTAATGTCTCTGGAATGTCTCTCATTCCAGATATTAGTAATTTATGTCTTTTCTCTTTTTTTTTTTCTTGATCAGTCTGGCTAGACTACCAGTTTTGCTGATACTCTCAGAGAAGTAACTTTTGGCTTAATCAACGTTTTATATTGTTTTTCTATTGTCTACTTCATTGATTTCTGCTCTTATAATCTGAAAGGTTTATCCTGCTTCTTCCACTGGAAACTGATAAAAATACCGACTCTCTGGGACGCCTGGGTGGGTCAGTCGGTTAAGCGTCTCACTCTGGCTCAGGTCATGATGTCACTGTTCGTGGGTTCGAGCCCCACGTCAGGCTCTGTGCTGACAGCTAGCTCAGAGCCTGGAGCCTGTTTCAGATTCTGTGTCTCTCTCTCTCTCTGACCCTCCCCTGCTCACGCTCTCTCTCTCAGAAATAAATAAAACACTAAAACAAAAAACAAAAAAACAACCCCAACTCTGCCTCATTCTCATAAGTTGCTAGTAAAAGGGCTTGACCTTTCTGGAGGGCAATAAGGTAATAACAAAATGTTTAAAATGTGTATAAAATGCACATCCTCTTTGCTTCTGAAATACTACTTTGAGGAATTTATACACTAGTATACTGGAAAATAACAGCTGACAAGGGCGGGGAGAGCAGCCCTTGATTTGTAGCCTTTACCGATTTTGTGATATAAATGTTCCCACAATGGCCAATTTGAAGCTACTAACATAAATGTGCAGTTGTGAAGAGATGCCCACAGTTGGCTCTCAGGAGCCAGCACAAATAGGCTCCAGAACACTACTGAATTTATGTTAAAGAGAAAATTGGGCAGGGCCTGCGTGGCTCGGTTGGTTAAGCACCCAACTTTGGCTCAGGTCATGATCTTGTAGTCCATGGGTTCGAGCCCATGTCAGGCTCTGTGCTGACAGTTCGGAGCTTGAAGCTTGCTTCAGATTCTGTCTCCTTCTCTCTCTGACCTCCTTCACTTGTAATCTGTCTCTCAAAAATAAATACATGTAAAAAAAGAATTTTATATGTATAGGAAAAACCCCCAAATGATAGACAACAAAATATTAACAATGATTCTTTGTATTTTTTAAATACTTGACAAACTTTCTAAAATGAAGCTATGGGGGCACCTGGGTGGCTCAGTCGGTTAAGCGCCCGACTTCGCTTCAGGTCATGATCTCACTGGCATGGGTTCAAGCCCTGTGTTGGGCTCTGTGCTGACAGCTAGCTCAGAGCCTGAAGCCTGTTTCAGATTCTATGTCTCCCTTTCTCTCTGACCCTCCCCTGCTCACACCATCTCTCTCTCTCTCTTTCTCTGTCTCTCTCTCTCTCTTAGAAATAAATAAAACATTAAAAAAGATTTTTTTAAAAATAATAAAAAATAAAATGAAGCTATGAAACTAGAAAAAAAGAAAAAGCCACAAACTCCTAAGGAAAAAGAATTGTGTGTGTGGTTTTCAGAGCCCAGTTGTGTCCTAAGTATGTGTCTGAAGAATTGAAGAGGTCAGGAGATTCAGAAGTAGCTGACTGTTCTTATGACCGTAGCCCTAAAGAGTCACTTTCCTTCCTTTGGGATCTCAGAGGAGAGTCTTGACTAATTCCCACAGCCTGTGTAGGGACACTATGGGCAAAAAGAAAATGATTTACTGATCCCCGACTAAGAAGCTAGAAAGCCTAGCTAGGAACAGGCAAAGTGTTCTGAATGCCTAAAAAGCAACATGTTTTAGAAAAGTGAAATTTATTTATTATGCTGTATGTTACCGTGATGTTGGCATCTGCTCATTTGCCAGTCAACAAATGGGCACCTTCTCGGTATCTAATTTTTTGGAGAAAAAAATATGACTTTAGTTTGGTATTTCTTAAAAGGCAATCTCTCTGTTCCTTCCTCCCATTTACCTCACACTAAGCACTTTACTAGAGGCTTTAAAGACTTTAGCTCATTTAATTATTAAAAAAAAAAAAAAAGACAGGGGCGCCTGGCTGGCTCAATCAGTAGAGCAAGTGACTCTCTACTGTAGTCCCTGCAAGACTACAAGCAGGGAAGGGGCAGAGAGAGGCTGGAGAGGGTGAGGACAGAGGATTTGAAGCGTTCTCAGCACTGCTAGGCTGAGGGCAATAAGCCCTCAAATTCATGGGCCACAAGATCTGAGCCAAAGTTGGACACTCAATTGACTGAGCCCCCTAGATGCTTGAGTATGTGACTCTAGACCTCCAGGTTGTAAGTTTGAGCCTCACATTGGATGTGAGGTTACTTAAAAGTAAAAAAAATTTTTTAAAAAACTCGCAAAGGTGGGGCCCCTGGGTGGCTCATTTGGTTAAGCCTCCAACTCTTGATTTTGACTCAGGTCATGATCTCATAGTTCATGAGATGGAGCCCCGAGTGGGGCTCTGCACTGAGAGTGCAGAGTCTGCTTGAGATTCTTTCTCTCCCTGGCTCTCTGACCCACTCCTACGCACAGGTGCATATGTGTTCTCTCTCTCTCTCTCAAGAATAAATAAATAAACAACTTCAAAAAAAAGCAAAGGAGATATTATCTCCATTTACATATGATAAAAACACTGGGATGTCAGAGAACTTAGACCCAATGGTATACTAAAGAACTTAAATCCCTTAATCAATAGTTCATGTTTATTGAGTGCTTATCCAGTGCCAACCACTGCACCAAATGCTTTATAAGTACTTAGTGCCTTTACTTACTTACCGATGGAGAGAAGGCTTTGATTATATTCATTTTACTTATGAGGTTAAATTATCTGTGAGGTTAGATTACCTACTCAAGATCGTCTTGTTGGAAAGTGATAATGCTGGTACCAGTACCGATCTAAACATTTGAAGACCTGGGTTCAAATCCTGTTTCTATTATTTTCTATTTTTAAATAATGATTATTTCCCCCCCCCCCATGTTTATTTATTTATCTTAAGAGAGAGAGCACAAGTGCGTGAGCAGGAGAGGGGCAGAGAGAGAGGATCCCAAGCTGATAGCACAGAGCCTGATGCGGGGCTCAAACTCATGAACTGACTCAGGGCTCGAACTAATGAACCATGAGATTATGACCTGAGACGAAACCAAGAGTCCAACTCTTTTTTTTTAATTTTTTCTTTTTTTTAACATTTATTTATTTTTGAGAGACAGAGAGACATAGAGCATGAGCAGGGGAGGAGGGGGAGAGAGACGGAGATACAGAATCTGAAGCAGCCTCCAGGCTCTGAGCTGTTTATTACCACAGAGCCTGATGCGGGGCTCAAACTCATGAACTTCAAGACCATGACCTGAGGAGAAGTCAGACACTCAACTGACTGAGCCACCCAGGTGCCCCAAGAGTCCAACTCTTAATCAACTGAGCCACCCAGGCACCCCAAATCTTGTTTTTACATGTGATTTTGGGCAAGACGCCGAACAGTTCTGAGATTTAGTTTAGCTTAGTTTTTTGGGGGGGTTTGTTGTTGTTGTTGTTGTTGTTTTGCTTTAAGGTTTTTTTGAAATTTATTTATTTTGAGAGAGAGAAAGAGAGAGTGACTGAGTCATCCAAGCACCCGTATCAGGTCCTCTATATTATACCTACTTTACAAAGGTGTTTCAGAGGATGGAATGAATTAAAGTACCCAGCACCACGTTTGGCATAAAACAGTTATTCAATCAGTGGTAATTATTTTATTTGTTAGGGGCTGTAGGCAATGTCCCTTCTGCCTGTGTCCCATCTGAGTCTATTTCCCCCTCTTCCTGAGTGAGCACGCAGCCAGACTACATTTCCCATGTTCCCTTGCTGTTAGGTATGGCCATGTGACAGAGTTCTAGCCAATGGGATGATAACAGACGTACTCTGTCCACCGAACCTTCCTCTCCATGCCCTTTCTTCTTCCTGTGGTTTGAGAGCATGGGCACTTGGGGTGAAGATGGGCAGAGCTATGAGATGGATGGAGCCTGGGCTATTGAACCTCTGCTAAAAAGGTCGCATGTCAATCAGGGACACTTGTTTTGGAGTTTATGTTAGCAAGAAATAAACTTATTTTGTGGGTTTGTTTGTTTGTTTGTTATAGCACTAAGTATTACTGTAAGGGATCAGTAAAGGGCCCATTCTCACTGCTGGCAATCCCCAGGCTCCAAGCATCACAGGTCCTGTCTTTGTGGTCCTGAGAAGTCCACACACACGGCCTGGCCAGGGTAGTACTGCTCCCTCCGGACCTCTTCATGCCCCGCACCACCACTAAGCAGACACAGATTATCAAATGATAAGAAGAGCCAAGGACTGAACTCTGCATTCAGTGTGCTGGATAGTTACCCTGACCTAGGACTTCTGGAGACATATGATCTCAACCTAAAAAATTAAGGCTCTGATAATAAGATTTTGAGGCTGGCAGGTTTTCAAAGGAAAACTCTGTATGGGATGGTGGGGTGCCTCCCAAGCCATATTCCTGTGAAGTCTACCTGCTCCCTGGTAACTAAACTCTCTTGCTCACAAACCTCCTATGGCTGTCTTTCCAGGTTTCCATCAAGTCCCACCTCAACCAGAAAGCCTTTCCTAACCATTCAAGTCCAATTGATTGCTCTTATCTCCCCCCTTTTTTTTTGTTACTTACAACACTCATTCCACTCATTTGACTATTGCTTTTCCATCTTTTTTCTTATTCTTTCTCTACTATTTAACTCTATGAGCTAAGAAATAGTTACTTTTCTTAACTCTTTGAGACAGAGAACATGAAGGAGTGAAGTGGAAGAAAAGGTGTCCCATGGAGAAAGCATCAGCACACAGAAGCAATTATTGCTCCAATCTGTTACTTAAAAGTATATGACAATGGGCAAATCACTTTCCTCTCTGGACCTGAGGGATTGAAACCCAGCCAATGGTTCTGTTTGCTTGAGAACTGCTAGAGCCCCCTGTGGGTTATTTTCTTCCTTTTCAAACCCCGTGAACTACAATCAAAACACATTTGCTGATGGGAGCAGTGGAAAGAGTGGAAGAGATCTGAAGTCAGTTAGATCTAGACCGGGATCTCCAATCCACAGTTCATTAGCTGTATGACCGTAAGTAAATCTCTTTCCCTTTCTAACTCTGAGTGATGCTGCTTCTCCCTCTTCTTTTCCCTTACATTCTCTTATTCCTTTTGTTTCCTTTCTTTCTCTCTTTTTATTTTTGAATCAAATGTACTGTTCTAATTTTCATATAATAAAACACACTTATTTAAAGTATACAGTTGGGGTGTTGTTGGGCTTGTGCTGAGCATGGAGCCTATTTAAGATTCTCTCTCTTTCCCTTTGCCCCTTTCCCCCACTGGGGCTCTTTAAAATACATAAAGGGACGCCTGGGTGGCTTAGTCAGTTAAGCGTCCGACTTTCGCTTAGGTCATGATCTCGCGGTTCGTGGCTTCGAGCCCCGCGTCGGGCTCTGTGCTGACTGCCAGCTCGGAGCCTGGATCCTGTTTCAGAGTCTGTGACTCCCTCTCTCTCTGACCCTCCCCTGCTCACGCTGTCTCTGTCTCTCTGTCTCTGTCTCTCTCTTCCTAGAAATAAATAAAACGTTAAAAAAAATTTAAAAAAATAAAATAAAATACATAAAGATAAAATAAAATAAAATAAAATAAAATAAAATAAAATAAAATAAAATAAAATAAATAAAACAAAATAAAACAAAAAACACCCCAACCAAGATATGGAACAATTATATTAGTTCCCTAAATTTTCTCATTCTCCTTTGCTGTTAACCTCTATTCTCCCAAAAAATCACTGATATGCTTTCTGTTATATAGGTTTGCCTGTTCTAAAATTTCATGTAAAGGGTATAATACAGTACATACTCATTTTTGTCTAGCTTCCCTATTAGCATAATGTTTTTGAGATTCATCCATATTACTGCAAAAATCATTTCCGTTTGTGGCTGAGTAGTATTTCATTGTATTATTATACCACAATTCATTTATCCATTTACCTGCTGATGGACATTTGGGTTATTTCCCATTTGGGGCTAAGTCCACTTCACCTGTACCTTTTTGTATTTACTCTTCTTTGATTTTGTGCAGTTTCACTCTGATCAGATTCTTCTCTTTTTAATATTGACCCCGGAATAGAATTACTGGGACCTAGACTGAAGTCAAAATGAATTTGACCGTGTAGTGGCACCTGCTCTCCAGAATGGCTGTATTAATTCAACATTCCCACTAGAGCCCCTAATTCCTCCCATTTTGGCAAACTCTTAGCATTACCTAGCTTTCTAATTTTTGCTGGTCTAATGTCAGAACCTAATTATCTCCATGCTGTTTTTAAAAGCAGATTTACGGGTGCCTGGGTGGCTCAATCGGTTAAACATTCGACTTCAGCTCAGGTCATGATCTCCTGGTTCGTGGGTTCGATCCCCATGGCAGGCTCTGTGCTGACAGCTCAGAGCCTGGAGCCTGCTTCGGATTCTCTGTCTCCCTCTCTTTCTGCCCCTCCCCCGCTCACACTCTGTTTCACTCTCTCTGTCTCTCTGTCTCTCTCTCTCAAAAACAAACATTAAAAAAATTAAAAATAAAACATAAAAGCAGACTTTTTGAGATAAAACTGATAAGCAATAAGCCAGACAGAGAACAATTTGATGAGTTCTGACATTTGTATATACCTATGAAACCATCTTCACAAATAGATAATAAATGTATTTTTTACCCCTCACCCCCGCCAACAGCTTCCTTGTGCCCCTTTGAGTCTGAGCCTTTTCATCTGATGAATGCAGCTCAGTTTTGAGGACATATGGTGTGACCTTAGTTCGAGTTCTGCCACATAGAAGGTGCTGGGGAAACGGCTAGAATAAACGTGAGCACACAGCAGGGTAGATATGCATACAGGCCCTGGAGCCAGACTGCCCGGGTTCAAACCCATCTCTGCTATTTGCTATGTGGACCAGTTACTCTATGGATCCTCTTCTTTCTCTGTCAAAAGGGAATGATAATGGGATACCTACTAACAGGATTGCTATGAGGATTAAAAGAGTTAAATGTTTTCCTTTGTCACAGGTAATTGAATGATTGTAGTTAGGTTTCTTTGGAAATCCTGAAAATATTCATTAACACCTTCTCTGGTCAGAGAAGCTGGGACTCCAGCTTGGAAACCTCTGAAGTTTATGCGGTCTTTCAGGGGTCTCGGAACCCTTACAAGTTTGATCCTGCCAGGACTCAAGTGGCCGTGGTAATTCCAGAAATGACCACAAGGGGGAATAGGAATTTCCTCTTGTGAACTGTGAGAACAAGTCATTAATTTTTTATCTACCCACGTGCAAATAACAATATTAATATCTGAGCAACAGCTCCTTCTTAGTATGTCGCATCCAGGGATTATGTGAGTGATTCATGGTTAGTGTTTTGCCCACCCTGAGTCTTTGTGGTTGAGCATTATAATGTACGTACGAACAGAAGGACAGAAGGACTAACCAACAGCCTTTTGGAGAATAACCTGTTGAATAAGCAGCAGTTGTAGTAATAGCAGTAGTAGTCAAAGTAATAGTCGTAGCCAATATTTATTGAGTGCACACTTTGTGTTGGGCACCATTCTAAGTGGTTTCATTAACCTATCCTATAGGGTAGTTATTCTTTTTTTTTTTTTTTTTTTGGAGAGAGACAGAGCATGAGATGGGGAGGGACATGAGGAGAGGGAGAGAGAGAGAATCTTAAGCAGGCTCTATGCCCAGTGCAGAGCCCAACATGGGGCTCAATCTCACTGTGAGATCATGACCTGAGCCAAAATCAAGAGTCAGATGCTTAACCCACTGAGCCATCCAGGTGCCCCAGACACACCTTTGGAGTCAAAGCAACTAGGCTCAACTGTTACTCTTCCAGTTGCTGTGTGACTTTGGATAAATTACCCAGCCTCTCTGAGCCTGTTTATTCGGGTGTAAAAAAGTTAAATACATATACTTTATTCATAGAGAGTTTGTGAGGTACAAATAACCTAGCGTTTATACAAGCATCCAAGAGTTTCTAGCATATAGTAGGAACTGAGAACATGTTTAGGTGGATGCCCCGGGGAACCTCAGAAGGAGAACGTGAGACCAGGACTCCTGGGTAAGAGGTTTATTAAAGAAATGTTCCGGGGCGCCTGGGTGGCTTAGTCGGTTAAGCGTCCGATTTTCGCTTAGGTCATGATCTCGCGGTTCGTGGGTTCGAGCCCCGCGTCGGGCTCTGTGCTGACTGCCAGCTCAGAGCCTGGAGCCTGTTTCAGTCTGTGACTCCCTCTCTCTCTGACCCTCCCCTGCTCACGCTGTCTCTCTCTCTCTCCTAGAAATAAATAAAAAAAAAAAAGAAAGAAAGAAATGTTCCAAGAAGTCAGTAAGGGCGTAGGGAAAGCAGGACAGGGAAGAAGCAGCAGCCGCCAAGCAAACATGAGATTTCAGGCAGTAGCAAAGAGCGGCAGCTTAATCCCTCAGGGAACTCGGGAGTGTAAATTCTCCTGGAGACCTGTACACTGGACTTTCAAACTCTCACATCCAATTAGTCATTTGCTGAAGAAGAGGGAAGAGGGAAGGATCAAAGCCATTCTGGTAGCCTGAGGACCATCGTCCTCAGAAGAGCCTCAGGTACTGGTTATTAGAAGCAAACAGCAACCAAGGGAGGGATGGGATGTACGGGTAAGAGATTTGAGAGGATCTGGGAGGCGCAAGAATAATAATAGTGTCTACTACAGGGTTTGGGTTTTTTCCCCTCCTTTTAGAAAAGCTGGGCTTGAGCCCTTGCTATGCCACTTACCAGATCAAATGGAGCAATATAATGAAAGTCTTCTGAAGTTAAAATGTTAGTTGAGTGTTTGTTGTTTTTTTTTAATCCAACAAGCATTTATAAAACTTCTTCTATAACCTAGGCACAGTACTAAATACTGGTATATATTTTAATACAAGATTTGTGACTCCTCAGGAGCTTTTAATCTAGTGAAGGAGTCAGATAAGGAAATCAAAAATTACCTAACTCTATGATAAGTGAGATTATTAAAGCATGGCGGGGGAGGGGAGCCATTGGTAGGAAGGTGGGTATGGCCAGTTCTACCGAGGGGCAGGGTTTCAGGGAAGGTTTTGAGAGCAGCTGATGTTTAACCTGAGTTCCCAAAGATGGGGACGGATTTGTCAGGCAGACAGCCAGAAAGGGCATTCCTGACAGAGGGAACGGCCCAAGCAAAAATCAAAGACGTGTGAAATAGACTAACAAGTCAGGAGACTTGAAGGTTCAACACAGGGACCTTGGATGCCAAGACTAGGGGTTTAAACTTAATTCCATAAAGCAGTGAGAGCCACTGAAGGATTCTGAGCTGGGGAATGGTTTGACCAACCTTGCACTTTAGAATAATCATTCTGGCTGGCACTAGGGTAAGCAGTGCTGTGGAGGAAGAGCCACGCTAGACACAGAGATCAGATAGGAGACACTGAGAATAGCCAAATCAAGCGCTCGAGAGAGGCGCCCGTAGAGCTTGAATTTACTGAATGGAGAGTGGTGCCTTTTACCATGATTACAAAGTATTATTTTGCCAAGGGTAAGGGGAAATAAAAGTTTTTATTATTTTCCCTATTGATTTCAGACAAGAAACCAGAGGAATGGATAAACCTGCAGACAAAATTAATTATTAATAACAAATCATATGGAATATGATGTTCCTCAAAGTATTTTCACACTGAAGTGAGTTGTGATGGTCACACAGGATTGGGGGGAGAGGCTTAAATGTTTTTTAATAAAATGTGGAATGAATGAGAACCTTGGCATCTTTTAGGGGAAACAAGTTTTCCCTTCATTACACAAGTTAATATATACTTGTTAAAGACCATTTGGAAAAGACTAAAAAGTAGGAAAAAATGTTAAGCCACTTATGGCCTCACAAAGACTTGCCAGTAATGTTTTGGTATGGCTTTTTTACCCCCCAAAAAATGTTTCCATGCTTAGGGTTCTTATTTTAAGTTTGTATATTTATTTTGAGAGAAAGAGAGGGGAAAAAAAAGCGTGAGTAGGGGAGGGACAGAAAGAGAGGGAGAGAGAATCCTGAGCAGGCTCTGCATTGTCAGTGCAGAACCCGAAGCAGAGGTTGAACTCACCAACTGTGAGGTTAGGACCTGAGCTGAAATCAAGAGTCGGCCGCTTAACCAACTGGGGCCACCCAGGTGCCGCTAATGGTTAGGTTTCTAGCTGCTTTTTCAATCGGTATTTTTTTCCATGTTGTATTATAGTATAAACACCTCATCATGTAGTCATAATTTTTTAAGATAATTATTTTTAGGGGCACCTGGGTGGCTCAGTCGGTTGAGCATCCGACTCCAGCTCAGGTCATGATCTCATGGTTCATGAGTTCAAGCCCTGAGTCAACAGCACAGAGCCTGGAGCCGCCTTTGGATTCTGTGCCTCCCACTCTCTTTGCCCCTCCCCCATTCATGCTCTGTCTCTCTCTCTCTCTCTCTCTCTCTCTCTCAAAAATAAACATTAAAAAAATGTTTAAAAGATAATTATTTTTAATAGCTTCAGAACATTCCAAGTGGATGGTTTTGACCAATTGGTAGATATTTGGGTTGCATATTTTAAACATTTGTTTCCAACATAAAATGATCATTGTGATGAACAGCTTTGCACACACAGCTTCTTCTGAATTTTGAATTCATCCCTTAGAATGGGGTTTCTAGGAGTGGAATGACAAAGAACATTCTACAACTCTTGATAAAATATTGCCAATTGTTTTCAAAAAGGATTATACCGGCATTTCTTGGCCTCTCCATAAGTATTCCTACTATGAATCCCATTTTTGCTACCTCACAATAATAAAAAGGAAGTGATACTTTTTTTTTTTTTTTTTTTTTGAGAGAGATAGGGCAGTGTGATCAGGGGAGGGCCAGAGAGAGAGGGAGATACAGAATCTGAAGACAGGCTCCAGGCTCTGAGCTAACTGTCAGCACAGAGCCTGACACGGGGCTCAAACCCACGAAATGTGAGATCATGACCTGAGCCGAAGTTGGACACTTAACCAACTGGGCCACCCAGGCGCCCCAGTGATACTCTTAAAAGAAGGGAGATTTCAGGGCACCTGGATGGCTCAGTCGGTTAAGCATCTAACTTCAGTTCAGGTCATGGTATCACACCTTGTGAGTTCAAGCCCTGCGTCAGGCTCTGTGCTGACAGCTCAGAGCCTGGAGCCTGTTTCAGGTTTTCTGTGTCTCCCTCACCCTGCCCCTCCCCTGTTCACGTTCTGTCTCTTTCTCTCTCTCTCTTTAAAAAATAAATAAACATTAAAAAAAAAAAAAAAAAAGGAAGATTTCAGCTGTGCCAAAAGCCTTCATCAGTGGAGGGACATCTTACCTCACCCATCTCGTTTGTCTGCTGTTATTTCTCTTTTGAACAGCAGATGGCAGGCTAATCCCACAACAGGTGGTCATGACTTAATTTAATTGCAATGAGAAGAAAATTGCTTCTTTTCCCACATGTATTTCTTTCCTGAGATAAACAGCATGTAGGGCATCTGCCTCCTTATTGGAAGTAAGATATGTACGAAGGTGGCTTTTCAGCAAGGCATATCAAGGTAGCCGATATAAATTCCGAATCTTGGGTTATACTGTGCTCTGTGCAGAAACAAATTTCTCAGAAAGAAGCAAATGGAGGTTGAAATTTCACATATTCTAGATTTCCCCAGTTAATAATCATTTTTTAAAAAAAGTTTATAACCAGAAAGTCACAGAGGCCCTTCTGTTGTAATTGTTAGAGTTTAGAGTCAGTGGGAACACCCTTCTCACCCAGGGGATTTTAAAAGCCAATCCCACCCTCTCACAATTCTCTCCCCAGCACTCATTTCCCATCCCTTCACAAAATTGCCAGGGTAATTGACTCTTAGATGAGTTTGACTTTCTACCCTGATTTTGTAACAAGTTCTTTTGGTGAGGTTCTTTGTTTGAAAATGCACAATAAAAATGGCTTTAGAATGACTTCAGAGGATCCTTTCTTTTTCTGGTGCCAACAACAGATTCCAAAGCAGCTATTATTCGAGGTGGGTGATAGGATCCCTCGAGACGGTTTAAGTATCGGTTTTCAAAGTGCTTAGGAACCTGAAATGTCCTGTATGGTATATTTGCAGGTGCACAATTGGCCAAGTGCTCCAGGGGTTATAAAGACTGCCTTCCTGTGGTTGCAATGGACACATTTAGCCTCTTACTGAAATTGAAGGCTGCAACGCCGATAACAAATCTGATTCTAACTCTCCCGTATCACTGCAGCCCAAAGGTGCCTTTGTCTCCTAGGAGAAAGAGGTTGGAGGTAAGTGAATGGCCCTTAACCAGAGCCATGTACAAAACATTGCTAAGGAAAACTTTTGTCCTAAGAGTGTAGGTTGAGGCTGCTGTGTGTGAAGCAAATTTGCTTTGTTCTCAGCCTACCTGCCTGAACGCAAGTATTGCGAGATGGCTGGAGCCACAGAGCAGCAAACTGCTTTCAAAGTGGGCCTTCAGTGGGAAATTTTGAACATACAATGGCTTTATTTTTGTTACACAGAACTCTCCAACCTGGCTTTTTTTTTTTTTTTTTTAATTGCACTAACCAAAATAAATCTGGATAAACTTAAAAGGCTGCCTTGATGTCAGGAGAAAATGGATATTGTCTCTCCTGAACATGTTTGAAATGGGAGCATAATTGTAGCTACATCCAGATAAGAATCCAACTCCTCTGTAGAAGGCTTTCCTGGAATGGAATATCACCAAGAATATTCACTTTTCAGCTTGACGGTTCCAGCCTGTCTTACTAAAACTTCTGAAAGAAATAGTTTGCCCACTCTTTCACTCTTCCACTGGTAGTTAATACTTACGTGTACTTAGCGGTGTTGTGAGTTCCTTTTATTTCTCAAGGCCCCTGGCATTTGATGATCCAGAAGAATTTTTCATCACAGCAAACACAGGGTGGTGTTTCGTGGAGAAGAGGCCAGGAGGGAGGGGGGAAAATCACCTATGCGTTTTCCTAAGTCAGTTGACTTAAGAAGCCAGTAGCCTCCTTTTAAGAGTCAAGGTCTTTAGGAGCGCCTGGGTGGCTCAGTCGGTTAGGCGGATGACTTCGGCTCAGGTCATGATCTCATGGTTCGTGGGTTCAAGCCCTGCGTCAGGCTTTGTGCTGACAGCTCAGAGCCTGGAGCCTGCTTTGGATTCTGTGTCTCCCTCTCTCTCTGACTCTTCCCTGTTCATGTTGTCTCCCTCTCTCTCTCTCTCTCTCTTATAGAAATAAATAAAAAACATTAAAAAATTTAAAAAAAAAGAGTCAAGGTCTTTAAATATTAGGGTCTCTGGTTATGAAGACATGGGTGAAACTACTTCCCTCAGACAAACCTGAGTGGAGGATGGAGGTGTCACATACAAATCAAAGAGAGGTGCCTCTCAACAGGGAAGATTTAATCAGCTCTCCTTCCCAGGATCAGCTGCTGGTGTTCAGTACTTGTCTGTCTTCCAGGCAGGAGACACTGCTAATTATGGGAGCAATTCCCATGGATACAGAGAAGAATTGTCTAAGCTGGGGAGTCAAAGCTCTGATCGAGAGGGTGCTGAGAGGAAAATGCCCCCAACATTCTCAGAGGAGATTCCAGAGTTGTCCAGGGACATGCCTTCTCTGCAGGAATGTCCCTTATATCTGGCATTTGAAGATCTGGAAACATGTTTTCCTTTACCTTCCTAATTCTTACACTAAGGATCCCTGCATTTGAGGAATGGAATTTAAAAAGTGGTTTCTCTTATTCACACGTTATTTGATAATATTATCTTGAAAAAAAACAAAAAACAAAAACAAAAAAAACCCCAGGCTTTAGCCTAGAGTGCTTCTCACAAATGAACAGTACCTGAAAAGAGGCAGACTTGGCCATCGGGGCAGCCAAAATGGCACGAGCATTTGAAACCTGTGGTCTTTTCCTTGGCAAAGATACCACCGGATCCATCCTGCTGTCTGTAAAGTAAGCTGTGGCAAAACTTACCTTTCTTGTGACACAAAATCTACATTCACAAATGAACTTCTCCAACATCAGTTTAAATTTATATTCCGTCCCTCTTCTTTCTCCATTATGCAGAGCACCTGCTCCCTGTCCCTCCCCCACTCATCCAGCTGTCTGTCTGTCTCATTTGTGTCAATTAAGGATTCAATACTGCTTGATTTAATTGAATGACTTTGCCTGTATAGAATCCCAACCAGAGATAGGGCATCCACCATCACTGCCATTGCCTGGCATAAAAACTCTAAAACTCCAAAGGCATCCAAGGGTCCCTTAGAAAAGACAAGGGGTCCTTGGATGGCTTTGCCAGTGAAGGCAAAGAGGGAAGGACAGGATTCTTTGGCAATATCAGTTATGTAGTTGGTGGTCTACCAAAACACAGTATTGCATAAACCAAGATCATTTGGGTCCACTCAATTTAGTTAAGGATTTCAGAAGTGGTTCTTTAGGCTTAGAATCCATATAGAAGCAACTGGAAGGAATAAACTTCCACACCTCTTCTTAATTTACAAAGTGATTTCCCATCCTTAGAAGACTAACTTTGACTTTCTGTTCCTTCGGTCATTGAACAAATAGGCCTTGTTCTTTAGTCACCTGTCTCTATTCATTGAGCACCTACTATGTGCCAGGCAGTGTTCTAGGAACTGAAAACCATGTTCTAAGAACAGAAAATCATGTTCCTGTCCTCATGGGACTTAGCTTCTAAAGGGTGTGGGGAGTGGAGGGGGTGGGTCTCAAATAATAAACAAATAAGTAAACAGATAGTGTACCAAATGGTACAAGGGATTATGAAGAATCAGAGAGGAGAGTTAAGGGAGATGGGGATTATGTTTTGAACAGAGTTTTTAGTTTAGAAAGGATGGTCAGAAAGGACGCCCTGAGCTGAGACATAAAAGAAGGAAGGGAGAAAGTCGGACAAATATGACAAGGAGGAGAGTTCTAGGTGGAGGGTACAGCTAATGCAAGGGCCCTGAGACAGGAGTCCCCTTGTTGAAGGAGACCAGTGTAGGTGAAGAGAGTGAGCCAAGGGAGGGATGTAGGACACAGGTCAGGGATGCGGGAGAGCAGGGGGCAGACTGTGTAAGGATTTGTAAGTCATTCTCTGCTTTTACTCTGAGATGGAAGGCTATTGGAAAAATGACATATTTTATGATATGATTTATGTTTTAAAAGCTTTATTCTGGCTGCTGGGTAGGAAACAGAAGATAGGAGAGCAAGGGCAGAAGCAAAGAGAACAACAGTTAGGAGGCAACTGCAGGAGTCTAGGCAAGAAACAAAGGTGGCTTAGGTCAGAGTGGCCACACTGGAGATGGTGACAAGTGGTTAGATTTTAGAGGTAAAAGTGCCAGGAATTGCTGGTGGACATGATGAGGGTATATGAGAAACAGAGAGGAGTCAGGTACATTGTGGATGTTGGTTGGGGCCTGAGTAACGATTAGGTAATCTAATGGGATGAGCAGAGGAGGCCTTGAATCAGGTGACACTAAATCTTAAATCCATGACTTCTTGGTTTTGTGATCTTGTGCAAGTCACTGAACTTCTTTGAGCATCTGTTTCTTCATCAGTAAGAAAGTGATCATGATGGGGCGCCTGGGTGGCTCAGTCGGTTAGGCGTCCGACTTCAGCTCGGGTCATGGTCCCGCGGTTCGTGGGTTCGAGCCCCGCGTCGGGCTCTGTGCTGACAGCCAGCTCAGAGCCTGGAGCCTGTTTCAGATTCTGTGTCTCCCTCTCTCTCTGACCCTCCCTTGCTCACACTGTCTCTCTCTCTCAGAAATAAATAAAAAACATTTTTAAAAAAATTTTTAAAAAGAAAGTGATCATTGGGGCGCCTGGGTGGCTTAGTCGGTTAAGCGTCCGACTTTCGCTTAGGTCATGATCTCGCGGTTCGTGGGTTCGAGCCCCGCGTTGGGCTCTGTGCTGACTGCCAGCTCGGAGCCTGGAGCCTTGTTTCAGAGTCTGTATCTCCCTCTCTCTAGGACCCTCCCCTGCTCACGCTGTCTCTCTCTCTCTCTCTCTCTCCTAGAAATAAATAAAAAACATTGAAAAAAGAAAGAAAGAAAGAAAAGAAAGTGATCATGGTGATAGTAATTCCTCTCTCAGAGGTCTATGGTGAGAATTGAATGGGATCTGAAAATTCTTAGAATACTCCACAAACGTCACTTGAATCCTGGAAGTAAATAATGCCTTTTGAAATATTATGGATCTGGTGTCTTCTCAATACTTTTCTCATTAAGTTACAGCGTCTAATGGCTTCCCATTGTGTTTTGAATAAAATCCAAACTCCTTCCAAATCCAGGAAGATACTTCACACTGTAGCCTCACCTACCTGTCCAACCCACCAGCCACCTTGACCTTCTTATCTGGCTGCTAAAGAACTTGACAACTTTCCAGTTTCAGAACTATCACATACTTTACTCTCTCTGCCTGGAATGGCCCTCACCCAGGTGTCTGGTGCCTTCTGATCCTGTAAGAAACTACTACCTCCGATTGGTCTTTCCTGACTGTCAATTTCAAAATAGGTTCCCAGGTTCCCACCATTACTCTTTCTTTC
Organism: Proteles cristata cristata; assembly: GCA_017311185.1. Taxonomy (NCBI): domain Eukaryota; kingdom Metazoa; phylum Chordata; class Mammalia; order Carnivora; family Hyaenidae; genus Proteles; species Proteles cristata. The sequence goes on from JAESUZ010000634.1 coordinate 370,839, forward strand.
AGGGCTTGTTCTTTTCATTCAGGAAAGTTAATCACAATTCATAATTCTGTTTGCCTGTTTATCGTCTGTCTCTTCACTAGACTGTAAGTTCTCTGAAGGCAGGGACCCCCAGGTGTATGCTCAATGGCTGGCACAATGCTTGGCTCACAGTAGGCTCTCAACAGATAGTTGTTGAAAGGCTGAGTGACCTAAAAGGCTATTATTGGTACTCTGCTGCGATTCTTTTTCATTTTCTTTTTAAAGATTTTATTTTTTAACGTAACCTCTACACCCAAAGTGGGGCTCAAACTCACAACCCTGAGATCAAGAGTCACATGCTCCACCGACTGAGCCAGCCAGGTGCCCCTCTTTTTCTTTCGTAAAATCTCACTTTCTTCTCATTTTGCACAGTTCTATATCACATTTTATTGCTGAGTGGAAACACTTCTCCCTGTTGAATCAGAAAATTCTTTGACCCTTTTGTTCTGTCCACTATGCTGTGCTTAATATCTATCTAAATAATTCTAGCACTGATTTGTTCAATTTTTTTGTGCTTGCTTCTTGAGGATGTATCTGTCTTTATAGGCAGGTGACAAAAGAATAGACCTAAGCTTCACATCACCTAAGAATCCTCACTCTTATCCATCCAAAGTATTTGCATAGGCCTAGGGAGTGGGGATGGCATTCCAAGAAAAGTGTCAGCAAAGGCATGCCACATGTTGTGTGTGGGACAATTAGGAAACACAAAGTTTTCAGTGGTTGGGGCCAAGGTGTCAAAGATCTGGCTGGCTAGAGAAGTTCTAACAGATTGGAAACATTCCCTCTTCTTCTATATTCTGAAAGAATATGTGTAAGACTGATGTCACTTCTTCCTTAAATGCTTCCTAGAATTCGCCAATGAAACCATCTGGGCCTAGAGCTTTCTTTATGGAACAGTATTGAAAACAAATTCAATTTCTTTAATAGAGATAGGGTAATTCACATGTTTTCTTTCATCTTGTGTCAGTTTTAGTTCAGTTATATTAGATAAGGTTTTGAATGCTAGACTGAATCTTCTTTTATTGAAATTAATTATATGATGGAGACATTAATGGTGTTCATGCGAAAGGATGATAGTGCTTTGGGAAGATTAATCTGAGGAATGTACAATAAAGGTTTGAGAAACAGGTCAGAGAAAAAGGAGAAACAGAGCTAGCAAAACCAGAGAGCAGGCTTTTACAGAAATGTGAGGAATAAGTGACAAGGGCCCTGACTATAGTGGTTTTGGAAATGGGGGGAAAGAACCAAATTCCAGAAATATAACCACTTCTTTATCTAGATCTCGTTTTGCCTGAACTAAGGTATTGATAACTTTTAGTACTTAATGGAACGTTATGCTGCTTCTCAGAGTCTATCCTGACCAAGGTGGAAAGCATTCCTTGTGCCAGAGCCCAGCGGTAGAAAGGTATAATATTTCTTCTGTGATTTAGACTTCCAGCCTTTAAAACTGAGGCCTTAGGAACTGGTGCCAGCTGTCTGTCCTTTTGGTTTTAAGTTTAACTTCACAACTAGCTTTTCCAATATACTGTTGATATTTTTCTTTTTTATGTGACAGATGTGGTTTCATAGGGCATCAGGAGGCTGCTTAAATTCTGTAAGTAAATACTGTGGTGTAGCTGTTTTCCTAAATTGGGAACTGAAGTGGCAGCTATGATAGAGGGAAGAAACATGGGATTTGAAGTCAAAAGGCTGGAGTTTTAACACTGGCTCAACCACTTATTAGCTGTGTGACCTAAGGCAGGGCACTTAATCTCTCTGGGCCTTAGCATTCTCTTGTGTAAACTGAGCATCATAGAGTCTCGCATATTTCACAATTTGTTCTGAGAACCAAATGAAAGAAAAAACTATTTTTCACTTTTTAAGCAAATAATCCATTTAAAATCCAAGGTCTAATTATTTATGCGAATAATGTTTTAAGTTAAAGCAAATTACCATAAATGAAAATAGTTTAGCTGAAAATTGCAACAAGTTTTATTTGTTTGTTTTTTGGGTGGATTTCCATACCTCTAAGTGACTACAGGAGTACTATTTGGCTTTCCGAGGAAAAAAAAGTAAAATTCACTTTTTGATATGACAATTTCAATTAAGCCTAAGAAGGCTTCATAGCTTTAAGGGTTGAATAACTTTTGAAGGAGAAATTATTGTGCATTTAGGAAAGATACTAGAGTTAGGTTAGAATGTGCAAGTCCTAACTCTTAATCTATGCTCTGAGAGATATTAAACCAATTATCAGGAATTTTTTTTTTTAATTTTCTCTCATGTTTATTTATTTTTGAGAGACAGAGACAGAGCAGGAGCAGGGGAAGGGCAGAGAGAGAGGGAGACACAGAATTTGAAGCAGGCTGCAGGCTCTGAGCTGTCAGCACAGAGCCCGATGTGGGGCTCGAACCCACAGACCATGAGATCATGACCTGAACCAAAGTCGGACACAACCGACTGAGCCACCCAGGCGGTCCAGGAATTCGTTTTTACCAGATATGTGTATGGCTTGCTTACTCCCTCACCTCTTTCAGGTCTTTACTCCAGTGATACCTTTTCAGTGAGAGCTTCCCTGCCTATTCAGTTTAAAATTTAAACCTTCCCCCAACACTTCTCATTTCCATTCTATGACTGTTGTTTTTCTCCACAGCATTTATCATTCAACATATCATATAATGATTTATTTTGTTTATATTGTGGTCTTTCCTCACCCCTGTCATTAACTATAATGTAGCCTCCACGAATTTTATCTGTTCATTGTTGTATCTCTAGAATACAGGACAGTACTTGGGACCAAATAGGCGCTTGATAAATTTATTTGTTGAATGAATAAAAAAAAAACCTCATGGGTTCTCTCTTTGAATTTCATAGTGTAAGAATATGGAAAATCCAGAATATGGCATTTTCACAAAACAGTGTTGGGACCCTGTGACCCAAATACTTCTAATACCAGCCACAGCAGACCAACATGTCCACATTTAAACAAAAAGGCTCCCATTCCCTCAGCTCTGAGAACAATGATTGGAGACTTTTATGGCCACTGTTTATTGAGGATGGTAGAATACAGGAGGTAGCAAAGGGGTACTCAGGAGGTCATCTTCTAAGAAAATGTTCCCCCAAATCTTGGGATCTGGCCCTCTGCCTATCAAGTAAGACTGGGAGTTATTAAGATAATCCTCTCCTCTCACTTCCAGAGGATTCCCACTGAAACACAAGTACCTCAGGAAGGGATCACAGCTTAATCCTTCATCATTTAACACTTGAGTTGGATTTAGGATATGGGGTGAGGACTGGCAGAAACATTTTACCAATTTTGCCGTTGTGCCTGGGGCAGACTCTGGCCAGCTGCTTTCACATGCCAAAGTCCTCTGACCTGTAAATAACACTACTCAAATACTACAGATTGCAACGAATGGAAAAGGATGGGAAATGAACCCATGTTTCTAACCAGCTACAATGTTGTCACTTCTATCAGCCTGATCTCTGCAATTGCAATGACAAAGAAATCATAAGGTGAAAGGAGATTTGGATTCCAAACATGCCAGACTGATGCCACAAAAGGTGAAGCAGGTTATCTGCCTTCCAATCTGTGCCCTGACGTGTAAATTTGGCAGTGGCAATGCCCACTGATTAGGTCACTGTTTGATATAAATAAGTACAGATATTGTAGTTTATACCCAAATTTGCATGCTCAAGTTGAGTGACTCTTTGCTGTTTGCTATAAGCAATGTGCTGTTTGCTATAAGCAATGATTCTCCAGCTCCTATCAGGAGATTGCTATACCTGGAGCACCTGCAAAAAATACAGATTGCTGGGTACCATTTTAGACCTAACAAAACAATCTCAGGGAGAGTACAACCCAATAATCTGTGTTTTTTTTTTTAATAAAAAATGTTTTTAATGTTTATACATTTTTTGAGAGACAGGCAGACAGATAGAGTGCAAGTGGAAGAGGGGAAGAGAGGGAGGGAGACACAGAATCCAAAGCAGGCTCCAGGCTCTGAGCTGTCAGCATGGAGCCCAATGAGGGGCTCGAAGCCCAAACCAAGAGATCATGACCTGAGCTGAAGTCAGATGCTTAACTGAGTCACCCAGGTGCCCCCCAATAATCCATGTTTCTAAACAAGCACCTGGTGATTATCATGAATGGCCAGGTTGGAGAACTCCTTTGAGGGATACCAAGGATATATGGACCTTGACTTTAGGAACTTTGTTCTTTACTTGGAAAGTTAGAAATGAGATAAGAAATAGCTGAACATGGTTTCATCACAGTGGTCAACATAGGGTACCTTATATAAGCGTTACCAATATGAAGACCAGAAGGGGAGAAGTCAATGGTGGTGAAAATTGAGTAGAGGAAATAAGACCTTGAGGTTTGGATAAGATTTGAATAAAGAGAGGAGTATGTGGGCGAAATCAGTAGGGAAATGAACAGAGTTCAGAGGCAGTAACATAGCAGAATGTTCTCAACACAGAGGCAGACCAAACTAGAATACATATTTTGATGAAGAGTTAGAAAGAGAGATTGATAGGTAGGTAGGGTTGGGCCAGATTACAGAAGGTCTTAGAAGTCAGGCAGAAGAGTTTATCCTGCCTGAGGTGGGAAAGTAAGAAGTAAAATTAAACTGCCCACTGAGCAAAATCCACTCTGAGTGGCAGTAAAGGGTGTGGATTCTGGTGCACCCTTGATAGCTAAGCCTATACTCTCTCTCTCTTTTTAATTTTTTAAATGTTTATTTTTGAGACAGAGAGAGACAGAGTGTGAGCAGGGAAGGGGCAGAGAGAGAGGGAGATATGGAATACGAAGCAGGCTCCAGGCTCTGAGCTGTCAGCACAGAACCCAACATGGGGCTCGAACCCACCAACCGTGAGATCTTGACCTGAGCCGAAGCTGGACGCTTAACTGACTCAGCCACCCAGGCGCTCCTGAACGCCCTCTTAATTCTGAGACTCTCTCCAGAAAGGGAAAACGACCAGAGAGACTTGTGTGTATCTTCTCACTAAAACTCTCTTATACAATTTTTTTTTAATCTTTGATCTAAATTGCCTTTGCTGCTTCCTTTTGAAATCAACAGAAAATTTCCCAGGGAACTTGAAAGCTGCTTCACAATTTAGAGCAATGCTTCCTTTATTATTTTTATTTAGTTTATTTATTTTGAAAGAGCGAGAGAGAGAGAATTCCAAAGAGGCCCCAAGCTGTCAGCACAGAGCCTGACTCGGGACTCGAACTCACAAACTGTGAGATCATGACCTGAGCCAAAATCAAGAGTCAGATACTTAACCGACTGAGCCACCCAGGCGCCCCACATAATGTTTCTTTCTAGTGGTAGAAATTCTCTAAGAGCCTGTCTGTAACCCTATGGTACTTTTCTAAATCCTGAATACATATTCGTTTAGAAATTCCCCATAACTGAAGAAGCAGTTTACTTACATTGAACATGAATGTGTTACTCCCAATTTTTCTTGTAAAAAGCTTTGTGAACTGTGATCCTATAGAAAACCATTTTGAGAGAAGGGCATAGGGTACGTAGTATGTACCTAGAAAGGTAAGCTTTTTCCCTTTCTCTTCTGTTTCTTTGCTCACTACTGAACAAGTAGTTTCAGAAGCCAGTGCTTGAGCCAGAAAACCAAGCTCCTGAGTGATTGAGGATTTTCTGGTTTCAAATTAAACAGAAAACTAAATTAGCAAATTAATTGTTGGATGTGTTTTTCTGGGCCCTTCATCAGCTGCTGCAGGACCAGTAGCCAATCAAAGAAGACTTCTGGCTGCCCTGGAGAGGGGGTAGGGTTCAGAATCAGGTTCTGTTAGCTACCAAGTGTCAGACATGTTAATTTTAAATTACTTTTGTACAGCTTGGTGTCAAAATGATTAAAGCATGAAGAAAAAAACAGAACCAAAGGAGGGAGAAGGGAAATTATTTACCTTGCATTTGGAGCAAGGGCACTTGCAATTCTATTTCCGCTGGCCTTCTACACATTATGTTAAATTCTAAGCTTTAGGCCCTTTAGTGACCACCTGAGAGAGTTGGCTGTGTGATGGTCATGGCTCTCCATTCCCTTTGTATGATGTTGTTATCTCTATATGGCAGAATCTATATCGCAAACATTATAACATGGCCACAATTTCCCTCCTTCAGCAATAAAACTTTATTCTGATAATGTATTCGTCACTATGTGTCAGACGCTGTCCTGAGTATATTTTACATGTGACATATCCTATAACCCTCACAAAAATGCTGTGATCTTGGGGCACCTGGGTGGCTTAGTCAGTTAAGCGTCCAACTTTCACTTAGGTCACGATCTCACGGTTTGTGGGTTCGAGCCCCGCATCGGGCTCTGTGCTGACTGCCAGCTCAGAGCCTGGAGCCTATTTCAGAGTCTGTGTCTCCCTCTCTCTCTGACCTTCCCCCGCTCATGCTGTCTCTCTCTCTCTCTCCTAGAAATAAAAATATTTTTAAAAAAATGCTGTGATCCTCCCAATAATGCTATGTATGCTATTATTTCCATTCCACAGATGAGAAAACGGAGGCCTGGAGAGGTAAAGTCATTTGCTCTAGTCCCTCACGTAGCCCCAGCTTTGAACTACCCCACAGCTGTACTGCTTCCCCTCCATTTTCCCTTTTGGGTTGGAGGAACCAAGAGGAATTAAGTAAGTCTGGCTGCTAAAGCAACTTCGTTGTCCCTCTTAGCAGTCACGCATGTTTTCTTTGTGTTGAAGATGCTGCTGAGGTCAGCCTTATTCTCTGTGAAATAGCAAAGTTTTTTACAGAACTAGTTTCCCAGGGTAAGCAGGCGACCAGATCACTGGTTGGCTTGTCTCTGTCTCTGTCTCTGTCTCTGTGCCCAGCTCTCCCAGTTGGCTTCTTGGCCTTCATGACACCTTTCGTTCAAGCTGGGCCGTTTCACCTGTATCTTGTATGTGACACGTAAGGGTGCTCAGCTGCCATTGCTTTTCAACAATTAACACGAAGCTGTGCCGCTGGAGTTCTCTCCATCTGCCAGATTTTATTCGTTTTGTTTTCTTCACCCTTCTACTTTCACCCCACATTATCTAATCATATTGTTTGCCTCTGGAATTGTGGCGTAGTGCTACATTTCAACTTTTAAGATCCTGATGGTGTAGAATTCACAAGATTGCTCCCCGAATGCTACTAAATAAGTTTTAGTTGCAACGGATTATCCTAAAGTTGCTAGGTGATACCCAAGCCACCTTTCAGGATAATATTGATAATGCCAAAAAAGTGATCTATAAACACAAGACTTAAGTAATCGCCCCCTGATAAATTTAGACACACTAAATCTTAGAACTTCATTGATGTTCTTATCCGCTGACTTTTAGCGAGTGCTATTACTTATCCCGGTGTGCTAATTGCTTCTCAACAAACGAATGAGGTGGGTTATAGGGTTTTTCCTTTTTACAGTGTCTGAGTGAATGTCACAGCGTGGATGAGAGGCACCTTGCACATTATATAGTCCAGCCACCATGTGCATTTTGTATGCTTCTAGTGATGGATGTGGATGGACCTTGCTACATTCTAAGACACTCTATTTACATGACTTCTTCCATATTCCAAGCTGTTTCTAAAGCTCCTAATTATCAGTTCTAGTCTTAGGGCCGCCCCAGGACAACTTTAATTTCTTTATCATTCAGGTATTTCAACATGATTCTTCTATCACTCACGAATTCTTCAACTCTTCCTCATTACCCAGGGGTTCAAGTCTCTTCACCATCTTGGTTGGTTGCTCTTTATTACATCCCTTTAAAAGTGAACACAATACGGGGCGCCTGGGTGGCTTAGTCGGTTAAGTGTCCGACTTTCGCTTAGGTCACGATCTCGCGGTTCGTGGGTTCGAGCCCCGCGTCGGGCTCTGTGCTGACTGCTAGCTCAGAGCCTGGAGCCTGTTTCAGTCTGTGACTCCCTCTCTCTCTGACCCTCCCCTGCTCACGCTGTCTCTCTCTCTCCTAGAAATAAATAAAACATTTTTAAAAAGTTTAAAAAAAAGTGAACACATTGCTTAGATGTGGTCTAATGCAGAATAAAGTGGATTGGCCTGCCCCCCCTCCCTTGTTCTAGATGCTATTTTTCTCTTAATCCAGCCTAAAATTCTACGTAATTTACCTGAACTCCATATGGAGGAAAACCCAACCTGACTCCCCACTGCCTCCCCTTGCCATGTGCTTGGTTTTTAGGTTTATGTTCCTTTTCTAGTTCTGTCATAACACGTGCACATGCTTTTCTTCTTTTAATCTTGATCTTCATTCTTTGCAATGTAGTACTGATCTCTGCATATGCACATAGGTTACTTTGCTCTTGGTTTCCATCACCTCATTTCTTCCCACTTCACCTCCTGCTTTCTACCTAGTTCAATATCAGAGAATCCAATCGCTTTCTAACCATCTTTTTTCTTCATAACGTGAGGTAGGCATGTTCTGAATCCGGTGAGTTTGGATGCATCTGTCCTGGTTAGCATTTACAAATACATATGCTAGCAGTTTGAGGCTGGCTTCCAAGAGAATAATTTGATTTGGGAATGCTTTTCCTAAGCAGATCTCAACAAATTTCACTTTACTGGAGTTCCAGAGGAAAAAACACGGCCCAGGGGACGCCTGGGTGGTTCAGTCAGTTGAGCAGCCGACTTGGGTTCAGGTCATGGTCTAACGGTCTGTGGGTTCGAGCCTTGAGTCCGGCCCTGTACTGAGTCCTCCCCCTCCCCCCCCCCTTGCTTTCTCTCGCTCTCTCAAAAATAAATAAACATTAAAAAAAAAATTTTTTTTTAAACCACAAAACATGGCCCAGGACTTGGTCTTAAAGGGGACATCCTGAATGCCAAAGGTGGTAACTGAATGGTGACTCTTCACTCTATGGACAGTTAAAGTAATAACTAGCTTGGATGACGAGAAGAATAATGGAAGCAGCCTGGGTTCAAACCTTGGCTCTGCAGATTCCAGCCAGGAGGATCTTGTGCCAGTTACTTAACTACTCTGTGTCTTAATTTCCTCATCTGTAAAATAATGGCAACAATTGTACCCACTTCTTAGGCCAGTTGTAAAGAGTTAATTCATATAAAGAGCTTAGAACAGTGTCTGGCTCACACATAGTAAAGGACAGATATTCCTGCATGTTGGATAAAGCCAAACTAGAAAGGAGATTATTTCTCCAGGCATTTAAGTTTTCCGCCTGCATCTTTACAAGCCTTAATTCATTGAGCCTTAGTATTGAGGTTTTGGCTTTATAAGGAAGCAGACTTTCAGAAAGAGGCTCAAGAGTCATTTGTGAATGAATGCCCCTCAATCTGGGGCTGGGGAGAAGCAGGGGAGAATTGTTATTTAAGACGGAAAGAGGCTAGAAGAATTAAAATCTAGCGGCGATGAGATCCAGCATGATCTTTCTTTTCGTGCTATTGAAACAACGACAAAACTTCCAGATGAAAATGAGTAAATATGAGTCCTAGTGAGGGAGCGGAGCTACAGATCTTACCCAAAGAATGAAGTGGTCTACCTTGGCCAATCTTTTGTGCTTTAAAAATCTCTGGATTTAAAAATGAAAACATGACTTCCCACCTCCCCTTCGCTACCCCACCCCCCGCCCGTGCCCCCAAACCACCCTACTTCTTTAAGTCTTGGTCATATAGCAGTTTAGTACCGAATTCTACAAAATGCCAAAGGTTCCACAGAAACTTCTGTTTGCTTATGTTGTATGGTCTACAACGCAGACTCTACACTAACAGAAGAAATTAGTATAGGTTGTGTCAAATCGTGTTAAAATACAACATTAAATAAATGCAAAGAGCCCAGAACAAAGAAAGTGATTAAGCTGGTTTAACCGCATTCAACCCACTATGCTAAATCCCTGTAGGGGGCTTGAGTTAAACAACAAACTTGGTTTCTTGGCCTAAATCCTTTTCTTCAAAGAAGAAATGCTTCTTGTGAGTAATTCCGATAAATTTGTTTTCATCTTCTTCATTTCTTAGTCCCTAGGGAAGCTGGGGGGGTGAAAGAAACCTATCTGATTGGGTTCCGTTTTAGGAAGAGATGGACTGTGAAGAATGGAAGAGAGGCAGATCAGTTATACAGGCTGAAGAGGCATTGGGTGAACTGAGGAACGGGAGGTGTGTGATTGTTCAGCCCCAGAAAAAAGGCCAGCTAGTGACACCCGGGACGAGGATTTTTTCCGGCAGCGAATCAAGTAAGACAGAGAGAGATAATAAGGTGTAATTATAGCAGCGCTGTTAGTGCCTGTTTATGGGGTCTGGCAGCAATTTGGTTGAACACCCCTCATTTTGAGAAATTTGTAATTTGGCAGTAAGAATTCCTGCCTTAAAATTTGGCACAAACCCTCACAGTTTAATATTGCAAAATCTGGGAAATGTTGAAATGTGGCTGCTATTCTAATTGAACTTTTTCAGGCTCTTTCGAATTGGTTTTTTTCCTGTTGGATTCAGAAACAAACGCCTTTTGAAAAGTTCACGAAGGTGTTTTAGACTGCAAACTCAAGGAAGCTTACACGCTGACGTGCTGCTCAAGTAAACTCGGGACTTACATCTTTGTGTATATACAATTGCGGGGGGGGGAGGGGAGGAGGAGGAGGAGGGAGAACTTTAACTTGAAAAAGCCGAGATCCTTCTGTTTGGTAGCCCTTCAAAAATTCCTCACAATCAGTATTTTGTTTCATTTCCTTTGAGTCGCAGCGGTGCAACGTGGTGTTGCTCTTGGTTTTATCAACCGACTGCCTCCCCCAAGATTGTTCCCCGTTGCTGTAAAGTAGAAGGGAGGTCACCGGGCTGTAGTGAAATGTGGCCAACTCCGGCTGGGACCAAGTTGGCCCAACCGGCTTCTCTAAAGTAACTGGAAGTTTTCTGACAGGAAACCGGTCAGTTCTTGTAAGTCTCGGCTCCGGTTCCCACGGCCCCGGCGGCGGCGGCGCCCCCGACGCCCCTCTCGGGGCCGGGGAGGGGCGCGGGGTGCGGGGCGCTGCGGGCGGCAGGGGGCAGCAGCGGGAACCCGTTGTTCTCGAGGTGGGGGGTGGGGCGGGAAGCCGCGCTCCCCCCCCCACCCCGTTTCCGCGCCCCGCTCCCTCCCCTCCCCTTCTCGCGCCTTTCCTCCCCTCCCCGCGGGGAGGAGGGCGGGGGCGCGGAGCCCTCCCCCGGGACAGGGGGGCGTGCGCGTCCCCTCCGCTCCCCTCCCCCCGGCCGGGCTCTCCTGGCTCCCCGAGGCGGGAGTTTCCAGGAAGAGCTCAGAGCGCGGCCGCACCACCGAGCGCACGGAGACATCAAGTAGTCCCTCAGAGAGACCTTATTAGAGAATTCTAGCTGCCAGGGGCAGTCAGAGTCGCAACTCCGAGGAGACAGCGGGTGACAGCCGGCCTGAGGAGCTCAGGGAAAAAGGTCCGAGCTCCCACTTTGCATTGCCGGAGAAAGATGTGTGGGGGAGGCGGAACGAGTTCCGGCGGAGGGCTCGGGCGCGCCCGGTGGAGTGAAGCGCTGCGCATTCGAAGCGCTCACGGAGTTAAAGTGGGCGGGAAAACCCGGAGCGGACTCTCCCTGACACGCCCAGGACCTCCCGTCCCATTTTTCGTGGGGGGAGGGGACGAAAAAAAGCAAGGGAGAGAAACGTGTTTCCTTTCCCTGCTACCTAAATACCCTCTGAAGAAAAAAGTGGTGACCCGTCACCACCAGGTACGCGCGACAGGACCCCCCGAGGTCTCGGCGCGGCGAGGAGGGGCCGCGTGGCTCCTCCTTCTCTAACGTCCGCACCGTCGGCGCGGGGCGCGCGGTCAGAAGCCCAGGCCTGTGAGTTGGAGGAGCTGGGCGCGCGCTAGCGCGCGCTTCCCGCCCCTTTTCCTGAGAGCGTTCGCTTTCTCCCCTCCCCCCACGTTCCTCAGCCGCCACCTCAGAGCCTCCCCCGCACCCAACCCTCTCTTTTCGGGGGAGGTGGCCCATCTTGCCTATCCACTGACTAACCCCTTCACCTCAGTTCTGCCCCGCCTCCCCTGAGCTTCGGTACAAACTCCGCAGCCAGCGCTCGGTTTTCACATTCCCGCCTCCGCCCTCTATTTCCCCTCCCAGCCCTGAAGCACTTCCTGCGAACTGCCCTGTTCTCGCTCGTCTCTGCGCGCCGCCTACTTCTTGCCCTGACTGGAGAGCGGCTTTCGCGTTGGCGGAGCCATGGGTTGTGATCCTTGTGATTCTTCCTCTCTCTGAGTGGCGATCGCCGGCTCCATTTTACAGATGGGGAAGTTAAGGTCCAGAGCTCCGACTGACTGGATTCCGAGGACCCCTCGAGTTTTTCCCCCCCAAAATCAAACTGACCCTGGAGAGATTAAACGCTCGATTTCCACCGATTTTAAGCAACCTTGGAAAGCCAGTTCCCCAGTCTTTTCTTTTGGGACCCTCAGTCCTACAAGGGCAAGCCACGACAGACCGAGTAGCCAAAGCCACAGAAACAATTTACCCCAAAGCGACTAGGTAGCGTTTACTGCGTCAGAAGAAGGGCCAAGGGCCAGGTCGGGATCTGAAGACCCAGGCTTTTAGAAGTGATAGAGGCTATTTGCGCAATGTGAAGTCGTTTTTTAACGTGATGTGTACTGTTTCCTCTTAGATCTTGTAATTCTATTATTCCTTACCCCATTTGAGATGTTTTTTTCTTCAGATTTTGAAAACATTTTGATGGAATTGGCCTCCTCGATTTCTAAAAAAAATACCTTTTGGGGGGGTGGTGAGCCTGGATGGCTCAAGTCGGTTAAGTGACCGACTTCAGCTCAGGTCATGACCTCGCGGTCTGTGACTTCGAGCCCCGCGACAGGCTCTGTGCTGACAGCTCAGAACCTGGAGCCTGCTTCAGATTTTGTGTCTCCCTTTCTCTCAGCCCCTTCCCTGCTCACGGTCTCTCTCTCTCTCTCTCTCAGAAATAATAAACTTTTTTTTTTTTTTTAAGTAGATGCTGTTACTCTTTTTCTTTTTTTCAAGGTCTTTATTTTGAGAGGCAGAGACAGAGAGAGAGCAGGGGAGGGGCAGAGAGAGAGGGAGACGCAGAATCTGAAGCAGGCTCCAGGTTCTGAGCTGGAACCCACAGACTGTGAAGTTCTGACCTGAGCCGAAGTCAGATGCTTAACCGACTATGCCACCCAGGCGCCCCCAAAAACATTTAAAAAAAAAAAAAAAAAAACCCTTTTAGGGGCGTCTGGGTGGCTCAGTTGGTTAGGCCTCCAACTCTTCATTTCTGCTCAGGTCATGATCTCATGGTTCTGGGATCTAGCCCTTTGAAGGACTCTGTGCTGACAGTGCTGAGTCTGGGATTCTCAGAGGGAGACCCTCTCTCTCTGCCTCTCAAAATAAATAGACTTAAAAAGATTTTTTTTATACCATTTTATTTTAGAAAGGCAACGTTTCCTTTTTGTTAATGTGGATGGTTATTATCCTGAATTCCCTCTCTTCCCAAAGTCAGTTCTTCTCTGGGTTTCAGCTCTAAACATACTTCAAGTCCATGAGAGGCAAGAGAGGTCATAGAGGATCTTGAAGCACTGCTTCCGTAAACCTTTTGGTGCTACAAACTTCAAAGCTATACCTGGGAACTAAAGGAAACAGGAGACTTGGCTAATTTTATGTACATCTAGAGACTCATTAATTCAGATTTAGGGCCACCTGGGTGGCTCAGTGGCTTAAGCATCCGAACTTGACTCAGGACATGATCTCTTGTTTTGTGAGTTTGAGCCCCCAACCCCCAGCCCGGCATCGGGCTCTGTGCTGACAGCTCAGAGCCTGGAGCCTGCTTCAGATTTTGGGTCTCCCTCTCTCGGTCTCTACCCCTCCCGTGGCTCGCACCCTGTCTCTCTTTCTCTCTCTCAAAAATAAACATTAAAAAATTTTTTTTTAATTCAGATTCAAATGCTTTGAGAGACTCATTCCAAGCATTGTAAATATGAATCTGTTTTGTTACATTTTGTTTGAAATAACACTTTTATCATGATTTTCTTCTATTGTAAATGTTTTTAAATTATTTATTGGGCTGATGTCTTCTAATCATGATGGTGGTCTTAAGAACGAGTCCAGATTTGTTACAAAAGAGTTTTTTTGTTAAGTAGACTGAGTGTTGCCTGCTAACACTTTCTGAACATTGTTTATCAAATCGGTGCTTCCTATGTGCTTAGATAGCACTCTTAGGTCTTTTGTGGGCTATAAAGTGGGACAAGACAAGGCTATTCTTTTATTTTTTAATGTTTGTTTAATTTTGAGAGAGAGAGAGAGTGTGAGCCAGTGAGGGACATAGAGGGGGACAGAGGATCCGAGTGGGCCCGTGCTGACAGCAGAGAGCTGGATGCGGAGCTTGAACTCACTGAACCATTAGATCATGACCTGAGCCAACTTAGATGCTCAACCAACCTGGCACCCCAAGACAGGGCTATTCTTAAAATGGAATCTAGTAGTGGAGAGAAAACTACCACCAGCTCAAATCAGTAAAAAATTTCATTGTTATTTCTTATTATTTAAAAAAAAAAAAGTAAGTTACATATTAATTTGTGGTTTCCACAATTCTGTCCCCTTGTTCATGTGCAGTCCTCAGGTTCCGAACATGTAGATCAAGAAACAGAGCAATGAATAGTCAAGAACCAGCTAAGCAGAAAACAAGCAGGAGTGGGTAGTGATTTAATGGGAATGTGAATAATGACACAGTCCAATATTGGGGGGAAAAAAAAAAGACAATGTCAGGAAAGAGAAATTTAAGTGTAAGAATGTCCAAGTCTTCAGATTTTAAATACTGAAGAAAGAAGAGAAAGCATTAGGAATTATGTACTGTTTAACTTTGCCTGAGTGTTCACAAACATAGTCCTTATTTCAGGAAGCATAACTAGTCTTGCATTTAAGCACTTGCCTACATGCATAGATGTAGTGAGGAGTTTTAAGGAAGACCAGTGGTACATAAGTAAACTCTAGCTTGCAGTGGAATTCAAACTTCCTAAAGCAGGAGGAGGGGAGAATCCTTTGATTAGTTTAAACAGACTCCAAACTTACCCACCCACTGCCAAAGAAAATCGTTTACAGTCAAAGAGACTAAATGTAACTTAAATCTTTTTTATTTTTTATTTTTTATATTTTTTATTTATTTCTGAGAGAGAGAGAGCGAGAGCATGAGCAGGGGAGGGTCAGAGAGAGAGGGAGACACAGAATCCAAAACAAGCTCTAGGCTCTGAGCTAGCTGTCAGCCCAGAGCCCAACGCGGGGCTCGAACCCAGGTACTGTGATATCATGACCTGAGCCGAAGTCTGACACCTAACTGACTGAGCCACCCAGGTGCCCCAAAATGTAACTTAAGATACTTTTTGACCAATTTAGAAAGCATTGCATTTGAACTTTATTATTCAAAGTTACCCTTCTAAAATGATTTTTTTCAATTTTTGCTCTATTCACATACTCAATGTGTTTCTGCTGGGCTCTGGCTTCTGTAACCAGAGTTCACTGCAGCTTCAACTTTGAATTACATCCTGATCTGCAAACTGATGCTCTCATGGGGTTGGTGCTATAAGATAAGTAACTAGGTTTTCAGCTCAAGCTCGCTCCTTCCTTCCTTCCTTCCTTCCTTCCTTCCTTCCTTCCTTCCTTCCTTCCTTCCTTCTTTCTTTTAATGTTTATTTATTAATTTTTGAGTGAGAGAGAGAGAGAGAGAGAGAGAGAATCCCAAGCAGGCTCCATGCTCAGCACAGAGCCCGACGCAGGGCTTGATCCCACTAACCGTGAGATCATGACCCAAGCTGAAACCAAGAGTTGGACGCTTAATTTGACTGAGCCACCCAGGCCCCTTAAACTCATTTTGTTTCTAACTTTTAAATTCAAAGGTTAAATTGTGAGAACCTCAAGAACATAGTCTTTTGGGTAAAATGAAAGCAATGTGAGAATGCACTCCTTTTTATTAAATCCAGTGATAATTTTCAGAATTCTTACTTGTGACTGTATTGTAACTCATAACCTGCAACCGTGTTCTGTAGACATTAGAATTAAGCTGCGATGGTTTATTACCACTAATCTGGGACAACAGTGGCACTATCTGATTTCTTAAGGGAAAGTCTCATTGTAGACTGAAACCTATAAAAAATTGACACAAGTCATCAGCTTTATCCTAATGCAATTTGGGCCTTGTTTTCCCCTTTATTATCCACCTCTGTTTCATTTAGCATAAACAGATATTTATTGTTGGTCCTACATCCACGCCGGAATTCATAAGGCTTCCATTTCTTCATTTTATTTATTTATTTATTTTTAATATTTTTATTTATTTCTAGGAGAGAGAGAGAGAGAGACAGCGTGAGCAGGGGAGGGTCAGAGAGAGAGGGAGGTACAGACTCTGAAATAGGCTCCAGGCTCTGAGCTGGCAGTCAGCACAGAGCCCGATGTGGGGCTCGAACCCACGAACCATGAGATCATGACCTAAGCGAAAGTCAGACGCTTAACCGACTAAGCCACCCATGCGCCCCCCGTTTCTTCATTTTAGAAGCCACAGTTCATTCACCAATGCTTCTAAAGATGACTTTTCTGCCTGCTGCCTGACTCCATTCTTTGTGGGATCCTGGTTATGTCATTCCTCTTGCTATTTGGTTTCCCTATTTTGGATCTTCCTGGACCCACAACCAGCTCGAGGCCATTCTTCAGGGGGCCATTTTTTTGCGTTAGTGCTGCAGAGCCCTGGACTCTTACAGCAATTTTTTCTTGTATTCAAATCAGTGTCTTTTCAAGTCATATCTAGTTTTTCTATATTTGTGGGATAGCTTTTATGTTGGGAGATTGAAACTTTGGGCTTGAATAATAATGTGATGTTAAGGTAGGGACTTAGGGAGGCTAGGGGTACAAAGAGACTATATCAGGGGTTCTAAACCCTGCATCCAGGATAAAATTCATTAGGTTCACAAACATGGATGGGGAGAAAATTATATCCTTATTTACACTAATACTGAAATTTAGCATTTCTTTTTAGTATGAATGTTAGTAACAAAATTATAGCAGTATTAGCAGTACTGGGGAATGTCACAGATAAAAATCAGACAATTTTCTATCACATTGCAGTTGCTACAGCCCTGTTGATATAGTTTGCACTGTTTTTTAAATTTAATGTTCTTATTTTTATTTTTGAGAGAGAGAGAGAGAGGGAGTACGAGTAGGGGAGGGGCAGAAAGAGAGGGAGAGAGACACAGAATCTGAAGCAGGCTCCAGGCTCCCAGCTGTCAGCACAGAGCCCTACGCAGGGCTTGAACTCACAAACTGTGAGATCATGGCCTCAGCCAATCAGACACTGAGCCACCCAAGTGCCCCTGGACTCTTTACTACTAGATTTTATTATTTAACGTATCAATGACGAAACACATGGTATCATAAATTTTTAATATTTTGATAACTTTCAGTATAAGTTTCATTTGGAAACCTATGTGATATCATCTGTAATTATTTAATGAATTTAAAAACATCATTCTGACAAGAGGTCTATAGGCTTCTCTACATTGACATAGGAGTCCATGGTACAAAGAATGATTAAGAACCCTTGCTTTGGGGCTCCTGGGTGGCACAATTGGTTAAATGCCTGACTCTCGAGCTCAGCTCAGTTAATGATCTCACACTTTGTGAGTTTGAGCCTCATGTCGGGCTCTGCACGGATGGCACAGAGTCGGCTCAGGATTTCTGTGTCTCCCTCTCTCTGGCCCTCCTCAGCTTGTGCTCTCTCTCTCAAAATAAATAAACTTTAAAAAAAATCCTGCTTTAATCAAAATAATTACTATCAGTAATGGGTTATAAACCATTGAATAAGATAAGAGCCTATGAGTCCACACTGATATAAATAAGTAAATAAATCATTATATAAATATAGGAAAAGTGAAAACATTCCCTATCAAAGGATGACCAGTATTTAATATAGATGGAATGGTAGAGTGAGAAACTCTCTCATGGATGCTAAAACTGGTGAAATGGGTGAAAGTTTGATGAGGAACAGGATATTTGCTTGGCAAAGTATCTCTCCATAAACTACTTTAATAAGGGGGAAATAAAGGAGGAATCTCTTTAATACCACCTTCACCAAATCATCAAGGTTATGTCATCTCTTTTTTTTTTTTTTTAATGTTTTATTTATTTCTAGGAGAGAGAGAGAGAGACAGCCTGAGCAGGGGAGGGTCAGAGAGAGAGGGAGTCACAGACTCTGAAACAGGCTCCAGGCTCTGGGCTGGCAGTCAGCACAGAGCCCGACGCGGGGCTCGAACCCACGAACCGTGAGATCATGACCTAAGCGAAAGTCGGACGCTTAACCGACTAAGCCACCCAGGCGCCCCGGTTATGTCATCTCTTAATAAGAAGTACTGAGGATACAACATCACTTCACTGGTAATCCTGCCAAAAATGTACAAAAAGAATCTAATCATGAGGAAATGTCAAACAAACCCTAATTGAGAGCCATTTTGTAAAATAACTGGTCTGTACTCTTCAAAAATGTCAAGGCAAGAAACAGAAAGGCTGAGAAAGGCTAAGGAGCTAGTCCATGTTAAAAGAGGCAAAAGAGACATGGAAACTGAATGTAGTATGTGACCTTAGATTTGATCCTAGACTAGGGGGAAAAAAAAGCCCTAAAAAATGCTTTTAGTACAAATTTAAGTACAAAATTTAACATGGATCGTGAATTAGATAATAGTATCAATGTTAAATGTCCTAATTTTTATATCTATACTGTGGCTACGTAGAGAATGATGTTGTTCTTAATAAATAACACACAGAAATATTTAGGAGTAAAAGACTATGATACCTAAGTCTCAAATGATTCAGAAAAAAATGCATATATTTATAAGACTCTGTATATGTTAAGGTAGAATAATAAGGCAAATGTAAATAAAATTTGATTTGGATAAAGGACTTAAGGGGAGTTCATTCTACTACTCTTTGTTGTTGCGTTTTTGAAGTTTTTATTTAAATTCCAGTTAGTTGTGGTGCCTGGGTGGCTCAGTCGGTTAAGCGTCCAACTTCGGCTCAGGTCATGATCTTGCAATTTGTGGGTTCAAGCCCCGCGCTGGGCTCTGTGCTGACAGCTCAGACCCTGGACCCTGCTTTGGCTTCTGTGTCTCCATCTCTCTCTGCCCCTCCCCTGCTCACACTGTGTCTCTCTCTGTCTCAAAAATAAATAAACATTTAAAAAAATGTTATAAAAAATAATGAATTCCCGGTAGTTCACATGCAGTGTACTATTAGTTTCAGGTGCACAATATAGAGATTCACCACTTCCGTACAACATCCAATGTTCATCATAACAAGTGTATACCTTAATCCCCATCACCTACTTCACCTATCCTCACACCCACCTCCCCACTGGTAACCCTCAGTTTGTTCTCTGTAGTTAAGATTCCTTCTACTAGTCTTGAAATGTTCTGTCAGTTTGAAATTGTTTTAGATCACTTGTTCCACCAAAGTTCATATTTTGGACGGCGAGGACTTGCTCAAGATCACAACTTAGTGACAAGAGTTAGGACCAAAACTCAGATCTCCAGATGTTAGTCCTCTTTTTACAACACTAACTGAATCCTTTGGTATTTGTGTTTGGATGGCAAAAATTGAGCCACCCCTTTTTACTTCTCTTTTTAGTTTCTTGGTTCCTTAGAGCTAGTTCCTTCTACTAGACAACCACAGTAACATAACTAAACGCTTCTTTCAGTTCCTTCATGATTAGGCAAGGATCAATTTGAAGTTTCTGAGTTTATGGTTGGGATACCCCTTTCCTCTTGTACGTTCAACATCTTTCTTTACTGCCAACCTTTTCTGTACATAACCGGTTTCTTTTATATGGTATTATTTGTAACCTTTCTCCCATACCGTGATGGTTTATTGTTTAAACTTTTTTCCATATGCCACTCCATTTCAGGTTCTCTTCAATACTATGTACTCTCCAGAAAATTGTATGTTTTCTGGGGTGCCTGGCTGACTTAGTCAGTGGAGCATACAACTCTTGATCTTGGAGTTGTGGGTTTGAGTCCCACATTGGGTATAGAGATTACTTAAAAAATAAAATAAAATAAAATAAAATAAAATAAAATAAAATAAAATAAAATAAAATAAAATAAATAAAAAATAAAATAAAATAAAATAAAAAATATTGTATGGGGATGCCTGGGTGGCTCAGTTGGTTAAGCATCTAACTTAGGTTCAGGTCACCATCTCACGATTTGTGAGTTCAAGCCCCGCATTGGGTTCTGGGCCTGGAGATTGCTTCGGATTCTGTGTCTCCCTCTCTCTCTCTGCCCCTTCCCTGCTGGCACTCTGTCTCTTTCTCAAAAATCAATAAAAACATTAAATTTTTTAAGATGAAAACAATAAAATTAAATAAAATTGTATGTTTTCGTTCCTGTGATTCTATGATTCCATTTTCTTGGTAGAAAATTAAGGCATAGTATGCTGGGAAAAAGAGAGGATATAGCATCTCAGAATTATAGTCTTTTTTAAAAATGTTTTATTTATTTCTAGGAGAGAGAGAGACACAGCGTGAGCAGGGGAGGGTCAGAGAGAGAGGGAGTCACAGACTCTGAAACAGGCTCCAGGCTCTGAGCTGGCAGTCAGCACAGAGCCCGACGCGAGGCTCGAACCCACGAACTGCGAGATCATGACCTCGCGAGATCATAACCGACTAAGCCACCCAGGCACCCCACAGAATTATAGTCTTAAGGAGAGTAATCAAACCACAATAATAGGTGGTGGGGGTCATTTAATAGTTCTCCTAGTTACTAATATCAACTTTATAATGAAATTAAGAGCTCAAATTTGTTGTTTTCTATGTAAATCACTGTAAATCAGCTAATTATCCTCAGTATGAGGACTCCTTGTCTCCAAATGGGATAATGGAAAATAATTAAGTTGAACCATATGAAATTGCCATTTTTGTCACAACTGAATATCAACAATTTTATACGTGGCTCAACCTAATAACAGTAAGCACATCATTAGATTTATTTTAGGTTATTAAATTAGGTTATTTTCTCTTCTCTTATGGCATTGGTAGAAAAATGAAGACCATTCATGTGGTATCTGCTCTTGACTCTTCGACTTCTCTGTTTCTTTTCTTCCTCTGGCTGCTCCTGTCTTCACACTCTCTGTGAGAGTCTTGCTAGGCTTCAGATTCCTCCAAATTTCCATCTTGGCTTATATTACCTTCCACCACTTGGGAGCCTTCCATTGATTCTTAGAAAGTTAGAGATGGAATATGAGAGGGAGTTTGTTCAATGTCCATATCCCCCAGATAAGGAAACAGAAGCCAGCATCATTAGACTGGTATCTGAGAGGTGGGACAAGAATCCAATAGCCTGACTCCCAGGACATTGGTCTTTCTATCTCAGCACCCATCTGGATCTTCTATTTCCTACAGTCTTATTGTATGGACTTGGATCTGTTAACTCTCTCTCTCTTTCCTACCCTTTATCCTTAGCCCTCAATTCTCATCAATCACCTAGATCTTCCTTATTTCCTCAGTTTTGCGTTTTTACCATTCCAGAGCAGACATAGCTTATGCATTCTATCTCTTATTTTTGCCATTGGTGGAAGGTGAAGAAATAGTTGTATTCCCTGATTTTTACTTCCTGGGGTGATACAATGGGGGGAGTAGCTGAGATTATTTTATTTTATTTTAAAAAATTTTTAATGTTGATTTATTCTTGAGGGAGAGAGAGACAGAGTGTGAGTTGAGGAGGGGCAGAGAGAGAAGGAAACAGAATCCGAAGCAGGCTCCGAGCTCTAAGCTGTCAGCACAGAGCCAACGTAGGTCTCAAACTCACAAGCAGTGAGATCATAACCTGAGCTGAAGTCAGATGCTTTATGGGCTGAGCCACCCAGGCGCCCCGAGATCATCTTATTTTAAGATAATGAAAGATATCCTTGTATATTTGTGTATCTTCAGTACATTATCTTATACTTACACAGTATTTTGAAAATAATTTTAAAAAATAGTGGTTGATAATATCTGTCTCTACAATAAAAAATTCCATAATCCAATGGAAACAATGGAAAAGAATTAGAATATTATTATTTAATGAATGAGTGATCTTTTGTTAAGCCCCAGAAAGTAGAGTCTTGAATTGTATTCGACTTGCTGAAAAAATACCATTATCTGTATTCTAAAATGTTGAATTGTTTATTTGAAAAGACCTTTGGTAATCAGGTTCACAGGAACAGAGTAAAATATCAAGAAAAATAATTAGCAAGAGGGAAGTGAAAGACTAGGGTAATGAACAAGTCTTTGGGTCCTAATAATAATGTAGCATTTTAAAAAAATTTCCTTAAGTAACCTCTAAGACCAACGTGAAGTTCAAACTCATTACCCTGAGATCAAGAGTCACACGCTCTACCAACTGAACAGCCAAGCTCCCTAATGTAGCAATTGTTAAAGAGAAGAGGAAAGGCAATAATAATTTCTTATACTTTATGTATTTTTAAGGTGGTTTTGTTAGAGACTCAGCCACTAATTAGCAAAACTTGGAAGTGAATGTTTGGTGTATGGATCTGGTACCTTGAGGAGTATCTCAGATTTTTTTTCTTCTTTAAAGACTTAGCTGTTGATAAGAAGTTCCCTGTAAACACCTTATTTTGTCAGCATTTGCATCTTTGCAGCCCAGGAATTTGGTTTTATGTGCTTTACCTGCTTCAGGACAAACTGACTTATTGGTACCTGTGTGGTATGCAAAATGCTACTTGAGAGGGGAGTTTGGATAAGCACCGACTGATGGATGTAAGAAGTCAATGGAGAGACTTTGTTCTAAGGCCAATGTTTGTATTTTCTTCCTTCTGCCATGCAGCTTTTCAGAGATATAGTCTTTGGGTTTCTTTTATTAGTTAATGTTCCACTCCCATCCCCAAACCCACTGCCATCTTCATATCCCCACCATCTTTTTATGTGTAAACTAAGCCTTTGTTCAAAGCAATTTATGGCAAAGTTGTACAATTTTCTTTGGAAAATAAAAAATGGATATGTATGTGAAGATCTCTGGTCTCTTTTCCTTTTCAAGCTTTAATTGCCTTGTTATTCATAGACCTGATTTGGAAAAAAGAAAAGAAAGGACTATTCATCTGAGGTAAATGATGTTACCATCAATAATTGTAAATGGATTTTTTAGAGACTTAATGATTCTGTCTTAATAAGGTAACAACCCTTAATTCCCTAAATTTATCACCTATGAACTTGCGGAGTTTTCTCCAACTATCAGTTGTTCCTGTTAAATAGCCAGAACTGAAAAGATGTAGTATTTATTTCAGGGTTCATTCACAATTATAAAGTGAAACTGAGATGTGACAAACAGATTATTAGATGCCTTATCAAATACAGAGAAATCAGTTGCTCATTACTCATGCCTCTATTCTGCAAGTATTTCCCATAAATACAGTGGGCAACACATTTAAAATGTTTTCACTTTAGCTTATTTAACTAGTAACTATTATCTTTTATTTGTGGAATTTGCTTCAAGATTCCAGAAAAAAAGTGCCTTGCTGATAAACTTAAAAGAATGACACCGTCGGGGTGCCTGGGTGGCTCAGTTGGTAAAGCGTCTTGATTTTGGCTCAGGTCATGATCTCACAGTTTGTGGATTCGAGCCCCGCGTCGGGCTCTGTGCTGACAGCTAGCTCAGAGCCTGGAGCCTGCTTCAGATTCTGTGTCTCCCTCTCTCTCTGACCCTCCCTTGCTCATGCTGTCTCTCTCTCTCTCTCTCTCTCAGAAATAAATAAAACATTTTTTAAAAATTAAAAAAAAAAAAAGAATGACATCATTGATGACTACTCTTTCAGATTTCTTCTTGACTAAAAGGTTTAACTGATGAACTTATCTTAGTCAAGAAACTACCTAGATCCATTCTACTTGTTCGGGATTCACCAACCTCTTAAAATTTGTTTCAAATGCCTTCATCTTCATAAAAATTTTCTAATAAGATGGTCAAGATGATATTTTCTTCTCTTCGTCCACTGCTTCTCTCCATCCACTGACACATTATACATACCAGTATTTACCAAGCCAGCAGGATTCTTTGAGATTTACTAGGTGTTCAGAGTGAAATAAATTTAGTAAACACGGTATATTATTTCCCCATCTTGAATATATGTATAATTCACATTAGGAATATATTATGAATGAACAGTAAAGTCTCTGAGAAGATCTGCAATAAAAGAAATCTGCTTAATTTTGTTTAGTCCATTGTACTTAGTAAATACTTTCTAAATTGAAAGTTGTAATTCAAATGTCACTTTCTGCAGGAAGACTTTCACGACTCCCTCAGGCAGTATCCAACGTGTCTACTACTGAATTCACATAGCTCAGACTTACATTATAAAGTGCTATAAATATTTAGTTTCCATTAATATTATGCTATAATCTTTTGATTGTAAGCAACAGACAACTCAAACTGCCTTGAACAATTAAGGGAGGGGCACCTAAGTAGCTCAGTTTGGTTAAGCATCTGACTCTTGGTTTCAGCTCTGGTCACAATCTCACAGGTTCCTGAGATTGTGCCCCACGTCGTGCTCGATGCTAACAACACAGCATGGAAATTACTTGGGATTCTCTCTCTTTCTCTCTCTCTCATTCTGACCCACCCCCACTCATCATGCTCTCTGTCTCTCTCTCAAAATAAGTAAATAAACATTTTTAAAAAATTAAGAGAATTTATTAGTCATCACCTGAAACTCAGGCAGAGTTTGGTCCTCAGTATTGAGGCTCAGTGATACTACCAAAGACCTGATTTCTTTACAAAATATTTGATTTTCTTTTTATTTATTTATTTATTTTTATTTCTAAGAGACAGAGAGAGAGAGAGAGAGACAGCGTGAGCAAGGGAGGGTCAGAGAGAGAGGGAGATACAGACTCTGAAATAGGCTCCAGGCTCCGAGCTGGCAGTCAGCACAGAGCCCGACATGGGGCTTGAACCCACGAACCGCGAGATCATGACCTAAGCGAAAGTCGGTCGCTTAACTGACTAAGCCACCCAGGCGGCCCCCTAGTTCTTTCTTTAAATTAGCACGCGTGTGAATGCCAATCAACGTCTTTGTAACTAAAATGTCTAAATTGCATTTGAAGATTATTCTTCACTTCCATTGATTTATTTGTTATTTGTCACTTGTTCTGATGCCATTTCATCATGTATCATCACATAATTGAGCCAGTCAGTCCATGTTTTCCACATTTCCACAGTATTTGTTTTTCTGAATTATAAAAATTGCTTTCACTTAATTTTCAACCTTGAGAGCAAAGAGTTTTACTGAGGCTCTGAATTTGTTTTGTCTGATTACTGCTTACAGTATTTGTATTCTTTTTAAAAATTTGGGGGGAGAGGCACTTGGGTGGCTCAGTCAGTTGGGCGACCCACTTTGGCTTAAGTCATGATCTCACAGCTCATGAGTTCAAGCTCCGCATCGGGCTCTGTGCCAACAGTTCAGAGTGTGGAGCCTTCTTGGGATTCTGTGTGTCTCTCTCCCTGCCCCTCCTCCACTCGTGCTCTCTCTCCTTCAAAAATAAATAAATGTTAAAAATTAAAAACATAAAATAAAATTTTTAATGTTTTATTTTTCATATTTGAGAGAGACAGACAGACAGAGCACAAGCAGGGGAGGGGCAGAGAGATGGAGACAGAATCTGAAGCAGGATCCGGGCTTTGAGCTGTCAGCACAGAACCCAATGCAGGGCTCGAATTCACAAACAGCAAGATCATGATCTGAGCTGAAGTTGGAGGCAGTATTTGTATTATTTTTTAAAATAATTACCTTAGGTTTGCATTTCTTTTCCAGAGGACTTTAATCGTATTAGCACCATTCAAGTTAATGGTCTTTGCATTTATCTCCATAAAGGCGGGATGTGGAGGAACCTATATGTGCAGGTGGAATTACTGGCAATGCAAAAGATCATGAAGAAGAGGAAGATCAGAAATAAATTTACCTTCTAAGTTCTTTCTGGTTTTATTTAAACTGGCCACTTCACGTTCTCCTTGACACTCCAAATTATAAGGAAGATATACAGCCTGCTTAGCTCTACCATTCAGAAACATTAGAGACTTTTCATAGCCCTTCCATCTTGAGGGTTGAATCGGGACATAAGGCAGCAGATCCTGCTTGGTTGTTGTTTTTTATTTTTAAGTTTTAAAAATATTTATTTTTAAGAAAGAGAGACAGAGCATGAGTTGGGGGGGGTGGGGGGCAGCGTGCAGAGAGAGAGGGAGACACAGAATCCGAAGCAGGCTCCAGGCTCTGAGCTGTCAGCATAGAGCCACGCCAGATGCGAGGCTCGATCTCGTGTGCTGTGAGATCCTGACCTGAGCTGAAGTTGGACGCTGAACCAGCTGAGCCACCCAGGCGCCCCAGATGCTGCTTGTTCTGATTTGAGATTTCCAAGAAACTTTCTAAAATAACTGTCCTTGTAGCTGGTTTTAAGAGGTGACAGGCCCAGTATGGCCAGTGAATCCTTCTTCTAAGCTAGAGAAATACTCTTTTATTCTTCTCTCCTAACTTTTAACTTTTTAGAAATTTCAGTTCTACATAGAGATGGAAAGAATAATGCAGTGACCATGGTATATACCCTTCATCTAAATTTATCAATCTTCTTTCTTTTTTTTTTTTAGTGTTTTATTTATTTCTAGGAGAGAGAGACAGCGTGAGCAGGGGAGGGTCAGAGAGAGAGGGAGTCACAGACTGAAACAGGCTCCAGGCTTTGAGCTGGCAGTCAGCACAGAGCCCAACGCGGGGCTCGAACCCACGAACCGTGAGATCATGACCAAAGCGAAAGTCGGACGCTTAACCGACTAAGCCACCCAGGCGCCCCTAAATTTATCAATCTTAATGTTAATATTTTGCCTCACTGTATATGTGTATGTACATATCTATTTATTTTTTTTTAATGTTTTATTTATTTCTAGGAGAGAGAGAGAGAGAGAGAGAGAGACAGCGTGAGTGGGGGAGGGTCAGAGAGAGAGGGAGTCACAGACTGAAACAGGCTCCAGGCTCTGAGCTGGCAGTCAGCACAGAGCCCGACGCGGGGCTCGAAAGCTAGAGAAATACTCTTTTATTCTTCTCTCCTAACTTTTAACTTTTTAGAAATTTCAGTTCTACATAGAGATGGAAAGAATAATGCAGTGACCATGGTATATACCCTTCATCTAAATTTATCAATCTTAATGTTAATATTTTGCCTCACTGTATATGTGTATGTACATATCTATTTTTTTTTAATGTTTTATTTATTTCTAGGAGAGAGAAAGAGAGAGAGAGAGAGAGAGAGACAGCGTGAGTTGGGGAGGGTCAGAGAGAGAGGGAGTCACAGACTGAAACAGGCTCCAGGCTCTGAGCTGGCAGTCAGCACAGAGCCCGACGCGGGGCTCGAACCCATGAACCGCGAGATCATGACCTAAGCGAAAGTCGGAAGCTTAACCGACTAAGCCACCCAGGCACCCCTGTACATATCTATTTAAAATACACACATATATACTTTAAAAATATGATCCTTTCAAAAGTAAATTGCAAGTTGTAGACATTATGGCATTTTCTTTTTTAAATTTTTTTTAATGTTTTATTTATTTCTGAGAGAGAGAGAGAGACAGCATGAGCAGGGGAGGGTCAGAGAGAGAGACACACACAGAATCTGAAACAA
Organism: Proteles cristata cristata; assembly: GCA_017311185.1. Lineage (NCBI taxonomy): Eukaryota > Metazoa > Chordata > Mammalia > Carnivora > Hyaenidae > Proteles > Proteles cristata. Next base: position 398,458 of record JAESUZ010000634.1, read on the forward strand.
GCTCCAGGCTCTGAGCTGTCAGCACAGAGCCCGATGCAGGGCTCGATCCCATGAACCGTGAGATCATGACCTGAGCCAAAGTCAGACGCTTAACCAACCGAGACACCCAGGCTCCCCATTATGGCATTTTCTTAAATGTGCTAAATAATTCAGCATGTATTGCCTAAGAAAAACATAGGTATATTTTCCTATTGTATTTGTTTCTTGTGACTGCTGTAACAAGTTAGCACAAACTTGGTGGCTTAAAACAAAAGAAATGCACTATTTCACAGTTCTAGAGGACTGAAGTCAAAAATCAAGATGTTGGCAGGGCCACACTCCTTCCGGAGGCTCTGTGGGAGAATCTTTCTCTCCCTCTTCCAGCTGCTGGTGACTGTTAGTACTCCTTGACTTGTCACATCAGTCCAGTCTCTGCCTCTGTGGTCACATTGCCTTCTCTAGGTGTCTCTTTTTTTATTTTTTTAAAAATGTTTTATTTATTTTTGAGAGAGAGAGAGAGAGAGACAGTGTGAGCAGGGAAGGGTCAGAGACAGAGGAGATACAGAATCCGAAGCAGGCTCCAGGCTCTGAGCTAGCCATCAGCACAGAGCCCAACGCGGGACTCGAACTCACACACTGTGATATCATGACCTGAATCGAAGTCGGACGCTTTATTGACTGAGCCCCCCAGGCACCCCTCTAAGTGTCTCCTATAAGGACACTTCTCATCAGATTTAGCAATCACTCAGTTGGTCTTCCTCATCTCAAGACTTTTAACTTAATTACATCTACAAAACCCTTTTTTCCAAATAACATTCAAAGTTATTGGGGATTAGGACATGGACATAGCTTTTTGGGGTCCACCATTCAGCCCAATACATTTACATAATCACAATACCATTGTCATTCTTTTTTAAAAAAAATTTTTTTTTAATGTTTTATTTATTTCTAGGAGAGAGAGAGAGAGACAGCATGAGCAGGGGAGTGTCAGAGAGAGAGGGAGTCACAGATTGAAACAGGCTCCAGGCTCTGAGCCAGCAGTCAGCACAGAGCCCGACGCAGGGCTCGAACCCACGAACTGCGAGATCATGACCTAAGCGAAAGTTGGACACTTAACCGACTAAGCCACCCAGGAGCCCCAATACCATTGTCATTCTTTTTTTTTTTTTAGTTTTTAATTTATTTTTTAATTTATTTTTTATATTTTTTTATTATTTATTTCTAGGAGAGAGAGAGACAGCGTGAGCAGGGGAGGGTCAGAGAGAGAGGGAGTCACAGACTGAAACAGGCTCCAGGCTCTGAGCTGGCAGTCGGCACAGAGCCCGACGCGGGGCTCGAACCCACGAAATGCGAGATCATGACCTAAGCGAAAGTCGGACGCTTAACCGACTAAGCCACCCAGGCGCCCCAATACCATTGTCATTCTTAAGAAATTTAACAGACACAATTTTATTACCTGGTATATGATCCATATTTAAATTTTCCCAATTGTCCTCATAATTTATGGCTTTTTTTTTCTTAAATTCAGGATTGCATTTTGTCCTCAGGTGCCTTTAGTTCTTTGGTTTTCTTTCTTCTAGAACAATTCCTCAGTTATTTTCTACATGATAATTGTCATTTTTGGAGAGGTAAGTCCTTAATTTGGATTAATGTAATTATTTCTTTATGGTTAAAGTTAAACATTTTTGTAAAAGTATTACCGAAGTGGCCAGTTACTCTTTAAGAAAGAGTGTGCCCAGGGGCGCCTGGGTGGCTCAGTCAGTTAAGTATCCGACTTTGGCTCAGGTCATGATCTCACAATTTGTGGGTCTAAGCCCTGCTGGACTATCCACTGAGTGTGGAGCCTGCTTGGGATTCTCTCTCCCTCTCTCTCTGCCCCTCCCTGACTCATGCCTTCTCTGAAAATAAATAAACTTTAAAAAGAAAGAAGAAAGAGTGTGCTCAGGGGCATCTGGATGGTTCAGTTGGTGAAGCGTGTAACTCTTGATCTTGGGGTTGCGTGTTCAAGCCCCACACTGGGTGTAGAGATTACTTTAAAAAAATAAAATCTTTTTTTAAATGTTTATTTACTTTTGAGGTGGGGGGAGGAGCAGAGAGAGAGGGAGACACAGAATCTGAAACTGGTTCTGCACTGAGAGCAGAGAGCCTGATGCAGGGCTCAAACTCATGAACTGTAAAATCATCACTGGAGCTGAAGTCAGAAACTTAGCTATCTAAGCAACCGAGCTGCTCCCCCACCCCCACCGCAAAATAAAATCTTAAAAAAAAAAAAAGAAGGGGCACCTGGGTGGCTCAGTCGGCTGAGCGGCTGACTTCAGCTCAGGTCATGATCTCACAGTTTGTGGGTTTGGGTTCGGGGTCAGGCTCTGTGCTGACAGCTCAGAGCCTGGACCCTGCTTCAGATTCTATATCTCCCTCTTTCTCTGACCCTCCCTTGCTCACACTCTGTGTCTGTGTCTCTCTCTCTCTCTCTCAAAAATAAATAAACATTTAAAAACAGACAGTGGATATCCTCAAATTAGAGTTGAAACAACTACTTAATGGTGTTTTTTTTTTTCTTGTATCCTTCCAGTTATGAACCAGAATAATTGGTCATACCTCAACTCTCTTTGTTGCTCCTAAAAGAGCTACTATTATTTTTCTGTCTGTTTAATTCCCAGTCTCTCCTTTTTTGGGAATCTGGTTAAACAGATACTTTCTGTTTTCCTTGTGCTGGTGAAGGTGATTGCTAATGGGTGGCTTGTCTGTCCTCCTAATCTTCTCAAAAAGATCTTCAAAAGGTAAGGTGGCTCCTTAGTAGTCAAACAGATTTTGCTCGGGGCGCCTGGGTGGCTTAGTCGGTTAAGCGTCCGACTTTCACTTGGGTCATGATCTCGCGGTTCATGGGTTCAAGCCCCACGTCAGGCTCTGTGCTGACTGACAGCTCAGAGCCTGGAGCCTGTTTCAGCCTGTGACTCCCTCTCTCTCTGACCCTCCCCTGCTCACGCTGTCTCTCTCTCTCTCCTAAAAATAAATAAAAAACATTAAAAAAAAAAAAAAGATTTTGCTCCTTCTCCCTTGCAGCTCACCTATTAGAGCTGGTTGATAGGGATCCCTTATGAATGTTCTGAACTTGCTAGAAATTGCTATGACTCCTTATTAAATTTCCTGTATGCTTTAGGCCTCTGATTTTCAGAGAAGTTACAGAACTGCATGGATATAAAGTTGTGTGTTTCTTTTGCTGCATATGACCAGTTGTGTGATCAGTGAATGCCCTTTCTATGAAGAAAGGATGAAAATTTAGAAGGAAGAAGAGATAACGATGGGGGTGGGGGATGTTTGCAGGAATGGAGAGGGAGATGGGCAAAGTGTGAAATGGCCATAAGGCCAACTAATGAGTTTGAAGCCTTGTCTTCCAAGCATGAAAACAAAGAAAAGGAGTCAGAATCTGAGAGTACCAAATCTAGTAAAGCAAAAGAAATTAGGAAATTGCTTCTAAAATGATATCATTGTTTACTCTTTCTCATAACATATCTGTATTATTTATTTTCAGCAGGAAAGGGAAAAAGGTTTTAGTAAGAATTAAGTAAAGTCTAGTGAATGACAAACCATGGAAATAAGTTCTTTTTTGGAGTTGGAATTGTATGGAATTATTTGTTCTTTACTCACATTGATTCATTTACTCAACAAATATTTTTTTTTTAATATTTTATTTATTTATTTATTTATTTTTTATTTATTTCTAGGAGAGAGAGAGACAGCGTGAGCAGGGGAGGGTCAGAGAGAGAGGGAGTCACAGACTGAAACAGGCTCCAGGCTCTGAGCTGGCAGTCAGCACAGAGCCCGACGCGGGGCTCGAACCACGAACCGCGAGATCATGACCTAAGCGAAAGTCGGACGCTTAACCGACTAAGCCACCCAGGCGCCCCTCAACAAATATTTTTTGAATGTGCCTGGTACAATGTCAGTTCATATCAGTAAAAAAAATAATTCATATCCTTTAGGATGCAATAATAGGAATGATATCCTTTAGGATAGAATAATTGCTATGAAAAGATTTATGCACATTATAAAGAGCATCTAGAAGAACAGGTGTCTTTTTGTTTTTGTTTGCTTGTTTCTGAGATGAGGTAGTCTTTTTTGAGTTAAGTCTTGAAAAGAAAAAAGAGTTTGCCTAGTGAACAGAGGAGAACAAATCCTGGCTGAGGAAACCACACATGAAAAAGCACAGGAATATGATATAGGAGGGTACATTTAAAGAACAGCAAGTAATTTGGTATATTAAAGATGCGAATCATTTCTTCCATGCTCATATCCACTTGTTAGGAACTTGCCCTTCTCAAAGCTATTGAATGTTCTGTATATTAAATGACCTTAGAACCCTGGCCACAAGAGCAGGAGTAGGTCCTTGACTGGAGCTAATGAGATTTTCTCTTGCAGAAATGAAGCAAACTGAATGGACTTCCATTGTTACTAATGATAGGCTATGTAATTCAGGTCAACTCTCTTACTGAAGACAGCTAAACCAGCTGGATGAAACATACAAATCATCCTCTAAAAGCATCGAATAACTAACCAGACAGTGAAGAATTACTGGCCCAACATTTTGGATAGATAAGGAATTTGGAATGATGAGCCTCACACTCATGCTGCTTTTGTCTGGTAGCATTTACTACGTTTATAAATTCGGGAGCCATGCTGTCAATCTAACCTCTACTTTTCACAGCCTTGGGAGCTGATGGGGACAAAAGTTGGAGTCCAGGGTCCATAAAGGGTCGTAACCCTGACATTTTACCCTCTGCTTTAGCTGGGAGTTTAAAATGCTGCACCGTAGGGGCGCCTGGGTGCCTCAGTCGGTTACACGTCCATCTTTGGCTCAGGTCACGATCTCACAGTTTGTGGGTTTGAGCCCCGCATCAGGCTCTGTGCTGACAGCTCAGAGCTTGGAGGCTGCTTTGGATTCTGGGTCTCCCTCTCTTTCTCTGTCCCTCTGCCTCTTGCACTCTGTTTTCTCTCTACTCAAAAATAAATAAACATTAAAAAATAAATAAATGAAATAAAATACCACACTGTAGGTGTAAGGGAACATTAGAAGGAAACTAACCCTCATACAGACTGCAGGCTAACTTCATAACATTTAAGTGGCCCTGAAAAATCTTGTATTAAATTGGCCCTAGTTGCCAGCAGCAAGAGTGAATAAAAATCCTCTTTGAAGGAAAATATAATCATCCTCAGCATCAAATTATTCATATAAAATATTATCTTTTTAAATAGAGTGTCCAGCACAGAGATAACCAGGAAAACTAGGAGACAAGCCACCATGACTAAGGAGGAGAAATAACAAATAACAGAAACAGACCCACAGGGTTTGATTCTGTATGTTACAATCATTAGAGACAGATTATAAAACAGCTCTCTGAACTATATTCAAGGAGATAAAAACCAAACTTGAAAAACTTGGCAGACAAGTAGAAACTATAAAAAGTGACATAAAAAATAGCAGATTTGTAAATGAGCAAAATGGTAACTCAAAGACTAAGATGATAGTGAACACTGAGATTTGTAAGATCAGAGAGACTCCTACCCAGTGATCTAGTTGGCCCATTTGCAAGTCCGGGAAGAAAGACAGAGAAAAACAGAGGTGAGAAAATGTGAATACAAGGAGAGAAAGATGCAGAGAGAATAGTTACCTGCATTTTTCACTTCAGCCTCTTCCCACTACAAGCGATGCCACAATAAATATCTTTGTACACATACACTTATGTGCTAGTTTTGTATTTTTATAAAAAGATCCCATGTGCTCCATTAAAAGAAGATCTTAAATTTTTACACCTCTACATTACTTTCCAAAAAGGTCATAGCAATTCTCATTTCCCGCAGCAATGTGTAAGAGTTCTCATTTCTTCACATCCTTTCCAATACGGAATGTTATCAATGTTTTGATATAGTGCCAATCTGAAGAGTTAAAAATGGTGTCTTTAAAAGTCTATTTTGCATAAAAACAGGCATGACCAATGGAATAGAAAAGAGAATCCAAAAATAAACCCTTGCATATATAATCAAATGATTTTTAGAAAGATTGTCAAGACCATTCATTGGGGGAAAGGACAGGACAGTCTTTTCAACAAATGGTAGTGAGAAAACTGGAATTTTACAAGCAAAAGACTCTTACCTTACACCATATACAGAAATTATCTAAAAATGGATTGTGGCGCCTGGGTGGCTCAGTCGGTTGAGCGTAGTCATGATCCTGCACTTCATGGGTTCGACCCCCACATTAGGCTCTGTGGTGACAGCTCGGAGCCTGGAGCCTGCTTTGGATTCTGTGTCTTCCTCTCTCTCTGCCCCTCCACTGCTTGCACTCTGTCTTTCTGTCTCCCAAAAATAAACAAACATTAAAACAATTTTTTTAAATAAAAATAAAAATGGATCAAAGATGTAAATGTAACTACTAAAACTATAAAACTCTTGGAAGAAAAAAATAGATGAAATTCTTCATGTCATTGATTTGGTGATGATTTCTTGGATAGGATACCAAAAATACAGTCAACTAAGAAAAAAAATGACAAGTTGAACATCAAAATGAGCTTTTGTGTATCAAAAGATACTATCAATGGAGTAAAAAGCAACCCATAAAATGGCAGAAAATATTTGCAAATCATATATGATAAGGGATTAATATCTAGAATACATAAAGAACTCCTACAACTCAACCAAGAACCAAACAACCCAATTTAAAAAGTGGGCAGGGGCGCCTGGGTGGCTTAGTCGGTTAAGCGACCGACTTTCGCTTAGGTCATGATCTCGCGGTTCGTGGGTTCGAGCCCCGCGTCGGGCTCTGTGCTGACTGCCAGCTCAGAGCCTGGAGCCTGTTTCCGTCTGTGTCTCCCTCTCTTTCTGACCCTCCCCTGCTCACGCTGTCTCTCTCTCTCTCTCTCTCTCCTAGAAATAAATAAAAACATTTTAAAAAATAAAAAAAAAGAGTGGGAAAAGGGCTAGAATAGTCTTTTTTCTAAAAAAGATATACAAATGGGCAACAAGAACATGAATGATGCTCAACATAATTATTCATTAGGAAGATGCAAATAAAAACTCCGGTGAGATATCACTTTACATCTACTAGGATGGCTATAATATAAAAGACAGGTAATAACAATTCTTGGTAAGAATATAGAGAAATTGGAACTCTCATATATTGCTAGTGGGAGTAAAATGGTGCAATGTTTTAGAGAATAGTGGTTCCTTGAAAAGCTAAATATAGAATTATGACTTCAGGAGCTTAGAGAAGAGAAGTGGAGCTGAGTTATAAATTAGGTAGTCAATGGTGGTATTTAAAACTATGTGACTAAATGGGCTCACCTAGGACAAAGTATGGATAGAGCCGAAAAGAGCCAAAGGCAGAGTCAATCTTCAAAAGTTAGATAGAGGAAGAGGCAGATCCAACCAAGATGAGTGAAGTGTGACTAAGGAGACCAGAAGAAAAAAACTAGGAAAATGAAGTATCCTACAAGCCAAGAAAAGAAATGACTTCAAGGAGGGAGAAGTTGACAGTGTTGAATACTGTTGAGAGGTTAAGATGAGGGTAGAGATATGACCATTGGATTTGTTTGGCAAGATAGAAGTTATAATGACCTGGACAAGGCAGTGTCAGTAAAATGGCTGGGACAGAAACTATGTTTGAATGGATTAAAGAGAGAATGGAGATGAGAAAGTAGAGACAGCAAATAGAGACAAATGCTTTGAGTAGTTTTGTAAGAAATAGGGTGATCAGAGGGAGGTATGACATTTTAGGTAAAAATTTTTTTTTACATAAAAACAAAAATTTCAGGGCACCTGACTGGCTCAGTTGGCAGAGCATATGACTCTTGATTTCAGGGTTGTGAGTTCAAGCCCCACACTGAGTGTGGAGCCTATTTAAAATTTTTTTTCCAATAGATTATATTACATGGTACAAAATGGCTTATTTACAGTGAAAAATCTAAATCCCATACCTTTCCCCCAGTCACACTGTTTTCCTCCCTCATTTTAATGTTTCCAGTCTCTTACAAATCCTTCTGGAAATATCCTCTGTATATACAAGCAAATATTTAAATATCTTTTTTTCCACCTTCCCTCCTTTTAAACAAATATATAGATGGTAGCTCACTGTACATACTGTTTCTGCCCCCTTGCTTTTCTAGGTATACTAGATACTTATCTACATATCTTGAAGATTATTCTATATAGATATACAAAAAGGCCTCCCGCTTTATTTATTTTTGCATTATGTTATTATACAATAATTTATTCAATTCCCAAGCGATCCTACTAATGAATATTTAGGTAGTTTCCAATCTTTTGTTATTACAAACAAAACTGCAGTGCATAATCTTATACATAGATCTTTTCATATGTGTGGAAGTATATATCTGTAGTATAAAATTGCTTAGAATTGCTGAGTCAAAGAGTGAGTGCATTTGTGAGTCTGACAGATATGGTGCCAAAATGTTTCTATATAATTTGTACCAGTATTTCCTACCAGCAATGATGAGAAGGCCTGTCTCCCCATACGGCATGTTATCAAATTTTTTTAATCCTTGCCAATCTAGTAAGTGAAAATGGTTTCTTGTTGTACCTTTAATTTGCATTCTTTTATTTTGAGTGAGGTTGAATATATTTTCTAAAGTGTAAAGCTATTTTTATTTCTTTGAATTGTCTCTTCCGTCCTCTTGCTCATCGTTCTGATAAGTTGTTGGTCTTTTTCTTATTCATCTGCAGGAGCTTTTAATATAGCAGGCACTTTAGTCCTCTGTGATAGGAGTTGCTGATATGTCTTTTCACTTTATTTATGTTGTTTTCCTCTCCAGACATTTTTAATTTTTACATAGTTGAATATATCTGAGTTTTGTATCATACTTTAAAAACCTTCCCCACTCCAAGAAAAGTTTTTTTCTTTTAATTCCTGGAAAAAAATTTTAAGTATAGGTAAGGGAGGTAAGGGGGTATTAGAGCATGTTTATATGTTTTTAATAGAAAAGGAGGAATCAATGATGTGGGAGAGATTAGGGAAATTTTCAGGAACAAAATCCATGACTAGGTTAAAGAGGATGGGATTCGGGGCCCAAATGAGTTGACTAGCCTTTTTACAAAAAATTTTTTAATGTTTACTTATTTTTGAGAGAGAGAGACACAGAGTGTGATTAGGTGAGGGTCATAGAGAGGGAGACACAGAATCTGAAGCAGGCTCCAGGCTCTGAGTTGTCAGCACAGAGCCCTATGCAGGGCTCGAACTCATGAACTATGAGATGATGACCTGAGCTAAAGTCAGCCGCTTAACTGACTGAGCCACCCAGGCACCCCGGGTTGACTAGCCTTTAATACAAACAGGGCTTGTTTGTATTATAAAATGTCTTTCCTGTGACATTTTATCTTTGTCACAGGAAAGAAGACAGAGAATATGAGTGCTAGTGGAGATAGGATGGTCAATTTGGTGGCGAGAGAATGAGAGAAAATTCCTATCTCATTGCCTTTATTTTCCCAGTGACACAGAAGGCAAATTCTTGAGCTGAGTGCAGGGTAGGAAGGAGGTGTTAAGGTTTAGGGAGAGGTGAAGATTTATTTGAAAGGTATAGGGACTTTGTTGGATTAGATGTGTGTGTGTGTGTGTTTTTTAATGTTTTATTTATTTCTGAGAGAGAGAGAGAACAGCATGAGCAGGGGAGGGTCAGAGAGAGGGAGATACAGAATCCAAACAGGCTCCAGGCTCTGAGCTAGCTGTCAGAACAGAGCCCGATGCGGGGCCCGAACCCATGAACCACGAGATCATGACCTGAGCCGAAGTCAGGCGCTTAACCGACTGAGCCACCCAGGCGCCCCTCATCAGATGTTCTAACTTCTGTTTATTTCTGCTCCCCTTGAACAAAATATAACTGATTTGAAAATTGTATCGATACAATGACTTGACCTGATGAAATTATGTGGTTTCTCTTTGAAACCTCCTTGGAAAATGCTTCATATGATTAGATTAGTCTATGGATGATACTAGTAGTAGTATCATTTGTATCACTACTAATTTATTAGTATCAGTAGTAGTAAATAATTTCACTTCAATGTACTGTGCATGGGTTCCTCTTTGGGTGAGCTTGTTTTCAAGAGGTGGTTGGGTTCACCCTTTCGATGACAGTTGAAAGCTTCTCTACAAATAATTCATGTTCTATACTTACCACACAGCTGCTAAAAGCTCAACAACTCAGGCTTCAGTTACTTGCCTTCCCTTTGTTCACCTGGCAGTTATATGTCCCAAAAGAGAGAATCTGATTGAGTTGACTTGCACTACTGAGTGCTGCTTTTGAACACTAAGCTATTGCTACTGCCTGAGTGGCAGTTGGCTGGTATATATGTAGTTGCCTTTGGTTTGTGTTTTAATCAGCTGTGATGGCAAGGTCTGTTTCATTCAGAACAGGTTGTATGAGTTCAGAGCACTTGAAGAGGAAAGAGCAGTTTGGATCACTTTGTCTAGGAGGAGGCCACGTACCTGGCAAGCCCAGATGGTTACATGGACTCCTTCAGCCCTTCCAGGAAATTGTTCAAATCCTTTGTCTCAGTAATTAATTCTACTCTGGAAGTCTAACCTAAGGAAATGATCATTAGGAGGTAGTTCAGAAGAATGGTTAAGAACACACAGGCTTTGGAGTCAGATACTTAGAATTGAATCCCAAGGAGTGATGTTGATTGTCTACTGGAGATTTATATGTTTATTCCTCAAGCTATTGTGATGTTAACACACACACACACACACACACACACATCTTCATTGGGACACAATTCACGTACTATGAAATTCACTCATTTAGAGTATACAATTCAATGATTTTTTTTTAATGTTTTATTTATTTCTAGGAGAGAGAGAGACAGCGTGAACAGGGAAGGGTCAGAGAGAGAGGGTGTCACAGACTCTGAAACAGGCTCCAGGCTCTGAGCTGGCAGTCAGCACAGAGCCCGACGAGAGGCTCGAACCCACGAACCGCGAGATCATGACCCAAGCGAAAGTCGGACGCTTAACCGACTAAGCCACCCAGGCGCCCCTACAATTCAATGATTTAAACATATCCAGAGTTGTGCAGCCATCACCACAATTGATTTTAGAATATTTTCATCATCAAAAAATAAAAAGAATATTTTCATCATCTCCAAAAGAAATACCCTGCTCCTTAATCACTCCCCATCCTATAGAACCCTACATAATCACTAATCTTTTTGTCTCTATGGATTTGCTTATTCTGGACTTTTTGTATAATGGAATCATACAATATGTGGTCTTTTGTGACTGGATTCTTTCATTTAGCATAGTGTTTTCAAGTTCATTCATGTTGTAGCATGTGTCAGTACTTGACTCCTTTTTATTGCTGAATAATAATTCTGCTGTCTGAATGTACCGCTTTCATTTATCCATTCATCAGTTGATGAACATTTGGATTGTTTCCATCTTTTGACTATTATGGATAATGCTCCTGTGAACATTTATGTACACTTTTTTGCATACAAATTTTTGTGTGGAGATATATATATAAGTTTATTTATTTGGAGAGAGAGAGTGGGGGAAAGCGCAGAGAGAGGGAGGGAGAGAAAGAATCCAAAGCAGACTACGCACTGTCAGCACAGAGCTTGAAGTGGGGCTTGAACTCATGAACCGTGAGATCATGACCTGGGTCGAAGTTGGAGGCCTAACTGGAATCACCCAGGTGCCCCTGACATATATTTTTATTTCTCTTAGATATATACCTAGAAGTGGAATTGCTAGGTCATAAGATAACTCTGTTTAACTTTTGAGCAATTGCCAAGCTGTTTTCTAAAACACTGACACTGTATCATTTTACATACCTACCAGCAATATATAAAGGTTCCAATTTCTCTGCATACTCACCAACCCTTGCCTCGTTTTGTGATTATAGTCCTTCCTAATGGGTGTGATTTGATATCTCATTGTGGTTTCGATTGTATTTTTCTAATGGTTAATGATGTTGAGCATCTATTCATATGCTTAGAGGTCATTTACATATCTTATTTGGGGAGAAGTTGACTTAAATCCTGTATCCAGGGAGACCTGGGTAGTTCATTTGGTTAGGCCTCCAGCTTTGGCCCAGGTCATGATCTCATGGTTTGTGGGTTTGAGCCCTGCATCCAGCTCTGTACTGACACCTCAGAGCCTGAAGCCTGCTTTTGAATCTGTGTGTGTGTGTCTCTCTCTGCCCCTCCCCTGCTCACGCTGTCTCTCAAAAATAAACACTAAAAAAAAAAAAAGAAGAAGAAGAAGAAGAAATCCTGTGTCCGTTTGAAAAAAATTGGGTTACTTGGTCTTTTTGTTGTTGAGGTGTAAGAGTTTCTAATATATATTCTGTATACCTCTCATCAGATTTGTAAATATTTTCCCCATATTGTAGGTTATTTTTTTCACCTTTTAATTTTTTTTCATTTTTTCACTTAAGATTTTATTTTTTGAGGGGGTGCCTGGGTGGCCTCAGTTGGTTGAGCATTTGACTTTGCTTCAGGTTGTAATCTCGTAGTTCATGAGTTTGAGCCCCACATTGAGCTCACTGCTATCATTACAGAGGGTCTTCAAATCCTCTGCCCCCTCTCTCTGCCCTTCCCCTGCTCACACTCTCTCTCTCTCAAAAACAAAAATGAAACATTAAAAATAAAAGATTTTATTTTTTTGTGGCACCATGGTGGCACAGTTGGTTAAATGTTTGACTTTTGATTTCAGCTCAGGTTATAATCTCCCGGTTTGTAAGATGGAGCCCCGTGTCCAGCTCTGTGCTGACAATTCAGGACCTCTCTTTCTCTTTCTCTCTGCCCTTCCCTGCTCATGCATGTGCGTTCTCTCTTTCTCTCTCTCTCTCTCTCAAAATAAATAATAAACTAAAAAAAGATTTTAGGGGCACCTGGATGGCTCAGTCAGTTGAGCGTTTGACTTCAGCTCAGGTCCTGATCTCTTGATGGTTTGTAAGTTCAAGCCCCACATCAGGCTTGCTACTGTCAGCCTGTCAGTGCAGAGCCAGCATCAGATCTTATGTTCTCTTCTCTCTGCCCCTCCTCCACTTATGCTATCTCAAAATTAAATAAATATTTTTTAAAAAGAAAAAGAAAAAACTATAAAAAAAGATTTTATTTTGAGGTACTCTCTACACCCAACATGGGGCTCAAACCCACAACCCTGAGATCATAAGTCTCAACCTGTACTGACTGAGCCAGCCAGGTGCCTGGTCTTTTCACTTTCTTGATGGTATCTATCGTTTGCAGTGAAAAGTGTTAAATGTTGATATAGTCCAATTTGTCTATTTTTTCTTTTGTTGCTTTTTTACTCAATATTTTGAATTCCTCTTTGCAGTCTCTCTTGAACCTACCAGACTTTTGCCCTTACTACTCCATCAAAATTACTCTTGATAAAGTCACCAGTAACTTCTATATTGTTGATCCAATGGTCAGGACTCAGCCTTCTTTCTCATTTGACAGACCTCTCACTCCCTCCTGCTTGAAACGCTATGCGTTATTCATTAGGCTTCCATGATACTACACTCTCCTGGTCTTCTCCTCACACACTAGCTGCTCCTTCTCAGTCTTCTTTTCTGCTTTTCTCAACAGTCACTCTACTGGTGAATTCAGCTAGCCTGATGGCTTTAAATATTGGCTAGATGCTGAAACTCCCTAACTTATATCTCTGGCCCAAACTCTCTGCCTAAAACATTCTGCCCCCAGATATCTGCACTGCTTACTCCCCGCTACAGACTGAATTGTGTCCTCCATGCAGATTCACATGCTAAAGCCCTAACCCCCAATGTAGCGATTTGGAGATAGGGCCTTTATGTAATTAAGGTTGAATAGGTCATGAGAGCGGGGTTCTGATCTAATAGGACTAGTGTCCAAGTAAGAAGAGACACTAGAGAGGCCTCTCACTCTCTCTTTCCATGTGCACACACCCAGGAAAGGCCATGAGAGAACACAAGAATTGGTTACCTTCTGCAAGCCAAGAAGAGAGCTCTTAGCCGAACCCAGCTATGAGGACACCCTGATCTCTGATTTCCAGACTCTAGAACTGTGAGAAAATAAATATCTGTTGTCTAAACCCCCTGATTTATGGTATTATGTTATGGCAGCCTGAGTTGATTCATAAACTCACTTTAGATTTTTGCTCCATGTTTCCTTCTCACTGAGGTATTTCCTCATCGTCTCGTTTAAAGTCGCAAGCCAGCTCAGAGCCCAGAGCCTGCTTCAGATTCTGTGTCTCTGCCTCTCTCTGCCCTTCCCCCGCTCATGCTCTGTCTCTCAAAAATAAATAAACTTTAACAAAAATTTAAAAAATAAATAAATAAAGTCGCAAGCTTGCCTAACTGTTGCATTCTCTTTCCCCCTTTCCTGCTTTACGTCATTGGAAATATATTCCACTCATATTTTAATTACTTTTTTATAATCTGTCTCCCACCACTAAAATGAAAAGTTCCTAAGGGTAGAGGTTTTTTGTTTATTGTGTTTACCTCTGTATCCTTAACACCCAAAATAGTACCTGGGAAATCCTAGGCCTTTAAAAAATATTTTTTTATTAAAATTTTAAAATGTTTTATTACTTGTCTTTGAGAATGAAAGAGACAGCACAAGCATGGGAGAGACAGAGGGAGAGGAAGACACAGAATCTGAAGCAGGCTCCAGGCTCTGAGCTGTCAGCACAGAGCCTGTCCACGCGAGGCTTGAACTCATGAATTGTGAGATCATGACCTGAGCCGAAGTCAGCCCCTTAATCGACTGAGCTACCCAGGCGCCCCTAAAAATATATATTGAATGAATTATTGCCATTGTAGCTTGAGAATTTATGATGAAACTGGATATATTAAATTGAAATATAATGAAGTTGGCCACTTCTGAAAAGTTATAATTCAGGCCTTCTTGGTTACTTCTTAGGAACTGTTCATTAACAACTTTGTCAGTTTTATCAGTTAACAAAGCTCCTTCCCTCATGACCACTGCAGTGAAAGACTCTTGTCAAGAAAGGCACAGCTAGGGCTGAGATGCTTTTTCTATCAACATCAAATAAACAGAGCCCAGTCCTAGAGCATCATGCTGGAATATTCCATTCAGACACAGGTATGTGTTGGTAGCTCCTCTGACTTTGTTAGAAGGTCCTCTGCAAAGCTGTGTCGTCCATTGCTGGCATTACTACATCCCCCCTTTTTGGTGATCTAAATGAAAATGTGTTGGCATAGGTGTATCCTCAAAGAATCAGCTTGAATGTTGTTTTTGGTTCTTTACCAGGGTCTGTGTTTTATGGTCATGGTACTTTGGCCATTTAAGATGGATTTGTTTTCAGTATTGTTTTGTGGCAGTTCTTTGTGTATGGCATGAGAAGGTATCAACAGAAGGATCACTAGTGAAAGATATTCCATCATTATTTTGACAGCAGGAACTCTATATAGATACATTAATGTGAA
This sequence comes from Proteles cristata cristata, assembly GCA_017311185.1. NCBI lineage: Eukaryota > Metazoa > Chordata > Mammalia > Carnivora > Hyaenidae > Proteles > Proteles cristata. The sequence goes on from JAESUZ010000634.1 coordinate 413,874, forward strand.
TAAGTTATATTAGTAGCCACTGCAATAGGAACTGTAAGTAACAGAAGGAAATTAACTGATGCAACTTTCAGTCATCCCTAAAATCAACTGATACTCTTGCTAGTTTTAATTAGTATGTACACTTATTATATAATTTGTATAAGCAGCTTTAGTTGAAGTCAGGACAGATCAGTGATATGCTCTGGTATAACATGTACTTTAGATGTACTTTTTCCACTGAGAATGACTTTTTAATTTTTTTTTTTTTTTTTTTCTGAGAGAGAGAAATAGCATGAGCAGGGGAGGGTCAGAGAGAGAGGGAGACACAGAATCTGAAGCAGGCTCCAGGCTCTGAGCGAGCCTTCAGGTCAGCACAGAGCCCGATGCGTGGCTCGAACCCACAAACCGTGAGATCATGACCTGAGCTAAAGTCGAATGCTTAACCGAATGAGCCACCCACGCACCCTGAGAATGACTTTTTAAAAAAGTTTTATTTATTTATTTTTAAGAGAGAGAGTACATACACAAGTCGGGGAGGGGCAGAGACAGAGAGGAGGAGGAGAATCCAAGCAGGCTCTGCACTGTCAGCATGTGGAGCCTGATGCAGGGTTCAAACCCAAGAGTCATGAGATCATGACCTGAGCTGAAGTGAGACGCTTAACCGACTGAGCCACCCAGGCGCCCCAAGAATGCCTTTTTTTAAAAAAAATTATTTATTTATTTTGAGAGAGAGACAGTGCAAGTAGTGAAGGAGAAGAGAGAGAAAAGACAGGGAATCCCACGCAGGCTCCATGCTGTCAACACAGAGCCTGATGTGGGACTTGATTCTGTGAACCATGAGATCATGACCTAAGCCTAAATCAAGAGTCAGACACTTAACAAAATGAGCTGTCAAGGTGCCCCGCACTGATAATGACTTCAACAGTTCTCTTGTAAATTTTCACAATAACATAAAATTAAAATTAACTTAGTTTTATTTTTTTAAAGTAAGCTCTGGGGCACATTAGTATTTTTTTTTAAATGTTTTTATTTATTTCTAGGAGTGAGAGAGAGAGAAGACAGCGTGATCAGGGGAGGGTCAGAGAGAGAGGGAGTCACAGACTGAAACAGGCTCCAGGCTCTGAGCCGGCAGTCAGCACAGAGCCCGACGGGGGGCTCGAACCCACGAACCGCGAGATCATGACCTAAGCAAAAGTCGGACGCTTAACCGACTAAGCCACCCAGGCGCCCCACATTAGTATTTTTTTTAATTGTACTTTTAAAAAAAAATTTTTTTTAATTTATTTCTGAGAAAGAGAGAGAGACAGCATGAGCAGGGGAGGGTCAGAGAGAGAGGGAGATACAGAATCCGAAACACGTTCCAGGCTCTGAGCTGACAGTCCGCACAGAGCCCGATGCGGGGCTCAAACCCAGGAATCGTGAAATCATGACCTGAGCCAAAGCCCAATGCTTAACTGACTGAGCCACCCAGGTGCCCCTAGGACCTCCTATTTAAATTTTATTTGGTTGGGGTACCTGGATGGCTCAGTCAATTAAGCTTCTGACTGGCTCAGGTCAGTTCAAGGCCCTCATCAAGCTCTGTGCTGACAGGTCAGAGCCTGGAGCTTGCTTCAGATTCTCTGTCTCCCTCTCTCTCTTTCTGCCCCTCCCCTGCTCATGTTCTCTCTCTCTCTCTCTCTCTCTCTGTCTCTCAAAAATAAATAAAAACATAAAAATTTTAAAAAATAAATTGGGTTTGTCAAGAGGCATTATTTATAGGGTTTTATTTTTTAATTCAATATAACTGATAATACTACCACAGAGGAAAGAATTCCCCAAACTGCAATACTAAGTGACATGGCACAATTTCAAGTCTTGAATGATACCGCAGAAAGTCTACCTTTAGTCATTCTACTAATTGACCACTTAATTCATCACTCAGCAAGCATTTATTGAATATTTTTGTGATGGGCACTTGCTAATGTTGGAAATACAAAGGTGATGAACTAAGGTCCTCGGTCTCAGGGAGCTCACAGATGGATAACTCCTATTTGGTGTGATAATGTTACAATAGAGGCACATACATGTTTTGATACTATGTGAAGGATGATTTTTGGAAAGCTACCATTATAAATATGTTTTAGGGATACAAAATGTTGGGAGAAAATTACTCTTGGGTCTATGATTCTTTATTTTATTTGTTACTATTTATTTACCAAAAAGTATGTATTTGAAGGCCTCCTGAATTGTTGGGAGTTGTGCTTAATAAGAAATTAGATGTGGTCTCTGCCCCAGTGAAGAGGCAGACAATAAACAAGTATAGAATCAGATATTTTAAATGCTAGAAGAAATGCTAACAAGGTGTTCTGAAAGACTAAGGATTTTAGATAAAACGAAAGCCACGTGTATGTTACCTATTGCTGTGTAACAACTAATTTCCAAAATCAGTAGCTTAAGACAATTAGTAACATTATGTCATGTAGTTTTCATGGGTCAGGATTTCAGGAGTGTCTATGTAATGTAGCTCAGACTCTCTCATCAGTTTGTAGCCAGATGTCAGTTGGAATGGCAATCATCTGAAGCTTAATGGAGGAAGGAAAATCCAATTCTAGGATGGTTCACTCACATAGCTGTTGGCAAGAAGCCTCAGTTCTTTCTTCCACGGACCACTCCATAGACTTTCTTGTCTTCAAGACCTAACAGCTAGTCCAGAGACAGTGATCCTCTAGAGAGAGTGATCCAAGAGAGAGCAAAGCAGAAGCTGCATGTCTTTTATGACTTGCTTCAGAAGTCATACACTTTTATTTCCCTAATATCCTGTTGGTTCCACAGATCATTCACTGTTCAGCATGGGAAGGGGCATCAGTACCAGTATGTAAGGATTACTGAGGGCCATCTTGGAGACTGGCTGCCACATCTATAAATCTCCAAATGCAAACTTGCTGAAATTAAACAGCCTAACGCAGCCATTTTATAAGCAACATCTGTTTATGTTACTAGGGGAAGTTCGTATTCAACTACATATCAGTAGAGGATTTATATGATTCTGTTTTGTATTTAATTAAGAACCCCACCTCTTCCTACCTTTCTGCCCCACTTTTTCCAGAAATGTTTACTGAGTATCTATAACCATTAGGACTTCAGTTTTGCTCAGTTCAGAGAGATATAAAGACAGGGTACTTGCCTTCAAGGTGCTCATAGTCTGGTGGACGTAAACTTACAGTACAGATGTAATAATGGAAGCATGAACAATTAGATTTGAAAAGAAGATCTAAGTAGAGCAGGGGTCAACAAACCGTAGATCACGGGCCAAATCTATCCCACTGCCTGCTCTTATAAATAAAGTTTTGTTGCTGTACAGACACTCCCGTTTGTCTATTGTCTCTGACTGCTTTTACATTACAACAGTAAAGTTAAGTCATTGGGACAGAGGCATTTAAATGGCATTCTCAATGCTCTTGGCTTGTATAGCACAAAACATTTACTATCTGGTTCTTTATAGAAGATGTTTGCCAACCGCAGGTTAGAGGAATTAAAGATTGCTTCCCAAACAGATGATATTGGAGATAAGACTTGGAGGAGCCATCAAAGTACTTCTGCTGAAGGAGCATGATGAGATAAGTATGAAGGTATAGATCATAAAACATTGGAGAGGAGTCTTTATTGGAATAAGACCACACTCGGTTAACCTTCAGTCGCTGCAGCTTTCAATTATACGAACTGAAGGTGAAGGAACAAGATACTAACAAGACAACATGAGATGTAATATGAACATGGCACCGTAGCTCACAGCCCGCATCCCTACTTCCCCCTCCTGCTTACACAAAGACCCAAAGCAAAACTTTGAATGGGTGAATCATTGATCTCAGTTAACTTTTAGTTAAACTGAGTTTTGGCCCCAACTTTGATGGGGTGCAGGATCTGAGGAAAGAAGAGCTCCTAGAATCCCAACCCTCTTTACCACAACAAAAATGTTTCACATCTTCTAGATAAAAAAAGTAGTAGGTGTACAGAAGAAGAAGGGAAAAAAGTCAAGGGATAAAACAAAACTCACCCCAAGGATAGAGTTGGCCAAAGAATCAGGGGATAGTATAGCTACCTAGGTAGAAGCCGTTTGGGCAGAAACTCTAATACAGTAATATATATGAACATATACATTAGATAGCGTAAAATGTACCTAAAGCAGAAGCAGGAAATGGAGGAAAATATGAATTAATTGAGGCAAACCAGAATTGGCGCTTGTCACAATTAATGGGATAAGGAAGAAAAAATAAAGAATTAAAGGTGCCCAGGTGGCTCAGTCAGTTAAGCATCTAACTTCAGCTCAGGTTATGATCTCATGGTTCATGAGTTCCAGCCTCACACTGGGCACTCTTCTGTCAGATCCCTGACCCCCTCTCTTTCTGCCCCTCCCCCACTCTCTCTCTCTCTCTCTCTCTCTTAAAAATAAACATTAAAAAAAGAATTAAGGGCTTCCCAAAGCTGCTAGAAATGTTAAATACAAACTCAGAAAAGCACAATCCTCATTGTCATTTATGCATTAAGGGGCCATGCCATTGGCTAGCAGCACTTGTGAATAGCTCCTCTGGTTTAAGTCATCTCATATACCTTCACAGAAGATCCTGTCCCTTTAAGCTGCATTGACCCTCTACATGTCTTCCAGTCACAGGTGTTTTAGAAAATTCCCTAAAATTTCTTCTTCTTCTTTTTTTTTTAAAGATTTACTTACTTATTTAAGTAATCTCTGTACCCAACATGGGGCTCAAACTCACAACCCTGAGATTAAAAGTCATACACTCTTCTGACTGAGCCAGCCAGGTACCTCACCTAAGATTTCTTCTTATTGAACTACTTCTGTACTTGTTCTAACCAAAATCTCAACACTGTACTCCACCAATCCAATATTTGCCTTTGCACTCTGGATGGGGTGTTCATATCCCTGATAGCCTAATATTTGGCCATTTGGCTTTTGTTGGGTGGCTTTAGCTCTCTCTTCTGTAACCTAACCCTGGCCTTTAAAAGATTTGGCCTTTGGCTAAAGCTGGGCTTGTCCAAGTCATCCCTAACCTCCTCTTCAGGGGAAGATTCTAGCAACTATAAGAACCACTTCCACTTTATCTTCAAATAATAATTGCTGATTATAGACACAGCTGGTTGGTTACATTTGTTACCAGTAGGTCCATGGTCAAGTTGACCACAATTACCAGAATACATGCTGAATACCCTCTTATTACCTCTCAGCAATGGTTTAAGGAAGGCAATTTGGCTTAATAGAAAGGATATGGACATTAAGAGTGGCTTTCTAGGTATGGGAACCAGAGAGAGGGAGGTGTGTGGAGGTAGAGAGATGGGCACCTCTAGTCCTTAACCCTTATTCATCCAGGAGCACGCAGATTCCCTATATCTCCTTCCCCTCAACACACAGGCATTTGAAGTTTCCTTGCCCACTGCTCTCTGGCCGCTACTAATCCAGAACAGTTTGACCAGATGTGCCTGAGACAGAGTTTTGACCATGCAACTGAAGTAAAATCTCTATAAGAGAGAGCAAGACTGGGGTGCCTGTGTGGCTCAGTCAGTTAAGTGTCTGACTCTTAATTTCGGCTCAGGTTGTCATCCCAGGGTTGTGGAATCGAGCAGTGCTGAGCGCGAAGGCTGCTTGGGATTCCCTCTCCCTCTCTCTCTCTGCCCCTCCCCTGCTCTTGCTCTCTCTCAAAATAAACAAATAAACATTAAAAGGTGAGGGGGAGCAACAATATGAAAGGAATCCAAATCTTTGATTGACCAAGTATAGAGCTGCCTGTGGTCCAGGATCTGCCAGACTGTTACTAGACAAATAAATGTCTGTTTTCTGTTTTCAAAAAGAAAAAATTAGAGAATCCAGACTTTTGATTCAAGTGGATTTGAATCTCAGCTTTTTATATTCACTATTTCTTTTTTATTTTTGATATTTATTTATTTATTTATTTATTTATTTATTTATTTATTTATTTTTAATATTTTATTTATTTCTAAGAGAGAGAGAGAGACAGCGTGAGTAGGGGAGGGTCAGAGAGAGAGGGAGTCACAGACTGAAACAGGCTCCAGGCTCTGAGCTGGCAGTCTGCACAGAGCCCGACTCGGGGGCTCGAACCCACGAACCGCGAGATCATGACCTAAGCGAAAGTCAGACGCTTAACCGTCTAAGCCACCCAGGTGCCCCTTTAATGTTTATTTATTTTTGAGAGAGGGAGAGAGCAATAGTAGGGGAGGGATAGAGAGAGGAGGACAGAGGATCTGAAGCGGGCTCTGTGCTGACAGCAGAGAGCCCAATGAAGGGCTCAAACTCATGAACCACAAGATCATGACCTAAGCTGAAGTCAGAGGCTTAACCAACTGAGCCACCCAGGCACCCCCAGAATACTGAAGTAAATAAAAAGGAACATTGAACTGCCTTTGAAAAGCCAGTACTGCTCACTTTTAGGAAAGACTCTCAAATTCAAAACCTATTTGCTCTTACTTTACACAAATGCTAATAAACTTGGTTATCTGGTTTCCTAGGATGCATATTAGGGAGAGGATTGCCAAAGCAGCCATCCAGGAAGTTGTAAGAGGTACTATCTAATATCTTAACAAAATAGGGGACAAAAAGCCAGAAAGAAAATTATTATTATGGAAGCAGCCCAAGGATGTATTGATAGATGAATGGATAAAGAAGATGTGGTACACACACACACACACAGGAATATTACTCAGCCATAAAAAGGGATGAAGTCTTGCTATTTGCAACAATGGATAGATCTATAGAGTATAATTCTAAGTGAAATAAGTCAGTCAGAGAAAAACAAAAACCATATGATTTCACTCATGTGGAATTTAAGAAACAAATGAACAAAGAAACAAAAAGAGATAAACCAAAAGCTGACTCTGAACTATAAAGAACAAACTGATGGCTATCAGAGGGGAGGGAAGGCAGGTGGGGGCGATTGGTGAAATAGGTGAAGGGGATTAAGAGTACACTTATGGCGCACCTGGGTGACTCCGTTGGTTAAGTGTCCAACTCTTGGTTTCGGCTTAGGTCATGATCTCACCATTTGTGAGTTTGAGCCCCATGTCAGGGTCTGTACGGACAGTACAGAGACTGCTTGCGATACTTTCTCTCTCCTTGTCTCTCTGCCCCTCCCCCTGCTCACACTCTCTATCCCTCCCTCCCTCTCTCTCTCAAAATAAATAACGAAACTTAAAAAATGAGTACACTTGGGGCGCCTGGGTGGCTTAGTCGGTTAAGCGTCCGACTTTCGCTTAGGTCATGATCTCGCGGTTCGTGGGTTCGAGCCCCGCGTCGGGCCCTGTGCTGACTGCCAGCTCAGAGCCTGGAGCCTCTTTCAGTCTGTGACTCCCTCTCTCTATGACCCTCCCCTGCTCACGCTGTCTCTCTCTCTCTCCTAGAAATAAATAAAAATATTTAAAAAAAAAAATGAGTACACTTATCATGATGAGCACTGAGGAATATGCAGAATTGTTGAATCACTATATTGTGATTCACTATATTGTATACCTGAAACTAATTTAAATTGTATGTTAATGGGGTGCCTGCGTGGCTTAGTCGGTTGAGCGTCAGATTTTGGCTCAGGTCATGATCTCATGGTTCATGGGTTCGAGCCCCGTGTCAGGCTCTGGGCTGACAGCTAGCTCAGAGCCTGGAGCCTGCTTCAGATTCTGTGACTCCCTCTCTCTCTGATCCTCCCCTGCTCATGCTGGCTCTCTCTCTCACAAATAAATAAAACATTTTAAAAAATTAAAAATAAAAAATAAACTGTATGTTAACTATACTGGAGTTGAATTTTTAAAAATAAACGAATAGAGCTACCTGGTCAATTAAGTGTCCTTCTTTGGCTCAGGTCATGATCTCACCATTCGTGAGTTCCACTCCCATGTCGGGCTCTGTGCTGACAGGTCAGAGCCTGGAGCCTGCTTCATATTCTGTGTCTCCTTCTCTCTCTGCCCCTCCTCCACTCACACTCTGTCTTTCTGCCTCTCTCTCTACAAAATAAATAAAGTTTAAAAAATAAAATAAAATAAAGTGAAGTGAAGATTGAGAATGTAAAAAAAAGAAATTATTAGAAGGACATAAATGAACACAAAAACATACCAACCTTGGATCTTTTGGAGAAGAGTAAAAAGCCTAGCATATTTCTGTGTTTCTCAAGGATCCATTACTTTGTCCTCTAGTTCTGAATGTTAATAATGACCAAGAAAATAAGACACGTTTCAAGAATGCAGAAATCTATTTTATTTAATATAATATTTCATTAAAGGCAGATTTTTAAACATTTTCTACCTAAAGGGATTACTTTCAATTATTTAGAAAACTGATTAAGACGGTTCACCTTTTTCAAAGGTATAGATAAATGCAGCTTTTCTGAATAGAAATAGCAAAGTCAGAGTAAATACACACCAGTTTATGTTGACAGGTCTTCTGAATGTGTCTTTAGATCTGGTTGGTTGCTTTGACCCCCAAGCAAGAGAAGATAAATAATGCATTCCACTACAAGCTGACTAACAGTAAAAGTTTAACAAGCTCCCATTGGAATGCCCAACTCTGTGGAAGACAAAAAGAGTAGAAAATAGAAGAGGTATGTAACGCCTTGTTCTAAGTTCCCAAGGATTAAAGGATGGTCATGCAAACAAACCCAGAATGTGAATCATTTATGCTGCTAAATAATATGAAACTATATAAATTAAGAAAGATTATATATAAGAACAATTTCCAAGCAATGCCTGATCCATATAAGCTATTAGTTAAGAATTCGGTAATATGAAATCCATTAATACCATGGTTCTTAGCCTTTGTGATACCTCTGTGGCTCTCGGGGGGTTATTCAAGTGTCAAAGTAAGTTGAAGGCAGAAGGTTCTGCAAGGCTACCAGCCAGGACCATGTGAGTCCATCTGCTCTTCTTCCTTGATGTCCAAGACAGCAAGGTCTTTCTTGCCTGCTTCACTCTGAGAGAGCAGGGTTCATTAAGACACGCAGAGGGAATCAGCCAAACACATGAATCAGCCAAACACATGACGGGTCTATTATGGCTGCAGTGTACCCTTATGTATCCTCCTCCACGTTCTCTTGTGAAAAAACCCTTGAGCACTGGATCCTTGTCTGCCTTGTGCATAGCTCAGTTCTGGTCTACAGTAAGATCCAAACATTTCTTGGGAATGAATATGATAGAGCAGCAGTAAGAGCTTGAAGTACCTGAAGCCTGAGTTTGGAAAGCCTTTTGCAGGAATAAGGCCATGGTCTGGCGACATATAGGCTACTCAGGGAGTATCAGGGAGTATACAACAATCTGTAGTCAACCTGTCCCCTCCGAAATGAACTCAGGCAAGGTTCCAAATCCAGCCAGGAGCATCTAGAGAAAGTGTTTTTGTTATCATGCTGATTTTTCTTTTTTAAAAAAAAAATTTTTTTTATGTTTTATTTATTTCTAGGAGAGAGAGAGAGAGAGAGAGAGAGAGAGAGAGAGACAGCGTGAGCAGGGGAGGGTCAGAGAGAGAGGGAGTCACAGACTGAAACAGGCTCCAGGCTCCAAGCTGGCAGTCAGCACAGAGCCCGATGCAGGGCTCAAACCTATGAACCGCGAGATCATGACCCAAGCGAAAGTCGGACACTTAACCGACTAAGCCACCCAGGCGCCCCATATCATGCTGATTTTTCTTTGGAACTGATCATTTATGTCTCTTATCAAGAATTCCTCATTTATTAAAGAAGAATATCTTGATTTGTGAGAACAACAACAACAAAAAACCTCTTCCTTATCCAGCTATTCAGTAGGACAGAATGTTTAGATCGACTCTCTTCTTCTTTTTTTAAAAAAAACATATTTTTATTTATTTTTGAGAGAAAGAGAAGGCACGAGTGGGGGAGGGGCAGAGAGAGAGGGAGACACAGAATCCAAAGCAGGCTCTGAGCTGTCAGCACAGAGCCCAGCGCCGGGGCTTGAACTTGTGAACTGCAAGATCATGACGTGAGCCGAAGTCAGTTGCTCAACCGACTGAGCCACCCAGGTGCCCCTAGACTGATTCTCTTCTCTAAGAAGTAACTTAGTTTATCCAAATGTCTAAGTGCAAGACCCTGGTGCTGCTGGAAGCACAAGAGAAAACAGTCCAGGTAGAAAGGAAAGGGGAGAGATGTTTAGGTTCCCTATTCTGTGACGAATAACATAGGGAAATGAAAGTGAACCGAGGAGAGGAAGAGCAGTGGTAGCTGAAGAAACAGCCAAGAGAATCAGGAAGAGAGATTGCAAAATCATGTCCCCTTTCGCCCCAAGTGCATTTGCACTTGCTTCTTTCTCTGCCTCTTGGTTGTTTGAAGGTACCAGGCGTGTGTTCCCACACGGCACACCCTCGACCTCTCCTGGTCACACTCTGTCATGAGTAACAACCTTGATTGCTGTGGAAACAGCAGAGAGCAGGGCTCTGGGGAGGAAGACAGTGCCTGACCCAGTGTCCACTACTTCAAGAAATGGGCATAAGGTGGCAGCACTGGTAGTGCCTGCAGGTGTTGTCGAGAGAAACTTGGCCAAGGGCCAGCTGTACTTGAGCTGCTAAATCCCAGGGAGGAGATGGGCAAAGGGAACTCTGTTAAAGGCCTCCTTATTAGGGCAGTTAGTAATGGGAAGAGAAAGGCTTCGCCTAGGGGAGCAGTGACACTCAGGAGTTCCTTACGCAGGACTGGGTGATGGGTCCCTGGGCCTGGCTCCCACACATCCATTGAAGGAATAACTTCCACTTATGAGGAAGGATTAAGATGGATTGATGAACAACATGGATGAACTCTGAGAACATGGTAAGTGAAAGAAGCCAATCACAAAAGACCATATATTGTATTGTGTTATATGAAATGTCCAGAATGAGCAAATCTGTAGAGACAGAAAGAAGATTAGTGATTGACTAGGGTTGGGGCTGGAGAGAATGGGGGTAACTGCTAAAGAGTAGGGAGTTTCATTCTGGGGTGATGAAATGTTCTAAAATTGATTGTGGTGATGGTCACACAACTCTGAGTAAGCTAAAAACCATTGAATTGTGCAGTTTAATGGGTAAATTTTAATATATCTCAATAAAGATGTTACCAAAAAACTGCCTGATGAACATTTGGTTTAAAAACAAAGAGGAAAGGTAATAATGTGAGTGCATTCTTACCATTCTCTCCCTCCTTGGTCTTAGGAACAAAGATGACTTTAGTATGGGTGAGAGGCATCCCTTTTTCTGGAATCACCCATATCTAAGACAGGGCCACTTACACTTTAATTTGCATACAAAGCCCATAAGGATCTTGTCAGAATGCAGATTATGTTTCAGGAGGTCTGAAATAGGGCCTAAGATTGTGCGTTTCTAAGAAGCTCCTAGGTGATCTTGAAACTTCTAATCTTAGAACCACATTTTGAACTGTGAGACTCTAAGACACCCAAGGAAATTTTGTTTATTGTCTGATTGGGATCAGTATATGCCAGCTCTATACCAAAGTTGAAAGACCAATGAAATAATTTTATTTTGACCTCATACTTAATAGTGGTATTAATATGTATAGTGGCATACACACATGTGCGCACACACACACAAACACCACACACGGTGATGCATCTGGTAACAGTTAATACTGGTATCTTGAAAAAGTACATTACTAAATGCACTATGGCATTTACTATCTATTTTTATTGAAAAGTCAGGACTTGGAATTTGTAAGAGAGCTAGGTTTAGAATCCTCACTCTGTCATTTACAAGAGTCATGGCCTGGATTACTTAATCTATCTGAGCTTCAGTATCTTCATTTATGTTTGGAGAAAATAATATCTAAGTGGATTTTTGTGAGCACTAGAGACTATATGGCATGCACATAGTGGTCACTCAAGAGATCACTATTATTGTCATCAAATGTGTATGAGATGTCTTTTTCACGTCTCTATCCCTCCATATTTTCTTCTAGATCCACCCTAAATCTTGAAATTTTGGTTGTGTAAGGAGACGCTTCTGTAAGATTATTTTTCTTCATCCATTTGAAGAAGGCATTGTTGTTTAGAGCTCTAGTAAAATCCATATGGAATATAATTTTTTATACATAGATTTGTGTTTTTTAAAAATTCATTCTGATATTAAGGAATTCAAAGTAGAGGCACCTGGGTGGCTCAGTCAGTTAAGCATCTGACTTCAGCTCAGGTCATGATTTTGTGGTCTGTGGGTTTGAGCCCTGCATCATGCTCTGTGCTGACAGTCAGAGCCTGGAGCCTGTCTTCAGATTCTGTGTCTTGCTCTCTCTGTGCCCCTCCCCTGCTCACGCTCTGTCTCTCAAAAATGAATAAACACTTGAAAAAAATTTTTTTAAGAAATTCAAAGTAAAAGTTCAACTATTCAATAAGGAATTGTGGCCTCCCCGATTCTTTTTTTTTTTTTTTTACAAGTTTTATTTATTTAAGTAATCTCTACACCAACATGGGGCTTGAACTCACGACCCCGAAATCAAGAATTATATCCTTTTTCAACTGAGCCAGCTAGGCACCCCAGTCTCCCTGATTCTTAAGTGTGAAGCTGAAATAAGTCTACAGCAGTGATCTCTACTTTCATTAAAAAATGTTTCAAACTGAGTTGCTTAATTTCATTTTAGGGCCTTTGTTATTTTCCTTTTCCTTTACAGGTACAGCACGCAAGTTCTTCTAATGCCCGGCCCTCGGGGAAGCCTGCCGAGAAAGGCAATTTGGAAAACCCTGTTTTGGAACAAAGCTGTTTCTTAATAGCTCCCCATGGAAGAGGGATTCCTGCTGCAAATGACATGACATCACAGGCACTCGGCCTGGACTGGAGCAAGGACTGCTGCTGCTTCCTTCTTGAGGCTCTCTGACCTTGGAGATCCGTGGCCTGCAGCCCTAGGTGAGTCTGGGTGCCTTGTTCCCCCATATTACACTTGGGCTATTCTCTGGAAGTTACAGGGATATAAGAGGCTGCCCAGTGTTTGTATTTACTTTTTTTTTTTTTTTCCATATTCTTTTTACTTTTAGGCGGACTTCATCTCCTTGGTTTTCCTGGTTTCTGGAAGAAAATGTGGCAAGCTTTGTCCCTGGTAAGCTCCTGCCATACAGCTTTCGCGAAATATGTGTCTTCCTTTTTTATATATTATAAATTTAACCTCTTGCCAACAGATTTCTATCACCGCATACTCAGCCTTACCCATATGAAGGCCTGAGCTGTATGGAGACAAGAATTTGTTTTCTTCTCTATTTGATTTTTAAATTATAGAAGACTCTAATGCTGTCAACTGGTAAGTGTTTAGAGTTTAAGGTAAACATCACTCCAACTTTTATAATGTTTAGAGCTTAAGGTAAACATCACTCCAACAGAAAACTGGTTTTGAAGATATCATTTTAAAAAATCCATCTTATAAACAATTCTCTTGAACACATATTTTCACGTTTGGAAAAGAAAACAAGAGTTTCTACCTGTTCAATGTAGCTTTAAATAATTAGGGTTTCTTCTGTTAACTGATCTTCTTTGCATCATTGCTACTTGAGGTGCTCCAAAAGACTGAGTTGGAGACAGCAATCCCCTGAAAGGAATAACCACATGCTCATGGAGTGAGGAAGTGCTAGCTGCTGGCTGGGGACTTCCCAGGTCACTAATTTTGAAACCGTCCAAACACTGATCTAAAGATCAAATTCTTGTCTTCAATAGCCAGGATCAAAAGGTTGGAAGGCTGTATTCTGTTTCCTCATCTAGCACCAGGATTATGTTGGAGAGTTGCAATTAAAAGTGGACTCTAAGACCGGCTTGTTCTTTTCTTCCTCATCTGTCCAATTAAAGACATTATTTGATTTGGTGCGTCTTAGCTATTCGTTTTGGTGGATAGTTATTTCTCTTGCTAAAAAGATCAAAGACCAGTCTAAACTCCGAGTCAGCCAGGTAGGTAGAACAGATACCGCGTCATTCTACGTAGCTGCTGTGGGAGCACTGGGTTCCGATCTATGCAGATGTCCCTGTTAGGAGCACCGTTATGTACAGGCTCCTGAGTCTTGAAAGCAGCCGTGTGGCATAAATTGTACCTTGTGGACACTTTTGGACTATTTAGTCCAAGTCCAGTTACCCGCTGTGAAAGCCTATGTGACACTGAAACAAAAACAAAACAAAAACAAAAAGAGAGAGAGAAGAAAGAAAAAGAGGGAGGAACGGGAGAAGTTATTCTAATTCACTTGTCTCGAGTTCTCACTAGGGGAAAAGAATGACTAAAATATAACCTGTATATAAAAGCATTAGCAATATTAATAATACCTTTGATAACTAGGCCAGTGATCTCAAAGTACTTTAAGCATTCATTCTTTTCTTTGTCTTTTCTCAAGGACCTATAGAATGGGTATTGCCATGTCTTAAGTTTTTCTTTATTTCTCTTTTCTTTTTCTTCGTCAACTTTCTTTGAAAATGAGGGATCCTGACCTGAGTGCTAAAAACTTATAAGTTTTGAATGAAAAAGGCCTATGTTATTTTGTAGGCATGTCTTTCCTCTTAGGTAGACATGAGCCTACAATGTACTTTATGGGAGGCGCAAAGGTAGTATATATACAATGTTGTACGTCACAGCAGAGTAACTGTCAAAGGGCCTTCCATTTGTAGTAAACTGAATGAGAATTGGTATCCAAAATCAAAACGTGGAAAATTCTAGACTGTTTTCAAGGCATCACAGTGCAGCGATAGTCATCTGCCTCATGGAGAGGCTCTGCTCTGACGCATGTGAGCATACATAGTTCATCTGATTAGATTTCGTGAGACTATTTAGGATCTTGATCATTACAGTTTATAAATGAATATAGCCATTTGGAAATCTGCCTTAAAATGGAAGTCTGGACATTTGTCTCAAATGTTGAGATAGCTCCCAAACTGTAGGCTCTTTGCCTTGAATATTAGGTAGCTTTAAAGCTTGTCTTTCCCTAGCTCATCCCTCATCCCTACTCATCCCTCCAAAGATCTCGAACAGAGTTTTCATCTGTCTTTGTAGTGCTCCATTCCTGTAAATTCCTTCTCCATGTTTTTGTTCTGTTTCACTTAGTTTGGAAAATGGCAGTGTAGAAAATGTTTGGTATAACTCTAATCCTGGCTGGCATCTGTGATCCCTTAAAAAAAATTATATATACTGTATATGTGTGTGTGTGTGTGTGTGTGTGTGTGTGTGTGTGTGTGTGTGTTCTGGGGTTGAAGTACAGAATTGAAAACCTCAAATAAAGTAGAAAACAAACGCGCCTTATTATCCAGATCCCCTCCATGTTTTTAGCTGTTTAGAAAATGTTTCTCCTGTGGTTCCTGTTAAATATTCCTCATCTTGGCATCACACACCAAAATCTAATGTCAGAGTGTGTGTGTATGTGTGTGCATGTGCAGTAGAGATGAGGGAGGGAGGTCAGATAGCATAATGTGCAATGGTGAAGAACTTACTAAATTAATTAATCTTCAATTAGCAGATCACTGAGAATATGAATCACTCGCAGGCAGTCAAAAGGTGATGTCAGTGAACGGTTATGGCTCAGCATGACTGTTCCTGTTTGTTATTTCATTTCGTCCTAGTGCTCTTGCTATCTCAAGGCTGTCCTATGGGTCACACTGTGGCACTTCAGAAATATCTACACCAAACACAGCATTAATAAGTATTTCAGGAGATAGTTAAAGGAACAAGGTGTTTAATGAAGTTTACAAATATGGCTTTGGAATCATCTTATTATTAGCGATAGTCATACTATTAATTTCTAGTTGAAAGAATAACACACTCACAAGATTTCTCAGCCTCAAGAGAAGAGCCATTTTGGTGGGAATTGGGTCAGAACAGCACATGCAACTCAAGGATTGCTGAAGAAGGGCAAGTACATAGGGTAAAGTTGATGAAAGTTCATTAGAAAGGTGAGTAGTCAAGGGGGGAAATGAGTGCCCCTGATCTATGGTATTTGGTTAAGTTTTCAAAAATGGTTTCTGTCTAACCTCTCCAGAATCAGTTACAAATTGTGCTAGTGATTGATTGATTGATTCCTCAAAATCTTCAGTAGCCCATCAGGATTACCTCCTTACCTCTAAGTTCTTTCCTTTAGAAGATCTTTTTGAAGGCTGTGTAGTATTCCAATTCTCCTATGATCCCATTTTAGGAACACTGGCTGCTAGTTCATAAAAAACCAGAGAGTAGGTGCAGAGTCAACTGTAATACTTCTTTCCTAAAATACTTTGGACTTCCAGCTTTAGCTGGTTAAAGGGGAAAACACAACATCAGCCATAAACGCCAGTTTTTGCTGGACAGAGTGTCCATATTTTTAGGTAGCTGTGGTTGATTGGGGGGAAAAATGAGTTCTTTGTTCCGAGGTCAAAAGGGACCTCACAGTTAAAAAAAAATGTTATCATCCATATCCTGGTCTTGGTGTTTGGGGCAAAAATAGTGCCTAATGTTGTATGGCGTTGTGTATTCGTTTGTTTAAGTGTATTTTTTTGTGGATGGGCTTTATGAATGAAAATACATTGTAGTAGAGAGGATTGTGTGTACGGGTGTGTGCGCTGGTGGGGTCAGTGCTGTTTTTCAATGGCGTGTCAGATAGGCTCAATGAAGTGTGTTGGGTTATTTCTCCTTTGTCTCCTATTCTCTCCCTCCACAGTGAGGCCGGAACAACGACACACTTATACACAGGTTTCCAATAGCATCTTTGGAGAGGTAGGCCAATGAGAACCAATCTGGTGGTCCCCACCCTCCAGCCCCTCTGGTGGCTTCTGAATCCAATGCTGTTAAATTTCGGGGCAGAAAGTGATCATTTGGAAAAGTGCCAAAGCCCACTGCAATTTTTCCTGGTGGCTTTCCGTTGGCGTTGTTGTTAAGTCACACATTTCACTGGAGTGCCACCACACTCCAGCTACTGTATTCCACGGCCCACTTTTTTTGTTTGGTCAACTTTTCTTTTAGCTTTGGAAGAAGCCATTTTCTTTCTGTAGGGAGGATAGTTGAGTTTAAATTCTATTAAAGCTAGTCAGAATGCTTTCCCTTAGGGGCCATTCACTTCCTGTCTTGTGCCTAATAGGTTCCTTTGGATTTTCTTTGATTCTTACATAAAAACCCTGGGATAATCATGCCGGAGTATTCTCCTGAGGCGGCTGTGTTACAGAGAACAGGCAGCACATTTGCTGTTTTAGCCTCTCATCCTGTTTTACAGGACTGCACGCCTGCTTCCCTCCATTTTGTTAGTGCTCATAGTTTTTCCTTCTCTTTCTCACTCTTCTATTTAACTCGTGTTGGAGCGAAAGACTCCATTCCGGATCCATTCCAGAATTGCAACAAGAAACTTCCCCTCTCTCTTTTTCCTATCTCAGTAAAATGGCAGTGAAGAAAGCTTTCTGCAATAAGGCTGAAAGAAATACCCACCTGGAATATTTTATTTTCCTTCTGATTTTCTCCTCCACCTTCAGCTTTTGAGAATTTTCCTTACAACCATTTTACATGTGTGAAATTTTCCTAGATTTCTTTTATGGTAAAGCAAAACAAAAGCAGCCTACATTGGTTTCATATGGAAAGTCAAAGATAGCCAACTTTTCCTGTTCCTGAGCAATTGCCGTCAATATTAAGATTGCTGACCTTATCTTTCCTTGGTAATATTGTTGGTACTTAGCTTTCCAAATCAAAAAACAGCTCAGTATAGTAAGTACCAAATACAACATCTTGAAGTTTCTCTTCTGGTGGACTGTAAAGTAGCTTTCAAGCTTCTCTGCAAGTAGGCTTTTCATATACTATTTTTTGTTATCAGTTGGTAAATACAAACCTTCAGTGAGGCTCAGCAGAAATGTCCAAATTCCTGATCTGCCCAGCGGTTTTATAAAACTCCAGTTCAGGTATGTTTGTTTGCCTTTAAAAGATTGTTAGTAGTTTTGCTCTTTCTTCTCTGAAGAAATAGTCGGCAAACTCACCAATGCAATTGGTGGATAAGGAAAATGTACATGTTAGAGTATGAGAGTTGATACCTATTTCCTCATGTTAGATTGAACCTGGGTGTTAAGTTTTGTTTGAAATCTACCACAAACCAGACCAACGTGGATCTTTATTTTATTTCTCTTTTTAGTTTTTGGTGAGGTCATGGTGAGGATTATTCTCATTTTATACTGGTACACCAAGAACAAAAACCTTTACTCTTCTGGTGGGAAAAAACAAAAGCCTCATTTAGAAATTAACATTTCTCAAAAGGTGTTCCTTATTATTCTAAATGTAAATTCCTCCGAATTGTTTTAAAATCTTGAGATGAGTGGAAGAAGCCATCTACACCAGCAGCTGGTGAGCGCCCGCCAAGCTCGATGCCTGCGGCGTTGCTGCTTTCGGATCCCAGGTGCCCGGCAGCCACAATTTTACCGCTAAGAGCTGTTGAGCGCCATTTAGACTCCATTCCATTTTTCTCCGTGGCGATCCAGTTCGTAACTTACAGCTCCCGTCTGGGAGCCGGTAATATAATGAATTGCCTTGACTCTCGCTTCAATCCACTTTCCTCGCTTAATATGCAGCCCAAAGTTTTGCTGCTCGCTGTCAGATGGTAGTGCTAGACTTTCACACTGCTCCCAAAGCCTCCGCTGGGGCTGTTTCTGAACACCGACTTACAAACTTTAAGAAGCAGGCGGCTCCAGACGGAAATCCACGCCAGGATTTGAACTCTGCTTCTGGCTTCCGTCAACTGACATAGTTGCCCTTTTGCTCAAACTCGCAGCTCCAGTTCGCACTCGGGAGAGCTCCGCTGGGTGTCTGATACCTTGCCGCGGCGGCGACGCGTGCGAGGGCCACCACCCGGCGCTCCTCCGAGTCCCCGCGCCTGATTCAGAAACGAGGCAAACCCTCACTGGGGTCCTAAGGCTTAAAACGTCTTCCCCCAAAAGGCGTGGGGAAGGGAAGGAGCCGAGACGGATCTTTTGTTTGTTTGTTGAGTTTTGTATTTCGCACACTTAGGGGAAGCGAATTTCGAGAAAGGAAGGGCCGTCCTCCCTGCAAACGTTTTTCCCTCTCTTAACAAACCCTCCAGGCCTCGGTTCCACATTTTGCAGTTGACTGCGTGGATTTTAATAGGTTGTTCTCTTATTCTCGGGCCCAATCCATGCACACTGTACAAGCCAGATAAAATGGGAACACATCCTCTGCCATTTGCAGTCGGTGTGTCCTGGCAGCCCTGCCCCCCTCCTTGGCTGCCACAGCCGCCCGAGTTACAGCCGCGCACCGAAACTCCGCCTGATCCTCTGAGCGGGAGATCCAGTCCGCGTTTGCCGGGTGCTTTGCGGTCGGGAATGGTGATAAGAACTCTCTTGTGAGGGAGCGAGCAAGACTTTAGTCCGGTTTCCATGTCAACGATTCAGTCCATATTTGCCATCAGGCTGTTGGTGGCAGAGGCGCTTTCGTGAGGGTAGCGCTGTCCTAGTCCTAGTTCTCCAATCTGCGCCGGGATTCCTGAGCTGCCTGGGTGTGGGGTTAAAGCACTGGGGCCGTGTGTGTGTGTGTGTGGGGGGGGGGAACTCCACGGGGAGAACCCGCAGCCCCAAACCTGGGTCTTGGAGCTCCAGCCAGCCACGTGCCCAGCTCCTCCCCTCCCCCCCCTTTCCCGCTGCCATTGCCCCTAGGGAAAGCTGATGGGCCAGTTTCTAAGAAAGTTCCCTTCAACTCGGCAGTCCCTGGGATAGTGGTGTGGGGCTCTAAAGGTAAGGGTGGAAGAGGACCCTAAAGGATTTGAGATTTTTTTTTTTTTTTTAAGCGGGAATGGAGAAATCCCACATTACCTCCTCCAGCCCAGGTGGATAGATTTTTGTGCCCTTTACCTTATGGCTAGAAAAAAAAAATGGTGGCTGTTTGCAAAACAGTGTGCTCACGCGTAGGAAAGGGCTTTTGGCACTTTGCAAATTTCACAGCCATTGAAAAAAGGGGATGAGGGCTTTCTCTGGAGGCAAATCCATTCTGGCTTCCAGGCTTCCCATTACAGTCCAGCTCTGAGGAAAATGGCAGGGTAATTGCATGTAAAAACTCCTCATTTGTGTGCAGGACTCAGGACTGTTTGCCAGCTCAGAAGCAGTTGATTAAATAGCCAAGCTCCATTTATGAGGCAGCCTATAATTTGGTTTCTAGGACCTAATGCACTGGGAGAGTAGTTGCCCCTGAGGACTGTGAGCAAAACCAGGGCACCGGCCCATTCCAGTCCATCTGATCCTGGTAGTCCGTTTGGTTCTTGGCTTGAGAGGAAAAAAACCCCACCACCACTCTTAGGTTAACAGGAAGGGGTTTTTGTTTTTGCCTTTTTAGTGTCAGATCATATTAAGTTGTTTTGAGAGTAGGAATGGCTTCGGGTTTTGGAATTATTCACAGTGACCAGTGGCAGGGCCAGAACTTGTCCAAGGGGCCCGCAGGATCTGCCAGTTCCAAGATAATGGCTCTGTGGCTACGAAGTCTCCATTTATAAAATCTGAGGGGGGAAAGAGGCCCTGGTGCTTAGTGACTACACTGGCCTGGGCCTCTCCCAAGGCAGAGTTGGGCCTGGTGAGGAGCTGGAATCCCCTCTGGCTTTTGTAGCCTGTCACGTCAGAGCATTCCAAGTCAGCTTGAGGAGGAAAAGGCAGCTTGCGGCTGCGATGTGGTAGGGCCTGTAGATTTAGAGTTTTCTATGTATGCCTCTAGCTCAACTGGCACCTCTTGGAATATAATGGTAAACTCTGATGAATCTTTACACTGGAGGATAGAAAATAAATTTGGTTACATCCATTAAAAAAAAAGTAGTGTTTATTTTTGAGAGGGGGGAGGGGCAGAAAGGGAGAAACAGTACTTGAAGCAGGCTCCAGGCTCTGCCTTGTTACCACAAAGCCGGACACCGGACTGGAACCCGCGAACTGCGAGATCATGACCTGACCCAAAGTCGGATACTTAACTGACTAAGCCACCAGGGTGCTCCTGGTGACATCCATTTTCTAAGTGACTTGTTAGTCTGCCACTTTTCTCTCTTTAAGGAGAAAATGGTTTTCCTCAGTGTGGCCATCCCTCTTCTGCAGAGCCTCTTCTGTGGTATGTTCCCCAGTTTTACAGGTATTGTGCCTGGAGACTGGGGCTATTGGTCATTGTGGGCTAAGTTCCCTTAGGAGGAACAGATTGGGCTTCCGTTCTCCTGCTAGAAGGCTGTCCTATGCCCCCAAAGTAGCTCCAGTGGTTATCACTTTATGTTAGTGCTCAGATGACCTAAGGCTGAGATGATCAGCTTGGTCTCAAACCCATTCTTATATTCTGAGGAGTCCATTGTTGTATACGATGATCAACTTGATCACCTTTTTTTCTTCTTCTTCTTCAAAGCTAAGTACACGGGCAGCTTTGGGCACTTTGCTGCTTTTAAAAATTACCCTCCCCTGCCTCCTGACTGACAGGGCAGTCCCCTCCCCTGTGTCTTACAATTCTAGAAAATGGGAATAGTCGCACCTCATGCCCCCAGGGCCTCATGAAGCCCGGCTAGAGAGGGCCGGAAAGTGGGAAAACGGAAAGTCTGAACAAATGATCTGTCATTCCGTAGGGCTTGCACAGGGTGTAAAATGTTAGGCCCTTGCTCGCTCACTCGGCTGGGTCTTTAAGAGCGGGTTTGTAAAAGGCTTTGAAGAATAAAAGTGCTGTAGAGGTGCTAAGTAGCAGCCAAGAGACCAGGACCGCTGCCAGAGGGTCAGGCCTGGGCCGAGGCGGCCGCGGTCTCGGGCTCAGGCCAATTTTGCAGCCGCGAGTAAAGTTCACGCTGCCCGCTCCCCTCGGCACGGCCCGGAGGGGACCGACCCGGATAGGAAGGAACGCCAGGAGGGAGGCGGCGCAGGCTCCGGAGAGGCGCGGGCTCCGGGCCGGGTTTTCCCCGAAGCCTTCGGCGGCGGCGCTGCCGAGCGAAAGCGGCAGAGGGCCTGCCGCCGCCGCGGCTTGTTCTCTCCCCTCCTCCTTTGTGAGGGGAAGGGAGCGAGTCCGTTCCGTGGCCTGGGCCCGCTCCGCGCTCCGGTCCGGGTTTGCCAGGCGGCCGCGACGGCGCTGGGTAAAATGGCAGTGCTGAGCCTCGTGTCGGAGTGAGGGGGACTCGGAGGAGAGTGGGGCGCTCTAGCCGCTCAGTCCGGCCGCCCGCCCGCTCGCTCGCCCGCTGCCGCGCAGCAGCCTCGGCTCGCGCCGCGGCCGGGGAGGGGAGGCAGGGCGCCCGGCCCAGCCCGCGCTCCGACTCTGCCTGCCGGCGCTCGGGCTGCTGCCGCGCGCCCTCCAGCCCGCCCGTCCCGGGTCCCCCTCCCCCCGCTCCCTCCCTCCCTCCCCGCCCCCTCCCCCTCGCCTCCCTCCCTCCCTCCCTCCTCCTTTCTCCGGCAGCAGAAAGCGGAGAGTCACAGCGGGGCCAGGCCCTGGGGAGCGGAGCCTCCACCGCCCCCCTCATTCCCAGGCAAGGGCTTGGGGGGAATGAGCCGGGAGAGCCGGGTCCCGAGCCTACAGAGCCGGGAGCAGCTGAGCCGCCGGCGCCTCGGCCGCCGCCGCCTCCTCCTCCTCCGCCGCCGCCAGCCCGGAGCCTGAGCCGGCGGGGCGGGGGGGAGAGGAGCGAGCGAGCGAGCGCCGCGCAGCAGCGGAGCCCCGCGAGGCCCGCCCGGGCGGGTGGGGAGGGCAGCCCGGGGGACTCGGCCCCGGGGCGGGGTGGGAGGGGGGGAGAAGACGAAGACAGGGCCGGGTCTCTCCGCGGACGAGACAGCGGGGATCATGGCCGCGCAGGTCGCCCCCGCCGCCGCCAGCAGCCTGGGCAACCCGCCGCCGCCGCCCTCGGAGCTGAAGAAAGCGGAGCAGCAGCAGCGGGAGGAGGCGGGGGGCGAGGCGGCGGCGGCGGCAGCGGCCGAGCGCGGGGAAATGAAGGCAGCCGCCGGGCAGGAAAGCGAGGGCCCCGCCGTGGGGCCGCCGCAGCCGCTGGGAAAGGAGCTGCAGGATGGGGCCGAGAGCAATGGGGGTGGCGGCGGCGGCGGAGCCGGCGCCGGCGGCGGGCCCGGCGCGGAGCCGGACCTGAAGAACTCGAACGGGAACGCGGGCCCTAGGCCCGCCCTGAACAATAACCTCACGGAGCCGCCCGGCGGCGGCGGCGGCGGCAGCAGCGATGGGGTGGGGGCGCCTCCTCACTCAGCCGCGGCCGCCTTGCCGCCCCCAGCCTACGGCTTCGGGCAACCCTACGGCCGGAGCCCGTCTGCCGTCGCCGCCGCGGCGGCCGCCGTCTTCCACCAACAACATGGCGGACAACAAAGCCCTGGCCTGGCAGCGCTGCAGAGCGGCGGCGGCGGCGGGGGCCTGGAGCCCTACGCGGGGCCCCAGCAGAACTCGCACGACCACGGCTTCCCCAACCACCAGTACAACTCCTACTACCCCAACCGCAGCGCCTACCCCCCGCCCCCCCAGGCCTACGCGCTGAGCTCCCCGAGAGGTGGCACTCCGGGCTCCGGCGCGGCGGCGGCCGCAGGCTCCAAGCCGCCTCCCTCCTCCAGCGCCTCCGCCTCCTCGTCGTCTTCGTCCTTCGCTCAGCAGCGCTTCGGGGCCATGGGGGGAGGCGGCCCCTCAGCGGCCGGCGGGGGAACCCCCCAGCCCACCGCCACCCCCACCCTCAACCAACTGCTCACGTCGCCCAGCTCGGCCCGGGGCTACCAGGGCTACCCCGGGGGCGACTACGGCGGCGGGCCCCAGGACGGGGGCGCAGGCAAGGGCCCGGCGGACATGGCCTCGCAGTGCTGGGGGGCTGCGGCGGCAGCAGCGGCGGCGGCGGCAGCCGCCTCGGGAGGGGCCCAACAAAGGAGCCACCACGCGCCCATGAGCCCCGGGAGCAGCGGCGGCGGGGGGCAGCCGCTCGCCCGGACCCCGCAGGTACACAGCTAAGTGGGGAGGGGGCTGGGGCGAGCGGGGTCCTGGGAGTGGGTGGCGGCCGTGGGGAGCAGGCCACAGCCTTGGGATACCCCCAGTCCGGGGCCCCCACTGCTGGGGAGCTGCCATTGTCTGGCTCTTCTCTTAAAATGGCTGCCTGTCTGCCTTCCTCTCCTTCCCTCCTTCAGCCTTTGTGTGGGGCTTTCCCTGAGGTGTTTGATCCCCTTCTCCCTCCCTCCTGGCCCCCTCGAACTCCGGGGGTCTTCAAGGGGGTGTGGGGCAGAATGTGAGGGGAAGGGCCTGGCCGGGGTTGAGGGGGGTGCTGGGGGCTCGAGTTAGAGGTGTGCGGTGTTAAAAGCTCGGGAGTTGAGTGAACAATTCTTTCCTCACCTGCCGCCCCTCTCTGCCCGCTCTCCTGTCTTTCTCTAGGCCGTTCCCCATCTGTGCTTTCAAGGAGGGGCCCCTCGGGTTCGGGGGTACCTCGAGGGAGGGCAGGGGCCTGCTTGGGGGCAGTTAGAGGCCGGCTGCGGTTCACCCAGGGCAGCCTGGGCCGTCTCCTGTCTTAGTCTCCGTCGGCCCAGTGGCCTGGGCTTCTCCCTGGAAGTGCTGGTAAACAGCTGAGTGATTGGAGTAGTAAGTGCAGATTGCTTTGGTTTGGGATTTGAATTATGGAGGTAAAATCCTTCTGTCAAAGCCAGGAGACAGTTGGTCTTAGGTTGACATCCTATCTGTGATCTGATTGGCTCCCCATCTCCTGCTCTTGGCCATTTATAATTGCCTCTGATGTAATGGTACAACAATCCTGATGAGCTCATAAACTTTTACACTCTGCTTTTCTGCCAGTGATAACCCAAACCATCGCTGCCACTATCTGCCTTTTATTCCAGAGCTGAAATTGGCTGTGACCTTGAGGAGGGAGGTTTAAGCAGCAATACTGTATCAGCAGGAGCAGAGCCCCAGACAGGCTGCCCTTGTTACATTGTGCCGAAACAAAAGAGGAGGCAGTGGCATTTTGCTTGTACCTTGGATTTATTTTGCTTGTTATGTTTTATGCAGCCTGAAATAGATTCTGTGTTGTCAGAACAGTAGCTGAGTTTTTCTCTACAATGGGTTTGCTGTTTGTTTTGGTTTTGTGACTTTCCTGATGGTATAAATGACTTCTTTGATGGCTCTGAAGATGCATTTGTCTTGAGTAATTTTGACCCTGTTCGCTTTGCAGAATTGAAATTATTTTACTGGAGTTTTTATTGAGTGACAAATGTGGGATCTTTATGGGAGGGGGTAGGAGAAAAACTTTTATTTATTTTCTTGTTGAGAACTGGAAGCTTTCTCAGAATTTCATATTAGGTTCAAGTGTTCTGTTTTAAGGAAGACTGGCCTCATTTTTTGTTTACATGTTGAGTCTTGTTAACACTTTTTTTTGTTAATTGAACTTTGGGAGAGCAGCTCAATTTAAAGAGAAGCCGAAGTCTTTCATGATCTTGCGAGGGACTCCCTCCTAACGGCCTGGTTTGGTGAAATTTATCATTTGTTCCTGAAATATCAAAAAGGCTAGTTTTCTATTTTGTCCTCTGTTATTTTAGAGCTTTGGAATAAAGGTAGATTGTATTTTTTTTTCTTTGCATTTAAAGGTGTGTTCCATTCCCCCTCCCTACAAGATAATAAAGATACCGCCATAATGATACTTGATATTTGCTTAGAAATGACAACTTTAAGGTACATTTTTATTCATTGTATTTCATTTTAATTTTGCTCTTCGTACTTCTTCATGTTCTGTCTCAGTGCTTTCGTCAGGAGTCCTGTATCTTTGAAAAGAGGGGAAAAGCTCCTTTCATGCCCCCCACCCCCACCCCAGCAGTACCCAGTTGTACCTTCCTGCTAGGAGCTTTTGTTCAGTGATTGTGTTCCTTCCTCATCCTAGAACTGCTTTTCTCTTTTATTGAGGTAGGAATTTTGAAAATAGTTGTGTTAAATGGCAGGTTTAGAACTCTGTGCCTTGACTCCACATTGTCCATAATGTTCCGTGTTTGGAACATTCTGGGGGAATTTTAATTTAATCTCTAGTGTCTAGAGAATGAGTTTTGTCTAGAAAAGAGAACATTCTCTTGTTTCTGGACAAGAGACATGTAACATCTCTCCCCTTGAGGGGAGGGGGGGCTGAGCCATTTACCTTTCTTAAACTATTAGAGGAATAAATTTGGGGTAAGTCAAGGTTCATTTAAAAGCAAAAATTAAAGTTGAAAAATAATTTGTTCCCCTGTGCTACCTGAAAAAAATTAAAGTTGAAACATAATATTCAAGCGAACGCTGTTTTTTTGGGAGATATAAAACCAGTTTTTGCCATATAGTGATATTCAGTCGTTAAATGGGTGTTTGAGCACTTTCTCTGTGTTAGGTACTATGCTCTGTGCGGAGTAAATGGTAGGAAAGTAGATATAGTCACTGTTTGGAAGTTTGTGCTGCCTTTGGGTGAATTTTTGGATTCACTTTTAACGTCACCATTCCTAGTACTTCATACAACGTAGATTCCTGTTCAGTTTCATTCCAATTGCCCTGATGCCCGGAGGATGGACTGGTGAGCACATTCACTTGTGGAAGAGACAGTACAACTTCCAGTTCTGTGGTAGTCTCTATGAGGGATGTAGGTGGATAGATTTTGATATGAATTTCTCTTTGCTGCTTAAGGATAAACCTCTTATCAGACCATGATGTCTTATTCGTAAGCATTCTTAAATAATAGGGTCTTGCTCTGTCCCATTCTTTCCCTAACTGAATCTTGGATTAAGACTGTTTTGCAGAGAATTGATTGACACAGCTAAGGTTGTAATGTTCTCATTTGACTCTGCCTTTATGAAATAAAGATTAGCTGAGTGTTTGTATTGTGGCTCTGTCTTTTTCACAGGAGCTAGAAGATCCCAGCAGGCAAGCGTTCCCTTTATTGCTTTCCATAAGTAATACTGTGTCTCAAGGTGCTGAATCCTGCTACTGATGAGATACTTTTTAGTCACCTATGCACTTGAACCTCATGTAAAGCTTTTTATTGGGGATGCTTTTACCTCTGGTACCTTGAGAGTAGTATCAGCTCATCAAAGTAAAAAATGAAATAGAGTTATGTAGTCCAGGATCAAGACGGATTTGATTGTAGAAGCTTGGCTGTTCTTGCTATGGAAATATCAAATGATATTTCCAACTCCTGGGAAACAAATACAGGCATCTTGGGCTTATTGTGGGAATGCCTACTGACAGAAGTTCTGGGCTGGCTAAAATACAGGACTCTTGGAGCTCTCTCAAGTAGGAGGGACCCGGAAAACCACACTGAGACGGCACTTCGTGTGAGGGCTTCATGTTTCTCTACTGTCCATGAGGGAACTAGGGGTGATGGAGGTTGGGATGGTGGCAGGAGAAGAGAAAGCATTAGGACCAAGGTTGGCTTCTTTGTGTTGGGCCCTGCGAGGACTTTTTAAGGTTCCCTCCTTTGTGTGTGACAGAGAGTAACCAGTAACCATGACAAGTGGCACCTGCTGTAATAAGATGTCTTGGATTGCATTAAACATTCATCTGTTGGATTGACTCCTATAGGGTGTGATGTCTGCAGTAGGCTTAGCAACGAAGTTAGTGGACTTTTTTAAAAATTGGAAATAGGCTAACAAGGTAATGATCAGGGCCCTTTCCAATCCTCTCCCCACCCCCTACCCCTACCCGCCAGGTTGTATTGATTGGATTGGAAAGGGCCCAAATCCCAAAATTCTAGAAGCAACCGAACCAAGCAAATATATGGTTAAACTATGGTCTTCAAAATAAATTGGCATTGAATAGTTCTTTCCTTCCAGTGAGCCGGATACCTTAGTCTCTAAAATGGAGTCCTAATTCCTATGGCTTTTATCTCTGGGTTTCTCCTTGTTCACATTGGTCATTATTATTATTGATGCCCACTGAGTTTTGTGTGACATAGTGGTGAGGAGTTAAGGAGCACAGGACTCCGGAGGAAGAGGCTTTTTTGGTTCCACCTGCAGATCTAGATTAAACTGTGTGATTTGGGCCAAGCCACTGACCTTGGTTTTATTTTCTCTTCATCACTAAAGTGAAGTTGGTGGACTGCATGGCCTTCTTCCTTTCTGATGCTACACATTGGGCTGTGCTTCCATACCTAACTTGTTCTGAGGCCAGTTTCTGCCTGGACATTTACCGGTAGGGGTCTTGAGACCATCGTTCTTCCCTTGGGCTCGAAGAACTCAAGGCTCTTTTCTCTTGAGGATTTTTAGGAACAAGCTCTGAACAGTTGGGTTCCACAATGGTCTGCGGCCCTTTACAGAAAAAGCCTTACCAGACTATTTTGCTTTGAAACTCTTTGTTTGTCATTAGTCATTCCACCTGGCTGGTGGTTTTAAAACACTAAACATTAATTGAAAAATTGGGCAGACTTCATTGAAGCAAGACTTGAATAGTTGCTTCAAAATCTCTAAGAGGGGATTTTGGGAGTAGATTTGGGGTGGGGTAGGGAGTGAATATTCATAACATTAACACTCTGCTTCTCTTGGGGGGATAGGAAGGTAGGGAGAGGTAGAATTAAGTTCTCCAGACTCTTCAGTGTTTGGGCAGGTCTAGGTCTGGTTTGGGCAGTTGGTTGTAATCTGAGTGCCTGAACTTGCCCTGTAAGTTTTGCTGAGAGAGGAGCAAAAGTTCCTGAGACTGGAGCAGGAAAAGCTAAGCATTGCAGGGTCAATTTCATAGGCCTGTTGCCTTTTCTCATCTCCTTGGGTTTTTTTTTTGTTTTTGTTTTTTTTTAAGCTATGTGATGTGATTTGCAAGTGGTCCTGGAAATGCTGTTCTTTTCTCTTCTCCAGCACACCTGAATTTCCATTCTTTCTCCTCCTGGCTTGATAGTTTAGAAGTGTAATTTAGGCATCTTAGAGGTATGCTAGGAGGAAGAAACTTCCCTTTATAAAAGAGGGAAAAGGGAGAGGAAAAGGTGTTTGATAATTCTCTGCTTGACACAGCAGCTCCTTCCTCTCTGAAGGAACCAAATGTTTCAGAGCTTTGTGTAAATACTTGCTGAGCTGTCAATATGTACCCAGGAGGTTTCTGTAGTAAGATGTAAACGGCTCTATAGAATGTTTGACAGGCAAATTAATAAACAGTTTTCAAGCAAAGATAATGCTAGTCTGTTCTCATGTGGTGGAATAAAATAACTTTGGAGGAAAAGAAATGTGGATAGGGGAGAGGGTAGTACTGGGGGTGTGGGGACGTGGAAGGAGATTAGGAGAGATGATCTAAAAGAGATTGGAGGTGAAAAGATGCTAGTCTGCAAGAGAAGCCTCCATGGTCCTGGGTCTAGGCTTCCTTCAGGGCACACGGAGCCCTGTTCAAAATGGATTGCAGTTTGAGAGTGAAAATAAACAGAAGTCTGGGAAGAAGATTCTAAGTTTCAATAGTGAGGTAAGTGTACTCCAAAAGCTTGGTTTTATGAGACTTTGAGTTTTAAAGCCTTGTTCTTTTGGAAAGGTTTTGTAGTTTGGTGAGATGTTTTTAGGGTTGGGTTTGCATTTTTGGAATACCAGAAAGGAGAAAAAAAGATACTGCAACTTCAGCGTCGTACTCAGCCTCTGTCTTGCTGTGGCTCTCAGGATTATAAGCCCACTTTAAGGGCTGCGTTTATTTGTATAGTTTTTACTGGACTTCATGCATATAGTTTTTACTCTGCATCATACATCTGTATGTTAAAATTAACACTCCCAAGTTCCTGGGTTAGTCCAAAGTCCAAATGTTTGGGGACTCAACTAAATCCTGTCTGAAAGGTTATATGGATAGATTCAATCTTTGTTTTTGAAATTGCCATTTTAGGATTAAAAATATTTCTGAGTTCCTGCAGTGAAACATTCTTTTGTGGAGGAAGAAATATTTTAGAAGTATTTTAGCTGTGTGCCTGTGGTACTCTGGTTTGGTCGCCTTGTGAGATAACCAGATTCATCTTTTAAAAAGCTCTTTTTAAACAAAAGCCATTGACTGATACCAGTTTTCTTCACAAGAAGTGTCTTTAATGTTTATTTTTGAGAGAAAGAGAGAGACAGAGTGAGAGTTGGGGAGGTGCAGAGACACAGAACCCGAGGCAGGCTCCAGGCTCTGAGCTGGCAGCACAGAGCCCAATGTGGCCGTTGAACCTACAAACAGTGAGACCAAGACCTGAGCCGAAGTCGGATGCTTAACTGACTGAGCCACCCAGGCGCTCCAAGAAGTGTTTTTATAGATCAGAATCCTGAAAGTGTCTTTGACTTAGCATAGTAGTAGGGAATATGAATGTCATTATGGCCCTGACCATAATTTTTAAGTTCCACTAATTTACCAAAGGCTGTCAGCTTGTTTTAAAACAAAATTCAAAAACTTGGGTTGACACTGACAGTGGTTGCCCAGGCCTTTCTCAGTGTGGTGGGAAGGATGTTAGAACATCAGGATCATTGCTGAGAGTATAATTCTAGCTCGGGGGATTTGGAGATTCAGATGGTAGTACGAAGTAGCCCTATGTGAACACATCAGTTAGAAATTAGGGACTTAAAAGAGACAATATCTGCTTCAGAGGAATTTAGTTTTCTTGGTGAAGCATGCTTCTGTGCGTACATCTGGAAAACTTGCAAAGCAGGGTTTTATAAATGAGTATAGACCAACCTAAGTGTATGGGCTGAAGGAATTCCAGAATAAGGAGCAGTCAGAGTTGGGCAAGGTTAGCCTGGGACAGCTTTTCAGAGGCAGTGATTGTGAAGCTTAATGTTCAAGAGGGGGAAAGTTAAAATATTAATTTGCTTTTTTATACTGCCACTCTGAGTTCCATGGGCTTTATCGAATCCAAACTACACAACCCCCTCCAGACCTGTACTTGTCTCGTTCTAGTGACTTGGAGAACTTGGACTGTAACTGTAAAATTCCGTGAGAGTGGTTCCAGGGCCTTAGTGGTTCTTGTGGTTACGTGGGGCCTTTAGTACAACCTGCCAAGTTCTTGGGCAGTTCAGGGGCTCTTTTGTAGTAATTTTGGGTTTGAAAGGTTGTTACCTTCAGAGTTGTGTGCCCTGGACAACTCTGCAGTGACAGTGGTTCAACTTTGGTTGGAGATCCTGGGGTAGTTCCCCCCCGCCCCCCGCCTTTATTTTCCCTTTTTTTGGTGAGGTTGAGTGGTTGTTTGTTTTTTTTTTTTTTAAGCAAAACAAGAGCCATGAAGTACCTGTCCAGAACTTAGGCTGCTGCTATTTCTGAAGCATTGGGAGCTGTGCTGAAGCGGAGTTGCTTGGATGAGACCTTCTATTGAGGGTTGATGGGTGGGTAAGCCTGCATGTATGCAGTTTACCCATCTGTTCACAGAAATGGCCTTTAATATTGTTTTTGACTAGGTTGACTGTGGCCAAGAAGCTCATAAACGCTGCAAACACATGCTTATTCCTTATGGGAGCCTCTAAACTGTAGTGATTTTGGTTTCTCTTTACCTGCTGGTCCATGTGTGATTGGAACACACATGATTTCTGGCACTTTTCAAGGGCTGTAAGTGGGTGCTTAACAGCTGAAGATGCGTGGAGAGTCCAGTGCCAGGCTGCTACAGGGCTTTCCTGTAAGAGGAAAGAGAAGAGACAGGTAACCTGAAAGAAAGGACAGGTTATACTGTTCCAGAAGACAAGTACAGAGTGGAGTCTTGAATACAGATTCTAGTTTAGAAAATATTCTGGCATTTGGCAAAATGAGTTTCCAGTAACTCAGAATTGGGGCACAGTGGTTCATCTGCCATGGATAGCTGGTTGAGTAGGGGCTTGAGATGAACTCTTAGTGTATCCGGGTTTTAGAGGAATCCCAGTTAGGGTGAATGTGGACTTAACTACCTTGAGTATTCTTCCCTGAAATTGTTTCTCCCTGCCCCCCATTCAAATGGATGGAATTAGTTTTTGTTGAATGTAAAAGGACATCTGAGTGAACTTTTCATCTGTTTTTGTTAGTCATTTATGCATACTCGAAGATAGTCTTGGGACAAGTTGAGTCTTT
This sequence comes from Proteles cristata cristata, assembly GCA_017311185.1. Taxonomy (NCBI): domain Eukaryota; kingdom Metazoa; phylum Chordata; class Mammalia; order Carnivora; family Hyaenidae; genus Proteles; species Proteles cristata. The sequence continues at coordinate 445,715 of JAESUZ010000634.1, forward strand.
ATTTCCCAGTGGCTTCTGCATTTTCTAAGAGTGTACTGCAATGAGCAGTCTAATGCCAAGAATGCATTCCAACATGCTGCAGAGTAAGAAATTTGATCCCTAAAATGTTGACTTAGTGTTGGTTATGGTACATATTAGAAATCACCCAGTAATCCAGGACAGATTTTTGTCGCCCTCCAGGAAGTTAATGTTGATATGAAATACTAAGGGGCTTGGGGCACCAGGGCTCTGCGGGCCCAGAGTGCTGCTTAAATTGCCACCCATATGAGGAGGAAATGTGCCATGTGCTTTTTTTCCTCTTCTACATTTGGGCTTCCTTATGGCTTCGTTGCTTCTGGGTTCCCAAGTCTGCAATGTTAGATATTAGACTCCCTCCTCCCTTGGCACGGGCACATTCATGATTTTCTGTGGCTCATCACCAGCAGCCAAGATTTCTGTATGCTTCTTCCCTCTTAAACTTGTTAGCTTTCAGCTTGCTTGTTTACAGACATCTCTGTTATAAGGAACTCCCTGCTCGAAATCTAGCATCAGCATGACTGCAGCAGGGGAATTGAGGGGTTGGTGTGATATGCAGTCATTTAAAAGCCCATTTGCTGTGTACTTGGTGGTTTTTTTTTTTTTGTTTTGTTTTTTGTCCCGTTTCCCTTGAGGTCACAACTTGCTTGCTGGGCATGAGTGCATTTGGGTCCAGCTGTTTATTCTCAACTGACTTATGCCGGTGTACTTTAAGAAAAGTGTGAGTTCAGCCACGTGGTAGATGATTAAAGTGCATGGCACTTCCTTTTAGAGGAAACAAGTATGTCTTTGGGCTCTTCTTGCACAGTGATTTCCCCCTCTCTCTGGGTGGACCTTATTATGGCTTTCTCTTCTCCTTAGAGAACAAGTCACCTGAGCAGAAATGCTGGGAATTAGTTGCTGTTTGTTACTGTGTCTTGCCGAGTGCGTACAGATGGCTTTCTATCTTTATTCCTCTGTTCCTAAGGTGGTGGAGTTCTTGGGTTGCTCCACCCGTGGTGTAGACTTCTAACTTTTTTTTTATCTGTTTAGGAATCTGGCTGCCAAAGATAACTCTATTGTAAAGGATTTGGGGAACAGTTCTGTAGGTAGTTTATCCATACCTTTGTCCTGGGCCACGGATAGGCTGAGAACCTCACTGAGATCCAAATTTTCAAGTGATGGCACGTTGAGGGTGGGTATGAATGATAGCAACCATGCAATTGAACGCTTACAATGTGCCAGGCTCCGTGCTGGGTCTCTTCATGAATTTACTGATTTAATTTTCAAAACCATGAGAGGTGGGTTTCTGTTGTTACTCCTCCTACTTTACACATGGGGAAAGAGTAAAAATGAGAAATTTGCCCTAGGGCAAAAAGCTAGTAAAAGGTAAAGTTCTGACATGAATCAAGATTTGTCTGATTCTCTAGAGTTGTAACATAAAATACTAAATTTTCTTCTCCAAAATAAATTTTTTAAGCACTAAGGCTTATTGGGACATTATTTTTGCAGTGGCCCAGAAATCTTAAATGAGGTGAAAGACTGAAAAGTTACAGTTTTACGTTATGCCTAGATTTCTGTCCATTTAGAATTTTATTTAAGTTTCTGATGAATGGCCATGTGATCCCAATGTAAGAATTGGCCGCATTTGGTCCTCAGGCCACTTTGTTTTTGGGAGGGATCTTTGAAAGAGTTGGAGGTGGGGGTGTGTGGGTGGGGGGATTGAGGCTCCAAAATAGACTCCTTCACTTCCATCTAAGTGAGAGTAACTTGCATGATGAAAATATTTGCAGGGTGATTTTACTTTCTATGACTTGGAGCACTTGCAGGAGAGGCAAAGATTATTCTCTTAATTTTTTCCTCTTAATTTTTACTTGGTGAAAGTGAACACAAAGATGAGTAAGTGCCATACATGAAGGTTCCTAGCAGAGTTGGCTGTAAAACCAAGATTTAAAGTTCCCTTAGGCTGTGTGACTTTAGGCAAGTCACTTAACGTCTCTGAATCTGTATCCTCAACTGTGTTATGAGGAAAACTGTCTACCTTGAAGGCTTCAATAAATATTAATAAGATATGTGAAAATACTATTATTAAATAAAAGTTGAACATGACTCCTGGTTGGTAGAGGCCCCTGCTTGAGAGGGGTGTAGTACTGAGTGGTTAAAGACAGTTGATCTTCACTGAATTACTATTATTTTTAAAATTATTATTATTTTCTTACTGTTTATTTTGTTTTGAGAGAGAGACACACAGAGTATGAGCGAAGGAGGGTCAGAGAGAGAGAGGGAGGCACAGAATCTGAAGCCGGCTCCAGGCTCTGTGCTGTCAATGCAAAGCCCAATATGGGGCTTAAACCCACAAACTGTGAGATCATGACCTGAGCCAAAGGATGCTTAACTGACTGAGCCACCCAGGTGCCCCATCTTCACTGAATTAAAAGCTAGTTGGTTAAGCATCGGACTCTTGATTTCAGCTCAGGTTCAGGATCTCATGGTTTGTGAGACTGAGTCTCATATAGGGAGGGCTCTGTTCTGATAGCGTGGAGCCTGCTTGGGATTCTCTCTCCCTCTCTTTCTCTACCCTTCTCTCTTTCAAAGTAAATACACTTTAAAGAAAGCTGTCGCATCGTTCTTAGCTGCATCTAAGTTATATTAATACTTAAAAAAAAAACTAATAAATTTTATTAAGTACCTGTTGTCTAGTTTGAGAGACAGATTTGTGCAGTGGTTCTCCATGGGGTTCTAACCGTTAGCATCAGCATCACCTGGTCCCTGTTTAGAAATGCAAGTACTCCTCTAGACCTACTGAATCCAGAACTTTAGCATTGTGTTTTAACAAGCCCTCCAGCCCATTGTGATGCACGCCCAAGTTAGAACTACTGGATTTATGCATTTATGCTCAACTGGGCTAGAATCCATCAGAATTACCTGAGGGGCTTCTTCCAGATTACACCATAGGCTCATATTTCAGATGTATGTGCTCCTCCCAAGATGTGAGAGAGTTACTGGATACAGAAAAGGTTAAAAGTGCTTGGGTTTGGGGGAGAAGAAAGGAAATACTTTTGAGATGGATCTTCTATTATGCAGTAATGATAAACTCTAGTGACAGAACATGTCTGTTTTCTTTATAGGGTTTGGGGACTCCCTGCCTTCCATTTCTCTTTCTCTTAGCTCTTTGGTGACATATAGCATAAGGACAACCTGAATCTGTGGTACTGGTAGTTTGATGAAGGTGGAAGAGATAATTTTAGGATGGTACCCTGTGGTCTCCAGGTATGACCAGCCAAGTAAATTGCTTAAGAAAGTGATTCTTGGAGATGCCAGTTTGGAAAGCTTTAATTAAACACCATGATGTCCCTCCTGCTTGTGATGGCTTGTGATCTGAGAACAGGACCTTCAATGATCTGCTGGTCTCAGTAGGTCGTCCTTAAGACCTCCCTCCCTCTCTCAGTTTAGCCCCCAGTGGCTAGATGGGTTTTGCTGTGATTCTTCGTTTCCTTGTGTCCCTTGTTGTAAAGTCCTAGCAAATAAACCCACTAAGTCAACTCCTGACAAATCGCCTATCTTTGAAGTAGATGAGGTCTCTTTGAGGGGTGGACATTTGAGCTAAGACCTGTCCCTAGTTGTATGACTTAATAAATAATGATTTTCTATGGCCCAGAAACATAAGATAGGGAAATGGTCAGGTAATAAACAGTAACCATGAAAAGACCTAGTGGAGAACCAGTGTGCTGGTACACCTGTGCTTTCTGAAAACCTGGTGTGGTTTCTGTATTGTCCCCAATACAAGCGAGTTTCCTTGGACCAGGCCTCTCTTCCTTCCTGCCGAGGACTGAAGCTGAGCTCTCTCTGACCTGGCTGAGATGAAGGCTGAGGCTTCCAGGAGGCAGTATGCTGACAGTTTGATCTGTGATTTAACATTTGTATGCACAGACAAAAATTCCAGTAGGGATTCTTATGTTCTTTGTGTGTGCTTGTGTGTTTTAAACTCACTTTGTCGTCCCTCTGCCTTCTAGCTTTATTTTCTCTGTTCTTTTTTCCCTTTTTCATTCTGTCCTCTTGTGTCTTAACTCCGTTAGTAGAACACCGAGCACATGGAGGCCTCTGTAACTTTACCACCCGAACTGCTAAAATGTTTTTAAAAGTACTGGAGATGCAACTTATACCACTTTCAGATCAACATAATTTCAGTGAAGATTCCTGGTATCTGTGTGCCTCTGTTGGAGTGCCTGGCTAACTAGAGGCAGTAAGCCTTTATCTAATAAGCTAATCAATAGAAGTTTCCCCTAAATGATCTCTACCTCTTCTCCTCTCTTTTCCCACTTTTTCACCTTTGGTCTGGAGACTGTTTCTTAGCCCTCCTTAATCTGTTTTTGGGATTGTGTTGGGACATGACAGATTTGTAACAGTTTTGTTTTTCTTTCTAGTCTATGATTTGAATCCTCTGCTTTCCCAGTGCAGCTTTGAATCGGCCTCTTTAAAACCCCTACATAAAACCTCAAGTGACCAATATGTGGTCTCATTATGGTATTTTGGTTTAAAATAAAATGAGATTGAAATGGCTGGGTTCATCCACCAGACACATTCACCAAAAGGAAATTCTGTGTGCCTTGAATAAAAAAGTGTATGAGCCAAATACACTTTGGGGGTAAGGGGGTGAGGAAGCGAGAAATTTTAGCTAGATTTACATAACTTAGCGTGCCAAGTATACGTCTCAATTTGATTATACTGGCCAGTGATAACAAAGAGGAGAGACAAATAAACTTCAGAAAATACAGCTGGTAACATTGGTCTGGTCCAATATATTTCTGGTATAAATGATGAAGCCAGGGTCTCCTATACACATTTGTATGAACAGTGGTACAGAGAGGGTCAGTACTAATGTACTTTCGGAGCTTTGAAAAGAACTGGACAGTGTACAGGACTCTGGCTTTTCATTCAGGGAACTGCTATGACCTTAAAAACACCTGAGGATTTGGAGGCATTTATAATCTCAGTAAGGTTGGCTGTGCCCTGGGCCATTCTTTAACTTATCTGATCGTGCCTGTTACAGTCCTGAGTGGACTTAGGGGGACCAGGTGAAAGACAGATTGGCATTTTTTGAAAGTGGTCCAAGGCAGCCCTAGGGATTAAATACACACAGTAGCATTGCTGCTGCTTCTTGGTGTCTTTATTGAAATACAGAACTTGATTGGATTGATGACAAACGGAATCTCCGACTGCATGTAAATCAAGTTCCTACAGCTCAGTGATGTGTCACAGATACCTTTTATAGTACAGAAGGAGAAATTTTGGCAGGATGTAGAACTGTGCACTTAGAGAAATTTAGGATCTTTTTATATAACCCATGCAAGACCAGTCCAAGTTTGGAGTTATAGATAAAATAAAAGGAGTGGGGAAAATGAGAGCTTTTTAAAGAGCAAGCAAATGAGGCCTTAGAAGTTTTATGGCTAGGAGCAGTTTTTGCCTTTGCCCTTTTTTTGGTTTGTTTGTTTGTTTTTGAGCAGTTATCTGCAAAGCAGTTTAATATGGAAGGAGGAGTATTTTAGAAACTAGGTCAGGAGAAGTAGGTGTGATTTAGAACTGTTATCTTTATTGAACTTTATTGAAAAGTTGCAGGGGTTTCTTGGTCGGTTGGGCATCTGACTCTTGATTTCGGCTCAAGTCATGATGTCAGGGTTCATGGGATCAAGCCCCTCATCGGCTCTGTGCTGATACCGTGGAGACTGCTTGGGGTTCTCTCTCTCCCTCTCTGCCCCTCTCCTGCTTGTGTGAGCTCCCTCCCCACCTATTTAAGTTTATGAATAAATAAACTTAAAAAAAGATAAGTTGCTGTGTACCCTCCTGAGTGAAGCTCTGTAAGGTTACATGACCCTCGCCTCTCCGTGTATTCATTCCTTAAGTGTACCATATGACTTAATGATAAATTACAGATAAGCAGGGCAGAAAATGTCTAAAAAACCGCGCACTCAGTTGGCCTTGTGCTCCATCCACAAGGCCTTTTCCCTCATAGAAACACCAGAAGATGGTTTGTGGGAGGAAGTGCCTTTTCCTGGTGTCAATCCATCCCACCTTATGTGGGTAGCAAGGTCTGTCCATTGTTTTTCATTATTGAGCATTTACTGGGATGCAGTATCCCAGCCGATCTTTCTTGCATACCATCAAGATTTCCTAGACTTTTATCATATTCCCCATTTCTCAGTTTTGGGGATAATAACTTTTTTTTTTTGGCTCACTTAATTACCCAGTTTGGTTACTGACTTAAAGCATACAATAGTTGGCACTTGCCAATGTAAGAAATCTTAATGGCAGAACACTTAAAAAAATTATTTTTAATGTTTTATTTATTTCTGAGAGAGAGAGACAGTGTGAACAAGGAAGGAGCAGAGAGGGAGACACAATTTGAAACCGCCTCCAGATTCTGAGCTAGCTGTCAGCACAGAGCCCGACACGGGGCTTGAACCACGAACTGTGAGATCATGACCTGAGCTGAAGGACGCTTAACCGACTAAGCCATCCAGGCGCCCCAATGGCAGAACACCTTTTGGGAAACCTGTGAGCACCTACCTTCCCTTTGCCAATTGCTTACAGTAAAGCAGTAATTACTTCCCGAGCTTCTACAATGTATCGGCCACTGTGTTGTGAGCATGGGATTCATAATGTCCGCCTCCATGGAGTACTTTCTAATGGGGAAGGATATAAGTAAATAATCACAAATAACCATAATTAAATTTTAATTAATAAATCCACTGGAGAAGTACCACCTTCATTCAGTAAATTATCTTCCAACCATTTTTTAAGATAAATTTTTATTTATGATTACCTTGGCTACTGGGTGGCTTTGTAATGTTGGGCTCTTGGGATGAGTACTGGTAAGTTCTGATTCCCTTTCCCTTCACTGCTCCAGGGTCAAGTGTTACAGGAAATTCTCCATCTAAGATTGGACTTGTAATGGGCTAGAGTCCATTGTTTCTCATCGAGGCTCTTCTTTGTGTGGAGATGCATTGCAGGACATTTGGCATCCTGCTCCCCAGGTAATAAATGCCAGTAGCACCACAGAGTTGATATAATACCAAAAAAGGCACTTTGATACATTTCTTTCCAAACACTTCTCAGGGGGTTAGTACTGTCCTGGTTGAAAACTGTAGGCTCTACCACCAGGATTCCTGGGAGGAGCTACAGAACAAATTCCTTTGGGAGAATAGACTGAAAGTAGGTGGAGCTTGAAAACTGGACTCCTCAACCCTTGTGATGTCTGACTTGTGTGTTCTTGATTCTTAAGCAGATATTTTGAAACTTTGCTTTCAACCCATTCTGTTATTCTTTATTAAGGGTAGAGAGAGGACAGTGTCTGTTGTATGTATAGTTTATGAACTGCTACTTTAACAAAGCATTTCACATACTTAATCACTTGAGCTGTCTCATATTTTTGTTAGTTTTTAATCCCCATTTTATTGATGGCTCTGGTGCGAAGGGAGGTAATTTGTCAAAGCAGTGTCAAAGCCTATGGGTTTTTTTCCTCTGTTTTAAAAAACATAACCTTAATTTATTTGATTGTTAGTTAACCTCTAATTGACCACTTTGGGTTTCTGGTCCAGAATGTATGAGGACCAGACCTTAAGTGTTCTAGTTACTAAGGTATGTTTCTAGAAAGTTGGGACTTGTGTAGGATGATAATAGCTAACATTTTGGGTGCTAGAAGATACAGCAGTCAATTAAACACACATCCACCTCTAGTTCTTCTAGACACCTACCCACCCACTAGCTTATATATTCTAGTCTAGGATATAGACATTAAGCAAGATAAATAGTAAACCATAGAGTACTAGAGTATTCTAGTAATACATGCTCAGGAGAAAGGTTAATCATGGATTAGGTATAAGAGGTGTGCAGGATTGAAATTTTAGATGGGTTCACTAGGGAAAACCAAATTAAAGTGTTATTTGATGTGAAAGAGAGCTGTGCTAATACCTGAAGAAAGTGTTCCTGGTGGAGAGATAGTGAGGCCAGAGCATATGACTGGTTTGAGGAACAGTGTTTTGTTTTGAACAGTGTTTTGTTTTAATGTATCAACTCATTCATTCAGCCCTGAGGGTGCTACTACTATTGTCTCTATTCTGTTGTGCAGAAACTGAGAGACACAGAACTTGAAGTCATTGCAAGGGCAGAGCTCTTAACCGATATGTAGGACTGGCCACCCAGGGCCAAAGCATTTCCTCTGCATGAACAAGGTTAGGAATTGCAAGGCCTCTAGAATTTCACTTTCTCTTTGACAGCCCCTTTCCTTTCCTGTTTTTAAAGTTGGAAAGTTTGTTTTACATATAAATCTTTACCTTCCTGGAGCTTATATTCTAGATAGATAGGATATGGACAGTGAACAAGATAGTGTATATTATGTTAGGATCTGTCTTTAGGTGAAGAAGCGAATCCAGGGGCCAGGTATAGGAATTTGGGAAAGCTTGGCTTTGACTAAGAATGCTGCTTATTTGGGAATCTGGGAATCTTGAGGTGCGTTCCTGATTGTTTCTCTGTTGGCCAGGGCACTACCCTCTTCAGACCCTTGCTTGGCTAAGGAAACTGAACATGTGCATCTGAGTTCTAGAGTCACTTGCTGCTAGAGATGGGAGGAGTCTGAGAGAGAGGGCATGTAGCCCAAATGCTCCTAGACTGGACATGAAACTCTGCCTAGGAGACTCCTGGCTTGGCTCAGAGCTGCTGATTCAGAATCTGGAGGGCAGGATTCCATTGTGTTGCTGAGGAAGTTAAAGTACAACCCCGTTAGTGCCTTGCCCCTGCCCCCCACCCCCAGATCACCCCAGGGAGTCCATCATGGAACAGGGATGGGACCCAGGTGTCCTCTCAGCTTAGTACTCCTCACCATGTTGTGCTACTGCCTTACTCTTGAGATTAAAATGTTGTAAAGAAGGGGATGTTTAATTTTATCAGATGGCATTTCAGTTCCTGTTTAATCATCTTCTTGAGGCCTTACTGTTTTTAGAACCCTGGGATTGAAGCAGTACCTAAAGAGGAATGCTTTCTCAAGAAGTTGTATGGTCTCTAGTGTTTTGGGTACCTGGGTGGCTCAGTTAAGTGTCCAACTCTTGCTTTTGGCTCAGGTCATGATCCCAGCGGGTTGTGGGATAGAGCCCTATGCATCGGCTCCACACTGGGTGTGAAGCCTGCTTGGGATTGTCTCTGTCTCTCAAATAATAATAATTTAAAAAAGGAAGTTGTATGGTTTCCTCAGAAGTTTTTGTAATTTGTTGGAAATGGGAGAGATTCGTTAGCTAAGTTTGGTCTTTCAAAAAAGTGATCTTTGGGGCGCCTGGGTGGCTTAGTCGGTTAAGCGTCCGACTTTCACTTAGGTCATGATCTCGCTGTTCGTGGGTTCGAGCCCCGCGTCGGGCTCTGTACTGACTGCCAGCTCAGAGCCTGGAGCCTGTTTCAGTCTGTGGCTCCCTCTCTCTCTGACCCTCCCTTGCTCACGCTGTCTCTCTACTCTCTCTCCTAGAAATAAATAAAACATTAAAAAAAAAAGTGATCTTTGTCATTTTCAGAAGAGCATTTTCTCTGTGAAAGGTGGCTAATGGAAAGTGTTCTGAATGAGAAGGACTTGATCATTTGTTAATAAGTTAATCAGTTTGGTGCTGTAGCTGCATTATTTGAAGGACTCTTTCTGGAACCCAAGAAGAAATAAAGAAAATACCAGCCACCTGGTTGTGGTTTTTCTGGCATGCCTCTTTTGGGTGGACAGCTGTGAGATGGTTATTACAGTTGGCTCTCATAATCTGTTTGAGTTTTGCTAGATGATTCAGTGACTCTTACCCTTTGGTCTCTTTTTTTTTTTTTTTCCCCTACCCTTAGTTAGCATTCTCTGTTCATCCGATTTGGAAGGATGAAGCACAGTAGCCTGAATTTCTCTGAGCCAGGGAGAGAGGCACCTTGTTCTCTATCACTTTAGAAACAGTATGGGTTGGAAGGTCAAGTCTGATGTCTGATGGCAGCCTCTCTTAGGGGTTTGGTCAGGCTGTTGCTTCAAGTGATGTCTCTGAAATGAGTTCTTAGTCTGCAAAGAGGAACATGCCCTAATCTTCTAGAATTGTTTCTGTAAATAGGGGCACTTGGGTGATTCAGTTGGCTGAGTGGCCAACTTCGGCTCAGGTCATGATCTCGTGGTTTGTGGGTTCCAGGCCTGCATCAGGCTCAGAGCTGACAGCTCAGGGCCTGGAGCCTGCTTCGGACTCTGTGTCCTCGTCTCTCTATGCCCCTCCCCTGCTAGTGCTCTGTCTCTGTCTCTCTCTCAAAAATAAACATTAAAAAAAACATTATTGTTTTTGTAAACAGAGTAAGATTGACTTTCATTGAGTTTAGATTTTTAAATTTATATTCAACTTGGACACTTGTGGAATTTGGAAAGATTTGATTTTTAAACCTGTCTCTTTGGAGTGGTAGATGTTGATAATTTCTCTCTCACCATAGGCAGATGACCAGTTTAGAACATGAATGAACTAGAACTAGAAACAGTTGTTTTCCATCTCTTGTACAGTAGAAATTTTGGGGTGTGATTCTGAGGTTAAGAAGGATAATAAGAATCTGAGGGTGAGTGGGTTTGATTTCCTGGGTCAGGTGTTGGTATGTCTGATGAGATATTTTTCTTATCCCATCATCAACTTGACTTCAATTTAGCTTCAGAAAATCTTAAATAATGTCTCTGGTGAGGCCAATAGGTTAAGGAATGTTTTATTGTCCTAGGTCACATAAACAGTAAGGAAACCTATTTAAATGCAAAACCAAATGAAGGAAGTCTCTTTATTTTAGGAGGCAGAGTCTGGGGATAGAACTAAACAAGCAGGTTTCTGAGCGGTTTCTCCTCCACTGGGGTTGGGGTTTTTGAACAATTTTCAAAGCCATGAGATACTGGAAGAGTTAAGTGAGAAAAGGACGAGGGGGCTTTGGATACAGATGTCTGTGTGGCTGGTGAGGGGGACACCATGAGAATGACTTACTCTGGTGAACTAACGTGTGCCAGGGTAAAAAGGGTGGTTCTTTTTAGAGGAGTCTATTCTGGCCACCCTAGGATTCCGGTGCAGAGCCACGTGGAGCTCGCGGGAAGCCGAAAGCGTTGGCTGGGAGCGTCCTTACCTTTTAGATTTGTCCCCGCCCGGAGTGCGCCTCACCAGGGGAGGGTCCCGAATGGGAACTGGATCAACAGCTGCCGCCTGGCCCTGTAATCACAGGAAGCTGAGGCCGGGTGCCTTTGTATGGGAGCTCCGCGGCCAGACAATAGTTTGTGCTGGCGGGGCCATGTGGCGAGTCACGTGACCCGGGGCTGTTTTCTGCCGGGGTCCTTACCCATCTGTTCTCTCTCGGCTCTTTCTGGGTTATCAGGCGCCAGTCCAAGTCCTCCCAGGCAGCCAGCTTCATGGCCAGAGATTACGAGCACTAACCTTCCTGGCAGGGGCGGTGTGGCTTCGCGTTTATGCAGATTAGCCATGTGTTTCTCACTTCAAGGCGTTCCACAGGAAAAGCCTTTTCCTGTGTTTGGCTCTCAGTGGGCGGTTCCCAGCTTACTGTACTGGGACTCGGCGAGCAGCAGGCGTGCACGAGAGGGATCACAGTACACTGGCCCCCTCCCATTCCACCTCCAGTGCTACGTCACCACAACACAACCGCTCGCGCTCGCATACTGTTGGTGTCATTCATTCGGTGCCAAGATTGCTTTAAAAAATTCCCTTGGCCCCAGTTCAAACAGGAGTACAGCTGGGATGTGTTAGATTTTAGGCAGTCTGCCCTCAATTTGAGATGAGTTATAAATAGCAGTGCCGACTTCCTTAACTACCGCTCTCTGAGGTAAAATGCAGGTTAATTACTGTGGGAATCAATTAGGGGGTTCTTTCGGTTAAAGAGCCAGGGATGCTTTTTTTTTATTGTTATTATTAAAAGTCATACAACAAATCTGGCCAGGAATGAATTGAAAGCACAAGGAGTGAGAAATAATATTTAAATGCCCAAATTCCAGGTTATGGCACTAAATTTCTACCGGCCCCATCCGGTTGGTGGTTAGGATGACAGAACAAATGGTAGTCAAGACTTCTGCTTTCTGATGGACACCTTCCCCGCAGCCCCAGCCCATCCATCTCCCCTCCTGTTCTTGCCAGTCTTTGGATACCAAATCTGGCTCCTTGCGGTTGCTGCCTGGGCACTTCCTTTCTGTGTCTTTGGATTGAGACCGAAGCGTGGAGCTTTTTCTCAGTTGGACTTTTATTTCAGGAAAATTGAGAAGTTTATCTTTCTTGGTGTGATACATTTTGGTGAATAGTATCTTTCTGCTTGGATGTTTGACAGGAAGGGGTTGAGGGGAGCTTCTCTGCTCTTTTCTCAATCAGTCATGGTCCGAAGTTGGAGGATTTGAAGTTCAGTTTGTTGTATCTCAGCAACCCTGAGAGTTGTTATGGCTTTCCTTGGTGCAATAAGAAGTTGTAAGGGAACCCATTAGCCTTCCGGTCTGGAGGGGCATGTAATGCTTTTTGCTTAGGATAAGGGGACTCTATGCAAATGGACAGTCTACAAGCTGCTCTGAATACATCCAGAGGGTCTAGCCTACTGGGCATCCTTGGCTTTGATGCCCCTAAACTGCGTCTTTTGATGCATTTAATTTGACAGGCAGTGTATAACACAGCCAGTGATCTGGAAAGAGGTAAGTGTGGATGGAGGTGGATTTTTTTTTTATGCCTCTTTTCCCCTTTTTTAATTTTTATTTTTTATGAATGCAAGAGAGTATATAGCAAGAAGCCTGACTTCCCTGATCAAGGGGGCAGCGTTTTCCTCTCAATTATGTGTCTTTGTGGCAGAGCCTTAGCTTTTGAAGTGTAATCACAGTAAAATCTACTCCTGTGGTTTCCCATTGAAAGGATTTCCTCTCCATCATTCCCAGAGTGGAATCTCTGGCTCGTTGCAGCCAGAGTTTGGTGTTTCCCATCCCCTGCCTCTTTCTTGGTGCCTGCAGACTGCTAATACTGGCTTTTCTATCTTGCATGTAGTAGGGATTTTTCTGGCCTGAAATTGCTCTTTTCCAATAAAACTGATTAGTGATGATTTAAGACCTCTTCTCTGTTATGAGAGATTAGAAGATGGCATTTCATCTATAACTGCAAATCACAAATCTTTCACAGTGGTTTTAAATGTCAGAAGTGTGAGTTAGGTCCCTACTTACCTCCCCTTCTGATATGAGCAAATGTTTAACTTTGACATGAGATCAGAGTAATCAGATTGTTTGAACTGAATATATTTTAGTTTGCTAAGCTGCATATTCTGTTGATTAGAACTCTTTGGTAAAGAGAGGAGGTCAGAAATCTGATGTCCAGGAAAGGGAAATGTCTTAGTTTTATTTTTAGAATAAGAATTTCTTTGACTTGCATTTATTTTTGGACTGCAAAGATTTCCTAAAGTTGAGAGAGGGATCCTTGAAAGGTTTATTAACTAGCGTCCGCTAGGCTAGATAGCTGTCCTCCGTTGGGAGTACAGGACCCTAGATGTGAGGGAGGAAAAGCCTTTTGTGTTTAAGTGGCCTGTTGGGGGATGCCTTTGCAGTTGGAAGACCTCTGGTGTAGGATGGCACCTAAGATTCTTCTTAGAAGTATGCTTGTTCTCCCTTAGCTGTTTGTTCTACCCTGCCCTCTTTTTTTCTTTCAGTTCAATCCACTTTTTTTTCTTCCCTGGTTTAGGGTATGCCCCTGATGGGCATCGATGGCTAGATGGTTTGATCTGGGCTTTCTCCCCATAGTTTATCCCTGCCTACTTCTTAGAGAAGGGCAGTCTGGCACATTAAAGTTATACTGCCCTAGCTTTGCACTTGGGGTGGGGAGGATGACTTTGAAGGTAAAACGCCCAATCTCTGGCTTCCTACAACATAGTCTTGAGAGATGCAGTCAGTTAACTATACAACTAGGTGCCATATCTTATGATTCTGACTGAATTTACCATAGGATATTTAGAGATGTGAGAGACCAGTGTGTGCTGAAGAATGGGAAGTGGCTTCCTGTTGAAGGGTTGGTTTTCTACTGGTGAAAGCCATACGGACAGGAGGTCAGGGCAGGGTACCATTGCACAGAGCTGGGCATGCATCTATGTGGGGAACTTTGGGGTGAGTCTGAAAAATGTGTAGAACTGGAGCACATGGTGGAGGGCAGGCAGAAGCACTATTTATCATTATGGATAATAGCTATTATTTATGGGGCACTTAAATACCAGGCACTGTGTGTAGTGTGGTGTGTGCATTTTAGATGAAAAACTTCACTGGTTAGATGAGTTTGTGTTCAAGGTCAGGCAGTGCTAGAGTTGGGATTTGAACCCAAGTCTGTAGATTTACTACATTCTTTGCTCTTTCTGTGCAATCACTGTACCAGATGTAGGTAGGGAGTTTGTAGCTATTGTTGAACAGGGAAAGATGAAAATGATTTGTGAGCATTGCTCTAGAACTGTGCAGTCCAGTATGATAGTCATTGGCCACATGTGGTTATATGAATTTAATTAAAAGTAAATAAAAATAATTCAGTTCTTCAGTCACACTAGCTATATTTCAAGTACTTAATAGTCACAGGTCACAGAAAATTTTACTGGACAGTGTGTCTCTAAATCTCAGGTAGTAGTATACATAAGAATCATCAAGGATCTTAAGGAGTGGAGAGGGTGGGTGGGCCCAAGCCTTTGCAGGCTCTCTAAATTGGAATCTCTAGGGAGAGACCCTGAAGCTTCACAGAAAATTCTGATCTGTAGCCTTGGTTGATAGCTACTGCTCTAGAAGCTCCATAGTAACCATGGTAATGACTGTCCCTCTTGTGTTGTGGGGAGACCTGGACTGACAGAGATACCCAGAGTGGGCTGGTCTCCCTGCTCAGCTCATGTAGTCTCTTCACCTGGGAGATACGTGGACGGCAGCTGCAGTTGGGGATGAGATGAGGATCTAGTCATTATATGTGGCATAATGTAGCTGTGTAAGCCCCTGAGCTGTGTATGGGAGACATTGGTGATGTTTTGGCTTCGTTACCAGGTGTATCTGGGGGAAGACCACATGCCATCTATTACTCACTAGTCCAGGTGTTGTTAAATCTGAATTTCCTAAACAGCCCAAAAGAATCCACGTGGCTCTCCAAAATTAATGACTATGAGCTTTCTTGGAGCTTCTGATACAGAGGCAGGACTTAAGCAAAAATGGTTTACGTAGGATGATTGAAGCAGCACTTTAGTAATATTGACATGTAGTAGTAATTTGGGATACAGTTTTACTGTGATTCACTGCAGTTTAGAAACTGGAAGGGTGCTTTCATCATCGTTACCTTTTTAGCTGAGATTTTTTTGCTGTAGCCCAAGAGGATTTTGCCTCTGCTTTTTTCCTCCTGCTGTTTAGAACAATAGTTTCTGTGGATTTTTGTCTTCTCCATTTTCCTCATGATAGGTCGACTTTCCCTGTATTATAAAATCATTAGGTAGTACTCTGCCCCGCAAGAAAGACATGTACAGAGAACCAGTTATCTGAATGTGCCTCCCTCCCCTTATCTTTGAGGGGTTTTGTTGTTTTTTTAAGGTAACACACCTTAAATTATAGAGTAATTTACTAACTAAAAAGAATAACAGAACAGGAAGGGGGACCCTAGATATGATCTAGACCAGTGGTTTTTTAAAGTGTGACTCCTGGACCAGCAACATCAACATCACTGGGAAACCGTTAAAAATACATATGCAAGGCCCAACCCTGAACCTACAGAATCAGATCCCCTGGGAGTGGGGTGTGGGTCTCATAAGGCTGTGTTTTAACAAGCCCTCTAGGAGATTTTGATGTAGTCTAAACTTTGAGAACTGCCAAACTCCTTACTTTGAGAGCTAATGATCTTCAGTTCCAGGATATTATAGTATCTTATTCGCCATTCCCAAATTAAAATTTAGTTTCCAAGCTTTGTGTCTGGTCCAGGCCTGCTTTTCAACTTGGGTATATCTATTTAAGGTGTTTAGAGACACTCACCCCGTCCCCCCAACCTCTACCCCCACATTGATATGGATGGGCATCTCTGGCTGGAAAATATGCTGGGCTCTGTCCTACATAGCTCCGATAGGGTAGTTATGTCAGAAAGTGAATGAGCTGATTGAACTTGTCACTCAAAGAGCTGAAGGAAAGCTATATAGGTAGCCAAATACTCATGAATTGTACTTTGAGTTTTCATTATTGGTATACCTCTATATCTTGTCCTTTAGAGAGACTAAAGTTCTATCCTTTTTACACATTCAGACTCTTGAAAATTAAAGGAGATGAACTTTTCAGTTGAGATGCCTGCCCAAGGCTCCAAATTCAGAGTCAACAACTATAACTCAGCCACGTTACCCATTTGGAAAAAAGCATAAATTTAAGTGCTTGTGCCATAGTGTGAACAGTCTACAGATATGCAGAAAAAGAGATTCTACTGTTTAAAGAGTGGAAACCTCTAGATGCTTATGTATTTGAATTCCTAGCCACAGTATTGAAGCGTTATTTTTGGTGGTATTGAACAAGATACAGCAGCAATGTCCTCTCCCAACTGAAGGGACTTTGTTCTGATTTTCTGCATCATAGAGTACATATATTCATTGCTCTATACCTGGTCTTTCCCTTGGATCTCAAGTAGTACCACACTTACAAAGTAGTACATAGCTTACAAGATGCTTTCGTGGTGATATTTTCATTTTGCAAATGGTAAAATCAAGGTTCTAAGGAAGGTTAAGTGATTTGCCCATGGGTTACTGGGTCTGTACCATTACTTTTGGACAGTAACTGTTTTCCTATGTGGCATACAGACCTATACACTTGGGTTTATGTTCATACTGGCCAGGGGCTATCAAAGCTTCAGGTTAATGAAATGCTTTTTATTTTGTAGCCATCCAGTCCAATGGATCAGATGGGCAAGATGAGACCTCAGCCATATGGCGGGACTAACCCATACTCGCAACAACAGGGACCTTCATCAGGACCGCAGCAAGGACATGGGTACCCAGGGCAGCCATATGGGTCCCAGACCCCACAGCGGTACCCGATGGCCATGCAGGGCCGAGCGCAGAGTACCATGGGCGGCCTCTCTTATGCACAGCAGGTAGATGGTGACTCCAGTTACCTTAACCCTTGTTGCTGTCCATGATCTGGTCTTGAGTTACACAATCCGAATGTGTCTCTGGCATCTAAATCTCTTGAAAAGAGCATAGACCAACTGACTCAGTGGGCTACAGTATGCTGCTTACAAGGCCAAGGTTGTGGGCACCATCCCATGTGTCCTTGAAGGAAAACTCCCTGGCCACAGGCTATAGATAGCTGTATTCTCTGACCTGGCTGGCCTGCTTATACCCACTGAGTAGTGATCTCTGAAGGAGGTGGGAAGAAATGCAGCGGCTAGGCACCTATTCACTGCTACCAAGAAAAGCCCCTCATGCCATGAGCCCTGGGGATGGCAGAGACCCTTCATGTTTCCTTCAGCATATAGTGTCCGATTCAAAATGAATGATTAGGAGGGACTGGGAATAGAAGTAAAGGGGAAAATGGAACCATAACGATGCTAGCAGTGCTATTATAAATGTTAAGATTTCCCGCATCTCCTTTTGTCTGGCCATCTGCACCATTATCTTTTTATTGTCATTTTTTGTTTTGACAGCATTTTCTATCATTTATATTTGAGTATTACTCATACTGAAAATGGTAATGGACAGAATATAAAACCTAACTTTACTTCTAAGACTTTAAAGTATGCTCTTAAACATAGAAAAGAAGATACTGTCACTTTGGAGTTTTTTGTTGTTGTTTTGTTTTTTTGGGGTTTTGTTTTGTTTTGTTTTTCCAGTGAGAAGATGGGGGAGAGGTGGGTAGATATTATTAGGTTGGCTGTTTTTTTGTTGTTGTTGTTTTGTTTTTTTTGCCTGCTTACCAAATACATCCCCAGTGCCTAGAATTGGGCCTAGTACAAGTAAGCAGGTAGGCTCTCAGATTTTTTTTTGAATGAAGACTAAATGAAAAAGGGAACCAGAGTAGCTTAGAGATTTGCACACTGTGGGTTACTAGGTTTTCTGTTGGCTGAGCCGGCTGCTAGTAATTATTCGTTGTGGCTAGGGTACGGATTCCTAACACTTATGATAAAAAAGAGTAGGTTCATTGGTGAAAACAGCTGTTCTCGAACTCTTGTAAGTTGCTCAAATATTAAAGAGTGTAAATTTTCTGTGGATGAATGCAATATACTGGTAAACAAACCCAACTAGTGACCCAGCTTGGCTGTCCTTCCTGGCTCAGTTTAGAGAGGGATGCTAGGAGAAACCACGGGCCTTCCAAGTGGGAGGCTTGGCTTGCCTGCTTTCCATACCTGTCCTTGGGATGTAGCTTCTGACAGAATACCTTTCTTCATCCAGAAGAGTCTGTGCTAAAAGTATCCTTTCCTTTCCTACAGATTCCTCCTTATGGACAACAAGGCCCCAGTGGGTATGGTCAACAGGGCCAGACTCCATATTACAACCAGCAAACTCCTCACCCCCAGCAGCAGCAGCCACCCTACGCCCAGCAGGCACCATCCCAGAACCCTCACGCCCAAGCTTCCTATCAGCAGCAGCCGCAGTCGCAGCCGCCACAGCTCCCGTCTTCTCAGCCTCCCTATTCCCAGCAGCCATCCCAGCCTCCACATCAGCAGTCCCCGACTCCATACCCCTCCCAGCAGTCCACGACCCAGCAGCACCCCCAGAGCCAGCCCCCCTACTCACAGCCGCAGGCGCAGTCTCCCTACCAGCAGCAGCAACCTCAGCAGCCAGCCTCCTCGACGCTCTCCCAGCAGGCTGCGTACCCTCAGCCCCCGTCTCAGCAGTCCCAGCAAACTGCCTATTCCCAGCAGCGCTTCCCTCCGCCACAGGTAAGGCGCCCTGCCTTTCACCCTTCCCTACCAGTGACCGCAGACAAGTCAGGGGTCCGTGTCCTGAGAACTTTGCCATACAAATTGGTTCTCTGATGTGCACTTAAAAACCAATTAAACTCTGGGTAAACCTGCTAACTGGATTGATTGAACTAATAAAGTCATAACCTTCTTAACTGCATAAAAACCCGTAGCTCTCCTTACCGGTGAAGAAATAGGACAATGGAAAGTTGCAGAGATGGGTAAGAAATTAAAGATAAAG
Organism: Proteles cristata cristata; assembly: GCA_017311185.1. Lineage (NCBI taxonomy): Eukaryota > Metazoa > Chordata > Mammalia > Carnivora > Hyaenidae > Proteles > Proteles cristata. The sequence continues at coordinate 464,873 of JAESUZ010000634.1, forward strand.
GGACTTTTTTTTTTTTTTTTTTAGTTTTTATACTAGCATTCAGAACTTGAGCATCTAAGTGAGTTTGGTCCTTTTAAAAATAGTTACTTTGGGGGGGGGGCCATACTGTATATTCATTCCAGCTGCCATTACATTCTGTTGCTGCTGAAAATATTTGGGACCCCTTCCTTTGAAACTGCCATCAGAGCTGATATCACATCCTTTTGAATATTCTCCATGGTGGCGAGTCCTTTCATTTGTTGAAGGTGGATTTGATTTTAGGAAATAGCTAAAATTCATTTGTGGTCATGTCTGTGAACAAGGTAGGTGATAAAGCTTATAAATGACAATTTGGGCTTTATTCGTTAAAGAGCAAAACAGAGGAGAAATGACTGAATGATGACGGATCCACTAAAGATTCTGTGCATTGGTGGCATTCTTGGAATAAATATCTCCTCCTAAGGCAAGGTCTTTGAAGGAAGCAGTATTCATTTTAATGCAGAGGTTCTAGCATGAGGGTTTTTTTTTTTTAAATTAATTAGTCTCATTCCTTGATAGGTAAAAATTGTAGTTAGCCATACTTTAGCATTTAACCCCAAGGAACAACTTTCTGTGGTGATAAATGGTCAGCAGTGCCATTCAGGAAGAGTCCTACATCCACTGTTGAAACTTTTTTTTAAACCAGACCAACAACTTTTTTTTAATTCCAATTAGTTCATAGTATAATAGTTTCAGGTGGATAATATAGCGATTCAGCAGTTCCATACGTCACCTGGTGCTTATCGACTTGTGTCTTAAGAGCCACAACTTGTATTTTTTGCCTTCAGATAATATTGTAGGCAATTGGGCAGTTTCTTGCTCTCACCTGCCCTCTGTAAGACAGTCCCATAGCCCTTTGACCATGAACTGAGCTTGCCTGGTTTATCAATACCAGGCCTTCACAGCTTTTGTTTTCTTCTTTTAGGAGTTATCTCAAGATTCATTTGGGTCTCAGGCATCCTCAGCCCCCTCAATGACCTCCAGTAAGGGAGGGCAAGAAGATATGAACCTGAGTCTTCAGTCAAGACCCTCAAGCTTGCCTGTGAGTATTCTTGCCAACCTCTAAAAGACGGTGGGGCAGAGAGGAAAGCAAAGAAAACTGGTTTCTGGTTGGATGTTTTGGTGGTATGACCTAAATAAACAATGAGCTTATTCCTTGAATTCAGGTTGAAAATTCTAAATAGGAATTTATGGCCTGACCTTGTGGAATGTCTGTTTTGGCTCCCTGCCTGGAGAATAAGTTTGTGAACTCTATTTAAGAGTTTTTTGGTTTGAGGTTTTGTTTTTTAAATCTTGGACTCTGAGGCATGGGCCAGGTGAGGGACGGAGAAGATGACGATGTTGGAAGCACTGTGTGGTCTCCATCAGAGTTGAGAGAAGTCTCGGGGTTGTTTTTACCTTACTTTTCAGGGCTTAATTTTGAGGTTTTTGCCTTAGTGTTTAGCTAGGAAGTATGACCTGGGGTGCATTCAGCATGGATTGTTGCATTGAGCACAGACTGAGTAAAAGCAGTTTTTCTGGTTGTTTTGCATGAATGGGTGCTTTTGTCTAGTTGAGTGCTTCGTGCCCAGATGCTTGTCTGGTGTTTGTGGACGGACTGACTGTATCCTGAGAATAGCAGTATAGTCTGAAGAGCTTGGGCCATGGAGCCAGAGTTCCTGGGTCTGCCTTTTGACTCTGCCACTAACCGTAGCCTTGGGCAAGTCCCTTAACCTTCCCATGCCTGAGCTTTTGCATCTGTAAAATGAACCTAAAAGTACCCACTTTGCAGGGTGGTTATTAACATGAGATAGGTTAAAATAGAGTGCTTAGGATATGTGACCCTCCATAAACGTCAGGTATCGTCATTGTCAGCTCTGAGGGCATAGAGACTCTACATGATACCTGAGAGACTGCACAGACTAGTAGTGGACTGGTTCTGGGAACATTTACCCCACATCGTAGCTCTGGTGCTATAGGTGGGCAAGTCGGTCAGGCCCCGAAATTAATCTGGGCACAGGAATGAAATGGGCTGCTCTAACATCTAGTTAAGACAGTAGGCATCAAACCCTCCATGACAAATCCTGCTTTAGCTATTAGTAAATAGCAATTCAGCCACACGTGTCCATATAAAAGTCTTCGGAGATTTTGATTCTACTCAGATTCGAGGCCTGTCTCTTCAGTTATTCTGACTTGGGAGCAACTGGTTTCTGGATCTTTAAGGAAGAGGCAGGAGGCAGGAACTCTCTCCATCATGGAGCCTCTTGTGGCTTCCCCTGAAGATCTCAGAGCCATGACCCGAGTAGGGCAAGGTCTGTGGAGTCCCTCAGTACCTGTTGTACAGGCATCCCAGGCCAGAATGAGTGGCCACTGTCAGATGGGACGCTGAGACCCTTGACTTTCTCAGTTGAGGAATTGGGCGAGGATGTGTCTGAATAAGTCAGTCTCTTCTTTGTTTCCTTTTCGCGAATGTCTGCCACAATCCTTCTCAGCATCCTGAACCTCACTGGAATGTGTTTTTTAACCTGATTCAGTCAGAAATGTGTAACTGCTCCCTCATCATCCGTGGTCTGTAGCTTAACCTTGGTGAGGTGCTACTGTGGCAAATCAGTGGATTTTTGCTGGTGCTTTAAGCTGCTCCCCATCAAAAAGTTTCTGCTTGCTCCTAGTAACTTTTGAGCAAAACTATATTTGTTGTTTTTTTAGTCCTCGGAAGCCTAGCATAGAAACACAGTGCATGTCTTCTAAGGGTTGAGAGCCTTGTGCTATCGAATCCAGAGCTTCTGATTTGACCTGCTGAAGCAAAGGTGCTGGGAGCTTTGTAGGCCCAGGGGAGGATTGCTCCTGGGCAGCCTATTGCCAGGAGCATTCCCAAGTTCAAGCTTCTATAGATTCATCCAAATGGGTTATTTGCTCTGTGGTAGAAGCTCTATGTGGGAGGTAAGCTTGGCTGGGTTATTGGCATCTTGTTGAATTGCTTTTTATCCCTCTGTTACTTGGACTAAGAAACAAAAGGTGGCTTATTCTTTGAAATTTTGGTTTGATGCCAGATTTGCCTCACCAGGCTGGGAAACGGTCACATCTGAAGAAAGGAGAAGTCGGGATTCCCTAGAAGGGGCCCTCTCTTTTCTTAAGCAGCTGTGTCGGGTCCCTAGGTTTGCCAGTGTATTCCTTCACTCAGCAGATGTGTAGAGGGCACCTCTTCGTGTTTGGCCCCAGAATAGAAACTAGCGGCTGCCTGGAGGGCAGCCTTTCTAGTGTGCCCATTACCCTCTTCGCTCGTTCACCTTACCCACTTAGCCTTAAAGGCGTTATGGTGACGACCCTTGATTTAAAGACTGATTATGGTTTCTGATCCTGATTATTATAAAAATTAGATTTTGAGGAGTTTTTGCTCAGCTATTAATGCCAGACCATTTAGCTGCTATTATCCTGATTATGTTATCCCTCTATTTAAAACCTCTCAATTATTTTTCATTAATCTTAGAATAAAATCCAAAATCCTTAATATTACATAGGCCGTCCCCTGCTTTTGATTTAGTAGGTCTGGAATGAGGCCCAAGACTTTGCATTTCTAACAAGTCCCGTGATGCTGCTGGACCAGGGATAGCACTTTGAGAACCTCTATTTCATCCATTTTTGCTCTTCGCCTTGCTGTCAACTTCCTCTCAGTTTTTGTAAGACCCTATGCTTTTTTTCTGCTTCTGGACCTTTGCACAGACCCTTCCCTTGCCTGATATACATTTCCTCCTAACTCTTCTTGTTCATATTTCAGACTGCATCTTTAAGATTGTTTCCTCAGAAAACTCCTTCCTAATTGAGTGTCAAAAGGCAGCTTAAATAACTTCTGTGATGCCCTCACAGACTAAAGTTAATTTTTATTTAAATATAACAAAAAAACGGGTATGTGGGTGGCTCAGTCAGTTGAGCGTCTTACTTTAGCTCAGGTCAGGATCTCATGGTTCATGAGTTTGAGCCCTGCATTGGGCTCTGTGCTGACAGCTCAGACCCTGGATCCTATTTCACATTCTGTGTCTTCCTCTCTCTCTGCCCCTCCTCCACTCAACATTCTGTTTCTCTGTGTCTCTCAAAAATGAATAAATGCTAAAAAAAATTTTTTTTAACTGCAAATTTAATACCTATTAGAAGACACAAAGAGGGGCGGCTGGGTGGCTCAGTTGGTTAAGCGTCCAACTTTGGGTCAAGTCATGATCTCACGGTTCGTGAGTTCAGGCTCCACATCAAGCTCTGTGCTGACAGCTCAGAGCCTGGAGCCTGCTTCAGATTCTGTGTCTCCAGTCCTCTGCCCTTTCCCTGCTCATAGTCTCTTCTCTCTGTCTCTCTCTCTCTGTCCCCTCTCTCAAAAATAAACAAACATTAAAAAAATTAAAAGATACAAAGGATGATTCAGCCTAAGGACCCATCGTTAGAAAACAAACTTTGCTGACATATAGCTTATATAGCTCTCTGAGATCACTTTCCCATCCTTGTACCAAGGGAAACACTATCCAGCATCTGAGGTTTCTTTGCTTTGTGTCACCAGAGCAATTTGCTGATACCTCTGTTTACTTGGGTCTCTTCCACATGATGGTAAGCTTCTGGAGGGCAGGCACTGTGTTATTGACCTGTCTGCCCCTAACATCTATCACATGATGCCCCAGACCAGAGGTTCTCTACCTTGGCTGCATGTCAGAATTAACTGGGGAACAAACGATCTTTAAAATCCAGTGGCCAGGGTTCAGAGTTCTGAATTGTTTGGGGTGGATTGGGGCTTGGGCTTTGCTGTGGTTAGAAGCTATCCCAGGGAGTTGTGATTTGCAGCCCTGGTAGAAATCCACTAATCCAAACTGTGTCAGGTTCCTTTGCTAAAATAGACTTTCTTAGCACCCATGTTTTTTGTCAGTATTTTTCTCGAGTGTAATTTCAGATTTAAATAAGTGTTACTTATTTAACACAAACTCATGAGGGCTGACTGTCTCTGTCTTCCTCCTTGGCCTCCTAGTGCCTGGCATAAAGTAGGCCCCGCCCGAGCAGCAGCTATTACATTATTCATTCAGAAAATATATGTCTGTCGGGACACTCGACCATTTATAAGATTGTTGTTTTCACTACTAGAGCAAGGCAGGTATCACAGCCTGTTATGGGAAAGCCCAAACTCTATGTTAGAGGATGGATTAATTTATTTGTGCTTCCTGACAGTGGCCTTAGGAAGAAGTGGGGTGAGGGTTTGTATCTGTCTTGTAAAATAGCTACGACTTCACCTTATGGTAAGGAGGTTCTTGGGGCGCCTGGATGGCTCAGTTCATTAAGTGTCCGACTTCAGCTCAGGTCATGATCTCGCAATTTCATGGGTTTGAGCCCCGTGTAAGGCTCTGTGCTGACAGCTCAGAGCCTGGAATCGGATTCAGATTCTGTGTCTCCCTCTCTCTTTACCCCTCCCCGACTATTCATTCTTTCCCTCCCTCCCTCTCTCCCTACCTCCTTCTCTCTCTCTCTCTCTCTCTCTCACTGAAAAATAAACATTAAAAAAAGGTTCTTATAAGGAATGGGTGAACAAACCTCTAGGTGTTCCATTAAGTCTTTAATTTATCTAGTTTGGGGCAAGATCTTTAAGGATCTCATCTGAAAATTGGTATCTGACCTTTGATTATAATAATTTCTGGGGGTGACTTGGAATTGCGTCTTTTTTTTTTTTTTAATGTTTTATTTATTTCTGGGAGAGAGAGAGAGAGAGACAGCATGAGCAGGGGAGGGTCAGAGAGAGAGGGAGTCACAGACTGAAACAGGCTCCAGGCTCTGAGCTGGCAGTCAGCACAGAGCCCGACGCGGGGCTCGAACACATGAACCGCAAGATCATGACCTAAGCGAAAGCTGGATGCTTAACCGACTAAGCCACCCAGGCGCCCTGGAATTACATCTTTAAAAGCTTCTGTTTAAGTGATTCATTCAAGTATATGTGGTTTCCCTAGAGAATGTTTCCCAACTTTTTTTCTTACTGAGGCACATTTGTAAATTTACATTTTAGTCTTGAAATTTTACTTGGGATAGAATTTCCATTCAATGATGGAAAAACGGATATAGGACTGAAAGTCCAGATCTAGAAAGGTTAGCTAGATCAGCGGTTCTCAAACTTTAGCATGCACTAAGAATCATCTGGAGATTAAGTAAAACACAGATACTGACTTCTACGAGAGAGATTTTGATTCAGTGGGTGTAGAGTGGGACCTAACAGTTTATATTTCTAGCAAGCTCTCAGGTGGTACTGAAGTTCTAAAAATCATACTTGAATAATAGTGAGCTTAGGTAGCCCTTCTAAGGGAGAAGAAAAAAATCACAAGGCTAGGAATCTTCGGTGATAACTTGAACAACAGTGGTGACTTACACTGTAGTCTGACTCTTGGTGATCTGGAGGGAAGGCTGTGGCTTGAAAATGATGGAAAGAAAAGAGACTTAGGAGAAACAGTCTGCCCACAGCTCTGGGCTCTGTACAGTCTGTTCCTGGGCAGCCCTTGCACTGCCAACTGGGAGTCCTCTGCTCTGTGACATTCATCACCAAGGCCCTTCTAGAAGTTGGTCACCAAATCCCAGTCTACCTCAGCAATGGCTTTTGGATCTTGTTCTCCCTGTCCTACCCATTCCTTTTTTCTTTCTTTCTTTTTTTTTTTTTTTAAGTCCCCTGTTAATTCTCACCTAGTGTCTTGCCCTCTGTTAATTCTCACCCAGTCTTGTCCCCAGACTCCTGGCTGTTCTGCTTCTTTCCCTTCCAAGTCTGTCCTCATCATAACCATCAAAGTAATCATCTTAAAAAGTCAAATCTTGCAAGTTAACATTACTGCTTTAGAAGCCTCTGGCTACCTGTTGCCTGTAGGTTTAAGGCTAAGTGTGACATTCAAGTTCTTTTGTGATCTGGAGGATGAGAATATTAAAAAAAAAAAAAGTGGGTAAGTTTCCTATCCCTGGAGTAAAAGCTGGAGCACTGTTTGCTGTGGGCATTCTATAGAAGGCAGATAGGCATTAGACAAGGCTTGGATGACTTCTCAGGTAGCCTCTGATTCTGAATATGACATGGTTGCTATCTTCAAGGATCCACCTCCGTTTCACTAGTAAAACAGGTAGAAGAATGTATACCTGAATGTTATAATGGATGCTGCCCGAGTTTGGTCAAGTCAGTGATCATTTATGTCTAAATAGTTGAGGGAAGAGTCGTTGGCAGAAGTTTAGAATGACCTAGATATGGAGATACTTGGGTGGTTGGGAAGGAAAAGTATAGCATGAACAGAGGCAAGGTGAGGGTAGGATACAGTATAGATGATTGGGAGACTGGTCAGGATCCGGCTTCCAGGAGGTGGGCAGTAACAGGAAGGAAAGCCAGATTAAAGGGGTTCAGACTCTGGTGGGCCAAGTAAGCCATCTGGATTTGATCTTACAAGCCTGCAAAACTAGATATGGAATTAGAGCAGTAACATGATAAAACTACTGTTATAAAAAATAATCCATTTGTGTATCGTGTGGCTTGTAAAGGGGAGAGCCTGGAGGCAAGGGCAGAAGCCAAACTGTTGAAAAATTCTGGCAAGAGGTGTGGAGTTGTACCCCTCTGTCTCATTTGCATAGCCAACTAGTCCCATTTATGAGATGTGCAGGAAAAAATGTATAGAACTGAGAGAAAGTGGATTCTACTAGGTAGAAAATTTAATGATCTTGAAGGGAGGTGAGGAGAAAGACATCTTTTTTTAAGTTATTTATTTTGAGAGAGAGAGAGAGAGAGACCGTGTGAGTTGGGGGAGGGGCAGAGAGAGAAGGGGAGACAGAATCCCAAGCAGCCTCTATCTGCACTGTCAGCACAGACCCTGGCGTGGGGCTTGAACCCATGAAACTGTGAGATCATGACCTGAGCTGAAACCAAGAGTCAGACACTTGATCAACTGAGCCACCCAGGAGCCCAGAGCATCATACTTGTGATCTCAGGTCATGAATTCAAACCCCACATTGGGTGTGCAGCCTACTTAAATAACACAACAAAAACAAATGCTTAGTTGCTAGTTGGAGAGAGGAGACTGCAACTTGGGAAAAGAGCTGAGTCTGGATAGAGTTGGAGAGCTGTGTGTGTAGTGATTAACAGTTAAACTGTGGCATGAAGGAGGCCTCCCAACCCGTGGCTTACGAAGAAAGGAGACAGATGGAGTCCTGGACAATGCCTGTAGTCATCCGGTAGAAGCGCCCAACAGATAGCTGGTGAGCTCCAAGGAGGACCAGGATTGTGTCATATTTGTGGAATTATTCCCCCAAGGGCAAGGGGGAATGGTCCACATCAAATTTGTATTTCAAGGAATATAAAGTTGGATTTGTCATGAAGCAGGTTATTGGGATCCTTTTTAGGTGTGGAGAGGACCTGGTTTCTGAGAGCTGGAGGAAAGGAAACAAGGGAAAGGTGTAAAGATAAAGAGCACTCTTGAAAGACATTGGGGGAGGGGGGGAGTTGCAGCTGAATCAGCCCAAATTCCTCCACTTCATGTGAAGACCCGCATGTGGATACTGTAGACAGGAAGAAGGGTGAAGATGCTGGCAGAACATTAGGAGGGTGTAAACAGACTTATCTCTTGGGAGTTGTGAAAAAAAAAAAAGGCATCAAGGGCACTCACTGGGTTAGCTCACAAAGGACACTGTACCCTTGACTGGAGAAGTCTTAGAGGCTGCTGTTGAAGAGCTGGATCATACTTGTTTCCTCGGGTTAGGTAGGAATGGAGGTTATTGATGCTGGAAATGAAGTGGAGAATAGGATTAGAATTTTTAATGTCTGTTAAATTAGGTACAGATTTTTTTTAATCACCTGGGTTTTCAAGCCCTTTTTAAGATTCTACTTAATAACACTGTGGCTATTAGCACTCATATTTTACTACTATCAGACTCCTGGGAGCTTGGGTTACAGTGATCTGGAAAGAGGAAATGGGAGGGAGACTATGTTGTTCCTGTAGCGTCCAGATCTTAAGAAGGTAGGAGTGAGGCCAGGAAAGGACCTGTAGGCAATACCAACCCTCCTAGAAGAGCAGGAATTGAAATGTACTGAGTAACCACTCCTATTTTCTAAGGGTCAGAACTAGGATTTGAATCTAGCTCACTCTGATATTTCAGATGAAATATTTCCTCTAGCATCCTGCACAGCAGAAGAAAGCTTTGAAGAATCTGAACTTTTCTTCAGGTGTAACCAAAAAAGCCTCAACCCCTTTGCCATTTAACATTTACCAGGCTTGTCCTGAAAGAAGGAATTCCATTTCACTTTTGTTTTTCCAGACCTCCTTGTCATGGAGCACAGAAAGATGAGTTCTGAAAAGGGCAGCTGCAGGGCAGGGAGGGGTGGGAGAGGGGACTGCCCAAATTGATTGATAGGGCAGGGCTGCTGGAGGAACTAACCAACTAGGCAATCACCCTCAACAGTGGAAAGTTGACTCGAGTTTAGTTCTTTTGTTCCCCTTGGGTTAGATGGGAAAAAGCCCTGTTCTGTGCCTTTTTTCTTAGAGCTCAGTGTCCTGATTAATGCTAATAATGTTAATCAGAGCCTGGCTACTGAAAAAAATGTGGTCCTGTATATCTAGCAGCACAGGCATCACCTGAGAAATTGCTCAGAAATGCAGGTTCTTGAGTCCCACCCAGCTCTATGAATCTAACACTGTTACCAAGATCCCTGAGTGATTCGTTTATCTAATGGTTTAGAAGCAAGGAGTTTGGGGGCGCCTGAGTAACTCAGTTGGTTGAGTGTCTGGTTGACTCTGGATTTTAGCTTAGGTCATGATCTCAAGGTTCCTGAGATCGAGCCCAGAGTCTGACTCCGTGCTGGCAGTGCAGAGCCTTCTTGGGATAATCACTCTTTCCTGCCTCTCTCTGCCTTTTTTTCTCTCTGTCAGTATAAATAAATAAACATAAAAGAAGCAGCAGCAGCAGCAAGGAGTTAGATCCTCAGAATTGAGAGTAAAATTTTCAAATGAAATATCAAGCTTGGGGACTTTGGAATACAATGAATTATGCTGATTGTGTCTAGCAAAATTTAAATATTAATCTCTGAGGAGGGGGCAGGGTGGGAATGGAAGACCACCACCAGCTGTTTTGTGGTGCTTTGGGGGCCCTGGTTCTCTGTGCCTCCAGGCCAGACCTCATTGTGGGACCACCCGCAGCTCCCAGCATACCTGTGTAGCCTTGTCTCCGGTGCCACTCCGCCTCAAACTCTTCACAACTCCCAGTCCTTCCTGCCATTGTCTTCTTGCTTAAGATGACCGCCCACTCACCTGCCCTCTCTCTTTAATACCTGGCAGACTCTTACTTTGGCTTCAAAATCTAGCTTCAGTACTTCCCTGGGACTTCTTCCCCAGTTTCTTCATGTTGGTCTGGCATAGTGCAGGCGCCTCTGTTCAGGGACCCAGTCTGCCTCTAGCACCTGTGCTGAGCACCCCTTGGCTCCTGATGCCCACGTGAGCTTGGGGGCCAGCTTTTTGTCATCTATGTTTATTGGGGGGAGTGACAAATCCTCTGAAGGCTCAAAGAATTGGAATGCTTGAAGGATTTAAATTTTACACTGTGTTGCCTTTTGTCACATTTCATGGTGAAAGGAAACAGGCCAACAGTTTTTGCCTAGGCTTTTGATGGCTTATTTTCAAGGGGCTAACAAAAATGCCATCAGCAATTTTGGTACTCAGAGAAGCTGGGCCTTTCTGAGGTTGGTGACCTGTTTTCTTTATATCTGACTGTGTGTCTGTGCTTCCTCCCCTTGAATTGTAGCCCAGGTGCTCTCAAAAGTCTCAGAAAGGAAATCCCCACCCCCTCCGTCATATCTGCTCGGACTGCTCAGAGCAGCGTGTACCATGTGCAAGTAGCCGCCCCTTCTGTAGAACGCCTGTCCTCTGGCGGGACTAGCCAACCCGCTTCTCCGTCTCAGTCACGCTGCTCCAGCCCTGATACTGCCTGGTGCCTGCCCGAGCCTGTGCTGCGAGCAGCACATTACTGTATGCTTGTTCCTGGGCCCATTTCCTGTTTCTATTCTAGTCGCTGGTGGCTTCAGCTTTGCTTCCTGCCTGTGTGTCTCACACAGATTCCTCTTGCTAGAACCTTTTGTTTTCTTCGGAACAACTTCAGTCTGAAAACTAACTGAGCCTTACTTCTACTGCTCCTGGGGTCAGTTAACCCTCCTGAGGACTGGCAGGAAGTACCTCCTTCCCATCAAGCATACTGTACCTGTTGGATTTGACCTTGTTCTTCAGTTTGTCCCCAGTCCTGCTACAGGAAGCTGGTGGCTCATTGCTTAGAGCAGAAATTGCTATAAGAAGATGAGCTGGGATTTTTTGCAGCCAAACTTGTCTTCACTCCTCAGCTGTACAGGGTTGTCAGGACTGGTTCTCTTTCACCTTGAGCTTGTAAGCATTTTCTGCTGCTGCCAAAGACACTTGGTGCCCTTTCTAGCCCAAACCTTCTCTAAAGTCCAGAGAATACTTATATGGGGTTGGGCAGGTAATGCTATTCTCAGCAGACTGATAGCTTGCGGAGAGTATAGAGATGGAAAGAAAGCATGTGCTGACTCAACCTTCTGTCCTGTGTGAGCAGTCCAGCACCCCCACCCTAGGGTTAGAGTGGGAGGGAGAAAGTACAGGGAGGTTGTGGAGGGAAAAGAAAAAAGAGGAAGAAGTGAAGGAGATTGTTCTGGACAAACATATTTTAATGTTCTAATGCTCTTACATTTTGGCCATTTCCCTCAGAAGATGATGGCTTAGCAGAGAGTAGGCCTTGTGAATAATTCTATTCTCTCTCCTATATAACGATTCTTTTGGGATCATCTGATAATCCTGTGTCAGATCAAGTGCTTTCTACACTGAACCCGAGGCCTAGGTATGTTTGATAGGAATTTCATATAGGGAATTGGGCCTGCAAACTTGCTGGAAAGACTGAGGAAGCATGCTCTAGACTTGTCCTCCAGAAGGAAATTCCTACCTTTGAGCCACTATCAGATTAATTGCTTTAAGTCTGCTATCCAGGGATCAGCGAGCTGGAGTTGAGAAGGAGCAGCTGCTGCTGCCAGAACCAGCATCCAGTTTACTGGAAGAGGAAGCCAAAATGCTGCTGCAGAAACAAGTGAAGGAGACAGAACTATGGTCTCTGCCATTCTTTGATCTAATCTTGAGTTTGCTCCTAATTAAGAGAACCTGAATTGTATTTAAACCCATCCACAAGGGATTCTGGAAACTATGGTTTTTTAGCTTTTTAACCTCTGCAGTTAGGAAAAGAGTAGAATGGAGACAGCATGAGCTAGGCCACAGAATATTCACCACACTAACACAAACACTATGCTCCCCGACCCCTCACTTTACATATGAGAAACCCAAGGCCCAGAAAGGGTAAAGGACTTGTCCAGGGTCATTCAGTAAATGAGAACATTGGGTTTCCTAACTTCTATTCCAGTGTTTTTACTATTAGGACCAATTCCTCTAAAGGATCGGTAAAAAAAAAAACACCAAAAAACCAGAACAAACAAACAAAAAAAACTTCTTTAAGAGAAGGAAGAATGCCATATTCTCTTCTTTGGAGAAAAGGAAGGAAGAGGTATGTAGAGATGTGGGGTTAAGATTTCTAGGCAAAGGTAGTGTTACTGTGGCTTCTGGATTTAGATCTACTCTCCAGGAAGCTGTAGGAAATATTCTGATTGGAAGAAACCTCAAAAACTAGAATTTCCTACAATTCCTGAGTCAACATATGGATGAACTCAGTTGCCTTGGTGAACATGGCTCTCTTCCACCCCCCCACCCCCACCCCACTTCCCTGTCTCTCCTATTGGTGCTTTTATAACCTTCTGCAAGCTGTTTGGAGGATTACCTCAGTGAAGTACATGCCCTGGCTTCTGCCATCGTCCTTCCCCAAAAAGACCAACAAAAGCAGACATCCAGCCCCCAGATGCATGACCAAGTCTTCCTAGAAATGCTATAATTCAGAAACGACGAGGCCCCCCACCAGAGTGAGAATCTGTTCTGCCAAACTTGGTCCAGAGGGGAGGATCCCTGGGTATGAGCTTTGTTAACATACCTGATAAATCAAGCATAGAATTAGTTCTGTTGTCTTTTTTTTTTTTTTTTTTTTTTCATATTTCTAAGATATTTGGTGTTCAGCCTTTGGGGACCGGTGCTTACTCTCTTGCTCCATCCACTTCCACAGCCTGAACCTCTTCTATCCTACCCACCTGCTGTCGGCATGGAATTGGCTGGTATTGTGACATAGTCTCTGCCATGAGGTGGAGCTCACCTCCAAGCTGCCTAGCTTGCTTCCCATTTGACCTTTCCCAAGGAAGCTCAGAAGCCATGTCTTGTTGAAAGTGGAAACTAAGAGTGGAAGGCTCAAGCTGAGAGCCAGCGAACCTGTCCCTTAAGACAAGCTTTGATGTGGGAGGAATATTGAGTATTGTTTACTGAGATAAGTGAAGGTAATTTCCTGACATTCTGGGGAAGGTAGGAGAAGAATCAAGTTCCAAATAGATGGGATCAGTGTTCAGAGAAACTGTTATTAAGATTATTTGGTTTTGGGGCGCCTGGGTGGCTCAGTCCGTTAAGTGTCAGACTTCAGCTCAGGTCATGGTCTCCTGGTTTGTGAGTTCAAGCCCCAAATCGGTCTCTCACAGAGCCTGCTTTGGATCCTCTGCCCCTCCCCTGCTTGCATGTGCGCTCACGCACACACTCTCTCTCTCTCTCAAAAATAAAAATTAATACTTAAATTTTTAAAAAGAATATTTGGATATTTTTCCCCCCCTCATCTTTTACTTTTAGAACTTGACTGTCTCTCTCCCTATGTTCAGAGTTCTGGTTTTCAGGCCTTTGGAATAGATAGCTGGCTGTCTTTTCTGGGTTAAGACGCTATCCATTCTCTACTCTCAGATCTGTTTGTTCCATACCTTCCCCCAAATCTTTGGATTTTATCTAGACCAGTAGGCCATGGTAGAGAAGACCCCTGGCAAATATAAATTTGGGGGGTTTAAATGCCAAACGGAGAAGGCCTTGGAGCTCCCTAGATCTTTGTCTGAGCCGTGTGCGGCACTGAGCCAGCCTTGCCTTCCCTGGTTGTGCACATTGCATCCTTGCTTGCTTTCTGCTTGAGGTGGAAGCCTGAGGCCACACCCCTTCTCCCTTACCCATTTTTCTTTTTGAGAGAGGGAGAGGGAGAGAGAAGCTTAAGCAGGTTCCACAAAGACTCGGACCTTGGGATCATGGCCTGAGCTGAAATCAAGAGTCATCTAGGCTGACTGAGCCACCCAGGCGCCCCTCCCTTAAACTTCTCCTATCTAGAACTCTGCCTTCTTTTCTGTGCTTATTTCCTCTTCCCTCCCCCACCTCCTCCTTGCTCAAGTTCTAGGATTTCAGCTGATGATCATGGTGGAACAAGGTCTATGTGGTTGGCTTTCCAAACAGAAAATGCTTAACAGAAAGTAGGGAGTTCCTAACTTCTTTGCTTTCTCAAGCTTTACAGCACTTGTTTCCTGCTGGGATTAGAACAGCCCTATTCCAGAAATATGCACTGTTCTTGACTGCTCTGACTCAGGCCCAGCTCTGACCCAGTTTCTTTTTTTTTTTTTTCTTTCAGATTTGAGTCCATTAGCTAGTGACCCTTAAAACACTGTACGTTTTTGGCCAAGAGGTGATTTCTGACTAGATAAGACATTCTCTCCTGGCCCAAGTGAGAAAGAAGCCTTTGCAGGGGAGGGGGGTGTGTCCAAAGGCTGGTTAGGTAGGTAACATGGTGTTACACACTCCTGGTGGGGACTATGACACACCGGAAAACAATCCCAAGCAGACTCCTCACTGTCAGCGCAGAGCCTGACATGGGGCTCAATCTCAGGACTATGCGATAATGATCTGAGCCAAAATCAAGAGTTGGGACACTTAATGGACTAAACTACCCAGGTTCCCCAGGGATTTTAACGTAAAATCTTGGGATTATTAGAAGAGTCTGTATGGGAGTGTTGAGCAGTGAGTTAAAAGGTTCTCTGGCACCTGTGGGTCTGTCCCTGCAGCTTCCTGCAGACTGCCCATGTAGCTTTGGCTCCCTCGGGGCTGATATTCAGAATTTTTCTGGGGGTGAGGGCCAGCTGTGGGGAGCACCATCTACCCGTTGCCGGCTCTCCTTGGATTTGGTGTTTGTTTTATTGGTTTGGGGAGGGGGAAATGCAAGGGAGATGTTGAGCAGAAGCACTCAGTGTGATTAAACCTCTAGCCAAGCAGATCTGTGGGAGCAGAATATCGATCGACCCCTGGAAAATCAATGGCTGCTGCAGTGGCCCAGGCTGCCATTTGCAGGGGCTCCCGCTGCAGGAGCACAGGCAGCCCCACGGTCTCCCCCCCACCCCCTCATTTCACCTCAGAAATGCCCTCAGCCCCCACCCAGAGGGTCAGAGCTACCTCAAGAGATTTTGCCGAGGTGGATTAGAACAGCAGGTTCTTGTATTTTTGTAATTAGATTGAAATTTCTCCAGTGACACAGAGCCCCACCTCCCGACAGCCTCCTTTCCAGGCGTTCCTTCTCTGCACTGCAGTTCTGTCAGGAGCTCTTGCCCAAGTGGTCAGGGCCTGTTCGGGGTTGTACTTGGCAGTTTTAGACAGGAGAGTTCATTCCCGTGATGTTGGCATCCAAGAGTCTCTCCCTCCATGTGGAGGTCTAGAGCTCGGGTATGGGATTACTGAGGGCGTGAAGGTTAAACGAAAGAGAGAAGACTAATAGAGACTGGGTCTAAAGAGGATGCTTTTGAGTAGATTATTAATTGAGTAATATTTATGAAGCATGTTGTCTTTTTGTGTGCCTGGCATTTTTCTGGTCACTAATAACAGAGGAGCATTCAGCCTGGTCCTGCTCTGGTCCCACAAGCAGATTCAACACAGTGCCACCAGTCTCGCCGCACGGGTCAAGAGGAGCCCTCGGAGGGACTCTGAGCATCGCCTGTGGGGTGAGGGTGAAGGGCCAGAGGAGTCGTGCTGGGACTGTGGAGGCTTTGTTCCCACAAAGCTGTTCTTATCTTTGAAGTCTCCAACTCAAAAAATAAATGGTTTTACTCCATAGTTGCTGCACCTGTAGCTTCAAGTAATTGGTTTTCTCACCCACTTCTCTTTGGTGGCTGGGAAATGGGCCACCCGGCTGTGTGAGAGGAGAGCTCTGGTGCCTCCCTGTTGGAGAGCAGCTGTGGGCAGGGGTTGAAGCTTGCTTGCTTGCAGGGCTGGGTCAGGGTTTGAAATCGCCTGAGATGAGGCCATCTAGAGGCCAGGCATGTTTTGACTTCTCTCTCTGGGCCACACCCCTGTGCTTGATCCTAGTATTAGAGCACATTCAGTACGAATACCAGCAGAGACCAGATACCTACCTTCATGGGACTCAACTTCCTGCCCCTCTCCCTAGATTCTCATTCACTCTCTCCTTCCCCCTACCGCCTGTATATTAAGTACCCCTCTAAAGGCCCAGAGGTGAGAAAAAGTACTGTAACCTTTAGCAAAGGTAAGTTTAAATTCAGAGAGTTCTAGATGAAAGGGCCAATTTGAAATTAACCATGAAGGAAGGTCTAGAGGGGAAGAATGGTTTCTAGGAAGAGCGGCTAGGAACGAGGGGACTATGTGGCATTGCAGACTAGTAGAGCTAGCTTCTCTAGTTTTAGTCTTCCCTTCTACAGAGGAGCCAGGCAAGGCCTAGTGACGTTAACTTGTTAGAGCCATGGAGGTAGTTGCTCAGCATGCCCAGAGACAGGTTGTCACCAGGCCTTGTGTGGAGCGTGGAGCCTCGCCTCACACGGTGGCAAGCTTCCCCCTTACAGTAGAAAGAGCACAAGCTCTGCAATCCGAGGACCGTGGGTTTGAGCTCCAGTTCTCCTGTTTAATAGCTCTTTGTCCTTGGCAAGTCATTTAACTTCTGAGCTCCTGCTTTGGTAAAACACGGAGGATGCCTGTATCAGAAGATGGTTGTGAGTCAGCCACGTACCTGAGAGTTAGACACACGAGAGTCACATATATGTGTCAGTTCTGCTTCCCTTCAAAAGGGAGTTACAAAGAGACTTGCTTTATCCCTCTTACCAGCATCCTTTGAATTTGGAGATTTGGTCTCCCTGAGCTTGATTTATGACTTCTGGTGTGTGTATATATAGGGGGTTTCCCCTTGGAGGTGGGCCCCCAAAAAGCATTCTGGAGACCAGAAGAGTTCTGACCCTTCTTTACTGTGCATTCCCCCACTGGGCAGCCAGAAGGTACCAGGAAGAAATGTCCCCTTATCCCCAGAACAATAGCCTATTGTCGAAAAAGAGAAGAGGGAGTTTGGTGGGGGGTTTTGGGAAACTTGGGGTAGGGGTTAGGAAATCAAGTTCTCTTAGCTTTTCCCAGAGCAGTTTCTACCATTCCAAACAGTGGGTGTTGTTCAAGCAGGAGATGGTGTTTTGTCCTAAGCTGAAATGATGGTGCCATCCCCTCTGCCTTGCCTTTCCCCTTCTTAATCACTTTGCTTACTTAGCCCCTGACTTGAAAGTACCACCAATATGGGGTCGCTGAGTGGCTCAGTGGGTTAAACATCCAACTTTGGCTCAGGTCATGATCTCGTGGTTCATGAATTCGAGCCCTGGTCAAGCTCTGTGCTGACAGCTCAGAGTCTGGAGCCTGCTTCAGGTTCTATGTCTCCCTCTGTGTCTCTCTTGCTTGCTCGCTCAAAAATAAACATTAAGGGGCGCCTGGGTGGCTTAGTCGGTTAAGCGTCCAACTTTCCCTTGGGTCATGATCCTGCGGTTCGTGGGTTAGAGCCCCGCATTGGGCTCTGTGCTGACTGCCAGCTCAGATCCTGGAGCCTGTTTCAGTCTGTGACTCCCTCTCTCTCTCTGACCCTCCCCTGCTCATGCTGTCTCTCTCTCTCTCTCCTAAAATAAATAAGACATTAAAAAAAATTTTTTTAAATAAACATTAAAAATTTTAGAAAAGAAAGTACCACCAGTAGTAAGAGGCAGCTTGTTCTATGTATTAATTTGTACTTGGCATTCCAGCCAGCACCAGCTAGCCTGCTCTCTGGGCGGGGATGGCAGCTCGTCTTTTGCACTGTGACAGCTCATTGGGACAAGTGCAGAGTTCTGTAACTCTGGAATCCCTACCAATCTGTGGTGGGTCATATCACCCTTTCTGCCATTTACCAAAGACAGGAAAACAGAATGTACAACTGAAGCTTTACTATAGTGGATTTTTTTTAGAAGCGTTTGAGGTAGCCTCTTGTCCCCTGACACTTGGCAATCAAGTTGCTTAAGGAAGTTTTTCTGGAAAACGAGGTCTCCCCAAAACTCACTTGCCTTAAGTAGTTCCTATGTAATTAAGTTTGCCATACTCCCATTTTCCTTGAAGTTTGTCCAAGCTTTTGCCTCCTTGCCTGCTGTCTGCCTTTCTTCAAGAGTCAGGTCTCCCAGCCCTTTCTGTGTTCTTCAGGATTTCCTCCCATTCTCCAGCACGGGAGCAGCTGCCCACCATGGCCTCGGATCTGTTAGGTGCGCTCCCGGAACAACACTTGACATGCCAGTGCAGATTTGGTCATTTCAGGCTGTGTGTTTAGGCTGTTTCATTCAAGGAAAAGTCATTTAAGTGAGTGTGGCTGCACTGCAAGGTTCCCCCCGCCCCCACCCAGCACACACACCCTATAAGTGTGTATGTAGGATTTACCTGGCTCTCTTGGGTGGGTGGTTTCCTCACCAGTAGTCTGCACAACTTGGCAAAAGCTCTTCTCAACTGAAAGAAGAGAAAAACTCCATCTGGGGGTTAACAAAAGCTCCATTTCTCAAGGATTCAGCCAAATGTATGAGAAAACCCTGAATCTGAGCATTTCCTCGAGCGTGTTCTTGAGATTTGCCTGTTGATGTTATTTAATCTGCGCAGCAAAATGAACTGATGTCATCCCGAGGCTCTGACAGGAGATTGTTTGAACCCCCCTTCTGTAACCCTGATCTGGTATCTTCCTGCTTTGAAAATACTTCATCAGGCAAGTCAATTCATGTTAGAACTCGCAGCCCTTCCTGTGAGCGCACTGCACTGGCTGCACCCCCACCCACCCCCCGTGAGGTATGGACTGTGTGATTTCAGGCATGGTTTTGTTGTGGTGTGAAGAGAAGGTGTTAGCTGCCGAGTTCTGTTTGTCAGCAGAGCCTGACAAACCCATGCTGGCACTTGTTGGGGCTGGGCAACCAATCACAGCTGGAACGGTTATCGTCATGGAGTCCCTGTGGGCTTCCTCTATCAGGTCACATCCCAAAATAACATTGGGCAGTATTTCAAGTGAAGAAACGAAGGCTTTCGGGGCTGTAGCCAGCCTGGAGTGTGAGATTCTGTGTGAAATACTTGGACCTGCTCCAGCGCTTTTGATCTGCATGGTAGATGAGCAATAAAATGCATGAAACACGTTGGAAACACGTGAGGAAATTCTCCCTGGCCCTGCTGCTTCCTTGGAACTGGCAGGGCACCGAGTGGGCTGATCCTCACCTCCCGTCTCTCAGCAGGATTATGCTTGGAAGAGAGCTAACCCCGGGGAAAGAGATCTTTCCACTTAAGAGACATCACTTAGGGGGCAGTTCTTTTAGTAGACCTCCTGGAAGGTACCTGTTAGGTGGGCCCGTTAGGAAGAATTGAGACCCTGAGTTTTGAGATGCTAAAAGTGGCCCCCACCAGGGAGAATAGGGGCTTGGGTTGATTGAACTCTGCCTGTGTGAGAGGTGTGTTGTAGAAAGCCAGACTTGCTCGGCACATTGAGGTCTGACTCAACAACCAGACATCCGGCTTTTTGTGGAACAAAAGACCTGAAAAACTGGCTTTTTGTAGGGTAGAAAGCAGAGGTGTGTCCCGTGCAATAAAGGGACATGGAGTTCAGGGCAGTATCTGTGCATGTAGATAGAGGGGAGAGACTTCTTTTGGAGTCTTCTCCCCAACAAGTCCCTCCTGATTCCCAATAAAGACATTTGCTGTGATTAGCCATTGAGACTGATTGATATGTCTTAGATCTTATGTGGCTCATGTGTTGTCATATCTCTCATTCCAGGGTGTTACTGCTAGTAACTGCACATTCCATATGGCCCCAACCATATGGTGCCAGTGGACTTGCATGCCATAGGCCCCAGGGGTACCCCAAACTCAGATGTGTCCAGTCCTCCTTTGTATAACTGCGAAAATCAAGCCCAGCTTGTTGCCAGCTTTTGTCCAAGGCAACAACTGATAAGTGCCAAGAACTAGGCCTTGGTCTCCTAACACAAAGGTGTGGCGATTTTCCCTCAGTCCATATAGTATCACAGCATGATGGAGAGAGCGAGCGAGAGAACATACAGGCTTTGGAGTTCAGCAGACCTGGGTTCACAACCTCGTGACTGCCACTTACTTGCTGGATGACTTGGACATGTAACCCAATCACTCTGGCATCTGCGTGCTCATCCTCACATGTTAACGGTGTTAACGGAGAGTGGTAGGGAATGAAGGGATTCCATAAAGTGCCTGGCACGGCATATGTGCTCAAATGGGAAATGAACTGTCTCTTCCTATGCTAACATTGGGGTCCTTTAAAAAAAAATCATGTATTTATTTATTTTTAAATCAACTACCCCCATGCTGACCAGTTGCCATCTGCTGGAAATGACAGTTTGAGAGATTGGCCTCCAACCAACTAAATCAGAGAGATAAGAAAATTCTCAGTACTGCTTCAGTCCCTACTATTATTCAGTGCTCTGGCATCCCAGCCCAAGTGGGGCTGCTGTTGACAGTGGTTTATTTAGCACTTTTCCTCCAAGGAGCTCAGGGTACTTTACCAAAACTGACAGCACTCCTCAGAGTGCCTCTGCACTGCCACCACTGGTACCTCCAGGGTCCTGAGAGCCCTGTCACAGAGGCTGCTGATGTTTTCTTCAAGCTCCTGGGGTCTCAGCTGGACTAGCACATTCACTCGTGGGTCTGTGTAGAGCCTGGTTTTTAACAGAAGTTGTGGCTAAAGGAGCATCCATAGGCCCTGCCCAACCTGTAGCAGTGGCTGGTGGCTTGTTGTTGGGTTTTTTCCTTTTTTTGTCCCCCTCCTAAGTTCCTCGGAAGATCTCCAAGGATATACACCAAGTTGACCAGGGGTTCTTCAGTTGAGGGCAGCAGAAAGAGAGCAAAGGGACACTTTGGCTTTACCTATACTGTTGGACCTGTTTTTTTGTTTAAAAATTTTGATGGGCTGCCAAAAAAAATTTTTTTAATGTTTATTTTTGAGAGAGAGCGGGGGAGGGGCAGAGAGAGAGGGAGACACAGAATCCAAAGCAGGCTCCAGGCTCTGAGCTGTCAGCACAGAGCCTGACGCAGGCCTCAAAGTCACAGACTGTGAGATCACGATCTGAGCTGAAGTCTGACGCTTAACCGACTGAGCCACACAGGCACCCAGGAACTGTTTTTATCATGAGAATATTTGTTTTACTTGCTCAATTAAAAACAAAAATCTTCAAAACACTTTTTTTTTTAAGAGATTTTTTTTTTAAGTTTATTATTGAGAGAGAGAAGTGCGCGCACAAGTTGGGGAAGGGCAGAGAGAGGGAGGGAGACACCTGGTATCCGAAGCGGGCTTCAGGCTTTGAGCAGTCAGCACAGAGCCCGATGCTGGGCTCAGACTTCCCAGCTTTGAGATCATGACCTGATTAGAAGTCAGACACTTAACTGCCTAAGCCACCCAGGCACCCCAAAACAGTTAATTTTTCAAAGCCATTTGAAAAGAACCAAGTTCTTCTGGATGGACCTTTGATTCCTATTCTGTTTCAAAATACACTGGTTTCTTTTTTCTGTAAGCAAGTAGTTCTTATTACCAGAAGCGGGCAGATTGATAAGGAATGGAGACTAAAGGAAGGAATGCTGAGGGAACCTACTGGCCCCTGTAAAAGAGAGCATTGAGCTGTGGTTTCTGTTACAGACCAGAGCCTAGCAAGTGGCTCTCAAGGCCTACCCAGTTGGCTCCTCTTGTCTTCTTGTTGCCTCTTTTGAGTTTATTCTCCTGGGCTCAGAAGCCAGGTGTCCCTGGTATAGCTTAGCCCTCAACACGGGGGTGGAACATTCCTTTCTTGGAATGAACCCCGGGCTTTTTATAGCTACAGGTACTTTAGTTCTTTGGAAGGGAAGACATTCTAGTGTTACCTGGAGAACGGCCTTCTTGAGTTCTCTTCCATCATGGGACTAATTCTAATTGCATATTTAAAGCATGCTATGGTATTCTAGGTCTGCTGCTTAGAGGAAAGCTAGAATTTTCTGACTTTCTGAGCTAACACTGGAGAGCTGGACACCTATACAAAAGCATACCTATGTGCCTGCCTTGCCTTCAGGGCAAGCTTTGTTCACACAGTGCTCAGCAGAAGTGTTCCCAGCTTAGTGAAGTAACCCAGTGGTTTGCGGAAGGTCCAACGAACCTGGATACTGGGGGGAGAGCCTAAGAGGTACCCTCTGTCCTTCAATTTTATTGTCAGACTCCAGGGTCAGAGTCCTCTCGAACTACTCTTTCTGGGATGAGCTTTTGGGAATAGCAATAGATTTAGATCAGGCCATTTTGGATCTCCTTTCTCTTCAGATGTATCTCTTTAAGAGAACTTCTTTCTTAACCATTTGAGTATTAAGAATTTTTCTAGACCTGAGGAAAATCATACCCAAAGCTCTCATTCTTTCTTCAGGATACAGTTAGTTCCCAGCTTGAAGTTAATGTGTGGTGTTGAACCAGTGGTATTGCTAGAGAATGAAGCTGAGGCTTGGCAGGGGGGCAGAGGGGCATGCATTTCCCGTAGCGAATATTTTTCATATTGAGCTCTTGGTTGCTAATCTTGGAGTTTACTGACCTAAAGTGAACTCTTTACTGATTAATTCAAGGCAAGCAAGGCCCCCCAGTAAACATCAAGTCCTCACTAAAAAAACAGGACAAAAAACTGGATTTGTTTAGTTGGTAAACATTTGTTCGTCCCTATTGTCACTTGTCAGGAATATAGACCCAGACCTTCTTGGCAGCTGGGGAATTGTCTTTCATGTACAATACATCTCTTTCCCACCTCCTACCCTTTAAGTTCATTATATGGTAACTTGGAGCAAGTGTGTCCTTGGTGGATGTACTTTATAATAACCTGATGGAGAGTGGAACTGTAGCTAGCTCCTGGTACCGTCCTGGCAGTGTTTTAAAAAGTTTCTCCATTGGAAAAAAAAAACCAAAAAACTAAAGGCTCACTGAAAGAGAAGCTTTCTTATGACTGTAGGTGTTGGGGACAGGAAAGAAGATGAAGGTACTAGATGATCTCCTTCTGGTAGATAGACCATGGGTCAGCAAACCCCAGCTTATGGGCCAGTTACTTTATATATATATAAAGTTTTATTAGAACACAGGGAGGGGGTAAAAAAAAAAAAGTCACACCCATGTGTTTATGTATTATCTGATTATGCTTTTGCACTATAATGGCAGAGTTGAGTAGTTGTTACAAGCACTAATGGCCCACAGAGTATAGAATATTTTCTATCTGGCTCTGAATAGATTGTCATCTGTAAGCTTTAGTATCAGGACTGTGTAACGTGTGCAGTGTATTTGCTCTTGGTTGGTTAAGGAAAATGTTAACTGTATAGTATGACTGTTGAAAGAAGAGCAGAGCCTTTCTGCCTAATATTGCTAATCCATGTCCTTGTGTGTATGTTTCAGGATCTGTCTGGTTCAATAGATGATCTCCCCATGGGGACAGAAGGAGCTCTGAGCCCTGGAGTGAGCACATCAGGGATTTCCAGCAGCCAAGGAGAGCAGAGTAATCCAGCTCAGTCTCCTTTCTCTCCTCATACCTCCCCTCACCTGCCTGGCATCCGAGGCCCCTCCCCGTCCCCTGTTGGCTCTCCCGCCAGTGTTGCCCAGTCTCGCTCAGGACCACTCTCGCCTGCTGCAGTGCCAGGTACCCTCAAGTGTTGGACTTTGGGGAGAGGGAAAGGGGACTAGCTCCCAATGATATCAGGAGCCGCAGCCTTCCACTGCCACAAAGAGTATGTCTGCCAAGCTTCCCGTCAGCATTTGAAGAAGAGAGATGGGAGCCCCTTGGTTGGGTCCCTCTGTATATGTGGTATCGGGAGGTGGTATTGGTATTGGCCTGCCCAGGAGCCGTTTCTGTCTGTAATGACCTTTGAGCTAGAATTTCCAGGCTTAGCCACGATTGGCTTCTTTCTCTGTTTGGAGCAGGCAACCAGATGCCACCTCGGCCACCCAGTGGCCAGTCGGACAGCATCATGCATCCTTCCATGAACCAATCGAGCATTGCTCAAGATCGAGGTGAGACCTTGGGCTTTCAAGGAGGTGCAGAGGTCTAAGGGAGCCATTTGGTTGTCCTGTGCAATAGCTTTTGGAGGGCTGTGTGACCAGGAAGCTTAGGACGATCCCAGCAGCAAATTGTGAAGTTAGAGTGGGCTTGACCGTGTTGGTGGCACCAGAATTCTGTTCCACCTTGCGCGGACCACTCCCCACACCCTGCCAGTCTTTGTTCCTCGATGTTTGTGTTCTCATGGATTCCTCCCTACATTGTACCTCATTTGGTCGGCAAATACTGAAGACTCGGCATCAAATCTTTACCCTTCAAATCACGTACCATTTTGTTGTCATTGCTGTTTGTCTTTTCAAACCCCCATTTAGTAGAAATAGTTGGCATGCCCTGGTTACTAGCTGTGTCAATTTGGAGGGTCCCTAAAAGCGCACATATTTATATAGGAAATAACATATAAGAGACTTCATGCAAGTATTTGCTAAAGAAAATGTAGATGGTGAAGTCCCGCGATAAGGGAGCACATTAATTCTCATTGTACTGAGGTAATAACTTCTGTGGACACTACCCACAATAGGTTACATGCAGAGGAACCCCCAGATGCCCCAGTACAGCTCCCCCCAGCCCGGCTCGGCCTTATCTCCGCGTCAGCCTTCGGGTGGACAGATGCACACAGGCATGGGCTCCTACCAGCAGAACTCCATGGGGAGCTATGGTCCCCAGGGGAGTCAGTACGGCCCACAGGGTGAGTATACTGCCCAGTTAGGAGTACAGAGAGGTGGGAGGAGAAGACAGTTCCTTGTCTGATATGCTGCTGTCTGGGTCGCAAGAGTAGGATTGCCCTTTGCTTTAAATCCACCAAAGCCAGGCCCTAAAAGAGGGCAAGACTACCATCCTGGGAAAGTCCCTGAGCCTCTCCTTCAGCTGTAAAATGGGGAGAAGGTGTTTAACACAAGACTGGGCACAGACGCTTAATGGTAATTAAAATAAATTAGTCCTTATAGAATGTATCTTTGCTCAGAATGAGCCCTGGACAGATGTAAAACTGAATGTCTTACACAGAGCATAGGAGAGAAGGCAGGTTGCCCATGTAGGAAGGAAAGAGTTCTGAGAGTTTAAGGGCTCGGATAACAACGAAGCCAGCCTCGCCAGCCAGCCAGCCAGCCAGCCAGCCAGCCAGCCAGCCAGCCTTGCGCTGTGCTGTGCTGTCTTTGAGAGTCCAGTGAAGGCCTGCCCTCATATGTTCCTGGCCTCCCCCTACCTTTGTCGTTGTTGTTTTCTCTTTAATGGGGTGAAGGCTGCCACGAAGTTGGTCTCTTACCAGACCAAACAAATACTGAGTGATTCCCATCATTTATGATCTTTGGAGTTGTAGAGCTGAGCAAGATTAGGGAGTTGCTAATGAGTCACTAACCAAGTCTCTGTGTCTTCTCTTCTTTCCCTCACAGGAGGCTACCCCAGGCAGCCAAACTATAATGCCTTGCCCAATGCTAACTACCCCAGTGCGGGCATGGCTGGAAGCATGAACCCTATGGGTGCTGGAGGTCAGATGCATGGGCAGCCTGGCATCCCACCTTATGGCACACTCCCTCCAGGGAGAATGAGTCATGCCTCCATGGGCAACCGGCCTTATGGCCCTAACATGGCCAATATGCCACCTCAGGTTGGGTCAGGGATGTGTCCCCCACCGGGGGGCATGAACCGGAAAACTCAAGAAACTGCTGTCGCCATGCATGTTGCTGCCAACTCTATCCAAAACAGGTAAGGCCTGGGAAGTGAAGAGAATGTCAGCACAAGGAAATAAATTGTAAAGTGATTCAGGTTCTTGAGACAGTTCTGGTTCTAAACCATGCCATCTTGGTAAACGTGTATTTTATTGAGAGCTCTTTTGAAAGCTGGATTTCCTTACAGTGAAATACACAACAAAAGTGCTGGTTCTTTTTTAAGTTTATTTTGAGGGAGAGAGAAAGAGAGAGAACCAAGAGAACCAGTGGGGAGAGGCAGAGAGAGCCGGGGGAACAGAGGATCCAGAAGTGCTGATTCTTAAGCACTTGGTATCAAGTTTCACGTGACCAGATATTATATGTAAACATAAATTATTTTGATGAGTAAAATAAGTCTTCAGGGTTTCTTCATTTCTTGTGTCAATCTAGTTTTTTGGTTTCCAAAAGGATTTTTAATGATACACATGACTTGGATCTGTCGTGTGAGAAATAAGAGGAGGGGAGGGTTGTGGTTTGCTGTTTCTCTACTGTTCTCTATGGTTCTTTGTGTTTGAGTCTGGTCCTAAAGTGCAGAGAGCTCATGTGATTTGGTTTAATGACTTGAAGATTCATCCATTCTTCCTTGGCCACTCAATTTGGTGGCTGTTCACTTCAGCGAATATGATTCTACTAGTTTTTGAAGGCTGTGTCCATGCACCCCATTGTTGGTGGCTCCAGTTCTTAAAGTGACTTGTTTTATGGGACTCTTGATGAAGTAAGGTAGAATGGGGTGATTGATGGTAAAGAGGTGAATTTGGTAGTACTTGGAAGAGTGATGGAACCGTAGGGTTTGCAGTAGGCCCATCAAGAAAGCACTTCCAGGGGCGCCTGGGTGGCTCAGTCGGTTAAGTGTCCGACTTCGGCTCAGGTCAGGATC
This sequence comes from Proteles cristata cristata, assembly GCA_017311185.1. NCBI lineage: Eukaryota > Metazoa > Chordata > Mammalia > Carnivora > Hyaenidae > Proteles > Proteles cristata. The sequence goes on from JAESUZ010000634.1 coordinate 491,790, forward strand.
TTGCGGTCTCTGAGTTCGAGCCCCACATCGGGCTCTGTGCTGACAGCTCAGAGCCTGGAGCCTGCTTCAGATTCTGTGTCTCCCTCTCTCTCTCTGCCCCTCTCACGATGGCACTTTGTCTCTGTCTCTCAATAATAAATAAACATTAAAAAAAAATTAAAAAAAAAAAAAAAAGAAAGAAAGAAAGCACTTCCAGGTGCTAGCCATGCTGTGAGGGGTCCCGTTTGGTTGGGATTTGACATAACAAAGAATGGTAAAGTTGAGCATTTAATTTAGGCCTTTGCCATAGAGAGGGTCCTTGTATGGAAACACATTTTTTTTTTTAAGTTTTATTTCTGAGAGAGAGAGACCACGTGAACAGGGTGGGGCCAGAGAGAGATGGAGACACGGAATCTGAAACAGGCTCCAGGGTCTGAACTAGCTGTCCGCACAGAGCCTGATGCGGGGCTTGAACCCACGAACCATGAGATCATGACCTGAGCCGAAGTTGGACGCTTAACTCACTGAGCCACCCAGGCGCCCCTGGAAACACATTTTGACACTGGAAGTGTCTCCGACGGAGGCAGTACTTAGAGAGACACACTGTAGGGCTTCCTTCAAGGACTGGATCCTTTAAAATTGAACTTTATGGTGTCCTGTTTGCAGCCTAAACCCTCTTAGAACCTTTTGTGGGAGGTAGAAGATGGGAATATCTAGGTCAGGTAGTACATGGTTTTCATTTGGGAAGCTCAAACTTTCTTCTTGTAGAAGCCTCACTAGATAATCTTGGCTCGCAAACTCTATTTAACTCAGGTCCAAGTGTGAAAGCTCAGTGTCTCTCACACTTTCCATCTTTCCTTCCTTAGGCCACCAGGCTACCCCAATATGAATCAGGGAGGCATGATGGGAACTGGACCTCCCTATGGACAAGGGATTAATAGTATGGCTGGCATGATCAACCCTCAGGGACCCCCGTATCCCATGGGTGGAACCATGGCCAACAATTCAGCAGGTAAGTCCAAGTTCTTGCTCACTCTAGGAATTTCTTCTAGAATGATCTTCCTGTCACAAATTTGTTGGGCTTGAGAGGTTTTTTTCCTCTCTTATGTAGGGATGGCAGCCAGCCCAGAGATGATGGGCCTTGGGGATGTCAAGTTAACTCCAGCCACCAAAATGAACAACAAGGCAGATGGGACACCCAAGACAGAATCCAAATCCAAGGTAATGATTTATATCTTGACTCCTCTCAACCTTCTGTCCCATCCTTCCCAATGATAGGAAAGAAAAAGAAAAGAGGGTGACTAGACTCTATTTATGTCACGGAGTAGATCATCTCAGAAAAGGCTGCTCTTGCCTCTTCTAATCGTGAAGATTCCCAGGCTAATAGCTCATTGAGTTAGATTTTAGTTTTAGCCTAAAGGGTCCTGATGTAAATAACACAGTGTTCTCACAGTTGTTTGTTATAGAGGAAATGCCAGGCCTGCAGTGTAGAAGTCTCTGTACTGCCCTCTGTGAAACTGTGCCCCCTGTCCTCGTGCATTGATAGGTGGTATGTGCCATGGGCAACTAGTTCCTCTTCTCTTCCCAGACCTCACTCAGAGCAGCAGGAATGGTTGGTGCCCTGTGTTCAATAAAGAAGGAGATGAGGGAGGTGGGGTTTGGGCCCTTGTTTGGCCTCCCTGTAGGATGGTCCTGAGTGTGCTATCTATTGGGTTGTGAAGCAGTCTGGGGACCTGCTCAGTGTTAGAGTCATTTGAAACATTTCTGCCCTCTGTCGTACCCCATTTCCCCCATCTTATATAAAGTAGGACAAAGTAAAAATATACAGTGGCCACCTCCACTGGACCTTCACCTCTGGCTCTCAGACCCTTTTAGCCGTCTTCCTGTCTTGGGCAGGATAAATAACATTCAAAACCTTTCAGGCAGGTAGGAGACCCTTCGTTTCTTGAGAGGAGGAACTTTCTTTTCATTTTAGTCCATCCCATTGTCTCCAGATCACGTTTTTGAGTTTCTTGAGTTCTCTGAAAATAGTCTGTAAAAGCATGCCTAGGCTCCTGGGTCATAGTAGGGGAGTAGTAGTGACATTGACGTGAGGTGAATAAGGGCTTGACACTTGGCTCTGCTGCTTAAAAACTATGAGATTTTAGGAATGGCCTCCATGTGCCTGCTTCCTTATCTTCTAAGAGGAGAATAGTATATAATGCCTAATATGTAAAGGCATTTATTAGCACAGCACCCAATATATAGTCAGTGTTAGCTTCCTTCCCTTACAGGAAGAATTTCTAGCTCCCATTTGGTCTTTTGACCTTACAAAAGCAAGGAACCCCAGAATAAGAAGCTTTACTACTACCCTAATCAAGGGACTTCTGAGACCTTTAGCATAGGCTTTGAATCTGACCGATTCCTATGAATCTTGACCTGCCCCTTCCAGAAATCCAGTTCTTCTACTACAACCAATGAGAAGATCACCAAGTTGTATGAGCTGGGTGGTGAGCCTGAGAGGAAGATGTGGGTGGACCGTTATCTCGCCTTCACGGAGGAGAAGGCCATGGGCATGACAAATCTGCCTGCTGTGGGTAGGAAACCTCTGGACCTCTATCGCCTCTATGTGTCTGTGAAGGAGATTGGTGGATTGACTCAGGTGAGTGCCTAGCACTTGGCTTCCCCTGCGGTTTCAACAAGCCTTTCTCTAGTTACTCAGTGGCTTCGCCTGGCACAAAGCATCCCACAGGGACCTCACCGTCTCCTGCTCTCTGAGGCACGTACTGATAGACTGGAAGCACAGGGCTTCCAGAAAATAAGACAAAGGCAAGAGGCTGAGACCTCCCTGGGTAGTATGAAGTATTAGCATTGAGTTTACCACATGTCTAGGGTCGGACTGGAGTGGAAAGATATGGAAAATGTGGACTTTCTGAATCCATGGGAGGGAGTCTGGCATTGCAAGCAAGGTCATGGCTTGGAGAGAGGGGTCTGCTTTTGAATTCTTCCTTAGCCACTTAACAACATATGCCACCTTAATCAAGGTGTATGGCCATTCTGAGTCCTAACTTTCCTTATTTATAAAGTAGGGATAGGGTGTATTCTGCTAGATTGTCAGAAGCTGGAAATACTATGCAAAGCTTACAGCAAGATTTCTGCCACTGAAATTGGTTTGTGAGATAGTACAGAAGTAGCCATAGTAGTTGTTGACCCTTTCATTCCTGGATACTTCCCAGTGAAGATGGGATTTCAGGAACTATTTGATAGAAATAGTTTATGAGAGACAAAGTAGGTAGAGAAATTGTGTTTAGTTACTCCATGTGGGATATTTAAGTGAATGGATTAATCTGCTGGAAACCTGGACTGAACTCCATCCTGAGCCTGCCTCAGCTCTGATACCTTATAGTTTTGCTTTGCACTGAGCCCAGGAAGCACAGAGTTGAGGCAACGCTGTGCCTTGCAAACTTTCCTCCTATGTGTGTTACGTAGTCATTAGATCAGGAGGCTGCTGGTGGATCTGAGTTTGTGGCTTAGCTCCGGGGGAGGCGTGGCAGGGAGAGATGTATTCCAAACCTTCTAAATCAGAAGAGGAAAACAGCTGTCACCAGCAGAAAAGAAAGTGATTGGAATGAAGCCAACCAACAGTCAGTTATGAACTCCTTCTCCCTTCAGGCTTTATTCCCCTCCCCCACAAAGGAAAACAAAACAAAACAAGACACGTGCACACTGCCACATAACTGGCGTGGGAAGCAACGCCACAGCAGGCTCCTGAGGTGACCCTGGGCTCGTTCCCGCCGTTCTCCCTGGCAATGAGTTCTCCTAGCCAGGCTTCTCCTGCCTGTGGGGGCGGGGGTGGGGGCAGGCAGTGGGGTCATTGGCTTTGATGTGACACACTTCTGATTGGATGGGGTTCTGGATTCACTAAATCTAGGATGAGGTACAGAGGAGTCCTGAAGCCTGCTCCTGTCTTCCAGTTTGCGAGAGGGTGCCAGCCTTTTGGGTGCTGTGATGTAACTGAACGCTAAAGACAGAGCTTGGAGGAGAAACAGTGCTGTCATAAGTTAGTCTGTAATGCTTCCAAGAAGGCAGAAGATGAGTCCTGAGCTGCCATGAAGGATTAGTAGGGTGTTGGGTAGAGGAAGGGGCCATTCTAGTTGACTGGTCTACGGGACATGGAGATAGGAGAGAGAGAATCTGGATTATACACAATCAACACCATCTCCAGCCTTTAGGATTCATCTCAGATGTTTCCTGCTCTAGGGGAGTGTCCCAGGTCCCCTCCCTGCCATCGAGGTTGTCCCTCCCTTTGCTTCCTTATCACTTTTCTTTGTGGGATCACAGGTATCAGATTAGTAGATATGACAACATACTGAACTTCCTTTATGGGTTAGGACTGGAAAGCTGGTGTTCCCAGCCTTTGAGGTGGATGAAGAAGCATAATGATACATGAAGAAGGAGACCTGTCTGGCTAGGGTAGAAAGACTGTCTAATTACAGGGATAGGGGCATGGTCTTGATCGGTGTGTCCCGAAGCTTAGGAAAGGAGGCAGAACTGTAGGCTGGTGGTGATTTTCCCACCATGTTTCAGGAGTATACTTGTATAATGCATCATACCTTCTAAATTCTGTTCTCTCTCACTAACAGTGATGTGAAATTTGCTCTCGTGTGAATTAGGACTGTCTGCTAGTTGCAGTGATCTGTGGATAGAGCCTGCTGCGGGTAGAGGGATGCTAGCTATGGATTTAACCTTTGTTGTGGACTTACACACCAAGTGGGGTTAACTTGGCTGGTTCGCTGAGAACCACGATCCCCTAAGAGATGAGAACTTGGAAGCCTGATGGGGTTTGGGGTTTGTGGGCAGGAAGATCAGGTGGAAGACCTGGCCCAACTCTTCTGGTTCCTTGTACAGGTCAACAAGAACAAAAAATGGCGGGAACTTGCGACCAACCTCAATGTGGGCACCTCAAGCAGTGCTGCCAGCTCCTTGAAAAAGCAGTACATCCAGTGTCTCTATGCCTTTGAGTGCAAGATTGAACGGGGGGAAGACCCTCCCCCAGACATCTTTGCAGCTGCTGATTCTAAGAAGTCCCAGCCCAAGATCCAACCTCCCTCTCCTGGTAAGGATTCGGGTGAGCGGCCCCACCAAAGCCCACCCTTCATGAGGAGCATTCAAGGGTCCAGGTTCATTATTCAGCAGTGCCTGGCACCCGGGACGTGTGCTCTGCCCTGTCCTGCACAGGGCTTAACACGTTGGCAGACTAAAGAGCGGGCAGTGGCGACTCCCTTGAGAGGTAGTCTATAGCAGCCCTTAAGTTTTAATTTTCATTGTGCACCTGGCATCTTGCCAAATGTTTGTAAACTAGTGAGTGGGAGGGACACCAGAGGAGTGGGGAAGTCTGACAAATAGCAGTGAGGCAGGGCCATCTGGGAGCTTTGGCCCACTGATGTCAGCGCCTTAGAATGCAGCTCAGACAAGAGCCCTGAATTCCCCAGGGAGCTGCGATGCTAATGAATGGGAAGGAGGGAGTAGGGAGGGGAGATGAATGGAACTCTCTGATGGGAGGGCCTCTGCCCACCCTCCTTTCTGAAAGGAGGCTGGGTCCTGGGCAAGCATGGAAAGGAGAGGGAAGAGGGCCAGGGCTCCTAGAAGGTGGGTGTAAACACATGTGCCCTGGTATTGACCTCTGAGGGTGTAATGAGTGCCTGAGATGACTCATCAGCTGGGGAGGCCTAAGCAGTGGGATGTCTGCTGCTGGGAATGGTAACTAATGGAAACATTAATTACTGGTGGTTCTGCTCGCATCAGCTTAGAGGAGGAACATTGGAACCTAAGTGGTGACTCTGTGCTAGATCCTTGTGGGTAGGAACTCCTAGGTTCCTAAAGCACACTGCAAGTTTGGGGCAAGATGGAGCCTTCCAGCCTAGGATTCTAGGGGCTCAGACTGGGTACTTGGGCTCTAGCATTACAGGGTCTAGTAAGTTAGACAGGGTCCTTGGGGAATCTGACAGAGACTCCAGGAAATCACTAGCATGGTGACAGCATTGCCATACTACTCCTCTTCTCCAAAGGTGAAACCATAGCAAGGAGCAATGGACCTGCTCAAATTCCCTTCCTTATTACATCGCCTTACAGATCCCCTGCCGAGAAGAGGCCTTAGATTACCCCAGCCTTAGCCTTACCACATTCCTTTCCAAAAAGATCCGGGGCATTTTTGTATTTCTGTGAAAGTTAAACACTTGCCGGCTCACCCTACATCTCTGTCCACAGCGGGATCTGGGTCTATGCAGGGGCCACAGACACCTCAGTCAACCAGCAGTTCCATGGCAGAAGGAGGAGACCTGAAGCCACCAACTCCAGCATCCACACCACACAGCCAGATCCCCCCCTTGCCAGGCATGAGGTAAGGCCAGGAGCAGGGGCAGGTGGTTCGGAAGACCTGAGCAGAAGTGCATGAGCTCCTGTGCAGCCCAGAGTGGTTCCTGCCCCGTCTGGCTGGCCAGCGACTCTCGTGTGCCTTGCTTACTGGAGGAGTTGCTTTATTTGGGGTTTAATTGGCTTTCCTCACTCTGGAGCAGGAGCAATTCGGTTGGGATCCAGGATGCCTTTCCTGATGGAAGTGACCCCACATTCCAGAAGCGGAATTCCATGACTCCAAACCCTGGGTACCAGCCCAGTATGAATACCTCTGACATGATGGGGCGCATGTCCTACGAGCCAAATAAGGATCCTTATGGCAGCATGAGGAAAGGTGACCAATTATTGTTGGCCTCGTGTCCTTGAGGACAGGGCCAGGGAAATGGGGGGATTATCTTGAGAGTGGTGCAGGGTTCTTGGCGAGCCATTTTCTGAGATAAGGCATTCCCAGACGTAACCACCGCTCTTCACGCCTACCTCCTTTCTTGTCTCCCTCTCCCTGGCCTTACATTGTCATACCTTAACAAGTATGTGCTCTGTGCTGGTAGGAGCCTCTTTAGATCTTTTTTGAACTTAGCAGGGAAACAGTAGGAACAAACCCGAGCTCCGGAGAGGGCCTGGTCTTTGGGGCAGGCAAGGTGTAGGTTGATAGGCCTTCTGGCTTACCCATTTGCTCACTGCCTTCCTTCCTTTCTGTGCTCAGCTCCAGGGAGCGATCCCTTCATGTCCTCAGGGCAGGGCCCCAATGGCGGAATGGGAGACCCCTACAGCCGAGCTGCTGGCCCTGGGCTGGGAAATGTGGCGATGGGACCTCGACAGCACTATCCCTACGGAGGTCCTTATGACAGAGTGAGGTAAGCATGGCCCCCACTTCTGTCCCACCCCAGCACCCCACAGCTCTAGTGGACTCAATCCACCTCTCCAATTGTGTCTAGGACGGAGCCTGGAATAGGACCCGAGGGAAACATGGGCACTGGAGCCCCACAGCCGAATCTCATGCCTTCCAACCCGGACTCGGGGATGTACTCTCCAAGCCGCTACCCCCCGCAGCAGCAGCAGCAGCAGCAACGGTGAGTGAAACCTGGTCTTGGTGTCGTTGTGGCTCAGGCTTTGCCATTTCCCACCCTGATCCTCTGATTCTCTCCCTCCTGCAGACATGATTCCTATGGCAATCAGTTCTCCACTCAAGGCACCCCTTCCGGCAGCCCCTTCCCCAGCCAGCAGACCACAATGTATCAGCAGCAGCAGCAGGTGAGGAGGGTGGTAGGGTGAACTGACACACAGAAGTTTAGGCTTGCTTTTGGTACTTTGGTGTTCTCCCACCTACATGACCAGCTCTGCTGAAGAGCCAAGCCCTCAATCTCGTCCCTGTTTGGATTCTGGTCCAGTCTCTCTAGTTCTACAAAAGGGCCAGATACCAGATACAGGCCTTACTTTGATTTTTTTTTTTTTTTTTAAAGACTTACCTACATTTTTCTACGTAGGGGAAGGGAGAACCAGAGGGGAATGGGGAATGATTCTTGATTTCAGAAACAGCTTCCAAAGATCATTTGTAGAGGGTGATTCCGTTACTCCCTTGGAGACCGTGTCCTCTCCTAGAGGAGTGGAGTAAGCCTGGCAAGTGTCTGGGGTAGTTGTCTCGGCAGCTGTTTGTGAATCTTGTGTCCCTGAGTGCAGAAGTTAACTTCCCCTCTGCTTGTCCCCGTCTTAGAATTACAAGCGGCCGATGGATGGCACGTACGGCCCTCCTGCCAAGCGGCACGAAGGGGAGATGTACAGCGTGCCGTACAGCACGGGGCAGGGGCAGCCCCAACAACAGCAACTGCCCCCAGCCCAGCCCCAGCCTGCCAGCCAGCAGCAAGCTGCCCAGCCTTCCCCTCAGCAAGATGTGTACAACCAGTATGGCAACACTTACCCCGCCACCGCCGCTGCTGCTACTGAGCGCCGACCAGCGGGCGGCCCCCAGAACCAGTTTCCATTCCAGTTTGGCCGAGACCGTGTCTCTGCGCCCCCCGGCTCCAATGCCCAGCAGAACATGCCACCGCAAATGATGGGCGGCCCCATACAGGCATCGGCTGAGGTGACTCAGCAAGGCACCATGTGGCAAGGGCGTAATGACATGACCTACAATTACGCCAACAGGCAGAGCACTGGCTCTGCCCCCCAGGGCCCCGCCTATCATGGTGTGAACCGAACAGATGAAATGCTGCACACGGATCAGAGGGCCAACCATGAAGGCCCGTGGCCTTCCCATGGCACACGTCAGCCCCCATATGGTCCCTCTGCCCCCGTGCCCCCCATGACGAGGCCCCCTCCATCCAACTACCAGCCCCCACCAAGCATGCAGAATCACATTCCTCAGGTATCCAGCCCCGCTCCCCTGCCCCGGCCAATGGAGAACCGCACCTCCCCTAGCAAGTCTCCATTCCTGCACTCTGGGATGAAGATGCAAAAGGCAGGTCCCCCAGTGCCTGCCTCGCACATAGCACCTGCCCCTGTGCAGCCACCCATGATTCGGCGGGACATCACCTTCCCACCTGGCTCTGTCGAAGCAACACAGCCTGTGTTGAAGCAGAGGAGGCGGCTCACAATGAAAGACATTGGTAAGGAGACCTCCCTGATCAGGTTGCTTTATCTCTTCTTAAAATCTTGTCCATCTTTTTTTTTCTCCATCCCAACGTTCTGGATGAGATCAAATCGGGTCCAATGTTGTCTGAAATAGAGCCAAAGAACTTTGGATAAGGAAAACAGCTGGTATCAGGCTTTACTAAAAGCAAGCGCCACGCAGTGATGTCCTAAGGGAGCCTAGAAGCAGATGTGTGTCCTCTCCTAGATAGGAACTGCCTCCCGCCATGTGTTATCTTCAGAGTAGCCTGACTGATGGGCCAGCCCCGGGGGAGCATCCAGCCAACCTGGGCTTGGTAGATGGACGACATGGAGGTTTATTTCAGGAACCCCGGAGGCATGGCGGGTAATGATGTCCCTCAAGTCTGGGCTGCTGGCAGAGAGCACATGGGCATTAGACACCATTAACATCCTGCTGTATGACGACAACAGCATCATGACCTTCAACCTCAGTCAGGTGAGTACAGGTACCTCGGAAAGATTGGAAGAATGGGAGGGCCTGAGAGCTCCTTGAAGTAGACAGTGCTGAGTGACACTGGGAATTAAGCCATCCCTGGCCAACGTGGTCTCCCCTTTCTCACTTGCTCTCTGGTATCTTCCATGCCAGTGCTTTGATTCCATGCCAGTACTTTGCCACTGGCCATGGGCCCAGAACACTGAGAACAATAATAATTTGTGTAAGGTATCAGGATTGACTTCAAAGGGAATTGGGGAGAAACTTTTTGGAATTGGTAAGAAATGCAGAGTCTGTTGATGTGAGTGAGGACACCAACTTTTCAGACAAGAAAAACTTGTGCTCTTTATTAGTGAGCATGATTTTTTCCCTTACCTCATCTGCCATGACTACAGGAGGTCTTCATCGATCCCATGATTCCTAAGGTGTAGAAAGGGAAGTGGAAAGAAGTAGGCTCGTGGGGTGGGGGGTGGTGATGGTGGTATTTTAATTATGTTCTTGCAGAGATGATTCTCCAGATCCTCTCTCCACAGGGTGTGCACCTTGAGTTTTCCCACTAGCTTGGAAGAGTTTCTGCTGCACCAACCCACTCTTTTTGATCATCCATAGTACCTCCCAACCTATCAAGGCGCTGACTAGGGAGCATTGTTATTAATAGTTAACCGTTTATTGTGCCGTCACTTTGTGCCAGGTCCTTCATATTTTCTTTCATGTCATCGTCACAACAGTCTTCTGAGGCACACGTGACCTCTTAGAGATGAATAAATAAGCTCAGAGTCTTCTTATCTTTGCCCAAGTTCACACAGCTGTCAGCAGGGTCTTTCTGATTCCAGCGCCTGACTTTATGCCCATTTTATAAAATTGCCTCCCATGAGAAAGAAAAGGAACAGATACCGATTGAGCAATTTCCATATGACAGGCATTCGATACATTCCATTTAGAGCTCAGAACAACCCTGTAGAGTTTAGGAATTTCCATCATGTTCAGTGGAAAGATAGAAAAAGTACAACTCAGAGGGTTTAAATCATAGGGCCATTTCCTAGAAAAGCCAGAATTCCAACCTAGATCTTCCTAATTCTAAAGCCCTTATTTTTTCCATTTTGCTGTACTCCTGCCAGAGATTAATCTGACTGGTGATTAGTGTTTTCTTCTAGAGATAACTAGCCTATTTAGGATCCGAGCTGGAATTTGGGTCTGTCTAGCACCAGCTAGCACCAGTGTTTGGAGGGCTGAAGCTTCCCTTATCCCATTCATTATGTTGCACGATTGATTCGTGGAGGTCTAGCCTCCTGGAATGTTGGGGAGTTTGGAGAAGAGAGCAGGTGAACACCTGTCCACACTGCATCCCTTCTCTCAGCTTGTGTTAGACGGCTCATCCCACCATGCCTAGCCTTGGGCTACAACTGGCAGTGGGCTGTAGAGTGTCCTAAGAGGGATGCGGGGGCATTGACCAGAGTGAGTAGGAAAACTGGGCCTGATGAAGAAAAGCAAGAATTGGTAGGGAAAGAGGAGGCCACGAGATGGTGTGGTGCGGGGCTGTCGGTCAGTGTGTCTGTCCTGCTGGAGGCAGGCTGAGCAGAAGGGAGAACTGTGTGCTGGGCACAGGACAGACTGAATGACTTGCTGTGCGAAGAGCGTCTGGGAAAGGAGCAGCTGTCTCTCCCAGGGGTACAGGTGTGTGAACTATGAGGAAAGAGGGGAGATCAGCTAGAAGACCTCAGGGGGCCTCTCAAGTCCATGATTCTCTCGTTTAGCCCATTTTTCTTCCCTTGATTTATCTCCTGTTTTTTCTCTTGTAGCTCCCAGGGTTGCTAGAGCTCCTTGTGGAATATTTCCGGCGTTGCCTCATCGAGATCTTTGGCATTTTAAAGGAGTACGAGGTGGGTGACCCAGGACAGAGAACACTACTGGACCCTGGGAGATTCAGCAAGGCATCTAGTCCAGCCCCCATGGAGGGGGAGGAGGAGGAAGACCTTCTAGGTCCTAAACTAGAGGAGGAAGAAGAGGAGGAAGTAGTGGAAAATGACGAGGAGATGGCCTTTTCGAGCAGAGACAAGGCAGCCTCGGAGAGTAGTGAGGAGAAACTGGTTAGTAAGTTTGACAAGCTCCCGGTAAAGATCGTGCAGAAGAATGACCCGTTCGTGGTGGACTGCTCAGATAAGCTTGGGCGCGTGCAGGAGTTTGACAGTGGCCTGCTGCACTGGCGGATTGGTGGGGGGGACACCACTGAGCACATCCAGACCCACTTCGAGAGCAAGACGGAGCTGCTGCCTACCCGGCCTCATGTGCCCTGCCCACCAGTCACCCGGAAACACGGCACGGCGGTAGAGGGTACGCCAGGGACAACAGAACAGGAGGGCCCCCCACCTGATGGCCCTCCGGAGAAACGGATCACAGCCACGATGGATGACATGTTGTCCACTCGGTCTAGCACGCTGAGCGAGGAGGGAGCTAAGAGTGCCGAGGCCACCAAGGAGAGCAGCAAGTTTCCATTCGGCATCAGCCCGGCACAGAGCCACCGGAACATCAAGATCCTAGAGGACGAGCCCCACAGTAAAGATGAGACCCCACTGTGTACCCTTCTGGACTGGCAGGATTCCCTCGCTAAGCGCTGCGTCTGCGTCTCCAACACCATCCGAAGCCTGTCATTTGTGCCGGGCAACGACTTTGAGATGTCCAAACACCCGGGGCTGCTGCTGATCCTGGGCAAGCTGATCCTTCTGCACCACAAGCACCCCGAGCGGAAGCAGGCACCACTGACTTACGAGAAGGAGGAGGAGCAGGACCAAGGGGTGAGCTGCAACAAAGTGGAGTGGTGGTGGGACTGCTTGGAGATGCTCCGGGAAAACACCTTGGTCACGCTCGCCAACATCTCGGGCCAGTTGGACCTCTCCCCGTACCCTGAGAGCATTTGCCTGCCTGTCCTGGACGGACTCCTACACTGGGCAGTCTGCCCTTCCGCCGAAGCCCAGGACCCCTTCTCCACCCTGGGCCCCAACGCCGTCCTCTCCCCGCAGAGACTGGTCTTGGAAACCCTCAGCAAACTCAGCATCCAGGACAACAATGTGGACCTGATCCTGGCCACTCCCCCCTTCAGCCGCCTGGAGAAGTTGTATAGCACCATGGTGCGCTTCCTCAGTGACCGAAAGAACCCGGTGTGCCGGGAGATGGCCGTGGTACTGCTGGCCAATCTGGCGCAGGGCGACAGCCTGGCGGCCCGCGCCATCGCAGTGCAGAAGGGCAGCATCGGCAACCTCCTGGGCTTCCTGGAGGACAGCCTTGCTGCCACACAGTTCCAGCAGAGCCAGGCTAGCCTGCTCCACATGCAGAACCCGCCCTTCGAGCCAACTAGTGTGGACATGATGCGGCGGGCTGCCCGCGCGCTGCTGGCCCTGGCCAAGGTGGACGAGAACCACTCGGAGTTCACGCTGTACGAGTCACGGCTGTTGGACATCTCGGTGTCACCGTTGATGAACTCATTGGTTTCACAAGTCATTTGTGATGTACTGTTTTTGATTGGCCAGTCATGACAGCCGTGGGACACCTCCCTCCCTGTGTGTGTGTGCGTGTGTGGAGAACTTAGAAACTGACTGTTGCCCTTTATTTATGCAAAACCACCTCAGAATCCAGTTTACCCTGTGCTGTCCAGCTTCTCCCTTGGGTAAAAAGTCTCTCCTGGTTCTCTTTCCTCCTCCTGCCCCCCCCCGCCGCCCTCCCCCCCACACCTTTCTGTTCCTTGTCCTCACCTTACTCCCCTCAGGACCCCACCCTATTTGAAAAGACAAAGCTCTGCCTACATAGAAGACTTTTTTATTTTAACCAAAGTTACTGTCGTTTACAGTGAGTTTGGGGAAAAAAAAATAAAATAAAAATGGCTTTCCCGGCCCTTGCATCAACGGGATGCCACATTTCATAACTGTTTTTAATGGTAAAAAAGAAAAAAAAGGAAAAAAATACAAAAAAAAACCTCTGAAGGACAAAAAAGGTGACTGCTGAACTGTGTGTGGTTTATTGTTGTACATTCACAATCTTGCAGGAGCCGAGAAGTTCGCAGTGGTGGACAGACCCTGTTCACTGGAGAGGCCTGTGCAGTAGAGTGTAGACCCTTTCATGTACTGTACTGTACACCTGATACTGTAAACATACTGTAATAATAATGTCTCACATGGAAACAAGAGAAAACGCTGGGTCAGCAGCAAGCTGTAGTTTTTAAAAATGTTTTTAGTTAAACGTTGAGGAGAAAAAAAAAAAAGGCTTTTCCCCCAAAGTATCATGTGTGAACCTACAACACCCTGACCTCTTTCTCTCCTCCTTGATTGTATGAATAACCCTGAGATCACCTCTTAGAACTGGTTTTAACCTTTAGCTGCAGCGGCTGCGCTGCCACGTGTGTATATATATGACGTTGTACATTGCACATACCCTTGGATCCCCACAGTTTGGTCCCCCTCCCAGCTACCCCTTTATAGTATGACGAGTTAACAAGTTGGTGACCTGCACAAAGCGAGACACAGCTATTTAATCTCTTGCCAGACATCGGCCCTCTTGGCGCGATGCTGTACAGGTCTCTGTAAAAAGTCCTTGCTGTCTCAGCAGCCAATCAACTTATAGTTTATTTTTTTCTGGGTTTTTGTTTTGTTTTGTTTTCTTTCTAATCAAGGTGTGAAAAAGTTCTAGGTTCAGTTGAAGTTCCTGATGAAGAAACACAATTGAGATTTTTTCAGTGATAAAATCTGCATATTTGTATTTCAAACAATGTAGCTAAAACTTGATGTAAATTCCTCCTTTTTTCCTTTTTTGGCTTAATGAATATCATTTATTCAGTATGAAATCTTTATACTATATGTTCCACGTGTTAAGAATAAATGTACATTAAATCTTGGTAAGACGTTTGTGAGGCTTTTTGCTGTTTTCAAACGATTTAAAAGCTTGGCCTTTTGGGGAGGACGGGGGATTGCCGGTCCCGTTTTTGGAAACCTGCTGTGGTGTGCTCCCTCCCCACCGAATGGTGGCATCCTGGATGCTGTCAATTTTGCATCACGTTCTACTTTACCTTCTACTGTGTAAGAAAGCATCTGAGATGATTACACCTGCAAGAGGAAATTCTAGACATAACACGTTAGCTAGCCTCTTGAAATAAAATGAGTATAAATAGCCAAAGACATTGATGATACTCTAGGAAGGAAAAAAAAACTTTAGGAAATAGTTGGCGAAGGGAGAATATCTGCTTTTCTAGGAAGTCTTCAACAGTAAGACAATCATTTATCTCGAGGTGGCCTCCAACTTAACTTTATTTCTCCACACCGGCACTCTTCTCTGTTTCCAGATTTGAGCCTTCAGCTGCCCTCTTGATCTCTGCTTGAAAGTTTAATTTGAACACCCCCAAGCTGAAATGCTCCGTCTTTCCCCTAGAAACCTGCTCCCATAGTTTTCCCAGTAAACAGCAACTCCACTGCTTGGCAAAAAAAAAAAAAAACTACTTTCATTTCCACATTCAGTATGTTAGCTCTCTCCAAAAAAGAACCCTCTGTCTAGCCACCACTGTAGTTGAAGACACCAAGACACCAGCCTATCTTTCTTAAATTTGTGAACTACCCTCCAAACTGACCTCCTTGCTTCTGCTCCGCCTGGTTGAACCTGTTCTCAACATAGCAACCAGCACGCTCCCTTTAAAACCTAAGATCAAAATCCTTCAGTGCTTCTCACTCTGAATGAGGCCCTGAGTTATCTGGCTGGCTGTTAGCTCCCTGGGCCCCTTTTCTCTTCCCCGTTGCTCACTCCACCACATAGGAATGTTTCCACCTTAGGGCCTTTGCATTTACTGTTCCCTCTGTCCAGAATACTCTGACCGATTAACTACGTGGCTGAAGTCCTTCACTCCTTCAGGTCTTTGCTCCAATATTGGATCAGTGAATCCTTCCCCGGCTACCTGATTTAACATAGCAATCTCTGCTCTCCTGCCTTATTTCCCTCTCTGCCTTAACTTACTTTGTAGAACTTTTTACCATCTGGCCTATTGTATGGTTGACCCTTGAACAGTGTGGAGGTTAGGGGCACCAGCTTCTTAGCCAGGCAAAAATACACATATACTGTTTTTCTTAATTTTACACGTTGCTTTCATTTCTTTTTTTTACCTTTTAAGTAATCTTTACCCACAATGTGGGGCTTGAACTCATCACCCCAAGATCAAGAGTCACATGCTCCAAGTGCCCCAGAAATACACATGTAACTTTTGATGCCCCGAAAACATGATCGGCCTACTTTGACTCGATCAGCACATATTTTGTGTGTTACATATATTATATACAGTATTCCTACAACAAATTAAGGTCAGAGGGGGAAATGTTAGGAAAATTATCAAATAGTGTACTGCACCGCATGAACAATCTAAGTGGACCTGTGTGATTCAAGCCCATTGTTCAAGGGTCAACTGTATATTGTACTCCCTTGCCCTCTTCCCCTAGAATGTAAGCTCTCTGAGGCAGGGGTGTTATCGCGTTCACTGCTACATCCCTATCCTACAACACAGCCTGGCCACTTAATAAGTAGTCGTTGAATTAAATTGTAGATGTTGGCCAGATGCAGTTACTTTTATAAGACTGGGTGTTGCAATATAGAGCTTCTCCGTTCTTCTCTAGGGAAACAATGGAGAGACCAGAAGCAGTAACAGAGAAAATGCTATTGTTGTGGACACTTAGAAGTGAAACTTGAAACAACAGTTTTCTAGTGAGTACCTACTTACGTACCAGATGTAGTAGGTCAAATAACCCTACAAGGGATGACTGAGGATTGTGCCTGTGAGTCAGTATTCTGGTTCCCATTTCACAGCTGAGCTCACACACCAAGTGAGGCCCTGCTGACGAAGGCCCTCCTTCCTGGGTCAGAGGACAACAATGGGTAACTGAATCTCACTGTGGAGCTCAGCAGGAAAGAGTTTTCTTGTATCCAGCATGAGGTAAAAATTGTCCCAAGAATTTCAATCAAGTGTTCATCGAGCTGAGTGTGGTTGTTAATATTTGGGTCAGGGACAGGAATGAATAATCAGTGATTCTCTATGGATTGAAGGGGAAGGTAGAGACAATGGTTAACCTCCGTCAACCAGGATGCCTTCTTAGGACTCTCCTGGAAGAAAACTACACGGGAAACATTTCATATCTGTATTTTGGCGAGCTGTGTTGCTAACGGCTGTATTTGCACCGGGCCTCTTCAACCCCCATTTTCTAGTCTAGAAAATGCATTTCTGGGCTGTGTGTGGAGCATTACCTAGGAGTTTGGTTTCCTGGGTTCCTTTCATCTGCTCTCCTGCAATGCTGGGGGAGCCTCGCCTGGTCTCCGGTTTCTGACTGGAGTTACCACAGGCTGAGAGAACTGCTAGCCACTGAGCTGTGAGTAATTTGCTTTTGAGAAGTAAATAGAACCTCGCCAGTAGAGAACCCAGGGGTGTGGCCAGTAGTTCTTTTCCCAGGCTCCTCCCTCCCCACCCCCCAAATGACCTTAACCTTCTTTCAGAGCTGGAGAGCGGCCAAGTCTGGCCTAAACAATACTCTCAACCTCATTGGCTCTTTTGCCTTGCAGCCACCGCCACCCCCAAGTGGCTAAGGCCCTTCCCACTAGGCCTCTCAGTGGGGTCAAGGTTTTCTAACTACTGAAAGGCAAACACCGAAGGAAGGGTGAAAAATATTTAGTGTCATGACCTTTAAAGGATCAGTATGTGGCTCCTGCAATTGAGAGGCAGGGTGGGGACTTTGTCCTGCGGTGGATGGACGTCTTCAAATGATACAACCGAGGCCAAAGGGATGCTTTTGGTAAATGTCCAAAACCTGACTGGTGCCACCCCAGATCTCAGGATGGATGTAAATGTCACCAGGCACCCTTGGAAACTGCCAGCGAATACCCACAGGGGAAAGAAGTGGCATAAAGTTCTGGTAAGGCATAGATGCCTGCCTGTCATCACAGGCATTAGACCTGCCTGCTAACAGTTGCCAGTGACTGAATCAGAAGGCAATGTGGTCACTTTTGTCCCATAATGGCGTGGCCTCAAAGCCAAGATCAGGGTCAGCTACTCCATCATTCCCAAAGGACTGGGGCCGTGGAGAGTTTAGTGTCTGGAGTCCCTGGTGGCTCAGTCAGTTAGGCATCTGACTCTTGATTTTTCGGCTCAGGTCATTATTTCATGGTGCATGAGTTCGAGCCCCCCATCGGGCTCTGTGCTGACAATGCAGAGCCTGCTTGGGATTCTCCCTCTCCCTCCCTCTATGCCCCTCCCCCGCTTGTTCTCTCTCTTTCTCTCTCTCAAAATGAATAAACTTAAAAAAAAAAAAAAGGAAAGTTTAGTGTCTAAAACTGAATCACTGAGAATAGATACACTGCTCGGTCTGGGGCTTGGATATGGTGCAGGAGCCAGGCAAGGCAGCTACAGAAAGACATGAGTCGTCAGGCTGCTCCAGTATGGTGAGTGCTCCATGAGAACTACCAAACTTCCTTCTTCACACCTCCAGTGGGAACACCACTCTTTCCCCCTTTTTGTTCAGGGAATTACAACAGTCCATCTTTATTGATTCCTTTGTACCAAGCACTATTGAATCCATGAGGCAGATATTACCACCATCTCCATGAGGACAAGGACTATGTCTGTCTTGCTCTGTGTTACATCCTCGTCCCCTGTCACATAGCAGGCAGCCCCGTTTTGTTGACTAAATCAAAGAGGTAAGATGGGAATTTAATAGAGGAAAGAGTAGATAGGAGCTGTGAAGCCATTGCATGCCCTATGCGGGATGCTTGGCAGAGCCTGTAAAGATTCTTAGTTGTGCGGAACAAAAGGAAGAGAGGGAAAAAGGCAAGCCTGAGAAAGAAGACAATAGTGTGGTGTGGCAGAAAACCGGCCTGGGACGGAGGCGGGAGATCTGAATTCAAGTCCCACCTTCGCCACGAGCTATGTAACTTCAGGCGAGTAACTCCTCGTTTCTGAGCCTCAGTTCCCATATCCATAAAATATCAGTATCAGGTTCAGCTGATTCATAACCCAGATCTTTACTGAGTATATACAACGTGCAAAGCACCGTTCTGAGTGCTAGTACTACTTTGGTGAACAAGGTCTGTGCTGTTATAGAGCTTATATTTCATAAGAAGGAAACAGACAGGGGCGCCTGGGTGGCTTAGTCGGTTGAGCGTCCGACTTTCGCTTAGGTCATGATCTCGCGGTTCGTGGGTTCGAGCCCCACGTCGGGCTCTGTGCTGACTGCCTGCTTAGAGCCTGGAGCCTGTTTCAGTCTGTGACTCCCTCTCTCTCTGACCCTCCCCTGCTCACGCTGTCTCTCTCTCTCTCTCCTAGAAATAAATAAAACATTAAAAAAAAATTAAAAAAAAAAAAAAAAAGAAGGAAACAGACAGTGAAAGGAGTAAAGTTCACGGACAGGGCAATCAGGTGATGATAGGTGCTATGAAAATAACAGGGTGATGGGATAGTACAGGGTGCTGGGTGTGGCCAGGGTGGTGGGAGAAAGCCTCTCTGATGGAGCACCTTTCAGCGGGGACCTGAAGGTAGTGAGCTGGACAAAGGGTGGTCTGGCAGTGAGGCATTTCAAGCAGGAAGCCATAAAAGCAGAGCCAGGCAAGTTCACGCAACAGAAATGCTGTAACTCTCTTACCTTCTAGGATTCTAGAAATAGTGATGCGTTGCTTGTATTGTTTAGATCAGGGATTTGTATTGTGAAATGATTTGGTGGTGGTGAGGGACATTTGCTTCTTAATGGAGGTGGATGGGTGGTACAGAGTCTTTTTGGAGCCCTCGGATATGTCTGTCTCCCTGGCTCTCCCACAGTGCTGGCTGCTCAGTTTGCTTCCTGTGTAGATGCAGACTCCATTTTAGCTACAGGCTCTAAAAGCAGACCAGAGAGAAGTGCCTCCTCAACTACTCAGCCACAGCCTTGGAGGCCCAGAAGCCCCCTCCCATCCCACCTAGTCTTCTTCCATTCTGACAAGCCAGGGCTTTGAGAGCACAAGATTCAGCTTTCTGTTTTCCTGTCAGAGCAGGAGCCAGAAAATGAAACAGGAAACAGAGCGGAAGAGGAGGGGGGTGGGCAGCAGAGAAGGGAAGGAAGGAGAAATTGCTGGAAAGTAGAGCTGAAGCTCTGGACAAAGTTCTACCTCGAACGGGTGACTGTTGAGCTGTCAGAAAACATTCTGACTTGTCACAAGAGACTCCTGTCCTTTGTACAAATAGATTTTTGAGAGAATTTGGGAACCTTAGGAAAGCATGTCTTTCCTCCCTTGTGAATTCACACAGCAAGTACAGTACATTGCTGGGTTTTGTCTTTGCAAACAGAGTGCTGCTGGGAGCCTTCTGGACTTCTAGAGATTCAAGCCACAACCTCAGGCCCCAGTCACGAGTGTGCACCACAGCTTTGCCGATTCACTCACAGGCCTCTGAAGCTGAGAACCAGAGGCACTGAAAAAACTGGGGTCAGAGTCCTCTCCATTTTTTCCCCTTCTCCAACACAGGACTACAATGTGCTTTCTACCGGATCCACCTGACACACAGCAGTACTGAGGGCACCTTGCGTCTCAGAGACTGAAATGAGTGAGAACCAGAAACTACAGTCCCTGGCCCCCCACGGAACTGAGGCAGGCTAGTTTTCTTTGCCTGGAGAGATAGCAACCATCCCTTTGTTCCCACCCACGTTAATAGCTGTGGCAGAAGATAAACCCCTCCCTCAGCAGGGGCTGTGGCCAGAGGCGAACCCAGACCCTAGCTCCGTTTAGAGGACCGATTAACTGAAACCACAGAAAGGCTGCAGAATCCTGAGAAACAAGAAATCCACCAACGGAGAAGGATTTATTATCTATTTCCTTTAAGGAGGGGTGCAAAATTGTTCTAACAGTTTCCGTTACAGTGGTGCCCACCGGCCGCTCCTCCCTAACAGACGGTTTTGTTGAGTCAGCTTCTTTTTCTTCTTCTTTTTTGGCCCCACTTCCTACGAGAGCAACTGCCTGAATGAGGAAGAAGAGTCCTGGGGCGGGAAGGGGGGGGGGGGAAGGATGGGGACGCGGCGCATTCTCCTAAATTTCCTTCATAATCCTCATTAGCCACCTGAGGTGGGACTGGGGATCCAAGTAGGACACGAGGTCCCCGGTAGCTGAAGGGGAAAAGCTGGGGGATCCCCCACTTTCCTCACACCCAGGACGCAGAATGCCACTGCTGGCCACAGAAACCCCAAGGCTTTTTCTTTCTGTTCAGAGAACATCTATTATGTGCCAGGCCCTGTGCTGAGCTGTTGTGGCCCGACAGCAGGGAAAGTGTGGCTCGCTCTGGCTTCTTCGAAGAGGTCGCGAGGCGGCCCGAAACTCCGAGAGCCTCAGCACCCACACATCGGGAACTCAGTGGATGTTTGCTGGATGCAACCCGGGCTAGAGCGCCGACTCTGACACCGGCCGACTAACGGAAGGAGGGGGAGGGGACCTGAGGCGCGTAAAGCGCCAGGGGGAACTCTTCAGGTGTCACCAAGGCGGGAAGGTGCCAAGGCAGAGGGGCGCGGACTCTTGGGTCCACGCCGTCCCCGCCCCGCGCGCCCAGAGCCAACATGGCCGCCGCGGAAGGGGGCGGGGCAGCTCCGAGTCCGGGCAGGAGGGGGGCGGGGCCGCCTCGGCGGAGCCGGTGCGCAAGCGCGGGACGCTCGGGGCCCCGGATGGAGGAGCTGAGGTTCGGGCCCCGCCTAGGAGGTCGAGACGGGCCGGCGTTGTGGACCAGGCGCCAGCTCGGGAGCTTTGGAGTTCTCGGGGGAGGGAGGTCGTCAAACAGAGGCCGAGGGAAATGAGGCGGAGGCCGCCGAGAAGCGAGGAGCCCCGCCCCTCCGCCATAGCGGCTTCCCGGTGCCGCCTCTTCCTTTACAGCCTCCCGCCCTGCCCTGCCTTCCGGCCTGACGCCTGGGCCCCGCCGGCCCCCTTGGGAGTAGCCCTTGAGCCATGGCCCCTTTTGGGAGAAGAGGTGCCCACTGTCCGTTTGGGACTGTGGCCGAAAGGAAAGGGTTAGAATGGGCTTCGGACCCGGCTGGGCTGGCAGAATGCGGCTTCTGGCTCGCGACAGCCAGCGAGGCCTCTGGCCCCGAGGACCCTGAGTCACGGAAATTTACTCACTCCACAGGGGATGCTCCAAGGGAGCATCCAAGGGTCCAGGGCTCCGATTCAGGCGTCCCCAGAGTCTCAGATAGGGCCCTCCCTGCCCTAAGCATACCCAATAAGAGCATGCGCCGTCTTCGGACAAGTATTGGGCTAGGACTTGGAAGACCTGGGTTGTTGCCCTGGCTTGAAAGAGCACATCGCCTTTGGCCCGGGTGAGGGCTGGTCGGAAGACCATGAAGTTCCAGAAGGAAAAAAAAAATGACCTTCTCTTTAAATATAGCCTAGGCTCTGTCACTTGACCCCAATGAGCCTCAGTTTCCACATCCATAAACTGGCGATGGTAATTATACTGGCCTCACAGGGTCTAATGAGATCTCTGATGTAAAAGCCATGGAGATTTTTATTACCACCCTGGGTATATTTAACTCACGGGAAAATAGAGTAAAACTAGTTGCCCTGTAAATGTCCTGCTAATTCAAGAATCTGTGATTTCGCAAAGGGGCTGTTGGGAAGTGCGGTCTGCAACTAGCTAAGAAGGACAACTCACTGGTTTTGTTTTTTTACTTGATTTACCTGTAAGCTAAGAATAGGTTACAAGTCTCCTGTGGTCGCTGGGGCTAGAGCTTGCTTGACTCTGGAGAGAGGAAAGGAAGAATGGAAGCCTGGTGAAGAGGCAGAGGTGGGTTAACTCCTTTTCTGCCCCCAACTTTTTCTTCTGCATGTGAGTGGGGAATGATGGAAGAGAAAAAGTGAATTCATCCCAGGATACAGAATCAGCCGCCGTGTGAGCTTGGCTGTACCTGTTTCTACAGTTCCTCTCGATTCAGCGAGTCGGATGCTGGAAATGTTGGGTAGATTCATAAACTACCGCAGCTCTTTGGTTTTTTTCAAAAGCCTGCCTTTGAACTGAATCCTGATGAGCAAACCGGTGTGGCGTTAACGGCCCCTCCCTTCCTTCAGGCCTCCTGGCGATGGAGTGAGCCAGGGGCGCCCCCTTCTGCTGAGGAAAGGGTACTGTTGGTATTGGCCAACCTTGCTCCCTTTCTGGAGGAATTGTATTTTCCTATGACTTAGGTCTTGATCTTAGCATGAGATATGGTGGGAGGAATACTTAAGGCAGTGATTTTATATCCCGAGCCAATGAACTGATGATGCCATATCTTGTTCTTGCCACTTTCACTCAATGAGAACACAGGCTTGAAATACCTGTTTCTAATTCCAGGCCCTGGGATATAGTTGGGAGCAAGACAGTCAAAGCCCCTGCCCTCAAAAGCAACTTAAATAAGCAACAGCAGTAAAGATGACAAGGCAGAGTACAGTGAGAGCGTATCTAATAGTCTAGTGACCATCTGAGAAGAATTCCAGAAACAGATGATACCTAAAGATGTATTAGGTATTGGCCAGATAAGAAAAAAGAGTCTTCTAGCCCTCTCCATTAATTTCTCAGTTTTAATATTTTTTTCCTTTAGGGATAGTTCACCCCAAATCCGTGAGCTGCCTCTGGTGCTCTTGCCCCCACTTCTGATTTCCCAGACTGGTGTTTGAATGTTCCATAGGAGCCTTTCCTACTTCTTTTAGCCCAAGGAACTGTTTTTAAAAAAGCCTTAAAATTCATTCCTTGTCTCAGAATGGCTTTGTAATTGTTTATACATTGCTGCCATTCCAACAAAGACATGGGGAAATAAGAGTTTTCTCCATCCCTAGTAGTCGACTCTGTCTTCCCCCTAAGTTTGTTTTAGCAATGTGAGCTGGCTAAAGTCCTGCTGAGTGGTGGTTTTCTTTTCCTTCTCCACTTAATTTAACAGACCAGCTGAACACACATCAGAGAGCTAGGCTAGAGTGTGTAGTCATTATGGTCTTCCAGTTTAGTTCTGTGCCCCACTTTTGGGACTCTGGTTTGGGATCTAGTTTATTATTCTGGGCAGGAGGAAAAGGGCACGCACCAAATAATAGCAACCACAACATGGGTTTGCTAGTACTTTTTCACACTTTCGTCCATTTCACCATCATGACAATTTTGTAAGAGAAAATAGTCTGATCCCATTTTATACATGAAGAACTGAGGCTCAGAAACACTAACTGAGACCTTGTGAGTGACAGAGTCAGGACTGAACCCAGGTCTTTAATTCCTGCATGGGGGCATTCAGAAGGCTTTTTAAAGATTTTCTGCGAGCTTGGCTACCAGCTTCATGCCCATCTGTGTAGAACTTTCCTGACAATACAGTGCTTCAGAGTGACACCAAGTGGTCGCATCTGCCTTCGAGATGCTTGTCCCTCATCTGGGCAGTTAGGTGGTAAAGCTTGCCATGTAGTGTCGAAGGGGGAGTCTCCTGTGAAGAATGCTTTCAACAATTTACTTCCGGCCTGCATGTGACGTTTTCTCCTTGGGTTTTGGAGTTTAGAAGCCCGAGGGAGCTTAGTCCTGGCAGCAACACTCCTGAATTCCCGCTGGTGAGAGGATGTGGCCCCTGGATCCATCCAGGAAAGAGGTGCTGAGGTTTGCCATCAGCTGCCGTGTCCTGACTTTGGTGCTGCAGGTAAGTCTCTGATCTTTTGTCCTGCACATGCTGGGCTAGACACTAAGAATCATCCCCATTTTCTTTCTGCCTCCCAGGTGTACCCTTCCATGTGGTTGGAACCATAGACACTTATGCCTGATAACTGAGAAGTGGCTGAGACTCTTAGATATGGTCTTTTAAAAAATATTTATTTTTTAGTAAACATCATGTTCAGTGTGGGTCTCAAACTCACAACTCCAAGAACAAGAGTTACAGGCTCTACTGACTGAGCCAGCCAGGCCCCCCAGAAATGGTCTTTTAATCCCTTGTTTTACACATGAAGCAGCAGAGGCCCAGAAAGCTTAAATGGCTTCCCTAAAGACACATAGCAAGTTAGAGAAGGGCCAGAGTCAGACCCCAGAAGTTCCTAACTTCAGAGCTAGTGGTCTCTTTAATAGACCATGAGGTTCTGTAATGAGAGATGCCTTTACGACATGACAGCGCAAGGCATTGCCCTGAGTCCCTTTACCAGGAGACTGAGCACTGTGTCAGTCAGCTGAGTGCACGATCCTGAGACAATCTGTGTATATTTGGTTAGTCAGCAATGTCCCAACTCTTCCGCTTGGCATCTCCCCTTGATGCCTCACCCACCACAACCCTCAGAATGCATTCGCACCTTTACAACTCCCTTTCCCCTCCAAGGCTGCTCTTGATAAATATTTTAATCACATTTCACACATATAGGAATTCTATCTGGTGCCTAGCACAGTGCTCAGTGCTTAATATGTTCTCAGTATGTGTTGTTGAATGTATGTCAACAACCTAGGGATGTTATGTTAGCATGATTATGTGTGTGTGTGTGTGTTTTTCTTCCCACAAATGCCACTTTCTCAGGCTCATAGCTGTTTCCTCTCTGGAAACCTTCTTTCTCCCTTCCCACACTATAAGGCATAGCAGCCTCCACTGGGCCCCAAGTTTAGTTAAAAGTAGCTTCAACTTGGAGACAAGGGCTGTTATCTGTGACTGTGTCTCTTGTCCCATTTGTTTTCACTGTTGAAAGTGGCCTGATAAACCGACCAAAAAGAGAGAGAGCCTTAAAAATGGAATTATACGGGGAAACTGACTCAGTGATGGCTTTGAACAGCCTCAGATGAGTGACTGGCAGGACTGTGAACTGGTGTCCAGGATAGGGAACCAGGACTAATTCTCATGGTGATCTGGAAACGAGTATGTCTCCTCTTCTCTCACTCAGCCACCACAGTTGTATTAAGGGCCTACTCTTTCGAGAACAGTGGTAGGTGGTGAGTATGGGAAGTCTTGGTCTCTTTTTCTTAAGTAGTTGACAATCTAATGATGCAAAGAGACATTTAACAATAATTCTGTTTCCTTATCCCTCTCTTTCCCCCAGCCCCCTTCCAGCTTTAAATCTCATGCCTCAGATGATATCCCCAGTTATCCTTCATTATTGCTGGCATCTCTGTTAATGACAACTCATTCCCCTCCATTCCTTGAAGGTTTGAGCTCCTGATTCACCATTGCTCTTTCCAGAACTACTGTTGATTTCTTGGTGGTTTCAATATTAATAAAGCTGATACAACTAACCACTATCTCCTATCTTTCCGACTCACTCCCTCTAGTAACCCAGTTCTAACGGTTCTTCCACCCCCTCAGAACTTAAAATCCATTGGTTCTACCACCGTTTCACTGTGCCTCATCCACCTTATGGCTTCCATGCCCCTTAGCCAGCTAGATTCCATGGTCTCCCAGGCATACACGCATAATTCACTTGCTCCCTTCTCCCTGGCTTCGTCACAAGACAAAAGCCTAGCCACAGCTCAGTTTCATTCTCTCTATTCCTGCATCTGCCTAGAGAAGAACACACAACTGTGTTGACTGGTCTCTTTCTCTGCAAGGTCAGTGGCCTAAGTGAGTCCTTAGTGCTACCTGGCAATCTTATTTCCCTGGCCCATTCACCCTCCTGTTCTCTCAAATTGTTCTGCACATCCGAATCCTTCTGGGGAAATTTTTTAAAAAATGTCAATGCCCAGGGTGTATCCCATACCAGTTCAGTCATTAACTCTGGGGACGGGACCCAGACCTCAGTATTTTTTAATCTCCTTGGGTGATTCCAGTGCACAGCCTGTTTTGAGAACTGGGGTCATAGATGACTTATTTTACATGTTGTTTTTTTTCTTCCTCTTTGTTCAAGTCCCTAACCCCTTTTCCCCAGCTTGCTTCCCTGAGTGAAAACTCAGAATAATAGATGCAGTCAGAAATGACCTTGTACCTGCTCCCACCACCTCTGTCACATGCGTGTATCTGCACCTCTGGGCCTTTACTGTTGAAGTGGAGCTGAACCCAGCTGTCCTCTTCAGGCCCCGCTCCTCTACCATCATAGTGGTTCCTACCCCTTTCTGCCTGCTGCAGCCATTCTCCCTGATCACCTGCAAACCTGGTGGTCGCCTTTCCACCGGATTGTTCCCATTCATAAACAGACACTTATCTCCCACATTGTCGTTCGTTACTACCCCATTTACAGCCAAATGCATCCAAATAGTTGTCTATTCCTGCAGTCTCTCTTCTCCCTTTCTTTGCCAAACCCAGTCCATGAAGTCTGCCGCGTCCTCAGCTCCACCGAATAGCTCTTGTGAACTTACCAGTGACCTACACGTTTCTAAACCCAGCGGCCATTTTTCAGTCCCCATCTTCCCAGACCTCCCAGTAGCACTTAACAGAGTTGATCACTCCCTTGCTTCACTGGGTTCTCAGACACCACTCTCTCCTGGTTCTCTTTGTACCTCACTGACTGTTCCTTTTTTATCTTCATTCTGGATCCTCATTGTCCTTCAAGCCTCTAAATGTTGACACATCCAGGGCCCAGTCCCCTGATAACTCTAGCCATACTTCCTCTCCAGGTGATCGCATTCAGTCTCATGCCTTTAAATACCCTCTGTGCACTTATGATGCTTCAATTTATGTCTCCAGCCATGACCACCCTCCTGACCCTCAGACTCCTATATCTCACTGCGTTGTTGACCTCCGCGCTGGAATGCCGAACTCAAATGTAGCTAGTCTAGAACTGAACTCCTGGTTGTCCGCCAACAAGTCTGTTCTTCCTCATTTTATTAAATAGTAATTCTTCCCTTCCAGTTGCTCAACAGCAATGCTAGTTCTCCTTCATCCCGCAGGCTTTCTTCAATGCCGTCATCCCAGATCACCGTGCAGAAGCCTTCTCTCCTCCTCGCCTCGCCCCCTCGGGCTCTGTGGACCAACTTGTGGAAGGTCTTTTGGGTGGCCTGTCTCACTGGGATGCTGAACACTTCCTGTTCATTGCCGAGCACGGCTATCTGTATGAGCACAACTTCGCCTTCTTCCCTGGCTTCCCCCTGGCTCTCCTGCTGGGAGCGGAACTCCTGAGACCCCTGCGGGCATTACTGAACCTACGGAGTTGCCTGTTGATCTCAGTAGCGTTGCTCAATTCCTTGTTCTCCGTGCTGGCTGCAGTCGCACTTCACGACCTGGGCTATCTGGTTTTGCACTGTCCCCGCCAGGCCTTTTACGGAGCCCTGCTCTTCTGCCTCAGCCCGGCCAATGTCTTCCTGGCAGCTGGTTACTCAGAAGCTTTGTTTGCCCTTCTGACATTCAGCGCCATGGGGCAGCTGGAAAGGGGCCGAAGCTGGACCAGTGGACTCCTCTTTGCCCTTGCCACAGGTGTACGCTCCAATGGGCTTGTCAACATTGGCTTCCTCGTGTATTCTCAGTGCCAAGGCCTTCTGTCTTCTCTCCTGGTGCTGAATCCTCTGAGACAACTCTTGAAGCTGATGGGCTCTGTGTTCTTCTCTGTGCTCATGCTTAGCCTTCCCTTTGCCCTCTTTCAGTATTATGCCTATACCCAGTTCTGTCTGTCAGGCTCAGCCCACCCCATCCCTAAGCCCTTGCTGCAGTTAGCTGTAGACAAGGGCTACCGGATCGTGGAGGGAAATGAGCCACCTTGGTGCTCCTGGGAACTTCCCCTAATATATAGCTATATTCAAGACATCTACTGGAATGTTGGCTTTTTGAGATACTATGAGCTCAAGCAGGTGCCCAATTTCCTACTGGCTGCACCAGTGGCCCTACTGGTTGCCTGGGCAACGTGGACATATGTGACCACCCACCCTTGGCTCTGCCTTACTCTTGGGATGCAAAGGAGCAAGAAGAGTAAAACCCTAGAAAAATCTGATTCTGGATTCCTCAGCCCTCGGGTGTTTGTGTACGTGGTCCACGCTGCAGCACTGCTGCTGTTCGGCAGTCTGTGCATGCATGTTCAGGTGAGGTGGGCGCCTGGCTGGGATGAGGGGGTGAACACAGGCAGAACCCTTTGGCCCAGGGACAAGGAAGCCTGCTGACTTCCCATTTGAGAAAGCTGCACCTAATTTATTCGTTCCACAACTATTTGTGGGCTTTCTTTATCTAGATCCTGGGTCAGATCACTGAGGAATGGGACAAGTGAGATAAGATTGCTGCCCAATGGGTCTCATGGTAGAAATGGGGAGACACTTACCGGGTAAAATCCTAGTATAGTGGGATGGAAGAGGAGTTACTGTTTTGAGATAAAGTATTGTGGAAGCACTAAGCAAAAAGTAGCTAACGGACTGAAGGAGTTGAGGAAGGCATCATATTAAGGCTAGGTCCTAAAGAGTAAGAAGGAATGCGTTTAAGAAGCAGAGGAAAACTATTCTGGGCAGATGAAGGGTATGTGCAGAGGCACGAGAGAGTTGTAGAAGGACCTGATGAGACAGTGATAAAGGAATAAGCGCAGAGAAGAACTTGGGACCTGTGCCTGCCGCACTGTTAATGGCCAGAGCGTCTGCCTGACTGTCGATGCGTTGAGGCAGTCTCCGCTCTAGCAGATGCCGCCTCCAGAGGAGCTCCCTTGTGCATGTTTGGGGTGGGGGTGGGGAGATAGGGATGGGAAGTGTTCGCTACTTTCTATTTTTTTTAAATTCTTGGCTGTGGCCCCATTTCCCACATAATCCCGAGGAAGTTTTTTCCCTCTGTGCGGGCCACTCCTTGGCAGTTTCTGCCTCTTGGAGGCGCCCATCGGCTGTTTGTGAAGTTCTCTGGGCTGTGTGAATAAGAGACACAGGGGAAATAGAAAGTAGCATTCTGTGTTTGTAGCTGGATTAACTAGTAGAGTGAGTGCCAGCAGAGCTTAGAGTTTCCAGCTTAGATGAGGGAGGCCATGTGGAGACTTGGCTCTGAACTCCCCTAGAAGGGAAAATGTTGAACTGCAGGATCCCTGGCCCCCTTTCCCTCTGTTTTGCCATTCCCAGGGGATGAGGGAACCACTTCGGGTCCCCAGAGCCCCACGTCACAGCCTAGTGTTTAGAGTCCAGGCCCTAGGCTAACCTTGGACCCCTAGAGTTTTTAGTATTGATTGGCCCATTACTGTAGTAACTAGTCTGGAGCTGTTTATTTGTAACATCGAGGTCACCCGGCTGGTGTCACACACAGCTTCATCAGGCACATCCTAAGTTCTGCTGCGTCTCTTTTCCAGTACAATACATGTCTTGTCATGGGGTTATAGTTCACCTGGCAGCAGGGAAGCCCCAGGCTGGTCCAGTTTGAAGCAGTGACAGTCCAATAAACGTGGGTTTCCCCTCTCTTATGATTTTCAGGTTCTCACCAGGTTTCTAGGTTCCTCCACTCCTATTGTGTACTGGTTTCCAGCTTACTTGCTTCAGGATCAAGAGCCACTGCTGAAATCCCTAGAGACTGGGTCTTGGAAGCCGCTTGCAGGGGACTCCCCACCAGGACAAAAGGTCCCCAGGAATTCAATCATGGGACTTTTGTACAACTGGAAAACCTGTTCTCTAGTCACACGTTGCATTCTGAGCTACTTCCTGTCTTACTGGCTCCTGGGACTACTCCTGCATTGCAACTTCCTGCCTTGGACATGACTGGGAGTCTCCGGGGTCTGGAAGTACAGATACATACTGGGACTGTCTCCGCTGCCCTGGGACCCTTGCTCCGTCCATTAGAACGCCTCTGTCTCTCTCTCTGAATGCTGGTTATGACTGGGAGGAGTATTAGCCACTGGAGAGCCCCTGCTGGTCCTGGCTGTGGCAAATTTTGAGTAGTAGCTATTTTCTCTGTAAGTGAAGAAATCATACTCCAGGTCTAAAGTTACACTTGGATCTGTTCCCTCCACCAAGCATAGCAAAGATAGTTATAGACTTACCACTGACCCACATGTAAACTTAAATGTAAATTATTTACATGTCAGTTTCAGCAAAGGCTCTAGCCCATAGGCTGATAGTAGTACACACGTGATGGCGGAAGTCTGAACAGGATAATGGCAGTAAGAAGCAAAGTGGGACCACCTTTTCAAAATGGGACATTGTTTCTGATTATTTTTTTCATGATTTCTTCATTTATATGAAAAAAATTTGTAAAGATAAGCAAATTAAACTACATTTGGTTATGCGTGCAATGAATTACCTTTTTTAAAACACTACAAATTTCCTAGGGAAAAAGTCGTGGTAAAAAGAACATTGCACAAAGAGGCAGGAGACCTGGATTGTAGTCCTCTCAGTAAAACCTCATTTACCAGCTCTGTGACCTTGGGAGGGATTTCACAGCCTTAGTTACCTTTTCTGAAACTGGGGGAAATAACATTATCCTCCTAGGAGAGGAGAGAGGATGGGCCATATAGTCTGGTAGGTCCCTTTCTGCTCTAAGATCTTCAGAGCTTCCTTAAGCCATGGGATCACCCCAGTCTCAACACTGCATGTAGCGGCTCCAACATGTGACTTTAGGAGAAAATATCCACTTCTCCTGCTTTCAGGACTTAGAAGAAACTCTCCCTCCTTAGGTGCAGCTCTGAGGAGTAACTCAAGTGACCATTCCTTTGAATGAGGAAAAGCAGTGACACCTGGCAAATAAGGTCGCCTGACCTCTGTAAGTAAATCTGTGCCGGGCAAGTAAAGGGTCAAATGGTGACTGGTTTTCCTGATGTGCCCAAGTGTCTGTGCTTGATTGGTTGATGGACATGGGTCAGAGGAGCCAGCTGGGCAGCATGAATTGAAAGATCGTGGGTAAGTACAAAGTTGGACAAAATGGTATCTTCCTGGCTCCCATTTGGTTATGAGCCCGTCACTGTACTGGTAGTAAGAGCACTGACCCCTCCTGAGTTATTTTTGTTCATTCTTTGAGCCAGGTAAGAGGCTCTGTATCATCACCACTCAATCCCTATATAAGCTAAAAAATCCACCAGGCAGAAATTTCAAAGTAGATGGGTAATCATAGCTTCTGGAGAGCACGGAGAATTGGAATTTTGACATGCTCCCTCTGACCATGACAGAAAGCTGAATTGCCAGCTGAAGGGAAGCTCCTGGCTGAGCCCCAACACCCTCTGTGGGAGCTTCTAGTCAGCCTGGCCAATAAGCATTTCCCATCCATTGCCCCAGCTTTAGCACAGCTGAGAGCATTTGGTCCAGAGTCAAATGCTTCTGAAAATGTACACACAGATCGGGGCAGCCCTCTGCCTTCTGCCAAGACACCCGAGTGCCCTTCTTGGCAAAAGAGGATAACCTCTGCCCTAGTGTCCCTCCAGTTGGCAGCAACCGTTCCCTCCTTCCTCACCAACAGCTGCAAATCCAGGGATTTCCACCCTGTGTGCAGGAAGACTTGAGGCCCTATTTCAGCTCTGTACCACAGAGGTAGGAGCACTAGATTCTTTGCTTTCCTGGATTTTCCACTCTACCTCTTTTTAGGGATGAGCAGGACTGGTTGCATGCAGACACAAATTCTTTCAAGGACCAGAAACCTTTAAGTGGAAATCCCACCTTCTCCTCTAATAGGGAGGAACCAAACTCTGGTATTCTGCAAAGGCCATCATGGTCACCTTTGATCATAGAAGAGATAACTGAGGACCCCAGCTAGGTGGACACACCTGGTGTGTGACCTGGAAACGGACACAGTTTTCTCTCTGACCTTGGCGGGATCTAGTTGCTATTCTCCAAGGATCTAAGCAATGAGCTGATTTTATGGCCAGCAGCTGTCCTTTTACCATCCTATTAACAGTCTTTAATAGTCTGGGAGAGGAGCATGAAGGGCCCAAGGCAGGAAGCTTCCTGTTTACCCTAAGGTCTAACAATGCTGCAGCTGGGTTGGGCGTCTACAATTTCAGAGAAAAGTCATTTCCTTCTGAGACCCAGCTAAAACAGAAACCAGACGCTTCATACACCTAAGAAGTAGATGCTTTTTTGTTCTTTAATGAAGGTGGGAGGAGAGGGAGTGTTTGACATGTCTTTACCAGTCCCCTTGAGGAAAAATCACTTCTTTTCCTGAACAGACCTTCTCACCTTCATCTAAAAATGTAGTGTGTGCAGACTCAGAGGATTTGAAATTGATTGGTTCTTTAAACAATTGTTTATTAATGCCTATTTTAGGGACTAAAGGTGACTCGCTATACCTCCTGTCCTCAAATAACTGTCTAATAGAGTTGGTAGCAGATACACAGAAACATTAATCAAGATAGAAGCTGGTAAATTCTGGAGACTGAAGGGCCACTTGAACTTCTTGCTCTATAGCTCTCTACTTGAGCTTTTTATGATTAGGAAGAATTAAAGTTTTGCATGTATGCATAGGAAAAGGTAAGTGAGGTACAGATTAAGTCCTCTGTAAATTCACACAAGGTGGTGATCCTTTCCAGTTTGTAATACTTGAACAGACTTGGTGGGGAAATAACCTTTGAGCTGGACTCGAAGGACAGAGAGGATTTGAGAGTTAAGGGCAGAGAATGAGTATAGGAAGCAGGCCACGGGAACAGGACAGGGAGAAGCTCAGCTTGAGTGGAACTGAGATATTGTCATTGAGATCTACTGTGTACTGATGCATAAATGTCAGCCAGATACTGAATCTCTGAGCCTCAGTTTCCTCATCTGTGAAGTGTGGATAACACTGTCTACCTCATAGATACAAATAACATCATCTCTCTCCTCGGGTGGTTGTGGAAACGAAATGAAAAGTGTTTAGAACAGTCCAACAAAGGAATAGCTGCACTTCAGACATGCTGATCTTACAGTGACTGCACATTCAACACATTCATATGCCAGGAAATGTGGAACCGGAGGCAAGGAGAGAGGTCAGGGAGCCATCCACACAGACATGATCTTTACAGCAGCAGCCGTGATCTTGGATGAGACTGTCAAAAAGAAAAGTGTAGAGGGGCACCTGGGGGGCTTAGTCAGTTAAACGTCCGACTTTCGCTTAGGTCATGATCTCACGGCTCGTGGGTTCGAGCCCCACGTCGGGCTGTGTGCTGACTGCCAGCTCAGAGCCTGGAGCCTGTTTCAGTCTGTGACTCCCTCTCTCTCTGACCCTCCCCTGCTCACGCTGTCTCTCTCTCTCCTAGAAATAAATAAAAAATATTAAAAAAAAAGAAGAAAGAAAAGTGTAGAGACAGAAGGAGGGCCCGTAAGATCTTGGGCAAGTGATTCAACTTCTCTAAACCTGTTTTCTCATCCTGGAAAATGGGGGTGATAGCAGCAACCACACAGCGTAGTTCTGAGGATTAAATGAGACACTAGATAAAGCACTAGCGTGGCACCTGGTAATAGTAAGAACTTCGTGAATGGTAGCTATTTATCATCAAACACTTAAACATCATCATCAAAAGACTAGAAAAAAATAGTATTGGGGAAGAGAGTTTCCAGAACAAAAATATAGTTACTAGGATCACACACTGTTAAAGAAAGAATGAGGAAAGTTATTGGTTTAGGAATTAGGATAGACTAGCCGCTGTAATAAGCAACTTCTAAAACTCTGGCTTAATCTACAAGCTCCTTTCTTGTTTACATTGTAGCTTGGTGGAAGTTTGGAGAGGGAAGCCTCTTCTACCTAATCATTTGGGACCTGGGCTTCTTCCATTTTGTGACTCTCCCTTCCTCTAGGGGTTCAGAGTCCTCTGCTTTCAGAGAGGTTGTAAGAGGCTCAACCTAAAAGAGACGCGCACCACTTGCATTTCATACCATTGGCTAGAACTCAGTCTCATGGCCGCATCTAACTGCAAGGGAGGCGGGGAAGTAGGGCTCCCAGATGAAATACAGGATGCCCAGTTAAACTTTAATTTTGGGTAAACAAATATTTTTTCAGTATAATTATGTTTCAAACATTGCACAGGACATACTTCTACTAAGAAATTCTTCGTTGTTTATCGGAAATTCAAATTTAACCAGGCAGCCTATATTTTTATTTGCTAAATCTGGCAACCCTACTGGGAAATAAAATCTGGATGTGGGTTTAGGAAGAAGAAAATGCAGATATTTGTGTCACAGACTGCTTCAGTCTGTCTTTCAGAGCCAAATACCTGTTTTTGCTCTTCTCACAGAGAAAACACACCCCTTCCCAAGGGAGATAACCCAAAATCCCATTTAGTGACTATATTCAGCTCCACATCTCTCCGTCTGCTTCCAATATGGTTCCTTATGAACTGGGGGAAAAAAAAAACATCCAGTGGCGGCACAACAATAACATTCATATAAGTATGTATTGAGAAAAGGAAAGAATTGAAGACATAGAACAGTCTCTGATCCAAAGCAGTTCTGAATCTCCACTGGTCAGACTGTCAAAGTCCTCTTCCCAGGGGCTGGGGACACTCCTTGATTAGGCCCTGATTTGTTCCAGGAGGGACCCCTTTGTGCATTGTTCTCCATGCCTGATGGCTGTGCCCTCTTGCTCACTGGTCATCGTTCAGGGCCACATCTGAGATGGGCTTGGGGGAGTCTGACCTCCTGGGAGAATGTGCAGGTTTCACAGTCTACTTGCTGCTGGTGTAAGCATAGGGACCGAAAAGCTATTTTAAATCTTGGCCAACCGGGGGCACACCGTGCGTGCAACTCACGTGCACTTAAAATAAACATAACATAAACCTTACCATTTTAACCACTTTTAAGTGTAAAGTTCAGTGGCATTAGTATATTCACATTGTCACGCAAGTCACCACCGTCCATCTCCAGAACTTTTTCATCTTCCCAAACTAAAACCTGACACCCATTCAGCAGTAACTCCCCATTCCCCCTACCCTCCCGGCCTCTGACGATCATCATTCTAACTTTCTGTCTCTGTGAATCTGGCCACTCCTTCACAATATTTGTCCTTTTGTGACTGGCTTATTTCACTTCTCATTACATCTTCAAGGTTCATCCATATTGTGTGTAGCATATGTCACATTTTCCTTTCTTTTTGTGGCTGAATAACATTCCATTGTATGAATACACCACATTTCACCTTTCCATTCATCTGTCAGTGGATATTTTGTTGCTTCCACCTTTTGGCTATTAATGAATAATGATGCTATGAACACTAGTAGACAAGTGTCTGTTCAAGTCCCTGCTTTCAATTATTTTGGGTATCTACCCAGAATTGGAATTGCTGGGTCATGTGGTAATTCTATGTTTAATTTTTGGAGGAACTCTCATGCTGTTTTCCACAGCAGCAGCACCATTTTACATTCCCACTAGCAATACACAGGTTTCAAATTTCTCCACATTCTCACCAACACTTACTTGTTTTATTTTTTAAAGTAGGCTCCACGCCCAATGTGGGGCTTGAACGTGTGACCCTGAGATTAAGAGTCACATGCTGTACTGACTGAACCAGACAGGTGCCCCTATTTTGTTTTGTTTTAAGTAATAACCATCCTAGTGGGTATGAGGTGATGTCTCATTGTGGTTTTGATTTGCATTTCCCTAATGGTAAGTTATGTTGAGCATCTTTTCATGTGTTATTGGTGCATGAAACGTGTATCTTTGGGGAAATATTTTTTAAATTTTTAAATTTTTTTTTGAGAGAGAGAGAGAGACAGAGTGTGAAGAGGGGACAGGCAGTGAGAGGGGAAGACACAGAATCTGAAGCAGGCTCCATGCTCTGAGCTGTCAGCACAGAGCCTGACGTGGGGCTCAAACTCATGAGCCATGAGATCATGACCTGAGCCGAAATCAAGAGTTGGTTGTCCAACCGACTGAGCCACCCAGGTGCCCCCCCAGACTTTGGAAAAATATTTATTCAGATCTTTTGTCCATTTTTTAAAAGTTTATTTATTTTGAGAGAGAGCATGAGCAGAGGAGACACAGAGAAAGGAGAGAGAGACTCCTAGGCAGGCTCCATGCTGTCAGTGCAGAGCCTGACACAGGGCTTGATCCCACAGACTGTGAGATACCTGAGCTGAAATCAAGAGTTGGATGCTTAATCAACTGAGCCACCCACCCCCCTCTCCTTTGCCCATTTTTAAGTCAAGTTGCTTGTTTTTTGTTGTTTTTGTGTTGTTGGATATTTTGGATACCAATCAGATATGTAACTTGCAAATATTTTCTCCCATTCCATAGGTTGCCTGGTTGCCTTGTCACTTTGTTCATAGTGTCCTTTGATGCACACAAGTTTTTAATTTTGATGCAGTCCAATTTCTATTTTTCTCTTGCTGCCTGTGGTTTTGGGGTTATGTGCAAGAAATCATTGCCAAATCCAATGTCATGAAGTTTTTGCTCTTTGTTTTCTTCTAAGAGTTTTATGGTTTTAGCTCGTATGTTTAAGTGTTTGATCCATCTGGGGTTAATTTTTGTATGTAGTATGAGAGAAAAGTAACTTCATTCTTTTACATGGGAATATCCAATTTTCCTAGTAGCGTGTGTTGTAAAGACACTGTCAAGTGTCTGCACTGTCAGCGCAGAGCCCAATGTAGGGCTTGATCCCATGAATCATGAGATCATGACCTGAGCTGAAATCAAGAGTTGGACACTTAATTGACTGAGTCACTCAGGCACCTCTATGCAAGGCTACTTCTAGGCTTTTTATTTTATTCCATTGGTCTATAAGTCTGTCTTTATGCCAGTATCATACTATTTTGGTTCCTATAGCTTTGTAGTACATTTTGAATTTTTTTTTTTAATGTTTATTTTATTTTTCAGAGAGTCAAGAGCATGAGTCAGGGAGCACCATAGAGGGAGGAAGATACAGAAACTGAAGCAGGTTCCAGGCTCTGAGCTGTCAGCACAGAGCTCAATGGGGGGCTTGAACCCACGAACTGCGAGATCATGACCTGAGCTGAAGTCAGATGCTCAACTGACTGAGCCACCAGGCGCCTGTAGTACATTTTGAAATCAGGAAGTGTGAGACTTCCAATCTTACTCTTATTCAAAATTGTTTTCACTATTCAGAGCCCCTTGAGATTTCATATGAATTTTAGGCAAAGGTTTTTTTAATGAATTTGGTCTCATGGATTCTTTGGCAATACAGTTACCACAACACCTTTTTGGTGTATAAGTCATAGTTCTCCAGAGAAACATTACTAATGGGACGTATATGGGTGTGTGCATATGACAGGTGCAAAGGAGAGAACTGGCTCATGATTATAGAGGCTGGCAAATCCAAAATCTGCATGGTAGGCCAGCAGACCATGGAGACCATGGAGCTAGAGACCATGGAGAAGTTGATGTTGCAGTTCAAATCTGAAGGCAGTCCGCTGGCAGAATTCCCTCTTTCTTGGGAGAAGTCAGTCTTTTTTCTTTTAAGGCCTTCAACTGATTGAATGAGGCCCACCCACTTTATGGAGAATAATCTGCTTCATTAAAGTCTACTGATTTAATGTTTATTTATTTTTTAGAGAGAGAGTGTGTGTGATCAAGGGAGGGGCAGAGAGAGGGAGACACAGAATCTGAAGCAGGCTCCAGGCTCTGAGCTGTCAGCAGAGAGCCCGTCACGGGGCCTGAACCCTGAGATCATGACCCGAGCCAAAATCAGACGCTTAACTGGCAGAGCCACCCAGGCGCCCCTAAAGTCTACTGGTTTGAATGTTAAGCTCATCTTATGTGGTGTCTGGCTGGCTCAATTGATCGAGCAGGCAACTCTTGATCTTGGGGTCATGGGTTGGAGCCCCACACTGGGTATGGTGATTACTTTAAAAATATATTCTTAAAAATGTTAAGCAGGGTGCCTGGGTGACTCAATCAGTTAAGCATCTGGCTCTTGATTTTGGTTCAGGTTATGATCTCATGGTTGGGGAGTTCAAGCCCTCCATCAGGCTCTGCACTGACAGTGTGGAGCCTGCTTGGGATTCTCTCTCTTCCTCTCTGCCCATCCATCACACACACACACTCTCTCTCTCTCTCTCAAAAATAAATAAACTTTAAAAATGTTAATCTCACCTTAAAAATACCTTCACAGAAACATCTAGAATAATACTTGACCAAATATCTGTATACGGTGGCCTAGCCAAATTGACTCACAAAATTAATACAACAGGTTTATGTTCTATTTGCTTCTAGTCAAATCACGTGACACTAACCACCTCAAATTCTTTCCTAGATAGAATTCTCAAACTAATATATTTGCTTCATCACCCCTTGCCTCACTCTTAATGTAATGGTGGCCACACCAAAGTCACGTGAAATAACAATTGGGAAGTCCACCCTCTTCAGCTGATATTTGCCTTGCAGGTGCTCACATCTCTCAACACCCTTTTCAATCTTATACTATTCGTTGTCTAGATGCAGTCAGCTTCTCTGACTCTGAAAGTCCCATTTTCTCTGGACTTTCTCTATTTGCCTTCCATGTCAGCTTGAAAACCAGCTAATTCTCACCTGAGTTCACCTCTTTCTTCTAATACTGCATAAAAGTGCCCAGGCTAGTTAGTGAGTGGCTGTCTCTCAGCTCTAAACCCACCCTTCTCCTTTCTCCTAGGAGATAACGGAGCTAGGCTCTGCACATCACCTTTCTGCTCGGTCAGCGGGCTCGGTATTTGGCTCTGCCAATAAGGGCCACTAGAGGGAGCGAGTGAGTCCAGCGGAGGAAGAGAAGCGCCCTGCTGTCGGCTTCCTTTTCCTGTGAGGTCACCCTAGCGCCGCTCCTTCACCTGGGTGGCAGCAGCGCTTTCCTGTAGCCGCAGCTGAATCCACTTTGCAGATTTTTTCAACGATTTCAAAACCAGGCTCACGGCGCCAGAGACACCGGCGCCAGTCAGGTGGCCCTCCTTCCTCAGCGGTTAGTCCCTCCTGCGTGTGCAGAGACACCAGACACCAGCACTAGACATAGAGGTGTCAGTGTCGGCCAAGGGGAGCCCCTCTTCTAAGTTTCTGAGTTTAAGTGATTCCAAATGCTTCCCTTTGTTCTCCCAGCCCTTGGGGCTATAGATGCCTCCTGCTGTTGCTGCCTCCCTGATCTCTCAGAGTTGTCCTTTTACAACTTTAAAGTTGTCTTTAGGGGCGCCTGGGGGGCTTGGTCGGTTGAACGTCCGTCTTCGGCTCAGGTCATGATCTCATGATTTGTAAGTTCGAGCCCTGCATCTGGCTCTGTGCTGACAGCTCAGAGCCTGGAGCCAGTTTCAGATTCTGTGTCTCCCTCTCTCTCTCTGCCCCTCCCCTACTTACGCTCTGCCTCTCAAAAATAATAAACATAAAAAAAAATTTTAAGTTGGGTTTAATAACTTCCAGTTATTTAGCTCCAGCTTCATACCTAGTTAACTGTCCCAACTGTTCTTTATACCAAAGTCCCTTTATTCAATGACTGGTGTGGTTCTGTCTCACTGTCTGGACCCTGACTGATACAGAAATTGGTACTCAGAGGGAGTCCCAGAAAATAGAGCTCAAAAGATGGGAATAGGGATCCGGTTTGGTTGTGTCATTGGATTCCGGTGTGCTGAGCTCCTTGCCAATGGGAAACACAATGTGACGAGTCCCCAGGCATGCTGTGGCATCGTGATTAATCAAATCATCACCTGTGGTTATTTGTGATGAAGTGCCAGCTAAAGCAAGTGCCTTGGGGACCCAAGTGATTGTTGCACTTGACTGTTACTTCGGGCGGCGGTGATGGTGACTACGGGGACTTGGTATGGTCGGAATGCTTCTGAATGCATCAGAGCCCTTGCAGAAAGAAAATGACAAGGTTGGATCTTTAAACTCTCCATCTAAGTCATATTCAGAGACTCAGAGAGTTTCCAGGGTAACTGTAAAACAATGTCTTATTTCTTCTAGCTCCCAGACTTATTTGCTACAGATAAAACAAAATATTGTGCATGTTGCAGAATTACGTCAGTTAAATTCAATCTTATTAAGTCTTTCCGGTGATTGAGGACTGGGACCCTGAAACTTGGGTTGGGGACATCTAGTTTGACTCCCAGAGTCTTCTCCATTTGACTGGCAGATGGGAAGGGGGAGCAAAGATCAACACCTGAGACTTTTGTGAGCCAGCTTGTCACTTTCACATTCCATTAGCTAGAATTCAGTCACTTGGCCACGCCCATCCCTAGGAGAGGCTGGGAACTGTGGGTATTGGTGAGAATGAGTAGTTTATGCCACATTAAATGGGTCATTAGTGACATTTAAGATAGAAGGGTTTTGTGTTTTTTTAAAGTTTATTTATTTTGAGAGAGAGCAGGGGAGAGAGAGAGAATCCCAGGCAGGCTCTGGCACTGTAGTGCAGAGCCTGACACGGGGCTTGAACCCACAAACCCTGAGATTGTGGCCTGAACCAAAGTCAGATGCTTAACTGGCTGAGCTGCCCAGGCGCCCCTTAGATTTTCTTTTTAAGTAATCTCTATATCCAGTGGGGGACTTGAGACCAAGAGTCACATGCTCTATGGACTGAGCCAAACAGGTGCCCCAAGACGGAGGTTTTAGAGGAGCGATGTTGACAGAGGCTAAATTGAAAAAAGTTACAAATGAATAGGTGGCATGCAAGTGGTAGCTCCTCTTTAAATGAGAGAGAAAAGGATAAACCTGACACTAGAGCGAGGAGGGAGCCCAACACGGAACGCCGTTTCTGTTGGTATTTTAGTTTGATTCTGCCTTTTAATTGATAGAGAAGAATAGGGCGCGTGTTTGCAGTCTCTATGAACAGAGAGAGAGAGAGAGAGAACATGAGTGGAGGCCTGGCCAGGAGCAGAAGGAAGCCAACAGCCTTAAGATGAGAGGAAAGGATCCGTGCAAATAGGGAGACTGAGGTAGAGGGGAGGAAGGCTGAAGTCAGGCAGGATAGTCTGAGTCTCTGTTAAGTGACGAGGAGCAAGCAAAGGTGCAGGGTTGCAAAAGAACCCAGTTGGGTGGGAAAGCAGGACTCCTTACTAAAACCAGTATGTCCAGTTTTTAACTTTGTTCTACAGCCAAGGAGCAAGAGGGGAAGAAGCCCACAGCATGGCTCACGCCAAGGTGGGGCTCATCAAACCTAGAATCTTCGGCACCAAGGGCATGGCTGGGCAGCCTCTGGCATGGGTAGCAATTAGTGATCCTTGAGGTCACTGTTGTTACCTCTCCACCCCTCCACATCGTGTATTTTGACTTTCTTTTTTACTCTCTTATGCCAGTCTCCAGCTCTCCCTTTTCCTATACTTTTCCTTAGGTTTTCCAGTAACCCCAGTGAGGTGGACAGACCCAAAGGTAACCCCTAGTGATTTCTGCCTCCTACTATTCACATTTTTGTGTGATCCTCTCTTTTTGAGTTCAGGTGGGACCTGTGGCTTTCTTCTAACCTATAGAATATGGCAAAGGTGACGGGATGTCACTCACGCTACATACAAAATAAGTTACATTATGTGAAACTCTGTCTTAGCAGACTGGAGTCAGACTCTCCTTGTGGGCCTGATGAAGTAAGTGGCCATGTTGGAGAAGCCCACATGGCAAGGAACTGTGGGAATCTCTAGAAACGGCACATGGCCTCTAGAACCTGAGGGAAGCCTCCAGCTGACAGCCAGCAAAAATCCCAGGCCCTAAGTCATACAGTCTAAGGAAATACGTTCTGCCGACAAAACTTGAATGGGCTTGCAAGTAGATTCTTCCCCAGCTGAGTCTCCAGATGAGGATGCAGCCTTGCTTGATACCTTGACTGCAGCCTTCTGAGACTCAGCACAAAGGATTCAACTGACTGGGTCGGAATTCCAGATCTGGAACTTACGACATGATAATCTGTATTGTTTTAAGCCACTAAATTTGCAATAATTTGTTACACAGCAATTTGGAAAGCAAATACACCGAACATTCTTGAAAAATACGTTGGCCCTGTGGCATCAACTCTACATCAGTCCAGATATCTAAATTTTTTTTAATGTTTTTATTTATTTCTAGGAGAGAGAGAGAGAAAGAGACAGCGTGAGCAGGGGAGGGTCAGAGAGATAGGGAGTCACAAACTGAAACAGGCTCCAGGCTCTGAGCTGGCAGTCAGCACAGAGCCCGACGCGGGGCTCGAACCCACGAACCGCGAGATCATGACCCAAGCGAAAGTCGGACGCTTAACCGACTAAGCCACCCAGGTGCCCCTACA
Source organism: Proteles cristata cristata (assembly GCA_017311185.1). NCBI lineage: Eukaryota > Metazoa > Chordata > Mammalia > Carnivora > Hyaenidae > Proteles > Proteles cristata. The sequence continues at coordinate 534,147 of JAESUZ010000634.1, forward strand.
TCAGTCTAGATATCTAGATAACCCTTGGTCTGGGTGCAGATCACAGATCTGGATGAGGGAGGTCAGAGGATGTGCCACACACACCCACTGGGCACTTTGAACTCCAAGACAGTAGTTAACGGCCCCTGGGTTTCAAAGCAGATTGTGTCCCCACGCCCACCCCTGTCATCCCCTCTCCCCGCCCCCCCTCCCAATACCTATCCAGTCAGTCCTCAGAGATGGCTGAAGCCTGGCTCTGGAATTACAGATTGCCAGAAGGAGATCAAGAAGTCCACCACTCGAATCTCGGCACTTGGCCAGGTGCCTGGCACATAGGGGACACCCAAGAAATGCTTTCATTGCAAGGGAACAGAGGGCGCCCAGGAGCGCGCAGCGGCTGTCCCGTCATTGCGCAGAGGGGACCGCGGCGGCTCAGGGTCGGGCCCGGGGCCAGCCGCGGGGCGCGAGCGCCATCCCGGGCCCAGGCGGAGGGGGCGCTGCGGCGGGAGGCCGTGCCGGGCGGGGGCGGGGCGGGCGGGGCGGCGGCGGGGCCGCCCCAGCGAGCGAGCGAGCGCCGCGCGCGCCGCCGCCGCCGCCGCTTGTCACCACCTCCGCTGCTCGGCCCCGGTCCCGCTGCGGCCCGGCTGGCCCGCGGGCTGGAGCCGAGGCCCGCGGCCGGCCGCATGAAGGACTGCGTACCAGCAGATCAGCCCCGGGGCCGCCCCGCCGCCTGCCTCCCCTGGGGCGCGCCGCCCCGGCCCAGCCGCGCCCCCGGCCCGGGCCCCGGGCCCCGCCGCCCGCCGCCGCCGCGCCGCGAGCAGCAGCGGCAGCGGCAGCGGGAGCATCGGCCGCCGCCCGCGGCGCAAGTGGGAGGTGTTCCCGGGCCGCAACCGCTTCTACTGCGGCGGCCGCCTCATGCTGGCCGGCCACGGCGGCGTCTTCGCACTCACGCTGCTGCTCATCCTCACCACCACCATCCTCTTCTTCGTCTTCGAGTGAGTCCCGCGGCGCCCCCGGCCCCGCCCCCTCGGGCGCCCCGACCCCTCCGGTCCCCTCCGCCCTCTGCCGCGCACCCCACCCGCCCGGGTCCTCGGCGGGCTCTGCGGCCCCTCTGGTCTCCCGCTGGGCGCCGGGTCCACTCCGACCGCCCCGGGCGCTCCACCCTTCCCCGCACCTGCCAGGCTCCCTCCCCTCCCTGCTCCTCCGGGCCTGCGTCCTCGCCCGCTCGCGATCTGCCCCCAGGCCTTGCCAGTCCCCTCGAGTATCTCTCCTCTGTCCTCCCCGGCCCTCGCCACCCCACCCCTACTCTCCATCCCCCATCCACACGCGGCCCCATCGCCCCACCCCCTGGCCTGTCTCCTTTCCCTGGCACCCTGCCTTTGCCAGCCTCTGCCAGAAGCCCCACACTCCCGAGTCGCATCTTCTCTTCCCCCTCCGAGCCTGGCTCGGGCCTCCCGGATCCCTTTGCCCTCCCCTCTGTCCCTTGCCCTCCCCCAGCTTCGTTCCGACCCCTTGAGGCATCTTTGCTTTATGTCCCTTCCAGACAACTTCTGAATCTCTTCCGTGTCCTTTGGCTTTATACTCCCCATCACAAGTCTCCCAGCTGCCTTCGTGTCCTACCAGGGTCCCGTCTGGGGTCCCCTGTCACCTCTTACTCTCAGACCCTTCCCCCTTACTTTCCCCTCAGTCATTCTCCCTCTAGGCCCTCAGGCAATCTTCCCAGACAGCTTTGGGCCTCTTAGGCCTCCCTCCCCTCTCCAGTACCTTCCTTAGTTTCCCCAGTGCTTCGGGTCCTTCCCTCAGACTCTGCCAGACCCCTGCCCCCCACCCTGTGTACCCCCGGCTTTCTTTGCATGCTCACCGTTCTGAAGCATACCTCTGGCCTGTCCCACGGCAGGAACGGCTGCAGCGCCTTGTTATTTTTCAAGAGAGCCCAGAGTGCTTGGTGTGACAGGTCCTGTTTGCCCCGTGGGTTTTTGGGTTTTGACGTCTTCACATCCATCCCCTCCCCCCATGACCCAGGGTAGGTCCACACAGTAGCTCCCTTTTTTTTTTTAAGTTTTTATGTTTTTTAAAATTTATTTCTGAGAGAGAGAGAGAGAGAAACTGAACGTGAGCAGGGGAGGGTCAGAGAGAGAGGGAGACACAGAATCTGAAGCAGGTTCCAGGCTCTGAGCTGTCAGCACAGAGCCCAAAACGGGGCTCGAACTCACAAACCATGAGATCATGACCTGAGCCGAAGCCGGACATTTAACCGACTGAGCCACCCAGGTGCCCCAGTAGCTCCCTTTTCTGGTTGGAGAGGGAGATTTCTGTCCCTTCCCAGGAGTTTTGCACTCCACCTTTGGTCTCTAGCTTGAGCCGTCTGCTTTGTGATCCCTTGCACACCCACTCACGCTCACCCACACACCTTCCCCTCCCAGTTCTCCCCGTCCTTTGCAGTCTTGCCTAATTGCGCAGTGTGGTTAAGAATGCCATCTGTGGAGCCCTCAGACCTGGTTCAAATCCCAGCCCCGCCATGCACTAACCGCATGACTCTGGGGCATTCCCTTCACCCTGGAGCCCTAGTTTTGTCATCTATAAAATGGGGTTTATCATAGGTTGTCGTGAGGGTGGCACTATGTCATGTGCATAAGGTTTTAACCAGTAGCAAGCACTGAATGTTGACTGCTGTTAGAACTGTTGTCTTCACCATAAAACACTTCCTAAGGGCCTGTGGCCGTGCTAAGGCCACCACAACGACGCCACCCCCAGGAACCCTTTCCAGCTGCCAGATCATGTATCTGCAGCCTTGGTTTCCCCTTGAAGCCAGGTGAGGACTTCCTACAAATTAGCTTCTCCCTTGCGCCCTTCCTTTGTGAGTCAGGGTGGATTAAAAAGTCCCAGGATAATGTAACGAGCAGAAGCTCTGGGGAGCCCCCAGCCATGTTCCCTGGGCCGGGTTTCAGATCCACCTCGCAGAGCTGACCTGACTCGCGTGAGTGTTTTGAAAGTTCCTTTTCCATTACCCCCAGGGCTGCAGCCTGGGCCAGAGGAAGTTGACACCGCCCCCCCACCCCCAGTGACACGAAGTGTGGGATTCAATTAGTTCAGAAGCAGGATCTTCTCTGGGTTGCGTGGGTATCTTGACTGATGACAGATTTGTCCCCCAGCAAAGGGAGAAATGAGGACTTCTGGGTTCAGGGAGGGCTTGTGAATCATCTTGCCTTTTCTCTGTTCTTCTTTACTTGGGCTGGTGGAGTTAGCAGGGGGGTTTGGGGTTTGGGCTCAGCACTCCCCTGGGTCTGGACTGGGGTAATACCTCAGAAGGGACCCGGGGCGTGGGAACGCTGGAGAGCGAGCGAGCTCACACTCTTCGATTGTCCTGGGAAAAGGTAGAGTGGCTCTCTAGGGCTTTTTCTGCTGAGAATGAATGGTTTTGCTTCATTGTTTGGTTTGGTGAATTATTGCGCAGGGCTCTCAGCAGGGTGCCTGGCTTCTGCCCCACTTCCCACCCCACTTGGAGACCAGAGTGGCCCTTTAATTCTAAGTCAGATCCCAGATTCCCCGTGGAGTTCTCCCCTGGCTCTCTGGGATAAGAGCCAGAGTCTTCCTCTCTGTCCATCTCCCCTCAACTATCCCCCCTCCTCCAGCCACATTGGCCTCTTTGCATATTCCTGCCTCAGGGCCTTTGCACTGTTTGGAATACCCTTCCTTTAGATAGTCTCATGGCTCACTCCTTCCTTTTCTTCCCTCCTTCCCTATAACTGAACAAACCGCTTCCCTCCCTCCTGTCCCCTCTTCCCTGACTATACTGGTTTTCTGGAAGCTCTTTCCACCATCTGAACATACTATGTCTATATTTTCTACTAGTCTATTGCCTGTCTCTTCACCACAGCAGGACTTTGTTCTCCACACTGTTGTGTCTTTGGTGCCTAGAACTGGGCCTGGTGTGCAGTACGCATCCAGTACAGTAAATATTTATTGAAGGAACAGAGAGAGTAACCGATGAGGACCCGGAGGCCCCAGTCTTGCCGTTGGCCGACAGTGACCTTGAATGTGGCTGTGGGCCTCAGAGCCCCCTTCTGTAAAATCAGGAAGCTAGTACTTGGTGTTTCTGAGGGTTCTACAAGTCTCAGACTTCAAGTCTCCACGCCCCCAAAAGTCTGGTTATGCATGAACTGGTTGATTGGCGTGTGGGTGACACAGAGGGCTCAGCTTTGTTTGAGGCTGGCACCCAGGGGCCGCTGAGATGTTTGGAGCAGAATGTGGTCCAGTTGGAGCCCTTGGACTTGGCTGTCTCTGCTCTTCAAGGGCAGGGCCTCTCTGGAAACAGAGTAGGTGTCCACAGGTTTGCTTTCTGTAACTGTGCCGGCTTTTGGAAGCTTGTCATTTCCCAAGTAGCAGCTCCTCACCCCATCAGGTGCCACTCTAGCTCTGGGAGGGAAGGCAGCGTAGGAAGGTGGTTAGTAGTTTGCGTAGGCCTCGGGGTCTGTGCACAGGCTCTTCTCCACACCAGCTGGGGTCGGGGGCCTGATAGCACTGACTTGGGACGCCAGCCCTTGGATGATAGTGGAGGTGCCTGGACCTTGCTTGTTCCCCTAACCCCCCTCACCTGGCTGACCCTACTTACTCTTCAGATTTTAGCTTAGACGTTATCTCCGTCAGCCAGATTTTCCTGACTGTTCTGCTGTTTTCCTCTCTCCCATGTTAGCACACAGAGCCATGGGTAGCACCTCTCTGTTTACCTGTCTTTTCCCCACTAGACCATATGTAGCCTCAGGAGGGGTGGGGGACAACACTCTTACTCACTGGCATTATTCCTGCTGTTTGGTGCCAGTATTGCCTGGCACGGATGAGACCTCGCTAAATATTTGTGGAGTAACTGGAATGAATAAGTGAACATTGTCACGGATGGTCAGCTCAAGTGACTGCCTGGTTCATTGGGAGCGGCTGCCTGCAGCTCTGCGTCTAGAAGGATTCTGAAGCTGCGGCGAAATGCAGGGGTTAAGAGTGCTGGGATCTAGACCTCTCTCCTTAGCTCATTAAAAATTAGAAAAAAAAAAAGTGCCGGGATCTATCGATCACATCTGCTATTGGCTCCCAGGGAAAGTGCAAAGATCCATTGGTGATGTCTGCTCCAGGCACTCTTGGAGGAGGAATGGCCGCGCTCACCTAGGAGCTTTCCCTCTTCGTCAGGGAAAGGCCGTAAGCCAGGTGGTGTTGCTGGGCTGGAGCGCTGTGCCCCGGGGAGCCCTTGAGGTACCTGCTCATCTCCCTCTCCCTCTCTCTCTCTAGCTGCCCCTTCCTGGCCCGCCAGCTGACCCTCGCCATCCCCATCATCGCTGCCATCCTCTTCTTCTTCGTCATGAGCTGCCTGCTGCAGACCAGCTTCACCGACCCTGGGATCCTGCCCCGGGCCACCGTGTGTGAGGCAGCCGCCCTAGAGAAACAGATCGGTGAGGCTCCCGCTCCAGCTGAAGCTGTGTCTCCCAGCTCCACATTCCTTGATTTGAGAGGAGGCCCAATTTTCCCTTCCCACACCTTGCCAGGAACGGAGGGCACTGTAGTGAGTAGGGCAGGCTGGAGCTGACGCTTGGGCAGGGACACGTGATGAACAAGTGAACAGAGAAGCCAGCGAGAAGTGCTAGCAGGTGAAGGCTACCGTGGCCGCCAGCTTAGTGCTGAGTGCTCACTGGGGGTCAGGCAGTGTTTTCACCTTTCTACATGCATGATCTTGTTTAATCCCCCAGTAATCCTGTGAGAGAAGGACCGTTGTTACTCTCCCTTTGCTGATTAGATTACATCTCAGAGGAGTAAAGTAAGTGGTCCAAGATCATACAGTAAGTGGAAGAGCTGGAACGAGATCTCCTACAGTCTGACCAGAGCCCCTGCTCTTAAACATTCGTATACACGTATTCACTCATCAAACACTTGTTGAACCCGTGCTGTGTGCCCGGCACTTTTCTAGATGCTTATGCTACAGTAGTGAACCAATATGACAATTATCCCCTGCGTTCTTGGAGCTGATGTTCCAGTGGGAGGAGAAAGACAGCGAACAAACAAATATCTAAGGTGTCGGGGAGGAGGAAAGTAGGGAGAGAGGATGAGAGCTGGGGGGAAGGTGTATGATTTTAAATAGGGTGGTCAGGGAACGCTTTGTGAAGGAGGTGACTTCTGAGCAAAGAAGCAAAGAGCTGAAGAGACGAGGGACTGAACTCTGAAGGTTCCTGGGGGAAAAGCACAGTAGGTGTGGGGAGTGGGAAGTTTAGAGTAGGTGATCTGGGAAAGCCTCTCAGAGGAGGTGGGACTTGAGAAGAGCTCTGAATGGTATGATGGAGCCAGTAACACGCAGTCTGGAAAGAGTAAAAGCAAAAGCCTGGAGTGGTGGGCAAGCTGGTTTGTTTGTTTTTAATGTTTGTTTATTTTGAGAAAGAGAGAGCACGAGCAGGGGAGGGTCTGAGAGAGAGCAAGCAAGAATCCCAGGCAGGCTGTGCACTGTCAGCATAGAGCCCAACACGGGGCTTGACGCCATGAACCGTGAGATCATGACCTGAGCCGAAATCAAGAGTCGGATCTTAACCAAGCCACCCAGGCGCCCCACGCTGGTATGCGTAAGGGAAGCAGGAAGGCCAGTGTGGCCAGAAAGAGCCCGTGCTCCCTTGCACCACAGATAGCCCTTGATCCCTCCCAGACCACTGTGTGGGTCCCCCTGGGAGGCTGGGTGCAGAGGCCAGGGCCTTAATCTCAGCTTGCTGCACCCTCGCTCCTTCCTGGGGAGAAGTGACGTGGCTGTTTGCACACTGGGTTTCCGGTCTGTGGTTGGCCCCTTCCCGTAACAGAGTGACTCCAGACAGGCTTTTAAACATCTGACTGGCCTCCAACAGAGACAGTGGCCTGTTCATGTCAGAGCCTGCTGCATCCGTCACTTGGAGTCACTCCGCTGCTTCTCCAGAGCAGCCCGGGAGGGTGGGCAGGAAGGGTGACGATGTTCTCTTGCCCTTTGTCCTTCAGCCCGTCCCTCTGCCCAGGCCTGTCCTCAGCCACGCCCTCGATGGCTGTCTCCCTCTGCCTGCGTCCAGCTTCCTTCCCCCTTGCACCACTGGGCCACTACCCCCTTGGCCTCTTAGACTTGACTCTGCTCCTTCAGAATCCCGCAGTCTGACCTGGGCAGTCCTCCGGGCAACAGTGGGGGCTTGGTTGGCAGCCTGTTTCTCCTCCCTCTGGGTCTGGGCTGATCGCGAGGCAAGATTATTGTCCAGCTCAGCCTGAGCTTGGGGATCTGCTGCCTGGAATCCTCTGGCTTCCTGTGGGCTGTGTGGGCAATGACAGCTTTAATCCCCCACGTTTGGGGAGCACTTGGCCACATACGGAGTGTTTTCCATCCATTATCCCCACAAATCCGGTATCCCCAGCAGCCTGGCTGTGCTGATGCAGAAACTGAGGCAAGGGACCTCATGGCCAGGGATGGGGGGCATGGAGATGGACTGTGTGCCTTGATTCCCAAATTCCTTGGTTTCTCTTCTGAGATGGCCACAGGGACTGCATTCCCAGTCTTCTGGGGCCACCCCGTCTTCATTCTTATGTCTCAACCCAGGTATTCCGTCCTCTGAGAAGCCTTCATGACCCCTTCATGACCCCAGCTGGGCCAGACTTTCCATGACACCTTCCCAGAGCTCCGTGCCCTTCCTTTCCTGACCCTGTGCTGCACCCTGGTTGCTACAGAGGTGCCGGGCAGGCCCAGCAGCCTTTCCTGGACCGTGAGGTCTTGTTCACCCTGTCTGCCAAGTGGAGGGTCCAGGGGTATTGGCCGAATGGATGGGCCTCTGGAGGGGCCCTCCCTGATGTCCGCAGGTGACTGATGGAGAGGCAGTTGGGACTTCTCCCACTTAGGCATCATGAGTTTAATCATTTGTGCGTTACTGCTGTACGCGGGCTCCTGGCTGCAGGGGAGGAGGTCGGAGGCCAAAAACGAATCTGATGGGAACCCTGCCTTCGTCAGGCTCGCTCAGTCCGGTCCCAGGTAGAAGGCCTGACCAGCTGCCATGGGGGAGATCAGGCTTCGCAGGAGCATCAGAGAAACCAGGAGAATCTTCTGCCTGGAGGATATGGGGGGGTGGTTTCATGGAGAGGTGCCTTGGGCCAAAGCTTAAGGTTTGGGTGGAGTTCAAGCACAGAAATACTTGTAAAGGGAGCTCCAGGCAGATCGAATAGAGAAGGAGAGAACAGCGGGAAGGAGAAGGGATAGGTGTGGAACCCTGAGCAGGCCATACTGGCTGGAAAGGGAGCAATACGTCAGAGAATCGGAGAAATCCTGGTTGGAGAATGAGATGGAGTTAGTCCTACGGGGCCCTAAATGTCAGGGTGGGCGACTTTCCTTTGGGACAGCCACCAAGCCTGGGAAGTGACGTCTTTGAGGCCTCTGAACTCTGAAACTTGAACAGGAGCCAGATTTGAGGGTGTGGCCAGGAGGTTTCTAATCAGGCTGAAATATATTTTCTTGAAAAGGACAAAGGTCACGGATCTCTTTCCAGCAGGTTCGAGGCCTACTTTGAGGGGGGTGGTACTGTTCACATAAACATGAACTGATGATTTCCGGGGCCCATGCAGACTGTGGGCTCCTCTCTCTGGCCCCATAGGCCAGCCGCTCCAGCCCACCAGGTTCTAGCCCAAGGCTCCCGCCCTTCGAGGACCGTCTGAAGTGGGGTGACCAGCTCCTTCCAGTCTCATGTCTGGGAAACCCCTCACGCGCAGGCAGACCGGGGTGGCTAGTCACCCAGGTGTGAGATCTTGACTTGTCAGCTGATAAGCCATGCAGCCGGGTCACCCCACAGGGCCCTGCAGAGTCCAGGCACTCTGGGAAGTTGGAAAAGAGGTAGGAGGCAGCAACAGTGCTCCCAGGAGGCTCCTGGTCTGATGGGAGATGATAGAAACATCCAGATCTGAGTGGCAGAACTGATGTAGACATATTTATAGCTCACAGAACAGACACAAAGACTGCCTCTCCTTCCGCCACCACCCGGCAGGTCACAAACTGCAGCCCGTCTGTGCCCAGGGTGTCTCCCCTCCGGTCCTTCGGAAGCCCACTGCCCTAGGGCACACCTGTCTCATTTGCCACCTGGATTGCCTCAGCTGACCAGGCTCCAACACTTGGAGCTGCAGTTGTCTCCCCAGGACTCAGGTCTGGCCCCAGCCCTCCCTGGCTTAGAATTCGGGTGACTCCCTGGTGCCCTCAACAGTATTTCCTTTTTTTTTTTTTTAACTTTTTTTTTTTAATGTTTTATTTATTTCTAGGAGAGAGAGAGAGACAGCGTGAGGGTCAGAGAGAGAGGGAGTCACAGAATGAAACAGGCTCCAGGCTCTGAGCTGGCAGTCAGCAGAGCCCGATGCGGGGCTCGAACCCACGAACCACGATATCATGACCTAAGCAAAAGTCGGACGCTTAACTGACTAAGCCACCCAGGTGCCCCCCTCAGCAGTATTTCCTGAAGATCAGTCTTTTGAGTACGTTTGTGATTTTTTTCCCTTTCTGCACCTTGTCTTGTACCTTCAGTTTCCTTAGTATTTCTGTTAGCTGACTCGTTTTTAAATATATTTTACAAGGAACATTGTTATCAGCCTTGTAAGTGGAAAGCCTCCTACCGGGAATAGAACCTAATCATAAAAACAGAAACTTGACAATATTACAGAACTCTTGGTGGTTATAGTTGCCTACAAAAAGCCACCCCTTTGAGTCCCACGAGGATCACAGGTATTAGGTATTAGACGTTGAGACTTTTCGGGGTGCCTGGGTGGCTCAGTTGGTTAAGTGTCTCACTTCGGCTCAGGTCTTGATCTCAGGGTTCGTGGGTTCGAGCCCCACGTTGGGCTCTATGCGGACAGCTCAGGGTCTTGAGCCTGCTTCGGATTCTGTGTCTCTGGCTCCTTCTGCCCCTCCCCTGCTTGTGCACGCTCGCTCTCTCAAAGATAAATAAGCATAAAATTTTTTTTTTTTAAAGGTGAGACTTTTCCCCTGGATGGAATCAAAGGCTTGAGAGAAAATTGAAAAGGGAATAAGTTTCTCATCACGTGAATCCATGTTGCCTAGTGTTGTGACCAAGGGCTGTGGCCGGGAAACCTCATCTTCCATTTTCCTGCAGACTTGGCCGCAGAGGCTCACTTGCTTGCAGGATGAAGGCACACTCCAGCCTATCTGCCTGCACCCCAAACCCCTGCAGCCTTCCCACCCCCTACCATGCTGTGCACATTTAAAAACATTTTTTTAATGTTTTTATTTGTTTTTGAGAGAGACCAAGCACCAGGTGGGTGGGGCAGAGAGAGAGGGAGACACAGAATCTGAAGCAGGCTCCAGGCTCCGAGCTGTCCGCACAGAGCCCGATGGGGGCCTTGAACCCAGAGTCTCGAGATCATGAAGTCGGACGCTGAGCCACCCAGGTGCCCATGCTGTGCACATTAAACCTTTGTGCCTTTGCTTTGTTCCCGCAGCCCCTCTACCGCCACCCCCTCTTCCTGGTGAGCCCAAGGGGTCATTCCTCCCAATCCAGCTTAACTGCCACTTCACCTTTCGCTGCTCCCTCGAATGCCGCCTCCTGTCCCCGACCCCACATGTTCCCCTGCATCTCCAGTACAGACACCAGTAGCCCCATGAATCCAGAGCTGTGGGTTAGACATTCGTTATCTCTAATTCATATCATCATTTTACAGGGTTGATAATATATTATTACCCAGGGAGGAACTGAGGCTCAGAGAGGTTAAGCAGCTTCCTCAAAGTCACCAGCCCGCAAGTGGCCGGGCCAGGTTTCAAAATGAGATCAGGCTGGCTGGCCCCAGAGTCACCACACTTGACTCCCAGTACCTCTGACGCGGACTCTGTAATCATCTGCTTCACCTGCTCACCGAGCCCTCAGGCCAAGCTCTTCCTGTATCCCCGCCCCCAGCCCACCACTAAGCTGATACCCAGTAGGTGCTCCATAAACCTCTGGAACAAACAGAAAGGGTCAGGTGGGGACCGCAGTGACCCAGCGCTCCCAGCCTGGGTACTGCAGCTGACCTTGTGCTGACCTGGGAGCTGGGGAGACCACAGCCCCATAGCTGTTTCCTCCACAGGAGAGAGCAATGGAAGGCTCAGCGGTCAGGACCCAGCAAGGCTGGTGCAGGTCCCCACCTCCCCTCGCCAATGCCAGTGCCAGCCCAGCAGCTTCTGCCAGGCCCAGGGGGTGTTCGTGCCAGCCCCTGGGTTGAGTCACAGAGCGAGCCATTGGGCTGCGACTGCAGGGTGCCTGCTGCTCGTCTCCACGGACTGCGGGGGTGAGGAACCCACAGAGCATGCCCCTTGGTCAGGAGGACATGTAGGGAGATTCATTTGCATCTCACAGCCTTTGGGTGAGGAGCCTTCCCCCCCATCACCGCATCCCCAGGGGCTTCAGATTCCTACCCGCAAGGCAGCAGGAAGGCCTTGCCAGCCTGAGAGGGACTTCTTAGGGGAAAGCCTGCAACAGAGAGAGCCCTGGAGTAGATCTTAGATTACCTCCAGGCAGGGATAACATCTCTTACCACTCTTGCTTCCTTCTTTTCGTCAACAAATATTTTCTGGACTGGGTGAACAAAGCAAATGTTTTTTTTTCTTTCTTTCTTTCTTTCTTCTTCTTTTTTAAAGTAACCACAAAGTCCAGCATACGGCTTGAACTCATGACCCTGAGACCAAGAGTCACATGCTTGCTCGCTCTACCAACGGAGCTAGCCAGGCGCTCCCCAAATCCCACTTTTTAAAACATTTAAAAATTGTATTGGTAATGTTTATTTATTTTTGAGAGAAAGAGAGAGACAGAGCACAAGTAGGGGAGGGACAGAGAGAGAAGGAGACAGAATCTGAAGCAGACTCCAGGCTCTGAGCTGCCAGCCCAGAGCCTGACACCGGGCTCGAACCCACAAACCGTGAGATCATAACCTGAGCCGAAGTCAGACACTTAATCAACTGAGCCACCCAGGTGCCCCTGTACACTTTTTTTTTTTTTTTTAATGTTTATTTATTTCTAGGAGACAGAGAGAGACAGTGTGAGCAGGGAGGGCCAGAGAGAGGGAGTCACAGACTGAAACAGGCTCCAGGCTCCGAGCTGGCAGTCAGCACAGAGCCCGACGCGGTGCCGAACCCACGAACCACGAGATCATGACCTAAGCGAAAGTCGGACGCTTAACCGACTAAGCCACCCAGGCGCCCCTACACTTTTTTTTTTTTAAAGCAAACATGTTTGACTCTTCTGTACTTGCCTCTTCTTCCCTCACCTGCCACCCCTAGGCTTTGATATAGATAGCAGTTAGTAGTGTTTGAGAGAATATTTGGAAGACAAGGGTTCCAGTTTCAGTCTCCTCTTATACTAAGAAGTCTGTTTCCTCATTTGTAAAATGGGGGCACAGGTCCCCTTGCCCGGCCCAGAACATTTTTTGTGCATCCAGTGAGACAGGGAATCACAGTACCCTTTGAAAACTGTTTTTCTCGGGGCACCTGGGTGGCTCAGTTGGTTAAGCAGCCGACTTCGGCTCAGATCATGATCTTGCAGTTTGTGTGTTTGAGCCCCGCTTTGGGCTCTGTGCTGACAGCTCAGAGCCTGGAACCTGCTTCACGTTCTGTGTCTCCCTTGCTCTCTGCCCCTCCCCTGCTTGTGCTCTGTCCCTTCTCTCAAAAAATTGAATAAAAACGTAAAAAGTTTTTAAAATTTATAAATTTTTCTATATAAAATTTATATATTTTTCTATATAAAAAGAAAAGAAAAATGTTTTTCTCTATTGAAACTTAAGAGTTTCTTAAGAGAAACTTGAGGCTGAGCCTTGTGGTCAGGAATGGCACACAGACCTGCTCCAGGCACTAACGAGCTACCAACCTGCACTGGCTGCTGGCGAGAATGTGTTGAGGAGGAAACTGAGGCAAAGGCCAGGGCCGTGCCTGGGCAGCACCGTCTGGCTGGAGAATAAGCACTGGGGCAGCTGCGTGCCTCCTTCCTGGGTGGGGTTTGGGGTTCGCTCTCCATAGGGGATGGGGTTCGGGGTTCGCTCTCCATAGGGGATGGGGTTCGGGGCTCGCTCTCCACAGGGGTGGGGTTTGGGGTTTGCTGTCCATAGGGGGTGGGGTTTGGGGTTTGCTCTCCATAGGGACCCCCTGCAGGGCATCCTTTGACCCAGCTTGGTTAGGGCCCTGAAGGTGGCAGCTTTCATTCGGTATCTGGTGGCTCTTGCTCCAGTGGGACACTCTCCTCTTGGTTGGGTGTGCGTGCGGAGCTTCACTTCTTCTTTCAGAGTTGTGGAGAGGGGAAGCCTGGCCCCTGGGCCATCCCCTCCACCCCCCCACGTGCTGGTAAGGAGTTCCCTCCCTGCCTTGCAGGGGGCCTGTGGGAATCCAGTGAGGATTCCAGGAACTTCTCTCCCTTTTTCCTGAAAGGGCCTGGGGCCGGGGAGCTCTCCTTCACTCACAGCTGGGTTGTGTTCTGACGATTCTGAAATCAGGTGTTTGGAACACAGAGTGTCTTAGAACAATAATGATCATGGCTACTATGTATTAAGCTTTTGCCAGGTGCTAGATGCTTTGCTAAACCCACTCCCTGAAGTCTGTCTTCCTAATAACACTAGGGGGAAGATATGATTCTGTCCCATTTTCTTTTTTTTACCAGAGGAAGCCACACATGAGGGTCAGAGAGACTTGACCCACATCACATGACTAGTTGTGGTTGGACCACCTGTCTGTCTGGCTCCAAAGCCTGTGTCCAAGCCTGGAAGACAGCAGTGGGCAGGGACAGGAGCTGGACCTAGGGCCCGTGGAGTAGGGTTACAGGCTGCGTTTGGAGTAACATCAAGAGTTTTGGAAAGAGCTGGAGAATTCTGCATGCTGGAGTGTCCTCGCGTGAACCGTGTCCGGACTGAGGCTCCTTCGAAGCTAGTACTGTACTCAGGGCCCCCTTGCAGATTCACATTGGGCACTCACCACAATCCTGTGAGATCAAGGCTGCCTTATCCCCATTTTACGGATGAGAAAATTGAGGCTCCAAGAGGTGAAGGGACTTCCTTCAGTAGCAAGGGGGCAGCAAAAGCATGATTCAAACCTAGTGTTTCAGACTCCAGAGCCTGTGCCTTGCTGCTCCTCCGAGAACAGCTGTTAGTAAGCACTCCCCAAGTGCTGGTTCCTTTACATGTGCTATTTCTGATCCTTCCATAAGCCTCCCAGGCAGTTGTTATTATTTGTCGGCTTCCCAGATGCCACAGTGGGTTCACAGAGGTGAAGTAACTTCCCCGAGGGTACTAGCTCATAAATGGAAGGGTCAAGATTTGAACTCCCAGTCTGCCTCAGTCCAAAGCACATGAATTTGTCCTTTTATCTGTTTTTTTTTTTTTTTAGGGGAGGCCAGTGAAGGGTTATAACTCAAGAGGTGTTATTATTTATTTATTTACTTATTTATTTTAAGAGAGAGAATGTGCAGAGGAGGGGCAGGGGGGAGGGACAGAGGATCTCAAGCAGACTCCATGCTGACAGCAGAGAACGTGACATGGGGCCTGAACTCACCAACCCAAGTCAGATACTTAACCAACTGAGCTACCCAGGTACCCCCAAAAGGGGTTATTTAGAGAAATGTGGTGGATTGGCAGGCAGAGGGGCTGGAAGCAGGGAGTCTTCTTTGGAGGTTGTTTGATGATAGGGGTCTGGGCTGGGTTATGGCGTTAGGAAGAGAGGGAAAGATGAAGGAGGATCCTGAAGAGACCTAGCGACTGGCCAGGAAAGGGTGAGGGAGAGGAAGCATCTGCAAAAGGCCTCCAAACTCAGTTTCCCTACCTCTGCCACTCAGTGGCTGTGTGACCTTGGGCAAATCCCCCAACCTCTCTGGGCCTGTTTTCTCATTTGTAAACTGAGGGGGTTAGAAGAGAGGCAGTCAGGGAAAAGACAGTTATCACGTGCTTTCTGTGCACCAGGGGCTGCATTATGTGCTCGTTGACTTCTTTCCAGCTCTTGGGTTGTGCCGTTGGCAGAAATAAGGAACTGGGCAGCGTTAAATCACACTCATTATGACACTTTGAAATTTACAAAAAGACCTCAAGCCCATTTGGGAAACTTGGGTTCACACCCTGGTTCACTTCCTAGTTGGGAGTGGCTCGGGCACACCACTGAACCTCACGGAGTCTCCTTAACTGTCACCTGGAGGTGACCATGGTAAACCTACCTCCTGGGATGTTCTCAGGATTCCAGGAGATCATGTCTACGAAGTGCTCAGGATTCCGGAGGAAGTGTTTTCTTCCCCTTGCCTCTTCCTTTCTGTTAGTAATTCTGTGAGCTAATAATAACAGAGGGCTTCTTAAGCATTGACATTGTGTCGCTACATGTATATTACCTTGGGTCATCCTCACAACAATCCTGTGATGTGGGTACTGTTATCCCTCTTTTATTGATCAAGGAAACAGGCTCAGAGTGGTGAAATGATTTGCCGTGTTGAACATCTAGCAAAGGACATCACCAGGAGAAACCCAGCTAAAAAGAAGTAGAGCCAGGATTCATGCTCCATTCTACCTGTTAGTCCCATTTTTACAGATGAGAAAACTGAGGCTCAGAGAAGTACATTTGACTTCAGCATTTCACCTGACCAATTGATGGCAAAACTAGGTTTCATTGTGTGTCCACTGGCCTCAAGCCCCCTGCCCTTTACCATGCTGCCTGTTTTATTTTATTTTTATTTTTTTATTTTTATTTTTATTTTTTTTAATTTTTAATGTTTTTTATTTAATTCTAGGAGAGAGAGAGAGAGACAGCGTGAGCAGGGGAGGGTCAGAGAGAGAGGGAGACACAGAATCTGAAACCAGGCTTCAGGCTCTGAGCTGGCAGTCAGCACAGAGCCTGATGCAGGGCTCGAACCCACGAACCGTGAGATCATGACCTAAGCGAAAGTCGGACGCTTAACCGACTAAGCCACCCAGGCATCCCTATGCTGCCTGTTTTAAAGAAGAGATGTTCTGGGGCGCCTGGATGGCTTAGTTGGTTAAGCAACTGATTTAAGCTCAGGTCATGATCTCATGGTTCATGAGTTTGAGTCCCGCACCAGGCTGTGTGCTGTCAGCACAGAGCCTGCTTTGGATCCTCTGTCTCCCTCTGTCTCTGCCCCTCCCCCACTCATGCTATCTCTCATTCTGTCTCTCTCTCTCTCTCTCTCTCAAAAATAAAAAAAAAAAATAAACATTTTTAAAAAATAAAGAAAAGATGTTTGGGTGCTTAGTTCCATTTTATTTTATTTTATTTTATTTTTTAAATGTTTATTTTTGAGAGAGACCGAGTATGAGCGGGTGAGGGGCAGAGGGAGACACACACGGAGAATCCGAAGCAGGCTCCAGGCTCTGAGCTGTCAGCACAATGCCTGTTGCAGGGGTCAAACTCACAAGCAATGAGGTCATGACTTGAGCCAGAGTCAGATACTTAACCAGCTGAGCCACCCAGGCGCCCCTGCTTGGTTCCTTTTTAAACATATTATGGTTGGGTTGATGGTGAACAGCCTAGTGAGAAAGATAAGGGGTGGCTGGAAGGTGAGACACAAGTCTGTGTGCTTCGCTGGTGCATGCCAAGTGCCTAGAGTAGTGCCTGGGACCTGCTAGACTCAGTAATCATTGGAGGCAAGTGGCCAAACTGGAGATTTTATCTGGGGAGTGGATCCACTAGAAGCGATGGCTGGGAGCGTAGCTAAGGGCTGGGGATCACAGGCAGCCTCATGTGACTCTCAGAATTCTGTCCAGAAAGGAGCTACTGCCCTGGGGATTTGGTCCTTTGAGGCCTGGGGTACCTAGAGGCTCAGCAGGTAGGTAGGACTGTGGGCTTTTGCATATGACAGACCAGGGTTTGGATTCCTGCTTGCCAGCATATGAGTTTGTGTCCTTGCACAAGTTACTTAAACCTTTAAAAAAAATTTTTTTTTTTAATGTTTGTTTATTTTTGAGAGAGAGACAGAGTGCAAGCAGGGGAGGGGCAGACACAGAATCCAAAGCAGGCTCCAGGCTCTGAGCTGGAGAGGCCAGTGTGTCAGCACAGAGGCCAACAGTGTGGGTCGAACTCCCAAACTGTGAGATCATGACTTGAGCCCGAAGTCAGACGGTCAACTGACTGAGCCACCCAGACACCCCTTAAGTCTTTTTTCTGTTAAGTTTTTACTGAAGCAGAATGAGCTTAGAAAAAGTGAGCTTAAAAAAGTACAGATCCTAAGTGCTCTGTTGAGCGTTCAAAGCAACAACACATGCAATCAGCACCCTGATCAAGAAACAGTAGGGGCGCCTGGGTGGCTTAGTCGGTTAAGTGTCCTACTTTCGCTTAGGTCATGATCTCGGGTTCGTGGGTTCGAGCCCCGCGTCGGGCTCTGTGCTGACTGCCAGCTCAGAGCCTGGAGCCTGTTTCAGTCTGTGACTCCCTCTCTCTCTGACCCTCCCCTGCTCACGCTGTCTCTCTCTCTCTCTCTCTCTCTCCTAGAAATAAATAAATTTTAAAAAAAAGAAAAAAGAAACAGTATATGAGCAGTGTCCCAGGAGCTCCCCGCCTTGTTCCTTTCTGGTCAGTGTCACCTCTCCAGGGGTGACCATGATCTTGACTGCTACCACCATAGATTACTTTTAGTTGTTTTTGAACATTTTGTGTTCTTATGTGTGTGGTTTCTTCACTTTACACGTTTATGAGACTCGTTCATAGTTCTTATGTGTGGCTGAGGGTCATTCTTTGGTGTACAAAACTCCACACGACGTTTTGTTAATCTGTTCTGTTAACCGGCATTTGGGCAGGTCCAGATTTTGGCAATTATGGGATTTTTGTTGTGACTATTCCTGTACATCTTTTGGTGCACGTCAAATCTTGCACATTTCAGGGGGCCTGGCTGGCTCAGTCAGAGGGTGTGTGACTCTTGATCTCAGGGTCACGAGTTTGAGCCCCATGCTGGGCATACAGTTTACTTAAACACATTTTTTTTTAATCATGCACATTTCTGTTGGGTTTGGAGTGCACTTGCTGAGGATGCACATGTTGGACTTTGGTGGTTAGCGTTAAATAGTTTATCAGAGTGGTTATATGAGATTTCTAGTTGCCTTTCATTTTTACCAACACTTGATTTTTAAAATTGTTTTCATCATAGCCATTCTGTGCATGTGTGGTGGTAACATATAATGGTTTTTATTTGCATTTCATTGAAGACTAATGAGCACCAGTACCTTTTCATGTGTTTATTAGCTATTGGGCAGCTTCTTTTATGAAGTACCTGTTTGGATCTTTTGTCCACATTTGAATGGAGTTGTCTGAGCTTTTTCTTACTGACATATAGGAATTCTTTATATATTCTGGTTACAAAGCCTTTGTCCTCAGTCAGATCTTTGGTTAAATCTTCTACTCTGAAGGTCACCTTTTCATTCTTTTTTTTTTTTTTTTTTTTTAAGATTTTTTAAAGGTTTGGGGCACCTGGGTGGCTTAGTCGGTTAAGCGTCCGACTTTCGCTTAGGTCATGATCTCACGGTTCGTGGGTTCGAGCCCCGCGTCGGGCTCTGTGCTGACTGCCAGCTCGGAGCCTGGAGCCTGTTTCAGAGTCTGTATCACCCTCTCTCTCTGACCCTCCCCTGCTCACGCTGTCTCTATCTCTCCTAGAAATAAATAAAAAATATTTAAAAAAAAAAAGATTTTTTAAAGGTTTATTTTGAGAGACAGAGACAGAGCATGAACAGGGGGAGGGGCAGAGAGAGAGGGACACACACACACACAATCCAAAACAGGCTCATCAGCACAGATCCCGATGTGGGGCTCGAACTCACAGTGAGATCATAACTTGACCCAAAGTTGGATGCCCAACTGACTGATCCACACAGGCGTCCCTCATTCTTTTAATTGTATCTTTAGATGAACAGAAGTTATTGTTATTATTTCTTAAGTAATCGCTACGCCCAACGTGGGGCCAAACTCACAACCCAGAGATCAAGAGTTGCACGCTTCACCAACTGAGCCGGCCAGGTGCCCCAAACAGAAGTTCTTAATTTCAGGGGTACCCGGTGGCTCAGTCGGTTATACATCCGACTCTTCATTTTGGCTCGGGTCATGATCTCACAGCGTGTGAGATCATGAATGTTGGGCTCTGCACTGACAGCGTGGGAGCCTGCTTGGGATTCTTTCCTCTCTGCTCCTTCCCCCACTCACACTCTCTCTCACACATACTTAAAAAAAAAAAAGAGGTTCTTAATTTGATGTAATATAGTGATATCAAATTGCTCTTTTATGATTTGCCCCTTTGGGTCTTTTTAAGAAATCCTTGCTCCATAGTCATGGCTTCTATTTTTTCAAATCCCAGACTTTTGCACTTAGAGCTACAATGTATCTGAAATTGAATTTGGGCTTGGTGGGAGGCAGGGCTACAGGTGCCTTATCCCCCATTTGTTTACCGCGCAGACTCAGCTCCCTTTACTGGGAGAAGACCATCTTCCTTCTCGTCACTTCAATTTGCCCTTGTCTTAAATCACATGGTCATTTACATGTCGGGTCTGTTTCTGGATTCTCTTTTCTGTTCCACTGATCAGGATTTCTACCTTTGCACCTCAACCAAGCCTCCTCAAGTGCTATAGCTTTTTATCATTAGTCTTGATCTCTAGCCATCGGAGTCCTTAGCTTTGTCCTTCAAGAATGCGTTGGCTATCCTCGGCCCTTTGCACTTCCATATGAGTTTTATAATGAGTTTGTCAATTTCAACCCCCCAAAAAACCATACTGAGATTTTTTTTTTTTTTTTTTTCAGGAGAGAGAGAGACAGCGTGAGCAGGGGAGGGTCAGAGAGAGAGGGAGTCACAGACTGAAACAGGCTCCAGGCTCTGAGCTGGCAGTCAGCACAGAGCCCGACCCGGGGCTCGAACCCACGAACCGCGAGATCATGACCTAAGCGAAAGTCGGACGCTTAACCGACTAAGCCACCCAGGCGCCCCATGAGATTTTTGACTGGGATCATGTTGATCTACAGGTTGATTTAGGGAGAATAAATACTTTTTTTTTTTTAATGTTTTTATTTATTTCTGAGAGAGAGAGAGCATGAGCAGGGAAGGGTCAGAGAGAGAGGGAGATAGAGAATCCGAAACAGGTCTCAAACTCACAAGCCTGAGATCCAGAGTTGCCTGCTCTTCTGACAGCCAGCCAGGCACCCCTGTACTTATAATTCTTATTGAGCCATTTCATAGTAAATTGTAGCTATCATAGACACTTCGTCCATAAATACTTCGACACGTGTCTTCAAAATCTAAAGACAACCTGCATAACCCCAATTTCATTATTACAGCTAGGAAAATTAACAGTTCCCAAATTTCTTTTTGTTGTTGTTTAATTTAATGTTTTATTTATTTCTGAGAGAGAGAGAGACAGCATGAGCAGGGGAGGATCAGAGAGAGAGGGAGACACAGAATCTGAAACAGGATCCAGGCTCTGAGCTAGCTGTCAGCACAGAGCCCGACACGGGGCTCGAACCCATGAACCGTGAGATCATGACCTGAGCCGAAGTTGGATGCTTAACTGACTGAGCCACCCAGATGCCCCAACAGTTCCCAAATTTCTAACCTGTTGTCCTTTTTCACCACTTTCCCACCAAATTCAAAACACAATCCAGTCTAGGACCATGCATTGTATGTGTTCATGTCTCTTAATTTAGAACCATCTCCTTCTGTTTGTAAGTGACATTGATTTTGTTAGACATCAGGATCAGTGGTCTCATAGGTGCCCCACATTCTAGATCTGATTGTTTTCTCATAGCGTTGTTTCCTTTGTCTTTCCGTCCCCTGAACCTCCTGGAGACGGACTTAGGTCTAGGCTTGACTAGATTCAGATAAACCTCCCCGAGTCTTCCCAGAGCTGCCTTCCCAAAGTTGTGCAAGACCAGCGGTGTATGAGCATGTGGGCAAAGCTTTTAGCACAGGGCTGACACACAGCAAGTTTCAGTAGGTGGTAGCAGCTCTTACTATCTGTCCCCTCCTGGGGCCACCAATGGCTGGTTCCCAGGAAACAGTTTCCCTGAGGCTTCTCTCGTCCCTGCCAGGCAGCAGTGGTTCCTCCCCAGCCGGGGCTTCTGGCTCTGGGCTTGGACATTTCCCATCTTTCTGTCCTCCCTTCCCCTCCCAGATAACACAGGCAGTTCCACATACCGGCCACCCCCTCGGACCCGAGAGGTGATGATCAACGGGCAGATGGTCAAGTTGAAGTACTGCTTCACCTGCAAGATGTTTCGGCCACCCCGGACCTCACACTGCAGTGTCTGCGACAACTGTGTGGGTAAGTGGGAGGCGGCAGGGAGCGGTGCAGGGAGCCCTGGAGACAGAGGAGTCACTCACGGGTGGGGGTGTGTCTGAAACAGCCAGAGCTGGGCAGGAAGTCTGGCTCACCCAAATTTGCTCTGACTGAGGAGGGAGGGGAGAGGCTCAGAGTGTGACCAGTGGTGTCTTGGCTTCAGCCCAGGATTGGTAGATTCCTTTCCCCCAGCTCTGAAGTATGGGGCAGATACAGAGAGGTCCTGGAGCCTTCTCCCAGGCCTCAGCCTGGTCCTCAGTAGGTCCAAGTTTCTAGGAACCGTAGACTAGAGCAATAACATCCTAGATACTTTGAGGCCGGAAAGAGAATGGTTTGCCATCCAGTGGCCCAGAGCCAGCCGT
This sequence comes from Proteles cristata cristata, assembly GCA_017311185.1. Lineage (NCBI taxonomy): Eukaryota > Metazoa > Chordata > Mammalia > Carnivora > Hyaenidae > Proteles > Proteles cristata. The sequence goes on from JAESUZ010000634.1 coordinate 555,764, forward strand.
AGTGAATGACTTTGATCTGATTCCCGGGGTTTGGGAGAGACAAGATTCTGGGAACAGAGTTCAAGCCGGTCGGGTGGAGAGGATGTAGCCAGGATTGGAAGCTAAGCTCCAGACCCACACCTGCCGTGGTTGCTGGGGGACCAGAGGCTGTTTTGTCTCCTCTTCTTGCTCTCCAGAGGCTGGGCAGCTCTGGTGGGGACCAAGGGTGTGCCCGTGGGAGGGTGTCATAAGGGAAAGGCTATGTGAGAGGATCCAGGTGAGCTGAGCCATGGTGACTGGGCAAGGTCCCTAGGGCAATGAGCTCATCGCGCCAGCTCAGCACTCCCTGAGTGAGAGAACAGCAGGGAACACCCCATGACAGCAGGCAGCGGAGGGGGTGACTCAGTGGGCGTTATTCTTCCCTGAGAACCCGCCCCACCCACCCCCACTCCCCCACCTACCCCCTCGCAAAGGGTGCTAGCCATGGTGTGAGGCCGGTGGTGGGCTTGGGATCCACATTCCCACAGAGGACTTTCGATACCTGTCTGGGTGTGACCCTACCCCCGGGGACATAGCGCTGGTGTGAGCTCAGCCCTCTGGCCAGGCCTTACGTGCCAGCTCTCTCCACAAGTTACAGGGCAGCCCCGCCCCTCCCTGAGCCTCTAGTTCTAGAGCAAGGAATAGGGATCATTGGCCAGCGTCACAGGCCAGGCAAGGAGTACTTTTTGTGGATCTTTGTACCAGGCACGGCTGGACGCTGGGACTCAGCTCAGTGTGAGGCCAACACCGGCCCCCTCGTGAAGTTTACAATCGAGCAGGGGTAATTGGCCAGGCTGCTAATTATTAATAAGTATGTAAACACACATGGGCAAAGAACCGCTAAAGGTAAGTAACGGCAGATAACAGAGGGCCCTCACTTTGGGATCAGAGGCGGCTCTTAAGGAAATGGCTTTGCGGCTGAGACTTGAAGGAGGAATTGCCCTTAACCAGGTGAAGACACAGAGAAGAACATGTGAGGCAGTGGGAAGCTTGTAGAAAGGCCCAGAAGCAGGGAGTGTCGGCCCATGAGCTGGATGGGCCAGGATCGAGAGTGTGCGGGGGAGGAAAGCCCCAGCTGTGGCGCGAGGCCTCCAGACGCCTGCGCTGGTGGTAGGCCAGGCACACCAACCTGTCTCTCCCTGGCCCTTTTCCAGAACGGTTTGACCATCACTGCCCCTGGGTGGGCAACTGTGTGGGGAGACGGAACTACCGCTTCTTCTACGCGTTTATTCTCTCCCTCTCGTTCCTGACGGCCTTCATCTTTGCCTGTGTGGTTACCCACCTGACGCTGCGTGAGTTGGGGGCGGGGGCAGGGATGCACGGGAGGGGTGGGCCGGCCAGCTCAGCCAAGTCCAAGGGGCTGTGATCACTGTCACCTGAGTTGTGCCCTGTCTTGTTTTTTCCTCCCTAGGCTCTCAGGGAAGCAACTTCCTCTCCACTCTGAAGGAGACACCAGCGAGATATCCTTGGTCAGCCAGTTGGTGCCCTGGTGGGAATGAGGCCCCTTCACTGGGGTGGGTCGCCACACCTGTAATCCGAAGGGAACGATGTAGAGCTAGTGTCTGTCCTCTAGAATAATCTGCTACACCGGCTGCTTCCATTCCCGCCCAGGCTACAGCTGATCCTAAACAGTCTGATCATAAGGCCGGGGTGGCCGAGAACTCACAGGAGTCCACAGTCCCCGTCTTCCCTTAAGACACCAGGCAACCCGGACCGCAGCTTGTGCGAGGTCCTTGGTGCCTGACATCTTTACTTCCCCCTACTGTCCATCACCCGCCCTGCTCTTGCGGGGGCTCCCGAACCCTTCTTAGGGCCCAGGAGGTAATCCTGCCGCGAAGTGGTGGGACCGCAGAAGGTTACAAACCCATCTCCTTTCTGGGGAAATAACTCATGGAAGGATGGGTGAGAAAGGCCGGGCCTGGCAGGTTCCCGGGTGCAGGGGGTGCCCTCTGTGTCTGTGTGGGTCCTTGACTACCCTGCTCACTGTGCTGGAGTTGGTGATCTGCTTCTTCTCCATCTGGTCCATCCTGGGCCTCTCAGGGTTTCATACTTACCTCGTCGCCTCCAACCTGACAACTAACGAAGACGTGAGTAAGGCTGGAGCAACCTCCGTTCCTGGGCAGGGCCCTGGGAAAGAGGCAGGGCTGAGGGCACCGGAGCACCTCTGGCTGCTGGGGTAACATGGGCGGAGGCGGACGGTGGCCAGACATTGCCTTCCGGTGCTCACGGCTTGGCCCTGGGAGAGCCGGTACCGGGTCTTCTAAGGCCCCTACACGCCTCGGCCCCCGGCCGCAGGCCGCCTCACTAACCCAGGGGCGGGGCTTCACCGGAACAGCCCTTCCATCTGGCCCGTGTGCTACCTTTTCCAGGGTTCTTGCCGCTCCCATCATCTCTTTGGGTCCTTTTGCCAACTCTGAGGCTGAAGGAACAGGGATGCTTTTTCTCCCGTTTGATGGCTGAGTGACTTGCCCAAGGTCACATAGCCGAATAGGGACAAAGTCAGGGTTGTGGCCAAAGCCCCACCACACTGCACTTATAGGCAGAAAGATGTGACTGTTCTCAGGGTGCCCCTGGGGTTCCCTTGGCCACCCTTACTGAGGGCAACAGTGAGGAAAGGACTGTGAGGCTCTGTCAACCCTCCCTACCTGCTGCCTTGCAGACCTCCACCAGCAAGCATTGTTTGAGCACCCACTGTGTGCCCAGCCCGACCTGACCTCCCCTTCTTGTTCTCCCAAAGAGTAAAAAAGCAAATGAGAGCATCTGTGCCAGGCCCACCGTCAGATACTGCCCACAGGCCCATGACCGACAGAAAATACATCTCTTGACCTCAGCCTCTCATTCCGGGAAACAGAACTTAACACTCATGATAGGGCATCACGTGACAAGTGATTGGTACAGAGCAGAAATGACATCAGCCAGCATCTCCCAGGCAGTTTCGTGGGGGCTGGTGCTTCAGGAGGTTACTAGGGGTTAAGCAAAAAGATGTGTTATAGACAAGTAAGTTTGGAAAACTCTGGGTTAAAGTCAAGCCGGTATCCTTCACTGCTAAACTCCTCAGTGCCTTTGATAGCCGGCCTCACAAATCTAGAGATGGCAAGATTTCATCTAATGCTCTAACGATGCTATCACAGTCCCTAGTTTTCAAATGAGGACTGAGATTCAGAGAAGCGGTATGTGCGGGGTCATGAAGTGCTGTCGGTGGCAGGGCCAGGGTTCACAGCCAGGTCGGTCTGAGGCCTGTCCCCTTGTGCTACCTCCCTTTAGAGGTGGCTGGCCAGAGGAGGGAGGATGCACCCATTAGGTTTCCTATGGAAGCTTCTCTTTGGCTACGCGCTGTTTTCTGTCCTGATTAGGGCTTCCTCCTCTCCGCCAGGTGCCCCCGACACCCAGCAGTCCCCCCAACACTCACCGAATAGCCTGGGTTAAAGACCTGTCCGCTCCAGTAGTCTATCCGGAATTGGTTTCAGAATTCACCAGTTTTCCCCAGCCTATCTAGACCTCCCTCCTAGAAAATTGAAGTATAAGGAGGTACCTGACTCAGACCTCCTTCCTCCCGCCAGATCAAAGGCTCGTGGTCCAGCAAGAGGGGCGGGGAGGCCTCCGTCAATCCCTACAGCCATAAAAGTGTTATCACCAACTGCTGTGCTGTGCTCTGCGGCCCCCTACCTCCCAGGTAAGCCAGGGGTGTGCAGGGGAGAGGCCGCAGGGCCTGGCCCTTCCAGTGGGGGGTAGCCCTGTGCCTCCACACCTCTCAAAGAGGTTCCGGAAGCAGCAGACGTCTCCCCACACCACCATCCCCTGCGCGGTGCACTCAAGGCTTTTATCACACACAAGAATTCAATGTAATTTTTAATCACATATGCTCATTGTAGGCAAACGTTAAGTACAACATATGTAAAAGAAGGGTATTAAATATCACACGTGATCCCACTCCGCAGTGATCACCACAATTAATGTTTTGGCCATGCTTGGGCAACGCTTCCCTTCTGGTGCCCATGGCTGGACCGGGTGGGGCTTCCATCCTCCCTCCTGGGGGAAGAGTGCTGGTGGCTCAGTCCTGCTGGGAAGTGCCCTTCTGTCTTCACACCAGGGGGCGCCAGAGTGCCAGAACCGGAGTTCCATTGCGGCAGATGCGGGCGGGGCAGGGGATACCAGACTTCCCCAAACTGTCCCCTCCTTCTCCTGCCTCATCTGCCTGTCATCCTTGCAGTGGGGGTGGGGGGTAGGCTGTAGTGGGAACTGCACTATCTCCAAATGCCCTTTCATCCTGCTTTTCCCCTCACCCGCAGCCTGGCTTTGCGGCAGCCAGACAGCAAAATGGGCCGGTTTGAATAAACCTGGTGGCCCAACACCAGGTGTCCAGAGAGCAGAAAGGGCCCTTCTGGTTGCCCTTCTCTGGAAGGGAAGGGTCTTGAGACCCCCAGCTGGAGATCAGCTCCCCTTTCTGAGGCTTCCTAGGGCTGGGTCTTTCCGTGGCTGGGAAATGGACTCCGCCATCCAGCCCCAGGCCTGGACCACTGCTGTTGGCAGGGCCTTCATGTCCGACCCCCACCCCCTTGTGTTTTGGAAGCCTGATTGACCGGAGGGGATTTGTGCAGTCAGACACCGTGTTACCCTCACCCATCAGAAGCGATGAGCCAGCCTGTGGAGCCAAGCCTGACGCCAGCATGGTAGGAGGCCACCCCTGAACTGGGCTCAGTACTTGCCATGCGCTGGCCTGTCCACCCCTCCGCACTCACCTGCCGCCCTCCACACCTGCTGGGACCCTCCCCATTCCACCCGAGGGAAGCAGATCCGCCAAAGACTTCTTTCGTATTTATTTCCCACCCTGCGTGGCTTTCCCCACACTTCCATGGCTGTACCCTCTGCTCCCCAAACCCAAGTTCCCACAGCCTCAGGCCCTAGATCCTCTCCCTGCCAATCAGTGGCAGGAGTGACAAGGGAGAGAGGCCGGGACCCCTGAGACCGCGAGGGGACCATGCCAAGTCTCTGTGCCTGTGCCAGGTGTGTGAATGAGGGTGCGGACTTGAGTGTGATACCTCCCAGGTGGGGGGCTGGTGGGCTCTGCCCAGGTGGGGTCCTGCGGGTGAAGCGGGACCTAAGAGCATTCGGCTCTGGACAGCAGGCGGTGGGAGAGGACACCTCCGTGGGCTGTTGCGGCTGTGGGCTCCTTCATTCTACTTGCGATGATCGTTGTTCTTTGTCTCGTTTATGTTTTTTTGTATGGAGTTGGCCAATAGGATGGAGCTGGGGTTCCAGATAGATAGGGCAGAGTTAGGGCGGGGGACAGCCTGTGTCAGAGGAGGCTAAACCAGCCAGCGAGGCACCCAAGACCTCAGCTCCTGCATGATTCCTGGGCAGCACACTAGGAAGTGGGGCCTTGCCCTCTCTCTCCACATGGAGGATTCTCTAAGGGCTCCTGGTCTGCCCCTCCCCGCCCCCACCTCTCTCCCAAGTCAGTTCTTGGGCTGGGCGGGTTATACTCATGCTGGCAATACTTGAAACGGGTTTATTAATGCTGGGTATTTTGCACAATTTTATAGACTTCTTTTCTACGTAGCATTTTTTAAATGGAAGAAAAAAAAAGTCAGCCGCATTGCTATCTGTGTAGTGCCAGGGTAAAGATTAGCAGAAGGCAAGTTGGTTTTTATAAATTTATAAGAAAACATCTGGCAGTGAGAGTGTGTGTGTGTGTGTGTGTGTGTGAGTGTGTGGTATGTGTGTGTGCGTGTGCGCACGCACCCTTGTATGAATGTGGCTGGCTCCCACTTCCCTACATCCTCTGGGCTGCCTCCTCCCCACCATCCCCCTCCGGTGCCAGCCAGCAGCGGCAGGACCAGCCTGAGCCATGGCCACCGGGAGCCTGCGCATCGATCACAAGGGGCCCGTGGGTTCCCCCCTGCAGCTCAGCCCTCATCCTCCTATCTTTCCTTCCTCCTTGGACATCAGGAAGCCTGGGACCTGCCCAGACTGGCCAAGGCTGGGCGTGGTGGATGGGGCAATGGCTCTGGGGAGTGGCCGCCACTCTGCGAGCCGCACACCCTCCTCTCGGCTCTTGAGTATGGGACCCAGTGCCACCAGCTGGAGAGCAGGGACTCTCCGTCAACTGAAGGACTCCATCCAGAGAAAAGGGAGGAAGGAGCAGGGTGGGCCAAGAAGCGGAGTGAAGGGTGGTCTAAATCCGGGCCCCAAACTCAAAGGATGTCTCTTCTCTGCTGGGAACTGTAGTTTCTTGTCAAAATACATAGGAGACTGTTCCGTCTCCCTCCTTGGCCCTTGAAGTGGCATGAAGCCCTTGGAAAGTGACATAGGAACCCGTAGCAGCTTGCCCTTCCTTGCCGCAGAAGCTAGTGGGGTCACAGGCAGCTGCAGAGGGTCTCCTCTGGGAGAAACCGCCTTGCCCCAGCGGCGGGACCCTGGGCCATGCTCCAGGGGCACTGGGAAGTGGGGAGGGGGCCAGCTAGTGGAGGGGCCGCCCGCCTGCCTTTTATTTAAGCCAGTATTCTTTGTTCCCGCTTGTAATAAAATTTTTGTTTTTAAGAGTTGATTTGCTTTGGTTTGGTTTTTGTTTGCTCTTTCTTTGCTGAGGCTCCAACGGGCAGCGCTGTATTCTTTCAGGCAAGCTTGGTCTTTCCTGGGGAGACAGAAGGCAGGAAGTCCAGTGATGTGGCCCAAGGTCTCCTCTCCGGGCTGAGTCTGTCTGCTGGAGGCTGAGCAAGGTGGCCCCTGTAGGCGTGTAAGAAGAGGCCATCCTGTCCCCTTTTCGTCCCCTCTACTTTCCCCTGCCTTGGGGATTTGGAGACGCCCAAGTTCTTTTTCCTCGCTGTCTTTTCACGCTGACGCCCAGTGACCGCTCAGCTAAGCGAGTGTCTAGGAGACAGCAGACTGCAGCTTGTGAGCCAGAACCTCCCCGGCCCCGCCTGAGCAGCGGGGCCCAGCCACACACCTCGTAACACTGGCCCACCTCTCCGGTATCTCCCCCAGGAGGACACCTGTCAGGATTTTGCCATCTCCTGCACAGCCTGAGGGGAGCTAACAGGCCTCTTTGCAGAGGGTTAGCTGGTAAGACTGTGTCTCCCCCGTCAGCCAGCACCGCCTACCCCCCTCACACACCATCTCATCCCTGTCGCATGCCTCACCAACCCATGGAGCCCATCCATCTGTCTGGTGTGTGGTGTGGTGTGTGTGCTGGCGGTGGTAGGGCCCCCAGGGCACCCCCGCCCCCATCCCCTGCAAGCAGAAGGATCTGGGGCGGGAAGGCGGGGCTGAGAGCCCAGCCCTGCTCTGGACTGAGGAAGTCGCTTCCCCGCACAGCAGCTGCCCCACTGGAGCAGGAGGTGAAGGGTGAGGTTGGGGAGAGGGCGGCGGACCTGCTCTGAGGCGCTCGGCCTGTCCTGGTGGTGTCCCGGTGTGCAGGAGCCCTCAGCCACTAACACCCGTGTCCCGGCTTTCAGTCCCTGCTGAGCTGTCCCCTGGCCGTGTTCTCTGCTGCTTCGTCGCCTGCTGCCCGAGCCGCGGCCCTTCTGCGGGGAAGAGGCAGGCGCCCCCGCAGGCCTCTGCAGGCCTCCGCTCAGCCCGCTAACCCTCTCTCTTCTCCTTCTTTGCTGGCCCGCGGGGATCTCCAGTATGTGCGGGGGCTTAAGGACCTCCTGAGGACTGCTGCTCTCTGCCTCTCCAGGAGTGGCCTGAGGGGAGCCCGGCACCCGCCACCTCCACCTGCCTAACCTGTGGCCCACCTGCCACCGTCCGTGCCTACAGGGTCTGCCCCCAAGCCCGCCCCGCCCATGCGCTCTCTAGAGCCCCCCACGGAGGCGGGGGCAGGGGCTGGCCTTTCTGCCCCCACCCCTGCTCCACGCCAGCCAGAGTGTAGAAAGCCATACCACAGCTGTCAGTACAGTGATGCGACACTATGAAACTCACCCCCTTCTCCACTTCCTTTCCCCCTCCCCAGATCTGTAAGGCTTCGAGACTCTTCAGGAATCTTGCCTTACAGCCCGCCCCCTCCCGAGTCAGGTTAGAGCCGCAGTGGGGCCAGAACAGGTTCCTTCGGGAGGGAGCCTCCGGGGGTGTTGGCGGCTGATGACGCCGCCGAACAAGTTTGGTGACTGTTCTAAGCACAACCGGTTCGACACTGTTCCCACGGCCCCCTCCATCCCCACTACCCCAAGGAGGTGAGATGCCAGGAGGATGCCTGTCCCCTTCGCTCGGGGCCCCCGAGGGGCCGGGCTGGCTCCACAGCCCCGCATTCTGCAGAGGAGCTCATGGAAACTGGGCCGGGCCTAGGACAGCCGCGAGCCCATGGCCGGGGGCTGCTTGTCCGCTGTCCTGTACCTTTTTTAACCAAATAAAGGTTTCCCTCTTCTTGCCATATCCTTGGCTGTCTGGTGCCACCTTTACTTCGGGGTCCAGGGGTGAGGCCTGTGATGAGGGTGCAGAACATCTGGCCCGTCCTCACTGCCAGCTCACTGCCAGCTCCGTTCCAGGTGCTCCGTGCCCCTCTGGAGACTTACAAAAAAGAGGCACAGTGAAGCCAGAAGTGACATGGGAAGAGTGGCCAGTGTCCCCTTCGCTCTGCCCTTCTAGAACTGGTGTCAGCGCCAGAGGCCTCCAAGCCTTAGCTGAGCACGGCTCTGAAAAAGTCCCAACCCAAGCCAGGACTGTCACCCCCTGAACTGAGCCCAGCCCAGGGCAAGACTCTCTCTCATAGCACCTTCCCTCTCCCCAGCTGCCGCCCCGCACTGAGATGCACGCACAGTATATTCTAAGAGCTAAAAAATAATTACAGCAGCCACTGAGCAAGGGCAAGCCTGTTTTCTCACCTAAACCTGTGAGAGAGGTGATGTCAGCTTTTCTACAGAGGAGGGAACTGGGGCTCGAGGAAGGCACAGCAGTTGCCAAGGTTCTCCCAGCTGATTAAGCAGCAAATCCAGGATTTGGACCCCCTCTCTGCCCCAACCCCTGACCCTTCTGCGCTACCCAAGGAATGAATAGGGCTGCTTCGGGAGGAGGGGCTCTCAGAAGGAGAAACCCAATTAGAGGATATTATTCATAGCCATCAGAGATGATCTGTACTGGCCTTCTTGTACGGATGGGGAAACTGAGGCTCGGGGGCAGGAAGGGACCTGCCCCAGGCCTTGTAACAGAGTTAGGATGCAGTCCCACAGCCTGACCTCATTCCATTCTCTTTCCGCAAACCCCACACTTATGTCCTAGACTGGACGGGCCTCGGAGATGTGGGATACTCCAAACAACACTGCCTTGAGGAGAAAAGGACTCAGGACAGCCGAGTCACTTAAACCTAATCTGATATTTCCTCCCAAAGGCAACTCGGAGAGTGAGCGTTTGGCTGGATAACTGAACTCTTCTTTATGACTCACCAGGGGGAGAGGTCCCATAGTTTCCTCCAGTTACCTGTTTAATTTGATCATTCCAAGACTCCACAAACTTCTGTAGGAGGATTCTTTTTGGAGCCTAACCGGAGTCCCTCCTGCTGCATTTACAGCCCTGTCCTCTGTTCTCAGTGGCGATGGATAGCAACTGGTTTGCTGCCTTCTCCGGGCCACAACCCTTCAAAGCCTGCGATTACCAGCTAAGGGGTGGACCAGAGGCCTCGAACCTGCTGGCGGGATGGAAGCTAGGTGGAAGGATGGGGAGGTAGCAGGCACGATGAGGAAAGCCCCCCTGGGGCCACCACAGCCTCCGCTCCTGTCCTGCTGACTCAGGCGGGCTGACAGTAGAACTCCGTGCCCTGCCGGGGCCTGCCGCCTCCTGCCTGCCTGGGCTCCTGGACTTGGGAAACAGAGGCCTGGAGGCAAAGGGAGGTGTCTGAGACAGGAACTGAGTCAGGATCAACAGGCCAGAGCGGGCAGGAGGTGTTAGGCAGCCTGGCTCGCAGATTCAACCCCTAAGCTTCAGCAGGGGAGGGGGAGGAGTGAAGAGGTTTCCTTTCCCTCTTCTGTCTCTCTTCTGGCTGTGCTGAAGGCATGGAATCTGTGGTGTGAACCACCACCAGGTCTCTTGGCCTGAGTGACAGGAAGAGAATGCTGACCCCCCCACCCCCCCACCGACCCCAACGAGACAGAGCAACTCCAAACTTCCTAGGCCCGCCAGGCCCTGCCTTCCAGGTTTCTGGTATTCTGGGATATCCAGCCCCCCACCCCCCACCCCCAGGACTTGGGACAGCCTGGGCTGGATGACTGGTACAAAGGAAGGTTCTTGAAAGCCTAGGGCCTGCTTAGGCCAGAGGAACGTGTGGGGACGGAGGAGGCACTGCTGAGGGAGCCCATCCGACCACTCACCTGACTTCTCTCCCTTAGGAACACTCAGATAAGGCTTGGTTTGGGACCCTTTCTCATTTCACAGAACCCAGCTCCATGTTAGTGTTTTGAGTGTACGTGATTATAAGATTGGTTGGATTTTTTTTCACATGACAATAATGGTTACCATTCACTCTACTAAGTGCTTTCCATCAACTCACTTAATCCTCACAACAAGCCCCATTTTACACTTAGGAAGATGGAGGCTTACAGAGGCAAGTCACTTGGTCAAGGCCATGACAGCTTCTAAGAACTGAACCCAGGCAGTCGGATTCCAACGACAGTAGACTCTTCTGTATCTCACAGGAAAATAATTCATATCTATCACTGAAGAAAATAAGAAAATCAAAAGGAAATAAAACTCCGAATACCACTACCTAAAGACACACTCTATGAAACTAGCTATTTTAGCGCATTTCCTTCCCATCATTTTCCGTCTCAGTGCTCCAATCTGAGTCTTAGGGATGGCAAGCCTAAAACCCCTTCTGCTTCCTCGGAAAACCTGCAGCATCGGCCCAGGCATGTTCCTACTTTTTTCAAAGAGGCAGCTCTCATCTTTGGGCCTCAGAGTTCTGGCCTAAGCCTGCCTCCGGGAGGGGAAGGTCGGTATTCGGGCACCGAGAGGAACTGGGGAGGAACAGGCCCATGAAATGGTCCTGGCTCAAAGATTAAGCTGGCCGGGTCCCACTGAGGGGAGCCCCACCCCTGAGCCCCATCTGAGCTTTGCCTAGGGGTGGGGCAGGTAAGTAGGAACCCACCCTCACAGGCACAGCCAACACCTTTAGGTGAAACTCCTGGCTGGATGAGAATAGCATCCCAGCAAACAGGGACAGAAGCTTGGCCAGAGAAGTCTCCCATCTCTGAGGGCTCTGCCAGAAGCTGAAGGGAAGACCATAGTCAAAGGGAAGGGACAGGGAAATTTTGAAAGGCACGTTGGGGACTGCTACCGCACAAAAGAAAATGGTGTATGTCACTACCACCTTCTTTTTCTCGGTCCTGTCTCTCTCCCCAGGTGCCAGTGGCCCCCCCTCGGGAACCAAATAGGGCTGATCACCCAAGTGGCCTGCTTCCCAGCCTCTGACGAGGGCAGGCTGAGTCAGTCGGGAAAGCTGGGCCCCCACCCTGTGTGAACCCCACTGATCACGATGGCAGGTGGCTTGGCGAGGGTAGGTGACCTGGTGTGGAGAGCCAGAGGGTAGGTCCTCAAACAAGTGGCAACAGGCCACCAACTTGAAAGCGAAAATTGTGCTGCGATGGGGAAGGTGTCCAACAAACCTACTGGGTGACTAATTACAAAGGCTGGGCTGGAGCGTCGGGGGCCGCTCGTTAAACACCTCATTAAGTGGCACTCTGAAAGATGCCACCTGTGCATTCTGGGAACTCAACGGGAACCCTGAGGGGGAGTGATGACCAGGGGATAGAACCATCTCAGGCCGACTCCGGGAGAAGCCTGGAGCTCACTTCTAAATACAGCCTGGAGCTCACAAGCCAGAGAGGCCTCCACGACCAGAGAAGCCAAAGGAAGTAGGACACAGGGGTCTCAGGAGCTGTGTGACCCTGAGCAAATCTCCAACTTCCCTGAGCCTTAGCATTCCCATCTCTAAAGTGGGAGTAATTGTCCCAGTCCGGCCCACCTCACAGAGACATGGTAGGGATTAAGTTCAATCGTGAAGGTGCCTGGGAAACTACAGGCCCACCGACACGTAATTAGCTCACATACCTGATCGGTTTAGGAACCCCATCCTCCTGCACTGGGCTTCATGGCTCCCAGCCAGGCTGAAGCAGCCCGTTGGCTGAAGCCATCCCCAGCCCCTGGAAGGACACCATGAAGGGAGACCTGATTTGAGAAACTGGGGCAGCAGCTATGTGGGCATCCACGTAAACGGAAGCCCTGAACAAGAGGGGGCAGCCTGGAGCCTGGAAAGGTGTCTGTGCAGGTGGGGCCAACGCCTGGCTGCCTGATTCCTCCTGCTGACAGCCTTGGTGACTCACCCCACATCTTTAGCCTTTTACCTTTAAGGAAGAGCCGGAAAGGGTGCGGGGAGAAGAGAAGCGGGAGGCAGGTCCTGGGCCCCAGCCCCGCCCTCCGCCCCTCCCCACCCTTCTCCGAGGCCAGGCCATCCAGCCAAAAGGCAGGCAGACAGCCGGAGAGGCACAGAATCCGGCATCGGTTTCGAGGCAGCCAGTTAGCCCGCCGCCTGTGTCTGTCACCAGAGCCATGGAGAGAGCCAGTCTGATCCAGAAGGCCAAATTGGCAGAGCAGGCTGAACGCTATGAGGACATGGCAGGCTTCATGAAGAGCGCCGTGGAAAAGGGTGAGGAGCTATCCTGCGAGGAGCGAAACCTGCTCTCAGTGGCCTACAAGAACGTGGTGGGCGGCCAGAGGGCGGCCTGGAGGGTCCTGTCCAGTATCGAGCAGAAAGGCACCGAGGAGAGCTCGGAAGAGAAGGGCCCGGAGGTGCGCGAGTACCGGGAGAAGGTGGAGACGGAGCTCCGGGGCGTGTGTGACACGGTGCTGGGCCTGCTGGACGCGCACCTCATCAAGGAGGCCGGGGATGCGGAGAGTCGGGTCTTCTACCTGAAAATGAAGGGTGACTACTACCGCTACCTGGCCGAGGTGGCCACTGGTGACGACAAGAAGCGCATCATTGACTCGGCCCGGGCGGCCTACCAGGAGGCCATGGACATCAGCAAGAAGGAGATGCCGCCCACCAACCCCATCCGCCTGGGCCTGGCCCTGAACTTTTCGGTCTTCCACTACGAGATCGCCAACAGCCCCGAGGAGGCCATCTCTCTGGCCAAGACCACCTTCGACGAGGCCATGGCGGACCTGCACACCCTCAGCGAGGACTCCTACAAAGACAGCACCCTCATCATGCAGCTGCTGCGAGACAACCTGACGCTGTGGACGGCCGACAACGCCGGGGAAGAGGGGGGCGAGGCTCCCGAGGAACCCCAGAGCTGAGCCGCGCCCGCCCTCCTCCCTGCCGCGCCCCTGCCCTCTCCAGCGCCCCCGCCAGTGGCAGAGAGGACTAGCACGGGGTGGGAGCCCCGACCCTTCTCCCGAATGCTCCGCTCAGGCTCGCAAGAGCTCCTAAGAGAGAGGGACCAGCAGAGCGGAGGCCACATGGAGCCAGCGGGCACCCCCTCTTCCTGCAGCTGTCCGTGCTCCTCACCAGCGGTCAGCCCACCCACTCCTGCTCTCCGCACCCCCTCCTCCACCCCTCCCACCGCCAACCGGGACACCGCCCCCCCCCACACCCTCCCCCTGTTGCCTCTGAATCTTAGGAATTGAGGAGTGTCCCACCCTTGCGGCTGAGAGCTGGACTGTGTGGCCGAGGCTGGAGATGAGTGTGTGTATGTGTGTGTGTGAGACAGAGTGAGAGTGAGCGCAAATCCGAGGATGAGAGGGAAAGTATGTCTGCCGGGTGTGACCATGCTTCCTCTCAATAAAGTTCCCCTGTGACACTCCTGTCTCTTCCAGTTATTGGCAGAGGGATGGGACAGGGATTGGCTTATGATTTACAGAGACCTTGACTTTTGCTTCTTGACCTCTCAAGGGGCTGGCTCAGTGACTCCAGGTGAGACGCGGGGGGAGGGAGGGGGTCCAGTTCTCCATCACGGTGGCCCCCAACAAACCGGTCTCGTCCTGGGAGAGTCAGGCGAGCGCAAAGGCGGCTCCGAGGCTGCTCGGCCCGGCCGCAGGGCTGGAGGCTCCAGAGCTCGGACCTGCGGGGCACAGGAAAGCAGGGAGTCAGGGCCGCTAGGAAAGGCTGTAGTGAGCGGCAGTGCGCATCCCAGATTTGCAAGGGAGGAACAGTCCTATCGGGCGCTCAGATCTGAGAGGAGGGGAGCACAATCTGGGTAAGGGCAAGACGCCATTAAAAAGCCCACATCCGAGGAGAGGAGAACGCCCGCCCCCGTGTTCAGGCCAGCGTCCGACCTGAAACGGTCGGGCGAGGAGGAGCCCGCGAACTGGGTGGGCAGGGCCGCGGGGAGCCGAGGCCCGCCCGGGCCACCCCACCTCGCCGCCTCCGCTCCCGGCTCCTGCACGCCGGGACCTGCGGCTGCCTGCCTCGCTCCAGCCTTCGCAGCCCCGGGCTGGAGGCGGGCCCATGCCGATGCCGCCCAATCGCGGCGGAGACCGGCTCCGGGTACCGCCCCTGGGGCCCGACTGGCCAATGGGGTAGAGAGCGGCGAAAGGCGCGCGGGGCGTCTTCCCGCCACCCGCCCGGTCCCGCCGGCGTCGCAACGCGCAGCGGCACGGAGGGGGCCCCAGCCACCGGCCAGGGGCGGCGCTTTCCCGGTTTCACTCAGACAAGTTGCCACCCGCCCGGCCCGAGAGCTCCGCATCCTCAGAGCAGCGGGACGGGGAGGGGCCGTGCGGAAAAAGCAGTCCCCGCCCTTTGCGTCATCTGCTCTACCTGCGGCGGTGCCCGGGCCTGGCCGGGCAGGGTGGGCGGCCCGCCACCAAGGCGTCCCCACTACACTCCAGCATCCAGGCAGCCCTGAACTGACGGCTTGGATTGTGTCCCTGACTGGCTGTGCGACCTTGAAAAAGCCATTATACTTCCCTGGGTCTCAGTTTCCCCTTCAGGATCAAAGGGTCTAACTAAAACTGTGATGTCAAAACTGCAAGGGTTTGAATCCCAGCCCTCCTCGGCCAGGGCTCTGAACTTTGTTTACGTTCATGCCCTCATTTGTAAAGTGGGGATTAAAATATAGTATGTTCCTTTTTAAATTCTTTTTAAATGTTTATTTTTGAGAGAGAGGGAGACAGCACGAATGGGGAAAGGGCAGGAAGAGAGAGGGAGACACAGAATCCGAAGCAGGCTCCAGGCTCTGAGCTGTCAGCACCGAGCCTGATGCGGGGCTCGAACTCCCAAATCGTGAGATCATGACCTGAGCAGAAAGTGGACGCTTAACGGATTGAGCCATGTACCCCTAAAAAATAGTACCTTCCTCTTAAGAGTTGCTATGAAGCTTGAGAAAATACGGGCACACATAGTAGCCCATAGTGCATGCTTAATACACGTTAGCTATTAATCCTTCCAGCATCAATATTCGAGGAGTTATCCATTTCCGTGCCAATAATCAATCCCCGTCTGGAGGAGCACCTTTATTGCCAACGCTGACCTGCATACTCAGCTGAGCTAGTGTCCTGACCTCAAGTGGTCACTCCTCCCTCTGGCAAAATGGGATCTCCGTCCAGCCTCATCAGACTCCCCGGAGTCCAAGTTTGGTCATCCCCGTGGGACTTGAAATTGAAGGCTCTTATCAGAGATACTAATTCTACAGGGGAATCTGGCAGGACCACTCCCGCTGCCATCCAAATCCCCTGTATTCTCCTCTCCTTTCCTGGAAGGGCGTCAGGTTTCAAGGCTCCAAAGCAGGCAGAAATCCGGGCTAGGGCAAGTGACTCTCTCTCAGCTCTGGAAGTGACCCAGTTTCTCTTACCAGGCAGGTCTGGTGACTTTCTCTTAATGGGGTAGGTCCTGGGAATGGAACTCCTTTCTTCTTTTCTCTCAGCCTTGGACTTTTGCTTATCCTCTCTACGCCCCTCATCGCTGCCCTTTATGGGGAAAGAAACGAGCCATCCTAAGGTAGTGTCGGTGCTGACAGATTTCAAAAGCAGATGCTGGGGTTGGAATATCACCACATCAGACGGCGAGGTGTGAGCTAGCTTAGAGGCACCAGCTTCTGACCATGAAAGCCTCAGACCTTTTTGTTGATGACCTAATCTCTCTAAAGCATTCTTCCGGTTACCCAGGGTGGGGTCTTAGCGTCTCTTGCCATCTCTTACTGGCCAAAATTTGACAATTAAAACTTTTCAGTCCTTGGGCGCTTGGGTGGCTCAGTCAGTTAAGCGTCCGACGTTGGTTCAGGTCATGATCTTGCAGTTTCGTGGGCTGGGGCCCCACATCGGGCTCTGTGCTGACAGCTAGCTCAGAGCCTGAAGCCTGCTTTGGATTCTGTGTGTGTGTCTCTGTCTCTGACCCTCCCCTGCTCACGCTGTCTCAATCTCTCTCTCTCAGAAATAAATAAAACATTTAAAAATTTAAAAAAAAAATTTTTTTTTCCAGTCCTACTGCTGCTGGGTACGGAATTTCTTGTGGGGGTGATGCAATGTTCCAGATTCAAATAGTTGATATTTGCACAAGTTTGTGAATAGACTAAAGACCACTGAACCGTACACTTGAGAAGGATGAGCTTTGCGGCTCATGTGACTTTCCTCTTGGTTCCACTGTCCTCTCCACAGGTTTTCCAAATTTCAAAGCCCATCTTCAGGTCAAAACATGATTAGCCACCTCCCTTTAACACATATGCAGAGTTTGGGATAGACCATCCTACCAACTCCTTTAAATTTTAGGGGTGCTTTAATTCAGTTATGATTTCATATCTACTTGCCTCTTCCTCTGGGTTTGCAGCTATGTCCTGAGTTTCTTACCTCCTCAGAGAGCTTCCTAAAAATGGTAATTTGTCTCATTGTTTTTCCTTTCTTCCTACAGTGTCTCCAGCAAGGGTTTTGTACAGGAAGGTGCTCAGCTTTGCTAATTTTCTTTTAATTTGTAAAGAATTCTTTGGGGCGCCTGGGTGGCTCAGTCGGTTGAGCATCTGACTTTGGCTCAGGTCATGATCTCACGTTCTGTGGGTTCCAGCCCCGCATCAGGCTCTGTGCTGACAGCTCAGAGCCTGGAGCCTGATTCGGATTCTGTGTCTCCCTCTTTCTCTGCCCCTCCCCTGCTCATGCTGTCTCTCTCTTTCTCTCTCAGAAATAAGTAAAATATTAAAAAATATATTTAAAAAGAATTCTTTAAAAATATTTATTTCTGAGAGACAGAGAGAGAGAGAGCAGGGGAGGGACAGAGAGAGAGGGAGACAGGATATGAACCAGGCTCTGTACTCTCAGCACAGAGCCCGATGTGGGGCTCGAACTCATGAACTGTGAGGTCATGACCCTAAGCTGAAGTCCATGCTTAACTGACTGAGCCACCCAGGTGCCCCTTGGAACTTAGTTTTAAACCCATCCTTCCAAATGCCTGGAAGGTCCTCTATTGTAGAAATTGGAAATAAAGCTGGTTCTGGGATGAGGCAGGGCTGTCTAGACAGAGATTGGGCTCACAAAGATTGAAGTAACCCCAGCCCTATCCCTCCTGTACGCCAGATTTTCCCTTCCCAGAAAATGGAGGCTAAGGGCTTGCAAAGAGCTTCCTCTCCCAAGAATTTGAGTGTTATGGGGAAGAGCTACAACCTAAAATTTTCTAAAGAAGGTATCTTCTCACATATGTACTTGCTGCAGAGAGCAAAATGCAAAATGGCTCTGCAGATCCACAGGAATAGGAGATAAAGGTGCCTTTGGAGTCAGGTGCCTTCTCAGAACTAACCAGGCGCCCGAGGGAGGCCAACTCACTGGGGTCAGGCAGGCCACTATGGCTCCTTCCAGAAAGGCAAGATACCTCTACACACACACACACACACACACACACACGCACACACGCACACATCCAATGTCCAAATGTCCACTGCCTTTCTGGGAAAACCTAATCTCAGATGCTTGCACCCAGATTGCACATCTGACTAACAGTGTCTCCCCCACTTCTTCCTAGAGAACAGAGCACAGTAACAATAGCAGCTGACATGACTGCCATGTGCCAGCCACTTTCATACCTTGATCCTCACAGAGGTACATATCATCTTTGTTTTGTGTATGAAGAGACTGAGGCTCAGAGCAGCTAAATCACCTAACAACCAAGGTTATACAATTATTTATGTGTCTGGGGAATGCAACGTGTCTAACTCCAAGGCCCACGGTTTTTAAACTACAGCAGTGGTTTCCAAATTGTGTTCGGAGGGTTCCCCATAAACTGCCACAGGGCGGGAGCCCAGCAGTCTGGGTTTCCCCTGTTTCCACACATGTTGCCTAAAATAGCCACACACAGGTCTGTTTTGTATATCGGAGTTTCGTGAGTTAAAAATAAGTTTGAAAAAAACCACATTCTGCTATCCTCTCCTGCTCGTATCTTGGACTTTCTAAGAATCAAGGAAGACTTCCTAATCTACCACCAGCCCAGGGCCTGGCCGAAAGGAATGGTCTTAAATGAGAAAAGACTGTGTAGAGGGCCAATTTACTGGCACGTTCACAAAGTTAAGGTTTCCTCACCCTGGTTACATCCTTTGTTCCTATTCAGTTCTTCACCCTGTTCACAGGGCCTCCCTCACCCCCCATCCCTGCTGTGGGGGAGGTGGAGGGAGGGAGGCAGGTCTCTGCAGGGTAGGTGCCCTTTCTCTCAGGAACCCCCCCCCTGCCCCACCTACCCACTGAGTCAGGAGCCAGGAATGTCTGTGGGGGTAGCAGACAGGTATGTCCCCCTGGGGGTGTCAGAGGCTGATTCATCTCTCATCTCCACCCAGTCTTCTTCTTCCTGCTCTCTGGGAAATTTAACTCATTATTTGTCTAGAGATAAAAGAGGAAATCCCAGGCTCTGAGAAGCATGCAGTCTTCAGTCTAAGGACAATATTTAATACATCAGATTATGGTATTCAAGAAGTGTTTGTTAGAAGAGAAGGAAGACATATTCTCCCCCCCCCCAATAAAGTGAACCTGAAATGTCCTTGTCTGACTGTAGAGTGGCCTGATGTTTAGGTCAGAATAGGCTAGTGTCCACTGGTATGACTCAAGAGTTGGGAGAAATCTTACCCATGTTCCAGGATTTCTCCTTTGCTGTTATTATCAGTCCGCGAGGAGTGTGAAGGCCTCAGGACTCGTGTCCAGGGAGAGGTGGTAATCCAGTGAGAAGGGGAGCACCAGGGAACGTTTCTTGATGTTGGATTTGCAAGCAGATATTCACACACGTGTGGGCGTGCATACACACACCCTCCAATGTCTAAATGTCTGGTGAATTTTGGAAAAAACCTGATTTCAGATTCTTTTTTTAAATGTTTTATTTATTTATTTCTGAGAGAGACAGACAACGTGAGCAGGGAAGGATCAGAAGAAAGGCAGGTACAGAATCCGAAACAGGATCCAGGCTCTGAGCTAGCTGTCAGCACAGAGCCTGATGTGGGGCTCAAACTCACGAAACGTGAGATCATGACCTGAGCCAGATGCTTAACCGACTGAGCCACCCAGGCGCCCCACCTGATTTCAGATTCTTGCAGAAGGCTGTCGATTCATTTATTTGGGATGGCTTTGAAGGAGCCTCTCATTTTCAACTGCTTCAAGGTTTTGGATGAGGGGAAAAAATTAAAACTTCGCGATGTAGTCTAGTCCGGAGCATTTTTACCGATATTCACATTTTCTCACCTCATTTGGGCTCCAAATCTGCAGCCCATCCCCTCATAGCTCCTCAGTCTCAGGCCACCTGGACGTCTGGGGCTGTCTGAAGTTGGCTCCTTGGCTGGAAATGGACACAATGAGTTGACACAATGGGTTGGAAATGAGGTATATGGCTTTCCCCTACTCTCAGCAGGCCTGATGTCTTCGAAGTGTGCACTAACCAGGGACTCTACCTTCTAAAGGCTAGGTGAGGGCTTAACAGCCAGGGACGGAGAAGGGAGAGGATGGGGTGCCTAGGTGGCTTAGTCGGTTAAGCGTCCGACTTTCGCTTAGGTCATGATCTCGCGGTTCATGGGTTCAAGCCCCGTGTCGGGCTCTGTGCTGACTGCCAGCTCAGAGCCTGGAGCCTGTTTCAGTCTGTGACTCCCTCTCTCTCTGACCCTCCCCTGC
Source organism: Proteles cristata cristata (assembly GCA_017311185.1). Taxonomy (NCBI): domain Eukaryota; kingdom Metazoa; phylum Chordata; class Mammalia; order Carnivora; family Hyaenidae; genus Proteles; species Proteles cristata. Next base: position 575,825 of record JAESUZ010000634.1, read on the forward strand.
TCACGCTGTCTCTCTCTCTCTCCTAGAAATAAATAAAACATTAAAAAAATTAAAAAAAAAAAAAAAGAAGGGAGAGGAGGTGGGGGGCGGGGAAGGTGTACACAGCTTGCTAGAGAATTTCCCTCCAGGATTCTGGGGTAGTTGGGCACCCCTATTGCTTTCAAAACCAGGTGGACTTTTGCAGTGCTGGGAAGGGTCTGCCATCCCCCCACACCCCAGGAGCCCTGGGAAAGGAGAGAAAATCCTTAAGACAGAACTTCCCACAGACTCTAATGGGATCAGGCTTTATTCTCCGCCAACTGTGAGTGAGCATTTTGCTAATTCAGAAACAGCTGAGAGCAGACTGGCTGTGCTTTAGCTCTCTGGGTTTTAGGGCGTCACGCTCACTCCTAAGCCTCTTTGTCTGGGCTGGAAGCCTTTCCAATGAGCTGTGGCCTCTACTGAGTTCCAAACGGTATCTTCCAATTTTGGGGGGAGTCCCCAATTCAAAGCCAGGAAATGCATATATACTAATGTCCGTGATTAGCAGAGATGGCCAGCAGGGTCCCTTCGAAGGCGCTCAGAGATGGGCTCCTCCCTCCAGAAGGTGTTCAAGATTGCCAAGTGAGGTCTGGAAGTGAGAAGAGCACTTTCAGGCAGTGTCTGTGAGACGCTAAGTGCCACTTTCCTGGAAGGCATTTTGGCAATATGAATCCAGAACCTGGGAAATATCAGCTGTTTCATTTCTAGGAGTTTATCAGAAGTGAAAAATCAGAGGCTCTGACAAAGATTTGAGGACGAAAATATAATCACGGCACTATTTACGAAAGCAAACAATCAGTAATGACTTAGGCTCACCATGGGAGTCTGGACAGGTAAATAATGCGATAGCCTTACCGTGGAATATTATGTAGATATTAAAAAGGTCTTTGTATTTTAACTGGATGAAAGAAGTGTTGACTAAAAAAAACGCAGGTTACAAAGCAAGTATAACATATTCCGCTCATACAAATGCTCTAGCTATCCCTCTCCACGTACAGAAAAGACCGAGAAACACAAAATATATTTAAACGTTTGGATATAAAATTTATTACAGATTACAAATGTTTTATTATTTATGTTATGGGATTATGGATGACTTGACTTTTCATTTTCCAACCCCTCCCACCACGGCAGGGAAACAGAAAACGATTCTGCCATCAGAAGGTGAACAGAGGTACCTTTCCTGGAGGGGAAAACACCTCCTTGCTGTCACAACAAGACCTGAAAATTCCATTTTGGATGACTTCCATCTTTCTCCACTCCATGACTGCAGAGAATAAACGCTCAGAGTGCTTGGATGTGAGGCCATAAAGTTCAAATGACACCTTCCTTGCAGCTGGTTTGCTTTGGCCAAGAGCCAGGGTGATGGGGCAAGCATCAGAGCCCCTGACCACAGCTACCAGTCCTATGTTCAAATCCAGCATCCACCCTTCACACCCTATCTGATGAGTGATTTGTCCAGTGACCTGGGCGTCAAGATTCCTGGATTCCAGGCCCCACAGGTGACTCACAGCCATCCCTAGGCTGGGCCTCCTGGCCTCAGTTTCCCTGGCTTGCTGTTGATACTCCCCACCTACTGTAGGGTGTTAATAGGGGTGCGGTGCTTTGAACTTCTCAGATGAAAGAGGCTGGGGACGCAGCACCTAGTAATTATCCTCTACGTGGCCAGGCGTGGGAGCAGAGGTTGGCTGCTTTCGTACTCTTCCAGCTAGAGGAGCCTCCTCACAGCCCCTCATTCTTCTGCCTTCTGCTCTGACTCCTCAAGTTGGGAAGTAAAGCTCCATCACCCCCATCTCAATGCCACTTCTGAACAGATTCTCCTAAGCTGAATTCTCCGACTGTCCAAACCACCAGTGACTTATCTTCCCCTTGACTTATGATTCAATAATAGTCTACAAGGTGTTTAAATATATCCCCCTGATTGGCCACAGATCCTGTGAGAGAAGTGCTATGGCTTTTCTCCATTAAGAATTCACAATGAATTAGGAGGAACTTAACGGAGGACCGTGAGGGAGAAGAAGGGGGGAAATAGTGGGGGAGAGGGAGGGAGGCAAACCATGAGAGACTCTTGAATTCTGAGAACTGAGGACTGATGGGTGTGGGGGGAGGGGAAGGAGGAGATGGGCATGGAGGAGGGCACTTGTGGGGATGAGTACTGGGTGTTATATGGAAACCAACTTGACAATAAACTTTAAAAAAAAAAAAAAAAGAATTCACAGTGAAGAAGTCAGCAAAGGAGCGCCTGGGTGGCTAGGTGGGTCAAGCATCTGACTCTAGATTTCAGCTCAGGTCATGAGCTCCTCCCGGTTCAGGAGTCCGAGCCGCACAGCGGCCTCTGTGCTGGCAGTGTGGAACCTGCTTGGGATTCGCTCTCTCTCTCTCTCTCTCTCTGGCCCTCCCCAGCTCACTCTCTTTCTCTTTCAAAGTAAACAAATAAACCTAAAAAAAAAAAAGAATCGTCAGCAAAGCAGACAAGACAGCCAGACTGACCAAAGTTCAAACTCCTCTGTTTCCTCATCATAAAATGGGCTTCCTAATACTCTGTCTTGTCCAGATCTCCGGGCGCTGCTGTGAGAGCCCCATGAGAACCAGGTGTGTGGAAGCACCTTGCGAAATGCCAAGCCCTTCTCTCGTGTTAACAGGACTGAGTGTCTGCAAAGAGGACTTCTGGCACAACTGCCATCCATCCCCTGCTGCCTCCAGGCTGTTACTGCAAAAAAAAAAAAATAAGCCTGGACTGCCACCTATTGGTTGAAAACATGAATTACATGCAACCAGTTGCAGGAAGAGCCCATGGAGCAACTCCTGACGAGGTTGTGTTGTGTACTTACTATTTTTCTTTAAACGACTCACGTTTCGCAATGTCAAAGTAAACTTTTAATAACTGGTATAAATGGAAAACTCGCTAACCCTTGCCAAAAAGGACTAAAATCATAAAATAAATACCACAAACACGAAACACTCCGATCTGCTTGGGAGCGTCCCCTGTGGGAGCTCAGGCGCCAGGCTCCCTGCTAAAACTGCGAATTTACAAAATCGCCCGACTGGAGACTGTCAGTCCTGTGCTTTGGTGGAAACGACGTCCTGTATAAAGAAAAAGGCCTCTTCTAAAAGAAGGTCCCATAACCTTGTTCTTCTGGCTCAACTCTCTGGGCCTGGATGGTTGAGGAAAGCTTGGAAGTCACAAAGAGTAGAAAGTAAACTCTCGTATCTGTACCATATCCCATCATCGCGGGGCTGGCGCTGAGTTCCTGGCAACGGCAACCACCGATGGTGCAGTGAGCGCTCTGCCTGGTTGGAAGATCGCTCTCGATCAGAGTCGGCCGGGCTGTCCGCTGCCGTGGGCGGCTGCCTCTTTCTCCAGTGCTGGGTTCTGCTTCTTGCTCTGCAGAGCCCAGCTCGCTGCTACAGCCGCATGGCTTCCTGCTCCACTGACTGGTCGGAGGGTGCCAGGTACCTCTCCTGGATGCCCAGGGTGCTGAGGGGGGGGTGTCAAGGCTGGTAGCGTGGGCAAGGGTGGGGAACTGGGCTGGGCAGGAGCTGACCTGCACTGATGCCGGCGCTAGAACCCTGTCTGGTGGACTGCTCCCATCCCTCCCCCTTTCCCACCATTACAGCTCCAGGCAACACGGCCCAGCTGGGTCTGAGAGGCCCCTCAAAACATCCAGACCCTGGCGCCTGGCTGGCTCAGTCGGCGGAGCGTCTGACTTTGGCTCAGGTGATGATCTCACAGTTTGTGGGTTCAAGTCCCGTGTCAGGCTCTGTGTTGTCATCAAAGAGGCCTCTGTCCCCTTCTCTCTGCCCCCCTACCCCCGAACATGATTTCTCTCTCTCAAAAATAAACAAACACTGGGGTGCCTGGGTGGCTCAATCGGTTGGGTGTGACTTTGGCTCAGGTCAGGATCTCACCTTTTGTGGGTTTGAGGCCCGTGTGGGGCTCTGTGCTGACAGCTCAGAGCCTGGAGCCTGCTTCAGAGTCTCTCTCTCTCTTTCTCTCTCTCTGCCCCTCCTCAGTTTGTATTCTGTCTCTCAAAAATGAATAAACATTAGGGGCGCCTGGGTGGCTTAGTCGGTTAAGCATCCGACTTTCGCTTAGGTCATGATCTCGGTTCGTGGGTTCGAGCCCCGCACTGCCAAGCCTGGAGCCTGGAGTCTGTGAAAAGAAATGAATAAAAACATTTAAAAAAAATGAATAAACATTAAAAAAATTAAAAAACAAAAAACATTAAACAAGCAAGAAATCCAGACCCAAATGCTCCCGTATTTGTCTCTTCCCCACACTGCTGAGGGTCAAGGGCCCAGATGGACTAACCCTGCAGCTGTGTTAGGTCACATGCTCACAGCTAGGCCGCCAGGGGGTTGAATCCTGCTTCTGCCACATCCTTTTTTCTCGTCCGTAGAACAGAGTCATTGTGAGGATCAAGTGAGACAATACAAAGTGCCTAGTACAGCACCTAGTACACAGCAGGTGCTCACTAAGTGTTTCCGACTTCTCTTCCGCCATGGGAGGAAACTCAAGAGACTCAAACAACTAATTTCTGCGGGAGAGGGAAGGATGCTAATCGGACTCGTGGAGGAAAAGGCTGTGCTGCGGCTGAGAGAGCGCCGCGAGGCTAGCCCGACGTCTGAGTGTGGGTCTGAGGACGTGGCCGTTGAACACGGAAGGATGGCCACCGTGGCTCTTCTACTAGGTGACTCCAGCGTCAGAAACTGAGGTTCTACAACCAGGGAGACTGAGGTTGGAACTGTCCTTCCAGCACCTCCTGGGAGGACCGCCCAGCCCCAGCTGCCTCATCTATCAGAAGGGACTGAAGGGTGCCTGGGTGACTCAGTTAGTGAAGCATCTGACTCTGGATTTCAGCTCAGGTCCTGATCTCACAGTTCCTGGGTTCAAGCCTGCATCAGGTTCTGCGCTGACAGTGCAGATACTTGGGAAGGACACACACACACACACACACACACACACACACACACACACACTCACTCTCTCTCTCTCTCTCTCTCTCTCAAAATAAATGATCTTAAGATAAAAAAAAGACGGGACTAAAGGAAGATTAAATGAGATTCTGCCAGCAGATATGAAGTCCACTAAATGATGTTCAGGGTACAGACTTTCTTTCCCATCTCTTTTTTTTTTTTTTTTAATATTTTTATTTATTTCTAGGAGAGAGAGAGAGAGAGACAGCGTGAGCAGGGGAGGGTCAGAGAGAGGGGAGTCACAGACTGAAACAGGCTCCAGGCTCTGAGCTGGCAGTCAGCACAGAGCCCGACGCGAGGCTCGAACCCATGAACCGCGAGATCATGACCTAAGCGAAAGTCGGATGCTTAACCGACTAAGCCACCCAGGCGCCCCTCTTTCCCATCTCTTATGGATCCAGCCACCAAAATCCATCTCACCCCTACTCAAGGGACTCTGGACCTGTGCCCTGTCCCCCTCTCTTTTCCTCAAGAAATAATGCCTTGTTCCAGTGCAAGTCGGCCCTGAGATTCACTCAGGAGGAGTGAGGTCCACCTCGCTTGACGTGAAATAACCTCAAACTTGCCTTGTCTCCACCTGGAGTCCACATTCCTGAGGACACGTGAGGCCCTGCACTGTCTGTGACCGTCTGTCTGGCCCGATCACTGTCTTCAGCCAAAGCCCTGCCCTGCCCACGAGTCGTGCTATTCCACCTGTAACTCGCCACACGTGCCTCAACCTCGAACTGCCATGCCTTTGTACATTCTACGGTCTTGGCCTGGAATTCTCTTTCTCTCTTCATCAGTCAGCCGAGCTCACCCTCACTTTAAGAGAACACAACTCCAGTGTCACCACCTCCGTGAAGCTTCCTGGACCCACCCACTCCTCGGCAGAGCTGATTTTTCCCTTCTTTATACCAATCCTTAATGATCTTTCTCTAAAAATGTTTATTTATTTTGAGTGCACTCTGAGTGTGCTTGGGGGAGGGACAGAGAGAGAGGGAGCGAGAGAATCCTAAGCAGGCTTTGTGCTGGCAGCACAGAGCCCGACGTGGGACTCAATCCCGTGAATCGGGAGACCGCGACCTGAGCTGAAACCAAGAGTCAGACGCTCAACTGACTGAGCCACCCAGGCGCCCCAATCCTTAATGATCTTAGACATGGAATGAAGTTGAACCTTAAGAGGATTAGGGTAGGGGGCAGAATCTAAAATCAGCACAAATAGGGGAACCTGGGTGTTTAAGTATCAGTTAAATGTCCCAACTCTTGATTTCAGCTCAGATCGTATCTCATGGTTCACGTGATCGAGCCAAGCTCAGAGCCTGCTTGGGATTCTCTCTCCTCTCTCTGCCACTCCCCCCACTCTCTCTCTCAAAATAAATAAACTTTAAAAAATTTTTTTAAATAAAAAACAAAAAACCTAAAATCAGCACAAATGCATATGGTTAAAAATACCCTTGAAAAGGGCGCCTGGGTGGCTCAGTCGGTTAAGCATCTGACTACAGCTCAGGTCAGATCTCACAGTTCGTGGGTTCGAGCCCCGCATCAGGCTCTGTGCTGACAGACAGCTCAGAGCCTTGAGCCTGTTTCGGATTCTGTGTCTCCCTCCCTCTCTGACCCTCCCCTGCTCACGCCGCCTCTCTCTCTCAGAAATAAATTAAAAAAAAAAAAGTACCCTTGAAAATTCCTTAAATCATCTATCAAAAAGTATACCGTTTTATAAACAGAATCTTGCACAACATGTATGAATGCATCAAGCAATGCACGGCATACAAAGAAAATTCAGCACTACCGAAACTGCCCCTTCACGTTTTTGCTGAGCACATGCAGTTGAACTTGCCGACATTAACCGCAAGTGTGAGGCAGCATCTCAACCCCTTCATCGAGCACTGTGCACTCTACCACCACCATTTATAACTTGTCTGGTTCCCTGTGAGCTCTGCTTCCCACTTGTGAAAGGGCCGGACACAGAGCAGAAGGTACCGGCTGGAATTATCTTCCTCCACACCAAGGACTCTGGAGCCCCCGTCGTCTCTAGCATGCTGTGTCAGGATCAAACCTCTGAAACTACCCTAACAGGCCTGCATTTCCATCCTGCTTCACCTGCGGCCTCGGTGACCCAAGGAGACACCAACACATGACCTTAGCTCCATCCCACTGGTCACTAATCCAGCTCCAGCTCCGGAGGTCTAGATGCCTCCCAGACAGCGCTGGCTGTCCCACGGTCCCCTCAAACACAGCACATCTGCCAGCGCCCATCCCTGCCACGCGTGTGAGAAACTTGCCCTCTTCCCTTCCTCTTCCTGCGTCAGTGACTAACAGAACGGCCCATACCTGGGTATGAGGCAGAAGCCTGGGAGTCTAACTTCTGCTGTACCCCCATCTATTCCCATAACCACCCAGTCACTGACTCTGGAAGTCCATCTCCTTTTATCCAATCCATACCCTTCTTTCCATTCTCACCACTAGCATTTCATCTCTTCTCATCTACAGATTGTAAACACTCTTGCGCTTCCACTCATATCCCTAAACGCAATTCTGCATTCGGAGGGCCTTTAAAAAAATATACACCTGGGGGTGGCAGGGCCGCTCAGTTGGTTAAACGTCCGACTTCAGCTCAGGTCGTGATCTCACTGTTCATGAGTTCAAGCCCCGCATCAGGCTCTGAGCCTGGAGCCTGCTTCAGATTCTGTGTCTCCCTCTTTCTCCTCCCCTCTCCTGCTCACACTCTGTCTTTCTCTCAAAAATAAACATACGTTAAAAAAAAAATTAAATAAAAGAAGTGTAGGTGATCATGTCACGCCCTGCACAGCCATGCTGCGCTGGTTCCCACTGCCCACCCACAAGCTGAAGTCCACGCTCCTTAGCAGGGCATGCGAGCCCCCCCGCTGTCAGCCCTGCCTCCTGCCCCTGCACCCCTACTTCCCCCTTTCCCTTTCATGGTCAGGACAAGAAACAAACCGAACCCCTTGCATCTCTCTCTCCCAAATGACCGATGCCCTTTCATTTCCTCGCATCTGTATTTGCTGCTCCTTCTGGTCAGTATCCTCCCTCGCCCTCAGGTACAACCGACACCGAGCCTTCTAAGGGACCAGTCTTTGCACCTGAGAGATAGTCACCAGGGAGCCCCACTGGTCAGCATGAAATCAGTCCTCTACAAGGGACGTGGCCACTCCGGAGCCCAGGTCTCCCCCGTGGCTGTGACCAAGAGGCTAGAGAGCAAGGATACGAGGAGAAATGGAAGTCAGCTCCCACTGCAGCGGACATCATGGCCTCCAGGCTTCGCTGCTCTTGGACCCCGAAGCAGTAGCCATTGGCTTTATCCACAGCCTGTAGGACCCGCTGGACACTCTCCTTGTCCTGGACAGGGAGGGAAGAAACAGCCTTGTGAGTGAAACAGAGGTGGAACTGAGGACGCGTCAAAGTGCCTGCAGCCTCCAAACATCCCTTTCAACCTTGCCTCGTGCCGCTTCTGTGCCTGGAGTGGTTCCCCACGTCCCCAGAGGCCTGGCTACATCCCATCTTTCCTGACCACAACCCACCCAAATCAGAACAGATAAGCTCCTCTTATGCACACCCATAGTCCCCTGGGCCTATCCTAGTATAGCTCTAATCCCACCATCTACTATTGACAAGTTATTAACTCATCTGCCTCCTCTATTTGACTGTGTGCCCAATGAGGTCAGGGACTTATCTGGGGAGGTATCCTCAGTGCCGGACATCGTACTTAGCTAACTTAGGCACCCAATAAATATGCGTACAATCTGTTTGCTCATTCACATAAAAGTAATACATCCATACATCACATGATAGGAAGGAAAGACCAAAATACTGCATGTACAAGTCCTTAGCCTAATGCCTAGCACAGAAAGCCTTCAATAAGTGGTAGTTGTTGTGATTAATATTGTAGAGTTCATCTTCTCATTTCAGAGAAGAAAAGCATGGTATTACACAGGAAATAGATAAGTTTGCCCAAGTCCATGCACTGGGGTTGGGGACTACTTTGCAAAGTCAACAGGTGGGTACCCCTCCCGAAGGAGGTTGAGAGACCCATCTTTGGCTTTGGTCAAGTCCCTTGTTAGCCACTTTCTGAAATCACCCATGTTCACACGGGTGAGGGGACATGTGTAGAGAGAACCCAGCAATACAGAGTAGACAGCGCCAATGTTTGGTCTATTCTCTTTATTGGAATTCTGCCCATGGGAGCCACTTCCTCTAAGAAAAGGAAACCAAGGGGAACTGGATGATAGTTGGACCCAGGACAAAGACCACTGTTTGGGCCCTCAAAGCCTCCTGTACCCTTAGCTTGATGAAGTCCGAGGCACAGTCAGAGCCGAGAGGCAAGGGAAGAGGCCTCTTAGTCCCTCGTACCTGGATGTTGAGAGGGATGAAGGAGACCAGGCTATAGTCTTCAATGAGCTGCACCAGTTTCTCATTGAGCTGACGGTAGTGGCGGAAGAAGGGGTCGGAAGCCAGGTGGTCGAGTAGGTAGGAGAGGTCCAGGACTTCTGTGTAGTAGTCCAGGTTGAAGGCTAAGGAGAGAAACTGATGTTCAGGAGCAACTGACATCAGGCTGAAAGACCCAAGGACAGGAACCATATTTCCTTCCCTTCTTCCTTTTGTCTTCACTCATTCATTCAACAAATATTTGTCAAGTCAGTGAAATGAAGTTAATTAGGAAAAAAATACTTGGTTTTGCCCACTGGCTCTGCCACACAGTAGGTATATGGAACTGCCGTGAGGATTAAATGCTATAAATCCCAACGTCTGGTATAGAGAAGCACTTGCTCAATGGTAACAAATAACATATCAAATGTGTGCCAAGAGTAGCCCTCGGTCCCTGCCTCATGGAGCTCACAGTTGGTAGTAACCCCTGGACCTGGCACATGTGCTATGACTCTAGCAGGGTGGCTCTTGGATAAATCACTTTCCCTTCTGGGCCAGTTCCTTCTTAATGGAAAATGAGGGTATCAGACTAGATGACTCGGAGTTCTATGAATACAAACTTCCCCTAAGAAAAGGAAACTGGGCTTCCCTGCACTGTCCATTTCTGCCAAGAAAACCTCAATCAGCTGGGCTATTCGACTGGTCTGTCCCACAGTGAGCTAAGGCAATCATGCTGTTGGGACGGCGGACTCACTCCCTGCATTCCGGCTCCTGTGTTCCAATCAGAAATGGACACCCCCTGCCTGCAAGGAATACGGTCCCAGACATTCCAATAAACTCCTTGGACTGCCTGACAGGTACATTTCTCCCCAGGAATTAAGCAGTTGGAGCCAGGTGCACATGGGTTTAGATTTCATCTCAGTTTAACATCTTAGCTGTGTGATTGACCTTGGGCTATTCATGTAATTTCTCTGGGCCTCAGTGGCCTCATCTGGTTTGCACGACAGTCTTCTGTAAGGATGACTGCCAAGAGTCAGAGCTAGAAAGGTCAAGGACCACCATGTGGGTACCTGGGCTGCAGGCCACAAAGGATGAGGAGAGGAGCGTGGGAAGACTGCAAATCTGAGCTTTGACAGATCAGAGCTTCTGGGCTTACTGAGAGATGGACCAGGACTCTGGGCTGAGGTGGCCGCTTCAAGGTGCTGACATCTTTCCACGTCCTGACTGGCAGCCAGCAGGCCTCCCCGTCCCTGGACAATGCCCTGACACATCGTGACCCCAACAACCTTTCTTCCTATTCACTGGTGGTCATTTCAGCTTTTCTTCTCTAGGTTCCTTTGTGGCTGGAGGTGCTATTTAGGGGGCTGATGCCCACAGCTCAGGAGAGCACTAATTTTGCAGGAAAAAAATGCTGGCCATGAGGCCCCTAGGCAACTTCCCTGCCTTGTGCCAGCCTGCTTCTCGAGAACCTCAATCTTTCCCACCCTGACTAAGGCACCTCTATGTGTCCACTGGCTCAGTCAGAAACCTCAGTTATCCTTTTTAAAAAGGATTTTCATTTTCATTTATTTATTTTTTAGACAGAAAAAGAGAGCATATGTGAGTAGGGGAGAGGGGCAGCGGGAAAGAGAGAGAATCCCAAGCAGGCTCCATGGTCAGGGCAGAGCCTGACGAAGGGCTCCATTCCATGACCCCGGGAACATGAGCTGAGCCAAAATCAAGAGTCAGACACTTAACCGACTGAGCTACCAAGGCACCCTCAAGTCATCCTTCATTCCTCAGTCTTCACATCCAATCCACCAACAAACCCTATTTCTTGAGCAAGTCCTGGAATGATTTCTCTCCATTCCCACTACCACTGCTTAGGCTGCTGCAAAAAACCTCCTTAAAGATCTCTGTTTGTATTCTTGCTCACTCTAATTCATTCTACACCAAACAGCCACAATGATGTTCTTAATTCATGCTATTTCCTTGCTTAATATTCATCACTGGCTTTCCCCAGAGTGTCAACAGTACAGGTTCTAGCCCCAGCCCACCAAGCTGACCTCATTTCCTACCACCCTTCCCTGACTGCTACCCAGCTACTCTGGGCTTCCTCCCCTCCCCCCACTTTTTCCTTAAACACAAAAACTCTTTCCCGAAGGGCCTTTCCTCCTATTGGTCCCTCTGCCTAGAACAGTTCAGCCTTGGCTGGCTCCTTCTCACCATTCAGATCTCATCTCAAATAGCGCTCGTTCAACTCACTCCCAACCAATCGCTTGAATTCCTGTGCAGTACATATCACCATCTATAGCTCTCTTGTCCCCCAAATTCTGAACAATATCTAGCATGCAGAGTGTGCACAAAATAAACAGGCAGGAGTCAGGACCTGCCTGTGGCTATGATCACCATGCCATGCATGGTACCTGGAGGCAGCTCCCTTGAGCTGAGAGGTTTCCTTTCCTACTCCCTGCTTGCCCAGAACAGAAGATCTCACCCAGCTTCCCATAGTGCTCAATGAGGTCCATCTTGGAGAGCAGGTTGACATGGGGCAGCTCCACATGCAGCATCGTGGCCAGAGAGGTACACAGTACTGAAATGAACTTGGCCGGGTCTGTGCAGTAATGAGAATCCACCAGGTGGACAGCAGTCAGCTGGAAGGGGAGGAAGAGACAGGGTGAGTGGTCTGCAGAGGCAGGAAACATCAGGGCTTATGTCTTTCTCAGGAGACTGAGGACTTCAGAGGACAGAGTACAAGGCTTCCCCATTCGTTTCTTCCTGCTTCTGCTCCATTCTAATAGCTACACTCATTTCCTTCTGCCAGGAGATATGGGGCATTATTCCTTACAAGGTGCCTTGCACCAAGCCTCCCAGTGGGCAGCGAGCTCCATTCTGATTGCATCTGACTCGATCTCATTTACTTTTGCCCACCAAGTCATAAGAACAATCACCATGCCACTTTCTACATGGCCCTTTCCATACTTCTAACAATCCCAAATTGGGTGCTAGTACATCCATTCTGCAGATGAGAAAACTGGGGTTCCGAGAGAGAAACCCACTTACCCAGGACCACACAGCGAGTCAGTGGCAGAGCCTGAATTCGAACTCACACCAGTTTTACTCCAAAGCGACTCGGCCCCTACCTCGCTGTGTGACATGGGGGCGTGGTATCTGTCCTCCCTGTCTCAGTTCCTCCACCTGCAAAAGGAGCCTGTTCGACCCCAAGACGCACCCTGAGGTCCCACTGCGCCATCTGTGAGAAGATGTTACGCAGGGCGCCGTGGTGTGTGCAGAGCTCCACCTGGCCTGGGCAGTCGAAGAGGAAGTAGTGGCCACGGAGGGGATCTAGCTTGGCCCGCAGCCAGTCCAGGTTGGCCTCCAGATACTCCATGCAGTAGAGCAGGCCGCCGTTGGGCCCCAGCCGCAGCGCGTCCATCACGTCGCCCAGCCCCACCAGCTCTCCCACGTCCACAGCGCACTCGTACGGCAGCCCCTCGTTGGCCGGGTCCAGGTTCACCACCGCCACGCGCCGGCCCAGCGCGCGCAGGAACTCACTCATGCCCAGACAGTACGTGGTCTTCCCTGAGCCAGGCGGGCCGATCACCGCCTGCCCAAAGGCCGTGGTCGGGGCGGCCCCCGCCATAGGCCGTACGCAGCCCCGCGCGGAACAGGTGAGCTCTGCAGACACACAATCCGAAGGGGACGGGATCTCCGACTTGCGCTTAGACCCCAGGGTCACCGCAGGAGTAACCGCTGATACCCGCGCACTGCGAGGGGACCAGAGCCCGACTTCCGGACGACGTCGGAAACGGCGGGAGCTCCAAGAGGAAGTCCCGCCCCCAAGATGACGGCGCGGCTTGACGCCTAGGGGCGTGGCGACGCAGAGCGTTTCTCCTCGGGGCTTGGGCTCCTCCAGCGGGTTTGGGTAGGGGGAACTGTAGCCCAGGCTTTCCCGACTTTACCTCGGCCCAAATTAGAAGATAAAGAGAAATCGGGTAGTCAACTTCTTTATTCTCCCGTTAGGTCGCAGACCCGGGCCACCTCCTCGCGACCTTTCCCTTGTCCGGTCCTAACCAGTCAAGGGTGGAGGCGATGGACGGCTTGCCCCCATGTCATCCCTTCCCAGCAAGCACCAGGAGCCCTCCTCTCCTCTTCCAGGTCCATTTCCCCCTCTTTCTGACCTTTGCAGCGAACCCCCCAACGAAGGTTGTGGTGACAACTTCAGTCAATCCAGCTGTTCAGGTACTGGGGGAGGCGGCATGGGCAAGCCCAAACGGGGACTCGGATAGGAGACCACGGAGAGGTCATTTGGCTGTATTAATTAAAAGAGGATAGGGGGCGTTTGGTACAAATGTCCTTGAGGTAGAAGAGCCAGAAGGCAAGTTCAGAACAGAGCCCCCTGAACAAGCCTCGCAGATTGCTGGTCCCAGAGTTCCTTCCGCCATGGCGGGACTTAAGGCCAAGGCAGAGGGCTGCCTCTTGTGCCCTTATGAGTGATACTAAGGAAGGCCCGAATCTGTCATTCGTGCTCTGAGGGGTTGTCCAAGGCACAGCTGGAACTCCTCACAAATGCCACATCTGCCCGAAACTTCATGCTGGTGGGCGGCTGGCGTCGCAGCAGCGACTCCCCCTGGTCTTGGGGAAGGGGCTCATCATAGACGGTGGAGATGAGCCCCAAGCCAGTTCCACGGGGTCTCTTCAGTTGCCCAAATGGCTGTAGCTTCTCTCCATGGTACCTGCATGGAGAGAAAAAGGGCTCAGACTGAAAGGGCTGCTCTCAAACTCCAATAAAGGGTTGGGAAAAGACAGAGAAGTAGCTACTACTTCTGGTTTGTCTGGTTTGTCCCAAAGACTGAGCCTTTAAATTTGGATCTTTGCTCTTCAGTCCCCTTATCTATCCATTGACAGGCCAGCAACCAGAGGTCTCACACATTGCCTTCATCTTAAATAATACACAGAGTTTAGAACAAACTGTCACCATTCTGTGACTTACAGGGACTCCCTAATGGCAATCAAGTCCAAATTCCTCAGACCAGGGGGTATGACTCCCGCAGGAGATCACTGATCCTGTCAAGCCTTAGAGGTTGATCTAAAAAAAAAAAAATAGTGCCAGACCTATCTTTTCCTTCTAATTCTGCTTTGAAGCTCATCCTCTAGGAGTCTGCAAGACCCATTGCAAAACCAGAGGGAAGGGGGAAACCAGGGTACAGATGAAAGCCTAGCTTGGGCCCCCAGGAAAGCCCCTTGGCCATACTCACCCTAATCCATGCTTGCATCTAGGGTGCTGGCCATCACTATCCAGGGCCTCAGGCACCCCTGAACACTGGCTGCCCAGACCCTTGCCCTCAGTCCAGCCCTGCTGCTCCATCACCTTTCGTCCAATGCCCTGTGGAGGGAAGGGAGAAGACTCAAGAGATGGGGCTCTTGGGGAGGGGGGAGGGCAGGGAGGTGGTGGTGGTGGCAGGAGGAATGGAGATAGAGAGGGAAAAGAGAAGGGTCAATGGGCCAGACACAGTGCTTACCTTGGTGTGGCGCTCAAAGGTGCCCACTTGGCATTTGATCACAGAGCCATCCTCCTGGCCATCACGGAGTCTCCGTTCCAGACGCATTTGGACAGAGTCTCGGGCATCCTTGTCTCCACCATCTGAGGAGGCAGAGCTCAGTTTGTAGAAGGGTCTCTCTCAGCAGAAAGGGGAGGAATCAGGTTTCTAGGACACCTTCACAAGATTTATGTATTCCTCTTCATGGTGTTATTATTTTACTATTCTCTCATTAGACTGGAGGCTCACCAAAAGTGGGAACCCTGGTTTTCCCATCTTACAGATGAGGAAACTGGTGCAGAAGTCATAGAGTCATAAGATAAGAAACAGAATTAGAACTCCGGTCTTTCCCTCCTACCCCAGTGTCTCCCCAACCTCTCCCAGGTCATTTCTGACTCCAGAATCTAAATTCTTTTTTTCTTTTTTTTATTTTAATCTTTTTTGTTGTTTATTTTTACAGAGAGACAGTGGGGAGGAGCAGAGAAAGGAAGACAGAGAATCCGAAGGAGGCTCTGTGCTGACAGCACGTGGGGCTCGGAACTCACAAACTGCAAGATCACAACCTGAGCCAAGGTTGGATGCTTAACCAACTGAGCCACCCAGGCGCCCCTCCAGAATCTAAATTCTTAACCCGAGCCCAAACACCTCACCCTCCAATTCTACCAGGGCTTGCCCACCAGAACCAGAGCCTCCTGAGGGCTCACCCCACATCTTTCCTCCACAAAGGAAAAAGGCTCTGCCTATAACTAGCATCTAATGCATGCAACTGGAGATGACTTGAGAGAGGAGTCTGCTCGGTGGGCTACCCGAGGGGAACTGGTCCTGTCTCAGCCTCTGCTAAGCAAGCCTAGAAAAGTGTCCTTGCAAGGCCAGGGCACCAGTCCCACCTCCCCACACTGCAGTCGCTGGCCCAGTACCTCTGTCGTAGTACACGCTCATGTCCACATCCCAGTCATCGGCTGTCTGTTCATCAAAGTCTGCAGATAAAAAGCATCAGAGAGTAAACTGAGGATTCACAGTTCTGTTGAGAGTTAAATCTAGACTTAGACATGTTCTAGAACTTGGGGCTTTTTTTATGTTTATTTATTTCTTTTGAGAGCAAGAATGAGTACACGCGAGTGGGGCAGAGAGAGACAGAAAATCCCCGGGAGACCCTGCAATCCCACGAACCATGAGATCATGACCTGAGCCAAAATCAAGAATCGCACGTTCAACTGACTGAGCCACTCAGCTGCCCCTAGAACTTGCGGGTTTTGATTATTTTTTAAAATTTCTCCTCCGGAGGGTCTTTCAGAATTTGCAGGGGCGGAGGGCATTTTTTTTCTCCATTCCACGAACCCCCCACCCCTAAAAAGGATGACTGGTCTCTCATATACAGTCAAGGTAAGCCTCTTCTCCAGCCTTGTATTTGGCCTCAACCCGCAAAATCCTAATGTGGAGCAGAGAGCTCTGCATGGATGCAGCAGGGATCACTCCTGCCCTTGCCTGGATGCCAGCATTACCTCCTTCCTCCTCCTGCCAGAACTGGGCATCGGTGTAGAACACCAGGCCGGAGCCGCCCTTCTCCCACTTGAGCTCGATTTCCTCCTCAAAGAGCCGCTCGGTGGTACGTTCCTGCCTGGTCACATCCTCATGCAGTGCCTCATGACGCTCCCACTCCTCGCCACGGTCATCGTCCTTGGAGAAGGTGGACAGAAGTGACCTGCATGCCCGCAAGGAGGGCAGCTGAGGGCACAGGAGGCTCCATTCCTTCAAATTTCTCTTAGAAGCAGCACGTCTTTGGCCCTTGAAGCCTTGCTCAACATATCTCTCCATCCCCTGTGTCACAACATATTTGGCACCTTCCCCCAGGCCCAACTCACTCTTCTCCTGTGCTTCTGGCCATGTTGTTCCCCCTGCTGGGAACATCTGCCCTCCTCTCCTACCACTGTCTCTTCACCTGGTCAGTCCTCATTCCTCAAGCTCTACAGCCCATGTGAACTTGGCCACGGCACTCTCACTGGTCTCCAAACTCCTCAGTTTAGAGGTAATCAGCACACACTATTTAGGCCTCTATATATAATGTCACAAAGAAAGAAGGGACAATAACTAACACCTATTGTCTACTGTGTGTCAGGCCCTTCTCGTAACTTAGCTCCCTTAATCACCCCAACAGCCCTGTGAGGTTGAGTACCATCATTCCCATTCTACTGAAGAGGAAACCTGGGCTCAGAGGAGGCTCTTCTAGGGCAGGAAATGGATCTTGGAATGCCTCTGGAGTCCTGCGCTAGCCTATGTAAACAGCTGCTTGCCTAGACTTGTGGAATGGTAGGATGACTCCTGGCTTGAAATCTTGGGGGCTCCTGTCCTAATTAAACCCCAAGAAGCCCCAGGAATCACTGCTGTCGAGCAGGCGCTGGGAAAAGTCCAGACAGTACTACACTAAGGATGTGGTACAGATGTTAGCAGCTCTGGGGTAGTGGTTTGAAGACAAATGAATTATTCTTTTTACCCAGGGTATGCACACGCAAAAAAGTTTCCCCCCAAAGCACACCTTTCCTAATTTGATGGATGAACAACCAAACTTGAAGAGGTAGAAGAAATGTCTATCTCATTGATAAAATTAGAGTGGAGGATGGTGTTCAAGCCACAGACTCAAGGTCAGAAAACAGATGTGACTTCTCAGCCACATGATGAAAAGCACACAGAGGCTAGACAAGCAGCAAAGGGGACCAAGTTCACACTGCACATCTCTCTAATTCCTTAGATGATTTTCTCTCTTGGTCAGTACGTTTTCATCTATGAAAAGGACCCTCCTTACAATTCTTCTAAGAGGATGCAAAGAAGACCCCTTTGAGAATATTCTGATAAGAATTCTGACCCCTCTCCTCAAAGAAAAGTGTATTTGCACGTGCAAATGCACTTTTATATTCAACTACAGGGAGTTCTAACTCTTTGGAACCCTCCTGAGGAAACGCCCCTCTCCCCGGATTAGAACTATTGTGATATACAACTGAAGAGTGGTTATGGATGGCCTTACCTCTCTAAGACGTCAGCAAAGACAGGGTAGTTTGCTGTACTCACGTCATCTGAGTGTGACTCTTCCTCCTCCTCCTTTTCCCCTTCCTCTGCTGGCTCTCCACAGGAGCTGGCTGGTAGGTCTGCTAGGCAGCTTCCTTGGGGTATTTCCTCGCCTTCCTCCGTGTACACAAGGTCTTCCTGCTCCACTGTCTCTGAGTCCTCATACTTGAAGGGTACATTGCCATAGCGCCGGGAAGAGCCTGTCTTGGGGAACTGGAGCTGCAGCTGGGTGATGATCCGAGGGGGTAGGCGGCAGGCCCGGATCAATTCCAAAAAGACCCGCAGAGGAGTCCCCACGTTTCCATTGGGCATCAGCACTGGTGGGTTCAGCTCCGGCAGTTGCTTCAGGTCAGCGAGAGTAAAGGCTTCCTTCTGAGCTTTCTGACTCTGCCGCTCCTTGCGTGTTTTGAAAGGAAAGGAGCCCAAACCTTGGAAAGCAGAGGGAAGAACGGCTCTTGAAACCTAGAAGCCTCCAGCAATGCTTGAGCCAGAAATTGGTTCAAATCTTTTAGCCTGATGTTCTTCCTCCCTTTCATACTTTTCCAGAGCAGCCTCCTCCATTCCCTGACCAGAACCACCTAAAAATTTCATGCCATTTCTCAGCACCTCAGCTGAGCACACAAGTTTCTTTGAGATCTGGTTCCTGTTGACTTTTTCATTCTCAACCACCACCAACCCCCACTCCCGGCACATCCTCAAGCCATGTGCTTCAACCATACCAAACAATCTGACACGCCCTGAAAGTTCCATGGACTTCCACATCTCTGGGTCTTTGCAAATGACATTTACTCTGAACACCATTCCTTCCTACAAACTCCTGTTTATCTTTCAGGTTCAGATGAAAAGCCACATTTCCTGATCCCTCTAGGAGATCAGTTTGTCCCCCCTCTGTCATCTCATAACACTTGCTGATAAAGAGCATAGGTTCTGGGGCAATATACCTGGGTTTGTACTGTGTGACCCTGCAGCAATATGCTTGGGTTTGTACTGAGACTCTGCCACTTCCTAGCTCTGTAACCTTGGGCAAGTAACACACCTTCTGTATCCCTCAGTATCCTCACCTATAAAAGGGTAACAATAGCCTCTACTTTATAGATTGTTGTGAGGAGTCAATAAGAAAATGAAAGGCTTAGAGCAGTGCCTAGTAAGTACACAGCAAATGTTAACAATAAGAATGCCATCTCTGTGCCAGTTACTTTTTTTTTTTAATTTTTTTAATGTTTTATTTATTTCTAGGAGAGAGAGAGAGAGAGAGAGAGAGACAGCATGAGCAGGGGAGGGCCAGAGAGAGAGGGAGTCACAGACTGAAACAGGCTCCAGGCTCTGAGCTGGCAGTCAGCACAGAGCCCGACGCGGGGCTCGAACCACGAACCGGGAGATCATGACCTAAGCGAAAGTCGGATGCTTAACCGACTAAGCCACCCAGGCGCCCCTGTGCCAGTTACTTTTTTACAGATCCGTTTTCCTCTCTGAATCCTGAGCACAGACATGTCTGTTTTCTGCACAGCAGCAAGAGTCACACTGGAGGAGCATATAAGCTAGATTTGTTGAATGAATGAATTAGAGGACTCTGCACTGTTTTCTGCTCCCCATCAAAGTGACTTCCCTTGAAAATGGGAGCTGTCAAGGGGCGCCTGGGTGGTTCAGTCGGTTAAGTGTCTGACTTTGGCTCAGGTCATGATCCCACGGTTCGTGGGTTCAAGCCCCGCATCGGGCTCTGTGTTGACTGCCAGCTCAGAGCCTGGAGCCTATTTCAGATTCTGTGTCTCCGTCTCTCTCTGGCCCTCCCCTGCTCACGCTCTCTCTCTCTCAGAAATAAATAAAACATTAAAAACAACATGTTTCATATTTAAAAAAAAAAAAGAAAGAAAGAAAATGGGAGCTGTCCAGAGAAAAGAGACTGTCTTTTCATTTGCATCTTACCAAGAGAGGGCTGGGGAGGAAACAACAAAGAATGTAATAAAAGACAAGAAGAGAGGAGCCTGAGTGGCTCAGTCGGTTAAGTGTCCGACTTTGGCTCAGGTCATGATCTCATGGTTTGTGGGTTCGATCCCCGCTTCCGGCTCTGTGCTGACAGCTAGCTCAAGCCTGGAGCCTGCTTGGGATTCTGTGTCTCCCTCTCTCTCTGACCCTCCCCTGCTCACACTGCCCCTTCTCTCTCTCAGAATTAAAAAAACAAACAAACAAAAAAGAAGAGGATTAGAAACCTCATTTCCCTTGTTTTACTTGTGTCAGTGCAATATCAACCTCTCAGATAGAAAAAAAAAAGGTATCAGAAGAAATGTAATAAATTGGAAAATGAAGGGTCATCCAAAAGGCCTCTTTCCGTACCGCCGCTCCCCCCACCCCAACCTGACACCCAGTCCTAGTTAAATTAACACGGAATTGAGGCTGAAACTCTGTCCGGAAATGACCTAAACTCTTTAGGAGTATGATCATCAGAGTCCTGACTTATCCCTATCATCCCTCACGAAAGGTATCTCCATTCCAGGGCTGGTAGGCTTGGTCTATAATCTTCCCCGCGGTACCTGATGCCTCAGTAGGTAGTCGAAGTCTGCGGATGAAACAACGACCCGGCAACAAAGTCCCCTGAGAATCTACCCACCGGCGGCCCGAGTACATGCGAAGAACCTGCTGAGCCTGAGCTGTCCCCCGTACCGAGATGACGCAGCAGCAGGTACGGGTCTGGACGGGAGCAGAGTCCGGGCTGGAAAGAGTGCGGGCATCGGCGACTAAAGTCTGGGCAGGAACCTGGCCCGTAGGAGTTAGGGCAGAGTCGGGAGAAGCCTGGGAAGGGGCCCGCTCAGGCCGATGCCGGTAGTGGAAACACAGGAAACCGCAACCGCGCTGTTCTCGGAACTGGCTAAAGTAGTTCCGGAGCTGGGCAGAGCGCAAACCAGAGGGAATGCCGCTCACTATTAAGTATACTGTGGCCTCCTCCTCTGCCTCGCTGGGCACCGCCATCTTGGGTTGTCACATGAACGGCTGGATCCGCCTCTCGCGAGACTATCACGGAGCGAGGCTTCCGTGGTGCAACGATGCGTAACGGGTGACTGGTCCACGGGCTTGTGGTTGAGGAGCCGAGCAAGCGCGGGTTTTCGGGTCGGTTACACACAGAGAGAAGCCGGCGGTGATGAAAACACTCACTTCGTAAATGTGTTTACAGATCTCTTTCCTAAGGCTCTAATGATGATAAAATTAGAAGCCTCAGGAAGGGTCAGCTTTTAAGATTTTTTTGGTTGTTGGGGATTTCCCACACTTAATCTTAGTTTTCAGTTTAGAAATTTTTTAGTGGCTCATTCATTTATACTGCTCAAGCATATTCATGCACTCCCACACCTCTCTAAGAAAGATAATCCAACTGAAGAGTGGACTGAAGACATTTCACAGAAAGAAGCACGTCCAATTACCATTGAAGATGCCTCATTCTCAATAATCAAGGAAATCAAGGGAGACCCACGTAACATCCACCAGATTGGCAAAAAAATTTTTAATCCTGGTATTGGTGATAGTGTAGAGTAACTGGATCTCCCGTCCACTGCTGTGGATGGTAAACTAAACTAGTACAACCACTTTGGAAAATATGACACCCAGTAGAAGTGAAGCTACCCATATTCCGCTTCTCTATATATACTTAAAAGAAATTCTCGCATATGTCTCTGCATTGGCAATGTTGAGCCTCACCCAGCCCTGTGATCCTGGAAAACAGTAAAGGTTAAGAAACCCGATCTTCCCCTTTTTTGTGTTCTAGAACATAGCTTACTGCAAGGAAACAAGCTTCCGTATATGACTTAGATAAAACTCATGGGTGCTCCCTTGTTTACGAATGTATGTCAAGGTTAGTCACAGACTCCAAATTCCAATTCGCTGCCTTGTAAACGCGTAGATGAACTGCTTGTCCCCACTGATCAATCAGAACAAAATGCTTGTTAACCAAACTTTGGTTAAGCTTCTCTCTTTCCCCCAAGTCCCTGAACTTTGCCTCCCCCACCCACCCACCAAGTTTGAGCCAGCGCGCAACCCCTCCTGAGAATAGGCTGGCTTCAGGGTAAAACATTTTCTGATCTACTGTCTCATCATGCCACTCCTGGTCACCGCACTTCCTCACACCCAGTTCCTTCTAGCCCTGTTTACTCCACCCTATGAATGATAGACTCCTCTTGCCTCGACCTTAAAGGCACATGTAGATCATATGGTCCCATTGCAATAGATTTCTTCTCCTTTGCAATAGTTCCTTTACTTTCTTGCAATAATCATTTAAAAAGAAGTCTCCCCTTACTGAGTCCAGATTTGTTTTTTGACGTGACAATATGTACGAGTATTCATAGATGCAGTGTTTGTAAGAGCAAAAAGTTGGCATTTAGTATGATTTTTTAAAAAGTTATTTATTTTGACAGAAAGGCAAAGCACATGAGCAGGGAAGAGGCAGAGAGAATCCCAAGGAGGCTCTGCACTGCCAGTGTACAGCCCAAACCCATGGGCTGTGAGATCATGACCTAAGCCAAAGTCATGAGTCAGACACCTGACTGATTAAGCCACCCAGACACCCCGGGCATCGAGTACTTTTCAGCAGGTATATGATGTTGAGGGAAAATGATCAAGTCAGAAAATAGAATTCTTTATATATAGTTCAAAAATACAAACTAAAAAATCCTTTTTAGTGACACATAAATAAATAGGACTTAAAAATCATAAAGAAAAGTAAGGAAATGATTAACCCCAAATGCAGTGTAATCATTACCTTAAGTGGGGACATGACTTCAAAATTTATGGGACATGATGAGGATTCATTCTACTGTTTTTCTTTACACTTAACATATATTTTTTTAAAAATTGTTTTTACTGTTTATTTTTGAGAGAGAGAGAGCACGCACTCATCTGAATGTGAGCAGGGAAGGGGCAGAGAGAGAAGGAGACATAGAATCCAAAGGAAGCTCCAGGCTCTGAGCTGTCAGCACAGAGCCTGATGTGGGGCTCAAATCCACAATCCACAAGATCATGACCTGAGCTGAAGTCGAATGCTTAACCAACTGAGCCACCCAGGTGCCCCTACAGTTAACATATATTTTATAAATGCTATTTTTTTTACTCAATTTTAGTAAAACATCTTAAAAGGGAAAACAATTCATTTCAAAAAAAACAATAAAGCAAGAGTTTACATTATGTTGGTCACCAATATACACCTATTTGAGGGGGAAAAAGTTTTTTGTTTTTTTTTTTAAATGTTTTGTTTATTTCTAGGAGAGAGAGAGACAGCGTGAGCAGGGGAGGGCCAGAGAGAGAGGGAATCACAGACTGAAACAGGCTCCAGGCTCTGAACTGGCAGTCAGCACAGAGCCCGATGCGGGGCTCGAACCCACAAACCACGAGATCATGACCTAAGC
Organism: Proteles cristata cristata; assembly: GCA_017311185.1. NCBI lineage: Eukaryota > Metazoa > Chordata > Mammalia > Carnivora > Hyaenidae > Proteles > Proteles cristata. The sequence continues at coordinate 599,151 of JAESUZ010000634.1, forward strand.
GAAAGTCGGATGCTTAACCGACTAAGCCACCCAGGCGCCCCTAGGGGGAAAAAGTTTTAATGAGAGTCTGAATAATTGTGGACAGGATCCTTATATATACCTGGATTTTAAAATCTGCTGATGGAAGTGTAAATTGGTACAGCGACTTTGGAAAACTTGGCAAGATGCAAGATCTCCTTAAGTTGAGCACACTTTCTATGACTTGGTAATTGCAGTTTTTGTTATGTATCAACAGATCTGCACACCAAAACATCTGTGCACCAAAACATGTGTGCAGGCATAGTCTCAGAAATATTATTTGAGAGCCGCCTGGGTGGCTCAGTCAGTTAAAAACGTCTGACTTTGGCTCAGGTCATGATCTCACGGTTTGTGGGTTTGACCCCCACGTTGGGCTCTGTGCTGATGGCTCCAAGCCTGGAGCCTGATTCGGATTCTGTGTCCTCCTCTCTTTCTGTTCCTCCCTCCCCCACTCACACTCTGTCTCTCTCTGTCTCAGAAATAAACAAAAAAAAGAAATATTTGATGAACCAAAGGGCCATCAGCAGTGTCTTGGATAAATGTACTGTAGTGTAATGGGATACTTTACAATAATGACTATGAATGGGTCGGAATGACTCTCAGACATAATATTAAGTCAAAGACAAGCGAAAGAGTACATGCTATATGATTCCATTTATATAAAGCTTAAGACAAACAATCTCACTTACGATGCTGAAAATTAGGGACAGTGATGCCATTTAGGGAGGAAGGGGAGCATAGTGATGAGAATAATTTCTGGGGTGTTGCTAAAGCTGTTTCTTGAGCTGGGTGGTGCTTACAGAGAGGGGTTCATTTTGTGATAACTCATCAAACTGTACATGTGTGATTTGTGTATTTTTCTGTATATTACACAGAAAAGGTTGAATTAAAATCATACTTTGAAAATCTGAAAATAGAAAAGTAAGTGCTTTATAGCAAACAAGAGTGCTCTAGAAAAGCTGTTAGCTGATCCAAGAAGTTATGCACTTGTTCCATGTAATTGTCATTGTGAGCCTAAATTTCCAGAACTCAATACGTAGTAGACTCAGTAAATCCCCATTGATTGAATGTATATTCCTGGCGCCAACATGGGAATGTGCCATTGGGTGTGACTGGGGACTGTCTCCAGGGAAAGTGGGGCCATTTCCCTAGGGAAACACACACGACAGATTTCTCACCAAAAACTTAAACTCAAGGGTAACCAAGGCTACATTTTCCCTCTCGTTCCACCTTGTAGTGTGGTGGGGAAGGGAAGGGGTTTAGGTACTGTTACTTATTCTCCAGTTGATCATCCCTAGCCTTTTTAAAAAAAGATTTTAAATATTTCTACACCCAATGTGAGGCTCAAACTCACAACCCCAAGGTGAAGAGTTGCATGCTCTACCAACTGAGCCAGCCAGGTGCCCCAGATAATCCCTGGCCTTTAAAGACCCAAGACAGCCTGATGCCTAAGAGCACCTGGCCTAAGTTCAGATCACTTGAGTTTAAATCCTGACTGTACTTATTAACTGTGTAGCTTTGAGGAAGTCACTTAGCCTCTCTGTGCCTCAGTTTCTTCTTTTATAAAATAGAGATAATGGTGATAATTTCCTCACAATTATTGTGAGAATTGAACAATGGAATCCATGTGACTTGGTTGAGAGCATCACTCTCAATAAGTGTTAGCTTGTTATTATGGTGGCTACTAAAGCCACCCAGAATGACCTTCCAGGAATGAATGATCCCCTTTGTTCACCCTGATTCCCATGAAATCTTAGCCTTGTTGCCTCCATCAGTTTCCCTGGGATTGCCTTTCTCGCTGCCTTGTTCTGTGACATGGTCCCTGTCCACCTTTCCGGGCCCATCTCTTGCCGCCCTGGGCCCAAGTTACCCCAGACCATCTGCAGTTAGCTGAACACACTTGCTCTCTGTCACCTCCATGTTTTTGCATCTGTCATTCCCTCTATCTGGAATGTCCATCCCTTGGCTACCTGGCAAACCCCTATTCATTTTCTTTAGCTCAGAGCTGTGACCACTTGGCTGAAGCATTCTTCTCACCTCCAGGCAGATTTAATCACCCCTCTTCTGAGTTCCTGCTGCCCATTGAACATACCTCTATCATGGTTCAGCTCACTCTGTGTTACAGTTATGTATGTGCCTCTCTCTGCCATAGACAGGATGTTCAGTGAAGGCAGGGACTGTATCTTGTGTATTTTGTGCCCCTTAGCATCTAGCACAAGGTCTAGTACAAGTGGCCATCAAGAGAGGTGTTGAATGATGGCATGGATGATGGATGGATGGATGGATGGATGGATGGATGGATAGATAGTGGGTATTGGCTTTTTGCTGGTATCATAAGTTCTGGGATACCCAAAGGCAGGGTGTGCTGGCACAAGACACAGCGCACATCAGCTCAGTGCCTGACTGCCTAATAAGCAGTCAATGATTAGGCTAATGAAGGTAGTGATAATAAAATGGCACCGAGGCTGACCTAGAGCCTGATTCCTAGTGAGCCATCCCTGGCTGGGCCTGAGGACAGGGATCATGGCTGAGAGGGTTGATGGTCAGTAAACAGTGGCTGAGCTGGCTCCACACAGCCTGATCCTGGCCATGACTCATGCCAGCCTCGGCTGGTGACAAGAACCTGGCCTCCACGGTCACATAGGCCTGAGTTCAAATCTCAGCACAGATAGTGATCAGTCACTGAGTAAGTTGCATACCCTGTCTGAGCCTGTTTCTTCCTCTACCCTCTCTGGTTATGAGACACAGTTCCCACTTCCAAGCTGCTGGCAATGGAGCACTGACCCCTACATTTGGAAGGCCTGCTGTCTCATGGAGAAAGCATTATTGTTCGTATTACATTGTATTATAATTCTCTCTCTAGTCTGGCTAGATTTGTCTTTATCTTCCTTGCAGAAGGTTTGGATCAGGCACAGGGAGCAGCTGAAGAGATACAGATGAGAAACAGACAGAAGTGCAGCTCCACAGCCAGGTGGAGGCATAGGGAAGAAGTTTGCAAAGAAGGAAGATAGGGCTAATTGGGGAAGCTATTTGGATGATGGAAACATTAGATAAGTTGAGGGGAGAAGGCTGGGGTGGGTGGTGGAGAGGAGCACTTTCTAATGGCTGTTCAAGGTTGGCGGAGGGAAGGGCAGAAAGATTCAGCCTACAGGTTCAGAGAGGTGCAACAGGAAACTACCAGAGGCAGTTAGTGAAGGGACATAAAAGATAGAATGATCCGAAATCCCGGAATCCTCTGAATTTGGTTCCCATGAGGAGACAAGACATTTACTCTTAGAAGAGCTGCCTCATGCATTTGCAAGCTGAAATAGGTGGTGTATGTCAAAGTGCTGGGAAGGGCAGGGCAGGAAGAGATGCCTGGGGGCCCAAGGTCTGAGTTGGGGAGTTCTGGTGGGAGGTTAGGGGGCGGAGGAACGCAGGGCCTGTTCGGGGCTCTAGATGATCCTTCTATTTGGGAATTTAATTACATCCTGGCTTGGGGGAGATGATGAGCAGGGAATGGGCTGTCTGAGAGGAGGGTAAATATTGGGGGTCACCATGGGGAAAGGGGGCGATTGGTTAGTTGAGGCCTCAAATGCCAGGCAGAGCAGTTTGGCCTGGATTAACAGGCTCTGCATAGACCCTGAAGATGTTCAGACACAGGTCTGCTTACTTGGGGGGCCACTTTTCTCTTTCCTGTGACACAGAAGCCATGGAGAACATTCCCCAGTGGGAGGGTGTCTCCATGATGTGTGCCCCGTCCTTGCGCATAGGGATGTATGTGTGACCATCCAACTCAGGTTCATGTCTCTATGGTCATGTGTTTGGGTCTCTGCTTTATGTCACTGAGTGAGTGTATGTTGGCTGTACATTTCCATGCTTTGTGTGAGTGGATGGTAGTTCTGTTTTATGGGTCTGTGTGGGTGTGTCTGACTTGTACATCTTTGTGTGTGTGTGTGTGTGTGTGTGTGTGTGTGTGAGATAGAGAGAGAGAGTTGTGGATCTGAGTTGTATGTGTCTTTATTGTGGAATGTGAGCTGTGTTTCTGAGTGGTGAGTAGGTGATTAGGTAAGGAATGGGGTGCACTTGCTGTGGTACTGGGTGCCCATAATGGGTATATTAGCCCATAACGGCTAATTCAGCTGTGGTCCCTACCCTGGGGGCCTTCAGAAGAGGTCTGATTGACAACTCTTCAACTGTTGTCCCTGAGCGAGTGACCTCTCATTGAGCAATAATTAACTTGGCCCCATTAAGAGAATCCAAACTGGTGGTGAAGGGGGTAGGACTCGTAGGGACAGGCCTTATTGCTAAAGAAGGAGGGAGTCCTGAAAAGGGGTCCTATAGGCGTGTGTGTTGTTATCATTCCCTCCTGCCTGCAGGTCAGTCACCCTAACCTGGGTGATATTCAAAATATTTAACAAACAGTGAGGGCCAGACATTGACCAATCAGAACAGACACAAGCCATGCACTGAATGGAGCAGTCCTGAAGGCCACAGCTCTGCCAAGCATTGCCCCTCTAGTTGTGGCCAATGAGAATGGATTCCAGGAGAAGGGCTGGGACAGAGGGGCCATGGAAGGGAACTCGGGGAGACTCAGGGCAGTAGCTGTGAACTAGCTGCCATGGAGGTGTCTCAGACTTGAACAGCTGGTGTGGCAGCTAAACCTCAGCCAGCCTTGGCCTCCAAGCAACTGCACCAGGCCAGCCCCAGGTGCCCTTGCCCCTCCCATTGGGACAGCAATGGACTATCCTCTTCTGTCATCTGCAGGGATGGGGGAAGCGAGTGATCCCAAACTGCAGGAATTCCAGTGACCTTGTCTGTTTCAGTTTAGGAATGGACTGCTTCGTATTCCTCACTGGCTGTGATCTGACGCTCGTTGAGGTGAGAGGGAGCCTGTAGGGGTCAGAGGCCAAGGGAGGGGTCAGTGGGGGGTTTGGGGATAGGGAGAGACACCCCCAGCCCCAAAGGTAAAGGCAAGGAAGCAAGTGGGTCCTGAACTGATCTCATCCCCCGGATTCAGACCTATGCAGAATAAATCTCATCCCACCAAAATGAAATAATCATTCCCCACTGAAAAATTAATATCCCAGTTCCCTGATGCCTGGCTCCAGGACTCCTTATGGTTTCTTCCTCTTGGACTCCTTCTGATAGGGGCAGGGGAGACCCTGGAGGTGGGACAGTCCCTTCCACATGTACAAATTACAGTGTCAGGCTCCACGGGTGTCACACCTTTTATTACAAAACCCAATAACTTAAATCAGTTCTGTACAAAGTCAGTAGGACTCTTGGCCCAATAGGTAATCTAAGCTTCCATCCGCATCTTGTGAGGGGACAGGAATCTTGGCCCAGAGGCTCTAGGAATCACTAAGGGATGGCCAGAGAGCTGGAGCACCGTGTCAAACCAAGGGAGGCCAGAGGGACAGGTGGGGAGCCCCAAAGCCTGTCTTGCTGGGCAAGGACTAGCTTACTCCAGAAGGGGTGCCTATACAGATGTGCCCCCCTCTGGGGGCATTAGGTTACCCCTGGGAACAGCTGGGCCAAATCAGTGCTGCCAGCCTCTGCCCGACCTACACTTGATCTCTGCCTGGGCTGGAACAGGTTGGCTCAGCAAAAGCATGTCCTCGAGGAGGCCAGCGATGTCAGTGTCTCCGACAATAGGACGAAAGAAGAGGTCCCCAAGCAGGCTGGGAGGAATGGACTTGAGGGTGGAGGCTGTGAGGAGGACACGGGCCAAGCGGCCCTGGCCTGCTGGGCACCAGGGCTCCAGGGCCTCACACAGCGCATGATGAGCCTCTTGCTGCAGGTGTCCAATGTGGGAGGAGGCGTGGAGGCCTGGCACACCTGTGGGCAGAGAAGGCAAAGAGGGCTGGTGAGTACCCCCCTCCCATGAGGCAATACCAGCCCAAGACCTGAGGTCGCTGGGTTGGCCTTTGAGGCCCTGTTACTACCTCTGCCATTTATTTATTTATCATTTTATTTATCCGTCCATTTATGGGACAGCCCAGAGTAATGGGTAAGAGCCAGGCTGCCTGGGTTTGAATCCCACGCTGATACTTATTAGCTGCATGGCCTTGGATAAGTTAATGTCTGTGCCTCAGTTTCCTCATCTGTAAAATGGAGCTAACAGTCCCTATCTCCTAGGTATGTTATGAAGTTTAAATCAGCTAGTATATGCAAGACCCTTATAATTGGGCCTGACATATGGTAAATGTAACCTGAATATTCATTACTATCACTATAATTAGTTACTATAATTTATATATTCCACGAGGGCTTTTTGGTGAGGAATTCTCATCTCCCATTTTCATTCGTCTCTGTGGAGTCTTTCTGAACCCACAGAGTTGTCTGTGACAGAGACACAGCTGTTATGTGCCCATCCTTTGTCCCCAACTCCCACCCTCCCTAAGGGTCAGGACAGTTTCTTAGATAGAGTGGCAAGGGCTAGTCTTTGGAATGAAGAAACCTAAGTTCGCACCCCTGCTTTGCCCCTGCCTGGCTGTGTGACCTTCAGCAAATCACTTAACCTCTCTGAGCCTCTTTTCTGAGGTGGCTTTTTTGGTAATAATGAGGACCCGAATAGAGGTAACGGATATGAAGCCCTTAACAGTTTCCTTCCCTGGCTGGGCCCCAGGGGTGTCTAGAAGCTCACCAGGATTGAAGAGGATGGTCTCTTTCAGGTAGGCATATTCCTTGGGGCCCAGCTCCAGGCTCCAGAAGGACTCCAGGCAGCACTGAAGCCACTGTACCGCAGCCAGCGAGGGCTGGGGTGGATCTGGCAGCCGGCCGCTGCCTGTGCTGCTGCTGGGCTCCTCCAGCAAGATCTTCTTGAGTATGCTGGGAACTGGTGCCTCGGCCACCTCGAAAGTCACAGTGTCTTGGGCCAACCCCAGCAGGAAGAGGGGGCCCCAGGAGCCCCGCAGCAGCCGCTGTTGATCCTGGGGGAGTAGCTGGCAGAAGGATGGCAGGCTCCTGAGGAAGACCACTGTCCTGGCCAGGACATCCAAAGCTTCCCGGCAGGTGCGATGCGGGGCACAGAGCCGGACAGGCCGGTGCTGCCTGCACTGGCAGTGACTACGGGCTGGGGGCACAGGGGGCCTGTCCCTGAGGCTAGGGTTCAGAAGTGCGTACAGAATGACTGGGCGGCCTGCAGCACCCCGACATGGGCAGGTCCCTGGCTGGCTCAAGCTCATGGTTGGGGATCTTTTCCTCCTTCCTCCCAGCTCTCCCGCCCTCTGCTCTGCGCTGTGGGTGCTATTTATATCCCCAGCGGGAGGGAGAGGGGAACAGCCTGACAACCTTGACTCCAGAAGTCATATTCATTGAAAAAAAAAAGAAACACTCACTGACCCTGCAGGATTGGTGGGGAAGTGGTGGGGGAGGGGGCTTTGGGAGCTCCACGTGGCCCTGATATCACTTTAGTCAATGAAGCAGCTATGCAGAGCACAGGGCTGCCTGCTTGCTGGCCCGGCTGCCCCTTATCGGATGACTCAAGCGGATAAACAGGGTCATTAACCCAGGCTGTACCAGGGCACCAAGGCCTCAGGTGCACAATCAGCAGGTGGCCATGGCAGGTTTCCCTATTGGTGCCTGCAAGCCTCTCACTAAGCTAGGAAGCCAACCCCAGAGCTGGACAAGCCTTGAATGCAAGGCCCAACCTGGAAGTGCCTTATCACTGACTTGTTTGCCTAACCTTGGGGCTCTGTTCCTGTTGTTGGTAAGGAACAGGCTGTAGGGAAGAGAGCCAGGACCCTGGGGGGCTGGGAGGACTTTGCCCACTGTGCAGGCTAGGGAGGCCTCCCTCCTCTGACTCCAGTTCTGGGGGGCCCTGCAGAAAATAAAGTCCTGAAGAACTCTCTCTCCTCAGCCGGGATTTCTAAAGCTCCTGAAAGGCTGTGTCTGCTGAGAAGCCCTCACAGAACAATATTGAATATGGCTGCTATTTATTGAGCACCTACTGTGTGCCAGGCACTTTCCAGTCTAATACTAGAGCTTCCCTATGAGACAAGATTCTTACTTTTTGAAAACCCAGAGAGGTGAAGTGACTTGTCCAAGGTCACACCACCAAGAGGAGACAGAGCCCAGATCTGACTCCAAAGTCCTTACTTGTTCCCCTGGATCCACTGGCCTGGTTGTTCAGCCAGAGCTGCGTGGCCTGTTTTCCAGAGCAGGTGGTCACCCGGGTCCCCGCCTTGCAGCAACCTGGTCCGCAGATATTGCCTCCTTATGATCTGGGCAGAAATGTTGCTCTGCCACCAGCCACATGGCAACTCTGTCCTGGGCATCTGTCTCAGATTGGTGGGGTATGGGGTGGAAGAAAGAGGGTGGGAAGGTCCTCGGCTGTGTCATGTCCATGGACCTTGGCAAGCCCAACTTGGCAAGCCTTCTGCTAGCACACCGTTGGGCAGCCATCACCATCCCTGGCACTTGCTCCTGGCTCTCTCATTTTCCAGTTATGTGACCTTGGGTGGATCCCCAAATCTCTGTGGGCCTAAGGAGCTTGATCTGGGACAATAACAAAGTGAGGTCCTAGATGTGAAATTCTAAGTAGTTTCTGGCACTCGGTAGGAGGACTTTGCCCCTCCCTTTCCTCTGCCTGAGGAACTAAGCCCCAGCAGACAAACCAATTGGCATATTTCATTTAATTGTGAATAATCTTAATCCTTACATTTGTAAAGTTCCTTTCACATCCTTTTATCTCACTGACTCCTCTTCAGCATCCCCTCAAAGGATACTGGAGTCAGACGGCTGGGGTTCAAATCTACTTCATCACTTAGCGACATTGGGTAGGTCACTTTATATTGCTGTGCCTCAGTTTCCTTATCTTTAAAGGAAGGCCAATAGTGGATATTGGTTTTATGGGCCCTGAGGCTTCTACAATTTGGAAGGTCCTCTTTAGGAATAGAAAATCAGGTATGAAAGTGAATATTTAAAATGAAAACACATGGGGGTACTTGGCTGGCTCAGTTGGTAGAGCATGAGACTTTGGATCTTGGGATTTTAAGTTTGAGCCCCATTTTGGGCATAGAGATTAGTTAAAAATTTTTAAAAATCATCATTTTTTAATGTTTATTTCTTTTTTAGAGAAAGAGTGTGAGTGGGGGAGGAGTGGGGGAGGGGGAGTCAAAGGATCCAAAGTGGGCTCTGCGCTGACAGCAGTGAGCCTGATGCAGGGCTCGAACTCAGGAATTGTGAAATCGTGACCTGACCAAAAAGTCAGATACTCAACTGACTGAGCCACCCAGGTGTGCCCAAAATTAAAAAAATATTAAAAAATATAAAATGAGAAAAACGAATCACTGCCAGTTACAAAGTAAAATAAGCTGACAGAAAAACATGAATGTCACAAACCCAGTAGAATAACACAATATCTTGATTAATTGCCTGACGATATTTGCCTACGTGTTTTAGCTGCACATTCTTTGCTTGCCTCTTCCCATGATATTTATTTTGAAACCATTCACAAACACAGAAAGGTTGCAAGTACAGTACTGGGAACTCTTTTTGTAACTTGAGCCATTTGAAAGTAAATTGCTAAACCAATGCCCAAAACTCTCAAAAAAGAGTGTGTAATTCTTACCTTCAAGGACATTCTTCTACACAAGCACAGTTATAACCAGCAAAGTCAGGAAATTAACATGGAACATTTCCCATCTAATCTCAGACCTCACTTAAGTTTTAGCAAATGCTCTAGTGAAACTGTTCCAGCAACAGGACTCTGTCCGCAGTCTCAGGCTGCATTTCTTTGTCATGTCTCTTTAGTCTTAGTCAGGGAAAGTCCCTCATTCTTTCCTTGCCTTTCACGACCTTGACACTTTTGAAGAGTTGTAGTTAGTTTGTAGCAAGGCTCTCAATCTTAGGTTTGTCTAAAACTTCCTTGTGATTAGATTCAGATTATGTATCTGTAGCAGGAAAATCACAGAAGTGAGGTGTTCTTGATACATTCTATCAGATAGTACACATTTCCATCTGTCCTGTGGTTCTCATTGGTCTGATTAAGGTAATGTCTGCCAGGCTTCTCCACTATACTTACTCTCTTCCCCTTTGAATCCATAGTTTGTGAGGAGGTATTTTGAAAATGTAGATATATACCTTCTCAGTTTGAATGTCTATATGTGTGTATTTAGTTATGAACTCATGCTCTTCTATTTTGTTTAGTGGCTTGTAATCTGTTACTATCGTTATTTATTTTAATGCTCAGATTGTCACAGATTTGGCCATGGGAGCTCTTTCAAGATGGCGTCTGTCCTTTTGACATATCATTATCTGAACATCCTTTGTTTTCCAGCCTAAGCAGATACCTCGTTTCAAGCCCCTGGAATCAACCAGTACTCCGAGAAGCTCCGATTCAATCTTTTAGTGGAGGGTAGTATTTAAAAATCATGATCTGGGTGCTGTGACGGTAATTAGAAACCTAGAGCTGCTCACTGGCTTGTCTTTTAGAAGAATTTGCACTACCTGCTGGGTGGAGCATGGACCTGAAAGGAACAAGAAAGGAGGTAAGGACACAAGGTAGGATGCTTTACGAGTAGTTGTTCAAGCAAGAGGTGATGCTGGTTTGGACCAGAGTAGCAAGAGCACCTTGCTTCACACAACAAGGTAAGGGGGCACAGGATATAGTTTGTGGGAAGAACTAACAAGACCACCAATGGATTAGATGCGAAAAGATTTTGACCTGTGCAAATGGGTGGTTGAGTGGAAATTTGGACTTTGGCAAATTGGTGTTAGAAGGGGCCATTTAACTCGATGGAGAAGACTTTGGGAGGAATTAATTTGTGCATGTTGGGGGGGGCATATCAATGTTGGCTATGTTAATTTTTTTCAAACAATAATTCTTGAATATAATCAAATATTCAGAAATATTCAAATAGTCAGAGTTCAAATTTCAAATTGTCTCCTAAAGTTATAAATGTTTTTATTGTGGTAAATAATACATGACATTAAATTTACCATTTTCACTAGTTTGAAGTATACAATTCAGTGGCCTTAAGTACATTCACACTGTTGTGTAACCAGCACCACTGCCCATCTCCAGAACTTTTTAATCTTCCCAAAGCCACGTGAGTTTTGAGATATCTGTCAGTCATCAAGTGGAGGTGTCCAGGGGGTAGTTAGAAGAACCAGGAGCTCAAGTGAGGTCTGGGCCAGATAACCTAAGGAGAAAGTGTCGAGAGGGAAGAAGGGAGAGCAATGGACCGAGCTGCTGACATTTACTAGTCTAGGTAGGACAGGACACTGAGAAAGGGTGTTAGAGCAGGAGAAGAAAAGCAGGTAAGTGTGATGACCCAGAAGCTCTATTAGTTTGCTGGGGCTGTCATAACAAAATACCATGGACTGTGTGGCTGAAACTACAGAAACTTATTTTGTCAGTTCTGGAAGCTGGGAGTCGAAGATCAAGGTATTTGCTTTCTCCAGGAGCCTTTCTCTTTGGTTTGCAGGCAGCTGCCACCCATGGCCTTTCCTCTGTGTGCCCACAATTTCCTGGACATTCTTGTGTCTTGTAAGGATATTCTTTCATATTGGATTAGGGTCCCACCCTTATGAATTCATTTAATTACCTCTTTAAATGGCCCTATCTCCAAAATGTCACAGTGGGGGCTTTTACATATGAATATCGGGGAACACAATTCCATCCATATCAGACGCCTAAGGGGGGAGGGGGAGTTTCCAGAACGAAGAGGAAACTGTGTCAAAAGCAGCTGAGAAGTTGAGGGAGATAATAGTGGTCCCTGGGCTTTGGCAACAAAAGGTCACTGTACCCTTGGCCAGAGTCTTTTAAGAAAAGACTAGTTAGGCAGCACCTGGGTGGCTCAGTACGTTAAGCGACCAACTTCAGCTCAGGCCATGATCTTGCGGTTTATGGGTTCAAGCCCCACACTTGTCTCTGTGCTAACAGCTCGGAGCCTGGAGCCTGCTCTCTGTGTCTCTGTGTCTCCCTCTCTCTGCCCCTCCCCTGACTGTGCTCTGTCTCTGTCTCTCTCAAAAATAAATAAATGTTTTAAAAAAAGACTAATTAGAATAAACTGAGGAAAGGCAGAAGGTAACAAAGTGGAGAGACAAGTATAGTAATCTTTTCAAGTTTTGCTGTAAATGAGAACCAAAAATTGCGGTGGTAGGAGGAGAAAATGGAGTCACGAAATGGTTAAAAAAAAAAAAAGTGACATTGGAGCATGTTTATAAATTGAAGGGAATGACCCAGAAGAAAAATGTTTGTGATGCAAGAGATTTAAAAAAAGTTAGAGTCCCAAAGAAGACTAAGATGATGAATTTCACTGCAAAAGTGGAGGGGTTTTCTTTAGATGGCTGGGACATGTCCCCCACATTAACAGGACTGAAGGTTGAATACAGCAACCATTACATAATTTGCGAGGCCCAGAGCAAAACGTATTGTCTCTTGTTAAGAATTTCTTCTCCATCAGAAGAGCATTAACCCAACTACGGAGCCCTTCCGCGACCGAGGCTCGCGCCACTGTACAGTTTGTAATTACAAGAAACTGGTCCTGGCAAGTGTGTGATGATGACGCAGATAGGTCGTCCTTTGGGCTAGTCCTGTTTCCTTTCTGGACCTCCACTGCCTCATGAAGGACTGGAAGAGATGGCTAACGACATTGTCAGTTCCACCGTTCTACAACCTGGGAAGTCCCTCTCTGGGCGGATGCGCAAAGTTTGCCCCTTTTTAACTTCCAACCTCGCCAGACTGTAGTTCAGGATTTTCTGGAAGGCTCCAAAGCTTCTGGTGACCATAGCAACTCACGCCAAACTCCGAGACCCCCCCTGGCTCCGCCCACCGAGTCCTGGATGCGCTCGTCGATTGGCTCAGCATCTTGACCAATGGTCGGTGAAGCGGGATGTTTGCCGCGCGGCCAGTGGTCCTGGGCCGGGAGGGAGGCGGGAAGAGAGGGCGAGAAGGCGGGCCTGGGCGGCACGGCCGTGCGTGTTTCCGGCTCCGCTGCGGAAGGTGGACGACTGAAGCCGTTGGGCCGGACGCGACCCGAAAGAGCAGCGAGAGCGCGGGACGCGAGTGTGGACCTGGGAGCTCGGAGCGTGGCTAGAGGCAGGCGCGATGGGCGGAGAGCAGGAGGAGGAGCGGTTCGACGGCATGTTGCTGGCCATGGCGCAGCAGCACGAGGGCGGCGTGCAGGAGGTAACGGCGCGCGCGGCGTCGGCCTGGCCTGGTCCTGAGGCGCTCGCCCACCCGCGCGGTCCTAGCCACGCTCACTCCACTTCTGTCTTCCGGGGCCGACATTCACCCTTGGGCCTCGCGGGTTCCTGGGATCCCCCTACGTTCGCACCGCGCCCCAGCTTCCGGTCTAGCCTCCCCGTCGCACTTCTGGGCCCCTTCGTTTCTGCCCCGGGCTCCCGGCCCCGCTCAGTAGTTCGTGTCTTGGCAACTGCTGCGTCTCCGAACGCGGCCCTGGAAAACCGCAGCGCCCTCCTGTTAACCCCTCCCCCAGTCTCACACATGCGTCTGGCCTCGTTTCCCCTGTGATGGGCGCCCCCGAAGAGCATTTCTTAGGATGAACCATCCTATATGTTGGGATTTGCTTCTACCAATACCGGGACCGAGCTGACGAACGGGGATGGAGGTGGAAGTGGGGCGGGGTGATGTTAGCACGTGGTCCTTTTAGGCCGTGGATGCGGAGTAGGAGGCCTGGTTCACAATTTGTTTCCAGCAGCTGCCTTCAAGGGACCTTTCCACGTCTCCAAGCCTCAGTTCCTTTTTTTTTTTTTTTTTTGAGATATAACTACAAGCCCTTTATTTTCTGAGTCTCTGTTGGAGAGTGCCTTGAAGTGGAAGTAAAGAATTCTTAATAATCGGGTTTGTTCATTCAGATATTTCTCGAGTGACTGATGTGTTCCTAACACCAGACTGGTCCTGGGTATATAGATGTGAGCAGAAGTCTGTCCTTGTCCTGATGGAGCATAAAAAAAAAAACAAACAAAAACACCCAAAAAAAAACCTTTCCAAAAGCTTGATTCCTGCATAGTGACTGTAAAACAACATACAGTGTATGAACAGTGAGGACCCACGGATTCTGAAGATTGGGTTTTTGGGCCCAAAACGTGGAAAGTTAGAACTAGAAAAGCCTGTCAAGATCAATTCCAGATCTGTCATTCTGTAAAGAAACCAAAGGAACTTGCCCCAAATCATCCAACAGGTTCCTGACTAGACAGGACCAGACTCCTTGGGCCAGTGTGTTTTCCACAGTGCATTGCTGATTCCGTGTCTCACTGGGAACAAGTTTTCTTTGCTCTTTCTGGTCTCATTCTTTTACCCAGGTGCCTGTGGAGACCAAGGACTCCTAAGCCTTTTCAGGTGGAAGAGGGATACTAATGTGAAGATGTGAAAAGGTTCCCTTCCTCATCCTCCCGAATTGTTGACACCAAATTAGATTTGGGGACAAGTTCATTTTTTTTTTTTTAATTTTTTTAATGTTTTTTTTTTTTATTTATTTCTAGGGGAGAGAGAGAGAGAGACAACGTGAGCAGGGGAGGGTCAGAGAGAGAGGGAGTCACAGACTGAAACAGGGTCCAGGCTCTGAGCTGGCAGTCAGCACAGAGCCCGATGCGGGGCTCGAACCCACGAACCGCGAGATCATGACCTAAGCGAAAGTCGGATGCTTAACCGACTAAGCCACCCAGGCGCCCCCAAGTTCATTTTTTTTTTTAAATGTTTTATTTCTTGAGAGAGAGAGAGACAGCGTGAGCAGGGGAGGGTCAGAGAGAGGGAGTCACAGATTGAAACAGGCTCCCAGGCTCTGAGCCGGCAGTCAGCACAGAGCCCGACGCGGGGCTCGAACCCACGAACCGCGAGATCATGACCTAAGCGAAAGTCGGACGCTTAACCGACTGAGCCACCCAGGCGCCCCGACAAGTTCATTTTGAGTGAATCAAGAAAGTGTCTAGAAGTAGAAATTCAGCCCATGAAGCTGTGAGTGTTTCGAAGTCTGATGCTGGAACTTTGGGGCAAATAAAAGGGCTTGTATATGCTGATTCTTGGTCACCATTAGATCTTTTCATTCAGCAAAAGCTTTGCTGAGCATAGGTCTGGTGCCAAGCTTTGGTGATGTAGACAGAATAAGCTGTAGTTCATGGTACCCATGTGTGAGGAGTTCACCCCGGCAGAGGTGTCTTGTTCTGTAGGCTCTGTGCTGACAGCTCAGAGCCTGGAGCCTGCTTCGGATTTTGTGTCTCCTGCTCTCTCTGCCCCTCCCCCACTCACACACTGTCTCTTTGTCTGTCTGTCTGTCTCTCTCTCTCAAATAAATATTTAAAAAAAAGTCATGGCTTCATATAGGGGGTTTCTTGCTCTGGGCCAGATGCTACTAAGGGCCCTCACCTCCATTATCTCATTGGATCCTTGCAGGGTCCCTAGAAATAGGTCCTGGTGCTGTTTCTGTTTTAGAGTTAAGAAACTTCCCCCAAGATGACAGAGCTAATAGGTTTCAGTCTGATCTTCAAACCTTTGTTTTTAACCATTTGGATACGCTGGCATACCAGTTAGTTGGTTTTAATTTCTGAAGTGGCTTCATTTACTCCCCTCCTTCCGTCTCTGCCTCAGTAACTAACTCAGCCAGTGCCAGTCTGGATGGACTTTCTACTATCTGGAGAGGAAAGCTGGGCCTTGGTGTTTAAAGCCGTGGATGCAGAGGAATGTTATGTGTCCTTAGGCTGCTTCTAGAGCCACAAGGAACATGATACCCATGTACACGTAGACACGAGAAATGAGAAATCTGCCTTTCAGGCAGTCTAAATAAGGTTAAGTTGGGCTTCGTGGTGGGAGTGACTAAGTTGGGGAGGCTGTCCCCTCGGATGAGAGGCTTGGGGTCAAGTCCCAAGTTCCCTAGAACTAGAAAACAATTTCTGTGCAGTTAAGGGGCTCCCATTGTTGAATCTTCACAGCTGTGGTCCTTTTCTGTCTTTCAGCTTGTGAATACTTTCTTCAGCTTCCTTCGACGCAAAACTGACTTTTTTATTGGAGGAGAAGAGGGGATGGCAGAGAAGGTGAGTGTTGGGGCCTGCTGTCTCCTGGGAAGCTCTTGTTTCTTCAGAAGAAAACTCCTCTAATTGTCTCTTGAAATAATAATAGCCTTCTGCAGAAGTAAAAAGCCAAGGGCGAAGAGTCAGGGAAGGGAAGCAAGCTGTCATGTATTGAAGCCCCTCTCCTTGCCAGGTGCTTTATCTACTTCTATTTCCTGTGATCCTTTAGCAGTTTGAGAAGGGCAGGTGTTAATATTCCCATTTTGCAAACGAGGAAATTGGCTCAAGGGGTGTTTGGCACTTTGTCCAAAGTCTTGAGCTAATTTGTGATAGAGCCAGGGTTGGAACCAGAGTCTGTTGTAAAACTGCCTTCTGCCCCTGACTGCACGCTGCTTGATTCCTTTTCCATCAAGGTGGTTTTGTCCAATTACCTAGCTGGTGGTAAGAGTGGGCAAATGTTAGAAATTGAACATAGAAAACAAATACAGGAAAACTTAAAGCCACCTAATCCTAGTCTTCCCAGATACGGTGGCCCAGAGGTCATGGATTTGGGAGTTGTGTTTTGTGGTACAGTCTCCGAGACCTTGAGCTTCCTTCTGATACCTTAGGTTGTAATTATGTGTTTGAAGAGTGGTAAGTTGTGAAAATGTTACCTCACTGAATAGTGGTTTTTAGGACCTTGATACTTGTTTTCACTTAAAGACACATAGTAACAAGAAAGATGGGGCGCCCTGGTGGCGTAGTTGGTTAAGCGTCCGACTTTCGCTCGGGTCATGATCTCGCGGTTCGTGGGTTCGAGCCCCGCGTCGGGCTCTGTGCTGACTGCCAGCTCAGAGCCTGGAGCCTGTTTCAGTCTGTGACTCCCTCTCTCTCTGACCCTCCCCTGCTCACGCTGTCTCTCTCTCTCTCTCTCCTAGAAATAAATAAAAAACATTAAAAGAAAAAGACACATAGTAACAAGAAAGAGACATTTTACAAACTGTTTCCTGTGCCATCAGGGGTCTGACAGGCTAGAATGTGTTCTACTGTATCTTGATGATCTGAGGCTACTCTATCATAGACACACTCACTTGGGAGTGGGAGTCCTGAAATCTCAGCCCAGCTTTGTGGCTTGGTTGATTTCCCACACAGTCTCTGGTCCTTTCAGTCTGTATGTCTGCAAAGTGGAAGAAAGTGGATTTATTGACCTATAGGACCCCTGCTGGCTCAAAATAGTCTTTCTGTGTTAGCGCCAACACCTCCTGTTCTCTGTGGGCTAGCAGCTCCTGTTTCTATGCCTTACAATAGCATCCATTTATTCATTCAGTGATGTTTATTGAACACGTAATGCTTTGTCTGTGGTAGGTACGATGCCAGACCTTTTGGGGTGACAGAGGTGAATAACAGATGTGGTCTTGTTTTCATGGATCTCACAGTGTAGCATGCTGTCCCCACCCCTTAGTAAATGAAGAAGCAGGTGTTCAGGCAGAAGCCCTGGGAGCATTACATGGGGACTGACCTAGGTTGGGGGCTCAAGGAAGCCTGAGGAAGTGGTGCTTGAGGTATGAAGGATGACCAAGAGAGAGCTGCAAGAGGGGAGAGCAGTGACTAATATAAAGAAGTGGTGGCTTACAAGTATGGTGGCTGCCGTGTATAGGATGTCTGCTGGCCCCTCCTAGCCCTTGTCGTGCTCCTTGGCTCTTTGTTCGCTTAGATTCAGCTCTTCCTCAGGAGGTTGGTCAGACTCTCAGGCTGGCAGAAACCTGTCCAGTCTTCCCACCTGGTTTCCATTTGTAACACAGCAACTCCTATGTAATGAGTACCTACTGTGTACATCATTTTCAAGTGCACCGGTTAGGAGATGGCCTCTGGAATCAGGCAGACGTGAGTTCGAATCCCAGTCTCCCTCTCCACTTCCTGCTTGACCACTATGTGGCATTGGGTGAATCACTTTTTCTCTGAAACTCATTTTTTGTAGCTGTGAGGGTTTCTTAATCCTTACCTCCTAGGGCTGTTGTGAGGATAAAAAGAGGTAATGTAGATGAAGTGACTGGCATTTGAAAATACAAGTTCATGGTCCTTTTTTGAACCTCTTGGGGCTGAAGCAGTCCCACCTCTGGGTACATACCCAAAAGAATTGAAAGCAGGATCTTGAGAGATCTGTACACCTGTGTTCATAGCAGCTCTATGCATGAGGACCAAAAAGTGGCAGCAGTCCAAGCATCTGTTGATGGATGAGTAGTGTCATATATATGTATGATGGATCTAATGGAATATTGTTCAGCTCTTCAAGGGAAGACACACACAAGAGCACTTTGTGAATGATTTCATTTATATGAAGTGCTAGTGCAGGAATATGTTTCCTCCTTGAGATGTTTTGGCGTACCCTCGCCATGGTAAGGTTAACTATCTCCTACGTCTCAGTGTGTCTTCTTGCCAGGCTGGTGGGAACTACTCTTTACTCCCAATCACCCAGCCTATTTCAGGGAAAGCCTGTGTTCAGGTATCTGGGGGCCTGTTGTCTTCCTTTTTTTTTATTTTTTATTTTTTGGTAAATGTTTATATTTTGAGAGAGTGCTCGTGCATGTGTGTGCATGCACATGTGTGTGAGCGGTGAAGGGGCAGAGAGAGGGAGAGGGACTCCCAAGCAGACTCCACATTCAGCACAGAGCCTCTCACAGAGCCTAACCCCATGACTGTGAGATCATGAGCTGAAATCAGGAGTCTGGATGCTCAACCCAGTGAGCCACCCAAGTGCCCCTGGGGCCTGTCTTCTAGAACTAGCCCAGCTGTCCCCATCTTTCCCTCCTGTGCTGGGCTGTGGGTCCCAAAGATGTGTCCAGTTGACAGGTGCTTGACTCTCTGAAGCCTGCTGGTTGGCACCGCAGAGTAGGCTACACACCCCCAGGGGTCTCTGCCTGGGGTTGGGCCTGGGTAAAGCTGGTGGGAGGAGATTGGGAGGAGGGGTCAGAGGCTGCTCTGACTGGCCTTGACTGTGCCTGGTGGTTCAGCTCTGCCCTCATCTAACCTCCAGGAACTAGGAAGGAACAGCACGAATGGGATATAACGTGATTCACTGGAGCTGGGAGAGGGGAGGGCCCTGCTCCCGCCTCCCCTTGGCCACTGGTTGGCAAATGGCTTGAGTTCAAGGTCTTCCCGATTAGGGATTTGGGACCAAGGCCCTATGGTGGAACAGCCTTTGCTGGCGTAACGGTCTCATGACCGATTCAGTTGACAGCAGAATGGCCTTCAGGTGACTCCCTTCTCTTTCATACCCTGTTTTGTTAACCCGTTTGGTCAGGGGGATGCTTTCCCCTGGTGCACTTTAGCCTTCTAGAGTATGGAACTACCGCAGTGTGGCATAAGGTTGGGAGTTTGGGGGTAGCAGGAGGAATTGACATCAAATGAATGAGAAGCCACGGGGCATTTGGCAGAACCTAGGTCTAGGAGCCCATGGGTGCTTGTGACCCTGAGCCCCACCTATACCTCTCAGCTCTGGCAGACCCCTCGTTCCATCCAGCTCTAGGTCAGAGATGTTTGGAAGATGGTACATTGATCACTGATCATGCATTGAGTGCCTGTGAGACCTCCTCCAGATGTGTGGGCTGACACAGGTGGGTTTCCTGAGTTGGATATGTTCCTGGGCCTGCTGAAGGTGAAGAAACACTGGAGCCGGTCCTGGAGGATGAGCAGGAGATAGCCAGGTGACCTGGGAGTAGGGACAAGGACATTTTAGGCAAAGAACAGCTTATGCAAGATTACTTTTAGTGATAATGAAATAGAAGCACAGAGTGATGACCTCAGGGTCATGCAGGTAGAAGGAGTAGTCCAGGAGCTCCAGGCTAGGTGTGACTCTCGGGTCTGCTTGAGAATTGGGCTGAAGCACTTGTTAAAAATATACGCTGCTGAGCCCCACCCCAGAATGTCTGGTTCAGTAGGTCTGGAGTGGGACTGAGGTTTAGCATTTCTAACAAGTTCTAGGTGATGCTGGTGCTGCGGGTGTGGGGAACCATGTTTTGAGACCTGTTGGTATAAACAGGTGAGCCATCTCTCCCATTGTATTTTTACAGGGGAGAACTTCCCCACCCCTAACTGGCTGACAGTAGATTAGACTCCATCAGGCAAGGGGTTTGGGAAGCTAACACTGTGTATGTGGCTGTGATGTGGCCAGGACCATGCCAGTCTCTTGGTAAGCATTTGTCGTATTCGGTTCTCGTGAAAGGTGAGAAAACTGGGGCTTAGAACGCGTCAAAATCATTCACTTGTCCAAGGCCACACAGTCAGCTAGTGACAGTGGTAGTAGTATTGTGGTAGCTCTCAGGCAGCAGGGAGGCCAGCTAGCAGGATGTGGGTTGGAAATGTTCTGGGAAAGCACAGTGGGAGAGGAAGGATTTGACATTGATAGCTTGCAGTCTGAGGAGCTGAGGAGTCTAGCCTTCTCCCTCAAGAAAGCTCTCTCTGGCTTCCTGCTAATGTGGCGATTCTGGGTGTGGTGCTGAGTTGCTGCTGTCCTGGAGACTGGTTCACATGGGGAGGAGATTGGTCAGGGAAGCAGGTTGGTGCAGGCCTGCGAGCGCAGGAAGGGCCTCTTGGGCGGAGGCTGGAGTTCTGTTCATAATAGCTCTGCTCTGTAGGGAAGACCTCTCCGAGCACTTACCACTGGGTCTGCACAGTAACCCTATGAGAGGTAGGGACACATCCTCACAGGAGAGGAGTCTGAAGCTCTTATGGGATAAGTCCTTTGCCAAAAATATAGTAGCGTGTGACAACCTGGGTTAGAACTCAGCCTGTCTGGCGTCACTGTTGTGTTCGTGGTCACTAGACTGTGTTTTTTAAGTAACCACTGTTTGTCATGCCAGGTACTTTGCATTTATTCCTTCGAGTTCTGAGATAGGTGTGTACGGTGTCATCCCCGCTGTATAGATGAGGAGTTTGGGTTCTGAGTGTGGTGCCTTGCCTGAGCACCCAGCAGATAGAGGGGGGACGGACCCCAGCCTCAGTGCCTCATCACCTTCTGTCCCTTCCCCAGCTCATCACACAGACCTTCAACCACCACAATCAGCTGGCACAGAAGGCCCGGCGGGAGAAGAGAGCTCGGCAGGAGACTGAGCGGCGGGAGAAGGCCGAGCGGGCAGCCAGGCTGGCCAAGGAGGCCAAGTCAGAGAATTCTGGGCCCCAGATCAAGGAGCTGACAGATGAGGAGGCAGAGAGGCTGCAGCTGGAGATTGACCAGGTAAGCGTGGGCTCCCCGCATCCCCATCAGCACTGACAGCGAGGATGCTCTTGCCAACTGCTGTGCCCTTCACCACAGAAAAAGGATGCAGAGAATCATGAGGCCCAGCTCAAGAATGGCAGTGTTGGCTCCCCAGGGAAGCAGGTGAGTTGGACTGGGGGTGCCTGAGAGTAGTCAGGAGCTTGGAAACTTCCAGGGACTCTCTCGCCTTTCCCTGTGTCTGGAATGCCCCGTCCCTCAGCTTTGGGGGGCCTCCCCACTCTTCAGGATTCCACTCTTAGATATTGAGCCACAGGATTGGGTTTAAAAAAAACCAAAAACCTACTGGCTTTAAAGCCTTGGCGAGAAAGCCTAAGAACCAGAGCGTGCGGTGCTTGGACAGGTATCGTTTGGGTGGGCTGGGGTCTATGCACCCAGACTGGCCATTTGTGCTGATAAACCTGGGGGTTGTGCCCCCCGGGACTCCTCTCTCTGACTCAAGTCCAGCTTCCAAACAACCCTTGGGGCATGCATTTTCCGGAGTTTTTGGTCTCATAGTAGGGGTCTCAACCCTACAGACACAGAAAAAGAAAACTGATCACTTGGCAGCCTGTTTTTATTGTAGAACAACCCTGTTTAGTCACCTCGTGATCTTCTGTTTTGTGCTGGGCTTTCTTTCCAAGTCCCTTGGCTTGAATCCCCAGCTGGGTTCCATCCATCTCTGACTGTCACTGTTCACCAACGGTGTCCTTTGTCATATGGTTTGCTGCTCGTCTCAGAGACCAGATCCATTTTGTACTTCTGGCTCCCAGAGGGCCCTGGGGTGGGGAGGGACCAGGTCTGTTTCATTTTGTGGCCATATGCCCAGTGCCAGCCCTGGGCCTGGCTCAGCGGGGTTCAGTGTGTCTGTCAGGTAAGTAGCTGAGCACCCCACCTGTGAGCAGGAGGTTGAGGAGGACGAGGAAGAGGAGGATGAGAAAGACAAAGGGAAACTGAAGCCCAACCTTGGCAACGGGGCCGACCTGCCCAATTACCGCTGGACCCAGACCTTGTCGGAGCTGGACGTGAGTGGCTGGGGCTCGGGTTAGGAGGTTAGGGAACCAGCCTGGGGCTCCTGCTGACTTCTCCTGCCCCATGCAGCTGGCATTGCCCTTCCGTGTGAACTTCCGGCTGAAGGGGAAGGATGTGGTGGTGGACATCCAGCGGCGGCACCTCCGGGTGGGGCTCAAGGGGCAACCGGCGATCATTGACGGGGAGCTCTACAATGAAGTGAAGGTGGAAGAGAGCTCGTGGCTCATTGAGGACGGCAAGGTGGTGACAGTGCATCTGGAGAAGGTGTGAACGGCCTGGCTTCCTGGTCTGCGTCTTGATGGAGAAAGGAGGGAGGGTGTCTGCTCATTCACTCAGGGACCGTGCTGGGGGCCTAGTGGACATGTGTAATCTGCACAGGACCTTTAATGTAGGTCTGTCCCGTTTGTTGTTTTAAAAATGGACTTTTGTTTATATTTAAGGGGGAAGGGGAAGAGAAAGTGAGTGTGTGAATAGGGGAGGGGCAGAGAGATGGAGACAGAATCTGAAGCAGGATCCAGGCTCTGAGCTGTCAGCACAGACCCCGACATGGGGCTCGAACTCATGAACGGTGAGATCATGACCTGAGCCAAAGTCAGTCATTCAACCGACTGAGCCACCCAGGCGCCCCTCTTCGCCTTTTCTTTAATTTTAAAAAATTTGTAATGTTTAGGTCTAAAATTCCCATTTTAGAATCTGGAAAAGGGCAGCTCAGATTTGCCCAGGCTCCTACCTCTAGGTAGGGATGAAGTCACGATTGAGCCTTTGTTACCAAAACATCTTCTTTTACATTAGGTTTGTACATGCATTCAATTCAGCAAATACTTGAGTACCTACTGTGTGCCAGACCTGTTTTAAGTGCTGGTGAGAGAGCAATGAACAAAACATAGAAAACTGCCCTCAGAAAGCCTTGCCTCTTTGCTCAAGAGAGATGGGACACAGACACCAGTAAATAAATGTGGGCTCTGCAAAGTGCCATGGGTCAAAGGAAAGCTTCCCAAGGCCTGTCCCAGGCTAGCTGTCTCTCACTCACCTCTCCATGCCCTTGCACTAGCTTCTTCCAACTTGCATGTCCTTTCTTGCTTTTTCATCCAGTGTACCATGTGTCCCTCAGGCCGAGCCATGGGGCCACTCTCACTTCTCTCCCTCCACCCTGGATGAATAGCTCCCTCTGCACTTTATTTTTGCCCTGATGATGCTGATTTGTAACTGTCTGCATTTGTTTTCCCCAGCCACTGGGGAGGGCAGAGGTCTTGCCCATCTGTACCCTAAGTCCCGGCACAGGTTTGTGGGTCTCAGGTGCAGGGTGTGGATAGGAGCGAGTTGGGTTTTGGAAGGGTTGAGGGGGATTTCTAGGGTACAGAGTGAGCTACCTCCCCATCTCTGGTGGTTCCCCTCCTCGCAGATCAACAAGATGGAGTGGTGGAGCCGCTTGGTATCCACTGATCCCGAGATCAATACCAAGAAGATCAACCCTGAGAACTCCAAGGTGAGCCTTAGCTGCTTGTGTTGGGCATCAGCCGGGAAGTGAGGGCCTAGGTGGCCCCAGAGCTTCACCTGTCTTTGTTACCGCGTGCCCTCAGCTGTCAGACCTGGACAGTGAGACCCGCAGCATGGTGGAAAAGATGATGTACGACCAGAGGCAGAAGTCTATGGGGCTCCCCACCTCGGATGAGCAGAAGAAGCAGGAGATTCTGAAGAAGTGAGCAATGCAGAGATGGAGGCTTGGTGGCGGTGGGTGGGTGTTTGGCGTAGGCCTGGGTGACAGCAGTAAGTGGGTTACTGAACAGGACATAAGGCTTGCCCTGCCCCTTCCAGGATGACCCAACCAGGTTTATGGATTCATAGCCTCAGCTGGCCTACTCTAATCACTTTCTGAGGTCATCTTGAGGGCAAGGCCACTTCAGGGTAGGAAGGGATAACAAAAGCAGTGATTGCCATCTATAGGAAAACACTGAGGCTCTACTGCTTGCCTGGCTTGGCTGCAGGTTGCTCAGGGTTCTAAAGAAACGAGACCAGACGTGGGAGATCGCGAGAAAGGAGTTAGCTTTTCAGGAGAGGGACAGCCTGTTTTACCTTCTTCCTACTTTTCCTCCCCAGGTTCATGGATCAGCATCCGGAAATGGATTTTTCCAAGGCCAAATTCAACTAGCCCGTATTTGCCTCCCTGAACTGTTGGGGCTGAGCCCCCAGCCATCCACCTTTTCCTGCCCTTCCCTGGGACTTTGGGGGCCTCAGGGCTGGGACACATAGGGGACTGGCCCAGGCACACTGGGCCCAGGGCATCATGGCAGAAGGGCTGGGGCCTTGTGGGGGGTGTCTCATCTTTCCCAGTTGGCCTGTTGTTACACATTAAAACTATTTACTCCATCTGTCTTGTCTTCCCTCTGGCCTTTCCCTGGGGAAAAGGCCTCATTGCTTGCACTGGGGGCTTGGCTTCTAGCCCAGATTCTGCCACGGGACCTAGAGCAAGTCCTTACACCTCTCTGGGACTGTTTCTCATTACTTAAAGGGAGAATTAAAACAAGGCTTTTAGTCTGTGTGTGACTGAGCAAAGGTGAGTTTTCTGGATATAGGGACCAGAATATAAGTCAGATTCTTAAAGGGGCCCATGCTCAGAATTTAGAACCCACTGGACTTGATTCCATTTTCATCTCTGAGACAGTTTCTCACTGTGGACATTCTCAATCTTTGAGAGGCCTTGACCTGGATGAGATAGAGGAGCTGAAGGAAAGGGGACAGTTTTGTCGCTGGTACTGGGGCCTTGTGGTCACAGCCCCCAAGGGGACCATCTCCATCTTGCATGTCTGATAGGGAGTTGGATGAATACAGTTTGTCTGGTTGTCACTTGCCATAAGGTGCCAGTGGGGATAAGAAGGAGATGCTGTGGGGGTGAGATGGCTCTCGGGAATGGGCTGGTGGGCCTTTCTCCTCACTGCTGAGAGAGGACTAACCAGACACTCCTGTGTGTGAGGAGTAGCTAAGTAGGTTCCTTCTGGACCCAGCTCGGCTCTGATGTCCAAACAAGAGGACCCTATTTCTGCCCCAAGCAGGCCAGCTTCCAGGTTGAGAGCCACAGTTACTGGCAATGTGGCCAAGTTCCTTGAACCCTCTGATTGCCAGCCTCCTGGTCCGTGAAAGGACCCCATTCCAGGGATGTTGGGAGGGACCAGAAGATCCCAGTGGACCACAGTGCTGTCAGAACCAGGGAGAGGTGGAGGGAGCTGAACTGCTAGTCGGAGGCTGGGTGGGGGCTCACCTGTCCATGGGGACTTGGGGAAACTGCAGGGATAGCCAGAAGCAGGCCACCCTGTAGGGAACTGGGGCAGTGGGGGGGCTGTGGGAGGAGGCCTGCCTAGAAGAACCTCTTAACAATGACCGCACTTGTTAGACCTTTCTTAGGTATAGAAACTACTACTTTATTGGGGAAACCTGACAGGTAGACATTCTTGCTATCATTTTAGCCTTATGACTACCCTGTAACACTGAGGCAGGCTGGGTACTCTGTCATGTCTCTTGCTCAGTGCAGTGGTCAAGCAGATTGAACAGAAAGGACAGTATCTGCTGAGATGACCAGGCCATCTTATGTTACCTTTGTACTTGGAACTGTGGTCATGTTAGCATCCAGAACACCATCAGCCAAGAACCAATAGAACATAATGTGGAGTGGGCACGGCCCACAGATTTCCAGACAGGCCCTGCCTGCTCCCTAACCCAGTCCATTAAAATAAGCTGCTTTGAGCTGTCACCCTCTCCTTCCCCATCCTGTGGAGGGGGAGGTTGGCATGCTTGGTCATGGGGTATATGTTAAGGGGGTAGAGCTGGGATTCAATCCCAGAAGATAATTCCTAAGTCTTTGCTTTCCGTGACCGAGGCTGCCTAAAGACCAGGGGCAGGAAGGAGCAGGCCCAGGCAGGGGTCAGGCCAGCAGGGGGTCCAGGGAGATGTGGGCACAGTGGCCCAGTGAAATGCACTTGGTCCAGGAACCAGTCAGCTGAGGCAGGAGGAGCCAAGGTGGCCACTGCTTCTGGTCTCACAGTCCAGCTTCCTCCACAGGGGGTCCTGCTTCCCCTCTTTGTGCGGTAGGCTATATCCCAGAAGGGTTGCAGCCACTGGGCCCAGTTGGGGTTAGCAGTACACCTGGAGCAGCGGTGCCCCTGATGAATCTGTGTCTGTGCCCTGGAAGGAGGAGTCGTGGCTGGCTGGGTATCCTGAGAAGGGAAGAGGAAACAGGCTCAGAGAGGGGAAGGAGCCCCTCCAGGCCCCACGGCCAGGGAGAAGCCTGCTGAGAAAGAGCAGAATGGGACCTGAGCCTGGGTCAGTCTGATCCTGGCTGGGTGACCCATTCATCTTCTTGACATCTCTGAGCCCCAGCCTTGCTGTCTATAAATGGGGACTGGCCTCACTCTGGGGGGCTGGTGAAGACCAAGAAAACAGTAGTAGAAAGCACACGGTGCATTTTCAGCACCAGCGGATTCCTCCTCACCCCCCTTTACTGTCCTCCCCAGTAATTGGGCATAGATGCAGTGTCTGGACCCTGCTGGTTCCAGGACAGCAAGTGAACCTTTTAAGCCAGCTTGCAGGATTGGGATGGGGTCTGGCTGCTTGGGCTTCTTGTCCCTTTCTGATCCTATGCCCACCCACCCCAGGAGGAAGCTGGGAGGGGAGAATGGAGGGGTACTGGGGGGGTACTGTAGGGCAGTCTCCTCTGCACTAATCAGGTCAAGACCAAACCTGGGGCTCCGTAAGGCCTCAGCTTCCTGGCGATGGCATCCGCAGTGGTCTCCTGGGAGATCTGCACTGTGAGTTCTGGGGAGGGAACAGGAGGGGGCAGTGGTCATTATCACATCCTTTTAACCCAACCCCCCACTTCAGCTCCCAGCCAGATGAAGGAGGGGGTCACCTACCCCTCAGCTGGGTCAGAGAAATAATGTTTAACACGAAGACACAGGCTGTGTGTTTGTGCGCGTGCTTGCGCACGCATCTGTGCAGCGGGGGGTGGGTAGGGGTTTGAGTTAGGTCAGGGCAAAGGTCCAAATGCATAATGGGCCCCTGGGTCCTCTTAACCAGGCTAAGCTTGCAAACCACTCTGGCAGGTGGTAGCAGGGGAAAGCAGGAGCCTCGGGACAGAAAAGGGAGGAAAAGGAGAAAGGAGAGCAGTGACTGGCTGAGGGGTGCACCCACAGTGGCCCTAGACCCCAGCACAGCCCTCCCTTGGTCAGAGCCTCCTCCACGCTGCCCCTCAGCCATGTGGAGCTCCACCTACCATCCTGGCTGAGCCCTGAGCCCACCATGGTCTCATGGCCACTGTCAGGGGCGGCAGCAGCAGCAGGGGCAGCACCCCGTGTGGAGCGCCCCTCTGTGGTCTGCGGGCGGGTGCGGCTTTTGCGGGTACTGATGCGAATGATACCGCGAACCAGGCGGCCCTCCGCATCCTGCTCATCCAGGTGGTAGTCCTGGGTAATGCTGCTGATAAGGTCCGAGATTTTACTGGTCTTCTCCAGGAACACAGTGTCTGATGTGCACTTGGCCAGCTCGTCGATCTGGTGTACACTGAACAGCTCGGTCAGCTTCTTGAAGATGAGCACATCAATCTCTCGGCTGGACATGGAGCCGCTTCCTATCTCGGGCAGATCCAGGTCCGACTCATGGAAGGAGTAGTACTCTTCAGAGCCACGGGGGCTGCTGGCAAGGGTGCTAGGCAGGCTGTGCCGCATGGGTGGGGGCTCAGCCAGTGGCTCCTTGCAGCAGGAGTCCGCATCCGGGGCTGGGGAGGTGGTGCTGCGGTAGGGATATACAGGGATGCCTTTGAGCTTGACGTCAGGGTAGCTGAAACTGCTACCCATGGTTGACTTGAGCCGTTGGCCATCCCGCTGGCCAGGAGGTGCACGGTCAGGACTGGGGGGCACTCCATTGTGTTCTTTGGACCAGTTGGTGTCAGCAACCCTCTCAGGGGAGTCCCCAGCGGACAAGCAGGGGCTGCAGCCCCGCACGCAGACCCCACAACGCTGGAGGCAATTCCTGCATCGACGGAAGCAGAAGGCAGCCCGGCACCAGTCCCACACCCAGGGCCGCCAGAGCAGGCAACAGGCTGGGGGCTCCGCAGCAGCCTCAGCAGAGCCAGAAATGAAGGTAAGGCTCTCGGGCCCATGGTGGCCAGGATCCTTGGGGTCTGGCCTGCGGGTGCGGCGGCTTGGTGAGGGTTGGGATGGCTCATCAAAAGTCTCCAGGCATAGCTCTGTTGGCCGCTCCCAGGGTCCCAAGCGTGGGGGCCCAGATGATGGGCGGGGGTGTCTGGGGCGGGGCATGGCTCACTGCATGATTTGTTGCAGCCAGGCACCTATAGAGGAGAGGCCAGGAAGGAGTCAGGATCAAGGGTGCAGTTATGCCCATGAACCCTCAACCTAGTGTCCCTCCCTCCCCAAAGAGGAAGTTCTCTCTCTGGTCTAACCTACACATCAAAATCTGGGATGTCATGCCCATTGGGATGGCTACTATTGAAAAACCAGAGGATGACAAGCATTGAAGATGTGAGGTGGGAACGCTTGAAGAATGGTGCAGCTGCTGTGGAAAACGGTATGGGAGTGCCTCCAAAAATCAAGCACAGAATTGTCATATGATCCAGCAATTCCAGTTCTAGGTATACACCCAAAAGGACTGAAAACAGGGACTTAAACAGCTATTTGTATTCCAATGTATACACAGCATTATTTGCAATAGGCCAAAGGTGGAAACAATCCAAATATCCATGGACAGATGAATGAATAAGCAAAGTGCAATGTATACATACAATGGAATATTATTCAGCCCTAAAAAGGAATGAAATTGATACAGGCTACAACAAAGATGAGCTTTGAGCTAAGTGAAATAAACCTGACACAAGGGACAGATATTATCTGGTCCCACTTACGTGAGATATCTATAATAGTCAAATTCTTAGAGACAGAACATAAAATGGTGATTGCCAGGGGCTAGAGGCAGGAGAAAAGGGGAAGTTAGTGTTTAATGGGTAGAATTCCACTTATGGAAGATGAAAAAGTTCTGGAAATGGATGATAGTGATGGTTACACAACAATCAAATGTGTTTAATGCCACAGAATTGTATGATTAAATGGTAAATTTTATGGGAGCCCGGGTGGCTCAGTCAGTTAAGTGTCTGACTTCAGCTCAGGTCATAATCTCGTGGCTTGTGAGTTCAAGCCCTGTGTTGGTCTCTCTGCTGTCAGTGCAGAGCCCGCTTTGGATCCTTTGTACTCCTCTCTCTCTGCCCCTCCTCCATGTGTGTGTATGTGTGCTCTCTCTTTCTCAAAAATAAACATTTTTTTTAAAAAGGTAATTTTTATGTTATGTGTAGTTTACCACATAAAAAGAAAAATCTCCTGAGCTCACTTTCTGGGGAATGGTCTCTCCCAGTTTATTCCCACTGTCGGTAAGCCTACCCAGCACAGAGTCTTTGAGGCTACTCAACAAATGCCTTTCCATGTGACCTACTACACAACCTGACCATGACTACCTTCCCCTTCCCCTCTTTGTCAAATCAGACATGGGGATGTAACAGTCCCCATGTCAATATTTCAATCTGGCTCAGATTTGCTCTCATAGCAATATTTAACACCAAGCACTCTTTTGCTTCCTTTGGTTAGACAAGGAAGCCACAAAATATACCCTCTTTCCCTTTCTGACTTGGTTGCTAGCAAGCTCAGAGCAAAAACTTCATTCATTCCACAAACACTGACTTTGGCCTTATGTTAGGCACTGTAAATCCAAAGATGAATAAACTGCAGACCCTGTTCTTGTGATTCACTCATGGTTTTGTAGGGAAAACAGATGCTTAAAAGATCCTAAGATGCAACATGTAGGATATATGAAGCAATAGTGGTGAATAACTATGCCTCAGGGAGTTAGGGGACATTATGTAGTGATATGTTTGGGAAGGTTCTTGATCATATGTAGAGATTTGCCAAGGAATAACCTGAATTTTCTGCAACACTGATCCTTTATCTTTTTCTCCCCAATTTAATGGCATTGAGGTTGTAGAACTAGTGGTATGTGAGGAATTTGGGACTGAGTATCAGGATATCTGTGTTCTAGTCCCAGTTCCGGCTCTAACAGACAATGTGGTTTGGACAAATAAATGCCACCTCTCTAATCAGGGCCATGATCATTGGTCACCCAGGTACAGTTGAGGCTCCCATTCTGGCCACCTCCTTTCCTTTCTATTTGCCGCAGCCAGGGAGAATTTTAAAAATCTGGAGAAACCTGGCAGACACCACTTTAATCAAATGACCAAAGTTAACATCACCAACAATGGGATGAACTGATATCATCTGCCTCCTGATACTCTGCACTAACAAGGATATGATATCACTTAAGAAGTATTTCTGTCAAAAAAGCATCATAACCTGAATATAATCATGAGGAAATATTAGAAAAGCCCAACTTAAGGGACATGACAACTAAATGCAATGTGTGATCCTGGACTGGATCCTGGATCAAGAGGAAAAACTGGAAACTGGATAATGTGGATAAATGGTAAAATTTAAAAGTAGACTGTATATTATTTAATGTTTATTTATTTTTGAGAGAGAGAGAGAGAGATGGACAGAGACAGAGTGTAAGTTGGAGAGGGTCAGAGAGAGAGGGAGACAGAATCCAAAGCAGGCTCCAGGCTCTGAGCTGTCAGCACAGGGGCTCGAACTCACAAACTGTGAGATCATGACCTGAGCTGAAGTTGGCTGCTTAACCGACTGAGCCACCCAGACACTCCTAGACTATATATTATTTAATAGTATTATGCCAATGTTAAATTTCCTGAAGTTGATCACTATGGTTATATAAGATAATGCTCTTAGGAAATATACACTGAGGGGTGCTTGGGTGGCTCAGTCGGTTAAGCGACGGACTTTGGCTCAGGTCATGATCTCACAGTTTGTGGGTTTGAGCCCCGCGTCAGGCTCTGTGCTGACAACTAGCTCAGAGCCTGGAGCCTGTTTCAGATTTTGTGCCTCCCTCTCTCTCTGACCCTCCCCTGCTCTCTCTCAGAAATAAATAAAACATTAAAAAAAAAAAAAGGAAATATACACTGAAACATTGAGGGATAAAGGAGCGTGATGTCTGCAACCTAATCTCAAAAGGTCCCCGAGAAAATCTGAAGGTGCATGTGTCTCAAGAGAGAAAGGCGAGGTGGCTAGGTAAGAGGATACAAGAGTTCTTTATTTTTGCAATTATTCAGTCCACTCCCCTGGCCCCATTCAGCACTTCTCCAAGGACCCTCCAGATCTCCAAGTCAGATGGGAGCCCACAGCTTTCTGCTGGTTGCTGTCAGCTGGGTCACCTGGAATCCATTGTTTAAAGATAAGCCTATATGCTATCAAGGGACAGGGACTGTGTCTGACTCCTTTCTGCCTCAGTGTCAGAACAGGGTCATATACAGTAAGTGCTTCAAGGGACTGACACATTCTCTGTGACCTTAGAGTAGAATCAGGACCATGGGGTAGAAAGAAAAAGGACTTCAGCCTCTAGGCTGACCAGAGTAGGGGTGGCAGCCATCTTGGGAAAGGGGGACAAAATCCCCTCTTCCAAGGTGTACAGACAGAAATTGTAATAGGTGACTTGAAAATCCCTCACAACCCAGACAGGCAAGTGGTTAAAAACCTTCACCTTGGTTTGAGCAATGTGGGGGGTGGGGGTATGGATTCACTCAGTCACTCAATTGACAAATATTTAGTGAAGGTCTACTGAATGTCAAACACTGCTCTAAATTTCAGTGGATAAAACAGATAAAATTCCCTAACCTCAGTCAGGAATCTGCATTCTAGTGAATGAGTTAGTTATTCATGGCTTACAGTGTTCTTATGTGCTGTAAATGTATTCAAGCAATTTTAACAACCCTATTTGTTGGTATTATTATTATTACTACTATTATTATTATAATATACTATACACCTAGAGGTCCAGATAGGTTAAAAAAGTTATCCAAGCCACATATCTACTTTTACCCAAGCAGCCTGGCCCAGAGTCTTACCCAATACCTCATCCTCTCTGTTACTTGGGAGGAAAGGGTTAGGTGGCCAGCTGCCAGCTCCACGGACAAGCCTATACCCATGGAGGGACCACATAGGGAGTCCTGAGTCTTCCGGGCTCAGGTCTTGGATGAGGAGGATGGGTGCATCTACACTGTTTCAACCACACTGAGCTCTGAAGTACACAAAAACTTCAAGGTGTTACTGATGGTCGTCTGGGTCACTCCTCTACATCCAAGGCTCTAGGATTTGCTACTATTCATTAAATTCACCCACCAGGGGCACCTGGGTGGCTCAGGTCATGATCTCACGGTTCCATTTCAAGCCCCGCATCCGGCTCTTTGCTGTCAGCACGGAGCCTGCCTCAGATCCTCTGTCCCACCCCCTCCCCTGCCCCCCTGCTCCTTACCTGCTCACACTTGCATACTCTCGCAAAAATAAACACACATTAAAAAATAAATAAAAATTAAAAAATAATAAATTCACCCTACCAAATATTCATTGAGTGCCTGCCATGTACCCAGAACTGTGCTAAATGCTGGGGGAAACAGCAGTGAATGGTACAGAAACGGGCTCCAGCCCAAGAGGGCTTTCACTTTACCTAACACTCAACAATATCTCCACTTTCAGCAGATCAGGAAGCTGAAGCTCAGAAGTGACTTGCCCAGAGACACCCACCTGGAAAGGGATGGAACAGGATTTGTGTCATGGTCTACCAGACTCTGGAGCCCATGTAGTTCGTTTTGTGCCACATACCTGGAATGTGGGTGAGAGGGAGGTCAGGGGGGAGCAAGACCTAGGGTAAGGACAGTGGCTTGTTTCCGTTTCCCCGCCCCTCTAGGTCCAGGTCCAGAACCCTCCTGACGTCCAACTCGGCCCATTTCCTCCAGGCTCTATCTTCCCCTTGCTGCTTGCCCTCACATCTGAAACCCTAAGAACACCGGTCATCTGGTTTAGTGAGGGGAGGGGCCCCTGCTCCTACTCTACTGGGACGAGACTCTTGGCCTCTGTTTTCTCATCTTTAATTAGGGGAGAGACGAGTATCTTCCTGGGCCACCGTGAGGTGTACATGTTATTTCGTGCAGGTTTCTTAGCGTTGTGCCTGGCACGTGAGAGGGGCTTGGTCGCTGGGCGCCCCAAGTCCCTGCAGGCCCCCCCCCCCAAACTTCTCATTGATGCTCTGTCCCTCCCCTCGTCCCGGAGATCACAGATACACACACAGGGGTCTGTCTCTGTACCATCCCCCTCCTTCCAAGGTCCCCAGGAGAGGCCCCACCCCCCGTACCCAGCCTAGTCTTGCACACTCAGCCGAGAAGGGCACCCCAACCCTGCTCGGGAAACAGCCTTCGGCTCCCGCACCCTGCATCCCCGCACCTTCTATTTCCTGCCCCAAAGGCTCAGCCCACGAATCTGGCATCCGGGGGCACGTAGTCCCGAGGCACGGGAGAACCAGTCCCCGGCACTGCCCCTCCGATTCGCACAGCCTCTGCCCCAGCAGTGCCTTCGGGGCGAGCTCCTCGCTCTCCGGCTGCAGGGGCCCTCCGCCCGCGGGCAGCAGCAGCCCCTCTCCCGCCCTGACACCGTTCCTCCGGGTGTGCACGCCCCCCTCCCCCAGGCCGACACTGCCACCCCTCCCCAGGCGAGCAAAGGCTCCAGCCCCCAGCCAGCTCAGCCCTGAGGGCGACCGCGACACCCCCCACCCCCACTCTGGCCGCCGAGCCCTAGACGTCAGCTCAGGCCGCTCCCCGGCCCGGCCCGCGCACCCCGGAAGTGGGAGGGTGGTGCCCGAGGAACGGGCTCCGGGACCCTCCCCCGTCCAGGTATAGCCTCGCGGGGGAGAGGGTCTCTCCACACCGGCGCCGCCCTGGTTCGCGCCCCCACGGGCTCGCGCGGGGCTTACCTGTCCCGCCAGGTGAGCCGCCTCCGGCCGGCCCCTCCCCCCGCCCCCCTCGCCGCTCACCTGGAGCGCAGGTGAGTGTCTCGCGGGAGCGCTGCACGGGCCGCCGCTGGGGACACACTTCCTGCTCCGCGAAGCGCCGCCGCTGCCGCCGCCGCTGCGCACCTGGGTCGAGGCCCCGCCCTGAGTGCGGGGCGGGCACCGGCGGCCAGGCTTGGGCGTGAGGCCTATGGATTCCGAAGCCGGTGCTCAGCCTGGTCTGGCTAAGGGAGGCGGGTAAGGGGAACCGACGCTGAGGCTCGGTCTCCTCTCCTGTTAACCGGGCAGGTAGTCCTAGGAGTCTCTGAGCACCTGGCGAGCACTTGCCAGTTCGTAAAGGCCTGGCTCAAAGGTCGTATCTCCTGGGATAACTTCCCCAGCCCCTAGGCCTGTCTGGTTTTCTGTTCTATAGAACAGGGCTCGGTACTTCGTTAGCATAGTACTCAGCACAGTCTTCTTGTCTTCTGGCTCCTGCTTTCCTGACTTGAGGACAGAGGGTGGTCTTGTTTCCCAGTGCTCCTGGTGCCCAGCACAGGACCTGGCACATACTAGGTGCTCAGCAGATGTTCTCGATCCAATCAATGAACTGCTGGGCTCTGATTTCTTCCTTTTCCCTGAGGTAGTACAGAGGGTGTGCGTTATCTGTTTGCTGGTCAGTTCACCTCTCTTTGGGGGAATCTGTAGGGGAAGATAACTACCTCTACTCTGGGGCCTCTGAGTAGGATGGAGGAGGGGGCTGGGCTGTGCAGTCCTGAAAGACACGTGGCAAAGCAGCAAAGGTGACCCAAATGGGCCATGATGATTACCACACCCTATGGAGATCTGCAAGAGGCAACATTGCTGGGTGATGAGAAGTCAGGGCTCAGACTATCCTGGGTTCCTGCTTCCCTTAATAATAATAACAATAGCACCAATAAACAAGTGACTTTCGAGA
Organism: Proteles cristata cristata; assembly: GCA_017311185.1. Lineage (NCBI taxonomy): Eukaryota > Metazoa > Chordata > Mammalia > Carnivora > Hyaenidae > Proteles > Proteles cristata. The sequence continues at coordinate 634,277 of JAESUZ010000634.1, forward strand.
AGCATCTCCAGGACTCAGGCTTGCATAGTATTATTTTTTTTAATTCTTTTTTTTTTTACATTTATTTTTTTTTTTTGAGAGATAGAGTGAGACAGAGCATGAGCGAGGAGGGTCAGAGAGAGAAGGAGACACAAAATCTGAAGCAGGCTCCAGGCTCCGAGCTAGCGGTCAGCACAGAGCCCGATGCGGGGCTAGAACCTACCAACCGTGAGATCATGACCTGAGCCCAAGTCGGACACTTAACCGACTGAGCCACTCAGGCACCCCTTGCATAGTATTTTTTAATCTTCCCTGTAGTCTGTGAGGTGGGTCAAGTGTTCTCATTCTCATTCTATGGATGAGGAAACTGAAGCTTGGGGAAGGGAAAATCATTTGTTCAGGCAGTTGGGAAACCCATGTGACTTTGGGCAAGGCACTTCTCTTCTCTAAGCCTCATCTGTGGAGATAACAGTTCCTCTCACTGGGAGAATTAAAAAAGATAATGGATGCAAAGTGAGATAAAGGATATGGGGAGAGATCTTTGGGGTAAGGATTGGTAAATGGGAGAAATTCAACACTGCCTAGGTCTCTTCGCTCCAGCTGAACCAGCTACGCAGCCTCCCAACCTCAGATGAAGATACTGTCAACTAGGAGGGAGCCCTTCGTCTGCCCTGTTTGGGTTCCAAGGCCTCCCCTTGTCCAGCTGGGATGGAAGACAGTTCCCACGGTAACTGGGGGGTTTCCTTCCCCATCTCACCTCTTGAGGCACCATCATCTCATTCCAGGTGTACCCTACCATGTGCACACAGTTGGTGTTCACTTCCACGAGAAACCTGAGCAACTCTTCCCACCACGTCTTGTACACCCACATTCTCACCCTGGGGGGTGGGGGGTGGCATGTTGTGTCCTCATTTGGAGCTCTGAAAGTGAGTCACATTGTGTACAGCTGAACGTATAGGCATCCTAAGACCCAGCAAGTCCATTCCTGGGATACAGTCACAAGAATTGCACACATATGTCAGGAGGCACATCTAAGAATGGTAGTAGAAACATCGTTCATTGTATTGCCAAATGAAAATACTCAAATGCCATTGACAGGAGAGAAAGAAATGTGGAATAATTACACAACAGTAGCAAATGAATGAAAGACATCAAGGTGTCTGGATCATGATGAGATAATATTGAGTGCAAAAATGCAAGTTCCTTGGGGCTAGCTCAGTCAGAAGAGCATGCAACTCTTGATCTTTGGGTTATGAGTTCCAGCCTCACATTGGGTTTAGAGATTACTTAAAAAAAAAAGGGGGTGCCTGTGTGGCTAAGTCAGTTAGACATCTGACTTTGGCTCAGGTCATGATCTTAGAGCCCCACTTGGGGCTCTGTGCTGACCGTGCAGAGCCTGCTTGTAACTCTCTCTCTCCCTCTCTCTCTGTCCCTACCCTGCTTGTGCTGTCTCTCTTTCAAAATAAGTAAACTTTAAAAAATAAAATAAACTGGGGCACCTGGGTGGCTTAGTCGGTTAAGCGTCCGACTTTCGCTTGGGTCATGATCTCGCGTGGGTTCAAGCCCCGCGTCGGGCTCTGTGCTGACTGCCAGCTCAGAGCCTGGAGCCTGTTTCAGCTCAGACCCTCTGACTCCCCTGCTCACACTGTCTCTCTCTCTCTCCTAAAAATAAATAAAACATTAAAAAAAAATTTTTTTTTAATAAAATAAACTAAAAAAATGCAAGTCCCAGAAAAGTAGAGATGGTATTTTTTAAAAAATATTTTATTTATTTTTGAGAGAGAGATAGAGACAGAATGAGCAGGGAAGGGTCAGAGAGAGAGGGAGACACAGAATCCGAAACAGGGTCCAGGCCCTGAGCTAGCTGTCAGCACAGAGCCTGATGCAGGGCTCGAACCCACGAACCGTGAGATCATGACCTGAGCCAAAGTCGGATGCTCAACCGACTGAGCCACCCAGGCACCCCAGAGACGGTATTTTTTTCTATAAAATTCAAATACAACCAGAACTACTATGTTTAGCTATAATATTGGGTGAACCCTGTATGAAATTGCAGGGTTGTCATCTGTTTGACCTATAAAAATGTCAAATTCATAAGGCTCAGCCTAATTTATGTGTGAAAAGACTATTAAAAAAAAAACAGCAAGAGAATGAAGAACATAAAATTCAGAATAGTGGTTACCTGGGAGTGGGGAGGGGTAAACCCATAAATAGATTTAATTTTTAGTGATGTTCTAGTTCTTATGTTGGATGATAGATTCAAGTACTTTCACTTTACCATGAATGAATGAAAAAATAGAGACTTATGCTCTAAATAATTAAGGGTGTTGTCACTTGCAAAGTTCTCAAGGAACAAAAATGTGAGACCAGAGTCTTAGTTTTTCCTCCATTCACTTACTCATTCTTTTTTTTTTTTTTTTAAAGGTTATGTTATCATTTGGGATGCCTGGGTGGCTCAGTCAATTAAGTGACCGACTTCGGCTCAGGTCATGATCTCTCAGTTCGTGAGTTTGAGCCCTGTGTCAAGCTCTGTGCTGACAGTTCAGAGCCTGGAGCTTGCTTTGGATTCTGTCTCCCTCTCTCTCTGCCCCTCCCCTGCTCTCACTCTGTCTCTCAAAAATAAACATTAAAAAAATTTTAAGTTTATGGTATAATTTACATACAGCACAATTTGCCTTTTTAGGGTACAGTTTGGTGAGTCTTTAAATTTTTTTTATTAAAATTTTTTTTAAAGTTTTACTTAATTTCTGAGAGAGAGAGAGACAGCGTGAGCAGGGGAGGGTCAGAGAGAGAGGGAGTCACAGACTGAAACAGGCTCCAGGCTCTGAGCCAGCAGCCAGCACAGAGCCCGACGCGGGGCTCGAACCCACGAACCGCGAGATCATGACCTAAGCGAAAGTCGGACCGTTAACCAACTAAGCCACCCAGGCACCCCATGTTTTATTTATTTCTGAGAGAGAGAGAGACAGTGTGAACAGGGAAGGGTGAGAGAGAGAAGGAGACACAGAATTTGAAACAGGTTCCAGTCTCTGAGCTGTCAGTCAACACAGAGCCCCATACGGGGCTCGAACCTACAAACCCTGAGACCATGACCTGAGCTGAAGTCAGGCACTTAACCGACTGAGCCACCCAGGTGCCCCCAGTTTGGTGAATCTTTATTTATTATTATTATTTTTTAATGTTTTATTTCTGAGAGAGAGAGAGACACAGCGTGAGCAGGGGAGGGTCAGAGAGAGAGGGAGAGACAGAATCTGAAACAGGCTCCAGGCTCTGAGCCAGCTCTTAGCACAGAGCCTGAGGTGGGGCTCGAACCCATGAACCATGAGATCATGAACTGAGCCGAAGTCGGACGCTTAACCGACTAAGCTACCCAGGTGCTCCCAGTTTGGTGAGTCTTTAAAAAGGCATGCAGTTGCATACTACCACCATAATGAAGAAACAGATCAGTTCCATCTCCCCCAAAATTTCCCTAAACCTCTCAGTAGTGATCTCTTGGTTTAATCCCAGCCCTCGGCAACTGCTGGTCTTTTTTCTGTCTCCATAGTTTTGCTTTTTCCAGAACATGTTTAGTTGTAAAAGTTCAGAACTGCACTACAAAATTCTAATTCTGTGCCACCTAAAATGCTGTAGGTTCATATGTAAGAACATGATGACTGAAGCATCTCAGAACTACTTTCTTTACTTAGAAAGAAAAAGAAAAGGAAAGAAGGAAGATATGATGTTTTCCCCGGAGCCGTCACCAGCTTGTGGCCTTGGAGAAGCCACTGGTTTCCTTCTCCTCTGTAAAATGGCAATAATATTTCTCCCTCTAGAGTGTTGTGGAGTGTTTGGTAGAAGGCACAAGTTAGCTGTTGTTCTAATCATAGCCACACCGAAACCTCTCTTCTCTGGACCTCTCTCTGCCACACTTTAACACACTAGGCCCTGTTCCCAAAGGCCCTGCCCCCTGCCACAGTACATATTGGAAAACTCCATCAAAAACGGATGACAGTTGGGGCACCTGGGTGGCTTAGTTGGTTAGGTGTCTGACTCTTGATTTTGGCTCAGGTCATGATCTCACGGTTCGTGGAGATCCTAGCCTTGTGCTGGGGTCTGCGCTGGGGTCTGCGCTGACAGTGCGGAGCCTGCTTGTGATTCTCTCTCCCTCTCTCTCTGTGACCCTCCCCTACTTGTTCTCTCTCTCTCTCTTTCTCTCAAAATAAATAAATAAATAAGCATAAAAAAGAAACCCTGATGACACATGAGGTATATACTCACAAGGATTGAAAACAGGGACTTAAACAAATACTTATATGCCAATGTTCATTGCAGCATTCTTCACAATAGCCAGAAGGTGGAAACAACTCAAGTGTCCATCAGCAGATGAATGGATAAATAAAATGTGGAGCATACATACCATAGAATATTATTCAGCTATAAAGAAATAAGTTCTCAGGGCATCTGGGTGGCTCAGCCAGTTAAGCATCCGACTTCGGCTCAGGTCATGATCTCACAGCTTGTGAGTTTGAGCCCCATGTCCAGCTCTGTGCTGACAGCTCAGAGCCTGGAGCCTGCTTCCGATTCTGTGTCTCCCTCTCCCTCTGCTCCTCTCCCTCTCGCGCTCTGTCTCTCAAATATTAAAAAAAATTTACAAGAAAGAAAGAATGAAGTTTTGGGGTGCCTGGCTGGCTCAGTAGGTAGAGCATGAGACTCGATCTCAGATTGTAAGTTTGAGCCCCACATTGGCTGTAGAGATTACTTAAAATTAAATCTTAAAAAAATTGTGTCCTGATACCATGCTACAGCATAGATGAATCTTGAAGACATTATGCTAAGTGAAATAAGTCAGACACAGAAGGACAAATATTGTGATTCCTCTTATATTAAATATTTAGAAACAGACTAATTTATAAAGACAGAGATTAGAGGTTACTAAGGGCTGGAGGGAGGAGGAAATGAGAAGTTATTGCTTAATGGGTACAGAGTTTCTATTTGGGATGATGAAAAATTTTGGAAACAGATAATGGTGATGGTTGTGCAACAGTGTGAATGTAATTAATGCCACTGAATTGTACGCTTAAAAAGTGATTAAAATGGCAAATTTTATGTTTTTATATATTTTCTTTTACCATAATTTAAAAAACCCCAAAATTGATGGCCCTCTCTGAAAAGAAAACAACATACCTTATGGGTCCAGCACTCAGTATAACAAAGGAAAGAAAAGTCTACTGGAATAAATTTTCCAGATAACAACCAACCTCTCCTATGTACTTGCCTTTACAGTTCACAAAGCAAACAGTTTAAATTTGATCCTTACAACCGCCCTAGGTAGGCATTGTCATATTCATTGTATGGACAGGGAAACTGAGGCTCATCAAGGTCCCACGGCCATACTATGAGCAGTATCCAGTTCTTCTGGCTCCCAGTATCGTGCTCCTTACTGTGACCTCCTCTCATCCCTTAAAGCTGTGTTTGGGCTTCTTTCTAAGCAGAAAGGCCTTCCTTTCTATCTAGAGCTGAGTTTTGCCCTTGGCCATGACGAGGGGCCATTGTCCTGATCTTCCACATCCACCACTGTTCCTTTACTCTACTTGATGTCTACTTTTCTGGTGTTCTTCCTCAGCCACCATTCAGGCTCCTGGGCTGGTGACAGACTAGGGGGAACAGGGAGATGTCAAGAGGGCTGGGGTTCTGGCTTGTGTTGCTGGCTGGCTGGTTATTACCAAGGAGGGCAAGTTTGGGGTATAAAAGTATAAGCTTGGAGTTAGATTTGTTGAATTTGAAGATTTGCAAGATGGCGAAGGAATATCACAGTTGTATATGTAGATGACATTCAGAGTATTTAGAAACTGCAAGCCTTGGGCATAGGAGGAGCAGTGGGTCAGGAGAGTGTCGGCCGCTTGTCCCTGATGTGCTTCCCCCATAGGGGCCACTAGGGGGCAGAAAGCAGCAGAGGAAACTGCCAGAACTTCAGAGACCGAATCTGAGTTGGAGTCTAGGAGGTACCCCTGTTCAGCTGCAGTGTGAATTTAAGGTCTTTGAACCTCAGCATTTCTCACATGAAAATGGGTTTCATGTGAGGTAGGATAGTACGGTGATTCAGAATGTGAATTCTGGAGCCAGAGGGCCTGAGTGTGTGACCCAGTTCTGCCACTTACCAGCCGTGTGACTTTGGCCAAGTTATTGAACTTCTGTGTGCCTCAGACAACTTATCTACAGGGTGAAAGTAGCAATAACTTCGTGTGGTAATTACAACAGAGGCTGGAACATAGTAAGTGTTAAACAGATGAGAGCCGTATTATTGTAACCCCTTCTTCCCTCTCTACCTCTCCAGCCATTCTGGGGCCCGGACTCTCTGAGGCAAGGCCACTGCCTCTGAGAATAAGTAGGAAAACAAATTACTGCTGCTGACTATGACCACCTGTTATGTGTTAGGTATATTCTGTGCCTTATTCCATGTAATCCTCACAATATCTCAGTGAATAGGTCGCAAATCTCTATTTTATAGCTAAGAGAACAGAGGCTTAGAGATTGAAGACACTTGCTCATGGTCACACAGCTAGTAAGTGATAGAGCCCAGAGTTCATTCTACACGGAGCCTGAGCTTTAGCAGGGGCTCCTCTGGGCCCCCTAGAACCTGGGTCCTGGAGGTAGTTTCAGGCTCCAGCAGAGTGGGGAATCTCCCCTCGAGAATTCCCTTCTGTAATCCGCTCCAGTTCTGTTTCCCATGTCCCTCCTTTCCCAGGTCAAATTCCCCAGAATTCTGAATGGAACAAATGGAATGGAGCCCACGAGAAGGGCACCCCTCAGTGTGGAAGGGAACAGAATGGTAGAAGATGAGCAGAATTGGAATCTGGGAGTTGAGGCTGTCTTGGCTCCTCTGATTGGTCAGACCTGTCTGGACAGGTCAGACAAGGGACCAGTGAGTTGTCTCTCCCGTTTCCTTCGTGGGCCAAAGGATGGTGTGCCATGGAGGCTGGAGAGAACCCAGAAAGTCTGGAAGTTGTGCTGGGGAGTGAGGGGCAGTGAGCCGGGGTCTGGGCTGGGAGGATGATGTACATAGAGGTGCAGCTGAAGCCCTGGGTTTCTAAGAAGCTGGGATGTAGGGGCTTCTGGAACTCTACGTTCGACTAGTGGGTGGGAAATCCCAGGTCCACTCGACTCTGGAGGATTCCTGGGGCTCCCTGGCTTCAGCTAGCACAGCAGTTGCTGGGCCTGGAGAAGGCTGCCGGCTCAAGAGCCATCCTGTACCAGGTTGAGGCAAAAGCTGTTTATTTGGTCCTGAATCTGTTTCCAGTAGAAGTATTTTCTGCAAAGTCCTTGTGCTGAAAGAAACTGCATCCAATTCCCTCACTTTGCTGATGAGGAAATGAGGCCTATGCGGGGAGTGGCCTGGGCTGAGGTCACACAGTGAATAAGCAGCCTGGAGGAGGTGGACCTCTGCCCCTGCACCGTGCTCTGTGTGGTGGCGGGACAGGCCTGGGCTCCAGTCCTGCCTCTATCACCTAGTGGCTCTGGAAGCTGGGGGCAAGTGACTCCGCCTCTCTGGGCTTTAGTTTCCACATCAGTAAAAATCCGTTTATTCATTCAGTCTTTTTCTTGTCTGTCCTCCACATCATCCGTGGTACTGCTCCTTCAGTCTCTTACACATGCGCACACACACACACACAGGCACAGACACACATGGCCGACACCGACCTTTCCAGTTATTCACAGGGAACAACAGTCGGCTCTGGCCACTGAACACCACCCCATTTTCGGTCTCTCCCCCAGGCCAGTCTCACATCCCCTGTTAAGCCTTCCTGGAGAGCTCACAGCTTGAAGGCCGCCTTCCTGAGCTAACCCAACGCCTGCCTGGGCCCCTCCGATGCCCTTGACCTCCTCTGCTGCTTTCCCTGTCCCCAGATGGAAGCTCCCAGAGGGCCAAGTCTGGTCTGATTCATCTCCGAGTCCCCAACACTCATCCCAGGCAGGAGCCAAAGGCTCCAGCTGGGGGTGTTTGGAGAAGAAGTAAGTGAAGGGAGCCCCTCCCCGTTCTCAGGAGCCCACGACCACCGCCGTCATCCCTCCAAACCACTGACAAGGCAGAAAGAGCCCTGCAGTGGGGGAATCATACAGACCCAGGATGGCATATCAGCCCAGGCACTTCCTAAGTGTGTGAACTTGGGAAATGACCTCACTTCTCTAAGCCTCAGTTTCCTCTTCTGTAAGTTAGCCTTCCCGAGGGGACATGTACGCTAAGAGCAGAAAGACCTGGATAGAAAGACCTATAGCAAGTCTGGGCAGACTGGTGCAAGGGCCCTGAGGTGGGATATGCTTGGGATGTTCAAGAAACAGGAAGGAAGTCAATGTTGCTGGGGTGCAGTGAGTAAGGGGGAGAGCCACTGGAGATGGGGATGGAGATATGGCAGCCGCTGGACCACAGAGGGCTTTGAAGTCCACTGGGGGAGTCTGTTTTACTGATAGAGGAACTGACTGGAAGGTCTTGCACAAGGGTGCGGCTTAATGTGACCAACGCCCCAAAAGCTTCACCCTGGTCGCTGGATGGTGACTGTAGGATTTTAAGACTAGAGGCAGAGAGCCCAGTGAGGAGGCTGTGGCATGACCCGGGCAAGAGATGCTAGTAGCCTGGACCAGGGTGGCGCCTGGAGGCATGAGAAGTGGTGAGATGTACTCTGTATTCCGGAGGTGGATTCCACAGGACTGGATGTGGAAGACAAGGAAAGAGAAAACTTGGGATGGACCTTGCTTCAGTTATCTTTTGCTGGGAAATAACCCCCCCCACACACACACTTAGTGGCTTAAAACATATATTATTTCTAAAAATTCTGTGGGCTGGCCGGGGTCAGCTGGCTAGTTCTGCTGCTTTCGCCTGGGGTCTCGTCCATGTGGTTGTATCCAGTGGGGGGGTGGGGTGGGCAGCTGGGGCTGGATTACCAAATGGATTCTCATCACCCAGGACCTCCATTTATCTGACCTCGCATCATTCAGATGTCTAGCTGACCTTCTTACAGCATGGCAGCTGGCTTCCAATGGGACAGACCCCAATGTGCAAGTGCCTATTGAGTCTCTGCTTGTTTTACACTTCATGTTTGTTTGTTTGTTTTAATGTTTATTCATTTTTGAGAGAGAGAGAGAGAGAGAGAGAGAGCATTGGTGACCAGGAGAAAGACAGAGAGAGAGGGAGAGTGAGAATCCCAAGCCTGGAACCTGATGCGGGGCTTGAATCTACACATTGTGACATCATGACCTGAGCCGAAATCTAGAGTTGGAAACTCAACCGACTGAGCCCCCCAGGTTCCCCGCATCATGCTTCTTGATGTTGCATTGGCCAAAGCATGTCATAAAGCCAAGCCCAGAGTCTACATGGGAGGGTGCACACATAGGGGCACGGATACCTGGAGGCTTGGTTCATGGAGGCCACCAATGCAACTGTTAAGCAAACCCCCCTGGGTTAGTGGCCTGAGGCAATGGGTGAAATTCAAGGGTAGAGGGGAAAGGACAGGGTTTGCCAGACACCGTGAGGCGGTGGTGCAGTGTCCTGTCACCAGAACCTCTCAAATGAGACACTAAGGGGGACAGCAGGCTTGAGAGACCAGCAGCAGTGGAGACCCAAAGTCCTCAGCAGGGATGGGGAGGCACGGCTGGGGATAGGGAGGGCATGGTAATTAAGGCAGAGAAACTGAAAAGTCTCCAGGCCATTCCCTCACTCAACAGGCATCACTGAGCACCTCCTCTGTGCCTTGCCCTGGTCTGAGTGCTGCGTACCAGAGAGGAATGTGAGCAGTTAGCACAGAGCCCGATGCGGGGCTCGAACTCATGGACCGTGAGATCACGACCTGGACCAAAGTCAGATGATTAACTGACTGAGCAACCCAGTCAGCAACGCCCTGCTTTTTTCAATTATATTCAATTCTTGCCAAAATCATAGGGAAGTTGGATGTTCAAGGGCCAACTGTATTATTTTATATGTTATGGATACATACATACATGTTATTCTACATATTATCCACAGTAACATTTTTACAATAAAATGTGTAAGAACCAGATCGTGCTGGGGTGGGGGTGGGGAGGCTTGTGGACCAGAGTAGTGCCTGGCTCACAGCAGGCACATCAGAAATGTGTGTTGAATAAGGCAGCGACTGGCTCAGGATCAGGTCCCTCCTCCTCATTCAGCCCCAGCTCTGGCTGCCTGCCATCCCCCCATCACAACAGGGGTGGCTGGTGGAGGTTCTGGGGGTCCTCCCCTGGGCTCTCTGGTTGGATCTGAAGCCTCTGGGCACCAGAGGGTTTGCTGGGCTGGTCCTGGCTGCTCAGCTGTAGGATGCTGAGGAAGAGGGACTTTGCTAAGGGACAGGTCCCCAAACTCAGGGGCCAGAGGAACAGACAGTTGGGCTTCTGAGGACCAGAGTGGTTTGTACTGTGCAGGCCCACTTACATGCAGATCCTTTTCGATAAATACAGCACGTTACTGTAAATGTATTTTCTCTTCCTCCTCACGATTTTCTTAATATTTTATTTTTTCTAGCTTACTTTATCATGAAGATACAGTAGATGATACATAAAACGTACAAAGTACGTATTAACTGTTTATATGATCGGCAAGGCTTCAAGTAGGCTATTAGTAGTTAAGTTTTTGGAGAGTCAAAAGTTACACATGGAGTTTTGACTGTACACACACACACACACACAACCTACATGCACTGTTTGAAGAGTAAAGATATACACACACATACATACTGTTTCTCTTAAGGTCCTCAACGACACCCACCACATCCTCATTCCTGGCAGCAGGATGGAGAAAAGGAGAAAGGGCTGCTTAACATCTGAGTGCTTGGGGTGGGTGCTTGGGCCTCTCTCCTTCTCTGCCTTCTTCCTCCCAAGGCCCCACCAAATACTGCCTATGTCCTGAGAATTCAGAATTCACATCTGCAGCCTACTCCTCTCGCTTGAGCACTAGACATACACATTCAATTGCCCACTCAAAATTTCCACTAGAATATCTGTCTAATAGGTATTTAAAATTCCATATGGCCAAATTTAACTCCCTAGAAAAGAAAAATCTGACAAAATGCTGGAGCCTCAAATGGTCCCTTTCTTCTGAAAGCTTCCTGATTACAGCTTGGAATCTGATTGCAACTTGGCTTCCCCTTCCCAAACAGAACGCTCTGTAACTCCTGGCACTGCATCGTTTAATGGATCTCAACCAGAACTTTAAAAAATATACATTTTATTTTAAGTCATCTCTACACCTACCATGGGGCTTGAACTCACAACCCTGTAATCAAGAGTCACATGGTCCCTGACTGAGCCAGCCATATGCTCCAACCAGCGCTTTTTTAAAAAAGTTTATTTATTTATTATTTTAAGAGAGAGACAGAGAAACAGACAGACAGAGAGAGAGAGAATAGAGGGAGAGAGAGAGGGGGAGAGAGAGAGAGAATCCCAAGCAGACTCCAAACTGTCAGCACAAGAGCCTGATGCTGGGCTTGAACTCACGCGCTATGAGATCTGACCTGAGCTAAAGTCAGACACTTAACTGACTGAGCCACCCAGGCGCCCCACCAGCACTTTTCAAAAAATGAAATCGAATAACAGAATGAATTAGACCTGAAAATATAAGTGTGCCTCACCTGTGATCAGGGAGAGCATTGCTTATGAAACTCTTGTCTATGTACTGAGTCCTGTTGTAAAATGTCTTACTAAGTAAAAAATTTTGACTGGGCCTTGGGGTTCAGCAGGTTCTTTTAGAGCAAACACCAGCTACGCAGCTCTTTTATTCCTGTGTAATTGTCCTTTCTGGCCTCTCTTATTTCCCTTACTGTGTAGTTGGCTCATCAAAAGACAGTCATCTTCACAAGGGATAATTTTTTAAATTTACCCTTTGTTTTTAAAAATACTTTATATGGAGAAGTGTTTCTCTGCTCCTGTTTCTGCCATTTGTTACAAATGGAACTTTCTGGGGCTCCTGGGTGGCTCAGTTTAGATGAGCGTCCAACTTTGGCTCAGGTCATGATCTCACAGTTTGTAAGTTCGAGCCCTGCATGGGGCTCTCTGCTGTCAGCAGGGAGCCTGCTTTGGATTCTCTGTACCGCCTCCCTCTCTGCATCTCCCCCAGTCATGCTCTTTCTCTCAAAAATAAATAAAACATAAAAAAACAGAAAGTGGAACTTTCTTCCTGTGGTTCCATCCTATTTCATTCTGTCACCACAGCTCATTATATTCCAGCTTCACTTACTTCCTCTTTGTGTTCCCCAAATGTGCCAAACTCTCTTCTGCAAAGAATCTTGCATTTCCTGCTCCTTCCACCTGGGTTGTTTCTCCCTGGCACTTCTAAGTTTGGCTCCTTTGCATCCTTCAGGTCTCCCTCATCAGTTAGGATTTGGTCAATTAAAAGTGACAGAAAACCCAGCTCAAAAAGTTTAAGAAAAAAAAATAACCTGCTTAACTGAAAAGTCCAAGAGGAATGCCACCTTCAGGTACAGCTGTAACCAGGTGCTCATGTGATTTCTCTACTCATAAGGTCTATTTCTGGGCTCTCCTGCCAGGCACCAGCAGGCACTTCCTTTGTGGCAGCAAGATGGCTACCTGAGGCTCCACATTCATTATCTACTTGGTCCACAATTCCTGGGCCAAGAAAATTTCTCTTCCGCAGGAGTTTCAGCAAGCATCCCGGGACTGAGTTTCATTGGCCAGGCCAGGATCCCGAGTCCATTCTGGAGATGGGCTGGGGTCAGTTCCACAGAAAACATGCATTGAGCTTGTCAGAGGAGTGGTGTCCCCTCAAATATAAAACCACTGTTGTCAAAAGTAGGATAAATGTATGAAGGGAAGGCGAATCCCACAGCTTCCCATTCCATCATCTTTGACTTCTTGATCTAACATATGTCCTTTTGGCTACCCCCTGTCATGTCACCCTGTTTACCTCCTTCAGAGCATGCAGGCAACCTGATCTGAAATGCTATTTGTGTTGATTCCTTGTGGCCTTCATTACCCCCCTCACCTCCCCTCCCCCCGCCCCGAGAGTGCTCAGACGGCAGGAACTTTGCCCCCCTTGATAACTGCTATATCTCCAGCACCTGGAACACAGAGTAAGTGTTTGATAAAGGCTTCATGCAGGAATGACCTTGCTGGAAAGCCATCCTCTCTTGCTTTCCCAAGCATCTCCCATGTGGGGTTCATGCCAGGCAGCCAGATTCCCTTCTCCACTGGATCAATCTCATCAGCATATCAAGGTGTTCCTTGTAGCTCCCGTTGAACTGTTCAATCTCACTTTCTTGCCTACTACCACCCCATTTTTCTGTTTCTTCTATTTTTCTTTCTTTTTTTTTTCTTATTTTAATGTTTATTTTTGAGAGGGAGAGAGAGAGAGAACAGACAGACAGACACAGGGTGAGCAGGGGAGGGGCAGAGAGAGAGGGAGACACAAAATCCGAAGCAGGCTCCAGGCTCTGAGCTGTCAGCACAGAGCCCGACATGGGGCTTGAATTCACGAACTGCAAGATCATGACCTGAGCCCAAGTCAGATGCTCAACCTACTGAGCCACCCAGATGCCCCTCTCTGTTTCTTTTTAAAATAAAACTTCACAGAAGATGGTCTAGAGTTGCTGTGAGTGCTTCCTCACTCTCAATTTACTCAACCACTTTCTTGCTTTCCCTTTTTATCATCAACCATTCTTGCTCCAGCTGCCTTGCTGGTTCCTTGCCATTACTCTGATTTCTAAATATGGTGCCTCAGGCTTTGGCTTCTCTTCTCTATCAGCACTTTCTTCCAAAGCCATTCATCCTGCCCTATGGCTTTAAGTGCCATCTTTATGTTGATTAATTTTCCAGTCTTGACTCCCCAGTGCTGACTTCCAGATGCATCTATACACTTGCCTACTTGTCATGGATATCTAATTTGGGTGTTATGAAATAATAGATAAAAAAGTATATATATAATATGTAGTACGTATACTATATACTTTCATATGATATGATATGATATAATATGATATAACATACTAAGTATATTATATACTTATAGTATATACATACACTGCACACATACTATATACTATATCATATTATATATAGTATATAGTATAGTACGCTATATAACATACCATATTATATACTATATAATATACTAAGCATATTATATACTCATAGTGTATATATATACTATACACATACTATATAATATACTAAGTTATTATATCCTTATAGTGTGTGTGTGTGTGTGTGTGTGTGTGTGTGTGTGTGTGTGTGTGTTAGAACTCTGCCCTCAGCTCCTGAAGTCCACAGGACTCCTAAAACCCTTATAATTTCCCAAGTGATAAAAGCAGAAGGAGCATGCTTTTGCTTTACTATTCAGTCTTTGACCTCAGTTCCTGACACAGCTCCTAGATCCCTTGGAGTTTCGTGGGTCATATCTGTATCTTGTGCTGTAATGAAGTGACTCTTGGTGGGCTCCTGAATCACTTCAGAATGGGGGCTGGTCCCTCAGAAAGACCAAGCCATGATGAGAAGCTTGAAACTCAGCCCCATTCTCTGGGAAGGGGAGAGAAGCTAGAGAGTGAATTAATAACTGATCACACCTACATAATGAAGCTTCCATTAAAATTCCCAAATTATGGGTTTTGGAGAGCTCTTGGGTGGTAAAAACATCTACATAGTTGGAGGGTGGTGCACCCCAGTTCCGTGGAGACAGAAGCTCCCGTGTTTGGGGTTCTTCTGGACCTCACTCATTTGTATCTTTATCATATCTTTTATTATATAATAAACTGGCTGGTAAAGATAAATGTTACCCTCAGTTCTGTAAGATATTCTAGCAAATGACTGATTCTAAGGGCTGGCTCATGGGAACCTCTGATTTGCCAAGTTGGACAGAAGTTGTGGGTGATCGGAGGATCTACCGCTTGCGATTGGGGTCTGAAGTGGAGAGCAATCTTGTGGGAATGAGCCTTGTCCCATGCAGTCGGCACTAACTCTGGCTAGTGTCAGAACTGAATAGAATTGCAGGACACCCAGCAATGGTGGTGGAGAATTGGTTGGTGTAGGGGAAAGAACCACGCATTTACAATTGGTGACCAGAAGTGTCAGAAGGGAAGTATTCTGTGAGTAGAGTATTGAGAGTAGAGGAAAAACAGAACATGTGTCCAAACGAAAGTTTACCTATCCCCTATGTGTGTAGACCTTTACTAGAGATATATGTTTTCCTCTCTGTTTTTTTTTTTTTTTTTTAGTTTTGACTTTCCACATTAGAGCGGTGCTTAATGAACATGATTTTACAAGTTACATTTCCATTTTCCAGCACACAGTAACTCAAACCATGTTCTTTGAATGCTATGTTTTATAGCATTTATTTATTTACTTACTTACTTACTTACTTACTTACTTACTTACTTGAGAGGGGTATGGGAAGGGGGAAGCAGGGGAGGGGCACAGAGAGAGGGAGATACAGAGTCCAAAGCAGGCTCCAGGTCTGAAATTGTCAGCACAGAGCCCAACGCAGGGTTCAAACTCACAAACTGTGAGATCATGACCTGAGCTGAAGTCGGAAGCTTAACTGACTGAGTCCCCCAGGCGCTCCTCTGAATGCTATGTTAATGCCACTTATTTCATATAACCTTTTCACCCTTGAAGCTGAGTATATACCCCTTGTAAAATACATTTCTTTATTTTTTTTGTTTTTAATGTTTTATTCATTTCTGAGAGAGGGAGAGAGAGAGAGAGGGAGAGAGAGAGACAGCGTGAATAGGGGAGGGTCAGAGAGAGAGGGAGACACAGAATCCGAAACAGGCTCCAGGCTCTTGAGCTAGTTGTCAGCAGAGAGGCCGATGTGGGGCTCAAACCCATGAATCGCGAGATCGTGACCTGAGCCAAAGCTGGACGCCCAACCGACTGAGCCACCCAGGTGCCCTGTAAAATATATTTTTCTTAACTGGACTAAAAAATGGGAAGATATGATGGGCTCTTACCATAGACCCCTTTGGTTCTTATTTTTGTAATGAAGCAATTAACATTTAGGGGAAAAAAAACCCAAACCCCACCTCTTGACTTTGATTTCTCAGTGAAACCTGTCCATTGCAGTCAAGGACACCACAATCCATTCTGCTGCTCCATCCACAAATCCAGAGGGCATTCTCCCCCCAGCCCTACCCACAGATCCATCCACAAGTCCTCTTAGTTCACCTCCAAATAAAACTCCAATCTGCCCCCTCCCACCTCTTGCCATTACTCCTGGCCTAGCCACATCCTCTCAGCTGGATTACTGCAGTAATCTCCTAACTGGTCTCCCTCATTCTCTCGCTCCCTTGCAGCTCACTCCCAATGTAGCACACATCACACTCGTTTAAAAACAAATCAGATCATGCTGATCCCCACTTAAGCCTTTCAAAAGCTTCCTGCTGCATTTAGAGTAAAATCCTAATCCTCACCCTGACCTCCAGGCCCAGAGCCTGGTCCTCTGACCTCAGCTCTCCCCATTCTCCTACTGGTTTACCAGGCACAGAACACAAGGATCTTTCTGTCTCAGGACCTTTGCACATACTATTTTTTTTCTTCTGGGAAATCTCTTTCCCTAATTTTACATGACTCACTCCTGCCCATCTCTCAAGTCTCAGTTTAAATGTCACCTCCTAGGGGCGCCTGGGTGGCTCAGTCGATTAAGTGTCTGACTCTTGATCTTGGCTCAGATAATGATCTCACGGTTCAGTCTGTTATATTGAGCCCTACGTCATGCTCCATTCTGTCAACTCCAGGGCTGCTTGGGATTCTCTCCCTCCTGCTCTCTGTGTCTCCCCACCTAGTTATCTCTCCCCACCCCCCCTTACAAAATAAATAAACATTAAAAAAATTAGATGTCACTTCTTAAGGAGAAGCCCCTCCCCCCACCAACTCCTCTTTCTATTATGTCACTGGTTTATTCCTTGTTCATGATTTCTAGGGAAGCACTAAAGATAGTATTGTGGTTGAAAATAGATTCTGCAGGCAGACTGCTTGGGTTGAATACTAGCTTGGCCACTCCTTGCCATGTGACCTTGGCCACATTTACTTAACTATTCTGTTCTTCAGTTTCTTTATCTGTAAAATGGGTGTACTAATAATAACCTGATAGTATCAGTACCTGGCACAGAGTAACCACCAAGTAAATATTGGCGGGTATTTTCTTAATGGTACATTTCTTGAGGTTTATTTATTTGAACTTCTGAAATATAAGCTTTGAAGGGAACAGGACTGTGCTTCTCTTATTTACTGCTGTGCACTTTGCACAGTGGCCAGTATTTAGTACGTGCTTAAAATTACATTGTTGAATGAATGCGTGAAAACAGATTCAATCTCACCCCTTTTGCAACTTACAACCTATTTTTCTTAAGTTTATTTATTTTGGGAGAGAGAGAGAGCAAGTGGAGGGGGGCGGGCAGAGAGAGAATCCCAAGGAGGCTCTACACTGAGTGCAGAGCTCGACATGGGGCTCGAACTCATGACCGTGAGATCATGACCTGAGCCAAAATCCAGAGTCAGACACTCAACTGGGTGAGCCACCCAGGTGCCCCTTGAAGCTAACAATCTGGAGATCATGGAGTCTTACCTTGTTCTACTTACCCTTTGACACTTGAGAGATATAGAAACTGAGACCCATAAAGGTGGAGGGATTTGAGCTAAACATCAAGCAGGGACAGGTATTGCTCTTCCCAACTTCCCAGAGGGATGTAACATTTCTACTGGTCAGCAACACGATGAAGCACCAAACGCACGTGGAAACTGCTGCATGCGCTGTGGACAGAAGTCATAGCCTTTTATTCTAGGAATATAATACCAGGGCAAAATCCTCATCACAGGAGAAATGAAAACCTGTGAGCTCTCCAGGTGGAGAGGCAGGGGGATTGTAGTGCTGTTGACAGAAATGGCACCAGCCCTGGAGCTGTGTCTTCCTGGGAAAGACGTCCAGTCCCCCGTCCAAATAATTGTCACCCTTCAAACATGTTGTTCATGCTGCATCTAGGAATCCAGAGACCTCCTTTTATAGTTGTGGGAACAGAGGCTTAGAAAGATGAGACTTGGGGCACCTGGGTGTCTCAGCTGGATAAACATCTAACTTTGGCTCAGGTCATGATCTCACTGTTCATGTGTTTTCTTTTTTTTTTAAACGTTTATTCATTTTTGAGAGAGAGACAGACAGACAGAACGTGAGCAGGAAAGGGGCAAAGAGAGAGGGAGACACAGAATCCAAAGCAGGCTCAAGGCTCAGGGCCTGACACTGGGCTCGAACCCACAAACCATGAGAACATGACCTGAGCCGAAGTCGGACACTTATGAGCCGCCCAGGCGCCCCTCATAGTTCATGGATTTGAGCCCCCGCATTGGGATCTGCGCTCTCAGCACAGAGCCTGCTTCCCATCCTTTGTCTCCTCTTCTCTCTGCCCCTCCCTTGCTCACGCACTCTCTCTCAAAAAGAAATAAACATTTAAAAAAATAAAATCTTAAAAAAAAGAAAGACGAGACTTGTTCAAGGCCACATAATGACTTAACTCCAAGTGGTGTTGCTTCTAGTGCAAGATCCCTTTAAGCTTTAATTCGTATGAAAGCTCTTAACCTGAGAATGGAGAGAAAGAGGAGGTGAGGAGGAGGGAGGAGAGGGAGGGGGAAGTGCCAGTTCATGAACCCACTGGCAGGCAGGGGGCACTGACAGGTGTGGAGCCATCAGAAAGCTTGTGGGGAGGGTGGGGGGGTGGGGGGGTCGGGAAGAGGAGATGGAGGCTGGGGCCTCGCTGGGTTATTTTCAGAGCTGCTATCTTTGTCTGCATCTGCTAAATTATTAAACCGATATCACATCCTGCAGGGTGCCAGGTCAGGTTGCCAGGAAGAGACTGAAAAAGAGGGGTTGGATCTCTTGGTGAGGCCTCGAATCTTCTAGGCTGGATGGAAGCAGACTCCTCAGGCCTTGATCTCCTGCTCCACCCCACTTGCAGTTGATGGAGGGGTTCCTGATTTGGGCCATAGCCTCTGTCAGGCCCTGTCTCTCTCCACTGGCTCCTGTGTTGGGGACTCCCCCACCACCTCCCGGGCTACCTCTTCTCTTTCCGGTCTCCCACTCAGACCACAGACAGATCTGACCACCTTTTGAGATCCTGGACACCCCCGCACCTATGTCCTTGTCAGTGCCATAGGTATTGGCAGGTTCATTCCTTAGAGCCTGAAGTTCACAGAGAAACAAGTCCCTTTCTCAGGGTTGCACAGCTAGGGGCCGAACTGAGCTACAATTCAGATGGAAGGCCCTCTAATTCCAGATGCCTTTCCCCTCCTTAGTCTTTTAAAATATTTTAATAGGTTCTTTATTTCTCATCTCTTTTACAAAAGGAATGTAACTTTTATAAAGATTAGAAAAAAACCCCAATAATCTTTATAGTTAAAAAATGTATTCCCTAGTTCCAAATGTGTTTGCCAGGCTGGCTGTGTCCTTGGAGATGGTTGGCTGTGGCCCCTGTCCACTCCAGAGAGCCGGGTGCGGTGGGGGCGGGCCAGGCCAATTAAAGAAGCAGGGAAGGAAGCTGGCAGGTGCCAAATGACTCTCACCTCTGGCTCTGTGCACACTGTGTTCCCATCCCAAATCTTCCTCCCTTCCTGGCCCCGCCACCACCTGTGCATCACTCCCTTTGAGTCATCCTTCAGATCTCAGTTTAAATATCATCTCTCGCAGGGAACTCTCCTGAACCCTTCCCCATGCACCTGGGCTCAGTGTCTGTTCTATGTCCCCATAGCCACAGTGTTCCCCCAATCCCAGTAGATATCTCATTGAAATGCCATCACTTGGCTTTGTTCCCCCCTCCACCAGACTGTGTACTCCCTGAGGGCAGAGCCCCATCTGATCATTGTTCTTCCGCCAGCAGCCAGCCCAACAGAGGAACTATGGATCAAATTTGTTGAGTGGGAGAAAGAAAGAAAGAAAGAAAGAAAGAAAGAAAGAAAGAAAGAAAGAAAGAAAGAAAGAAAGAAGGAAGGAAGGAAGGAAGGAAGGAAGGAAGGAAGGAAGGAAGGAAGGAAGGAAGGAAGGAAGGAAGGAAGGAAGGAAGGAAGGAAGAAGAGAGAAAAAGGACTTCTACATTTTCAATAAGCTCTACTCTTGCATTATTTTTCAATTCAAATGAACATTTACTGACTGTCTTATGGGGTCAGACACTTCATGGTAAGCAAAACTGACCCAGGGAGAGAGACGATTAAATAAACTAAACAATAAACAAATGTATATATATCTATATGTATCTAAATGTATATATATCTACTAAATGTATATATAAGTTGTGGAAGTGCCATAGAGAATAGGAACAGGGAGCATATCAGAATAACAGGGAGATGAAGGATAACTTTGGGTTGGGTCAGACCTGTGTTTATTTACCTGCTCTGGCCTTGGGCAAGCCTCTTCACTTCTCTGGGCTTTGGTTTCTTATCAGGAAGAAAAGGCTGCTGGTGCCTGTCTCTTGAGGATGCTGGGAGGGTATAGAGAATATTCACCCATTCAATTAACATGCATTGAATATCTATTCTGAGAAACGACTTGCCCAAATGGGCGATGTGTCTGGGATTTGAACTCAGACCCAGGTCTGGCTGGGTCTCTGTATCTGACTGATAGTAGGGGTGTGGGTGGGGCAAGTCCTGATCTTGCTCCCCTTGATTTGCTCCAAAGAAGTTGAGAGCGGAGATTTGTCTGATGTAGGCAACATACCTTTCACTCTCCCCAGTCATGGGGATGGGAGGCTTCTGCACAGAGAAAGACACAAGGTTTGATGACACAATGGTGGCCATTCAATGAAAGGACACCATTTAACAGGGCATCCCTCCTTGCTGGGGGCAATCTGGAAACTCCTGAGCCTCCATCATCTCCATGGCGCCCCTCTGACTCCCTGAGCCTCCCCATCTCCCCTCACTGATCTTCCCTTCTCCCTCTGTGAGCCTCTTCCAACACTAGTGCATCCACTAGCCCTCTCCCCTCTCACTGAGCCTACCATGTTCACTGAAGCCTTCTTCTTGCCCTCACTGAGCCCCTCCCTCCTCCTCCACTGAGCCTGGTCACTGAGCATTCCCCATCGAACCTTCCAAGTCCTCCTCCCTTTCTCTTCCTCATGAACCTGGTGTGCCCTCCAAGACCACTCTCCTCTCTCTGTGCCCCTTCTGAGTTGCCTCTCAGGAGCAGAGCTTTCTCACCCGAGAGCCCCCATCACTCATGAGCACATGAAAACGCTTAGAGAACATGCGGGGCAGGGCCTCCATTGTCCTCTTCCTCAACATCAAGTGAGTGCAGCTCCCTCATCAGCCACCTCTTCAGGCTGGGGCAGTAGTCACACTGGCTACATCTTTTCGGCAAGTCCTCCGATACTGCGGTTTGCTGGGGTTCTCTCAGCCTCAGAACTGGTTTTTGGCCCTCCAGCCCTTGCCCCCTGCCCACCACCGCGATCTCCCATCTCTCATGGGACCTTCAAGTAGATGGAAACTGGGGCATGGCCTAGGTGTCTGCACAAGTGTTTGGAGGCCGTAGGGCAGGGTTACTTCTAGTTCAGGGAAAATGGGCAGGGCTCAGTCCTATCATATTGCCAGGCTGACAAAAGTCTCATTTAAGGAGGGTCCTTCGATGATAGGAGACCTGGGTATCTGATCTCCCAGAGGGCATAAATGGTCAGGCTGGTCCCATTCAGTGGTCCAGATTCAGCCACTGACCTGCAATGTGATCTTGAGCAAGGCACCACTGCACCTTCTGGGTCTGTCTCCCTCTCTGTTTCTAGATGTGGGGATACCTACCTACTGGAAGGAGCAAACAGGAGCAAGGGCACAAAAAGAAATTTAAACACGGTCTGGTCAGGACTCCTGTCATGTGAAAAGCCGTGCCATGCTCAGCGGCTGCACTGTGGTTCATTTTGCAAGCGAAGGGCTTCCTTGGTGGGGGGCCAACCCGCCAGATCTCCACCGGGAGGCCAGTTACCCCTCTGCATTAACTAACCTCTCTACCGACCCAGGGAGATGGGAGAAGGGGTCCCGGAGAGACTTGTGGTCCAGGCCAGGCAGAACCAATTCGGTCAAGGGGCGCACGGCCAACCGAAGTACGGGAAGGAGCACTGAACAAGGAGCCAAGTCTCCTGCGTTCTAGTCCAGACTCCCATTGACGCACACAGTGTGGTCTCAGGCATTCCCTCCACCACCACGCGCGGGGCACTGGAGTTCATGATTTTTAAGCACCAACTATTAGAATTTATGACTCAGGGACCAGACCAGAGAAGATGAGGTCTTCTTTCCACCCCAAATTTGGGACCGGACTCCCCAGCAGGGCAGAACAGGACGGACGACCAGGGACGCGAGGGGTTTGGGCAAAGTCCGGAGCAGGCGGGGCCGGGGAGGCGGGTTCAGGCATGCCAACCTCCGATTGGCTGTGCTGTCCATCGCTCCGCCCCGTGTGCTATAAGACGCACGGGCTCCTGGCGTGGGAGCCGCCGCGGCATCTCTCGCGTGCGTGGCGTCCGTCCTCCCCCTCACAGGGGCAGCTGGCCAGACCCGCGGACCGACGGCTGCAGGCCGCCGGGGGGCGGGGGATGCCGGGCTGCCGCATCAGCGCCTGCGGCCCGGGGGCCCAGGAAGGGACCGCGGAACCGGGGTCCCCGCCGCCGCCTCCCCGGGAGCTCCTGTCGTCCCCCCAGCCCCCGCCCCCAACTCCAGCCTTGACCCCGACTCCGGCTCAGGTCTCTTCACCGCCAGAAGCGGCCCGGGCGTGGGCGGGCTCCGCGGAAGGGCAGGAGCTACAGCGCTGGCGCCAGGGCGCTAACGGGGGCGCGGGGGGCACCGGGCCGGCAGGGGGCGCGGCGGCGGCGGCGGCGGCGGCGGCGGGAGCGGGTGGCCGCGCGCTGGAGCTGGCCGAAGCGCGGCGGCGACTGCTGGAGGTGGAGGGCCGCCGGCGCCTGGTGTCGGAGCTGGAGAGTCGGGTGCTGCAGCTGCACCGCGTCTTCCTGGCGGCCGAGCTGCGCCTAGCGCACCGCGCGGAGAGCCTGGGTCGCCTGGGCGGCGGCGTGGCGCAGGCCGAGCTCTACCTGGCCGCGCACGGGTCGCGCCTCAAGAAGGGCCCGCGCCGCGGCCGCCGCGGCCGCCCGCCCGCGCTGCTGGCCTCGGCGCTGGGCCTGGGTGGCTGTGTGCCCTGGGGCGCCGGGCCCCTGCGGCGGGGCCACGGCCCCGAGCCCGACTCGCCCTTCCGCCGGAGTCCGCCCCGCGGCCCCGCCTCTCCCCAGCGCTGACCTCAGCGCGGGGACCCCTGGCCACCCCCGACAGACCATCGTCGAGGTGCGGACCGACGGATCGGGACGTCGGCTGGATGGACGGCGTCACCGACGCGGATGGACACCCTGACAGACCCCGGGAAGAGACAGTCGGGGGGCCGGGGGCCCAGTAAAGGAGGTTGAGGTGCGGTCTTAGCGGCTGATGCATCTGAAGGGGCTGGGCGGGGTGGTGCAGGGCCCCGATTTCCCTTCCGTGGAGCTTCTGGACTCCGCCGGGTCCCTAATAAAGCTGTCCGTTTTGTTACTGCCTCTCCCAGACCCCTGGGTCCTGGGGAGTAATACCAAGCCCCCATTATGGAGTTGGATAAATTGAAGATGCTCAGATTCCTGGAGGGGTTTGCCAGTAAACTTTCACCGGTTGGAGCCTGCTGCACTGATAAACTGACGCAGCCCACCCCCCCCCCCACCCCCCGCCCCAGTTGCCTTTCCTGGGTCCTTTGTGGCTGTAAGATGAGTCTTGCCCTTGAGACTGCCGCTTTCTGGCACCGCCCAGCTCCAGACCTTCGGGAAGGACAGAATAATGAGGTCCCAGGATGGGGTGGGCGCTGGGCCAGCAACAGTACCACTGAGTTCTCTCCTAAGCCCGTTTCCCATTTGGGGGGATGGAACCCCAGAGAGGGTAAGGATTTGTTCCCATCATATTTCTGCTTAGGCCCTTCCACTTTTAGAAGACAGATCTTTTCTCATGCTCTCGAGCAATTTTGCCAGGTCAAGTACATCTTGACTTCGATAACCTGGGTGGGGTATTTGGTAACTGCTTAAGGCCTTACCTACTCTCCTAGGGTTCCTCCTCCCCCCACCACCCCCACCCCGTCTCTAAAAGGGTTCTGCCAGGGAGGGAGGAAGGTGACATCCTTTAACAGGCCCCAAGGGGGCAGGTGTGTCATCTGCTTCTAGAAAGGGGGGGCCTTTTAAAGGGCCAGAGCTGCAATGAATTTGGCTGCTCTTTCCTGTCCACATGCCTGTCAGCATCCCCCCGCCCCCCCCCCCCAGCTGTGAATGGCCAAGTGCTGCTTTGCTGCTTGGACTGATTGGACTGCAGCCTCCCTTGTCAGTCTGTGAAGTGGTTACCTTCACCTCTGGGAAGGGCTGCAGTGAGGTTAACACAGGGCAGAGGTCTTTCTTCCCCTGTAAGTCAGAGGAATGTTTTATCCTTTTAAGTCACACCTAGAAATAAGCACTGCTTTTGCCAGTGGAGCTAGGAGCTAATTTAAAGTCCTTATTTTACAGCAAGGTCACATACCAGCACTGGACAGAACTAGGTCCCTGGCCTGTGTGTCCTTTCCATAGTGTCTCCTCCCTGCCCAGGAGCAGGGGCTAGAGAGCTGGTGTCCAGCCTGTCTACTGCGTGACCTAGAACAACTCTGCCTCCTCTTTGGGCTGGATTGCTTAGCCCCTCTCTGAACATAGCCACCCTTCCTCATGTCAGGGCTTGGGAATAGAGAAAAGAGGGTCGGATGAGAATGCCAGAGTCGCAGGAATCTGGCTTAATCCTATAGTTTTGAGGGTCAGGTGCACTGCTCTCTGAAAGGCAGAGCCCAGGGGCCCTCACCTGACTCTCAGCCCTTCCTCTCCCCCTCCTCAGGTACTAAACCGTTGGGGCTGGTTTCTAACAGCCAGGCCTTTTCCAAGTCCATTCTTAGCTGGGGAAGGGAAGTCCAGGAGGAAGCCTCAGGGAGTCTGAGCGAGCTTGGGAACCAGGAGAGCAGGGAGGGGCCCTGGCATCCTCTGGCTTCCTCGGAGAGAGGGAGAAGCTTATGAAGTTATTTGGTTCATTCGGGGTCTAGAGGCCCAGAAGGAACAAGGACTTCCTGGAGGGGCCACAGGAGCTCAGGCTGCAGCACTGGGCTACAGCCAGGACTGTTTGTTTCCTGGGTTGCACAGGAAAGGGGCACTTGATCCAGAGAAGCTTTTAGCTAATGGTGTAAAGTGCTCTGTGCCATCACAGTGTTGCCTGTCTCTGGGATTTATTGATAATCAGCTTTGTCCTGATTTGGAGGAGGTGGGGGCGGGGGGTGAGGCATTAGACATGGTTCTTGCTGGAGAAAGTGATGCATGTGTGTGGGAGATGGAGATTGGTCCTAGTGTCACAGGCAGCTCTGGTCCCCTTCCCCCTCCCCCCTTCCAGATGTCCCACTGCTCACCAAGGGCCTTGGCCCTGGGCACACAGTGCTCAGTGACTTGAACCCCACCTCTTGGTTCAGGGCTCCACCCACTGTTCCTCAGCCAAATAAAAATCACTTTCCCACCCCTTTCTGGCCCACCCAAACCCCCTCTAGGAGGCTCCATTTTCTCCTCAGTCAACAAACATTAATATCTGTTCATTAATATTAATACACATTAATATTGAGCTGCAGGGGCTCAAGAAGGAGCACTGAATCAGAGGGTCTTTGCTTTTGAGGGCTTGTGTCTCCCAGCCCTCCTCTAGGCAGGCTTCCCTGGCAGTCACCATCCCAAGGAACCCTCTGGGGATGGGCAATTTGTGTTGTTGGAGGGCTATTTTTAGACCTTCACAAATAACTATAGCCCCTGGTCGGATGACTGACCCTGCTTGCCCAGACTTTTGAACACTTTCTTGATGGCCTCAGCCCTGAGGATCTTGAGAGACTCCTGCATTGAGAACGTCGATAGCTAGCAGTGAGATTTCAGCAAAGGGAAATGAGAACAGGAACTTTTCTTCAGGCCAGTGCTTGGGCTGGGAGATGAGTTCAGGGTTCTATTTCAGAATTTGCCCTTCCTCTGGATAAGTAAGTCCTTACCTCTTTTGGGGGCCCTAGCCAAGTGAGGGCATTTCTGGGCGGCGCCACCAGAGGGCAGTGTGGGGCTGCTTCCCGAGGCGTAGGGGCGTGGCTTGAAGCAGGCTCTATTCCTGGGGTCCCCGCCCCCGACAAGCTTCTCGGCCTTTGCCGGGGGAGGGAGGGAGGCTTCCTAGGTCCTGATTTTTATGGGCTTGGCAGTCATTTAGAAAAGGGGAGTAAGGTGGGGCCTCTGGTTGGGTCCGGCCCCAGACCTCAGGGGAAGGTTCATCAAAAGAGACTATCCTGGAAAAAGTGGTTCTCTCTGTTGGCCATCCAGTCCTGGTGAAAGGCGGGAATCATTTTGCTCTTCACAGATTTGGTATACTGATAATTGATCAGAACATCCCATCCTGGGGCCATCTGGGGACCAGGGTAGCTTTCTAGAGATTAGGCATAAACAACAGGTCACAGCCAAGGTGCCTCCAAACCTGCAGCGCCCTCTCCCCCACCAGGTCCCCAGAGAAAACCCAGCGGCCCAGGCTTCTCAGAGACGAAAGAGAGGCTCCCTGCTTTACAGCCACAGGGAGGAGGCATTTGGGAAAGCTGGGAGACCCCCAGACTATTTCTTGCTCCATTAATTCTCTACGAAACCCTGGCCAGGAGCCATAGGGGAAGGGAATATTTTAACGACTTCCTCCATGCTAGGCACTGTGCTAAGCACTTTACACACTATCCATTGCAGTCTTCCCAACTACTCTGCAAAGTGGAGTAGCTGGGAAAAGCACAACCATTTACATGGTGGAGGAAACTGAGGATTAGGTAGGGCAGATGACTTGCCCAAGCATAGAGCCTGCAGATGAGGGGTCCTTTAAACATTAGGCTGCCTGACTTTTCATTTATCAGGCTAATGAGGACTCCATTTGGGGGTAGGGGATCTGGGCTCTTACCCTTTAAGTCTGGGTACATTGACCTCTGGTCCTTGGATCTGGGAGGGGGGTGATGAGATGCTGGAAGTGTGGCAGAAGGTGCACCCCCCCTCCCCAATCATCACCACCAAGCTCTGGGCACAGCCCAAGAAGCTGGCTCCCCACCCTGGTTGTCTGGGCTCCAGGGGTGAGTCAGGCTGAGTTAGCACACCTGGCTTCAGGCAAGGGCAGGCCAGCGATGCTCAGGGCCTGGGCTTGCCTTGAAGGGCTCCCTCCTCTCCCTGCTCACCCGGGATGTTTGGTGCCAAGGAGAGCAAAGAGCCTGGGATGGCACAGGAGGAGGACAACAGTCTCTGTGGTGGGGCAGAAAGGTCCCCAAGCTTGGAACAAGACAGATCTGGGATTCAGTGCTTGCCTGTAGCTTCTCAGCTGGAAGACCTTGGGCAAATGACTTCCCTTCTCTGAGCCACTTTCTTGGGTGTGTATGTGTTATTGGGGAGCTGGGGAGGAGATAACTCCAGACTAAGAAATGAGAGGTCACACTAAGCACACAGTGCAGGTTTGTAAATGTTTGATTGAGACAGTCTGCCGAGCCCAGGAAAGGCTGCTAGGACAGAGCCCCCAGGCAGTGTGGGCCTTTGCTTCCCCAGAGCATCGCCATATCAGGAATCCCTGGACCGATCCCCCTTCTCCCCCCACTGTTGGCCCTAGGGAACTCCATAAGGGGAGAGGTGGAGGAAGGGCAGGCTTTTCTTCCCAGGAACATTCCATTCCAGCTGCTCAGACCAGTGGGGATCCCAGCCAAGGACAAAGGCCCAAGGGAACCTCTGCTTACCCTAGGAGCCCCCATCTCTTCTGGGACAGGAGCCAGTGGAGCCCTCTTCCATAATATTGCCCTGTACCTTCTCTCCACAATGGGCCCTTTTGAGGGCTGAAGGGTTTGGGTGGGGCTGGGTGGCTTTGGGAAGGAGGTCATTAAAGCTCTTGAAATTATTCTTTCCAGCTCCTCCCAGCTCCTCAGAGCCTCTACTGTATGGATCTGGTCTCCTGGATTCTGCGCCTTCCCTGAGCACTTCCTTCAGGAAGACGTCTCACAACCTTACACAACCGAATTGATCCCGCACAACCTTGGCACCGTCCTTACTTCACAGGAGCCTTGCACTTAACCATGGCAAGGTGCTCAATTCTGGGGAAGGTGCCTGTGCTCTTAGGTTTCCTTATATAAGCTACATTTGACTTTGGCCAACACTGTATGATTGGAAATGTTACAACAGGTCCTCTGAGATGCAATCAGATTATTTAAGGAAGCAGCAAACGCTTCCAATGTGAAAACGAAAAAGGATTTCTTTTAAAATGCAGTCATCAGTCGTAAGTCACAGTGCAGCTGGGGTCCCCAATTTGGTCGATGCCATTGCTTCTCAGTCTGACAAAGCTGGAAGGCCTGCTTGAGGGGAAGCCTTGGTCTGAGAAATCCTGATTTCCCTCACCCACGGTCCTTGCCCCCTCTGACTAGGGATGTGCCTGTGGCCCCCCAGAAAGATGATCAGCTGCTGGCTCTGGGCGGGGCAGGGGGACACCTCTTTCTCAGGAAGGGGGGGTGGCAATGTAAAAATTCTAAGCAAAGTTTTAAATGAAAAAAAAAAAGGGGAGCATATTTATTCAAGTATCCTAATAATAAAAGGAAGGGGGGGTGCACTTACAACCAAGAACTTGTAGAATTCTGCAAAATGAATGTATATTGAACCAATCCCCTGATTTATACATTCAGGAAGAATAAATTTCAATCATGTGAGACAGAGGCATGTGGCTTTGAGGTTTACTTTGCAAGTGTCCTCACCGCCTTTCCTTTGTGTGTGTCTGTCACTCAACACCTTCTGTTTCATTTCCGTTGGCAACCTGGCCCTGGTGACTGATTTGCAGCCGGCTGTCCCCCTAGATCTGGCTCAGAGCTGCCCCCCTCCAGGATGCCTCCCATGATTAAGGATGTGACAAGGAAGCTAGGGGCTGAGAGTGCACGTGTGAGACTGTCATGGCCGTGTTGCACATTGTGATCCGTGGAGGACTGCGTGTGACTACGCCAGTGACGGTGACAGCAGGGGCCTGTGTGTCAGGGCCCCAGCAGAAGGCAAGGCACACTCAAACTGGGAAGAGATTTTAAAAGGGATTATTTCCAGAAACGTGGGCCGGGCTTAAGGAACGAACAAGGGACAAGGGACGGTGCAGCTCTCTCAGGCTAGCAATAGTGGGGAGCCTTTACAAGGGGAGGGGAAAGGGAGGGCACAGGACCAGGAGGGGGCAGGTGTGTGGAGGGGGCCCGAGGCCTTGGGTTGACATAGCCAACCCTGGCAACCTGGTGGGGAGGGAACAGGCGGAAGAAACATCCCATTCTCTTCCTCCCTTCAGTCTCCTGCTGGGGTCTCTCATTGGCTGAACCCAGCGGAAAGGCTGAGAACAAGAGAGCCATTGACACAGTCCACAGAGGTCAGCCTCCCAGGGCACCAAGCTCGGAGAAGGGTGGGGAGTGGGACTAGAGTGGCCAACACATCATGTCACCGCCCAGGGGCATGCCTTCTGTTGCCCAAAGTTCACAGCAATGCCTCTCCCCTGCTCTGGAACTCCCGCACCCACCGTGGCTCATAAGGGGTGGGTGGCCTGGTGCTTGGTGAGCGCTGTGGGGCTGGCGGGTGGGGCTTCCCTCCCTCAGCCTTCCCCTCTCTCTGGCTGTGATTCCCAGTTCTTGACTCCTGCCTGTCCTGGATCTTAGATGGCTCCAGGAACTGTCCCAGGGAGAACAATGCCAACCACTGAGTCATTGTTTTTCTCACACCCAGAAACACTGCCCCACCCCCAAACACACCCATAGGCACACCTGCTGCCACCATGGGCCTCTGACATAGTCACCACAAGCCATGGCTGGTGCCATGTACGTCAAGAAAATGCACATCTTGACACACCGCTACCCTGCCACAGTCCTACATAAAATGGCAAATGCACGGTAATGCACACTCTCACATGCCAACCATGGGCCGTCATACAGATGTACAGGAGACACACGGTCTCGCTCATCCATGTGAAATCAGAGCGTAGGGGCAGGAGAGGGCAGGGGAGGGAGGTGGTTCACAGCAGTGGCTCTGGAGTCAGCCACACCTCTTTGACCTCTCTGGCACCAGCTTCCTTGTCTGTAGAAGTGGAGATAATAAATGAGAGGTAGTGACCGCAAAGACTTTAGCATAGTGCCTGGCCTGGAGTAGACTCTAGAAAGGGCAGCTGTTACTGGGAACTAACTCCTGGCTCACATTCTCCCACACCTCACGCCCATGCATGTTGCAGAGCAGCAGCGGCGAGCACACGCCTGTGCAAGGCCAGCCAGACACCCTCAGGCACATGTGCCCTCCCCTAGACACGCCTGCTGGGAGCATGTGCGCATTCACAAATTCCCTCTGCCTGGGAGCTCTTTCCCCAGACATCTGTGTGGCTTGCCATCCGCTGCCTTGAAGTGTTCAATCAAATGTCACCCTTTCGATGAAGTCCACCCTGACCTTTTAAAATCACATACCCCAGCACTCGAAATCCCTTACTCTGCTATGTACTTTAAGCATCACCGATCTTCTAAAAATATATAACTTCATTTTTTTTCTGTCTACCCTATTAGAGTATAATCTTCACGAGAGTAGGGAATCGTGGGTCTTTTGGTTGCTGATGTAGCCAAATCCTAGAGGGGTCGCTGGCACACGGTGAGCTCAAGGCAGTGCATACACACTTATTGTGGGTCTCTAGCTTTCTCACTCTCTGAAAACAAGCACATCCGGGTGAACCCCACTGCCAACCCCAACAAGCTAAGCCTGTGTGTTTTCACATGCCCAAATCCGGAGCTGGGATAAACTTAACCTCTCCTGGTTGGGTGCGCACAGCCAAAGTGGGGTGGGGGGCTGTTTTCAGTCACCAAGCCAAGAAAGTGTTTCCACTCACCCGTCCAGGCCTTTTGAGCCCTGCAGGGACTCACAGAGCTGGTGAGGTGGCTGGATTTGCCCAGGTCACCCGGAGCCTCCTCTGAGGCCTTGTTTTTTCCCCCTGGCTGGAACCATCAAACCATCACTTCAGAAACCACTAATGAGGCAGCCTATGTTAAGGGCTTTGCAATCCTTGGATCAAAGAGTCAGGGTAAACAGTGGGCGGCGTCCAGGCCAGTGACTGGCTGATACCCTGAGGGAATAGCTCCCTGAGAGCGTGCGGCTGCCACTCACTCCCGGACAGCCTGGCATGGCTCCAGCTGGGTTTGAAAAGAAGAGACCCTGCCCCTCTTAGGGGACCTGTGTAGAGCAGGCCAGAGTGTGCCCATCAGCCCCTGGGAATAAGAGAGGGAGCCAGAGGACAGACCCCCTCCCCCCTCCCTGAGGTAGGGAGGCCAAACCTGGGCTCTGGCTCTGGGGGATGCCAGAAGCCCCTCAGTCTTCACTGCCACTACTGAATGGGTCTCCAATTCAGATTCACCCAGCTCGTCCTCCACCTGCTTGCTGAGAAGGAGGGGGGTTGGGTGTGCAGAGGTGGGGTCAAGCAGCCCTGAGCACTGGAGTGTAAGGCGAAGTCCAGGGTCATTAGGACTCCAGGTAGGAAACACTGAAGTGTTTACTCTTTAACAAGAGACTTGTTGAGGCAATTTGCAGGTACAAGTCACACGTGTAGACATGAGCCCCAAGCACGGTTTTCCAGCTGGGGCTGGTATTGAGGGAAGGAGGTGCAGTCCCCCAGCTACAGCCCAGGACTCAGACACCAGGGTACCCAAATGTCCCTGCCCTAATACAAGCCAGATACAGGCTGGGAGAGGCAGCCACAGCCTCCACAGCCATAGGTCATTCTTCCAGGAGAAAGCACGGTGCTAGGCTTAGTGTAGATGATCTTTATTGGCAGGTGTTAAGAGTGCAAAATGGTGATAAATCCAGAGGGATGGGAAAGGAGGTGGGTCATGGTTCCCTTTCCTCCAAGTGGGGACCCTGTAACCAAGCCAGTGGGGTGAGAGCACTTGACTGTGGCCACTTTGGGTCCAGCACCCTTCGAAGAACAAGCTCCCAGGCAGGAGGGATCCTCACAGCACATGGGAAGGGATAACACCCCAGAAGGGGCCTGGGCTACATCCCACCCCCGGGCAGCGTGGCTCCCGCCCACTGCACACCTTAACAGCTTGGGGTAGGGCTGTTTGGGGACTGGGCTAAACCTCTCCCTCCGCAAACCCCAGGTATCTGCCTCCTGCCTCAGTTTCCCTCCTCCCAGTGATCAGCCAGTTTGGATTGCTAGGCCCTGTTGGGGGTCTGGCCCAACCCAAAGTGAGTAATTCACATAACGTACCATATTGTAGTCATTGTGTGGGCTCCGGGGATCACTGTGGGCTGGCCGTAGCCAATGAGACCCTTTTCAGGCCACAGAAACCAACCCAAGACCTTTCTAGGCCGCAGAAATCAACCTAAGATGGTGAACATGGAGGCTATTGCCCCAAACATGCTTTATCTCCTGAAGGCAACTGACCCCCAAGACAAATAGCCCCTGCGCCCCACTACCATGCCAGTCCAAAAGTGTGGTGCAGTGACCCAAAGGTCTACTGAGAGCCCCAGCTTGGCCTTCAGCCCCTGGGGGCCTCACTTGGGGACGGGTGGGGTCTGGTCTGTTCAGTCAGAGGCCCAACCCTGCAGCAGTGCTGGGCCACTTGGCAGGGGCTGCCTGTCTCTGGTCACATCTTCTCTACATTCTGGGAGGCCCCACTCCCTCGGGGAAGGCCCCATCCCTTCTGGCCAGGGTCTGAGTCAGTTACAAGGCAGCCAGGTGGGATAGGAGTGGGCCCGAGCCAGCAGAGGCTGCACAGGAGTCACGTAGTAACTGACAGTGGCAGGCACAACACCATCGGGGCCCGGGGGGCGCCAGGCCAGGGCAGCCGCGGCAGCCGGGCCCTGCTCAGCCAGCGCTTGGAGCGCCAGCGTGGCGATGAGGTCCAGCGTCTGGCGACGCTCATGGCTCATGAGGCACACGGTGCTCTCGTTGACCACCCGGTGCAGCGTCACCAGGCAGGCATAGCGGCGCGCTGAGTCGGCCCCACTGAAATGAGCCTCCAGGTAGCGCTCCAGCGTGCGCTGCTGCTCGGCCAGGTCTGGGAAGTCGATAAAGAAGCGGGAGCACATGTAGCGTTGCAGGGCGCGCACATCGGTGCTGGGCCGCGGCCTGAAGCCCCGCACCAGGAGGTGGCAGTACTTGAGGAGGCCACCACCGCGGATCTCCTCGGGGCTGCGCGTGGCGATGACGCGGTGCCGCAGGTGGTCCAGTGCCTCGGCAAAGTCCCCGTACAAGCTCTCTCCTGTCACGGTCGGGTGGAAGGCCTCAGACATGGGCGTGGATGAGCACTGGCCAAAGAGCAGCAGGGAGTCCAGGATGATCTGGAAGGAGTCCACACTGAACTCAAACTGGCGCCGGACCGAGTCCACAAACTTGAGCTCCACGTTCTTGCCACTCTTGTTGGACAGCGAGATGAGGCTCCAGCGGTCCGTGTCCGTGCACACTTTCACCAGCTTCTGCACGTACGCCTCCTTGAGTGTTAGTGGTGTGATCTTGGCCCGGCTCACGCCGGCCGGCAGGAAGTCCAGCAGGCAGGCCAGCACCACCTCCTTGGTCAGCTGGAAGGACGCCTCGCTGCGCAGGTCCACGCGGAACACCAGGTCGAGGTCCTTGTAGCCCAGGCCACTCTCGGGGTGCAGCACGTGGCTGGCGGCCGAGCCGTGCAATCGCACACCATGCACGTGCAGTCCCCGTTCCTCCAGGCTGCTGCGGACCACCTGCAGAGGAGACAGCGGGAGGGAGAGGTGTCAGGAGTCTGGGCCCCCGGGGGGCCACCACTGGTTTCCACAAGATGATCATGCCAACATTAACCGGGGACCACTTACCAGGCTGTGATGCCTTTGGAAAGCTATTGAACCCTCTAATCTGGAGTATGGCTTGTTTAGAGAGAAAAAACTCAGAAAGAATAGCACTGATAATAGCAGATGCATAGAATTTACTAAATACCAGGGCCTGATCTAAGCACTTTATACATTAGGCTATAAACTTGTATAATTCTCACAATGACCTACCATATGAGGTAGATACTATTAATTCCACTTTGAAGATGGAGAAACAGAAGCACAGAGGGGCCAAGGAATTTGCCCAAGGTCACGAAGCTGGTGAATTAAACTCGCAGTCCAGGTCGTAACTACTATGCTATTCTACCTCTCTAAAACTGCAAGTAAAACACTTTGTTTTGTGCCAGGCATGATGCTAGCTGCTCAAATGTGTTAGGAATGTAACTGCAATTCACACGCATTACATTAACCCTCACAATAATCCTGTATTTGGGTATTAGTATCCCAATTTACAGATGGGGGACCTGAGGCACAGAGAAGTTAAGAATTGTGTCAAGGCCAGAGAGGAGCCAGGCTGAGACTAGAACCCAGGTCACTTGGATTCTCCAGCCCATGCATGCGCTTTTGGTTATGACCCACTCATCTTAATTCATCCTTACAGGGACCCTGTGAAGCAAATGTTATACCTGTTTTAGAGATGAGGAAACTGAGGCTTACAGGGTGCATGCGCTTTTGGCTATGACCCACGCATCTTAATTCATCCTTACAGGGACCCTGTGAAGCAAATGTTATACTTGTTTTAGAGATGAGGAAACAGAGGCTTACAGGGGCGTAAGCCCTAAGGTTCAGAGAGGGAGCCATTTAGAAGTGGCAGGGCTGGAAGTTAAAACTCAGACACTTTCTGCTCTTGAGACAGGAGGGGGGTGATCATCTCAGGAAGTGCTCAGCACCCAGCCCAAGTAGGAAGGGATGTAGCAGACCTCATCTTCTGTTACAGGGACACGATGGGCAAACCTTCAAGTCATCTCAAATCTGTTCCTTTGGCCGGAGGCATCTCTCTGGGCCCAGGACAGTGTGGGGAGAAGAAAGAAGCTGGGCCCAGACATTCAGTTTTCTGAGCAACCCAGAGGACTCACACGCCGTCCTGAAGGTGACCAGGCAGCGTTCCTGTGCTGAGTGATTCTGCAACCCCGTCTTGCTGCCAAGTCAGCGCCCTGCACTGGGTTGGGCTGCCCTCCTCGCTTCTCAGGGAATTACTGCAAAGAATGCATTTAAGTGCTGAGGAGGCAAGCTGCAGTAGGGCAATCTGAGGTGGGTGGCTCCCTCCAGGAAGGCTTCCGGGAGGAGGATCCTGGCTAGGGGAAGGTACTATAATGGCTATGGGGATAAGCACCTGGCCATTAGGAGCATTGTGGGGAGGAGCTGGGGGGTGAGGGTGGGGAAAGAAGATCATCAGGCACCTGTTGAACTCCTAGACCTTCTCATCAGAATCTATGGGGGATAGATCTTTATTTATTTGTTTGTTTATTTATTTATTTAAATGTTTCTTTATTTTTGAGAGAGCCAGAGAGAGACAGAGCATGAGTGGGAGAGGGGCAGAGAAAGAGGGAGACACAGAATCCAAAGCAGGCTCAAGGCTCTGAGCTGTCAGCACAGAGCCCGATGTGGGGCTTGAACCCACAGACTGTGAGATCATGACCTGAGCTGAAGTCAGACGCTTAACCAACGGAGCCACCCAGGCACCCCGGGGAATAGATCGTTACGATCTCCAACTTATAGGTAGGGAAACCAAGGCTCACACGAATGTAGCCATCTGCCCAAGACCATGTAGGGGTACCTTCAAATCCAGGTGTGGCCGACTCTCTTTCTATCACATTGCTGTCCCAGGGCTTAGAAGGAGCAGAGACCATAAACTAGGGTTCTAATCCTCCCTCTTTCTTTTTTAAATTTTTTAAAATGTTTTATTTATTTCTGAGAGAGACAGAGAGAGAGACAACACGAGCAGGGGAGGGTCAGAGAGAGAGAGGGAGACACAGAATCTGAAGCAGGCTCCAGGCTCTGAGCTAGCTGTCAGCACAGAGCCTGATGCGGGGCTTGAACCCACAAACCGCGAGATCATGACCTGAGCTGAAGCCAGACGCTTAACCGACTGAGCCACCCAGGCACCCCCTCCGTCTCTTTCAAACTTTCAAAGTGAGGGTGACCCTGCAGTCACCGAAGCTCAGAGCCAAGGAAGTTAGGAACAGAAAGGTGGGGTTTGGGAGATGCCTTGGCCAGACAGACCTGGGAAGCTGGAGGTGAGGGGCCAGTTGCGGTAGTCT
Organism: Proteles cristata cristata; assembly: GCA_017311185.1. Lineage (NCBI taxonomy): Eukaryota > Metazoa > Chordata > Mammalia > Carnivora > Hyaenidae > Proteles > Proteles cristata. The sequence continues at coordinate 670,395 of JAESUZ010000634.1, forward strand.
AGCCTGTGGGACTTGTAAGCCACACCTTGACAGCTGTGCCCCTGTGGGCCAAGGAGGGAAGCAGGAAAGACCTTGTCCCAAGGACCCTGCCAGACTCGCAGAGCAGACCAGCCCCCTCCCTGGGTCCTAATAGAGCTGACTGAGCCTTACTCAGTGCCAGCTCCTGCTACCAGGCTGAGGCTCGCCCCAAGGCATGGCATCTGGCCTGGTGAGTAGGTAGCAGTACCCTTGTTAAATCGCCTGCGTCAGGCCATGGGGCTGGCTGTGTCAGCCAGCCAGCAGCTGTTGTCTCTCTCCCAGGTGTGACTACAGCCAGCTTGGCAGGCGGACCCCAGATACTGCCACACCCAAACACGGCAGGGCAGCTTGGAGCCTCCTGAATCAGACTTTCCAGCCATGAAGGGGGCAGTGGCTGCACCCTCCTTTCTCCTGTGCCAAGGGCCTCCCCAGAACTACTCTGCTCCTGGGCCACTGCTGAGACCTGCAGGGGGATGATCGATGCTGTCAGCCAGCAGGCTTGCCACACTGGAACTGCCTGATGCAAGCCCTCTGGCTGCAGCTGGAGAGATCAGATTGCCTCATTCAGTTCCCTGGGCCCAGAGAGGGCAAAGGACATATCCAAGGTCACACAGCCAAGAAATGGCTGAGCTTCAATAGAACCAGGCCCCCCAGAATTATGGGCAGGGGGGCTTCCTACAGGAGAATGGGTCCCTCTAGCTCAGGTACAAGCAAGAATAGCATCTCTAACTGCTTAGATTGAGGCTGTAGGCAAAGCCTTGTGGGGGTACAGAGGGAGAAAGGTTCTGATATTTTTCTTTAATTTTTAAAAATATTTATTATTGAGAAACAGAGAGAGACAGAGCATGAGCAGGAGAGGGGCAGAGAGAAGGGGAGACACAGAATCCAAAGCAGGCTCCAGGCTCTGAGCTGTCAGCACAGAGCCTGACGCGGGGTTTGAACCCACAAACTGCAAGATCATGACCTGAGCCCAAGTTGGACGCTCAACCAACTGAGCCACCCAGGTGCCCCAAGAAAGGTTGTGATTCTTGAACCATGGATACCCAGCACCCCTCCTCCACCTCCCTCCACCTGGAGCACCCCACTTCCTTACATAGCCAGCACAGATGGTCCCCGTCCCCACACACACCAAGCACCCCTTCCACCACACCCCCCATACACACGCAGCACCCCCACCACACATATATATTCCAAGAGTTTGAGGAGCTGCTACTGCAGATTCCCAAAGGATATGGACTTTCTTCCCTGTGGATGCAATTGTACAGGCCAGGGGAAGGTCCCTGTTCCCTTTGGATGCTGCAACCTAAAAGGGTGTTGGGAGAGTAGCCCAACCCATCACCATTGAACAGATGGGGACACTGGGCCCAGCAAAGGAAATTGATAATAGTCCGGGCCCCAGAGGCAGATGTCCAACCTCCTGGTGCAGCTCTGAAGTCCCCACTGCCTCTCCCCACCCCTGCCAGCAGCTCCCTGTTCTGTGATATCTTTGACCCTAGTCTAGGAGAACACTACTGTTATTGGCTTGTAAAGTCAGCTCCTTCTGGCCTGCAGTCTCCTCCACCTGGCAGGGAGCATCTCAAAGGCAGACAGGTGCTCCCAGAGGTCCCAGTCACATCTATGGCCCTAGTGTCCTGAATAGGACTTGGCACAGAGCAGGCGCCAGTAAAGGCAGTTTGGCAGGGACTTCCCCTCCAGAGCACACTTTGTCCCCGTAGAGGGGTGTTTCTGCATTTGGCTCCTCCTTCCCCCACATCTGGCACAAGAGTCCTGGAGATACACTAGTTGGGGCCCAAGGTTGACCTGGGAGTCCTGGGGAGAAAAACCTCAACTGGTTTTTCCTAATTACCCCATGACAGCAGGCAGCAGAGGAATGCCTCCGTGAGCACCACTGGGGTTTAGGGTGAGTCAGCCCTGGGGAATCTGCCCCCACCCCCTCCCATTCCCTGGGAGGGAGGGCGAGGTAATCCCCTAGCTGACAAGCCTCCTCCTCAGTGGAAGTGAAGGCAATTGGAGACAGGGGAGTGGCCTCCTTCACTAGCTTCTATGGAGAACTCTGAAAGTCCATCTACTGGCAGGAATATACAGGAATTGTGGCTGGATTTTTCTGGTTTCTATCAGAAGACTTCCTTAAGACTCAGAAGTTGAGTCTCAGGAGCTGAGGAAGGGGTGGGAAACCTTGAACCTGCAGCAGGTGGCTCCCAGGAAGACCTAGGATTCTCTGGGTTTGATGTTCACTTCTTTAGGTAGTCTTACAGGCAGCTCACTGCCCCTTTTGGAGCCTCAGCTTCCCCAGCCACAAATATGGGGACAATAATTACCATATTCTGGGGGCGCCTGGGTGGTTCAGTGGTTAAGTGTCTGACTTTGGCTCAGGTCATGATCTCACGGTTCATCAGTTCGAGCCCCACGTCGGGCTCTGTGCTGACAGCTAGCTCAGAGCCTGGAGCCTGTTTCAGATTCTGTATGTCCCTCTCTCTCTGACCCTCCCCTGCTCATGCTGTCTCTCTCTCTCTCTCTCAGAAATAAATAAAACATTAAAGATTTTTTAAAAATTACCATATTCTGGCATTTCAGAGTATGACAGCACCTAGGTTATACAAATGGGAGAGTAATTGTAGGGGTGCTTAAAGTTAGGTATAGGGAAAAAGGAGTCTGAGGAGGGGAGAGGGGTTGCCAGAATTCTCTTTTCCTGTTCCTCAAGAGACAGTGTCACCCTTCATTTCCAACTTTGGGGAGAGGAGACACACCTAAACTGGACACCTGATGTCTGTCGCCTTGCAGCATGCAGGCACCAGGTCCAGCTTGGTGCTTAATCTCCTCCTGCCACAAGCCCAGCTGAGAGGGAGGGTGTCCTTATTGGGATTTCTTGGCTTTTCCACTTAGCCACGGGCCTCTTGAGCCAAGAGCTGTGGGAGCACAGGACAAAGTCTGACCCTAGAACCTTGAGAGAAGGAAGGGGTGTGGGGGTGGTGAGGCCCCGCCATGACGACTTGGGGGTGAAACAAAAAAACGATTTTGAACACCTACCTATCCAGGGCTGCCTGGTATCTCTGGTCTTAGGAGGCAGATCTGTTCGCCCGCCTCCCGGCGCCCCCTTTCCGCAGCCAAGTCCCTCCCCGTTCTCCTCCCATTTCCTAGCTAAGGCCAGGGTGAACGGTTCGATCGGGCTCCCCAGAGGCGGGAGGAAGGGAAAGCCAAGTGGGGAGGGAGCATGGTCTACTATCCAAGCGCTGTGCGATTTTGTTACAGTCCCTGTGTCTCTATAAGCCTCAAGTTCCCTAGCTGTCCAGCAAATCGAACGTCTACTCTGGGTGCCTCCTAGCACAAGAACCTCAGGCTGGGGACCCCATAATCCCTCCCAGCGCCCTCTCACCTGCACAATCTGCCGGGGCTGCACGCTCAGAGTAGGGAAGTTGCCGCGACCGTGAATGGGAATCGGTTCGTTCAGGAGCGCATCCAGTCGCTTCACCTGTGGCCAGCTTAGCCCACTCAGGTGCCGTCCGAGGGAGGCCGATGCGGCCTTCGGGTCGGGGCCGCCGCCTGCCGGGGCGGCCGTGGCCACCGCCGAGGCCGCAGCCGTCCCCACCTGCGCAGCTGCCTGGTCCGGGCTCTCAGCTCCACTCTCCGACGGCATCATTAGCCCGGCCCCAGGCCCCGACGGCAGACACCAGGGGGTGGCTAAGGGGAGAAGGGCAGGGAGAGAGGCTGGGCCGGGGCCAAGGCGAGGGGCGCGGCTGCAGGGACTGGGAGGCAGCGACGGCGAGGCAAACCCAGGGCACACCTCCAACGGCGACGACCAACCGACCCTAAAGCCCGAAGCCTAGTGCCCAGTGGACTCTTATAGGCCGCGGGCGACATGCCCATTGGTCCAGACAGCTGTCACACAGTGGGAGCGCCCCGCCTCCCGACGCCTCTGCTATTGGTCAGCAGAGCTTCGCACATTGGTCACTGGTAGCCAGGGAGATTCCGATTGGCTGAGTGTCACGCCTCTGCCCCGCCCACCCGCCCACGCTAAATTCCCTCCTTTGGTCCTTAAAGAACTTCTGTTTTCAGTGATTGGCCCCGGCGGGGGCAGGCCTAGACTTAAAGGGACTGCGCCCTCCAGGGGCAGGAGGGAGGAAAGAGACCCGTGGAGTTTGTAGCGAAGCTGGACCACTTAAAAAAGTATCAGGATTCTTTTTGGTGCTGGAAGGAATTTAGAAGACCCCTGGCCTGGTCCTGGTCATCCGCTATTTTCAGAAGTCCCGAGATTGCGTCACTTGTTCAACTCCACACAGCGCTCCTCCTGCTCTTCCAGAGTCGAGGAAAGGTAACGAACTCTGCGGATACTAAGGTAGATATTATTTAACGCATTCTTGACTGGTCCTTGCCAACCAGTGGCTGGCGTTAACACTCCTATTGAGGGGAGGGGAAATCAGTTCAGGGAGGGGGTGTGACTCCCTCAAAGTTACACAACAAATGTTTTGGGTCCCTGGTGCTGAGCCGGGGCTTATAGAATCTGTGGCGCATGGGGCGCCTGAGTGGCTTAGTCGGTTAAGCGTCCGACTTTCGCTTGGGTCATGATCTCGCAGTTCGTGGGTTCGAGCCCCGCGTCGGGCTCTGTGCTGACTGCCAGCTCAGAGCCTGGAGCCTGTTTCAGAGTCTGTACTCCCTCTCTCTCTGACCCTCCCCTGCTCACGCTGTCTCTCTCTCTCTCTCTCTCTCTCTCTCCTAGAAACAAAAAAAAAAAAAAAAAAAAAAAAAAAAGAATCTGTGGCGCATGTTCTTTCCATTACACTGCTGCAGACCCAGGGCCTTTACGGGGCTAGAAGATGAACGGCAGGTGCAAATGGGGAGTTGGCTTTCCTGATCCCGCGTCTCGGGCTCCTTTGCACCCTCTTACGGTAGGGGCTTCCTGAGCAGCTGCTGAAAGTCTTTCCTGCCAGCCTCTTCTCAGCCTTATCAGGTCCTGTGTGCCCCCAGGCAAGCCACTACCCTCTCTGAGCCACTTTCCGTATCTGTCCCAGAGAAGATGTTCAATAAATGTTTTTAAAATTCTGATTTATTTATGGTTGCCAAAACATTTTCGTACATTCTATTGAAATACTATATTTACATGTTTTTCTGTCCCACTTTACAGAGCCTAGAGGGATGAGGCTTATTCTTTTTTTTTTTTAGATTAAAAAAAAGGTTTATTTATTTTTGAGAGGGAGAGAGACAGAGCAAGAGAGACAGAGGTGAATGGGGCAGGGGCAGAGACAGAGGGAGACACAGAATGGAAAGCAGGCTCCAGGCTCTGCGCTGTCAGCACAGAGGCCCATGCAGAGCTCGAACTCACAAATGGTGAGATCATGACCTGAGCCAAAGACCTGAGCCAAAGTCGGAAGCTTAACCGACTGAGCCACTCTGGCGCCCTCTGGGATGAGGTTAATTCTTATTGTTGTTTTTAAATTCATCTTTTCTTCTGATTTTAAATATATGTACCTGTGGCAAAATTTCAGAAACTGAGTCTGCTTGATTTATCACTACAATATTTTCTCTTAGATTAAATACCATTCTCCTAACACTCTCCCATTCTGTAAGGCAGGCTGGGCAAGGAGTGATATTCCCAATGTACAGAAGGAGAAACCGAGACCTACAAATGATAAACTACATTCCAGGGTCACCGGTTTGTCTCTGACAGACTCAGGAGCCTGACTCTCCGACTAGAGCAAGCACTTCTTCTTTCTGGAGACCCCCACAAGCAAGATCCAACCCTTGCCCTTCCCTCCATTTTGTCTGGGATCAGGGGCTTCCTCTTGCCCTGAGGAAGGGGACCCACTGCTTGTTCCACTGTTAGGCTGTGTGACTATGGGCAAGTCCCTGGCACTGTCCTCAGTAAAGTTCCTTGCTATTTTGTTTCCCTTCTTTTGAAAGAGAAGAAATAGATGAGAAACGTCCTTTGCTGAGCCCAGAGTTTCCAAACCCTTGATCTACCACCTCCATGCCCCCACAGAGGAAGGTAAAGAAAGAAAACTAATATCTACTTAGTACCTACTATGTACCTACTATGTCGCTTTACATACATGACCTCTAATTTCTAAAAATACGCCTCAAGATGTGGCACCATTTTACTCAATTTACAGATGAAGAAACCAGGGATTGAGAGAGGTCAAGTGACATGGTCGTTCAACCACTAATTGGCAGGGTGGGACTTGAATCCAGGTCTCCTGACTCCAGAGCACTTATTTTTCAGCTGCTCCTCATGGAAGACTTGGCACAGATCACTAAGTCATGCTTGGCACAGCCCTGGTACCACCCTCAAGTGTATCCATTCCTTCATTCATTTGTTCACCAACCAACACATATATGCTAAGCACCTACTGTGTGCCAGGTGCTGGGCTAGGCCCTGAGATAGGATAGGCAAGGTCCCTGCCCTAGACCTGGCTTTCTAGTGTAGAAAGACAATAACCAAGGAAACAAATAAATAAGACAATTAAGATAGCCCTAAGAAGAAGATAAAATGGAATGAGAGAGAGAGCAGCCATGCATATATATGAGTGAGAGAAAGAACTGAAGAGATTGATGTCCACTGGGGGTGCGATTGCAGAAAGCCTCCCTAAGGAGGTGACATTCCCATTGTAACTTCTGGATCCACTTCTGCCCTATCTCCCTGTGCTTGTCCGTGGACAGGCAGGGCGGCAGAGAGAGTGCCAGACCACATTCCTACAGCCCTGAAGGCCTGAGCCGGGGGTGGGCGGCTGTGACAATCGTTTTGTTCACTCACTTCTCACTTTATGGTAAAACTGGTGTCCAGGAAGCCAGGGGGGTTTGCCCAGGGAGACTGGTTAGGGCTGGAACTGCATAGGGGTAGGGCCCCACGGGGGCAGCCTGGTATAGTGCCACCGCACACTCTAGAATCAAGTTCTCTAAGAAAGGAAACTTAGAGGGGCGCCTGGGTGGCTTAGTCGGTTAAGCGTCTGACTTTCGCTTAGGTCATGATCTCGCAGTTCGTGGGTTCGAGCCCCGCGTCGGGCTCTGTGCTGACTGCCAGCTCAGAGCCTGGAGCCTGTTTCAGTCTGTGACTCTCCCTCTCTGACCCTCCCCTGCTCACGCTGTCTCTCTCTCTCCTAGAAATAAATAAAAATATATAAAAAAAAAAAAAAAGAAAGGAAACTTAGAGATCTCCTTTCCTCTCTCTCCCTCCTGCTGTCTGGCCCAGGAAAAGCAATTAGCAAATGCTTGAGGTGTGAATCACCTTTCTGTTGACACTTCTATTCCAAAGCTAATCAGTCTAATATTTGTCCAATGACAGGACCTGAACATCACTGCCGTGAGAGTGTGCGTGACTTGGGAATGTAGGAAGAGGAGACAGAAGACGAGAGAGCAGGGGTATCTCAGGAGGGTTTTTCACCTTCACCAAGACCATCTTTTCATTGTCCCAGGGAATGGAGGGGAACAATGGCTAGGGTACCTTCTGAAGGTACTATCTGGCTTTCAAATGTTATATATGAGCCCTTTCCCTCCAGTACATATTTCCTCCCCATCTTAATTTCTGACTCTGATTTTATTTATTTATTTTTAAATTTAAAAAAATGTTTAACGTTTATTTATTTTTGAGAGAGACACAGTGAGAGCAGGGGAGAGGCAGAGAGAGGGAGACATGGAATCCAAAGGAGGTTCCAGGCTCTAAGCTGTCAGCACAGAGTCTGATGTGGGATTTGAACTCACGAACTGTGAGATCGTGACCTGAGCCCAAGTTGGACGCTTAACCGACTGAGGCACCCAGGCACCCCTATTTATTTTTAAAATTTTAGTGTTTATTTGTTTTTGATAGAGAGAGACAAAGTGCAAACTGAGAGGGGCAGAGAGAGAGGGAGACACAGACTCCGAAGCAGGCTCCAGGCTCAGAGCTGTCAGCACAGAGTCTGATGCGGGGCTCAAACTCATGATCCAACAGATCATGACCTGAGCTTAAGTCAGATGCTCATCTGACTGAGCCACCCAGGTGCTCCTTCACTCTGATTCTAAAAAGAAACTTACTCTGTATGATAGTTGAGTTGTAGGGACATAGGTAAGTCACTTTCCCTTTCTGGGCCTCAGGTTCCCATTCTGTAAAATGGTGGTGAAATAGGAGTCAGCTTTCCCATTCACCTACGATTTGAGGTGGTGGGAAGGAGAAGGAGTCCTGTGGAGAATGTTGGCTTCCACATTGGCCCCTCCTCTGCTCTGGAACTCCAGACAAGAGCATTCTGGGATCAGCCCATATTACTGAGCACCCTGTGCCTAGAACCACACTAAGCAATTTCCATACAGTTTTTTGTTCCATTTTCAGAACATAATCTCTTGGCAAAGGAGTGATCTCTCACTTTGCATGAGAGGAAACTGAGGCTCGGAGAAACAAATTGACTTGTGCAGGGCCCCACAGTTGGAAGGACGGGCTTCCACACCCAGGTCCGGCTGAACCCTGGGCCCAGGCCCTACCCTGGGCCCCGCCTGACTTCTGAGAATGACTTGATTTGTGTGATTACACAGAGACAATCCTGTCTCTGGAGAATCTTCCCTCCCCTCCTCTGTGGTTCTTGCCCTCCATCCTGCCTCAGCCTCTCATGGCCAAAGTACTTTCCTGGACCTTGTCAGCACCCTGTGTGATGTCAATAGCAAGTGTCCCATATCCCTAACACCACGTCCTGTCTTTTCTGCCTACTCCCTCCAGAGCCCGCGCTGCCACGGTCCTGACTCACCAGGCCCTTCTTCAATCCACTGTTACCCCACTGTTTCTAGCCTCCTTAACCAGCTTTGATTCTGTGGACCATCATTATAATTACTTCCCTGCACACACCCTCACCCCCCTGGCTCCCCTCTTGTTAAACTGCACTCACCTGGCAAAACCACACCCTGGCTAATTCAGCTGTGCGTTTGTGCCCCACAATTGACCGAAGCTGGAAAGACACACAGTCCCGCTGACGGTTCTCACTTGAGCGGCAGGGCCTCCTCCTCTCCAGGGGGCCCTTTGCACTGTAGGGCCCAGTGCTGTCACTCCTTTGTCGTCCTAGACACGATTCCATACCTCTCTTCCTAGGCTCAGTCCTGGACAGCTCCTCCCCTGCCCCCTGAAGACCTTGCTACCTACATCACTGAGAAAATAGAAGCAATCAAAGGAGAATTTCCACACAGACTCTCAACGCCTCCCCTATCACTGGGTCTGTGCCGCATTTTCAGCCTCCCTCCTGCTGCCTCGGATGAACCCCGCTTGCTCCTCTCTGCGGCAACCCCTCCACTTACACGCCAGACCCCCTGCCTCTCATCTGCTCAAGGACTTCACTTTGGCCATTTCCTTCTCTACTGCATCATTGCAATTAATGTTAGAAGATAATTTCTTGTATCTAAAAAAAACAAAAACAAAAACAAAAACAAAAACCCAACAAAACCAAAACACACCTCTCTTGATCTCACATCTCCCTTCCATTTCTCTTTATAGCAGACTCTTTGAAAACGTCAACACTCACATTCTTCAGCTATTCTGTTCTTTCTTGGAACACACTTCAGTTAGGCTTTGTCCCCACCACTGCACCGAAACTGCTTGGTGAAGGTCACCTGTGACCTTCACATTGCTAAATCCAATTATCAACTTCTTTAAGTAATAGCTTTATTGAGGTATAATTTGTATAGCATATACTTTACTCCTATGAAACATACAGTGTACTGGTTTTTCGTACATTCACAGAGTTGTTCAGCCAGTACCGTAATCAACTTTAGAACTTTTTTATTACTCCAGAAAGAAACCCTGTACCCCCAGCAGTCACCCCCCCATTTCCCTTGAACCCCCACAGCTCATAGCCATAGGCAACCACGAACTGACTTTGTGTCTCTATATAGATTGGTCCTTTCGGGACATTCGTATAAATCGTGGTCTTTTGTAACTGATTTCTTTTACTTAGCATAATGTTTTCAAGGTTCATCTATATTGTAGCATTAATAGTTCACTTTTTCTTTGTTGTCAAGTGATATTCCATGGGTATGTGTATATTCCACATTTTATTTATTCATCCATCAGTTGATAGACATTTGGGTGGTTTCCACTTTTGGGCTATCATGAATGCTGTCATGAATATTCATGTGCAAGTCCTTTAAAAATATTTTTAGGGGCATCTGGGTGGCTTAGTTAAGCATCCAACTCTTGATCTCAGCTCAGGGTTCTGAGTTCAAGACCCCTGTTGGGCTCCAAGCCCTGCGTGGAGCCTTCTTTAAAAAAAAAATTTTTTTTTTTTTAGAGCAGTTTTCAATTCACAACAACATTGAGAGGAAGGTACAGAGAGTTCCCATATGCTCTCTGCACCCACACACGCAGTCTCCCCCATGATACCCCCCCATAGCAGTACATTTGTGACTGTTGGTGAACTTATGTTGACATGTCACAATCACCCCAAGTCCATAGTTAGAGTTCACTCTTGGTGTTGTTAAGGTTTTGTGTAGACATATGTTTTCATTCCTCTTGGGTATATTTCTGGGAGTGGAAATGCTGGTTATAAGGGAAGTTGATGTTTAACCATTTGAGGAGCTGCTAGACCATTTCCCACAGTGGCTGCACCATTTTATATTCTCCCCAGCAGCGTATGAACATTCTAATTTCTCCCCATCATCCCCAACACTTGTTTTGTTTGTTTATCATCTCTATCTTAGTGGGTATGAGGTGGTATTAGTATGGTCTTGATTCAGATTTCTCTGATGGCTAATGATGTTGAACATCTTTTCATGTGTTTATTGTCTATCTGTGTCTTTGGAGAAATGTCTCTCAAATCCTCTGCCCATTTTGTAATTGTATCACTTTTGACATTATTGTTGAGTGTTAAGGGTTCTTCTTTATGTATAAAGATATAAGTCCTCTAGATATAAAGTTCTCCAGATCCAAGTCCCTTATCAGATAAGTGATTTGAAAAATTCTTCCCATTCTAATTGTTAATTCTTTTTTTTTTTAATGTTTTTTTTATTTATTTCTAGGAGAGAGGAAGACAGCGTGAACAGGGGAGGGTCAGAGAGAGAGGGAGTCACAGACTGAAACAGGCTCCAGGCTCTGAGCTGGCAGTCAGCACAGAGCCCGACGCGGGGCTCGAACCCACGAACCGCGAGATCATGACCTAAGCGAAAGTCGGAGGCTTAACCGACTAAGCCACCCAGGCGCCCCTAATTGTTAATTCTTAATCCTCGTGTTTAACTCGACCAGCAAATTACCTGTGGCCGATCATGCCTTCCTCTTTGAAATCCTTGCTTCACTTTTGGTATTTAAGACAATCTACCGCCCTGATTTTTTTTTTATTTCATTGATTGCTGTTTCATTGTCTCTCATTCCCTCAACCTCTAAGCAGTGAAATGCCCAGGACTCACTCCCCGGTCTGCCCGTCTTTTCTGTCTGTACTCACTTCTTTGGTGATTTCAGTTTCAAGCTTTAAATACCATCTGTGTGCTGGCAAACCTCAGCTTTATGTATTCCAGGCCTCAGCTCTCTTCCTAATTTCAGGCTTATGCAATTATTATTTTTTTAATGTTTATTTATTTTGAGAGAGAGAGTGCGCACGAGTGGGTGAGGCACAGAAAGGGAGGGAGGGAAAAAACCCCAGGCAGGCTCAGTGCTGTCAGCGAGGAGCCTGACTCGGGGCACAATCTCATGAACTGTGATGTCATGACCTAAGCCAAAATGAAGAGTTAGATGCTTAACTGAGCCAACTCTATAGGTACTCGAATGCTTATATCGGGCTATAGTTGGGCAAAAGCATCTCACACAAAGCCTATTTTTATAATAAGGTGCTGAATATCCCCTGTCGTGTTTTGAATGCTGGACCGAAAGTGAAAAACAGAATGGTTGTCTATGTATCTGGTGTTTACCCTGTGATTGTTGGCTGGCTGGGAGCCACAAATGCCACTGCCCAGCGTCACAAGAGGATCCAGGATCTAACCCGATATCTCAAAACTGGGGAGAGGTCCAAAATCAAATTGTGAAGCATGGTTTCTACTGAATGCATATCACTTTCGTACCATTGTAAAGTCAAAAGGTTGTAAGGTGACCCATCATTAAGCTGGGAACCGTCTGTTCTTGTTTATTATCTTCTCAAACTTCACACGTCCAGAGTAGAATTCTCGAACTGAAATGCTCCTCCTGAAGCACATGGCACCTTCCAGTTCTTGTGCTGAAAATCTGAAGCGATTTTTTTCACTCCTTTTTCTCTCGCGTGCCACATCAAGTGTCAGCAAGTCCCGTTGGCTTTACCTTCTGAATACAGACAGTCTGACCCCACCCCACCCCCAACTGTCACCCGGGGATCTCACTGCCACCTCACAGCCATCGCCCTTCTCCTGGATTATTGGAGTCTCCCTACTGGCCCCCTCTTTTGTACTTGTCTATTTTTAACCCAGCAGTCTGGGCGATCCTTTTAAAACATAAGCCAGATCATGCCATTTTAGTGCCTCCATCTCACTTGGAAGAAAGCCAGGTCCTTCCAGTCCCAAGGCTCTGCAGGATACCCCCTGCCTTGTCTCTTCCTCTCCCCTCCCTCCTCTGTGGCCTCCTGGGTGCTCCCGTCCACCCCAGGGCCTTTGCGATTGCTCTATCATCTGCCCGGCTCACTCTTGAGAGCCACCTGGCTATCTCCCTCATTCCTCCAGGTTCTTTTCTCACCAAGGCCTTGCTCACTAACCAGTGAGCATGGCAATCTCCCACCCCAGCAATCCTCTTCGCTTTATGGTTTCCATAGCACCCAACACCATCTACACATCATGCTGTGTGTGTGTTGTGCGGGTGTGTGTGCGTGTGTGTGTTTGTTTATTTATTTATTTTCCTTTTCCGCATTGGAACAGAAGCTCCAGGAAGGCAGAGATTTTTGCTTGTTTTTGTTTTCTGTGTATCCCAGCGCCTGGAACTGTGTTGCCAGTTATTCAGTTCTCAATAAATATTCATGGGATAAATGGAGGGATGCTTTGAGGAAAGGAGGAAGGAGCACTCTTCTAGAAGCAGATCTTGGGGCGCCTGGGTGGCTCAGTCAGTTAAGCGTCCGACTTCGGCTCAGGTCATGATCTTGAGATCCGTGGGTTCGAGCCCTGTGTAGGGCTCTGTGCTGACAGCTCTGAGCCTGGAGCCTGCTTCTGATTCTGTGTCTCCCTCTCTCTCTGCCTCTTCCCTACTTGCACACGCTCTCTCTCTCAAAAATAAATAAATATTTTAAAAAATTTAGAAGCAGATCTTGCAGGAAGCCATGCAGGGTGATGACAGTCAGATCCCCAAGGCGGGACTTTAAATTGAGTCCTCCCCCAGGTCCCTGAAAATTGGTTCCTGCTTTCCAGCTGAGGAAGCCTGCTGTAGCGGAAGCCCGAAGCTTGAGTTTCTATTCCATCTGGGCCTCTTTTTTGGCTCTGTGCTCTGGATGCACATCATTCCCCTTCTCTGAGCCTCAGTTTCCTCATCTGTTCATCGGGGGCATTATCACCTACCTCTCAGGGCTGGCATAAAATACCCAGTGTGTGAGTAGTGCCTGGCATGTAGGTAACACTCAGTGAATGTTTGCTCCTTGCAGAAACAGTGCTAATTTGCTAAATGGACCAAGGTTCAGGCAGGTGTTTTTTGGGGAAGGTCAAGGAGAAAGGAAGAAGATGAGACCATAGATCAAGACAAGGCTCTAGGGAAGAACCAGGAGGGCTGGGGGCCGGAAGGGCAGGAAGATGCACCAGAAGGCTGAGCTGTGAACAGGCACTCTGGGACCTCCCTTTCCTCGGGTTTGAGGCTGTTCACAAGCCCCTCCTTGTCCCCAAGCTTGGTGGAGCCTGTTAGAAGTGATGATGACTTATGACTAATTATGCCCATTCCATGAGTGAGGAAACCGAGGCTCAGCAAAGTGGTGATATGAGTCTGTCTCATCTCCCCTGCTAGAGTAGAAGCTTCTCAGGTTCAAGGGCAGCTCACCCTCATTTCTGTCTTCTCAGGGCTGAGGTTGCTGACTGAAAACAGGAGTGGGTTCTCATCAGTGGGTTTCTAGCCCCAGCATACCCCATGCTATGCTCCATTTAGCAAAATTGTTTTAATGTTTATTTTTGAGAGAGAGAGAGAGCGAGCGAGCAGGGTAGGGGCAGAGACAGAGGGAGACACAGAATTCAAAGTAGGCTCCAGGCTCTGAGCTGTCAGCACAGAGCCTGACGCAGGGCTCGAATTCACAAACCACAAGTTCATGGCCTGAGCCGAAGTAGGATGCTTAACCGACTGAGCCACCCAGGTGCCTCCCTCCCCCATGCTCCATTTTATAAAAAATATTCTGTAATACCGTTTTCCTGTAACAGAATACAATTCATAGGTAATGTAACCCTACTTATACATTCCTAATTTTGAAAAAAACCCCACAAGATAATACCCTATCTGAAACATAAAGAAATAAAAGAAAGGAATCTATGTCTTTTGTTCATGATTCAATTTTTGAAATTGAGATATAATTGATACATCATTATAAGTTTTAGGTATACAACATAACATTTAAATATTTGTTTATATTGCGAAGCAATCACCATAAGTTTAGTTAACATCTGTCACCATACATAGTTACAATTTGTTTTCTTGTGGTGAGAACTTCTCAGACCTACTCTCAGCAACTTTTTTTTTTTTTAATAAATTTTTAATGTTTTATTTATTTCTGAGAGAGAAGGAGAGACAGCATGTGCAGGGGAGGGTCAGAGAGAGAGGGAGACACAGAATCCAAAACAGGCTCCAGGCTCTGAGCTAGCTGTCAGCACAGAGCCTGTTGCGGGGCTCGAACCCACAAACTGTGAGATCATGACCTGAGCTGAAGTCAGACGCTTAACTGACTGAGACACCCAGGCACCCTCAGCAACTCTTAAATATACAATGTGATGCTATTAATTCTAGTCATTGTGCTGTACATTACATCCCTGTGACTTATTAATTTTATAACTGAAAGTTTGTATGTGCCTTTTCTTTAACCTGTACACATGCAGGCGGACTCATGTTAGAACAGGACTTCTCAAGTTGCAATGTGAAGACACCTGGGGATCTTGTTAAAATGCAGATTCTGAATCAGCAGGTCTCGAGTAGGACCTGGGAGTCTGTGCCTCTAACCAGCTCCCAGATGCTGTCTGGCTGCTGCTCCAGGCAGGAGAAGGTGGTGTCCAGCATCCTGGGCCCACGCAGCTGCCCTCCCTGCCCGCCTGGGCCCAGAGCTGCCTCGTCCCCAGGTCAGAGCAAGGGGCAGCCCTGTCCAGGCCTGCCCCGCCCCGCTGCCCAGCCTCATTCCTGGCAGCCACGTGGCTGGGCGCCCCGCTGCCACTGCCAAGACAGCAGTTCCCATGGGAGGAGCCGGCCCTGGGGGAAGGGACTGAGGGGGAGGGAGGGAGGCCTGGGGAACTGAAGTCCCAGGAGGCGGGGCTTCTGTGTCCCCAGTCCTGCCTGCCTCACCCTCTTCCCGGCCAATGGCTTGGGTCTTAAACTCCCAGGGCATTGATCACTTGCCCCACCTGCCCTCTCCTCCCCTCCCCTTTCCTTCTCCTTTTATTCCCTTTGCCCTCGGTTTGGACTAGGCCCCTGTGGTGGGAAGCCCAGACGAATCCAGCTGTTTTCTACCCTGAAGAAACTCCATGTAGGGGCTAGCAGACAGGCAGACAGACGCCTTTCATCATTAAGGGGTGTGGGGGGAAACTCACTTTCACCTTCTCTGAGTGCCAGTCAAGGAAGACTTTCTGGAGGAGGCGAGGGCCCATCAGAACATGAAGCCTGTGGAGGGATGCCTTGGATAGGCCCTCCCTCCCAGGGTCCTGGCCTAGCCAGCGTCTGCTGACTTGGGGCACCTGCAGGGGCATTGCTATGGTCGGGATTCCAGGGGACACTGCTCTTAGAGGCCAGAGTTAGAGCAAAGGGTCTCATAGGAAGGAGAGACCTGGGTTTGAGGCTCAGCTTTGCCACTAACATGCTGTGTGCCTCCTGGGGCAAGCCCCTTTCCTAATTGGGCCGCTCTAAGGAGGTGGGATCTGAGGATCCCCGAGGCTGGCCCAGCTCTAAAGCCTGCAATCTGTGGGGTCCAGTGAGGAAGATGTGTCCAGTCCTGAGGTAGGCAGGCCAGGTAGTAGGCTTATGCTGGGCTCAGGCTGGTTCTGGGTAGGCCCGAGATTGTGGGTCCTGGAGAGACTTTGAGGAGGTCTCCCACCTGAGAGCTAGGCCGGATCGATCCACTTTCTGGGCTCTGCTGGGAGGCAAAGCATCAGCCCATACCGACAGCAATAATGACTGCCCCTCTCTTCTGAGAGGACTGTACTCTGCAGCTCACAAATCACTTTTCTTGCCTCCACCTCATTTGATCCGTACAAACTTGGTGTTAGTGCCATTTGACAGATGCGAAAACAGATGGCCAGAGAACTAAGGTACCAGAGCTAAGAGGATATACCAGTACTTAGACCCAGTAGCCCACACATGTTTTAGGAAAAGTTTCTTGGGTCTTGTGAGTCCCCTGGGTCTGAATTATCCAGAAAATACAACCCTTCCAGTGCTTGAACATGGGGCCCTAAATTTCCATCAGGTTTCCTCACTTTGGATACTGGAGCAGGAGGGCTACATCTCCCCACTGTACAAGTGGGAAAACTGAGGTGTGGGAAGAGGAGTCTCACCCAAGTCCATAAGCCAGATAAGATCCTGGCCTCCACCCCCTAGGCTCCTCAGGTGAAGTTCCTGGGACTTTCACAGCTCTCTCTCCTGGCAACAGGGAGGCCTGTGTTTGGGGACAGCGGGGAAGAACAGTGTAGGGCAAGAATTCTCCAAATCAAAGAGGGACCCTGGCGGAGGTGGGGGAGGGGTTAGCCTTAGAAAAATGTGCTTTGCCTTTAGGCCTTATTTCCTAAGACAAAGATGTGTCACTACAGCAAGGAGGAGCTGATGGTGAGTTTTAGTTTAATTTTGTTTTTCACAGTGCGCTTTCCCAGGCAGGAGGATGGCAGTGGTGCTGAGCCAGCCCCTCTCCAGGCCTGCTCCCTTTGGGCACAGGGGCCCGTGAGAGGAGGGTGGAGCCAGGGCCTG
Organism: Proteles cristata cristata; assembly: GCA_017311185.1. Lineage (NCBI taxonomy): Eukaryota > Metazoa > Chordata > Mammalia > Carnivora > Hyaenidae > Proteles > Proteles cristata. The sequence continues at coordinate 687,427 of JAESUZ010000634.1, forward strand.
TGTGCCGATGGAGGTGAGAGTGTTTTCTGTGGCCGATCAGAGCCCAACCCAGAACCAGGGTGGGGCTCTGTCTGGGCCTGGGTGGAGAGCTTTGTCACCGGGCTCAGGCCCAGTTTGTGACCAGGGTCAGAGCTCATCCTGAGATCAGGGAACAGGGAGAAGCAGCCCTTCCAGGACAGACCCAGCCCAGGATTCCGACTCCAGGACAGTGAGTCAGGGGCCTGGCTGGGAGCCCACAGGCCTTTAGGCTCCTGGGCTGGAGCAGAGGGTCCGGTGAAGGTGATGTCCCTGAGCTAATATGCAGGGTCTCTGGTCCACTATCAGGCGTGTCTTGGGGCAGGTGACTTCCCATCTCCACCCACATCGCCCCACCGGACAGCCTACCCTCCAGACTGCGGATGTGGCTGGCTGCCTCCTTCTGCTAATGGTGCTCCAGGCTCTGGAGTTTACAGGGACGAGCGGTCAGGGTGGGGTCAGGGTCTCTCACTGTCTTCTGGGCTCTGTCCAGAGGTCTGCTGGTGACCTGACTAGCTGGGAAAAGTTACGGAAGTCCCCCACCGTGCTTGATTTCAGGCTTCAGGTGTGTTGTGCCTGCAGGCAGAATTGGGCGGAGTCTCACAAGCCACGGACTCTGTCCCAGGGCCGCGCCTTGCACAGGTCCCCGGAATCTCGCTTACCTCCCACGATCAGGGTTTCCTTGTGCCTGTTATTGTGAAGGGGCCAGTGATTATGATGGTGGCCGTAGTTGACTTACGACTGTGATGGTCGAACCTTCAGTTGCTACCGTTGGTCCCTTCTCGGTGACGGGGAGGGGCCAGTCAAGGAACTGCCTCCATCTCCTTAGGGAAGCCGCTAGGTGTCGGGGAGCTTGAGGCCTGGTTAGAGCCTGGGTTCCTTAGGTCTGGATCACGGCTCTATCCTGAACACTGGAAACCTGACGTGGCCTGATGGACGCATGTCCTGACATTATCCCCCTCCCCCTGTGCAGTGATGACCAGGCCTCATGTCACTGAGGACACAGGAGCCCAGAATCGGGGAAGCCCTCAGCTTACCTCTACTGTACAGCTACCTGGACTGGGCCCATCTCCTCTTTCTTCCTGATTCATGCTTGAGGACAAGTCCCTCCTCTTATTAAACAAAACAAAAACAAAAAAACCCAAAAAACCCCCAAAAAACAGCCCTCAGTGGCTTCCCATTGGCTGGAATGAAATGCCAGTTCTTTCTGACTTTTACCTCATTTCCTCCTCCCACTCAGCTTCTCATGTTCTCCAGTTACACTGCCCGCCCCCCATTCTGTTCTGGAAGCCTGCTCCTGCCTCAACATCTTGGAGCCCCCAACTGCCCCCGAGGTGCCTCCTGGCCTCAGCTCAAAGAGGCCTCCCCTGATCTCTCCCTCCGAAGGGCTCTCCGGCTCCTGTCTCTGTTCTGGCCTCCTCATGTTTCAGGCCCCGCAGCTGCCTCATCTATGTGTGTCTTACCTGCTTGACTGTCTTCCCCACTAGATTGTAAGCCCCATGGGGCAGGGACCTCTTCCTCTGCTCTGTTGGTACCTGAGTGGTGCCAAATGAATGGATATGGGATCAATGAATTGATGTCCATGTCCCTTTCCCCTGAGTTCTTCCTGGGCCGTTGAGAACATCCTGTTTGAATGTCTAGGCCTGCCTTCTGCTCTACGCTGGTCTGTAAAGGGAACGAGCAAAGTGTTCCATCTGCACTTGACCAGAGTGTACAAGACGGACCAGTGTCCCACAGGGGCGCCTGCGGTGGTGGCAGTAGAAGTTGGTGGGTGATCACAGGAGCTTTGGGTCTGGCCAGGTTTATTCCATCCTAGGCACTAGGCTTCCTTTGAGTGGACTTCCTTTGTTTTTTGGCCACCCTGCCTCCACCCCCCGCCCTACCACTAGGAGGAAGGCGCCACCATGGAAGGCCCCATCACCCAGTACTGAAGCTGAAGGGGATTGCCGACCCCTCCTCACACCCCTGGCAAGTAGGACAGGTAGGACTTTGAATCTCAAGTGAGTGATGCAAAGACAGGAGGTCTGAGAACTCGCTCAGAAAGGTGGCCTTTGGTAGTAGTGGCCACTGGGGTGTTTGATGGTGACGGTCATGTCTGAGTGTCTTGGACTGGGGCCTGGTCTGTCGGATGCTGACACTTCCTTGGTCCCACCCTTCGTCTGACCTGGATCTCGGGCTCTGTGGGCTCTGTGTCCATTCTGGAATGCTGCTGCAAAAAAACGCTGTGCTGTCCGCAGGCCGGCAGGAACAGCCTAGAGGCGACAGGAAACAAGAACAGCATATAAATACCCCCCTCCCCGAACAACAGCAGTAACAGCTAACACTCACATGGTGCTTATCATGTGCCAGGCCCTGTTTTATTTTTGGTCCTATTCTACAAATGAGAAAACACAGGACTGAGCCTTACTTTAGCTTTTTCCAAATCTTGCTCAACCGAATCCCATTGGTGGAGCTGAGGGTTGATGGGAGGAGGGTGGGGGAGAGGGGAAAGTGGGAGATGGGAATGGAGGGGGGCACTTGTTGGGATGAGCACTGGGTGTTGTATGTAAGCGATGAGTCATGGGAATCTACCCCCAAAACCGAGAGCACACTGTACACACTGTATGTTAGCCAATTTGACACTAAATTATATTTTAAAAAAATAATTGGTGGAACTTGTCCCACAAGCGGTTGCTGGAGGGAGGGAAGTGTAGTTGTTAGCTATCCAGTCTCCCTGTCTGGAGGGTCAAATGAAGGCTGAGAGAAACCCAGCCATGAGGTCTACCCGATAAGTCATCATGTCGCTGTCACCTCTCCATCAGTGCTGGGATCTACCACCGCCATTAGCCATCGCCTTCACTACCACCATCAAGTCAGTTACCAGCCCCGTCACCTCCTCCACCAACATCAAGATCTGAGCCATCAGCTTTTCCATCACTTGACAACGTCACCATCAATGTCACTGTCACCACGACCAAGATTACCCTCATTACCTCCATCCCCAGCGGCAGGGTGGTGTCGAGGGGCCAGTGAGGTCACTTCCTTGCTGTGGCACTCAGAGAGATAATTGCCTAATGAGATGGTTGTGGCTCTGAGCTATTAGTTACCCTGTGTAACTAGGAAATCTTCCTAGGCTCTGACGAGGCTGAGGATGCTTTATAAGCAGGAGGGGTCTGGGGCTGTGAGTGTGGGTGTGAGCATCCAAGATAGGCCTCCAGGAGGCCATTCCATCCTCCTTCTTTTGTCATAGAGAAAAGCAACACAGTGTAATAGTTAAGAGTGCTGATAGAGGGGAGCTGGCTTAATCACTGGAGTGAGAAACACTTGATCTTGGGGTTGTGGGTTCGAGCCCCATATTGGGCGTAGAGCATACTTAAAATCTTAAAGAAAAAGAGTGTTGTAGAGTCAGCCTAGGTCAACTTAGGCAAGTGACTTCACCTTTCTGGGGCTCAGTTTCTTCATCTGCAAAATGGGAATTATAAGAACTATCTTATAGAGGAATGTGGGGAGTAGAGGTAATGTAAATAAAGAGGCTGGCACAGTGCCCAGTGCCCAGGAGGCTCACAATGGAAGTAACCAGTATCTTTCATTTTAAAAATATTTATATAATGCTCATTTTTAAAAATAACTTAAAATTTTTTTTAATGTTTTATTTATTTCTGAGAGAGAGAGAGAGAGAGTCAGTGTGAGCAGGGGAGGGTCAGAGAGAGAGGGAGACACAGAATCTGAAGCAGGCTTCAGACTCTGAGATAGCTATCAGCACAGAGCCCCATGCGGGGCTTGAACCCACAAACCGTGAGATCATGACCCGAGCTGAAGTCGGATGCTTAACTGACTGAGCCACCCAGGTGCCCCATATATAATGCTCATTTTGTTTCAGGCACTGTTCCAAGCACTTTACAAATTTCAGTTTATTTATTTTATTTTATTTTATTTTATTCTTTTAAGTAGCTTCCACGCCCAAAGTGGGGATTGAACTCACAACCCTGAGATCAAGAGTCCCATGATCTACCATCTGAACCAGCTAGGTGCCCCTTCAGTTAATTTATTCAAACTTCCTAAGAGCCCTAAGAGATAGATACTACGTTTGCTCCCATTTTACAGATGAAACCAAGGCACAGAGAGGTTAAGTAGTTATCCAAGGTTACACAGCTGGTTAGTGACAGAGCTGGGATTTTAACACAGGGAGTCTAGCTCAAGTCTGAGCTCTTGATGCTGATACACATTGTCAGCAAGTGCTTCTTCCCTGTTCTACAAAGTTCCCTTTCCTGCCCCTTCCAGGTTGTAAAACACTCTGCTTTCTCTTGCCCAGCAATTAGAAGGGGACCTCCAGAAATCACTACATCTGATGTCTCCTTTGGGGACAGAAATGCCCCCATTCACTTTGTCTGGGGTCTCCCATCCCTCCCAGCCAGGAAGTCCTTCCTGTTGTCCAACATGAATTTGGGCCGAGGCAACAGTTCCCAGGGAGGAAGCTCCTTAGCTGGGATACTTGCCAGGGGGTGTCAAGGAGGCCCAGGGGAGGGGGGACGGGGACTGACCCTGGGCTCTGAGAGAATGGATTTGGGAGCTTCTGGGCACTAGGCCTCCTTGTTAGCGGCTCTCCATACGGCCTTGTTTTCTCCACCTCTTCCTCCAACACTGCACCAGCCACCTCTCAGGCTTTTATCAAACCTCAGGCCCCTCCCCAAGATCCCCTCCCAAGCTTCCGCCTGTGCCACCCAGCCTGCCATGTTCCCGAGGGACCCTCCTTCCCGGGCCTCATCCCCTTCGCTAGGCTTTCCATGTCTGACAGCATTGCGCGATCCCTGGATTCTGCGACTCCGTTCTGTCCCGGCTGCCCCACCCCCTGCAGTCTCCTCTGTCTCTTCTCCCTCCTAAGCCATCCCGGTGGGGCTCCTTGCGGCGCTGGCACCTGACCCCTGGGCTTGGGCATCTCACTCTCACCGTGGCCTCGGCCTGCCCCAGTGCCACCACACCTTCTCTTCCCAGTTTGGCCTCCAGCTAAGCCAGGGACCCAAATCAGAAAGTTGGGAGTCCCTCCAGAGTTGCCCCTTTCTCCTCGCTCCACGTTTTAGTCTCGCCACCTAGCAGATCGTGAGTGCTTACTGCACACCAGGCTGAGTAACACTCAGAGTCGGGGCTGAGCACAGTGGGTTCGTAGAACTTCCCCTTAAGTTCCAACAAACATGGCAGCTCGGGAAGAGCTTTCTAAGAGGTCTAGATTTTCCACGGTTCAGCTGGGGTCAGGAGAGCCCCTCTGGGGGGTTGCTGCTCGTGGATGCCAGGGGCACCACCCAGACCCCCTTCAGGCCTGGGGCACTCATTCCCTCAGGTGCTTCAAGGAACCAGAGTCCTGACGTGATCCTGAGACAGCCATCCAACCACAAGCGGGGCTCTGCCTGGGACCCACCGGAGATTCTCTGGGGCTCAGACTTCCTGTCTTCTTCTCTCCATTTCCAGAGCCACCACCCGAGGCCTAGTGTCATCTCGTGCCTCAATCACCAAAGCTTCCAAAGTGGTTCCCCCTCCTCTCTCTCCTCTCCTTCTCCACAGGGCAGTCGGAGGGTCTCCAGGAGGCTCAGCTGACCCAGCTGCTCCACGGCTTCAGGCTCCCTCCCGCTGGCTGCCCTCTGTCATTTCTAGGACAGACCGAGCTCCTGACTCACCTCCCTGGAGCCCCCCCATCACCCTCCCGTCAGCTGCCCCACGGTTGGGCTGCGGCCTCTCAGCTTTCACAGACGGTTCCCTCTGCCAGAGTGCTCTGTTCCACACTTCAGATTTCCGCCCAAATGTCCTTCTGTCAGGGACAAGGTTCCTTTCTCCAGGGACAGCCCGCGACTGGTCAACAGGGAGGTTCAAAGGCTTGGCCACCTTGTCTCGGTTTGGATTAATTCTAAAGGGCTGTCCCAGGTCCTCAGGGAACCATTCCTGACACCCTGCCTGCGATGAGGTGAGGCCTCCTGTCCCCTCATCTGTTAGACTTCCTGTATTTTTCATTTGAAGCCTTTATTCCACTTCATAATTGTCTTCACTCTTTTTTTTTAAATAAAAAAAAAATTTTAATGTTTCTTTGTTTCTGAGAGAGAGACAGAGTACAAGTGGGGGAGGGGCAGAGAAAGAGGGAGACACAGAATCTGAAGCAGGCTCCAGGCTCTGAGCTGTCAGCATAGAGCCCAATGCGGGGCTCAAACCCACGAACTGTGAGATCATGACCTAAGCTGAAGTAAAATGCTTAACCGACTGAGCCACCCCGGTCCCTTGTCTCCACTCTTTCGTTCAGTGCCTCCCATGTACCAGACCTGCTCTGCATGGAGGGACTGGCGGTAACACACACATAACACTTCAGCCATGCTGATCTGTATTCTGGAAGAAAGCGAAGGACAAAGGATAGAAGGAAGGAAGGTGCTCTCTGTTCAGAGAGCTGTATGAAGTGAGAGAGGAAGCCACAGAAAAGTCTGGGTGTGGAACATTGCAGGCAGAGGGAACAGTGAGGGCAAGGGGCCTTGAGGCCCATGGATGTGAGAAAGAAGGAGGCCAATATGTCCAGAATGGAAAGAGCGGAGGGGGTGGGGGGATGGGCAAGGCGATGGGAGATGAGTCAGGAGATGTTAATGGGTGCCCATCAGGCAGGGACTTGTAAGGGACAGGAAGGAGTTTGGATTTTATTCCAAGTCAGAAGCTGATGGGAGGCTCAGGAGGAGAGCAGTCAGGAGGCTTTCGGCACTGCCCCGAAGCTGGAGGCCTCACCTGCAGGGTAGGCCACCGATCCTGGTAAGAGGTGGTTCTGCCGTGGGCTGGGCGAGAAGTGGGTGGATTCGGGTAGGCAGCTGACATGAGGGAGAGAGACGTCACAAGGATAAGGCCCTGGTTTTTATCTGATTATTTGATTACTTTCTATCGTTTTCAATCCAGGACAGCAGGGACCTTATCTGGTCTGTTTCGCTTCCCACACTTAGCCTAGTAGCCAGTACACTGTAAATGCTTCACAAATGTTTGTTGAATGACTCAAAGATAAAGATAGGGCATTTGCTAGGACTTGAACCCTGGTCGTTCGGCTCCATGCCCAGCACCTTTCTCTCTTGCCGGGTTTTCGGTGAGTATCAAAGGAGACAGGAGTTGTGCAAGGGTTTGCAAGGGGCAGAACAGAGCCCACGAGCTCGCGGCTCTGGGGTCATTGCCAAGCAGTGGCTCAACAGACTCGACTCAGAGCAGGCACAGATCTAAAGCCTGCTCTGCCTGCAAGGCGCGCGTGCCACTAAGCCAGCCTGGCACAGCCCCCCACCTGGGGAGAAACCCTCCCCTACTCACAGCCCAGCCCCTGGAGCCCAAGCTCAGAACAGCTATGCCCAAAGAGGGGGCACAGGTCCCCAGGCTGAGTGCTCACGGCTGGGAACAGTAAACTCTGCCCTTCAGACCCCGGGGATCTGAGCCAGTCCCCTGCCCCTCAGGAGATGTGAAGCAGGTGACTCTACACAGGCTTCCTCCCTGCGCTGGCAGCCCCCCAGCCCTCACTCCGGGGAGGGTCTTAGGCAGAGCCCTCCTTCTCCTGGACCAGCTTGGCAGGGGGGAGTCAGCTGGGTCTGCTGGCCCCCTGATGTTTTCCCCTCACTTCACCGGTGCCCTGGGGCAGGTGCCTGCCCTGTCCTGAAATTCAGGGTCTCCGCTGAGCCAATGGAGATGAGAGTTATCCTTGGTCACTGCTGTGCAGTTTTGTCGAGATTGAATCAGGGCCCCTTGTAATTCTCTCTCCCGGCCTCCTGCATTGTTCTCACCTAGCCCTTAACCCAGTTTCTACCTATATGTTCATTTATGTGATCAGCTACTCGAGGCAGCTACAATGCCTGCCTCATTCACCAGGAGACACCCAGGAGCCACCACTGGGCTGGTTTATACCGGAGGCACTCGGTAAAGGTTGAATGGGCGGATGAAAGCGCTTTTGTGAACTACAAAGCCATAGTGATGGGAAAGGGTGGACCGTGACAGTTGTACAATGACTGCTGTCCACACAGGCCGGGGAAGCAACACAGCAGGAGGCTGCCAGCACGTGGCTGTGGCTGGGCGGGGTCGGGAGGGAGCAGCCTTCTCCCCACCCACCCACCTCCAACCCCCTGCACTTGTGTATGATTGAAAACAGCAGTAATAACAGCTTTTTGGGCCATGTTGCCTCATTGAATCTGCACAACAAAATCTCGTGGTGAGTACTATTATTAGTCCCATTGTAAAGATTTAGAAACCAAGGCTCGGGGAAATTTAAGGAATTTACTCAAGGTCAATAAATGGTGGGGTTAGGATTCAAAGCCAGGTCTGTCTGAGGTCAGGTCCACCAGACTGTTAGTGGTGACACCCTCTGCTCCTCTCCTCACCTTTAAACTTCTAAGCCTTCCCCATCCCCATCTTGCCTCCTCCAGATGCTGGTTTGTCCTCCATCGCTTTGAGCAGACACCTCTCAGAGCCTCGGTTTATCCGTCCGTAAAATGGACACAAAAATCCCTGCCCATTTGGTAGTGAAGGTCCGTGAGGATAGGGACACTGTCTGTAAAATGTCAAGAACTAGGCGAGTTGTGGCAGCGGTAGTAGAAGACAGTGCAGGGGCCTGTCTGAGGCCACCCTGAGGTGATCTCTGTCTCCCAGCCCTGGGTTCTGGCTGGCCACAGCGAGGGAATGATGATAAGAGTGTGTGTAGGTGAGGGTGTGGCTGAGCGAGACAGCAGACCCGCCTTCAGGGAACTCTTGAGGGTCAAGAAGAGCCCCCTCTGCTTCCAATTTGAGGCTTCCAGTTGATTAAATAAAAAAGTAAGAAGAGCTGCATAATATGTGGTATATTTTAAATGTTTACATTTAACAAATGAGTGCTTTTAACACACAAAACACAATGCAATATAATTGTGCTATTCACAGGATAATTACAGGATTTATAGAAAATATTAATTCATAGCGCACTGCGGGAGGTGTGGCTCGGTAATGAGACACAAGTTTAGAGTTGCCTAATGAGCCGCTCTGTGTTTCTCTCCCATCGTGTGCCTCTGTCGCTACATGTTATACCCTCATTTGGGCTTCCCAGTGGTCTAGACGGCCCTACTCCATCTGGCCCCCACCACTCCCCACTCAGTTCCCTCTCTGGCTTCTTTACTGCTCCTTGAACCCAGCGGGCATGATGTTGCCCCAGGGCATTTGCACTTACTTTCCCCTCTGTCTGGGACCCTCCTCCCTTAGATATCCTCATGGCTTCCTCCCACACCACATCTTCTGGTCTCAGTTCGAAGGTCTTTTCTCTGGAGGCCCTCCTGTACCATTCTATTTAAAATTCAAAGCACCTCCACAGTCCCTATTTCCCTTCCTGTGTTTATTTTTCTCCCTAGAAGAAATTTTCAACACCATGCACACACACTACATTGGCTTACTGTCTGCTGCTTCGCCAGGGCTTCTAACAGCTGGAACATAGAAGGTGCTTCATAAACAAGAATGAATTATTGGCTCCACCGAAGGTCTCTATCCCATGTCCTCTCTGTGAGGCCCACCCCGGTTCCTCCACCTGGTGCCTGTGCATTCATTCATCACAGGGCGGACCTGTTGTCCTGTGGGGTTGGGTGCTCGGACCCAGGGGTCTCCTGGTGCTGCCACCCCTGAGGCGCTGATTTAAACCAGATGGCGCCCTGCGTCCCTCCCTCCAGTTCTGAGTCTCAGGCGACTTCCTGGTGGCCTCTGGAGCCCAGCTACTGGCCCCCAGAGGCCACGCCCCTGAAGTGCATCTTCATGACGGGTCATGGGGCAACCCGTCAGGAGGACCTGAGCTTCCCTTCTGTGTGCCAGCCCCGTGCCTCATTTCCTCCCCGCCTCATTCCCATTTTGCGGAGGAGGAATGGAAGGCAGAATCAAGGGAGGAATTTGTCTGAAGTGGCTCGCTGGGTGACAGGCCTCCCCCCTCCCCTTGCCGGTCCTCCTGAAGGCTTGGAGTTCGCAGGGCGCGCAGTACAGGCAGGCTCTCCTCTCCAGGCACTGGCTTGCGCTGTGGCCTCTACCCCCAGTGCCTTCCCCCTCCTTCCTGAATAGGTCTCAGCTCTGCTGCCCTGTCCTCGGGGCTCAGGTCCCTATTCTCAGGAAGCCCACAGTCTTGGTGGGAGATGGACACTTAAGAAGGAAATCAGACCATACAGTGGTAGGTGCCATGGAGGGGTTAACAGGGCTGAAAGGGTTACTGGAGATCCTGGTGCCCAGTGTAGGGGCTGGCACAGAGCCAGCACCAAAAACATATTTGAATTAGAGCTGAAGGACCCCAAAGCCAGCTGTCTCTTAAGCAGCAGGACCAACGGCCTCACCGCCTCCCTCTTGTACAGAGAGGGGCTCTTCTAGTCCACTTCCTTAGCTGTACAGCCTTGGGAAAACTCCTTCCCCTCTCTGTGCCTCAGTTTCATCATCTGTAAAATGGTACTAAATATTTCCTGCCTTTTAAGGTCGTTCCAAGAATTAAACGTGCTAAAGCCCTGAGAGGGGCTGAACACAGCCTGGAATATATTCAGTGTCAATAAATGAAAGGGAGAAGATGAGGATGAAGAGGAGGGAGGCCAGGACAGTTGGGGGAGTGTTGGCCTGGCTCCCGTTGCTCTTGGACCTCTGGGCTCTGCTCAGCCTGGATGGGCAGTTTTGAGAATGGCCACGAGATGGCACCCGAACCCCAGGAATTCAGAAGTCTGGTTTCTCAGCAGAGGAAGCTGTTTAGGGAAGGAGGGGCCAGAGAAGCAGGTGCGTTCCTGCGGCTTGGGATGGGCTAGGGCGGGGGCGGGGCGGGGCTGGGGCTGGGGCTGGGCTGGGCTGGGGCGGGGCGGAGCGGGGGCGGGGCGGGGCGGAGCGGGGGCGGGGCTGGGCGGGGGCGGGGCGGGGCTGGGGCTGGGCCCGGGGCTAGACTTGCAGATACTTGATAGCCAGCCTCTTCCAACCATTCTCTTCTTTCAATTTTTCTCTTGGGGTTCCTGTTCATGTTCGGGTATCCAGCCCTCCCTTTCCCCTCAACCCCCCCGAACTGGAGAGCAAGGCTTCTGCTGAGTAGGTCCTGCTTCTTATCTGCCCACTGTGGGCACCTGGCCCCTTCTCATTTATGAACCAGGCGACAGTACTTAACTGAATGCTTCCTGTGGGCCTTGCAGGGTGGAGAGCCAGAGGAAATGACCCTGTTCCTGTTCATACTATCCTGGGGGGTGGGGTGGGAGGTGGCGATAGAAACTAAAAGAAGGCAATGGAAAATATGCGGCAGTTACTTACGACATCATTCCCATCAGCACATAGGAAATATCCTCATTTCACAGATGCAAAAACTGAGGCTCGGAAATGTTAGGCCACATGAACGAATTGCCCTTCCCGTACACCAGGCTCCTTCACCAGCAGGGAGGTGTGGTCCGAACCAAGTAGGTTCATAAATTCATTCAACAGCATCTACTGAGCTCTGCAGATCCAGCAAGAATCAGACCTGGCCCCTGCCCTCGGGAGCTGGCAGACTGGAGGGAGACACTGGCAGAGAAGCGCACAAGGGCAGCTTGTCCTCGAAGTCAGTGCTGGGCACAGTGGCGACTCAGAGGATGCATTGCTGGTGCCGCCTGAACAGACTGGGGGGCAGGAGGGATGGAAGGTGTGAGAGACTTTGCAGATTCCTTGGGGACCAACGATCTGCTCAGATATAATTTTCAGAAAGGTAAAATCATGAGTCTCTACAATAAAAACACGTGAACACATGTCACAGATTTTCTTTAGCTCATAAACTGACGAGGAACCAGCAAAATGTTAAGACAAGTTCAAATGAGGATTCGATGTCAAGTATTTACATTTTCTACTGGACAGAACTTCTCTGTGTTATGAAATGGACTTATTTGCTTGCCATGGGCAGCAATCATTTCCATGATTATCTGCTTTCTACAAATTGCCTCTATCCCTACAGAGTTATAAAGTCAATCAAATAATCAATAGCAAACAACCCTAAAGAATCAGATGATCATCAGAGGACGTGTAGTGGACCCCCAGACCTCTCTCAAAGGACACCCAAGAATCTCCCATGCCTTGTCCAAGGCTTTCTTGACTGACCCTCGGAAAGATCAGGATAAACTAGGTAGCAGCTGTTCCTGAGGGAGCAGGTCATCTGGGAAGAGGCTGGTCCCATCCTCTGCCATTCCCTTCCGCACCCAGGTGACAGGCTTCCCTGTCTGGCAGGAGCTGGCCGCTGTCAGTGCCCACCGGCAGGTGGCGCTGAGGTGAATTCTCAGCCGCACCATAGGGAATTCTGGAGCTGGGAACTGAGGGGCGGCTCCCAATTTTTGACCATTGCTGGTCTTCACCGAGTCACGTTTCAGGATTTCAGAGGGCCATTTCCACCTAGGGTTGTTGGTTTGATCATTCGCGGGCTCAGCCATTTTTTTCGTTTGACACACATGTGCCCAGGCCACAGGTCATGTTCCTGACTTCTCCAGACAGAAGCTTACATGCAGCAAAGAATCAGTCCCTGTCTCGTTGCTTGCCTGGCTTTGCTGCTGGGATTTGGAGCCACCTGCAGTTCTGAAATCTCACTCCACCCCACGCCTGCCCTGGCCACCCTTGTGCTCACTCCCGCCTGGCAAATTCACCCCATCAGAGGTTGAATAAAAGGCTTTACTTCTATAATCTCCCTTTAAGATCTTATTATTCCCATTTTCCAATGAGAGAGCAGACTCCTTTTCTGGCTCTGGTTGTGTGGGAAGGCTGTGCCTCCATCCCTCAAAGGCCCAAGGATGGCTGAGATGCCACCCCATTCCCCTGGCCTTCCTTAAAATTTTAAATTAAAAAAAGATATATATATATATTGCAGGCAGGGGGGGTGGGGAAGAGGAAGAGAGAATCTTAAGCAGGCTCCACACTCAGCATGGAGCTGGACATGGGCCTTGATCCCAAACCCTGGGATCATGACCTGAGCCAAAACCAAAAGTCGGCTGCTGAACTGTTGGAGCTGCCCAGGCGCCCCTCCCTGGCCTTCCTCTAAGATCATACACACAGAGGCCCACAGCATAAAAGGCACCTCTCTAGCGCTCCCCCTGGGTCTCAAAACTTCTCCAGAATGTAGTGGGAATGACTATAAGGTCAGTGTCACACGACTCAGCTGACAAGGAACTCTGGAGTGACCTCACTTCCCTCCTCAGCTGAGGCCTCTGCGTTGATAAAGGGGCAGCCGCGCAGGTTGGGGGTGGGCCGGCAGGGGCCTGAAGGCCACAGGATAGTGAATGAGGTCCGTGCTGGAGCACAGAGCGGTGGTGGGGCTGCGGCGTGGGGCCACCAGGGGGCGCATCTGTCCTATTGGGGACTCGACAGTGGTTCTCCAGCGGGTCCTACCCTAGCTCCTTGGCCCTTCCCTATATGCTGGGTCCAGGCTTGTAGGAGGAAACCTTCCTCCTGGGGAGTGATTTAGGGTAGGGACCCCCACACCATGACGGTGACATCAGCAGAACAGAGGTCACCAAATGCTGTTGTCAGGTCCCTCAGGAGTGTCCTAGAAGAATCTTGGCGAGAAAAGAGTGGAACTACTTGGAAGTGGATCCTGGGGGAAAAGGCGCTGGTGTCTGAGCACCTTGGGCCCACAGGCAGCGAGTTGTGGAGGCCATGAAGCAGAGATGGGGTGGAGAATGAGAAGGCAGGACAGGAAGGAAGACTCATGAAACCCTCACGGGCCCTGAGAAGTCCCTGCGCTATTAGCCTTGAGTCTCTCTGTCTTTCCCAGGGAAGCACGCGGCCTGACTCCGCATCCCAGGAGGGCAGCTTAGATCAATGGTCTGGACAGCTTTGCTCTAACAAATCGGGACATCCCTGAGTTGTCCCTTCAGGACAGACCTCTGGGTGTTTTGTGCAGGCAATATTTCATTTCTTCAGGTACACTCTGAGAAACTGTTGGAACTTGTGGTTTGGGAGGTGAGAACGGGCCCCCTCAGTGGTCTAGATCAGATTTTCTGGTTTCTTCTTTTACCAAGAAAAAGTAACCAGGATGGCATCCATTGGACTGGTAGACTCGGGAGAGGAAGAGGTGGGTCTCTCACTATCCTTAGGGAGGGGCATTCCGCAATCCCAATATTTCCTATGTCAGAGGAATTGTAAAGTTATTTTTTCTGTCATGATGATGAAATAGGACACACCCTAAAAGGACATGGGCGTTAGCCGCTGTTTCCAGTGGTTTGGGCTCCTTCCCTCAACTGCCAAAGGGGCTTCCTTTCCTTTTCTCCCTGGTATGGAAGTTAGGGGAATCCGGATGGCTGCCTTTGGTGCCTGAGGTCCCACTGAAGCAAGTCTTACCCTGTAGTCCCCTTTGTGACATTTTCTGGAGATGTTCTGCCTGCCCACCCATCCTCCGTTACTAGTTGTCTGTTGCTAGATCACCCTCAGACTTAGCCGCTGAAAGCAACCAACATTTATTCTCTCACAGATTCTGTGGGGGTTCTGACCCAGGGTCTGTCATGAAATTGTGGTCAAGATGTCAGTTGGGATTGCAGGCACTTGAAGGCTTGACTGGGAGGCGACTCACTCACATGGTCGGCACGTAGGTGCTGATGGTTGGCAGGTGACCTGAGTTCCTCACCTCGTGGGCCTCTCTGTAGGGCTGGTGGCTGGCTTCCCACAGTGAGTGATCCAGGAGAGGCTTAGGCTGTGATGTGTGTATGTCATGGCTTCAAGAACCACATGCCGGCTCTCTTGCCGTATCCTTCTGGTCACCCAGGTCAGCCCTAGGTAATAGGGGAGACTACACCGGGGCCTGGACGCCAGGGGCAGGGATTGCAGGGGGCTATCTTGGCGACCACACTAGCCTTCAGGTAAATTTTCAGAAACAGGAACCTCATTCATGGAAGTTTCCCTGCCACCCAGAACTATGTGAGTGATCTTAAGCATCTCTTTCATCCCCTAGTGGGCTCTGTCCAAAGAGGAATGAAGGTGATGCCCTGTGAGGGGCCCCGCCAACCCCCCCCCCCCCTTGGCTGGCTTCTTCTTGTGCCCCTCACTGATCTGCTTCTGGCGTCGGCAGCGAGTGCCGGCTGCAGCACACAGTGTCTTTCCCAGGCTGCCACAGCCCTTTTAGCAAACAACAGCTTCAGCCTTGGCTGGTTTCTTTAGGAAACTGACTTCAGCCTTGGTTTCTTTAGGAAACTGACCAGATGGGCCCATTTCTTAGGGACAGTCCAGTTTGGAATCACAAGGACAACCTTAGACCCCCAACTCTGATCCTATCTCCCTCTGCCAGGCTGTAGTAGTGAACTGTAGGCGTGCTTCTCGATGCCGGGGACTGAAGCCAACTCAGTCCAAAGTGTAATTCAGTAGAAGGATGCCAGAGCGTGTCACAAGATGGCAGGAAGCTGAACAGCCAGGATCCAGGAAGGGCCGGGACCAGGCAATCCATCCGGAAGCTCGACAGCAGGGCTCTGTGGGCTGTTGCTGTGGAACACACCCATCAGGGGACATAGTATCCAAGACCCTTACCTCTGTCCAATTTCCTGGCAGAGAAAATGGATGAATCCAGCCTGGGTCAGGTGCCCACCCCAGTCCAATCAGCAGTGGTCAGGCAAGGGGTGGAGTTCCTGTCAGGGACAGCGTGTGCTCTGGCGGGTCCTGGAACTGGGAAGATTGCTGAAGGCTGAGACTTACTGAGAGATGTCTACTCAGGGCAGAGGTTTGTTCTGTGCAGAAACAAAGTATCTGAAATGTTAGAAAGCTCCCAAATCACACTGTATCTTTTTCCCCTTTCTTTTTTCTTTCTTTCTTTTTTTTTTTTTTTTAATTTGTGTCTTTATTTTGAGAGACAGAGAGCGAGCAGGGGAGGAGCAGAGAGAGGGAGACCCAGAATTGGAGGCAGGCTCCAAGCTCTGAGCTGTCAGCACAGAGCCCTACATGGGCCTCGAACCCACGAACTGTGAGATCATGACCTGAGCTGAAGTCGGCTGCCCAACCATCTGAGCCACCCAGGTACCCCACCCTTTCCCCTTTCTAGAAGCTTCCTGGGACTCTGAGAGCCATTCACTTATTCAAGAAGCTTCCCTCTTGCTTTTTCTTCCCCTCTGTATATCCCGCCTAGAAGCTGGCACCAGCTTACGGGCTATAAAGTCACTTCAGGATGTGGTTCAGAGCCCAGCTCTTTCAGAATCACCTGCGAAGCTTGTTAAAAATCCAGGTTCTAGGGATGAGGCCTCAGAATCAGTATTTCGACCCACTCGGCAGGGTGAGAAGCACCATCTTAGAGTGTTTGGGAGGCAGCCTCATTCCAGCTCCCATGAGCCCCATTCCCTGGCCATCTCCTTGATCTTGTCAGGGACTCTCCCGTGACCCTTCTGTGACCTCTCCCCCACCATGTTCCCTTCCCCCACCCCCCACATACACCTCTCATTCTGACCCTACTTCTAACACCACCTGTTCTTCTTTTCCTACCTTCATTTGCCTTCTGTCCTGATTCTCTCCAATACTCATTTTTTAAAATATTTATTTCTTATTTTGAAAGAGAGAGAGACACACACAAAATGCAAGTTGGGGAGGGACAGAGAGGGGGAGACACAGAATCTGAAGCAGGCTCCAGGCTCTGAGCTGTCATCACAGAGCCAAACGTGGGGCTCAAACCCACGGACCGTGGACTGCCAGATCATGACCTGAGCCGAAGTCAGACGTTCAACCGACTGAGCCACCCAGGCACCCCTCTCCAGTACTCATTTAAAATTTTATTTTATCATTTAAAAATCTTTTGTATTTACATCAACGATCTGAAATCCTTGTTTGGAGCTAGGTGACGAAGAACCAAATAAGGGAATGAATTTTAATGGTCCCAGTTCCTCAGGGGTTATTAGTCCCTGTGCAGATGGGCCTAATGAGCACTGTACTAGGATTTCTAATTACCCATAATAATCTTCCGAAATTCATGGGGCATAATAGGGTGAGGTTGATTGTTATCCAAATGGCCCAATGAATCAAGCTTCCTAGTATCTACACCCTTGTGTAGGCCCCTCCCGCGTGGATGCTGGACTTGCCATGTGACTTGCTTTGGCTGGTGAAGTACCAGCAGCTAAGATACAAACATGGGCCTGATAAATGCCTGTGCTTTGGGGCTTTCTCTCAGAATGCTCATGGAGGCACCATGTGAGGAAACCCAGCCTGGACTGTCTTCCTTCAGGATGAAAGACCACATGGAGAGTGAGCCTAGCCATCCCTGGCGTCCCAGCTGAACCCAGCCTTTGTCCAGTCCTCCAACTGAATGTGGCCACACAGGCAAGCCCTAGAAAAACCAGAAGAATGTAGCCAACCTATGGAATCCTGGGCAACAATAAATCATTGTTTTAAGTCTTAAATATCTGGTGGTTTGTTATGCAGCAACTGCTAACTGATACATAGACTCATAGTAATAGTCACAGAGTAGTGTTTCTCTGCTACTGTTTCCACCTGATATTCTGGAGTCTCATATAGATTGGCTGTAGTGACGCATTCCAAAACTCCAGTGGCTTAAACAAGATTGTTTATTTTTCTTGCATGTAAGAGGTCAGAAGTAGGTGGGTCCAGGCTGGTGGGGCAACTCTGCCCACCTTCAGAATGGCTCTTCTGTTTCTGGATCCAAAGTGATTGCCTCAGCTCTTGCTATCTTACCACCAGCAAGAAGAGATAAGAATGAGGAAGGGCATGCCCAGTCCTTTTAAGGGCAAAACCCAGAAGTGGCACACATCACTTCTATTCATATTCCTTTGGCTAAAACTTGGGCATCTGGCCTCGTCTAGTTGCAGAGGAGCCTGGGAAATCTAGTTGCTAGCCAAGTAGCATGTACCCCATTGAAACATGGCAGTCTTCTTATCAGAGAAAGACAGAGAAAGGAAATATTTGAGAATAACTAGCAGTCAATGCCATGGTCTGCCTCCAAGGTAAATATTCTCCTCAATCAATATGCGTGTCTCTCAGACCAGGTGCTTTTATTTCTCATTGTAAATCAATAATGGTATCAAGCTTTTCTATATGATTGGTTAGGATGCTTTAGGCTGCAAGTAACAGTACTCAACTAAAAGTTGCCTGAGGAGTTGGGGATTTTATTATCTTAAGAGGTTTTGAGGTCAGCTGTTTTGCATTAAATCTCCTTTGCTCTTTCTGCCTTCCCATCATCCGGTTGTGTTGGGGTCCCTCCTTCATGGCCGGAAGATGGTACAGTGGCTCCAAGCATCATATCCACAAACACCAAAAATAGTAATAATAGCTATCATGTATGGAGTGTCACCATGTGTCAAAACTCTACAGACATTTTAGGTGTCCACACCCATTTGGTCTTCACAACAACCCCAGGAGGTTTTCATTTCGCAGATGACGACCGACCATGAGGCAGAAGATGGAGGAACTTGTTCAAGACCACACAGCCAATCAGAGGCAACACCAGGCTTCTACCCTGCCTCCGGAGGCCCCCCCACCCACCCCGGCTTTCCCCTCCCCCCTGTTTATCGGTTCAGCTGCTCTGCTGCAGAGCAGCCTGGGAAAGGAAAGCTGGGGTACTGCTTGCCTTAAAAGGGAGCATTCTGCTTTTATTAGAGAGTGAAACTCTTCCCAGAAGCCTCCAGCCCACTTTTCCCTTCTGTCTCATTGGCCAGA
Organism: Proteles cristata cristata; assembly: GCA_017311185.1. Taxonomy (NCBI): domain Eukaryota; kingdom Metazoa; phylum Chordata; class Mammalia; order Carnivora; family Hyaenidae; genus Proteles; species Proteles cristata. Next base: position 706,018 of record JAESUZ010000634.1, read on the forward strand.
ACGGGGTCACTTACGCACCACCACCCAGTGACACCAGAGGGGAGTGGGAACACATACCGACCAGTCCTCATCCCCTGGGGTTGGGCACACTGCCCTCACCCCTGAACAAAATAGGCTTCTTTTGGCGAGGAAGCAAGGGGTGAATGTCTGCCCTGTAGCGGAGCCCAGGCGTAGCTGGAGGCCCCCAGCTCACTGGGATTGAAAGAAGTTTGGCTCAGACCCCATCCCACACCCTCCGCGCGACTTCTGCAAAGTCTCGGGCTTCAATTGTGTGGCTCTGGCTTCCTGCTTCTGCTGAATTCTAGCAGCTGTTCCCTTTATTTCTGCCCTGGAATTGACTCAAACATAGGATGCGGCCCATTTCTTCTCCCAAGAAACCGTGAATACCAGGCTGCTCTGTGAGCAGAATTTCACTGAAGATGTGTCGGTTTGAGGAAGTTAGAGCGCTGCTCAGCACACGAATGAAAGCGGCACTGAAACATTCCTGTTCTTTAGAGCTGTGGCCACCAGGCATTCCTCCCTCCTCCCTCTCCCTCCTCCCAGCCGCCGGCCCCTGCTGCTGCCTGCCCGCCCCTCCTCTTCCACCCTGCCTCCATCACAGCTCCTGCCACCACGATGCCCCAGGGGCTTCCGGTCCTCACGTGACTCCAAACAGTTTGGGCTGTTGGGCCTCCCAGCCCCGCCTTCTCTTCCCAACTGCTACCGGGCTGTCTCTGCCGGACGAGACCCAATAGGAGGCCTCAGAACAAAGGGGCCTTTTTATTCAACGAGGCAGGATTTACTCTCTTGAGAAGGAAGCTGTGGTTATACATCACAATGGTCCCCTTCTGGGCTCCTCCAGGTGCGTCGGAAATTCACATTTCAGAATGAGCTGACAGCCAAGGGGGCCCTCCCGTGTCAGGACCTGCCTAACCACCCTCAAAGTTCACAGTGAGGGACCCAACCGCTTCTCCAGAACCCGAGGAGGTAAAATCAACCCGCGTTAGAAAGACACTGTCCTACAGTTTTCTAAAACACTGTCCTTCACACTGGTGCCCCTGGGTGCCTTCAGGGGTTACTCTGCCTCTGAGGCTCAAAAGCGTCAGAGATTCCTTTCGGGAGCCTGTTGGGAGGTGTTTGGAGCGCTGAAGAGGAGGGGGAGGTCCCCTGCCCTCCTTGTGCGCAAGTCCCAGCATGCCCACCAATGTTCCCAGAGCCATCTTGGGACCAGGATAGTTCAGAAGGAAAGCCCATCTGCACTCCAACTCACCAGAAGGCAGGGGCCCACCCTAGCCCCCATGAACCCCCACACAACCTCCCTGGGAGGGACTCAGACCCAGACCCAGGTCTTGTCTGTTGCCTGGGAAACCTGGGAAGCACCGCCTTCCTTGGTGGGGGGGGCGCTTAGCCTCAGTGTCCATGCACACCATCCCACGTGCATTTCCATGGCTTTTAGTGGGGAGGGCTCTCCCAGGGGACTTTCTCCTCGATGCAGGGGGGTAGGGGTGGGGTTTGGCCACAGGCCTGATGAAAGGGGGAGGGTGGAGGGAGCTTCAGAGTTCTGGTCACCCTAGGGGCAGCTAGCAGGGAAGGGAGCTGGAGAGTAGGAAAGGGGGGAGAGGAGCTGGCTGGGCCTGGAGTGAGACCATGAGAACGTGAGAACCCCAGGGTCAGGTGGCCTCAGGGCTTTTAAGAACACAGTGTCTCTTGAGCTGCTTTCTGCTGTGTGCTGGGTCGTTAGTGAAAGTCACACGACAGACAGCCTGTATCCAGGACTGCTCTGGGAGCCAGGGAAAATAATTCTCATCCCTTGTCCCTTGTTTGGGTCAATTCCAGGGTAGAAATAAAGGCAACAGCTGCAAGGAGTCAGCAGAAGCAGGACAATGGCCATGAGAACACGAGCCCTGAGGACGGGCAGGAATTTCCGGGTGGTCTTTGCCTAGTCACCGGGTCTGCACACACCTGTCTCACTCTCCTGGGGCTGTGGCTGCAGTTGGAGACTGGATTACATTTTGGGGGGCAGACGTTGATCCTTCTCTGTGCTGAGAGTGTCAAAATGTGATCCCTGGACCAGCAGCATCTGGAAATTCGTGAGAATACAGATTCCTGACCCCACCTCAGACCCACCTAATCAAGCCCCCCTCCCCTCTTCCCCAGGGGCGGGGACAGAAATCTGAGTTGTAAGAAACCTCTAGGTGATTCTGACGCATCTGGTGTTTGAGAAGCATGGGTCAAAGCTAACAGAAACCCAATTTTGTTCAGGTGGTCTGTAACTGGGCATTCCCATTCCTCTCTGCCAGGTGTGGGACCCCGTTCTGCTCAATGAGATAGAAGGGGGTTCTGGAAAACCACCCCCCTCATCCCTCACAAAACAAGAAAGACATCTGAGGAGAGAGCTTGCTCCGTCCTTGTGCTTTTGGATGCTGTCAGAGGCCATGTGGCAGAGGGCGTAAAAGTGGGGGCTCCGCAGTCAGGCTGTTGGTGTGAGTGTCCTTGGGTGGAGGGCAAATGGAAGAAAGGAGAAAATAATAATGGTAATTACTGCTGACATTTATCAAGGGCTTTGCATACACCAGGTACTGTTTTATGCATCTAGCACATTCACCTGATAACAGTTCTAGGACGTAGGCTCTGTTACACCCATTTTATAGATGAGGAAACAGAGGTGCCAGTGCCGAGAGGTTTAAATAACTTGGATTCAGTATTCAGACTCAGGCCATGGGATCTAGGTATTGGAGATCTTGGCCTTTTATTAAGTGCAACAGGAAGCTGTTGAAAGATTGTAAGTAGGGGTGGCAGTTCTGATTGGCCTTTTTTCTTTTAATTAATGTATTTATTTTGGGAGAGAAAGAGCACGAGTAGGGGAGGGGCAGAGAGAGAGAGGGAGAGAGAGAATCCCAAGCAGGCACCACACTGTCAATGCAGAGCCCAGTGCAGGGCTCAGCCTCATGAACCGTGAGATCATAACCCGAGCAAAAATCAAGAGTCAGATGCTTAGCTGAATGAGCCACCCAGGTGCCTCTGTAATTTGCCTTTTAAAAGTCGTGGGGGGAAAAATTCACAGAAGCACTTTGCTTATAAAATTCTCCAGGTGGCTGGGGACAAGCCAGCTGCACTGGCCCCACCTGCTCTTCAGCCTCTTTCTCTCGTCTCTGAGACGTTGCCTTCCACCATTATTAGGGAAGCCAGAAGCTTGGGTGACTGTTTGGGACCAGGGTGACTCAGATGCCGACGGGGCCTGGGAGGACCACACATCCCAGTCACCCGCGGGGAGGAAACAAACAGCACCAGAACACCGTGATAGTCGTTAAATACGAGAATGGAATGATGATGTTTGGAGAGTGGGATTGTAGGTAATTTTTTTTTATAGATTTTTTTGGTTTTATTTATTTCTAGGAGAGAGAGAGAGAGGAGAGACAGCGTGAGCAGGGGAGGGTCAGAGAGAAAGGGAGTCACAGACTGAAACAGGCTCCAGGCTCTGAGTTGGCAGTCAGCACAGAGCCCGATGCGGGGCTCGAACCCATGAACCGCGAGATCATGACCTAAGCGAAAGTCGGACGCTTAACCGACTAAGCCACCCAGGCACCCCTGTAGGTGATTTTTTTTAAGCTGAATTTTTACACTCTCTACCAGTTGACAACGTATCACTTCTTATTTAAAAGCCAATTTATTATGTGTAAAAAGAAGGAAGAGGGGCCAGAACTCAGCCCTCTCTGGCTAGTTGGCTTCTGCTGGTACCGGCTTCAGCTGGAATAGTCCTGATGGTGTCTAATCCTGGGAGACTGTGCTGGCCCCTTTCCTCAGTGCTTTATGTGACATGTATTAGCTCATTTAATCCTCACTAGCTTGGCCAAGGTCATGAAGCAGAGGACTGCCAAGCTAGAGTCCAGCCTCTCAACTATGTACTATGCTGCTTTTCCAGAAATTGTTTTCAAGTGCCCTGTGGATGAAAGTCCTGCCCTCCCTCCCCTCCCTCTATGGTGAAAATGATCTCGATTCTGTGCTGTGCAGAATCCCTCCGGTGGGGAGCTGGGGGAGTAAACAGAAGGTAGCCGGGAGTATCCCGCAGTTGTTCAAATCCTTGGAAGCCCACACAAAACTCATTTTTTAGAAAATATTTTTATTTATTTCTAGGAGAGAGAGAGAGAGAGCATGAGTAGGGGAGGGTCAGAGAGAGGGAGACACAGACTCTGAAATAGGCTCCAGGCTCTGAACTGGCAGTCAGCACAGAGCCCGATACGGGGCTCGAACCCATGAACCGTGAGATCATGACCTAAGCGAAAGTCGGACGGTTAACCGACTAAGCCACCCAGGTGCCCCAAAACTTATTCTTTTTGCAGGTGTCTGTCCCGAGAATCATCAGCCTGGACCCCAGGCTCCAGAGACTTTCATGATCTGTATGGGTAGAAAGGGGTGGCTATTTGAGGCTGGAGATATCTGAGCTTTATGATTAAAAATTTGTGGCTTCAAATCCCAGCTCTGCCACATAATGGGGGTGAGACCTTTGTGGGTCTTAGTTCTTTCTTTGGTAAAAACTAAGATCTTGGCAGTTGTCAGCAACAAAAGGCATCATATAAGTAAAGCTCTCAGCACCGTGCCTGGCACATGGTGAGCACTTATTAAATGATCGCTATTATTATTAAGCAGCAAGGAGTTATTTGAGCACCTACTTTGTGTCCAGCACTGTGCCCACAGCAAATTTCCCTGCAGGTGCCAGAGCCCAGCAATTGCCCCAGATCACAAATACCCACAGACATAATGATTCAACAGAAAGAAGAAGCCAGAGCTGGAACTCCCTAGCATGTTCACAGAGCATAAGATGGGGTTTGAGCAAAACCTCAGCCTCATAGGGCAGCCCTGATGACCCCGGGTTTATAGACATCAGGATGGTACATACACTTTCTTTCTGGCTAGCAGGGGTCTGACTTTTCAAGGTTTTGGGGGCGATGTACCCAGCTCGGGGTTGGGGGGCGGGACGGGTTGTAACTTGTGTCTGGTCTCAACCAGTATATAGTATATGGTTTTCCTCTTCTGTTTCGCCAGCACAGAACTTGCTCAGAGTCACTCAGGGAGTAAGCAGGCAAGGCTAATCTTTCAGTCTGCATGGTTTAGGGGTGGGTCTGTGACAAAGAAGGAATGGTAGGACCCACCTCACAGGATCATTGGAAGAATTAAATTCAAGGTAACACGAAAAGTGCTTAGAATAGTGACAGGCATTTAGCAAGTATACAATCGATGTTAGCTGATTTTATCTTTCACTTGTACCACCCTCTCTCTCTTTTTCAGCTACTTTGGACATTCTTTCTGGGCCTTAAATCACCATTTACAAACATTCAAGTAAATATTTACATTTTCCTTCCTCCCTTGTAGCATATTTAGCTTTATGTCCAATGGAATGTAATAAAAGTATATACACAACTTCCAGGAATTGCCCTTAAGTGGAGGGATCTTGCCTGTCTCCTCCCCTTTCCCTCTTTCCCATTAGATGAAACATTGGCATGATGGCTGGAGCTGGAGCAGCCATTTTGGACCATCAGGCAATAGCTGAATGTGGAGAATTTTGGAGCAAAAGTCTGGGTCCTGAATAATTGTGGTACCACCATACCAGCCTGGACTACATTTCTAGACATTCACATGGAAGAAGTAAACTGTCTTGTTAAGACCACCGTTATTTATATATATATGTATATACATTTTTAGATATTTTATTTATTTTTTAAGTGAAGTCTACACCCAATGTGGGGCTCAAATGTACAACCCCCCCCAAGAATTGCACACTGTATCGACTGAGCCAGTCAGATGCCCCAAGAACCCTGTTATTCTGGTTAACTGAAATGATTCCAAACTAATATAGGAACAGAACTTGGATTTAGACTCAGGCTTGCCTGAGGTGTTCCATGGGTGTAGATGGCAGACTATCTGAATCAGAATCATAGGGTGGGGAGCTTGGTTTGAATGCATATTCCAGGGTCCCACTTTAGCTCTGCTGATCCCGACTCTCTAGGGTGGGGGTTTGGCCATTCTATTTTAAGCAAGCTGCTCACCCTGAGGGTTCTAATGTATATCCAAGTGGGAATGCTGCCTGTCATTCTATCTCATCTTGCAAGTCTTTAGAAAATCAGGACTCCATTCTGATCCTTTGGGAGGAACTAAAGGCAGGTAGAAGGGGAACCTGGGTGGCTCAGTATCCACCACTTAAGCACCTGACTTCAATTCAGGTCACGATCTCACATCTCGTGAGTTCAAGCCCTGCATCGGGCTCTGTGCTGACAGCTCAGAGATTGGAGCCTGCTTCAGATTCTGTGTCTCCCTCTCTCTCTGCCCCTCCCTTGCTCGCACTCTGTCTCTCTCCCAAAAATAAATAAACATAAAAAAAAAATAATAAAGGCACATAGAACTCAGGGGCTTCACATAACAGGATCCTGGGGAGGAGGGGGCTTATGAGGAAGGGTCAAGAGTCAGGCTTCAGGTAATCTGCATCCACCCCCCTGAGGCAGATGCTGTGCAGCCCTCTCCCAGAAGGCAGCTGTGTCCCCTGGGGTCTTAGATGGTAAGGATGACTGGCCGCTTCCTTGCCCCCGCTCTTACACATGGCCGTGGTCCACAGCTGGAGTGCTCTGGAGTCCCCAGTGTCTATGGCATATTGAGACCCTCCGGGACAAGCCCCAGGAGGTAGTTCTCAGCTCAGGAGCCAGGATTTTAGTGCTAAGCTGTGCCCTCTTCTGCAAGCCACTATTCTTTTGAGAAACAGCTCATGCCTTCCATAAGCTGTTGGGCCTCGGGGGGACTGAAAGCCTGACACAAGGCACCTGGGGACCATGTGATGCGAGCCGAGTGCTGCCTGACCTTGCCACAAAGTCAGGTGTGCCCAGCGGCATCTGTCGTCAAGGGGAGAAGGCATGCGTAGGAGAGGGGCTGGGCGAGCTGCTGAGCGGACATCTCATTCCCCAGAGTCCCTTCCTGGGCTTCCTGCCACCCCTCCCTTCCCTCGCACCTCAGCCGCAGGTGCCCAAAGATTGAAAACTCGAGCCTGGGCCAAGCAAAGAACTCAGGGTCCACTTGCAGCAATATCAGTGGGGGCTGAGCTCATGGGCAGGGCACAGCAAGCACAGGGTCCCTGTCTGGGCTGAAGGCACCATGGGGCAGAGGACCCTGGTCCCTGGCCATGTTCTCCGTTTTCAAAGGTGAGTATGAGAATGACCTTGGGAGTGAAGGAAGGGAATGAACGCTAAAGCAGTCGGTACTTAAGTGTCAGCTATTTGGGCAGGCGATGGTCTGGAGGCCGGGGCGTTGGGGGGTGGTGGTGGGGGGCCTGTGTCCCGCCTCCCCCCCACGAGGTTGAGTTCGGGCACAGCCCCTCCTCCAGGGACAGGGAGCCATCTCCAGCTTGCTGGTTGCCAGGCAACCCAGAATGAGCCTTCGAGGTCATTTCGCAGACAATTCTGAGCTCTCTCCACAGCCTGTTAACAGATGGTTCCGCAGGCAGCCAGCCCCAGCCAGCAATCGATCGCCGGGGCACCGCTACCCGTTTCCGGCAGTGCCCGTGACAAGCAACCCTTCCAGAACTTCCAGCACGGTGTTCTGTTGTCCATTTGGCACTGAAGGGGAAGCAGCCTGAGGTCAGGCTCTATGTCACCTGTGGGTGGCTGGCTGGTGGGCTTGCCAGGTGAGCAAGACCTCAGAAGGAGGGCCATCGGAGGTTTGCTGACAAACAGGTACTGTGTGGCTTGATGCTCAGAATGGGCCCAGATTGCAAGAGAATGCTTGTCCCAAGGGACTGCCCTCCAAAGAACAACCCCTTGAAAGGAAGCTCTTAATCCCACCTTCCCTTCTCTGTTTTTAGGACTTAGACAGAATTCAAGAAGGTCTTGCAGTGGGACTTAACTTTTAGGACAAGAGACGTAGAGCAGCGACAGTCTTTTCCTGTCCCATTATTCTGACCTAAGATAAGGCTGAGCAACATTTGACTATTATTCCCCGGGACGGCACTGGGCAGAGCTAGGTCGTGACTCCTACTCATTTGAGGTAGCTTCAGAGGTGATAGCCCAGCATGACCTTCTTGCCTTATTTGAGGCACAAAGAGCTTCAACTTTCTAATCGAAATGTTAAACAGCAAGCCAGCATTTTTTTTTTTCCTTCCAGGACAAGGACAAATTCCTGTAAGAATTTTGCAAACATCACATGTTCTCTTTCCCCTTGATGCAATATGTATAATTTATCTTCCGGTATAACTTGCTTAATAGCCACAGTTTGTTAATTCCATCTGCTTCCCAAGAGGAGGACAAATTGTTACACAGCGATGTCCTGGGTTCTGAGTCTCCTGTAGGCCACAGCTGGTCAAGACCCTAGTCAATGAAGGGCCAGCAACTTGTCCACCGGCAGTAGATCCTTATTGTAGGATCGGGTTTAGAGCCCTCCCCTTCCTCTGCTCTCTCTGTACCTCCATCCATAAACTTACTGAATGCCACTGGTAGGCATTATCTAACATAGCATTGTCTCCCGCCAAGAAGTTCATGTCTCTGTGAAGGCTGAAGATGTACTCCAATAGGGCAGTGCCCATGGGATTCAGTGGTCTTTCCTTGTGCCCATCACCTGGGACTGGGTGGCCTTAAATTAAAGCACAGCAGCCCCCCCTATGGCAGACTCCTTTATGGTGTGAGACAGCACCTCGTGGAGCTCACCAGTCTTCAGGCTGTGGTGCGTGTGCTGAGCTAATAACAACACCAGCTGGTTCTCCTGGAGTCAAATACGTGGGGCTGGGACCAAGGTGGGAGAGGTCAGAGCGGTCCATACTTAGGACCCAGGGGGAGAACCGGGTCTATCAAGAGATGCAAAAATGCTTCCTCTGAATCAGAAGCTGAGACTGGCCACCGAGAAAAAAATCATAAAGTTCCTTATGGTGTTGGCTAAGGAGTTGACCTTGACTATGAAAAGGAAATGGAGGCTGCTATTACACAGAGACAGGAATCTGGAGAGAGCCCAAGGTGGGGTGGGACCGTCTGGGGCACCTCCTACTTTTTCCAGGCCCAGTGATAAAGTAAATGGAGGATTTTCACCCGACAGGGGTGGAAATACACCTGAGTTGCGATTTTTCATCATGAATGGATCTTCCAGCTGCAGTGTTGGCTATGGGCAAAAACAACAGGAAATAGGTAGAAGCAGAGAGAAATACTGTCCGTGGGGGACCAGTAGGATTGGAAGCCTGTTGGTGGGTCCTGCAGAGGGTGGTGGGGGCCAGCCTGGGACAGTCAGAGGAAGCCCGGCCAGCCCAGCCCAGCCCCTCCTAGAGAGTAGGCCAGCCCCATGACCTGAGTCTTTCCAGCCTCTCCCCCTCCCTCTCTAGCCCCTGGTGCGGCTCTCTTCTGGTAGGGACGGACGGGGACAACTGGCCCTAGAGAATAGTTGGGTCTGGGTTTCTCCCTCCCCACAACCCTTTCGGAAATGGTCCATAGTGGGATGTCCAAGTTTGGGTTTGGCATGACATGTATATAAACTTCAGTTGCTAAGTTTATTATAATTGTTACATCGCAATAGATTCCTAGTTATAGAACTCTTCAGGTATCTCTTTCTGGATTCAGTTTTGGAAGTAATAGTTTTCTAGAAATTTGTCTATAGTGCCTAAATTTTCTTTTTTTTTTTTCTTTTTAAGTGTATTTATTTTGAGAGAGTGAGAGAGAGATGCAGGTATGCACAAGTGGGGGAGGGGCAGAGAGAGAGAGAGAGAGAGAGAGAGAGAGAGAGAGAGAGAGAGAGATCCCAAACAGGCTCTGCAATTTCAGCACGGACATGGGGCTTGAATCCACGAACCACGACCTGAGCTGAAACCAAGAGTCAACGCAACTGACTGAGCCACCCAGGTGTCCCCATATTGCCTAAGTTTTCAAATATGGCATAAAGTTGGTCATAGTATCTTCTTTCAGTTTAAAAAGCTGATTATAAAATACAACTCATAGAAAAGTGCATAAAAGATAAATGCACATAAAAGATAAATGCACAGTATAACATATAGTTACAAAGCAAACATCCGTGTAATTACCACCCAAATGAAGAAATTGAGTATTGCCTGCACCGCCAGAAAGCACATGCACCCCTTTTCAATCCTATCGCCTCCTTTCCTCTTAGGGGTAAACATTCTTGCATTCTTGCATTTTTATGGTAATCTCTGTCTAGTGTTATAGTTTTATCATTCTTTATAGTTTATCCATCCTTGTGTGATACAGTTTAGATTTTTTCTTCTTTTGATCTTTATATAGGTGGAGTAATTTCCTGTGTATCTTTTGTGTTTTGCTTCTTTTGCTCAGCATTGGATTTGTAACATTAACCCATGTTGTTGGGAGGTTCTAGTTTGTTTATTTTCATTGCTCTTTAATACCCCAGGGTGGGATTATAACAAAATTTATTTATCCACTTTACTATCGATAGGCATTTTGATGGTTTCCGGTTAGGGGCTACGGAAATCATTTCTCTCTGAGGATTTTTGTACATGTCTCCTGAGACACAGTGCATGCACTTCTTACGGTATTTTCCAGTAGTGGTGTTGCTGGGTCACAGGATATGAATGTTTATACCACTGTACTGGAAAATGCCAAACTTTCCCCAAAGTAGTTAGGCTAATATACACCGATAGTCTGTGAGAGTTCCTGTCTCCCCACACCCTCGCCACTACCTGGTCTTGCCAGACTTTTGAATATTACCCAACTGGCATGCATATGGCGGTATTTCATTACAGTCTTTGCGTTTTCCTGCTTTCTTATGGTGTTTAGGACTTTTCCATATATTTATTGGCCATTTGGATTTCCTGTGTGTGTGTGTGTGTGTGTGTGTGTGTGTGTGTATTGAATTTCTTTGCCCATTTTTCTACTGGGTGGGTTTGTCTTTTTCTTGTTGATTTCTGGAGTTCTTCATATACTCGAGATAGGACTCCCTTAGCTGTAATGTATGTTCAAGTATTACTCCATTGCGGGCCATGTCTTTTTATTCTCTTTATGGAGTTTCTACATTTTTATATCATTAAGTGTATCTATCTTTTCCTTTATGGTCACTCACAGTAGTTTTTCCCCTCATTTGTGTGGTTAGCAGTTCACAGTTTTAAGAACATAATTTGTTGAAACTCTTGGGGCTTAAGATGATGGTGCATTACTTCAGAGGACATTTGCATTTGCTTCTAGCAGGTGCAAGGGGCATTAGAAGCCCAGGATCGGTTTAAACGAAACTTACATCTGAATATTTGTAGGCCACAGTGGGTGACGGGAATTCGGTATGCAGTTCTCCACAAGGGATAGCTTCAGGATGCAATGTCTCGGGGCTGAGATTTTTCTCTCCTGCTCTGTGTGACACTGTGGTATGTTTCTTTGAGTCCCCTGGGGCCACAGGAGTGGTTTCTTCTGGTTCACTCTTGCACTGAGAATGTGGCCCTTATACGAATCTTGTTCTTGGTTATGTCCTGGGTTTTGCGAGACCAAACAAACCCAAAATCCCTATGTATCTGATTGGCAAATGACCTCCAAAGCTTGGCTTCCCTCTCTCTCTTCACTTAGCTTTTGCCTGGTTAATTATTATAAGCTTGTTCAGCTCTTTTCATTTTCAGGAAGATGTTTTTAGGTAGATGCTTACCAGAAACTTCTCTCCCAAAGACTTATGTACTAAGATGTTAATTGGTGAACTAATTATAGTACATAAAAATTAGGTATAATGGGTAATATTCAAATAAAGGGAATTATTAAATTATGATTTCACATATGACAATTGCCATGCTTGTTTTCTAAAATACCCCCTGTGGCAAAGATTGCTGGATGTCCACCAAAACCTATTCTCTCCTTCTTTTGCATTTAGTAGATAGAGTTATTTGCTTCCCAGGTAGCAGCTGCATTTTCCAGGCTCCTTGTGGCTGGGTGAGGCCATATCATGGGCTAGTGTCAATGGATGTGAGCAGAAGTGATGCATCGTACCTCCGAGCACACACCTTAGCATTTCAGATACACTCTCTTTCATGTCCATTTCCCTCCCTCTGGGCTGAACATGGACCCTGTTTTGACAATAAAGATAAAGACAACACCTTGGGGGATGTCAGAACGGTAAGATGGAAGGGACCTGGTCACTGAATGGCTTCAGGGAGCAGAGCGGCTCCAGCAACCTGGACCCCTGATCTCAGGATTGTTGTGTGAAGAAAAAAGTCCCATTTGTGCATCTTGGGATACTTTTATTTCAGCACTTTTGCCTTTTCCTTAACAACACACACCTGCTTAATAATTCTCCTGTCGCATGGAGGTATCTAGGCTGTGTACCTCTGTTCCCATCAACTTCCTTCTGTTCCTTCCTTCCTTTCTTCTCTTTGGATCTCTGCTATATTCTATGGTTCATTAGTATAATCACGTCCCTGCAAATATGAACTCCTTAGCCCCTCTTTCATTTTGTCTTGCTTACTTGGCAAAAGCCATTCTGGTACCTGAGCTCAAGTATCTGAAGATCACAGAGAAAGTCATACAATGAGGCTGACCGGTGTCTTATTCTCAAACATCTAACGTCCCAACATGGAAAATTCTACTGTTTTTCTAATAAGAATGATTTCCTACTTCTCCACTCTCTTGAGATAATTATTGCTTTCCTTCTCATTCTTCAGGTTCCCTATCTCTTTTCCTAGCTATATTCTCCTTTGGTGACCTTGCCTCATTCTTTTTTTTCAATTTTTTTTTTTAACATTTATTCATTTTTTGAGAGACAGAGCATGGGTGGGGAGGGGCAGAGAGAGAGACACAGAATCTGAAGCAGGCTCCAGGTTGTCAGCACAGAGCCCGAGCTGTGAGCACAGAGCTCGATGCGGGTCTCGAACTCCCGGACCGCAAGATCATGATCTGGGCTGAAGTCAGATGCTTAACCTACTGAGCCACCCAGGTGCCCTGACCTTGCCTCGTTCTTTACACAGACAGTTAAAGTCCTCTGTCACACCGACATGGTTTCATCTTCCTCCCCTGAAGTCTGCACACCCACCTGCGTGGGCATTCTCCGGACAAGCTGCCCCTGCTTCCCTCTGGGGTGGCTGATTCTGAATCTTTACAACCCTTTTACTTTCTCAGAGTGTTTCCTTCCCGCCTGGGTCATTTCCCAAAAGCTTAGGACCATCTCCAATATCTCCCATCTTCCCCAATAAAACAAAACAGCATCTGTGTTGGTCTTCTGTTCCACGTGACACACAGACACAAACTCAGTGGCTTGGAACAATGCAGACTGATTGCACCACAGTTTCCGTGGGTCAGAAGTCCAGCATGCACTGGCCGGGCTCTCTGTCCAGGGTCTCACCAGGCTGAGAGCTAAGTGTTGGGCGAGGTTATGACCTCTTCTGAGGCTTGGGCCCCTATCCCAAGCTTCCTAATTGGTGGCAGAATTCATCTCTTTGCAGTTGTAGGGCTGAGGTCGCCATTTTCATGCTGTCAACTGGGGGTCACTCTCAGCTCCTAGAGGCCACGAGCTGTTCTTGGCCACGTGGCTCTCTTCACAGCATGGCACATTGCTTCTTCAAGGCCAGGAGTGGAATCTCTTTCTTTTAAGGGCTCACCTGATTAGGTCAGGTCCACCAGAATAAGCTACCTTATGACTAACTCCAAGTCAATGGATTAGGGATTTTAAATTCTATCTGCAAAATCCTTCACCTTTGACATATAATGTAACCGAATCACAGGTGTGATATCCCATGATAGGGTTTCTGTCCACACTCAAGGGGAGGGGATTATACAAGGCATGACCCCCAGGAGGGAGGAATCTTGGGGGCCATCTTAGAATTCTGCCTATCATGGGATCCTGTGACTCTTATGTCTGCAGTTGCTGCCTCAAGGTCTCCCTAACACAGAGAACTTCAAAGTGCAGTATAGACTTGATGTATCCATTCCCCATCCGCTCCTCTGCCCACTCCAATCTGGCGTCCATTTACTGAGACTTCCCTCGTCAAATTAACTGGTTGTCCATCTTGCCAAAAGCAATAGGCACTATTCTTTTGAATTTGTTCTTTCTTCTAATTTTTTTATTACGGAAAATTTCAAACATACATAAAATAGAGAGAACAATATAACGAATGTCCACAAACTCGAACACTCAGCTCCAACAAGCTAATGTGTGGCTAATGTTCCATCTCTGCTCCACCACTTATTTCTTTCCCCTCGATTCTTCCAGTTATTTTAAAGGAACTCCAAGGTGTTTACATCATCAGTAAATAAATCAGTACTTCAGTATGGATTTCTAAGACAATGACTTTTTTTAAAAAAGATTTTATTTTTAAGTAACCTCTATTCCCAATGTGGGGCTTGAACTCACAGCCCTGAGATCAAGACTCACATGCTCGCCCGACTGAGCCAGTCAGGTGCCCTAAGACAGTGACTTTTAAAATAGGAGCACAGTAGCATTGTTAATAAGAAAATAATAGTAATTCCTTATTGTTACCTAATACCAGTCAGCACATTCCCCTGATTGTTCCATAAATGTCGTTTGCAGCAGGCTGGTTTGAATCAAGATCGAAACATGCGCCAATCATTGTATTTGGCTGATATAGTTTCATTTAAACTACAGTAATCCTCTTTATACTTTTTAGTTTTTGGTCTTGCCACTTATGTTTTTAAAGAAATGTGGTCATTGTTCCAGAATTCCCCACCTTCTGGGTTTGGTCGCTTGAATCCCTGTGATGGTGTATCACAGCCTCCTCCACCCGGTGAGCCCTTTTCTGTTCTCATCAGACTCATGGTTCCAACTGCATTTAATGCTGCTGCCCATTTTCTCCTCCTTGACATACTCTCCTTTTGATAATACCACACGCTTCTGACTTTTCTTCCAAGTCTCCGGCCAGTCCCTTCAGTCTTGCACAGTTTTCTCCTCTTCCACCCAACTTTGAAATGCTGGTGGTTCCCTAGATCCCTGGCTGGGCCCTGGGCCACCTGCTCTCTCCCTAGGTTGGCTCACCTGGTTCTGTGGCTTTTAATGTCATTTAGATACTGTAAGACTCACACCATTTTGTCTCTAGCCCAGCGCTTCCCCGAGCTCCAGGTCTTTATGTGAAGACTTACTTGATAGCTCCACCCAGCTCTCCCACTGGTATCTCAAACTCAATGCGTGCTAAAGGGAACTCAGAATTTCCTGCCTCCCAGACCAGCTGTCCCTCGGAGTGAACAGCAGCGCCCCCACCCGGCCACTAGAGCCTGGACGCGGGAGTCTTCCTGGATTCCTGCCTTTCTCTCACTTCTGGTTTGCAGCCCATCAGGGTCTGTCATTATCCCTCTAAATGACACACGTCTACATCAGTGTTGTCTGCACCCTAGTCCTGGCCACTGTCACCTTGACCTGGGACACTGCTCCTGTGTCCTTACTTCCTTCTTCCATTCCAGACCCCCTTCAATCAATTCCCCACATGGCCCAAAGTCATCCATTAAAAGCAGCCATCAGATAATGTAACTACCCTGTCTAAATCGTGGGAATATGTCTCCAGTGCACTTCAAATAGAACCACTCCCTGCTCTCCTGTGCTTCTGTGCTTTTCTTCCCCCTGCTCTCCAGCCACAAAAGCCCTTCTTTCGGGTCCTCAGAAATGTCACAGTCCTGCCCATCTCTCTGACAGAACATTCTTCTTCCTGCTCACCATAGCTGGGGCCCTCTTTCACTGGAGCTGCAGCTTACACAGTACCTCCTCAGAGAGCCCTTCAGGACCCCAGGTTTTGAAGGGCTCCCTCCGATTATTCTGTCTCAAATAGAGCACAAATAGACAGATGTGTGCACGTGATTATTGTCTGTCTGCTCCGCCAGGCTACAAAAAGGTGGTCTGTTTCACCTTTGCACGAATGGCGAGCTTGTGGAGAATGGGACCCTATACCAGCCGTGGGACTGGGCTGGCATCGAACCAGCCAGGCTCCCAGAACTCTCCCAAGCAGCAGCAGAACACTGGGTGCTGCAGGGATTAATTATTCAGAATGTGAACTCCGGGGCTGGGGGCTAGATTTTTTAATATCATTTTTTTAAACACGGGCATCAAATTTATACATGGTAATACACACAAATCCTAAGTGGCAATAGTCAGATCAAGATAAGGAACATTTTTGTCACCCCAGAAATTCCCTCTTTGCTCCCTTCTAGTCAGTCCCCAAACTCACTGCAATCACTGTTGGTAGCTGGATTTTCATAGGCTGTTCAGGCAAGGGCAGCGGAATGTTTTTATAATACTCCAGCCGGTCCCCATATCTCGACATCACTATTTTTACTAATGAGACCCAATTCTAGTGCCAGTGTGCTAACTGGCACAGCCTCTGGGGTGGATGGGAAACAAAATCAGCTGACGCTCTGGTAGTGGCCAGGCCTGGAGAATTGCCCTGCTGGCTAAAGGGAGTGATAACTTCCACCCTCACCTGTCTCACTGAATTCCCAGTCAGCGCGCAGTCGGCTCTGGAAGCTGAGCTTAAACTAACACACATATAACATCACACCATTTACGCTCAAATTCAGACACTACAGTAGAGTAGAACCAGCGGACTAGGCTGAGGAAAAGGGATCTTGGTGGGCTGGCTTGTGGGCCCAGAATGCCAGCCATCCAGCGGGCCTAGGACTAGTGACGTGCTGAAGCAGAGAGTCTGGTTGACCTCCTGTGGGCCACACGGCCAGTCCCACAAAATCAGATCACTTTCGAACACAGTCTTCTCAGACCACCTGCCACCTAGTTGCAGAGCCACCTCTGACTCCCCTTTTCCCCCTTCCTGACGCAGGGTGGTATCGGGGGCTTCTCTGAAACATGAAAGGAGAAACAGCTCCAGAGATGTGTGACCAAGGCTGCCCTTTTCTCTCTCTCTGCAGCGCCCAGACTTTCCACCTTCCACCCAGGGACTCCTGCTCCTGGGTTCAATTCTTATGGTCTTCCTTCCTGAAGCCCCTCTCTGGGACATCCTAGGAGCCAAGAATGGGGGGTATCTCAGCTCTCTCCATGTGTCCCCCTCTACCCTCTAGCCTTCCCCTGAACAGAGTCCAGCAAATAATGGGCCCTCAAAAGATATCCTTGATGGATCGTTGCTTTCCTGGCTCTCACATGAGCCTTTTTTTAAAAAAACAATTTAAAAAAAATTATTGAGAGACAGAGAGAGACAGAACATGAGCATGGGAGGGGCAGAGGGAGGAGGAAACACAGAATCCAAAGCAGGCTCCAGGCTCTGAGCTGTCACCACAGAGCCTGAGGTGGGTCTCGAACTCGCGAACCGCGAGATCATGACCTGAGCTGAAGTCAGGAGCTTAACCAGGCGCCCCTCCCATGATCCTTTTATGAAGCTATGATATGGGTAGAAATTATGAAGACTTTGTAACAGATGAGGAAATGAGGCTGAGTGTGGGTGTCTGCCTCAACTGCAGGCTGGTGCTTCCAGGACAGGGCTCTGTGCTCCTCTCTCTTCACACCAGCATACATACACACACACACACACACACATGCACGCGTGTCTGCGCACCCTGGACCTACTTGCTGAACGCATGGGGGCAGCTAAGCCTTAGTTTCCTTGTCTGCAAAATGGAGCATTGTGTCAGATGTTCTCCACTTGCCAGTGCAGGCCCGCTCCCCACCTTTCTCCATTCTGCACTGCTCAGTGGAGGCAGATCTGTTCCAAGGCACTAGCTCTCACCAGGTTGTGGAAACATCCCCTGATCCCCAGGTGGTAAAATCTTCCTGCTGCTGCTAGCCCTGAGTACTTCACCAGCCTTGCTTGGCTCCTTCGATGCTGCCCACACTTGGTGAAAGTCCCTTCCTCAAACCCTTTTCAATTACCCCTTTAAATATGCCATCAGTTTCCATCCAGGGCTCCTATGGCTCCAAGAATTGATACCAGAATAGCCCTGGGAAACAGATCCTGGAATGGGAGGCTGACATTTGAAACTGGGCTGCTCGCACAGCTTGATTAGTGCGTGAACAGCCTCCTTGACAGGGGGTAATGGGCAATGGTAATCTGTGGCATCCAGAGGCATCACGGCTCCAGACTTTAGGGCCAATGGTGGCAAGAAATAGACGGGTGAGATGTTGGGAGATCAGGAAGCTCTGGCACTTAGTCACCATGGCGACGGTAGTGATTACAGACCGGAATGGCCTTGTGACTCTGCATCTGATTGCCCTAAGAAACGTACGCAAAGAAAGAAACCAGATTGAAAGCCCAGATTAACCTGGGCTACACTGGGGAAGAAATTCTCACTATGGGCCTGTAGGCAATGAGAGGTGATGGGGTGAATTCTGAGGGAAAATCAGCATCTCTTGGGAGGTGACTTCTCCGAGTGAAGTGACTGAATGACTTTTATGCTAGGAAAGGCTGGTTTCTTCAGACTGAAGGCAAGGGCGGTGTGCGTCAGGCGGGGGGCAGGAATGGGGGGGGCTGCTTCTGCTTTCACGAACAGAAAAGATTCAGGGTGTGTTGGGGGTTCAAAGTTCTCCCCAGGTATCCCCAGCCCATGTCTGGGGGTCCTTCCTGAACCAGTGCTCTCCCTTCAGCCTGATACTTGATGGGGCTGCACATTTCATTGGCTCTGCAACTCTGGGGTTTTGGCGGTCAGGCCCTGGGCCTGGTTCTCTGCTGCGTCTGTGCCATGGCCACCAGAGAGCAAAGATCCCTTCGGAGCCACCCTGATGGCTTTCTGAATTTCCACTCTTGCATGGAGCCATGAGTTCAAGACTTTCAATCTGTTCGTAGCCCCAGTGGATCCAAAGGACCATAGACCCCCCCATTAATTTCCTGGCTCATGGAGTGAGAGGTCTTAGGCTGGAAGGGGCCAAACGGAAGCTCCCCCGCCCCACTTCACCGCCTCCCCCCCCCCCCCCTGCTGCAACATCACCACCATCAAAATAGCCAGCTAAGGGCAATACTATATTCCTAAGGGAATTTCAAAAATTAATGCCACCATCAAAGATCTGAAATAGGCAGAGACTGCCATTCCTATCAAGACTCAGTTTATCTTCACTTATGTGGCTGGTGCCAAAACCAGTTAGGTCTCGGGGAATGACTGCAGATTCCTGTGAAGTCAATTAGGTAGATGTCGATTGCAGCTGTGGGTCTATACATGCAATTTTTACTGAAAACAAATCAACACATTTCCTGGCCTGGTCTACATCTTTGACCCCAAGTGGCTTCCCTTTCTGTTCCACTAAGTAAAGAGAATCAGAAATCATTTGCCTTTGTGTAGCAGAGATGGTACATCTTTACTACCTCCAGGCTTTGTCTATTCTGCTGATTTCTGTCATAATGTAGCCCAAAGTGACAATAATCATCTTGATATAGCTCAGAACTCCATGTTAGTCCATTACATTGATGAGAGTGGTAACTGGGCCTGGTGAGTGGGATACGGGGAGCATTTAGATTCTTGGTAGAACCTATGCATGCCAAAGAAAGAGTGCTCCATCTCACAAAAATTCAGAGGCACGGCATGTCAGTGAACTTTCTAGAGTCTGGGGCATGTCAAGACATCTGTAAAATGAAAGAGAGGTTGCTGAACCTTATACTGCCCACTGCCAATAAAAAGGCAAAATGTTTGATGGAATGTTGAAGTTTCGAGACAACGCTCATCATATTTGGTTGTGCTGTCCTGCTCATTTACCAAAAAACCTGTAAGACTGCAAGTTTCCAGCGAGGCCCTGCAGCAGCATAGGGCTCTGCAGGTCCAGGCCGCCCTGTCACATGAGCTTTAGGGCTTGGAAGTGACTATGGCCAAAAAAGATGTTGTACAGACAAGCCCCAATGGGAGAGTTCTCTGCAGTAAAGTTACAGACCCTTAGGGTTTTGGATTAATTCATACTCTCTTGTTCCAATGACTAGTCTCCATTTAGAAACAGCTCCTGGGTCCCTGAGTGGCTCAGTTGTTAGGCATCTGACTTTGGCTCAGGTCATGATCTCACGGTTCATGAGTTAGAGCACCATTTTGGGTGAGCTTGAACCCCACTTCGGATGAGCCCTGCTTCTCTCTCTTTCTCTCTCTCTCTCTGTCCCTTCTGGGATTCTCTCTCTTAGCCCTTCATTCACTTGTACCCCTCTATCTCAAAAAAAAAAAAAAAAAAAAAGAGAGACAGCTCCTGGCTCACAACTGGACATAATGGAGACTGAATGCTGGACTATGGACACCAAGTGACCCATGCAACCAGAATTGGATATTATCTGATCCAGCTAATCATAAAATTGGACATGCATGGTAGCATTCTATTATTAAATAGTATATAGGAGATCAGGTCTGAGCACGTCCAGAAGGCACAGGGAAATTGCATGAGCAGGTGGTTCAAATTCCCATGGCATCTCCTCGTATTGCTTCACTGCTTCTCTCTCAAGTTGGGGAAGTTGCTATGACCAGTTAACATGGAGGAAAAAAGACAGACATGATTTCTGAATGAGCCTGCGCAGTATGTAAGCACCAGCCACAAGTGGACAGCTGCTGCATTAAAGCCACACTCAGCGTATCTCTAAAAGACAGTGGTGAAGGGATAATCTCTGGGAGGATCAGGGTAGAACTTTCGATTGTACGGATTCTCCATTCTGCATGCTAGGTGAGACGACCTGAGGCACAGACCTACACTGACTCATGAGCAGCGGCTAACACGTTTGCTGGCTGGTCAGAAACCTGAAAATAACAAGTTAGGGAGATTGGTGGTGAGGTCTAGGAGGGAAATATATGGATGGACTGCTTGAAATGGGCACCGATGGTAAAGCTATTTCTAACCCACACAAATGCTCTGAGAGTGCATCCATTAGGAAGAAGCCTCTAAATAATCAAATGGATGAGATCTATTGTGTACATGTCAGCTTCTTTCCCCAGATATCTTGGTTCTTACTCAGTGGGCCCACATACAAAGTGGCCATGGTGGCAGGGATTAGGGGCTATTCATAGTAAGGTCGGCAGGACAAATGACCACCCAAAGATGTCCTAATTCTTGGGATCTGTGAATATATTTTATACAGCAAAGGTGAATTAAGGTAGCAGATAGAATGAAGGTTGCAGATCAGCCGACTGTAAAAGTAGGGAGATTATCTTGCATTATCTGGACGGGCCCAATGTAATCAAGTCTTTAAATGAGGAAGCAGGAAGTAGTCTGTGTCAGGGTGGTGTGATATGAGAAAGGATTGGCTGTGACTAGGTTTGAAGACGGAAGGAGGGCACATGCTAAGGAATGCAGGTAGCTTCTAGAAGCTAGGAAAAGATTCTCCTCTAGAGACTTCAGAAAGGCATGCAGCCTTGTTGACACCTTGATTTTAGCCCAGTGAGACTTATATCAAGCTCCTGACCTCCAGAACTGTAATATAATAAATTTGTGTTGTTTGAAGCCACTAAATTTGGGGTTTTCCATGGAAAACTAATACACGCAGGGTCAATCCATTTCCCTTACCGAATCTAATGGGCAACTGGCACTGCTGAGCACTCAAGCTGTCAGCAGCAAAGACCAAGAGAATTTCCCATGTGGCACCATTCCCTGGGGTGATGGTTCTCAGAGTGTACACCAGGAACCCCCAAATTCTTCCAGGAGTTCTGTGAGGTAAAATCTACTTTCATATTAATACTAAGGCATTCTTTGCTTATTTCACTGTCATTCTTTCATGAGTGTATGGTGGAATTTTCCACAGGGCTGACATATGTACAACAGACTAAATGCTGAAGCAGATTTGAGAATCTAGCTGGGTTGTATCAAGCCCAATCTCTTTAGAGATTTGGAAAAAAGTTAAGTAATGCTGCTCTCCTCAGTTTTTGTTCTGAAAAAGTTTTTTTTTTTCCATTCAGAATTTTATATTAACATGTACAAGGTTTATTTACAGTGAATTGACATTTTAAAGCTTAATTTTTAATCCAGCAAAATAAATATATCCCCCCCAAAACCTCTCTATAATTTTCCAGTAATTTTTAAGAATGTAAAGGATTTCTGAGACCAAAACTTTGAGAACCACTCTTCTAGGGTTACCAGCTAGTCACCCATTGGTAGGTTGATTGCACCAACCCCTTCTTTTGTGAAGGGAACAGTTATTAGCTCACGGTAATAAATACATATTTCTGATACCAACTTCTCTTCCCTGCCTGCAAGGATTCTGCCAGCACCATCATCTTTCCAGAATGCCTTACTCATTACTATGCCATTCCACACATTGCCTAACTGTATTTTATGGTGAGGGGCGAACAGCAGTGGTCATACTGCACTGTACTTACAATGCCCCCTGTCACTCAGAAGCAGCTGAATGGACAGAATAGTGTTACAGCACCGGGTGGGAGATACCAATCTGCAAGGTTAGGTTGACAACTAGAATGCAGGACATGCTTTAAATTTTTTTTTTCAATGTTTTTTTATTTTATTTCTAGGAGAGAGAGAGAGAGACAGGTGAGAAGGGGAGGGTCAGAGAGAGAGGGAGTCACAGACTGAAACAGGTCCAGGCTCTGAGCTGGCAGTCAGCACAGAGCCCGACGCGGGGCTCGAACCCACGAACCGCGAGATCATGACCTAAGTGAAAGTCGGACGCTTAACCGACTAAGCCACCCAGGTGCCCCGTATGCAGGACATGCTTTAAATCAGTGGCCAACATCCGGCCCCACCTCTCATAGCGAGAATGCAGAAGCCCAGGGGCCAAGGAGCAGGTAGCCATGGGAGTAGCTCCTCTCAATATTATTCCAAATGACCCACGGGAGAAGTTTTGCTTTCCATCCCCTCAGCTTTATGTTCAGTGGGTCTGGGTCTTAGTGCCCAAAGGAGGAATACTTCCTCCAGGGAACACAGATATGGTTCCTTTAGATTGGAAGGAGAGTCTTCCCTTGGGTCAATTTGAGCTCTGTATGTTACCTAATCAAAAGGCAGAGAGGGGGTCAACGGTACCAGATAGTGTGATTCATCTAGATTACCAGAAGGAAAATGGGGGATGGACAGGAAGGCTATGTCTGGAATCCCGAGTATTTATTGGGCACCTCTTGGACCTCCCATGTCCAATGACGACCGTTAATGGGAAACTTGGCAACCCTTTAAACCTAAGACCAAGAAGAACCTGAACTGCATGGGAATAAAGGCTTAGGACACCCCACCAGGTAAAGAACCAAACCAGCCTGAGAGCTAGCAGCTGGTAAGAGGGGTATGGAAGGGGGTGGAAGAGGGATGCTGTTGAGTGTAAAATTAAGCCTCGTGACCAGCTGCAGAAGGGGGTGCTGCAGTGGGTTTCTGGATTTCTGTTGTGGGTTTTCTGAACCTGCCCCTCTCCCTCATCTTACTGGAAGAGCCCTGGTGATGGCTAATATTTTAAGTTAAAGGGTATGGCCGGAGAATGACAAGAATATGTTAAGTATGACAAGGAGGTGGTAGTTAATGAGACCGTGTTTCTATTGAAGATGAGCTTTCCTTCCATTTTTAGAAAATTGAGGTGAAGTTTATATGAAACGAGCCGTTTTAAAGTGAATGATCAGTGGCACTTTGTACCTTCACAGTGTTGTACCACCAGCACCATAATCTATTTCCAAAACTTTCTATCACCCCAGACAGACGTTCTGTAGGCACTAAGCAACAGGGAGAGGAGTTTCCTCATCTGAAGGATGACTGGATGGTGGTGGGCAAAAGGCATGGCTCTGTTTGGATGTCCTGTCCCCTAAATCCACTGTCCCCTCGCTCCATTTACTGCAAGGCTGACCTTTGTGGACTGAACTCCGTGAAGTCACTCAGGTGCCTTCCCTTCTGGCTTCCTGATGGGTTTGGCTAAGGGGAGGCACCAGCAGGATCAAAGGCAGACTATATATCCTCTGTCTCCCTGTCTGGCAGGGCCTCTACTCTGCTCCCTATGGCTGTGGCTCCGGCAGGGTGGCCCCCCTTCTAGGAACAGTTCCTCCTCGTTCTAGGGGGAGAGGGGTCTAGGGATTGTAATGGTTTTCTGAAGCATGAGCCCCCGGGGCCCCATTCCTGGTAGGTTCCCTTAACCCTGCCTGCACCTCCATAAAGAATCCTCTAGCAGAAGGCTCTTCAGTATCCCTCTGAGTGTACCGTCTGTTTCTTGTTGGCACATCGACTGGTACAGGAACGATGGTATGGTCCTTCCCTACAGTCCTGGCGGCACCGACCACTCCTGACTCCCAGACTGAGCAAACAAGATGATTTCCTGGACCGCCCACCTTCCAAGGGTACCTGCCGTGTGTGCCAAGGCCCCACTGCCCCCTGGTGGCCAGCTCCTGGAAATGCACCTCAGGGATCCAACCTCCAGGGAACTGAGCCCACTGGGCACAGTGCTGAAGCTTACACGTCTGAGCGCTTTCATCCACATTACCATATTTTGGCGCTTTACAGGTGCCAGAACCTTCCACTGCTTTTAGTATAAACCACAATCTAGGCTAGGACTGCGAAGGCCCATCTTTGCCTCCCTTCCTGTCTCTCTGACCCAGCCAAACCGGTTGTTTCTCAGATCTTTGCATGTGCAGCTCCCAATTAGAATATTCAGGAAGTCTCTGAAACCTTTGTCACCTGATCAGCCTCAGCTTATTCTCCAGTCCTTTCCTAAGATCACTTAGCACAGTCTTCCTTGCCACTCCCGGCCCCCCTTCACTGGCTGTCGTTCACAAACCATGGGTCTTCTTGGTCAGCACGAACGTCTGATTGCTCCTCTCTCTCCTCCAGAGGCGGGAGGCGCCGGAGGGCAGGGGCGTCTTGCTTCGTTCACTGCCATATCTCCGGGGCCTGGCACGCAGCAATAACCACACCAGCTGCTGACGCGGATTAGGCATTTCTCTGTGCTAGCCAGTGAGCTAAGTCCTTTGGGCCCCCGGGCCAGGCCGCCCTCCTTCCCAAAGTCCTGGTCCCTTAGGAAGCAACCCTCAGCTGTATAAAAACTCACACGGATTTATTAGAATATGAAAAAGATTCGGTTTCTTCTGTACAGGCAGCAGAGCGGCAGCAGCTGTGGTGGCTTTGAACATGGTTGTCAACGTCACCCTTGCACGGGGACTCCTGCCCAAAACAGCACTTGCACGGAGAGGAGGGGGACAGATGAGCGCCCACTGCCCAGTCCACTGGGAGGAGGGACACTCTGACTATTGCACAATCCTGGAGAAGGACAGACACCAACAGGCCTGGGCCTGGCCATGGTGGCAGTGGGGGTGGGAATGTGTGCCTGTGAGCAAGGCCCTGGGGGCCCAGGACTCTGCCCGCCACCAGCCCCGGCGGGGCAGGACAACCTCGGGGAGGCCTTCTCCCCTAAAGACCGGGCTCTACAGCAAGCCGGGTGCAGTGCACGTAAGAGGGGGAGGGCGGGGGCACGTACGAGGTCCAGGGGCCAAGAGGGTGGGCGGAGGGAATGAGAGAAAGAACAGGCAGCAGGGACTGAGGGTCAGGCCCAGTAGCAAAGAAGGTGCCAGAAGGCCCAGCATCAGTGAGTTAGAGAGAATCATGAATTAGAGTGTGTGTGGGGGGGTCACTTCTAAAATCATAGTCTTGGGGCCACAGTTAGGAGCCCAGGAGACAAAGGACTGATCTGGGGGACAGTGCTGGGCAGACAGGCACAAACGAGGAGGGGTACTGCTCTGGAGTAGGAGGGCCAGAGCTCTGCTCAGCCAGGGGTTTTCAAAATGTTTTAAAAACAGGAATGCCCTCTGTGCAAATTGAATCATACATGGAGTGTGAACAAACAAAACAGATAAAAAGGCAGCACTTTCTGGAGCCCCTGACAGGCCCTCCCGGCAGCAGCGCTGGAAGGGTCCAGTGGTCCCCGCTGGAGCAGTCTGGAAAGCTAAGTCACATCACTGTCCCAAGCACCCCGGCTCCGGTCAGAGAAGCTCAGAGATGCCCTCAGCCTGCAGCTCTGAGTGAAGACAGGTCAGGACGGCCGGCCAGGTGACAGAGCAGGCAGGAGGTGGAGGGGGGGACCTGCCATGTGTCACTGATCCGTACCCCAGTCAGACCGGTCCCCTAGTCTTCCCATTGTTAATGCAGGGCCCAGCCTAGGCCAAGAGAGGTCTTGGCTCCTTCCCTTTCCGGGTGGGGCCAAGACTGAGCCAGAGGCTCTTTGGTTAGGAACTAAGATTGGTTTGGATGAGGAAGGCGATGGAGAAGGGGGGCAGGCCTCCGAGGGCTGGGAACCCAGAGGCCCTGGGCCGGGTTTGGGAGAGAGCCTGGATCAGGAAGGGGCAGGATCTGCCTCCCAGCCCAACAGTTCTGCCGAATGGATTGGGAAGGCAGTTCTGGCGGGAGGGAGAGTGCTTCCCAGGAGGAGGGGAAGCCGTGCTGCGGTGGGGGCTGTCGGCCCAGCTGCCATGCGGTCGGGGGAGGGGCAGGGCCAGTCCAGGTCAGGAAGGACGAGGGGAGCCCCCAGCTCCCCCAGCAGCCCCTGCTCTGGTGGGAGAGTCTGTGGCGAGACGGGCACTGCCCACTGACCCCAGCGCTACTGCCCCTTGGGGATGAAAGGCTCTCCCTCCCCCGGCTCAGGGTGGGGACCCGGGTCACTGAGGCAGCGCTGTATCCTCTGGGAGCTGGGGCTGTCACTTGGTCCGGGGGTGAAGACATCATCGGTGCCTGGGGATGAGGGCTCCTTGGTCCGCATGACAATGCCCCCATCGTCTTCCTCGTCCTCCTCCACCACCCTCGCCGGATCGCGGTTCAGCCCCAAGACCTTGCCCTTCAGCTCCTCGTTCACCAGGTCCACAGACTCGGGCGACTGCGGGGAGGCTGGGTCGATGGTGATAACAGGCAAGTCGGCCTTCGGCTCATAGGCCAGGGGGTCTGGGGACCAAGAGCAAGGCACACGTTGGCTTCTGCCCCTGAGTCCGGCCCAGCGTGTGCTCCTCCTTGACGTGCGCCAGCAACCCCCACAGAACCTTCCAGAATTACTCCACGTGGGCCTGCACGAGCCCTTATCAGATGGTTTCTCTTCCCCTCTGACCGGAGTCCCAAAGGTAAGACTGTGCTCCTCTCCTTAGGCCAGGGACTCCCACAGGTGACCCTCCTCAGGCCACGGATTAGGGCCCCTTCCTGAGTCACCGTCTGTCCCTGGGGCCCGGGCCTGGGAGAAGGCCTGCTGTTGTTTCCCTCACATGTTGGGATATTCCAATGGTGTAGACCCTTCGTGCCTCGCTGCCAGGCACCAATCTGTCCACAGTCGTCACCGTGAGCCCCCCATGAAGCACCTCTGTCCCTAGGGAGGACAGCAGGGCCATTCTTCTCGCCCCTTGGGGAATCCCCAACTCCATGTGCTGTAGCAGGAGCTCATGGCTTGGGAGGAGGTCACAGGGAGAAGCCCAGTGGTTCTCTGAGCCCCATTCCTGTCAGAAACTCATCTTCAGGAGACAGTGGCAATGAGTCCCAGCCTCAAGCCCCTTGCCAGGCACCCTGCGCCCTGCCTTACCTGAGCCAATGCGGGCCCTCGACATGGTGGGTGAGTCCAGCTTGTGGGCCGGCACCGTCAGGTAGTTGTTCATCTGACAGAGAGAGGGCAGATGGGGGTGAGTGCGGGCAGCCCCTCTGGATGGCACCCGAGGCCGGGGGTCACACCCCCCCTCGGTGTGCTGGTGCCTGGGCGCTCACTCCCTCTTCAGCAGTTCCTCACTAGGCTCTTTGCCTGCCTGCCAGTGCTGAGGCCATGCTGGCACTTCGAGGGTTCCTGAAGGCTTGGCCGAGCCTCCGGTCAAGCTATGCGATCTCCTGAGGAGTCTTAAACTGTCCCATCCCTTGCCCAGTGAGTGACACTGCCCTGGTCTCCATCTACTCCAGTCCACACTCGCCCCTGAGGTCTAGACCCATAAAGTCAGCTCAGGAGACCTAGACCCCAAATGGCCCTCAGGTATCTCAACGCACTATGTCTAAACGGAATTCAAATTCTTGTCTTCCCTTAAGAACTTGTTCTATCCTAGTGGCACCTGGGCAGCTCAGTCGGTTAAGTGTCCGACTCTTGATTTTGGCTCAGGTCATGATCTCTCCCATATATGCATTTTTAATGTTTATTTATTTTTGAGAGAGAGGGAGAGCACAAGAGGAGGAGGAACAGAGAGAAAGAGAGAGAGAGAGAGAGAGAGAGAGAGAGAGAGAGAGAGAGAGAGACATAAACACACACAGAATCTGAAGCAGGCTCCAGGCTCTGAGCTGTTAGCCCAGAGCCCAATATGGGAATGGGACCCATGAACTGCAAGATCATGACCTGAGCCGAAGTCAGACGCTTAACCAAATGAGCCACCCAGGCGCCCCTCTCTCGTCCTTTCAAGCCCTGTGCTGGGCTCTGTGCTGATGGTGCGGAAGCCTTGGGATTTTGTCTCTCTCTCTGCCCCTTCCCTCCCCACTCTCTTTCTCTCTCAAAATAAATTAATAAACATTAAAAAAAAATTGTTAACAAAAAAAGACCTTGTTCCATCCTTGGCACCCCCTATGGCAACCACTACTCCCAGCGCCCCAACCAGAAGACTAGATGATGACCCCTAACTCTTCCTCTTCCTGCAGCCCCAACTTAACCTGGTCAGGCTTGTCAGTTCCACCTCCTAAATGTACCCTGAAGGTACCCACTCCTTTCCATCTCTCCCCACCACCACTCTAATCCAGGCCATCCTCACACCTTCCCACAACACCCCCTTGCTCAGATCCCTTCATGGCCTCCCTGCCCCTGGAATAAAGCCCGAAGCCTTACACCATTAATACACTTTCCTGAAAGCTGAACCCTCAGTTTCTACAATGGGGCGTGTTCGGTGACTGGGAACTTGTGCACACAGCCTGGGCCTTTCTGTACCCACACTCCCTCCATCATGGCTCCATTCCTAAGCTTCACCCACCTCCTTGCTTGGGGTGCTCAAGGCCCCTTGACCTTCCTTCCTGCCTCGGCCACTGCATGGAAATGCTGCAAGGGAGGGACTGGGCTGATTCCCCACTGGATCCACAGCAGCTACAATGCTGCTCAGCACTTAGGAACACTCCACAAACATTTCTGAGCAAACGGACGAATGCACATGTGCCTTGCTTTGTGATTCTGGGCAGGTTTCTTTCCTGTTGGCCTCAGTTTTTGGCCTTTGGCCTCAGAAAATGAGTGGTTAGACTGGGGCTCCTAGGTGGCTCAGTGGGTTAAGCATCTGACTCTTGATTTCTGCTCAGGTCATGATCTCAGGGTTCATGAGATTGAGCCCTATGTTGGGTTCTGCTCGGACTGCGTGAAGCCTGCTTGGGATTCTCTCTCTCTGCCCCTTTCCTGCTTGGATGTGTGCATGCAATCCCTCTCTTTCTCTCTTAAAATAAATAAATAAACATTGAAAAAAGAAAAAAGAAAGTGAGGGGGTAGAGCACGTGGACAGACACAGGTGTCTGAAGATACAATGAGGGGGCACTGGCCTCTTTGCTGCTCTGGGAGGGAAGGAGGTAGAGCTCTGGGAAGGAAGGAGGTAAAGGATGAGGCAGCTTTCTGGAACCTGTCCTGGGGCTCAGCCTTCAAAACCAGTGGAGGAGGCTAAACAAGCAAACAAACCAAAAAACCACGCCAGATGGCCGTGGCTCTCCCTGCAAAGGGGTGAGGAGGTAGGGGCGTGCGAGGAACCCAAACTCTGGAAAGGCAGGAGCCAGCTCCAGTCCTAGACACACCTTCTGCTCTAGTTGCCGGGCCTTCTGTCTGCGCAGCAGCATCTGGTTCCAGGCCTCCTCATAGGGATCTGCCACCAGCGTGTGTCTGTTGTAGGACCGCAGCTGTGGGAGGAACAGCCATCAGGAACTGGAAGCTGGGCGCGTGGGGGTTGGGGTGGGGGTGGGGGCGCCTCGGCTGCAGGGGCACGAGGCAGGGAACCGCTCCTCACCCGCTGCCTGGTCTTCTGTAAGTTGTTCCTCAGGATTTTGCGAATCTCCTCCTCCTTGTCCTTGGACAGCGCTGGCAGGATGCGCTCGGCAGGCAGGGACTTGGGGTGGATGTTCCTGGACACCAGGGCACAGGTTAGGACCCCGGGAGAACTCCTGTGGCCCCGGAGGCTGCTGGGCCGGGCCAGGAGGTCACCCAGGGGATGGCCTGGGAGGGGGGCTGGTCCTCAGCACGGCCCTGCAGCCCTCTGACCCACCCTGCTTGGACAAGAGAGGGGCCTGTCCCCCCCCGCCCCCCCCGGGTGGCCTGCCAGCAGCATTGGCATTGGCCGTTGGCACTCACTGCATGGAGACAGTGGAGACAGCAGAAGGGATCTTGCCCATGCCACCGCTCTCCACCAGCTCGATGGCCTGCTTCATCTCCATCTTGTGGTAGAAGGCGATGAGCTGCGGCTCCTTGGAGCGCTCCCCGGCTATCAGACACTTCTTCACATACTTCTTGTTAAACCGGTTGAGCCTGGAGGGAGAAGGGAGGAGATGCATGGAGCCAGCTCCTCAGGCTGGGGTGACGAGGCCCCCCCCCCTCCCCGGGGAGATCCGCCCCTGCCCCCCCCTCCCCCCGCCCACCAGGCCTGCCACCTACTTGTCCTTCCAGTGGTGGTGGCCATAGTGGCCACAGATGTCCTCGATGCCTGTCAGAAGGTGGTCCAGGAACTGAAACGGGCCCAGGGCCAGGTCAAGCCTCACTACTGGGCTCCTTCCCTACCAAGACTTCTGAACGGGTCCCTCCACCTTCCGCCCTAGTGTAGCTCTGCTCAGCCCAGCCCTGTAGTTCCAGGAGCAGCCAGGAGGTGGCACCAACACCACACTCATCCTGAACCCGAGGCACCTCAAACCCTCTGCCACCGGGGCCCCGCTGAGCCCCCTTCCCTAAACCCACTTGTGCCCAATGCCCACCTGCCTACATTGCAAAAAACGGTGGCCTCAAGGGGCTGAAGGATGATGGGACACTGGGATAAGGGAGAAGGGAGCCGAGTGGGGCAGTGGACATGAGGCCTGGCTGCTCCCCAGCTCCCAGAACCTTCTCCTGCAACCGCGCGCCAAGGCCCGGCTCCCAGTACCTGTGTGTGGATCTCCTCATTGATGGAGCGCTTTGTTTCCTGCTTTTTCTTCACAGCCAACAGGTCTACCAGGGGCCGAATGGTCATGCCCTGGGGGGCAGGCAGGTGTCAGGCACTCCAGCTCTGTCTCCCCGTCCCCCACCTGCAGAGCCCCTGAGGCTGGGATGCCCTCTGCTCTGATGGGCCCCAATCTCCCAACCTCCCACTCGCATAAAGGCCTGATGGTCTGCTTCTCCCTGAAGACACCTGCCCATCCAGGTGAATGACTCCTCTAGCCCGGGTCTGAGGGGCTGGGTTCAAATGTGGGCTCCGCCGCAGGCATGCTTTGCAAGCCCAGAGAAGTCAGGCCCGGCTGATAGGGAAAAGCACTTCTGCTCTCCCTCAGGGGACTGCAACCCATAACCTAGTAACAGTTACAGCAAATTTAACTGCATGTTTGCCGGTGCCAGAGCCAGCTGAGATTTACTAGTAGTAGCTGACAGAGAGGTAAGAACTTTCTAAGGTCTCATAGGAGGAGTAAAGCTGGATTCAGACCCAGGCAGGGAGGGCTCTCCCTCAATGCTGACTTCATTGAAAATGGGCTTGGTAAACCATTAACATATACAACTGCAAAGTCAAGGTGATAAAATATATTTGAAGTGGGTGAAAGAGGCAGCCCCCTATCCTTATAAAGGACAGAAGGTAAGTCCAGCTTCAGGAGGATGCCTGCACATCTTTTCCTCTTGAGAAGGCAATGCTGTTTCCCCTCTAATGCTTTGCCAGGATTTGCCTTTTAGGAAAGACAGAGGGGATAGAGAAACAGAGGCCTGGATAGCCCGTTTCTCACTTGCCCAAAGTCACAGGTCAGGTAAGGTGGAACAACTTACACCATCCAGGCTGGGCTTCCTTGGGGATTTTCTGAGGGACTTGGGGGGGACTCGCAGCTGAGCCAGGGCCATTTAAATGCACAGAAAATGCTGACCAGTGGGGCTGGAAGGCCTCTGAGATCATGTAGGCTGATGCCCTCCCTTCACAGATGGGGAAGTGAACCCAGAAATGGGAGGAGGGTCTTTCCCAGGGTCACACAGGGGCAGCAGAGCTTGGGCGGACTCCAGATCTCCCGCCGCCCAGCTCAACAACCTTTCTAGCTCCCCATGTTGTGCTATGATTCCCATTTTACAGGCGCAGAAACTGAGGTCCTAGGACATTAAATCACTTCCCCCAAAACCCTGTAAGAAGTCTGTGGGACTGCTGACTGCACCCACTTCTCTTAACGCTGTCTAGGGTTTCTAAGTCAGGCAGCATTCTGGCTGCTCTACTTTCCGATTGGTTGCACGTTATCATAATTCCGCCTTCACAGTGAAGGAAACTGAGGCCCAGAAAGGGGAGAGGCTTGCCCAAGATTGCATGGCAAGTTATCAATGGACTGGAAGGCTCTCTCACTGGCAGACCCAGGGTCCCCGGGCAGGGCTGCTCCGCCCTGTCCAGCACCTGCACAAAGACGGTGAAGAAGATGACAGTGATGATGGCAGTGAGGAATAGGTCACACATGGGGAAGTGCTTCTTGTCCAGGAGGTAGCCCAAGGAGAAGGCGATGGCCCCGCGCAGGCCCCCGTAGGCAATGATGAACTGGTCCTTGGGGGTCAGCTTCACGATTCGGAACTTGTTGATGAACCAGGTCAGGCCCAGCACCCCTGCCAGGGAAGGGCAGAATGTCAGGCTGTCCCCAGCCCCTCCGGGCCTCCCTGCAGCTGCTCTGTCTGCAGGGTGCCTCTGCTAGCACGCCCACCCAGCACACTCATTTCCTGGGTCCATCAGCCACAGCTGGGTGGATCCTTCAGAGGGCTTTCCAACCTGGATGTGCTTCAGAGATACCACAAGGCCTCCGGGGACTGGAAAACAAGGCTGGGTGTGGTGGGAGGAGAGCGGAAACAAAACTGGCCACAAGTTGGTAACTATTAATTATAATGGTTTTGTGGGATCTTTTCTGTGTGCTTCAAATTTTCCATAATAAAGAAAGGGTTTTTTCCTTTAATTTTTTTTTAATGTTTATTTTATTTTATTTTTATTTTTTTAAAATTTTTTAATGTTTTATTTATTTCTAGGAGAGAGAGAGACAGCGTGAGCAGGGGAGGGTCAGAGAGAGAGTCACAGACTGAAACAGGCTCCAGGCTCTGAGCTGGCAGTCAGCACAGAGCCGACGCGGGGCTCGAACCCACGAACCGCGAGATCATGACCCAAGCGAAAGTCGGACGCTTAACCGACTAAGCCACCCAGGCGCCCCTTAATGTTTATTTTTGAGAGGGAGAGACAGAGTGTAAGCGAGGGAGGAGCAGAGAGAGGGAGACACAGAATCTGAAGGAGGCTCCAGGCTTTGAGCTGTCAGCACAGAGCCCGATGCCGGGCTCGAACTCAAGAACCGCTAGATCATGCCCTGAGTCGAAGTCAGACGCTCAGCTGACTGAGCCACCCAGGTGCCCCTAAAAAGGTTTTTTTGTTTTTGTTTTTGTTTTAATGCAGAGATCTGGATCCAACCTCAAACCACAGGACCAGAATCCCTGGAGGATGAGGCCCCGGATGAAAGGGATTTAAAACAGTGTACCAAGCAGACATGACACCCAGGCAGGCTCAGGGGCCATAGGCCCAGTGTCAGAGGGGAGGTGAGTGAGATCCGGGGGTGTACCAAGCAGACATGACACCCAGGCAGGCTCAGGGGCCATAGGCCCAGTGTCAGAGGGGAGGTGAGTGAGATCCGGGGGGGACGTGCTACAGTCTCTGAGATGAGGTGTGTCTGGGAAGCGTAAGCAGGACCCAAGGACCTGAGGCCTGGTCCCTGGGTGTGGCCCCAGGCGGCAGAAAGGCCAGGTCTGGAGGAGCCTCAGCAGCTTTGCAAGTACTCGAACCATCAGTGCCACAGGACCACACAGAGAACATGCATAGACCTGAGCTCTGCGGCACAGGCTCCCTGAGGCCCCTCCACTTGTGCACACACGACTGTCTTCCCAGAGGTCACAGACTTACGGTGAGCATGGGCTCCTCTCAAGGCTCCACCGTAGTCCTAGCATGGCAGAGAGGGGCAAGCAAGTGCCCCTGCACAGCCAAGTGTGGGCCCTCCACACAGGGCACCCTTCCCCCGAGCCCCCCCCTCCCCGCCACCGCACACGCACACACACACCTCCACCCGGCTCCAGCCCAGGACCTCACCCAGCACTCGGGCGATGAGGCAGAAGAGCAGGGTGCTGATGACAAAGGTCCAGTTCCAGTGGTGGGAGCCAGCCACCGTGGAGACGCCGAGGAAAATGAAGATGAGGGTCTCACTGACACTGCTCCACATCTTCAGGAAATACTTGATGGTTGTGTGGGACTTGTGGGAGATGTTGGCCTCCACGTAGGGGCGCATCACCACTCCTGAGGCAATGAGTCTGGGGTCAGGAAAGAGCAGAGTTCGGGGGTCAGGCGACCTGCACCTTCCCAGAGCCCCTCCACTGCCAGGGAGGCTGACTAGTACCCAATTACTGAGCTCCGCTAATGGGTCAGGCACCCACTGTGGGCTTTACACGGCTTTTCCGGCTCAATCATCTCATTCAACCCTCAGACATCGGCATGTTTTTGCATTTTTCACACGAGGGGTCTGAGAGTTAAGAGACAGTTCGCCCATTCACTGTCTCCCCCGCCAGTGAGTGGCAGGGCTAAGATGCAAAAGGTCTGCCCAACTCTAAGGCCAGTGCCTTCTCCCCAAGGCCACGCTGCCTCTCTGCCTAACAGGAGTCAATTATACCTGTCAGTGACCTTGGTCTATTACCCTGGAGTGCGGGGCCTAAAGCATGGGGGTCTCCACAGGGAGTTCTGTTCTGTGTAGCTGCCCAAGCCCTCCAAGCCTGGGGTCCATACCTGGGCTCTGCTCCTGCTGGCCTGGCCTTCTCAAGGTCACCCCGAATCCTGTGATCTAGCCCGGCCTCTACACTTCCAATGTCCTCTCCTACTGGGCACACCTTCCTGCTTCTCCACATTCCCCCGACTGCAAGACCCGGCTGAGGCCTCAGGACCTCTATGACTCCTCACAGCAGTGGAAGCCCCAAGCCTCCTTGCCAGGGCTATAGAGGGCACAGTGAATACAAGAGCCTGTGTCTAGTTCCAAGGAACTCCCTTTGAGGCCAGCGAAAGGAAGAAGTAGCAGGGCCCAGGCTTTCCAGAACTTTAAACTCAGTGCTTCCCCGGGGCAGTCCCAGCACCTGGAGCCTAGTGCATGAATCTTCTCTCCGGAGCTGGAGGCTGGGCACTGGGGAGCTCCCTTGTGACCCCACAAGCCTGGGGAATCCAAGTTGGCAGGCTCCCCCCATGCTATGCCCAGACTCACGCCATGATGCCCGACAGGTGGAAGAGCTCGGCTGACAGGTAGGCCATGTAGCTGTAGAGGAAGACGAAGAGCGGCTCGATAACACGGATGTGGGAGGTGAACCGGGAGGTGAAGGCTGCGATGACACCGTAGACCACGCCCACAAACACCCCGCCCAGGGACACCACGAAGAAGCTCAGGAAGCCAAGGACGATGTCCACAATGCCCACGCGGTCGTAGTTGGCAAACTCCTCAAAGAGATGATACAGGACCTGGGGAGGGTGCGCAGGCAGGTTGGCAGGAGGGCAGGGCCCTGGCCCCACAGCTCCCTGGGGTCCACCTAAGGGTGACTGTGTGCCCTCCACTGACCATGGCCACAAGAGAAGGCCGCATGATAGCAGAGAAACGCTAGTGTCAAGCAGGTGGTCCAAACCACTGGGCTAGGGGCCGGAGGGCCCCACTTCAGGCCTGCAGCCCACTGTGCTAAGAGCACAAACTCTGAAGCCAAATCGTCTGGGTTGAATAGTGGCTCTGCCGCTCCCTAGCTGTGTGCATGGGCAGCTTACTGTCTCCCTGTGCTGCAATCTTTGTAGCCATAAAATGGGATAACAGTATCAACCTTGTAGGGCTACTGTGAGTACTAAACTAGTTAATAAAGGCAAAGCCCCCAGAACCATGCCTATCACAGTATTAGCTCTTCCTGGCACTACTAAGGGGTCTCTCTCACTGTCTGACCTTGAGCAGGTCATGTCCCTGTCTGGATTTCAGTCTCTTTTTCAGCATAAAGCAGGGAAGGTTCAGACAATGAACTAGAATAGGACTTCTTAACCTCTGAAAATTTCCGAAAATATGCACAGCCATCCATCCATACCTGCCTTGGATTCTCTGGAAGTGGGGCCCAGAAATCCCTATTCAACAAGCTCTTCGGGTGGTTACCATGAATGGCCAAGTTCAGATGCTATGGAACTAGAGGCTTTCTAAGGCTTCCCCATCTCCTGGACTGGTAAAGAAACAGTCACTGTAATGCCACCTGATGGTCACCCTGCTTGACACACAGCAGTCGCATGAGGTAAGCAAGCCAAGATGTCCATTTCTTTGCTCAGTCGAAGTCCACCGTGGTGGAGCGACTTGGCACAGGGCCCCTGGACCCCACCGGCAAAGCCAGACCCAGAACTTGCTCCCTGAAAGCAGCAGGCAGGCCCTCCCCAGCAGATGCCGCTCTGAGGATCCACCCCCCATCAGGTGCCACTCCCTGGCTACCAGGCCTCCTAGACAATTCTGCCAGGAAACCAGCGGGAGTTTCCAGGCCTGGGGGCGCTGAGGGAGAGGGAAAAGGACCTGATGACTACTAAGAGGGCCTCTCCAAAGCTCCTATTACCTAGAGACAAGGAGACATGGGTAGGGGAGGTGACCTGCTCCAGGGCAAAGGCCTGAGACCATGGAACCCAGAGGGAGCCTTCAGCTTGAATGTCAGGAAACAGGGCACTCACACTCAAGCCCAGAGCTCCAGAAAGGGCCTGACTTGGGGCAGGCAGAAGAGAAGGTGCCAAGTACTGGTAAGTCCCCAGTGCTGCCTGGACCACAATTGTCTGGGAGATAGGCAGGGTCCAGCAGTGGACAGCAGGTACATTCTCAGCCCTATGCTACCTAAAGTCACTCCTGGCCTGGGGAGGTTTGTGGATCCTCACAGTACACCACCCAGGCCAGTGGGGCAGGTAAAGGGCGAGGTCCTCCTCTCCCACCTGGCTGCTGCCTAGAGAGGCAGTGTAGCTTAGTGGTAGGTGTGTGGGCTCAGGACTCCAACTGTGTAGATCTGAACCCCGGCTACCTCATTTGTCAGCTAACGTGACCCTAGATGAGTTCCTTAACCTCTCTTGTGGTTCCTTAACCACTTGGGAAAACTGGGGAATAGTTACAGTGCTGACCTCTCGGAGTTTCTATGTGGATTAGATGAGGCAATACGTGTTCAGACAGGAAGTGTTCACACAGGAAGTGAGCACCAGCAATTATTACCGGCACTGCCACCGCCTTGGGAGGCATGGCCATATGCCCAGGTTGGCCGGACTGAGGTATCCCCTTGATGTAAGCACGCCCCAATGCTCCCCAACTGTGCAACCGGAACCCCAGTCCCCAGATCCAACTGGGGAGGGAGGGCTCTGACTTTGGTGCTTGCTGGTAAGTGTGCCCCCTTTAAGAACCCTGGGGGGCTGGCAGGCTGGGTACTGCACTCCTTGCTACAGATGGAGAAACTGAGGCAAGAGCTGGTGCTAGGAGAACCGGCACCGAGGCCTGCCTGCTTACACCAGGCTGCTGCTCCCCCAGCCTCCCAAAGACCCAACGACGGCAGCAGGGGAGGAAGAGGAAGCTGAGGCTGCCGGCATCCCCCCTCCCCAACACTGCTGTCTGTCTCTTCTTTGAAGTGTGGCTTCCTGAGGGGCTGGGGTGGGTGAAGAGGGAGTGTGTGTGTGTGTGAGTGTGCACTGGTGTGCAGGTGTTCTTGTGTTTTCCTGCGTCTGCAGCTGCTCTCTGAGGGGTCCAGCTAGGAGAACGGGAGTGTTTTCACAATACGTGAGTGTGCACATACACATACCTGTTTCCTGAGGAAACCAGCTGGTAGGAAGGGCATGTGTGAGCACACGCAGCGTGGCCATGTGCCAGACTCTGCGCGGGGCGTGTCTGTTCTTACCAGACCCTGCGAGGAAAGCGCGCTCTACTCTGCCACTTTGCAGCTATCAAAGGTGAAGCATAGACAGGTATGGGGATTTGCCTGAGGTCACATAATAAGCAAGTGGCCCACCCAGGCCAATCCACTTTACTTGTCACTTCCTGGAGGGTCCTGTTTTTTTTTTTTTTGATAAATTTTATTTTTTATGTTTTTAAAGTAGGCCCCACGCCCGACATGGGACTTGAACTCATGACCCTGAGATGAAGAGATGCATGCTCCACCAACTGAGCCAGCCAGCTGCACTTTCTGGAGGTTTTGAGGGCAGGGTCCCTTTCCACCACTGCTGCCCCCCAACTCTGCACAAACCGAACTATAACCTAGGACCTGGCCAACACAAAAGCGGAAATGGCCCTCACAGCCTAAATGGCCTCTAAAGGGTCAACTGAAGTCTAAAGAGGATATGTGACTTAACCAAGATCACATCGCAAGCCAAGTCAGGGACAGAGAATATGGCCTGGGAAGGCCCAGGGCTCAGGCCCTGATGTCCCACAGACCTGACTTCTAACCTTGGTTCTATCATATGTTAGCGAGCTGTTTAACTTCGGTGAGCCTGATACCTCCGAAGGTCACCGGGAGGATTCAATGAGATAACGCACATGGAGTGCTCAGCATGATGCCTGGCATGGGGCAGGCAGGAATGGATGTTCGCTGCTTTGCTACTGTGATTGGCAGGGGGGATGTGGACCTGGATTCAGCTCTGAGCCCTGTGGGCACGGGCACGCAGCCACTGCCCCTCACCACAGTGACGGCGTCATTGAGCAGGGACTCCCCAAAGACAAGGATATGCAGCAGCTCGTTGATGTGGATTTCCTCAAAGACGGCCAGCACAGCCACGGGATCTACAGCTGAGATAATGCTGCCAAAGAGCAGGTTGTCCAGGAGGCCGATGTTGTTGATCTGCTCGCCGCCCACCAGGCACACGGCGTACATGAGGCCGCCCAGGAAGAAGGCATTCCACAGCGTGCCCACCACGGCGAAGATCAGGATGGTGCCCAGGTTCTCCGTGAACTGCCGCAGTGGCAGGAAGTAGCCCGCGTCCAGGATGATGGGCGGCAGCAGGAAGAGGAAGAAGACGTCGGACTGCAGGAAGGGGGGCGTCTCGCCCACGCCCTTGATCAGGCCCCCCACCAGCAGCCCCACCACGATCAGCAGGCAGCTCTCTGGGACGATGCTCGAGATAGTGGGGATCACATGGAAACCTGCAGAGGGTGAGAGAACAGGAGGCCATGGTCTTGCGGCGAGCCAGGACAGAAGGTTGGGGACAGGGCTCGGGACGAGAGGCGCAGCTGATGAGAGCAGCACAGGCTCGGTCTCAGAGGGCTGCTCTGTTAAGTCTCTGAGCCTTGGTTTCTTCACCCATAAAATGGAAGCGATAATACCAGCTTCATAGGGTTTGCCATATAAACTAAGTGAAAATGTTTTTAAAAGGTTTTTTCCAAAGGATATACCGATGCTATCTCTGCCTCTATCATAAAACAGTAGAGAGAAGCAGCCCTGTATGCCTCCAGAAGGCAGAAGCCATACACTGATTACCGAGGCTCCAAGTATCTAAGGGCATTAGCTACACCTGAACCTGAGTCTGCTTTTTTTTTTTTTTTAAATGTTTTATTGATTTCTAGGAGAGAGAGAGAGACAGCGTGAACAGGGGAGGGACAGAGAGAGAGGGAATCACAGACTCTGAAATAGGCTCCAGGCTCTGAGCTGGCAGTCAGCACAGAGCCCGATGCGGGGCTCGAACCCACGAACCGCGAGATAATGACCTAAGCGAAAGTCGGACGCTTAACCGACTAAGCCACCCAGGCGCCCCTGAGTCTGCTTTTAGGTACAAGTTCAGGGTGGCAATGCGAGCTTGAGACCAGGCATAACAATCTAGTGATTTCTGTCTGAGGGAAGAAGGTGAGTTCCCCATCATGGAGGTGTTTAAGCAGAAAGGAGATGACCAATTGGTAGAGAAAGAACACAGGAGGTAGAAGGAAGCACAGAAGAATCAAAGACGATCAGCATGGAAAGGAGCTTGGGGATGATACCACCTGATGTCGGCAAACCCACAGAATTCACACAGTGACCGCTAATTCCAGACTCATGTGCTTTCCTGCTGAGCCCAGGGAGCTGCTTGAGAAGCCAACAGTGATCAATCAATTTTGCATGTGAGACAAAACCTATATCCCGTCCTGTTTTCTAGCCAAATCCTATCCACTTTAAAGATGGAGCAACCGAGGCTCAGAAAGGGGAAGGGACTTGCACAAGGGTGCACAGCAAATCAGTAGCAGAACCAGGACAGAGCCCAGATCTGAACCGCTAGCTCCCATCAAACTCCTAAATTCTATAAGTCAATCCCCACTCACCCTCCTCCTTATCAAGGCATGATGAGGCCCCTCTTGCTGACACCCTCTCCCCAAGCCGGTAGCAGTGGACCACCTTGAGGCTCCAAACCCAGGGCCAGGAAGTAGCAAAAATCCCTTCTGAGAGGTGCTCCTTCAAGGCCAGGTTTGGCCCCAAGCTCCCAAAGGGTTTTTGGTTTGTTTTTCAGTGGGGAGATGAGTGGAGAAGACCCAGGCATCTAAGTCCATGTTGAGTACCATAAACTCCCCTCCCTTCCTAACCAGTCAGCTCTGTGCAGGCAGATTCCCCGCCCATTTCTTTTCTTTTTTTTAATTTTTAAAATTTTTTTTTGTTTATTTCTGAGAGAGAGAGAGACAGACAGACAGCGTGAGCAGGGGAGGGTCAGAGAGAGAGGGAGACACAGAATCCGAAGACAAGCTCCAGGCTCTGAGCTGTCAGCACAGACCCCGACGCGGGGCTCAAACCCACGAACCGTGAGATCATGACCTAAGCTGCAGTCGGACGCTTAACTGACTGAGCCACCCAGGCGCCCCTCCCCGCCCATTTCTAATGAGATCCCCAGTGCTAGGGACATAGTAGGTACTCAAAAAGTACCTACTGATTTGAAAACGCACAGGGCTAGGCCATTAGTCACGTAATTCTTGACAACCCATCTGGCCAGGCTTTGGCTCTCATTACTCCTGAGATCCGCGGGAAGGAGAAGAAACATCCCTCCTCATGCCCAAAGTCCCTCCTACTCTCCAATGCTGACCGGGGTAGTGC
This sequence comes from Proteles cristata cristata, assembly GCA_017311185.1. Lineage (NCBI taxonomy): Eukaryota > Metazoa > Chordata > Mammalia > Carnivora > Hyaenidae > Proteles > Proteles cristata. The sequence continues at coordinate 746,993 of JAESUZ010000634.1, forward strand.
CAGTATAGCTACAAGTCAAGACTCACCCTCAAAACACTCGCGAGGCCCAGAACCTTGGCACAGTGCCAAGCACCCAGGAGACACTCAAAACATGTTACAAAAAAAAAAAAAAGAAAGAAAAGAAAAACACGTCTCTATCGTAGACCAGGAGAGAACCCCAAAGCCTCCAGGTACAATTCTCCTGACTTCAAGACAGACTTGACCAAACTCACCTCTTGCTGAAAACTTCCCGTCTTTGTAGGGTCTAGGAGTAACCCCCAGGGTTTAGTTGGCTGGTGCAATGGAAGGGGCACTCTGCCCAAATGAACCACAGCCTCTCTTGCCTGCAGATCTTTGCCGGGTCTAGTCTGTTTCTCTCCAGAATGCCATTCCTGTACCTCCGTCCCCACTGTGTGTGGCTGATGCCTCACACTTCTATCTGCTTCCTGCTCCAGGAAGCATTCCCTGACTACCCCTGTCTGCTCATATTAGGGCAGGAGTTCCTCTCTGGTGCCCCCCCCCCCTCCTTGAACCTTCAATCCACAGTCCCTGCCCAGATTCCTCTCTCTCCCCCACACCCAGCGAGGTCAGATAACCCTGGCAGGGGCAGTGGAGACAGAACCATGGTAATCACACCCAGAGACCCCCACTGCCCTGGAGGGGAAATAGGGTGACATGGGGGTTTGGGGGAGCGGAGCTCCTGCAGGCCACCAGGAAGCTGCTTCTCAAGGCCAGGAGTCCAGCTCCAGGCCTAGCCTGCTGACCTCGACACCCTACCCTGGAACTGAGCACCAGCAGCTAGCTGCCTTAGGAGAAGGCACGGTCTACAGTGACAGCCCAGCCAAGCAGATGACAGCCTCCACCTCCATCTAGCCCATTAAGCTTTAAAAATTCTTCCCACCCCTCAGTGCTCTCAGTCCAGTCCACAAAGCTTTCCTGGCCCCAGGAAATGCCACACGGTGCACTGGAAACCCAGGGAGGAGTTCCACATGGGGGGGGGGGCGGGGCAGGGTAGGGTCATGCAAAACAAGCCAAGAGCAGTAACCTGAAGAACGTTCGTTCGTGATTCCTAAAGGTGCACCGCGACCAGGCACTGCGCTGGGAGCCTGGCGTACAGAATCTCTTCAGTCCTCAACAGCCTTGTGGGATAAGTACTGTCCCCGTCTTGCAGAAGAGAAAGCTGGGGCTCGGCAAAGACTCAGTGGCTTCCCCAGAGTCTAAGGGAAGAGTTCTGCTCTAGCTTAGAATATCTGTAGCAGAGAGAGCTAATTAATCTTTTACTTAAACATGGGTATTTTCTCTGAGTGTACGGGGGACACTGAGGTTACTCAAAGTCAGAACCTTCATGAGGAACTTGTGGGAAGGGCCATGCTTTACCTACTCTTGGGACTTTTAGGCCATCAGGCCTCCCTCGCTAGGGGGACAGTTGGCATTCCTGTTTGACAGAAGAAAACCTAGAGCTCAGAGGAGGCAGGATGGGCCCAGGCTACCCAAGACTTCTAGGTCCCGGGCCTCCTGACCTGGGTGCCATGTACTTTCTTCCATATAAGCTTGCTCCCAGAGTACTTGGGACCGGAGCCATGTTCCCAGAGCGAGTCTCCCCAGGCCTTCCTGTGCTGGCCTTGCCCCGTGGTGAGCAGGCCCTGATGGGCAAGGACAGGGGAGGGCCGGGCCCAGACGGCCCGGGATCCACTCTTGGCTCCTTACCCCTGGTAGGCGGTACATTACTGGAAAGCAGTTTCCAGTGCGGAGGGTGCAGTGGTACGGGGTGGGGAGGGGTGGGGAGGGGCCTGCAGGCCCGTTCTGGCTTGTCCCAGTCCCAAGGCCCCGACTCTACCAGCTGTCCCCACCCTGCACCCTGGAGGCCTCCTCAAAGTGTGGGAAGCCTGCTGACACCACGTGTGGGAAAAGGGGCACAGTTGGGGCCCCCAGTCCCCTGACAAAGGCCAGCCCTGAGGGGAGATCCCAAGATGCCAAGAAATGAGGCAGGACTCCCAGGGCCCAAACTTTGTGGCAGTAGTCATGTCACCGGGATGGAATCTGGGGTGGGGCAGAGGCAGCTGGAGTCACATCCAGAGCCAGGGGAGCTGGAGCAGACCCTGGAGGCCGTCCAAACCCTCTGCTACATGCTACACGGTCAGGGAAACTGAGACTCAAAGGCAACCAGTGACCTGTCAATGTCACGTGGCCATTCCACCGTGAGAAGCCAGGAAGCTCCGGGCCCAGTGACCTCTCAAACCACGTGGCCTCCTGGGAGGGTGTGGAATTCCACATCCCTGAACCACAGGGCGAACCCGCAGGCACAGCTCTGGCCACAGGAGGGGAGTGATGTTTCCTACTCTGTCCCGCGTAGGTGGCAGACAGGCAACTGTAGGGCCTGGGGGCCACACTCACCCACGCTCTTGCTCTCTTACACGCTTACAAACTCCCTCTTACACACTCACCTACACACATTCTCATTCTCTTACACACTCACCCACGTTCTTGCACTCGGACACACTCCCTTTTACATATACTCACCCTCACTCTAGCTCTCTTATACACACTCCTCACACTCACTCCCTCTTACACACACACCCTTACTCTCACCCCTGCTCTCTCTTACACACATACTCACCCACAATCCCTTACAACTCTCACACACATTTACTCCCTCTTACACACTCACCCACACTCTAGTTCTCTCTCATAACACACTCTAACTCACACTCACACACTCTAGGGCTCCCGGTGCCTCTGCAGCCTCCCTGCCCTCCACCACGAGAACACTTTATTTACATCTCCTGGGACGGTCCCCATCTGCTGAGACCAGTGCAATGGCACAGCAGGCAAAGCTGGTGTACGTCACCCTCGGTTGCCAGGGCGACCAGACACCTCCTATTCCACTTCCCGCATCTTGGCCCTGGCCTGGCCAGTCAGCAGGGAGTGCTGGGAAGAGGGGCCTCCTTGGGCCACCAGGGCTGGTCTCCAGGGACCCAGGGGTGTGCAAGGGGCTCTGCCGCCCTAGTTCCGGGCCTGAGGACCGCTCCGGGGCTGCAACTCGGCCAGGTCCCGAGGGATTCCCGGTTGCACGTGACTCCGTTTCCTTAACTCCCTCTTCAACTGCCCCAGCAATCAGTCTCAACTCCAGTCCTGAAAGGTAATACCTCCTGACAAAGGGCTGGCACTCTACACTTAACAGCAGTGTGCTCTGGTACTTTCTGTCTCATTTGCACCTCACCACAGCTCCGGAGGTCACGCTGACCATCCCCTCGTTTTACAGATGAGGACACTGAGGCACAGAACGGCTAAGCAACTTGCTCAAAGTCAGGTAGCTGATAACGGACTCAAAGCCAGGCAGCGTGGCCCTAGAGTTTGTGTTCTTGGCCACCCACCACGTTGTCTCTGGCTTTATTCTTATTTTGCTTCTAATGGGAGCATCAGCACCCTGGCTCAAAGAGGCCTGAAGTGACTCCGAGAGGGCCAGAGATGGAATTCTCTCCACGAGCTCTCCTCCAGGAAGTCTTACCACTGCTTCCCTCCCACTCCAGTGGCTTAGTAAAGACCTTGGGAAATCCTTCGTATTTTTTAGGTCTGTCGCCTTCAGGAAGCCCTCCCAAGTTAACTCAGCCAGAAGGGCTCAGTCTTACCCATTAAACTCCTAAGGCAGGAGGTGGTAATTATCAGACTGCTCAGCCAACTCCTCCCTGATCTGTATTCAGCACTGGTCTCTGCTGGGGCTGGTGGCTCCTTTGGGGTCAGAAGGGCTCTGATTCTTCTTTAATCTGAATCTTTCCACCTACGATGTCAGCCATGAGGACCAAGGAAAAAGATAAACAGACTAGAACACGCTCAGCCACTGCCCCAGCGGCTTCACAGCCAAACCAGCAGAGACAAAGCCCTGTGGCACCAGCCACTCCTCCCTGGGTTCCAATCAGGGCTCCCAGCTGGGCAGCCTTGGGCATTTATGTTTTGTCTCCTATTCTCAGTTTCCCCATCTGTGTAAAAGCCTATTTCAGAGGGTTTATGGAGGACAAGAGGAAATAATCCAGGCAGAGAATGTCAGACAGTGCTTGACAGTGTTACCAAAAAGTGGTGACTGCTATTACTACTATTATAATTTTCTTCAGAACCCAAGTATAACATGAATCACTCTACATTATCATGACTTGTCAGTGTAAACTTGCCCATCACTGGGCATTAGGCTCCCTAAGGGTGGAAATTCTCTAAAGTTACCTGGGTCTCCAGCTCGCAGCATATAATAGGCATCAACCACTTGTGAACTGAGATAAAACTGACTTTTAGATGTCAGGAAAGAGGAACGAGGAAGGAGGTAGGGATGGCTATATTTGATTTAGAGCAGGTGATGCTCCCAGGTCAGGGGCCATTCGGATTGGGCTTTGGAGGATCAATACAAGTCTGCCAGAGAGCAAGAGAGAAGCAGAAAGCCATTCTAGGGTCTGTATCCTCTAAAGAGAACAGGACAAGTACCCTGCACATAGCAAATACATGTTCAGGTAATGAATAAACAAAATATGAAGAGAAAGACAAAGGGGGGAAGGCAGGCTGACTTCAATGAGTCTTTGCCAATATCCAAACATGAGTGCTGTTGTGAAGATTAAATGAGATGCTACACAATACATGTTACATATGTCTTTGAATCTTGGTCCTTCCTCTGTAACTGGGGTGATGATGCCACTCCCAGAGTAGCTGTAAGGGTCACAGAGGTCATTTATTTAGAGCTCCTGGCCTATAGGAGTCACCCAATGACTGAGAGCTTGTAAACATGTCAATCAATAGTGTCCACTCAATAATACTATATTTGATCATGATTCACTTTAAGATACAATCTCTACATGGAGAAGAAAAAAACACGCACAAGACAGACACACTGAGAGTGTCTGATGCAAGGTGTGGGGCTGGGGCTTTTATGTATCTCCTCTCATTTCTTCTCTTGTAATCTGACCCTCATTTGACAGATGAAGAAACTGAGGCACAGAGAGGTGAACTGACTTGCCCAAGGCCACCTAGCTTAGCTGGCAAGTGGCAGGATCAAAATTAGAACCCAGGTCTCCTAATTGCCAGTTTTTTTTTGTGCCATGCTGCATCAATGAAAACGAAGCCTGTCGGGATCACAGGGAAGGAGACTCAAGTTTGTGATATGCCTCCACTGTGGAAGGAGCCATAAGTAAGTCTGTTCCAAGGGGGATGCTCAGGAAAAGCGGGTTCAGGGAATGATGGAAGTTTCCTAAAGGACATGGGACTGCAGCTGGGCCTCACGGGCAGGGGACTGGAGGGCAAAAGTGTGAACAGAGCAGAGGGGATCTCACATGTCTTCCAAGGGCCCTGAAACCTCCAGTCGGCCTGGAAACGAGACTGTGCAGGCCAGGAAGTGACACTGGCCCACAGCTGGAGTGGGCAGGTCACGAGGGAATGGAGTTGAGGGGCCCCAGATGATGTCGCAGGCCTCAGAGGGTCCCCTGACCTTCAGGTCTGGCCCCTGATGCCCATGACATGGCCTTGAGCCAGGTTCTACTTATACTCTGCCTTTCATTCCCACTAGCCTTTTCCCTGGGTCTCAGGACACACTTCAGCAGCCCCCACCCCACCTCATCCCACTGGGCCAGTACTTCTTGGCACCCAGTCCAGCCTCCCCAATTGCCTAAGCGCCCCATAAACATTTGCTGGATGAATTTCACTCCAGCAAATTCTCCCCACCCCCCACAGGAAAGCTCCAGATTGAGAGTCCCTATGCAGTGAGTGGAAGATGAGTCACACAGCAGTCTCGGGGGGGGGCGGGGGGGAGAGGTAGGGACAGGGACCAGGGACTGGCAGTAAACAGTCGTGTGTATTGACAAGATATAGAGCTCTAGCAGGCAGCCACAGGACCTTGCGAGCCAGAGGTTTCCAGGCAGCCAGTAAGGGTGGCAGCTCCGGGGGGTGGGGTAAGACCTCAGGCTCCAAAGACCTGTGGCTGGTTTGGGTCCCTGGCAGGTACATGTTACACATACTGTTTCTTTTGATTTTTTTCAAAATGAAAATCTATGGAAATCTATGGCTTTGGTGATTTTAAACAGAACCCACGGTCAATTAAAACATTTCCCCAACAGGATATAAGTGCATTAAAGTAGAAAGAAGATGATCTCCCAGTGATTCCCCTCCTTTCCCTTTCCCTGCTCTACAAGACCCCCTCCCCCTCAAACCCGGGTGTTAACAGTTCAGCGTGCAAAATTCCAAACTTTTCTGTATCTATAGTTTTAGAATTTGATATAGATGGTATTCTGCATACTGTGCTAGAACTGCTTTTGTGGGGCAGAGGCTGCACCGTGCACTTTACTGAAGCATCTCATTTAATTTTCTCAACGATCCTAATGCAGTAGGTACTACTATTATCCCCATTTTAAGATAAGGAAAGAGAATGTTAGAAGGATGACTGTTTACAGGCCTCAAGGCCACAGAGCCAGGGCCACGGAGCAGTGTTTCAGACCCGAGATAACCTTACGACCTCCCCAGCCCTCCCATGGAGCATTCTCCTCATATACATGACCTTGCCCTTGCCATAACATATGGAACGGTCTGTCCACGATGGCGTTGGGGTGAAGGCTGGTTTCACACACGGAGATCCTCCACTGAGAGCCCCAGACAGGCCTTGCCCCTGTGGCTGGCAGTGAAACCAGAGGGCCTCTGTTTCCACTTTCTCTGCACCTTCCCCTGACCCTGCGGTATCACAGGTACCAGAAAAATCTAAATTGTGTCCCTTGCAGAGGAGGCCCTTCTCAGCTCCCTGAAATTTCAACCATGCAGGGTGGAGGAAGCGAAAGCACAGAATGCTTGGGCTGGAGAAGAACCTGGCCTTAGTCTGGATTCAAGCCACCCTCCCTTTTCTTTCCTGGTGCCCAGATGTGCAGCTTCCACAACCCCCCCACCCCCATTCCTCCTGTTGCCAGACTGTTGTCAGGACCCGCAGGCCCTACCTTGCAGGAGCTCCTAGCCCCAGTCTGCCCACACCAGAGACAGGAGAAGAAACAAGAAGCTCGATAAGAGAGGTTCCATTTCCAGAAACTTTAGACCTTGGGAAAGCTGGATTTCTCTTTTCTTTTCCTTTAGTGGGGGTAGGGTAGGGCTTGCAAAATGCAAATTTAGGAGAAAACTGAAATTGAGTATAGCAAATAAATACCTGTTGTCCTTAGTGTCCCTTCCAGTTGAAAGTCCCTTAGCTTAGAAGCTTAACAATGAATTAGATCCATTATAAAGAACTTGAACTTGCTCACAATATCATCAAAGCAACATAAAGAGAGAAATTCTGCCAGTTCCAGGACAACAGCCCTGTGGAAAGCGAGGCCCAGTGTCCCATTTTCAGCTGCTCCAGGGGTGGGGCTGGGGGGGGGCAGCTGTGAAGGGAGAATAAGACAAGACTTCAGAGGCGCCGTGGGAGAGAACAGCACCCAGGGAGGCCTCTGGGGCCCCTTCCACCTCTCCCAGCTCAGTCAGTGCTTCACAGCCTCTGTGGGTGGTAATGAAGAAGGGGTGGTGGGCACTGCTCAACTTGGGCTTTCTGGTGACCTCTCAGAAGGGCCAGAAAGACACTGATGAGAGAACATGACCCTCAGAAGACTGGGCTCGGAATAGGCCTGAGCAGATGAGGAGGCTTTCCGGGGTGGGGGTGGGGGTGACCTTTAGGCCGGTGTGTCCACGTGCATGTGGGGTGAACTCTCATTCCCCCACCTCCAAACAGCTCCTCCAACAGTGCTCCCTGCTGCTCCAGTATCATTCAATTGCTTGGGCTCCAAACCCTAGGATGGAATCATCCTGACTCCTTTTTCTCCCATTCCACATCCAACCCAAACTCTTGTCTGGCTCTGTGGCCTCCTTGCTTTTCCTTGAGCATGAGAACAATTCCACCCCAGGACCTTTGCATTTGCTCTTCCTTCCTCCTGAAACACCCTGCAGCACATAGTTGGACAGCAGATTCCTTCCCTCTTTCAGATCCTTGCTCAATTGCCACCTCATCACAGAGGTCTTCCCCAGGCCTCTCTATCCACTCACCCTGCTTTATGTTTCTCTACAGCACCCACCACTTCCTGACGTCTGCATGTGCTCACTGATGGGTCCCCCACCCAGAACACAAGTTCTGCTGCTGAACCTCTAGCACCTAGAGTTGTGCCCGTCGCACAGTAAGCTCACAATCAGTATTCATTCATCCAGATCATCTCCTGACTCGGTGGCCTAACAATGGTGTTGTGGGGACCATGTGAGACCACAGACCATGTGAGACCATGTGAGAGCACGGAGCAACCCATAGGCTTTGTCGGGTGGGTTACTGGAGAAACACTCCAGCTCCTCCAGCATCTTTCCCTACATACCCGCCAGGGAGGAAACTCACCACGCTAGTCTGGAAACTTGCAGCCCTCCACACTGTGTGGCTGGCAGGTTGTCTCCCCCTCCAGACTGCTCTCAAGGACAGGGACCCTGTCCTAGTCATCTCTGACCCACCAGCACTTAGCACAGAGCCTGGCACATGGCAAAGACCAAAACTTGTTTGTTGAGCCTGTGACTATCCAAGGGCAGAATTCCGCTCTGATTTAACCTCATCTTCAGGGTGTGGCACTAAGTTCCTGTGCACCAAACACTGGCTGAACTGGGCTGAGCCTGAAGGCAGGGCTGGGGTTAGGAAGGCATTGGGAGAGCCTTCTGGGCAAAGCAGCAGCATGTGGAAAGGCAGAAGGTGTGGGGAACAGCATGGTATAGGTAGGGGTTTCTATCCGGCACAAAGGACAGTGAAGGCTGGAAAGGAGGTGATGGCTTAGGTGGGCACTAAGCAGCCACTTCTCTGGGCAGTGGACGACAGGTGAGGAAAGAGAAGGTCAGTGAGATTCAGACACTCCCAAGGTCATGTGGGTAGCAGCAGAGCCAGGTCACAAACATGGGACAGCAGACTCCCGATCCAGGATTCTGTCAGGGTCACTGAAAGGCTCTGATCTGGGACGACGTGAAAGTCCTGCCTGCAAGCACCTCAGGGAAGAAGGAATGGGAGACGGTGCTGGTCGCCCAGGCTCAGCACCCTGGGGTGGTGCAGCTGTCCAACTGCAGGGTTAAGTCTAGGCTCCAGGGGCCGTGTGTATTGCCTCCTGCAGACTCCAGGAGGAGGGGTGAGCCCACCCCCAGATACCTCGAGAGACCAGAAAGCTACATTTGGGGGAGGAAGAGGCCAAGCCACGGCCAGGCGGGGGATCGGGAGACCTGGGTTCCGGTCTAGACCCTGCCACCAACCACTAGGTGCTTTGAACGAGCTTGTGCCTTACTTTGGCCTCAGTTTCCTCATTCTCAGAGGCATGCTAGGGCCTTTCCAGCTCTGATATCTGACCAATGAGCTCTGCTACTGGACAAAGCACTTCACACTCACTATCTCTACCCATGCCAACAAGCGCGGTGTCTGGGCCCAGGACAGTCTTCATGCGGAGTAAGATAGCACAAAGCACGGGCTGGTGTAAAGAGCCCTGGTCTGCCAACACAGGAGCTGGCTTCTGTCCCAGGTCTAAACCTGAACTTCTCTGTGATCTCTGGCAAATCACAGTACTGCTCTGAGTCTCACTTCCTTCCTCTCCGGCATGGGGATAAGCAATGCTCACGGCCCTGGGTGGCTATGAGAAAGAGAAAGGCCCGTCTTGGACGGAGGACTGGAATGGCAAGGGGCCTCCCTGTTCCCGGGGAGCAGAGCATGTCTGCCCTTCAGGGCTCGGCCTACCCTGCGGCCCGGCACAGATGCCCTCCGGGGCTTGGCCTAACCCGCTGCCCGGCAAGGCTGCTGCCTAGACTTGGGTTCCACGAGAGCAAAGTAGGAATATCAAGACCCCAGAGGGGCTGGGTCCTCCGCTGGCACAGAGGTCACTCACTGGCTCACGCTGGAGCCAGGCCCTAGTAAGAGGAGGGCTCAGCAGTCCGGTGACAGCCAGAGGTCTGGAGGACTGAGGCAGAGCAACTGGGCCTGGGCCAGGGGAGGCTGTCCCACATGTAGGCTGGAAGATCTTCAGTGAGATGGCTGGGAAGGGTGACATCTGGAAAAGCAAGCAGGGGTACAGTCGCCTCAGGGATCTGCAAGGTTTCAACCCAAACTCAGCCAACGGGGAGTCCCATGGTTAAGAGGGACCATGGTCAAGGGGCGCCTGGGTGGCTCAGTCGGTTAAGCGTCTGACTTTGGCTCAGGTCATGATCTTTGCCAGTCCTGAGTTCAAGCACTGTGTCACGCACTCTGTGTTGTTAGCATACGGCCTGGAGCCTGCTTCAGATTCTGTCTCCCTCTCTCTCTGCCCCTCCCCCACTAGTACTCTGTCTCTCTCTCAAAAATAAACAACATTAAAAAAAAAAAAAAAAGAGGGAGCACAGTCTTGAGAACCAGCAGCCTGATTTCCTGGCTCTGCCACCTACTAGCCAGGTCTCCTTGGCAGGCACTCAACCTTTGAGTCTCAGGTGAAACTCAGTTTCTTCCTCTGAAGAGCAGGCTCATCATCTGTCTCACAGGGCTGTTCTGAGGAGCCAATGAGATTATGTATCTGAGAGCAAACGACTGCCGAAGAAAGCACAGTTCCATCTCTGAGCCCCTAGTCCCCCGGCCCAGAGAGGGCCTGCCGGCAGCACAGCACACTAGCCAGGGAAGGAGCCAGCCTCAGGAGATGTGGCCACACTCCGAGGGAGCCCCTCTGAACAGGGCTAGTCACCTCGTCCCTGTCGTCACTGGTTCCAGGCTGAGCTGGGCTGGCAGAAGCCTGCAGAGGTGCTGAGGGGAAGTGGAGAGGAAGCTGGGGCAGGGGTGAGGGGGCTGGGGTGAGGCAGAGGTTGAGAGGAGGCAGAGGGAGGCTGAGAGGAGGCAGTAGCCCTCTGGATCCTCACTGAACCGGTTTCTTGTCCCCTATACAATCTGTAAAACTGCCTTCTAGGGTACAGGTCGCAGGAGCTGTGGCTATGGCTGGGCCAGGCAGTGCAGGCCCCAGAGGCAGGCTGGGAGGGTGAGGGGTCCCAGCCTCCCCTGAGCAGGTGCCCGAGGGGGATCTCCGGGGGATGCCCTGAACGGCTCCCACACACTTCCGAGAACAGCCCGGCTGGCCGAGCATCTCATATGAGGAGGGAGACACAGAGGGCACACTTGGGAGGGCCTCTCCCCGCCCACTGGGACAGTTTGTCACCTCGGGCCTCTAAGAGCCGGGAGATATACTAAGTGGATGGGAGAGCTGAGCATGCTCAGAGGACACTGCCCTTTAGAGGACACTGCAGAGAAAAGATGAGGACATGGCTGGCTGCAGGCCTCGGTCCCGGTGCCAGGGAGGCCCAGGGCTCCAGGCACAGTGAAGGGAGGCCAGACTTCTCCTGGGGCTCCAGAAGCACCTCAGTATGAAGCCACAGGAGGTTAGAGGAGACAGAGCCTGCTAAGACCATTCCAGTCCAACCCCTCCATTTCCTAGATGCAAAGAATAAAATGCCCAGAGAGGGCAGGAACTCGGCAAGGTCACACAGCAAGGTGCTGGCAGAGTCGAGATTTATTCACACCAAGGACTCATACTCCAAAGGCAGTCCTCACGTAGAACACAATGCCACCTCCTCATCGCTCCCTTTTCTTTGTAGCTACCTTTTACTGGGCATGTCACTGAGATGCGTCGTATACGTTAGCTGCATGAGTCCCCAGAAAGTTCTCTGGTGTCACATCCTCAATCTGCAGCCGAGGAAACTGAGGCAGGGAGCAATTAAGAGGCTTAACCAAGGCCCTAAGGTGGGGTCTTTCTGACTCCAGAGCCACGGCCCGGCATGTTTCCTCCAGCTCTGAGCCCTGGCTTCCTGTCCTGCTGTGCTCGGAACAGGAGGCACGGTTCACATCATGCTGTCATTTGCTTGCTATGTGACCTTGGGAGGGAGAAACTCACCCACCCTAAAATCCCAGTTCCCTCTAAGACTCCCAGCAGCACTAATATGCTCTGGTTCCATGTGCTCTCTCAGAGGGAGGACCAGGACCTGTTATCCCTGGAACAGAGGTACAGAAATTTTCCAGAGGCACCTCCCAGGCCTCGATGAGGCCTGCAAGGCCCCTGCTTAACACCTGTGTGCACCGCCTTGGGGGACACAGTGCAGCCTGCTAGCCACATGCCGGCATGGGAAGGGAGAACTGTCACCAAGCTCTGTGCTTTCTCATTTGGCCTCAGCGATGCCGTGAGGTAGACACCATTTCCATTTTCCAGGGGAGAAACTGAGGCCCAGAGTTTAAAGAATTTGCCCAAGTGGCACACAGCCAGTAAGCAACGAGACTGGTACTTGATCCCAGGACTGCCTCATCCCAGAGGCTGAGCTCTGCCTTCACACCAGACTGGTCGACAGGAAATGGCCCGTAACTGCTTCCTGCCGCCACTCTCATCTGCAGGTTCCGGAGTCCAGCCCCCACGTGGCTATGCAGTGAGAGCCTGGCTGATGGCAGGAGCCCATCGGTGATGAGCTGAGCACAGAGGGGCAAGATATAGGCAGGCTGAGAGGCTGACGGCCTGCCTACTTGCCTGCCACCGGCGTGCCCCATTTAAGTCCCTGTCCTGTGCCCAGGAAGAAGCGAAGAAAGCCTCCAACAGCACCTGCTTCCACCTAAGCAGGGCCCATCATATAACCCTGCATGTGGCACAGAGGTGGGGCTGCCTGTGGCAGCAGGAACAGGAACAGGCACTGCAGGGCCAGACAAGAAGGGCCCAGAACTCAGGCTGGAGTCCTGGTCTGATCAGCTCAGTTGCCGGCTTCTGCATGAGATGGGGACCTTGATGATCACAGCACTCACTGAGGGCTCCTGAATCCTCAAACCGCCTAGTGAGGGAGGCACTATCACACTCACATCACAGACGAGGAACCTGAGGCTCAGGGAGGCCGGGCTACTTGGCCAAGGCCGCCAGGCTGGTAAGTGGCAAGGCCAAGCAAGAGTCAAGCCCAGGAAGCTGACACCAGAGCTGACGGGTACTTGTCCCCCAGGGCATTTCTCAACCAGGTTCCTTATCTGAGCTACGGGAAGAATAAGGTGGATAACTATTTTCTTGACTCTCCAAACGATGGGCCTAACTGGACTGTCTCAGGATGTTCAAAGGAGTAGGCTGGGGGCCTCACTATGGTATCTACTACGGTTGTTATCAACGGAAGGGAAAGAATACTGGCCCTGAGTGCTAATCCCCACGTGCTCTAACTCTGGACCTCAGGTTTGCTCAACCACTAGGAGAGAGGGCTGGGTAACCTCAAATGACTCTCTCACCTGGTTTCCTAGCATTCAAGGTCACTTGGTTCCACCACTTTCTTGTGCACGTGACCCTGGGCAAGTTGGGCCTCAGGGTCCTCATTTATAAAATGAGGACACCCCTCTTCCCCACCTCACTGGGTCAGGTGAGGCCCACCCAAGATGCTGAAGGCAGAGGGCCCAGAATGGTGACAAGCAGGGCAAGAACTCCGGCATGTGGTGGCAGTGCCTCCTACGCTTTGTGCGGGGCGTCTGTAATATCACCGTTCGCTGCCATCAGAACATGTGTCCCTCCACAACCTCGCCCTGAAAGTGGATACGCGGGCTCACACCCCACCCTGGACCACAGGGCACTCCGCCCTGCCCAGCAACCTGATATCACCGCCACAGGTGTTTTCATAAAGAGCTGTGGCTCCAGAAGAGGCGGGAGCCAGAGCACAAAGAGCCGCCTCCACCTCGGTGTGCCTGGTACTGAGTGCAGTGGCCAAACACGGGGGAGAGTGGGGCCCACCTGGGCCCGTTCCAGGCAAATCTTATCATGCCAATTCTTCCATGGGAGGAGCAGGGTGAATGGGGCCCAGGGCCCAGCCTATACTGGTCAGGGTTTTGTTCCCAGATCCCCGACCTCAGCCTAGACCATCTGCTCACAGGCCTGGGGGAGCCCTTTCTATAACATAAAAGCTGGGAGGGCAAAGGCTCAGGAGATCCAAACATCAAACTACAAGACGTCTAAGAGACTACTCAACTCCAGGCTGTCACCTGCAGGGAGGCAGAGAGCAGGGGTGCTTCTTAGGGGGAGGGAGGGAGCTCTGCGGGGCCGGGGAATGGACAGAGGTCCTTGTTTGGGGGCACAGTTAGGATGGAAAAGGTGCTGTGGCCTGGACTGCGGCATGTCCTCTGCCCCACCTGCCTGCTTCCCCACCCTCCTGGACCAGAGGAGGGTGGGCACCCCCGCCACTGGGCAGCTGCAGGGCTGAAGTCCCCCTTGGCTTGGTTCTGGCTCTGCAGCCTTCCCTGGGCCACGGTTTCCTCACATGTAAGGTGGCGGGCGGAGTTAGCGTCTCAGAGGCTCTTCTGGCCCTGACAGCCCTTGATTTTACAGAGTAAGCAGCATATGTTTGTCACTTTCCATCCTGCACTTTCCACTTTGTACTTTGCTATACGTTATCTCCTACCCTGACATTGATCTTTCCTAGACATCACCACATTTAGAGTTGGGCTTCATGGCAGCCCTTTACGAGGCAGGTGTGGGCTCTCCTGCATTACAGATGAGAAAACCAAAGCTCAGGACATTTAAGCCCAAGAACACACCCAGACAGGGCACGACGGAGCCAGGACTTTACACTCAGGGTTCCAGAAACCAAACCCTGGGTTCCACACGGAGGAAGTCCTGAGAGCAGCCCTGCCAGGTCTGAGTAGAAGGCCCCGAGCTCATTCCACCCTGTCCCTCTCGGTGCTGCTCCTTTAATGCAGATAAGGTGAATCTCAAAAAGTCAGACTTAATGAAAAAAGTAAGTTGCAAAAGAGTATGAACAGCATAATTACTACTTTGAAACTATTTTTATTAAAAAGAACTTCACACAAGGCTAGGGAAAAGTCCAGGCAGACACTCAGAACTTTGAAGTGATCAGCTCTAAGGAGCAAGCGAGTAAAAGGGATAGGACTTGCACTTTTTCTTTATATACTTAGGTTTCATTTGAATTTTGTTTCCTTTTTATGGACAACATGATCTGGGAGGACATTTTTCTTAGCACTTGCTCTACGTCCAAACTCAGTATTAAACATTTTACTACAGGGGGTTGGGTGGTTCAATGGGTTAAGTGTCCAACTCTTGGTTTCGGCTCAGGTCATCATCACATGGCTTCGTGGGTTCGAGCCCCTCATTGAGCTCTGCGCTGACAGTGCAGAGCCTGCTTGGGATTCTCTCTCTCCTTCTCTCTCTCTCTGCCCTTTTCTCACTCAGGTGCACTTGCGTTCTTGCTCTATCTCAAAATAAATAAACACACTTAAAAAAATAAATACTTTACTGTAATCAATTATTTTCTTTGATTGTCACAAAACCCCGTGGAGAGTAAGAATGCTCATAGCAGCTTTGGGGCGCCTGGGTGGCTCAGTCGGTTAAGCGTCCAACTCTTGGTTGTGGCTCAGGTCATGCTCTCATGGTTGGTGAGTTCGAGCCTCGCATTAGGCTCCACGCTGACAGCACAGAACCTGCCTGGGATTCTTTCTCCCCCTCTCTCTATGCCCCTCTTCTGCTCTGTCTCTCAAAATAAATAAACTTAAAAAAAAAAAAGAATGTTCATAGCAGCTTTATTCATAACTGTCAAAAACGGGAACCAACTCAAATGACCATTAGCGGAAGAGTGGAAGCACTGGGACTCATTCATACGAGGCAGTGCTGCACAGCGACAGAGAAAACAAACTCTCGTTCATGTGACGACAAAGAGGAACTTCCTCAATAAGCCGAGAGAAAGAAGCCGGACACAAAAGAATACTGTTGTCTGACTTCCAGTTATATCAAGGTCAAGAACAGGTACAACAAACTGATGATGACAGCAGTCAGAACAGCGGTTACCTCAGAGGACTGTGGGGGTACAGGCTGGAAGGGGAGGAGGGAACCTTAGCGGGGGATGCAGATATCCTCTATCTTGATTGGCTTGTCAACAGGTCGCAAACATTTGTAAATAACCACTGTTCACTTTAAGGTTAGTGCACTCGGCTGTATGTAAATACATATGTTATTCCTCAAGGAAATAGAGGGGGGAAAGGTTTAAAAAAACACGCAAGGGAGAATTATCTACAGAAAAATGATGTTCACGGGTCAGGTACTCGGCTTAACATCCTATAGCTGCAGGAATGCAGTCGGGATTCAAAGCCAGGTCTGCCGGACTCTGAAAAGCTGAAGCCACTGGGCTCTACTGACCCTGACTGTACCAAAGGATGAGCTGAATCTCCACCATCCGGGCCCCTGTGCCAGTGGCCTTGCCTTTGCTTGCCCATCACTGCTAATCACTAGTGGCTGTGGTTTAGTCACCTGCTCACACGGAGTGGAGCCTTGGTGCACCGGGAGCTGCTGTTTACCCAGCAAGGCCTGTGGGGAGCAGAGGTCAGGCCCTCAACTAATGCTTTGGACCTGCAGGGAGCTGAGATACGAGGTGTGCTGTGTGCCAGGAGAGGGTGCCCAGTGCACACCCACTCGCCATAACCAGCCCTGACCCACGATGATGGAATTTCAGACATGGAAGTTACAGCTGAGTAGCAGAGCCAGGCCTGGGCTTGGCTCAGACAGCCTGGCCCAGTGTGGAGGCTGCTGGACCACACTGCCCCACACGGACTCAGAAAAGCTGACCCTGCCAGTAACCTCACCCCTCTTTCCCACCAGGGGAGCAGAGGAACTATGAGGAACTTGGCTTCCCCCAGAGCCACCCACTTGGCTTTAAATTCCAAGCTTGCCCAGGCTCCTGTCCCACCTCCTTCCAAGGGAGCCACCGCCTGCTGCTAGGCATGGATCCTGCCTCCTGCTACATCCTTTTCGTTCCCCCCCCCCCGCCCAACTCCTACACAATCCTTGTCCCAAAGCATTTCCTGCAGTTTCCCATCTGATCAGTTTCTTAGGAAGGATAATTATCTATGGAGGGAGGAGGCGGAAGACTCCCAGAGCCAAGAACACTGTGAGAAACGTCATCTAGTCCATGCTCCACCTGCCAGGAGAACCTTCATCCTCAACACCGGCCGGTCGTGGTCATGCCTCACCCCAAACTCTCTGAAGTTCCCATCACCACGAGAAAGTGTCCACACTCCTGGATGCTGAATCAGAGGCCTGCTTGATCTTTCCCGATTTCAGCTCAGGCCTCGTCACCGCTACATTCTAAGCAGCAGTGCCAGAATTGAGACCCGTCTACCACCAGGGCCCACGCTGCATTGTGCTGCCTGCCTGTGTCACTTCAGCCTGTCTTGTATTGTAGCTGTTTACACGTCTGTCTCCCACACACAACTGTCAGCTCCCACAAGGGTGGGAGCCACTGCCCGCACTGCTGACACACACACACACAGTAAGGGCTCAGAGGTGAACTGAAGAGAATGTGGGAGTCAGGGGCAGCCACCTCACCTGCAGAGGGGCCTGGGGGCCATTCCAGAGGGAGTGGTGGCGGAAAGAAGACCCACACTTACACCATCACAGAAGGGCTCTGGACTAGAGGTAGGGAGACCTGAACTAAGCCCAGCTCTGTCACCGCCCACTGCAGTCTGTGGGCAAGTCATTTCCTCTGGCCCTCTGCTTCCTCCTCTGTGAGATGAGGGGGTTGGGCCTGGCTCCATTACAAGTTCTCCACAGCACTGTCAGTGACCGTCCCCAGGTCTACACGCCAGGCCCCACCCCCACTGCTGCAAGAGCCGGCACTCCAGTCTAAGCCTCTTGACCCCCAACCCCCTTATGTTTCTCCATCTCACCTCCTGGAGTCTCCTCCCTCACTCAGACCCTAGATCCCTCCCAACAGTAAAGTCCACTTCTCTGATTCTCGGCCTGGTGCTTCCGGGCCTGGCAGTCCCTCAAGCCACATGGGATCATAGGATTCAGCAGGGAACAGGCATGTCAGAGCCCCGGTGCTCAGCCGCGCCAAGGCTCGCATAGGACAGGTCTGGTGCTCTAGGTGGGCACCGGGGTGGGGCATAGGAGGAGGGGGGCAGGAGTCCAGCAGAGCCTGGGTCTGCTCAGCCCCTCCCTTCCTCATGTGCCTTCACCCCCTCCTGCTCTGCTCCCTGCTCACCCCTCCCTGGTAAGGACTCTCCCAGGCTGGAGCTTCCATCCCACTGCTGGCCCGGCCATTGGAAGGAGCCTGTTTAGAAGCTTCACACCTGTTGCTCTCACAGACCTGAGCCGTGGGCTGTGGGCCAGGGACCTGCTTTGCTTGGTTTACTGTGGCCAGCCCAAAGCCGGAGCCAACTCTCCACCTTGGGCTCCCAGGCTGCTCTGCGCACCCCTCCCCAGCTCAGACCACGTCACCCTGATCAAAAGACTTCAGTGGCTGCACAAAGCACCTAGATTCTCACAACACACCTCCTTCCCTCCCTCTCTCTCTCTACTCCAGATTCCACAAATGCACCCTCTCCAGGGACCCTGGTCTTTGAAAGGCCAGCTCCTTCTTGTCATTTGCTCAGCTCAGAGGCGGCCTCCTTAGACAGGCTTAGCTAACCATCCAAAGTAGCACACCTCTCTCCTATCTATTTTCTCCAGGATACTTATCACTGCCTGACGCTGTTGTGTCCACTGTCCAACACCCCACACTGCCCTGTGAACCCCGACACCAGGAGCCTCCTTGTCTTGCTCCTGGCTGTGTCTTCAGCACCCAGAATAGTGTCTGATGTGAGAGGAGGGGTCTTCTACACATTAGACTCGGTGGCCAGGGAGGCCTCTCTGAAGAGAAGACATCTGATCCAGGGCCTGGGCAGGGAGTCTGCGGCAGTCCTCCGGGCTGGCGAGAGCAAGTGGAGGAGCAGGTCCGGCGAGGCTGGTGCATTTGAGAAACCCAGGAAGGCTGGAGCGAGTGAGGTCGGGTGATGAGAGGCAGGCAGAGAAGCTGAGAGAGGTATATGTCACACCTCTCCTGGGTTTGATTTCACCCCAAGTTCATCAGGAAGCACTGAGAAGTTTTAAGCAGGGGAATGGCAGTTCTGTTTCCATTTCTGAACGATGCCCCTGGCTGCTCTGTGGAGAGCTCACTACAGGCAGAGGGGAGTGCCGCCAGGAGACCATTCAGGAGGCCACCAGAGTCACCAGGTTAGAGATGTTCATGGCTTGGACAAGGAGAGCAGAGGTGGCAATGGAGCGAAGGGTAAGCATCGATGTGTGCGACCGTGCCTTTCAGCGGCCTGACCAGCCCTCTGGCTGGAGTTCTAAACGCCTGGGAATCCAGCCTAGCCCACCCACCCAATCTGATGTCTCACCGACCCCCAGCCCCGAGTTCCCCTGCAGCTGGTGGGCCTTCCTCTCTAGCCCCATTCTTCCCCCCTCCTCGGCTGGGTGCCCACTCACACCCACTGCTCAGAGCCTTGGCTGGTGCTACGACCCTCGGCTGACCCACCACTTCCCCTCCCCTTCTCAAGGTCCTGTGAAGACACCTGCACAAAGGCCTCTGCCTCCTCGTTCCAGCCACATCTCTCCTCCCCCTGAAGTCCTTCTAGGCGCTGAGACAGCGGGACAGCTTCACTGGGTACTTTTCTTCCCTGTTCCACTCCCCGGGGTGGCTGTAAGCTGGATAAAGGCAGGCACCAGAACTCGTACGCTTCAGGGTTGCCGTGACACTCAGACAACCATGTGCCACGTGGAGCCCTTTGCACAAGGCCAGGCACTCGGTGGGTCTCAGACAACAGTAGCTCACCTGCTTACTGTCTACATCCGGCAACATCCTACACTGGAGCTTGGAGCCTCGCAGGGCGGCTCCGCTTCTCCACCCAGCCCGCCAGGCAGGTGAAGTATGTTTGGAGCTGAGGTTAAGGGGGTGAAAAATGCCCCAATGGGTTTCACAAGCAAAGGTCACTGGCTCTGTGTTATCTATGGCTCTGCATTATGCACGTCTCTGTGCCTTTCTCCAGCTCCGCCCTCTATACGAGCAAACTGCTGCTCAACCTTCAAGGCTCAGCTCGAAGCTCTGGGATGTTCTCTGATCCACCCCTCACCCAAAGCCTCCTGAGCACCCACAGCCCTGTGGGGCCCTGCTGTGGCACCTCTCAGCACACCCCAAGTGCTTGGGTAGATGTCGGCTTCTCCCATGAGGCTAGGATTGTATTTTTTCCTCTTTCCATCTTCATTCAGCACAGCCTTTATGAAGCATGAATCAGTGTTCGCTAAATGTGTCTCCCCCTCCCAACTGAAGACCAATCCCCAGACATTTCAGCTCAAGATCTCATCTGCACGCCCACCCCAGTCCTGGTGACATTCAGCACTGCCCAATACCCTCTGGCTCTCACACCTTCCTACCATAGTGGCAACTCCCTTTTCTGAGAGCGTCCGATGTGCCTGGAGCTTTACGCACATTATCCATTTCACTGGAGAAACTGAGGCTCGGCCAGGGCGGTGCAGTTACAAATGTGGCAGAACCTTCTGCTATGTACACGGGCACAGTTCACCTGGCACTTCGTCAGAGCTGGGCCTATTTTAAAAACCATCATCTGTTCTGCAAAATTTAGTGCTTTTATAGCTACACATCAAGTTGTCATACAAAATCGTGCTTTGCTCATTAAATGTTTCAAGTGATAAGTCTTGCTACTACAGCTACATGGTGAAATGACTGTTATCCAGGAGAAACAGCACAGGACTTGGAATGGGAAGCCCTGAGTCTGGCTTCGGCTGTGCCACAGTCAGGCCTTCTGCTCCTAGGCAAGGCACCTAATCTCTCGGGACCCTAGTGTCCTCATTCGTAAACAGGAGAAGAATGGCATCTCCCCTGGTTTCCTGCTGTGTACTGCAAAGTGCTCTAGCCACCTTAGGAGCGCGTTCATTAAAAGGATAAATGTTATTTATCCACAGCCACCTCACTGCACTTAGCACAGCACTGGACACGCGGCAGGGCATCAGTAAGTCTTGCTGAATGATTATTCAGTTGCTGGGCGATTCCAGAGCCAGAGAAAACAAGCCAGCATCTCTCTTCCTCCTGATCCTAGAGGGACTCCTAAGTGCCATCATTTATCGCATGTTCAGGATGTGCCAGACTCTGTGACAGCCATCTTATGAGGGTACTCTCCCTGAATCCCTCCAACATCTGCCAGGTGTTACACCATGTCGCAGGGGATCAAATTGAGACTCCAAGAGGGGAAGTGACTTACCCCCAAATCCTGGTGCCACGGCGTGGGAGAGCTGAGATTTGAACTCAAGTCTGTGGTGCTTCAAAGCCTGTGTTCCTAACCATTATATTTCCAAAGAAACTGCTCTGGGCTACGCCTCTATAATCCAGAGGTCCTGCCCCAACTAGAAGCTTCTGGCTGTGCCCCGTAAGACCTGTTTCACTCAAGCATCTCATTTAACTCCTACTTATCCTTCAAGGGTTAGTTCAACTGTTACCTCCACAAACACCCCTCCCCCCATCCTCAGGTGGGAAGATCTTTCTGCCTCCTCTAAACCCTCATGATTCCATCTGCACCTCAAATCACACCCACTTTCTATTGCCCAACTGTGCTATGCCTATATGGCCTTTCTCAGACCAGTCCCTGAGTTCCTCAAAAGAAGTGGTTTTCATGCATCCTTGCTTGGTCACCAGCCAGGCTGGCCAGGGGAGGCTGGGGTGCACTGCCTGTTTCCCTCCTCCACTGGGACATAACGTGAGTCTTGGGATGTGCTCAGCGAGGTGAGCTAGCTCAGCCTCAAGCAGGCATCCTGCCTACCTGGTACAGCATCTGGATTGCTGTGGGCCCTGGCCCAGGACCCAAAAGATAAGATCTCGATGCCTGGTTTGATGGCAAAGATGCTATAAAAAGCACAGCAAGCCGGCTCACCACTGGCTTGTGACGGAGTACAAAGTCTTGCACTTGGTTCTCCTGCAAGGGCCTATGTGGCCAAGGCCAAGTGGCTTTCCTGCCAGAATAGCTCTTGGGCAGATACTCCAGCAGGAAGTTGCCCTTCTTAGGCTTAAAGGGCCCATCAGAGTTACCAGGGCTTAGGAAACAACAACAAGCCAAAGACCACAGCCCCTCCTCTTGGTCCAGCTCTTACTGCCCAGAGGCCCCCAGGTTATTAGTTAACAGAGCAGGGAAAGCCCTCCCTCAGCCATTAACTCACGTGTGGCTCTGGGCACACCCTCTATGGGCCTCAACTGGAAAAGGAGAGGATGGGACCAAAGCATCTCCGTCTCCCCTCTGGGCCCCGGGACCACAGGTTACTATAGGGTTCTTTCTACCTCTAGCATTCTACAGGCAGAAAAATATTCTCTACTTTACTTCCAGAAACAGGGTGAGAGCAGGAGATCAGGGATCCCCAGTCCCGGAAACAGCAGAGGCCAACAGGGGCTGCCTAGCACTGCGCCCTCAAAGCCTGTCCCCTCCAGAGGCAACCCCTTGCTTCTGCTGCCTCAAAGGTAGCTGCTTCCCCTAACAGAGGCTCAGGGGTATGTTTGGGCCCTAGTCACTTTAGGACAAAGGGCCAGAGGCCTGAACTACCTCCTGGGGTGTGGACTGGAACTACCACGGAAACTTAGCAGACCCCAGGGGTAGAAGGAACCCCGCGCCTGCCCCACCTGCACAGGAGTCTGCTGTATCTGCTTTGATCTCCAATCCAGAAAAGCTTTTTTCAACTTTACAGGGTCAATTTCCTTTCTCTTCTCGAAGGACACAGCTTACTCATTCTGACCCCGACAAGGGTTCATTCCCCTTGCCTAGAAGGAGTTCTGCCGTCTCCCATTACACTCTGCCCAAAGAAAGTCCTTTACCCAACTTCAAATTTTCACAGCACAAAGAGCCGAAGCTCTTCAATTTTGTGGGGCCACGCATCCCTCGGAAAAGCTGTGGCTACTACTACTACTCTCTCTGAAAGAAATACACATATATACAATGTCTGCAGACTATTTTGGGGATCCCCAAGTCCCCTCAACTCCATCATAGACTTAGAATCTTAGGGGCACCTGGTTGGCTCAGTCGGTGGAGTATGCAACTCTTGGTCTCAGGGTTGTGAGTTCGAGCCCCATGTTGGATGTAGAGATTAATAAAAATTTTTTTAAAAAGTATCTTAGAAACCTAGATCCTAGAAGAAAAGTCGGACATCCAGTCCGTTCTCCCACCTAAGCCAGAATCCCTTCCAACAGCAAGCCTTACCAAACGATGTTCCTCTTCTTCACCAGGCTCATTGCTCAGAACTACCTCCCTCAGGAAACCTTCCGTTATGTCTCCCCCTCCTATCCAAAGCCCCCAGCATTTCAGGCTGAGCCACACACTTCCCCACTTTCCCGCTTTCTCCCTTGTGTTGTCTTCTTTCCCCAGCAACAGAGCTGGGTCTCTGAGAACCCATTCATTTAATCCCATAACCCTGAGCTGGAGTTGGAGGGGACCATGATCCTATACTTGAGAATTCTGTACTCTTGAGCCAGGGCTAATTAAGAGCAGTGTCCCATCTCCCAAAGGATGGGCTGTGGAGATCCCCCTCCCAGGGCCTCAGGGTCACAGCAGGGGCACCCTCTGTGTCGACTGCCTTTCTTGCTGAGAAGTCCTGAAGAGCCTCCTAACAACTGAAATCAACAGACAGGAAAACTAAGGCCCAGGGAGGGAAAATGACTTACCATAGGTCAACATGCCAGGGAGAGGCAGAGCTAGATCTAGGACCCAGGTTCCAGCCTAGAACTCTTTTCCTTTACACAAGGGGCTTTATGAACACTAAATCTGCCTCCACACACCCACATTCATATATGTATAGAGAATTTACAAAAAACAGCACAAGAAAGTTAACTCTAGGGAGTATGTCAGTCGGGTGATCAGAGAAGTGAGGAGGGGAAATTTTACCTTTTACCGTAGTAACCTTCTGTACTGTCTTATTTTTGTTTGTTTTGCTTTGATACAAACATGTTTTATGTATTCATATTTTAAAAATAAATCTGCCACAAAAAGGAGATTCTGGCCCCACCCCACTCCTAACACACATAAAAACAGAGAGGAGCCGTAAGTCAACCTGTCTAGGCACAACCATAAATTAACGAGATTGCCTTCTTCCATGGCTTATGGCCACTGGTCACAGCACAGAGCAGTTGATGGCTTAAAGAATCTTCCCAGGAAAAGCTTAATTCAATTAGGGCTCTTGGCAGCTCCCTGAGGAAGCTCTGGTATCTTGCTTTTACTTATACAAATGGAGGGCAGACCAACAGACCCACACTTTCCTAGAGAGACCCCACCCAGCCCAGAGAGGTTGCCCCTGCAGACCCTCAATTAGAGCCAAGCACAGGGAGGTGAAGAGGGAGGGAAGGAGGGAGGTGGGAAGGGAGGGAGGGAGGCGGCCTTGGCAGCAGCGCTCACACACAGGGTGATGCCTAAAAGCACTCTGAGTGTCACTTGCGGAGCTCAGTTAAACCCCTGGCCTGGCATTTAGTCTGATAACTAGCCTCTCCAACTCTTGCTCTTTCCTCTCTGAGCGGTCAAACTGGTTTCCTGTCTGCCCCACGCTTCAGTCACATGGACCCCGTCTCTTCGTGGAAGTCAGTCACGCACCCCTTCATTCCCCAGATATTCAGGAGGCCTCAGTCTGTGCCAAGCACGGATGAGAAAGCAAGCAAAGGCCCTGTCCTCAAGGGGCTTACATTCTTGTGGGGATTGTGGGCTAAGAATAACTCTCTTGGTCCCACGTGCTTCTCTCCTTCCTCTCCAGCCTTCAAGACCAGCTCAAGTTCTACTTTTCCTGAGAAGCCTCCCCTACTCACTCCTGCCCTTGGGGACTGGTTGGTCCCTGAACACTGCCTGTCCTCAGCACAGACCCCCCATTCTCTCCTAGGCACATCGGAAGCGCCTAATGAGCAGGGCCCGGCATTTCACTCTTCTTGGTTCCCTGATGGGCCACAGGTTAAATGCCTGGTGGCTGATTCGGCCGACCTGCCTCTTCCATCCCAGCTTGAAGAGACCAATCAATGAGCTGCTCCCAGTCCTGGCTGACCAGCACAAAGACACAGCCTTTGTGAGCCTTGCCTGGCACACGGCAAGTGCTATGTAAGTGTTAGCTGTTTATTATTTGGGTGAGCTCGTGGGCTCTGCCTGACACACAGCTGTGAGGTCACCGCTCTGCTTTCAGTGGCCTGGTCTCAAACAGGCTGAGGACTGTGGAAGTGCCAGACTGGGCTTGGGGGTGGGGGTGGGGGGGTAAGTGTCCACCCAAGGGACTGAGAAAGAGGCCTGAGAACAGGACTCTTTTTTTTTTTAATTTTTTAAAACATTTATTTATTTTTGAGAGACAGAGTGAGAGTGGAGGAGGGGCAGAGAGGGAAACATACAAGTTCCAGGCTCTGAGCTATCAGCACAGAGCCGGACGCAGGGCTCAAACCCACGAACTGTGAGATCATGACCTGAACCGCAGTCGGATGCTCAACCATCTGAGCCAGCCTCGCTTCCCAAAAAACAGGACTTCTTGTCCTGGACCTCACTCCAAGCTGCTGCTTAAGGACATATCTTTTCAGAAAAGAACTCGCTGGGGGTAATTTGGGGAACTCCACATTCTCAGCAAGTCAGTATTAGAACTCAGGGCTCAGGTCTGACCTAGTAGACCCCCAACTGGCCCCTCCTGTTAAATGAGTTTCAGGGGGAAGAAAATGAAGTCAGGATGATCTCAAGGGAAGGGGAGAGCCCACTGAACCAGGCCCAGCCCAAAACTTAGTTCAGTTAAAATTAGATTAGCCCATAAGATTAAAAATACCCACATATAATCACGGGCTGCCTAAAAGTATCAGTTGATGTTTATCGGCATCTAAAGAGATGGTCTGGCCCAGGGTGGTGTGTGCAGACAACCTTGGGGAGACATGTCTGACTCAGACGTTTGCAGGGGGTGTGAGTGCTGCAAAATGAGGCCCACACAGGCGATGGATGACTCAGGGATAACCCAGGTCCTGGGTTTGCTGAGTGAGCCTTCTCTCCCCACCACAGAAGGAAAGGGGGCAGGTGAGGAGATGACAGAAGAAGGCTGGCTGGCCAGTTCAGTACAGGCTGGCATTCCCAAGGGAGCCTGGCGCCTCTCCACTCCAGGCCCCTGCCTCTCCTGCGTTTCTGAATGCCAGCACCCCAGAGCAGGGCTTTTTAATTCACGGTGGGACTTGGGGGGAGGAGGTGTCACAGTTTTCCCCTAAAACCCAAGAAAGGAGCCACAGATTGCAGTCAAGACTGAAAGTATGAAAACCTTAAAACTCTTCCTTGCTCAAAATGAGTATGAGAAAAATAAAACTTTGGAGTTGAAAGGGAGTCAAGGCATAATGAAGAACACGGGTTCCAGAGTCAGAAAGTTTTCTAGCTGTGCAAGTACCTGACATGGCTTCTGAAATAGGAGCCTAATAAGCGGCAGCTAATGCAATTAACAAATAGTGGACAAAACTGTTAACAACAGGAGCTCAGAGAGGTTGTGCCTTGCCTAAGGTCACACAGCTCAGCAAAGAGCTAAGACCATATCTCAGGTTTCTTAACTGCCTCATTCAGCATGTTTTTGGTTGTAATTCACTTCTCTGCCTCTCCTTTCTCCTCCAAGAGGGCCTATGGATGCTTTAAGGAAAAGGAAAAGCCCTCCATTTCAAAGGTGTGCTGTTCCACTGACCGGGGCTCTAAGAATGACAGGTCTCCAGGATGAGTTCAGCCCTTATGCTCTTCATAAGAACTTGGAGCAGATGTGGCCTGAGCTTCAGACCACCCCAGACTGCCCTGATCCTTCAGCTCTTTCCTCCTACTGGTCCCCCAGAGTCTCCGGTGTCTCTGGAGAAACTGGTATCTCTCCTGGCAACTATTCAGATTAGCAATGTGGACATGCCTGCAAAGCCCCTTTGAATTTCTGGTCCCCCTTGATCTTTATGACAACCCAGTGTGTCGTCCAGGCAGAAAAGAGGATGAAGTCTTGCATTAGAAGTCCAGGGATTGTGTTCTTTGCCACTAACTTGCTAAGTGATCTCAGAGTCCTTAGATGTCCGATGGGCAACATCAATGCCCCCTGCTAACCCACGGAGACAATCAGAATTAAACACTATATATGCAAGTGCTTTGGAAACAAGTTACAGTAGTAATGATAAATACTACTAAATACTGCCTGCCTTACAGGGCTAAAGAAATGTGTGCCGCCTGCTCCCAACACACAGGCTACCTCTCAGGGGATCCTGCCGGGCCCTGAGGGTAACTGAAAGCAGCCCAGCATCCTTCCAGCCCAGAGGTAGAAGATTGCAATCACAAGGCTAGCCTCCCCCTGCTGGCTAACCCCCCTTCCATTGGCACGCCCCTGCCCAAGAAGCAAGCTCTGGTCAGACCACAGGGCAACACCAGAGAGACAGCAGGTGGGGTCACTACCAGAGGACCAGGGATAGATAGGCCCAGCCTCACTACTGGATTGAGTTGTACCTGTGCCACTCAGGGGGACAGGGGGGTTAGGCCCAAAGCCAGGCACAGAACCCCAATGGCAGAGAGGGCTCCCACCACTGACCCCTGCCCCACCCCTAGAGAGAGTGCTAAAACTCCTGAGTGCAGGCGTGGCAAGCTGGGCCCCTACTCAGTGCAAGGTCCTGTGCCCTTGCGGATGCCACTGTGAGGGGCAGGGGACAGGGTTGCACCCCTCTAAGGGGCAATGCCAAGTCTAAAACAGAAAATAGACAGCAATTCAACATCACAGAAGATAACCTCTATGAGCTGTTTCCTCATCTGTAAAACAGATAGCCTTTATTTCATATGATTTTAGTAGGAATTAAATGAGATCACTTTTATAAAGTGCCTGACACTACTCTGCAGATACTCAATAAATAGTAATTCTGATTAAAACACAAACACACCCAACAGAAG
The DNA here is from genome assembly GCA_017311185.1 of Proteles cristata cristata. Lineage (NCBI taxonomy): Eukaryota > Metazoa > Chordata > Mammalia > Carnivora > Hyaenidae > Proteles > Proteles cristata. Next base: position 774,675 of record JAESUZ010000634.1, read on the forward strand.
AGATGTCACAGGGCAGGCTAGGCCTCATGCCAAAGTTGTGGATAAACAATAAGGGAAACGGGTTCAGGGGGAGAAGCCAGAGCTACTGGTGTGGACTGGAGGGGGCTGGGAAGACGGCCCACAGGGGTGGAGTCTGAACAGGCCCTAGAAGCTGCCTCGGAGGCCGGGCCTGCGCTGGGCATTCCCATGTTTGTCCTCTACAACCATCTCTGAAGGTAGAAACAGCATCTTTACCTTACAAGTGAGGCGAGTCAGGTCCAGAGAAATGAGGCGCCTGGCCACGGTCACTGGCACTGAGGGGCAGGGGCAGGGCCCAGGATTTCTGACCCTGTAAGTGCTTTCCCAGAGCTGCAGGAGCAGGGGTGGGAGCTCAGCTGAACCAAGTCCAGCGACATGACCAGTCGAGGCCTCTGAGTGTCCTGATGCTTCTGGAGACACCTGTTCAGCACCTGACAGCTTCCTCCCAGCCCCCAGCTGACCCTCCCCTCCCACTGCCCTGCCACCGGGCAGCTGTATTCCCAAAGAGAAAAAGATCACTCCTTTCTTTTTGGAGCGTGCCATCTGGGCTTCTTGAGACAGTTTCAAGGTGACCTTTAAAGCTGTACCTCTCTCCTGAGAAGTGGGAGAGGGAAGTTCTCGTCTTATTTTTATAGGCAACGGTCGCTGGGGCTGATATCCATGCATGTAAAGTGGGCAACAGTGAGCCCTATCTCCTCGACACACAACTTGTTCAAGGAGGAAATGGCAGGATGCGCCTTGCAAAGACCAAACCCCCAAAAAGTTATAACATGTGAAGAGACAAAGGAAGGCTTTTTTGTTGGGTCTCTGGTCAGGATACCAGATGAATACCTGCTTTATGGGCTCTCAGGACTCTGCCAGGAGTTCCGGGTCAGGGATACGGGCAAACAGACGCATAGGGTGCCAGTGCTGAGCTGGGTTACAGTGAGGCTCTCCCTTGGAACTCCCCTAGCCTGGGAGTCAGTTGAACCGGGGACAAAGTGGAATTCACGCAGGATCCGGATCACAAGGCGGGGAGGGGGCGGGCAGCAGACATAGTCTAAAGCTTCTTGGGGTCACTCTCACAAATCTCCCAATTGTCTAAACTGCCCCCCCCAACAACACCAGCCCCTCCCTATCAAGGAAAAGTCTAGAATCCCTGACTGTTGGGAGAGGAGGGCCTAATGTCACCTACTGGGCCAGTTAGAAAAGAGCCCAGAGGCATTACTCTAGAACTCCAGCTCTAGCCAACCCCACCCTCCCACAACCATCTCCGACGGGGTCTACTTGAGGCTCTGCTCAATGATTAGGGCAGGAAGGAAAACTGCACACAGCACTTTCTGTTCTTAAAGGTGGGGTACTTTGCAAGGGAAGCAGCTGCCAGAGATGACAGAATGAGGGCTCCAACACAGCTCCTACCCACACTGCAGTGCTGGGAGAACAGGCAAGACCCCAAAATGAACTCCTAGGTTCTTGGGGATCTGGGTGTGCAGAGGGAGCGTGGCCTCAGCCCCCGACCCCGTCCCCGAAGTCAGTTGGTGCTATCTATCTCCCCTCCTCCCAGGACCAGCCGGGAGGCAGAAGAAGTGAAAGGAAGAACGGAGTCAGTAGGACACACCCAAAACTCTGAAACCTTAAGGAAGGACACCCTGTGGCAGCCTGGGGTTGAGAGAACTTCACAGGAAGACTGCACGTAGGTGGCTGAGGTAGGGATGTATTTGCCTTTGGTGGTTAAAATACCAACAGGGGCAGCTGCCACTCACTCAGTGCTTCCTGGAGGTACCAAGTTGGCCTCACACGCATTAATTTATGTCACTGTCACATCAGCAGCATGGTAACTAGGTACTATTATTTCCCCCATTTTATATATGAGGAAGCAGCAGTTCAGAAAAGCTAAGGGGCAGAGCGGTGGAGCCTTTATCTAACCTGAACTCTACACTCCCTGCAAAGGGAAAGGGGGGAAATGGGCGTTCACTTTTGCCACTTGAGCAGGGGCCCTTGAGATCTTCTGGTCATACTTCTCTCTACTCTCGTCCCCAGAATGGCCAGGTGCTAGGGCTCCTCTGTTTTCAGAATGCCCTTCCAAGCCAGAGACACAGACTTTTGGAACTGCAAACGCCCTCAGAGATCATATCCAGCCTCCTCATTTTACAATGGGAAAAACTGAGGCCCAAGGCTGAATGACTTGCCAGGGTTATCCGAGTCAGTGGAATGGCAGAAATGTCAGTCCTGGGGGGGTGGGGGTGGGGGCAAAGATCAACTGACAGATGGGGAGGCATGACTGGCCCAAGGTCACAGAGGGAGGTGGGATGAGAAGCCAAGTCCTAACTTTCTAGACTGGTGCCCTTGCCATGGCATCATCTCTGCTCTCCAGCTGCTCAGGGCCCCTGGCTCAGGTTCTGGTGGGGACAAAGCAGGCCAAGCCTTACCCCATTCAAAACAGATATCAGGCCTGCAGGGACCCAACCCCTCACTGCCCAGAGTAGGCTCTTTGTGGTCATGGGGTCGTCCCAGTAGAAGGTACTGAGATTGGCAGTGTATGTACCAGATCCCGGTGCCCTAACACAATGCCAGGTGTCGTTGGGAGATGAGGGAGTTGGGAGACAGGAGGGCAATTTATACACAGTGATTGTGAGGTCTCCCCCTGATCTCACACAGGCAAATGACACATCATGGTCACTGGTTTCGTGACTCAACTGGTATGGTCAAATTTAGAGATTCTTGCCAGTTTCACAGCTGGGCAACACCTGCAGAAAAAGGCCCCGGCTGGTTCAAGGTCATGCTGTTGTCAGAATCAGTACACACAGCTCCTCTGGCCCAGTCCTTGACTTTTACCAGGAAGCTGGCTGCCATCAGGGCATAGGTGCTGGTGGCCCAGCTCCATGTATGGGCCCTGCTACCATCACAGCACCAAAGCTACACACCAGCAACCGGGTCTGTCAAAGCAGAGTATCTTCCTGCAGCCTGTCCCAGAGCCTGCCTCACACCAGCCTGGCATCCTCAGCTCTTGCGTGCCCTTGGAAAAGCTGCAAGGCTTCCTACCGAGAGTCACCAACTCCCCAAACCCAAATCTGCAGCATCCCAGCTCCTAATGCCTTCCACAGCCAGCTGAGGCTAAAAACTCAAAGGCAACCTTCAAAGCAACCCCCCCCCCCCCAACATACACTTCCAGGGACTTCTGGGCTATGCAGCCTCCGGTGAATTCCATCAATCACCCAGCAGAACACAGTGTTCAGGCCTAGGAGGGAGGGAGCCCAGAGAGGGGGAGGGAACAACTTTTCTAGTTCCTTCTCCCAAGAAGAACATTTCAGTCTCTTCAGACTAGAGCATCCCAAGCCAATCCACTTGTCCGTCTCCCACTTGGTTGTGCAGGCGGCCAACATGACTGGCCAGCCCATACGGAACCTTGAGAGACACAGCCGGGTGCCAAGCTGGAGGTGAGCAGGGGCCGGACTGGGCTTCAACCTCCTCCACTCCCCTTCCACCTCCAAAACAGACTTAAGAAATTTCCAGGGCCCCAGTCCCATAAACTGTGTAAGGGATGGCATTCCTGGGCCGGAAACTGACTCAGGGGCTCCCAGCCAGCCTGGGCAGGTAAAGCTGACAGATAACATTCTGGGGAAAAAGGAAGGTGATACTATAGGGATCCCTCATATTCCACCACACTTCAAGGTCTCCAGCACATGGGTCCCCTGCTATACTTAAACTCCCCAGACAGGCCAAGGAGACATACACTCCATCCTGGAAGTACATGAAGCCTATAATTTGCACTGGTTGCTGTTGACAGAGCACACTGTGCCATGTGCTGAAAGACACTCCTCTGGCTCACCCACAGCTGGGTGCCTGGCTCCGCTGGGGGTCTGACCCAGCCTAGAGGAGACCTGCGGGCCTGGAGCCCTTGCTGAAGGTACCCAGTATCAGAAGCATCCCATGCTCTAATCCTGCTTTCTCCCATGCACAAAGCTGGCTCTAATATTGGGAGGGCTCAGACTACAGAGTTCAAGTTTGAGAAGGACCAAGATGGCAGGATGGAGGCTGGAGTGGTCCAGACCTTTGTTCCTGGGCAGCCTCAAGTGGTAAGGATGGGACACGAAGCTCACCAATCTGGTGGCATCGGAAGTGTCGGAGCAGACTGGACTTACCTATCTTCATGAGGCAGGCCAGCAGGATCCAGAGCGAGATCTCAAAGGGTGTGCGCACATGTGTGTAGTCGATGCCCAGGACGGGAAAGGCCTTTCGAGTCTTCATGCTGTGGTCAGTGACGGAATGGTTAACAGGCCGGCTCTCGGGGGGAATCTCCGGTGGGGCGGTGGTGACATCCCCAATAGAGCGTTCCCGGGGTGGCTCTGAGCCTCGGATGGTGCTGGCAGTAGGGCTGGGCTGGAGGCCGTGGCTCCTGAGAACAGGCAGCAGCCCCACCAAGGCTACCACCACGAGCAACGAAGGGAAGATTCGCGGGGGAGAGCGGCCACAGATGCCCGACCACAGAGGCATCATGCTGATCCCTTGGCTCAGCCAGCAGGCCTTAACTGTTAGCAAAGTGAGAGTAAGACCTGGGACATAGGTAGCAAGGGGTCAGCAGGTAGGAGCCGACTAGGGCAGTCCCTAGGATAAGTTCATGTTTTAGAGAGGTATTCGTGTGGAAGCGGATCTCTGGGGATGGAGGGAGGCTGGGTTTGCAATGGAGAACTCCAAACTGGGGAAAGGGGACAAGGACCCAGAAAGGACCACAGGAAGAGACTAAAAGGTCTGGAACTCCAGGCCTGGAAAGGAGGGTGGGGGCAGAGACTGCACCCTAGAGACAGAGGAAGGGACAGGATAGGTTGGACCCCAGGCAAGGAAAAGGAGGAGGGAAGGCTGAGACCCTTGGCTGAGGAAAGTGACTGAGGAGCTGGGACTCAGCTAAGGGAAGGGGCAGGGAGCAGGAGCGAAAGGAAGGGGAACGAAAGGAGTGGGAGCCAGTCCAGGAAAAGAAGAGAGGGGCTGGGAGCCCAGCCTGCGAGGAAGGAGTGAAGCTGGAAAGCGGCCGGGGGCTTCCCCACCCAGAGAAGGGCCGGGGTGCAGGCGCGCCGGGCTGAAATTCCGGGGAAATGGAGGGAGGCGGAAGGCGGAGGCAGGCGGCCTGGCAGGAGGGCGCCTCGGCGCGGGCTGGGGGCGGCTCGCGGTGTCCCGGCAGCAACACACCCCTCCTTGCGGCCCCGGCTCAGCACGGCGCTCCGCCCCGGCCCAGCTTCAGCTGCCGAGTCCAGCTCCAATGACAGTTCCGGCTCCGACCCCAGCCCCGGCGGCGGTGCACTGATGCCTCGCTAAGCCCGGGGTTGCAATTTATAGGCACCAGCGAGCAGCCAGCGCAGCAGGCTAGAGGGACCTGTCAGCGCCCGCTCACCGCAGCGACCCCTGTCGCCAAGGGAAGGAAGTACGCGCAAGAAGAGGAAGAATCCGGAATGGCAAAAAGGGACTGAAATCTACAGAGATTCTAACAGGGGTTAAATGCTTGACTATTTGCAAAGTACTTTCCAATAGACACTTGCAGTCTCATGAAGAGTTCCCAACAGTCTTGCGAAGGATATATTATCATCTTATATATTTAGCTATTATATAACCTTGAGCAAGTTACTTAACTTCTCTGTTCCCCAGCTTTCTCATCTGTCAAGTGGAAATAGTAGCAGTGCCTACTATTTTGGAGGGATGCTATGATGACTGAATGAGACAATCTACATGAAGTATTTCAGCCCAGCATATAGAACCATTACTATGGTTCCAGTTTTGCAGATGAGAAAACTTAGCTAGTATACAGTTACATTCGTTTGTTAGGGGTGCTGCAACAAAGTACCACAAACTGGGTGGTTTAAAGAACAGAAATTTGGGGCTCCTGGGTGACTCAGTAGGTTAAGGGTTTGGCTGTTGATTTTAACTTATGTTATGATCTCATAGTTCATGAGACTGAGCCCCAAATTGGGCTCTGAGCTAAGTGTGGAGCCTACTTGGGATTTTCTCTCTGCCCACCCGCCTCCCCCGCTCTCTCTCACTCTCTCTCATAATAAAATAAATAAAACATTTTAAAAAACAAAGAGAGGTGCCTGAGTGGCTCAGTTGGTTAAGCTTCCTAACTTCGGCTCAGGTCATGATCTCCTGGTTCATGGGTTCGAGCCCCACGTTGGGCTCTCTGCTGTCACCATAGAGCCTGCTTGGGATCCTCTGTCCCTCCCTCTCTCTCTCCCAAAATAAATTAAAAAATTTTTGCTGCCCCTCCCCAGCTTACTCTCTCTCTCTCAAAAATAAGTAAATTTGTTTAAAAAAATAAAGAAGGAACAGAAATTTGTCTCCTACTCTGGAGGCTAGAGATCTAAAATCAGGATGTCAGCTGAGTTGTTTTTCTCTGGGGCGGTGAGAGAGAATCAGTTCCCTGCCCCTTTCCTAGCTTGTTTGCTAACAATCTTTGGTGTTTATTTTTTTAATTTTTTTTTAATTTCTGAGAGAGAGAGAGAGAGACAGTGTGAGCGGGGGAGGGTCAGAAAGAGAGGGAGGTACAGAATCTGAAACAGGCTCCAGGCTCTGAGCTAGCTGTCAGCACAGAGCCCCATGCGGGGCTTGAACCCACGAACAGTGAGATCATGACCTGAGCCAAAGTAGGATGCTTAACCGACTGAGCCACCCAGGTGCCCCTCTTTGGTGTTATTGATTGTGGCAGCATAAATCCAGTCTTCACATAGCGACCTCCCTGGGTCTCTGTCTCTGGGTCTAAGTCCCCCCCCCCCCACTTTTATTTTTAAATTTACTATGAGAGAGAGAGACAGAGAGAGAGGGAAACAGAATCCCAATCAGGCCCTGCTCTGTCAGTGCAGAGCCTGATGTGGGGCTTGAATCCATGAACCATGAGGTCCTGACCTGAGTGGAAATCAAGAGCAACTGTCCAACAGACTGAGCCACCCAAGTGTCCCCAAATTTCCCATTTTTACAAGGTCACCAGCCAGATGGATAGGAGCCTACCTTAATTACCTCATTTTAACTTAATCATCTTCAATAACCCTATTTCCAAAAACATTCACAGAGACTGTGCGAGGGTAAAAATCAACCCACAGCAGGAGTGGAACTGAGATTTGAACGTATGGTGTGCATTGGAATTGGTAAGATTCAAGGTCATGGTTGCCCACAGGAATCGTTGGAAAGCTTAGAGAAGCACCCAGAAAACACCACATATATTTATCGTTATTTTTATTTGTGTTTCCTGAGGGCCTCAAATGCAGACTCTTGGTGTAAAGCCTACATGAAGTTACACATTCAGTCACAAAGAATCATTGATAGACTAGAAGGAAGGCCTTCACATCTGTGAAATTGGTTCCATCATGGGACCACATCACCTATAGTGTGCTATGAATTTAATAATTTCAGATAAATTATATTGCTGTGTATTATGCATGTTAAAAGCATGATCTTATTAAAGCTAAATATTAAATATACTGCAATATTCATAACCCTGTTTTAGCAAGTCTTTAGTTTTTAACCATTTCAGGCCTATACTTCTCATGACTCAGAGAGGCCATATTTGTGCAGACCCTTCCCCCTGAAGATCTAGGGCAGTCTCAGGATGCTTGGACCCTGAGTGGCATCTCTCCCTGCCTAGACCATGTATGCTCCCCTGTTCCCTCATTGAATCTTTTCACTAAAAGTAATGGGAATTTTATGGAGTTGCTGTAGCTATGGCATTAACAGATATGTGGCAAATAATGTGTGGTATTAGGAAAGAATATGCTGGGCCACTTACTAGTTGTATATCATGACCAAGTCACATTTGTTTCTGTCACTCAGTTTGTTCATGTGTATTAGAGGTGGTACCTTACCCAGTAAGGGGATATCTGGCTGGCTCAGTCAGTAGAACATGTGACTCTTGGGGCACCTGGGTGGCTTAGTCGCTTAAGCGTCCGACTTTCACTTAGGTCATGATCTCGCGGTTCGTGGGTTCAAGCCCCATGTTGAGCTCTGTGCTGACTGCCAGCTCAGAGCCTGGAGCCTGTTTCAGTCTGTGACTCCCTCTCTCTCTGACCCTCCCCTTCTCACCTGTCTCTCTCTCTCTCTCTCTCCTAGAAATAAATTTTTAAAAAGATTAAAAAAAAACAAAAACAAAAGAACATGTGACTCTTGATCTCAAGGTCGTGAGTTCAAGCCCCACATTGGGCATAGAGTTTACATTTAAAAATGGCAGTGTGTGTGTGTTGGGGGGGGGCTGCCTGGATGGCTCAATCAGTTAAGTGTCTTACTCTTGATTTGAGCTCAGGTCATAATCTCACAGTTGTGAGACTGAGCCCCTCATCAGGCTCCAAGCTGGGCTTAAAGCTCTTAAGATTCTCTCTCTCCCTCTGTCCTTCCTCTGTGCACATTCCCCCCACCCCCAAAAAAGTGGGTAGAATCATAATACAGACATGCCTCAGAGATATTGCATGTTCAGTTCCAGATCCCTGCAATAAAGTGAATATCACAATAAAGCAGGTCAGATAGATTTTTTTCCTTCCCAGTACACATCAAAGTTACACTTATAGTATGGTGCAATCTAGTAAGTATGCAATAGCATTATGTCTAAAAACACATTGTGCATACCTTTTTTTTTTAAGTAAGTTAGTTCTATGCCCAATGTGGGGCTTGAACTCACAACCTGATGTCAAAAGTCACATGTTCTACTGACTGAGCCAGCCAGCCAGGCACCCCTGTGCATACCTTTATTAAAAAATACTTTACGGGTTTTTTTGGCTTTCATCTTGCAGGAGGTAAAGGTGCAACTGTCTTTGGTTGTCTTGAATCCAGGTTCATCTGACACCAGGTGCTTCCACCATGCAACCTAAGTTCATTCCAACAAGATCAAAGTCATATTACTTGAGGTGCACCATTGGGGAAGTCGATTCCATGTCTGCCCTGGACCTGTCAGCTCCCTAGGTCTATCTCCAGAAAAGGTGGGTGATGACATTGCCAAGGCAAACAGTGATTGGAAGAGTCTGAGGACTACAGTGAAACTGACCATTCAGAACAGACAGGCCCAGATTGAAGAGCTACCTTCTGCCTTGGCCCTAATTATCAAAGCCGTCAAGGAACCACCAAGAGACAGAAAGAAGCAAAAAACCCATTAAAGACAGTGGAAATATCACTTTCGAGGAGATTGTCAACATTGCCCATCAGATGCAACACAGATCTTTAGCCAGAGCACTCTCTGGAACTATTAAAGAGATCCTGGGACTGCCCAGTCTGTGGGCTGCAATGCTGATGGCCACCACCCTGATGACATCAATAGTGGTGCAGTGGAATGGCCAGCTAGTTAAGAACTACAAAGGAAAATATTTCAATAAAATATTATTTGGGACTTCTGGCTGGCTTAGTTGGTAGGACATGTGACTCTTGATCTCAGGGTCGTGGGTTTGAGCCCCACATGGGGTGTAGAGATTACTTTAAAAAAAAAAGTAAGTTAAACAACATATTTTTTTTTTAAAAAAGGATCATTTGACAACCCAAAAAAGGAAACTTAAGAGCTGAAAATTGCTAACCATCATCTGAGTTTTCAGCAAGTCATAATCTTTTTGCTGGTAGAGGGTCTTACCTTGACGTTAATGGCTGCCAACTGATGTTAGCAGGTGCTGAAGGCTGGGGTGGCTGGGACAATTTCCTAAAATAAGATAACAATGAAGTTTGCTGCATCAGTTGACGCTTCCTTCACAAATGATCTCTCTGCTATGCTGTTTGATAACATATTACTCACAGTAGAGCTTCTTTCAAAGTTGGACTCAATCCTCTCAAACCCTGCCATTGTTCAACTCAGTTTATGTAATGTTCCAAATCCTTTGCTGTCATTTCAACAATCTTAGCATCTTCACCAGGAGGAGATTCCATTTCAAGAAATCACTTTTTACTCCTCTATAAGAAACAATTCCTCATCCATTCAAGCTTTATCATGAGATCGCAGCCATTCAGTCCCATCACGAGGCTCCACTTCTCATTCTACTTCTCTTGCTGTTTCACCTCATCTGCAGTTACTTCTTCCACTGAAGGCTTGAACCCCTTCACAGTTGTCTATGAGGGTGGGAATCACTTCTTCCAAACTCTTGTTAATGTCGATATTTGAACCCCTTCCCATGAATCACAAATGGTCTTAATGGCATCTAAAATGGTGAATCCTTTCCAGAAGGTTTTCAGTTTACTTTGCCCAGAACCATCAGTGGAATCACTATCTAAAGCAGCTATAGCCATATGAAATATATTCTTAAATGTCTTTCTTTTTTAAGTTGTTTTAATGTTGATTTATTTTTGAGAGAGAGAGAGAGACAGCATGAGCATGAGCATGAGCAAGGAGGGGCAGAGAGAGAAGGAGACATAGAATCTGAAGCAGGCTCCAGGCTCTGAGCTGTCAGCACAGGGCCTAACACGGGGCTTGAACTCATGTGCTGTGAGATCATGAACTGAGCCAAAGTTGGACACTTAACCAACTGAGCCATCCAGGGGCCCTGAAATGTCTTTCTTAAATGATAAGACTTGAAAGTCAAACGGCTCCTAGGGGCTCCTGGGTGGCTTAGTCGGTTAAGCGTCCGACTTTTGCTTAGGTCATGATCTCGCGGTTCATGGGCTCGAGCCCCACGTCAGGCTCTGTGCTGACTGCCAGCTCAGAGCCTGGAGCCTATTTCAGAGTCTGTATCTCCCTCTCTCTCTGACCCTCCCCTGCTCACGCTCTCTCTGTCTCTCTCTCTCTCTCTCCTAGAAATAAATAAAAATATTTTAAAAAAAGGCTCCCGGATTCATGGGCTATAGAATGGACGTTGTCTCAGCAGACGTGAAAACAACATTAATCTCAGTGTACAAACCTATCAGAGCTCATGGGTGAACAGGTGCATTGTCATGGGCCATAATGTTTTGAAAGGAATCCTTTTTTCTGAGCTGCAGTTCTCAGTGGTAGGGTTAAAATACTCAGTAAACCATGATGTAAACAGATGTGCTGACATCCAGACTTTGTTGTTCCATTGATAGACCACAGGCGGAGGAGATTTAGTATAATTTTTACAAACCCTAAAATTTTCAGAATAGTAAGTAAGCATTGGCTTCGACTTAAAGACCCCAGCTGCATTAGCCCCTAACAAGACAGTCAGCCTGTCCTCTGAAGCTTTGAAGCCAGGCATGAAGTTCTCTCCAGCTATAAAAGTCCTAAGTACCATCTTCTTCCAATAGAGGGCTGTTGCGTCTACACTGAGAATGTGTTGCTTAGAGTAGCCACCTTCATCAGTTATCTCAGTGAGATCTCCTGGAGAGCTTCTACATCAGCACTTGCTGCTTCACCTTGCACTTTCATGCTATGGAGATGGCTTCTTTCTCTAAACCTCAGGAACCAACCTCTATTGGCTTCAGACTTTTCTGCGGCTTCCTACCTTCTCTCAGCCTTCATAGAAATGAAGAGTGAGGGCCTTGTTCTCGATTAGGCTTCGGTTTAAGGGAATGTTGTGGCGGGTTTGGTCTTCTATCCAGACCACTCAAACTTTCTCCATATCAGCATTAATGCTCTTTCACTTTCTTATCATTTTGTGTGTTCATTGGAGCAGCTTTTTAAATTTTTTTCAAGAACTTTTACCTTTGTGTTCACACCTTGGCTCACTGACACAAGAGGCCTAGCTCATGGCCTGTCTTGACTTTCGATGTGCCTTCCTCACTAAGCTTAATCATTTCTAGCTTTAGATTTAAAGTGAATGAGGTGTGGGGTGCCTTGGTGGCTCAGTCATTTAAGTGTCTGATTTCGGCTCAAGTCATGATCTAGTGGTTTGTGGGCTTGAGTCCTGCATTGGGCTCTGTTCTGACAGCTTAGAGCCTAGAGTCTGTTTCAGATTCTATGTCTCCTTCTCTCTGGCCCTCCCTGACTCACACTCTGTCTGTCTCAAAAATAAATAAACATTAATATTTATATTTATATAAATACATATATTTATATAATACTTATATATATAAAATGAATGAGGTATGTCTCCCTTTCATTTTAACACTTAGAGGCCATTGTAGGGTTATTAATTGACCTAATTTCAATATTGCTGTATCTCAGGGCACAAGAAGGCCCAAGGAAAGGGAGAGAGATGGGGTGGACCAATCAAAACACACACATTTATCACTTCAGTTTGCCATCCTATACAGGTGCAGTTCATGCCACCCCCAAACAATTAAAATAGTAATATCAAAGATCACTGGTCATAGATCACTGTAACAAATACAATTATAATGAAGAAGTTTGAAATATTGTGAGAATTACCAACATGTGACACAGGGACATAAAGTGAGCCAATGCTGTTAGAAAAAAATGTCACCAGTAAACTTGCTCAGTGCAGGGTTGCCACAAACCTTCAATTTGTTAAAAAATGCAACATCCACAAAGCGCAATAGCCTGCAGCTGCCTTGCAAAGTTATTGCAAGGATTAAATAGCTGATGTATGTCAACCTCAGTTCCTGGCAAATAGTTAGTACTCAGCAACTGTTCTTTTCTTTCTTTCCTTTGTTATGTAATCTCACACCCCTGCAAGGTCCTTTTTTCCAATCTCCCTTCCCTTGCTCCACTCCAACCACACCCCCTCTTTGTTATTTCTCAGACACTGCCAGCCACACTTCTGGCCAGCCTCAGGGCCTTTAAGCATTTGCTGTTCCTTCTGTCTGGAACGCTCTTCCCCAGATATCCACTCAGCTCACTTCCTCACATCCCTCAGGCCTTCCCATAAATCTCCCTTCTGCACATGGCCTACTGCCTGATAACCCTATTTAGTCATGATGCTTCCCCTGTCCAACCACCACCCCTCCCACCCAGTCCCATCCCTTACTCTGTTCCTTTTTCCCCCACAGCACATTCTCACATATGGTCTGGCTTACCTATCTGCTATATTTACTGTTTATTGCCATTTCTCCCCATAGGATGTCAGCTCCAGGCAGGACAACCCTAATGAGTGAGTGAATGAATGAAATAATGAATGCATGACAGGATACATTATTTGTACAGAAGAAAATCAAGGCTCCAACAGGAGAGCTGTTTGTGTCCAGCAAGCTGGGGGGACAAGGGACCAGGTGTGGATCCAGGTCTGTCTAACCCTGAATCATAAGTTTATCTCTAGGCTGATAGCCAGTGTGAAAACACACACACACCTTGGGCAACTAGAAGAGAGTTGGGAGGAAGGTCAGGAGTTAGAATTTGGGATTCAGTGAGGGAGCTTTTAAGCTAAGATCATTATTCACTCAATAAACATTTAGTACCTACTATGTGCAATCTCTGTGTTTCCTGCAGTGGGAGCTCGATGATGAAGCTGATAAACACCTGTCCGTGAACTTGATGCTCACATTCACTCCCCGACTGGACATCCCATGGGCACTTCCATCTCCAGGTACAAAACACAGTCTCCCATCATCCCCTGAACTTGCTGCTGCTCTGTGTTCCACATACAGATTGCTTGGCCCTGCTAGACATATTAGAATTTAGCAGACTGGAGGGGAAGGGTCCAGGGTTGGAATTTTTATTAAGTGCCTTTGGGAGGTTTTGAAGCAGATGGTCCCGTCCTCACTCTGGAAAACCCCAGCCTGGTCCATTAAAGTAGACTTTGTATCACTCCCAACTCCAGTCTGCTGTACGCGAGCTGGCCGTACACATAGCTTTCTGGAGAGAACTTTCTGAGCCGTGGTCATCCTCTGTTTAGACAGCTGCATACCCCCATTCAGGCCCACAAACATTTCTCCTCTAGTGACTTATAAGACAGTTTGAAAGTATAAAGATAATATAACAAACACCAAAATTTTTACCTTTCAGAATTATCAGCTGTTACAGTTTCTTTTTTTTTAATTTTTAATGTTTATTTATTTTTAAGAGAGAGACTGAGCATGAGGGAGGGAGGGACAGAGAGAGAGAGAGAAGGAAACACAGAATCTGAAGCAAAGCCCCAGACTCTGAGCTGTCAGCACGGAGCCCAACACAGGACTTGAACCATGAGATCATGACCAGAGGCAAAGTCGGACGCTGAATCAACTAAGCCACCCAGGCATCCCTTACAGTTTCTTATATCTGCTTTCAACATATGTATATTTTTTTGTTTTTGATCTTTTTTTAAAACAGATATCTGTACTATCTTATCAAATCTTAAAAAGAAGTCTTTTTGAGCCTTCATTGGCGTCAACCTCTCTCACGAATGTTATGTACATCAACTTCTATCAATGATAGGCAACTTCTATTGTGAAGGTAATGTATTATTTTGACACTTGGACACACATCTCTGTAGCCCACACCCCTCCAGCTACTGCCATGAGCGGAGACAGCTGTGTGTACTGTCTGTGTCATCTCACTTCCCATTCTCCCAAATCCAGTCCAGTTAGGTTTTCACCCCCATACGCCATACCCAAATGCTCTTGTCAATGTCACTAATGGCCTCTATTGGAGGGGAAAAATCTTTCCCTCCACCCCTCCTAGGTTCTCCAGCTGGGGCTTTGCCAAAGACAGGTTAACAAAGGAAAAGCAAACAGACGTCCCCGAACACAGAGATAGCGTATCCAGCGATGAGGGGCTCAAAGGTTTAGTTAGAACTTGGGCTTATACAGCAATAGCACTGCTAGGAATTTACTCAAGGGATACAGAAATGCTGATGGATAGGAGCACATGTACCCCAATGTTTATAGCAGCACTCTCAACAATAGCTAAAACATGGAAAGAGCCTAAGTGTCCATCAACGGACAAATGGATCAAGAAGATGTGGTTTATCTGTACGATGGAATACTACATGGCAATGAGAAAGAATGAAATCTGGCCATGTGTAGCAACATGGATGGACCTTGAGGGTGTTATGCTGAGCGAAATAAGTCAGGCAGAGAAGGACAAATGTCATATGTTTGCACGTATAGGAGGATTAGGAGGAACTTAACAGAGGACCGTGGGGGAGAAGAAGGGGGGAAATGGTGGGGGAAAGAGAGAGAGGCAAACCATGAGAGACTCTTGAATGCTGAGAACAAACTGAGGACTGATGGGTTTGGGGGGGTTAGGGGGGAGATGGGCATGGAAGAGGACACTTGTGGGGATGAGCACTGGGTGTTATATGGAAACCAACTTGACAATAAACTATTTGTAAAAAGTAAATAAATAAATAAACTAAAAAAAAAAAAAGAACTTGGGCTTATATATCACCTTAGCAAAGGAACAACACATTTTTAGGGAAGTGTCAAGACAATGGAAAAGAACCTGTCTCCAGGGGCCGCAAGTTGTGGGAAGGCAAACCTATGGGAAACTAAGGATCGAGGAAGGTTCATTAGTGAAGTTCGTTATACAGACTCCTCTGGTGCCATCTCTAGGCTAAGGGTCTAAAGCTGTCTCGGGGATTAACTCTCATCCTTCCTGGTAGAGAAGGGGCAAGGACACCTTTGGAAATCTATGTCCTTCTTTCATCAAAGAGGGGGAGGGCAGAGAGCCTTCCTTGTGTCTGCTCCTTCTCAGTGACCTTTAGATCAAAAGAATCATTTTGGAGTGCCTTGGTGGCTCGGTCGGTTAAGTGTCCGACTTCGGCTCAGGTAATAATATAGCGGTTCGTGAGTTTATGTGCTGACAGCTCAGAGACTGGAGCCTGCTTTCCATTCTGTGTCTCCGACTCTCTCTGCTCCTCCCCCACTCGCACTGTCTCTCTGTCTCTCTCTCAAAAAGTGAATACACATTAAAGAAAAAAAATTTTTTTTTTAATTTTTTTTAAATGTTTTATTTATTTCTAGGAGAGAGAGAGAGACAGCATGAGCAGGGGAGGGTCAGAGAGAGAGGGAGTCACAGACTGAAACAGGCTCCAGGCTCTGAGCTGGCAGTCAGCACAGAGCCCGACGCGGGGCTCGAACCCACGAACCGCGAGATCATGACCTAAGCGAAAGTCGGACGCTTAACCGACTAAGCCACCCAGGCGCCCCTAAAGAAAAAATTTTTTTAAATCCTTTTGTCAGAGTGGCATATTTGGGGGAGGTCTCTACTCCCTTCCCTCTATGCTTCTGTGTTACTCAAACAGCCATTCCTCCATCCTCATCTTTGTTTACCTATCAGAGCCTTCAGGATTTGATCTTGAACATTTGATCACTGGTTCCTTTTGAACTCACTTCTTCAATTAGCGTGTGAAACTCTGCTCTCTCCTGGTCCCCTCCCTTCCTCCTCCGCCCCACTGGCTGTTCCCTCTTGTTGCTGAATCCTCCCCTTCTCCACTCCCTCCTCCTCAGCCTCCTGCACAGCCTTTACACATGCTGGGGCCCCAGGTCTCTGTTCCCACCTTTGCATTGCTCTGCATCTCTATTCATTTCTCTGGTGATCTCATCCTTTCTTTCTTTTCTTTTAATTTTTTTTTAATGTTTTTTTTTTCTAGGAGAGAGAGAGAGACAGCGTGAGCAGGGGAGGGTCAGAGAGAGAAGGGAGTCACAGACTGAAACAGGCTCCAGGCTCTGAGCTGGCAGTCAGCACAGAGCCCGACGCGGGGCTTGAACCCAGGAACCGCGAGGTCATGACCTAAGCGAAAGTCGGACGCTTAACCGACTAAGCCACCCAGGTGCCCCTGATCTCATCCTTTCTTGTGGTTTTGAATAACATCTGTATGTAGACCATACACAGATTTTTATCTCCTCTGCTCTAAACTCCAGGCTACTGTGTCCAACTGAATACACCACCTGTCTACCTAGTTGTTGGATGGAAACCTCAAACTCAGCACGGCTGAAAGGGAATTCCAGGCCTTCTCCCCACTACCCTGGCCCCAAACCTGCTTTTCCCACTGTCTTCCCCACCCAGGAAATGGTCATTCCACCTTCCCACTTACTCAGGCCAAAAACCTGAGTCATCCTAGACTCCATTCTTTCTTTCATGGCAATCCTCAGTCAGACTTCACTAATGAAGCTTTTTATGTTAATAGTGCCAATGAGATCCGCAAAATATGTCCGGGACCTAACCCCTTCTTGTCACCTCCACCGCCACCACTCCGGACCACCATTTCTTGCCCAGGTTATTACAAAGGCCCCTGGGCAATTTCATCTCAAAAAGACAGCCAGAGGGAGCCCTCTAAAGCCCAAGTTATATGCTGCCTGCCCCTATTCAGACCCCTCCAAAGTCCTCATTATGACTTCTAAGACCCCCATCCAATGTAGCCCCCATATCTCTGGCCTCATCTCTGACCTTTTCCACTTCTTCTCTCTGCTCAAGCTATCCTGGCTTCCTTGCTATTTATTTTTAATACACTCCAGGTTCGATGCACATTCAAATTGCCCTAATTTTATGATATTGTGAACAATGCCATGCCATATCAATTGCCCTTACATATGTCCCTTGATGCACATGCTTAAGAATTCCTCTCCCTAGGGGCTCCTGGGTGGTTCAGTCGTGAAGCATCTAACTTCGGCTCAGGTCATGATCTCTCGGTTTGTGAGATCGAGACCTGCTTGAGGTGAGCACGAGCCCTGCTTTGGGTGATCCCCGCTTTTCTCTCTCTTTCTCTCTGTGACCCTTGCTCACTTGTGCCCTCTCTCTCTCGAAAAAAAAGAATTCCTCTCTATATACTTGAAAATGATTTCTGGCTTGTAGAGTTTGTATATTCTCTGCTTTACTAGACAAAAGTGTTTTCCCAAAGTATCTTTTCTTCTTTCATCTCTACACCCAATGTTGGACTTGAACTCACAACCCTGAGGTCAAGAGTCACATGCTCTACTGACTGAGCCAGCCAGGCGCCCCTTCCTAAGGCATCTTTTGCCCTCCTGCCTGCAAGTATAAGAAAGCCACCTTTCCCATATCTTCCCCAATACTTGTTTGAGCCAGACATTCTATTCTTTGTTAATTTGATGGGTATAAATAGTGTCTCAGCACTTTTTTAAGTAAGCTTTTTATATTGGAATATCTTTAGATCAACAGGAAAGTTTCAAACAAGTCAGGAGAGTTCCCACATACCCCTTAGTCAATTGCCCCTAATATTAACATTTTACATGACCATGACAGATCTGTCAAAGCTAAGAAGCCAACATTGGCTTATTACTTGTTTGTTTGTTTGTTTGTTTGTTTGTTTTTTAAGGCAATCTCTATACCCAATGTGAGGCTCAAAATCACAATCTCATGATCAAGAGTTGCATGCTCCACCGACTGAGCCAGCCAGGTGCCTCAGATTATTACTATTGATTAAACTCCAGATTAATTCAGATTTTATAACATCCTCTTTCTAGTCCAAGATCCCATCAAGAGACGGCATTGTATTTATTCCTTGTGTCTCCTTAGTCCCTTCAGGTCTGGGACAGCTTCTCAGCCTTTCCTGTCCCTGTGACCTGGGTAGTCTTCAGAAGCACTGATCAGATCTTTTGCAGAATGGCCTTAATTCGGGTTTATCTGATGCTTTCCTCATGACCATGGTTTAGAGGAAGAATAGCACAGAGGTGAAGTGCCTTTCTCATTACATCCCATCAGGGGGCACGTGCTACCCACGTGACTGACTACGGGTGACATTATTACCCTCAACCATACGGTTAATGTGGTGTTTCTCCACTGTAAAGTTATTATTTTTCCCCTTTCTACCCTTGTTCTTTGGAAGTGCTATCTAATCATGTTAATCTGCATTTCTCCGCCTTTGGGAGTTCCTCTTACAGAATTATCTGTTCCTGTCCTTTGCTTGTGTTTCAACTTGCTTGCTTATCTTTAGTTCTTACTGATTTCTAGGTGTTCTTTATATATGAATTGCAATTATCTTCTTCCTGGGAGCCATTTAGTGTTTTAACTTTGTTTATAATGCCTTTTGCCATGTATAAGTTCTTTATTTTAACCTAATCATATTTGCATATTATTTCCTTTGTTCTCTGTGTTTTTCAAACCACCTTTGGAAATTCAGCCGTGACTCAGCATTGCTGCCATAAACCATTGGTTCTCTATTCACATTGCCCCTTTGCCTTGAATGCCCTTTCTCCCTTTTTCCTTCCAGCAAGCTTTTACTTATCTTTGTGGCTGTAAAACAAATGAAACCTCCCTGTGAAGTTATCCCTAATTCCCTCAGGTAGAATTAGGGCTCCCACAACTTACTGTCCATACATTTATTTATTTATTATTTATTTATTTATTTATTTATTTAAGTAGGCTTCGTGCCCAGCACGGGGTCCAATGTGGAGCTTGAACTCCCAATACTGAGATCAAGACCTGGGCTGAGATCAAGAGTCGGATACTTAACCGACTGAGCCACCCAGGGCCCTGATAAATGCTTTAATAAAAATACGGACAAGGGGTGTCTGGGTGGCGCAGTTGGTTAAGCATCCGACTATAGGCTATAGGGTGGATCAGTGGTCTTCAGACTTTTTGCCTTTGCGCTCCCTTAAGGGGTTTTTAATTTATTTTTTAAAGTTTATTTATTTTAATTTTGAGAAAGAGAACATGTGTGCGTGAGACAGGGCGCACAAGCAGGGGAGGGGCAGAGAGAGCTAGTGCAAGAGAGAATCTCAAGCAGGTCCTGCAATGAGCCTGACGTGGGGCTCAATCTCACAAACTGTGAGATCATGACCTGATCCTAAATCAAAAGTTGGATGCTTAACCAACTAAACCAACCGAGCACCCCAAGGAATTTTTTAAAACTCTGTATCCCTTCAGTATTTGTGAGAATTGTAACAGGAAACAAACGGCACACTCAAATTAAGACAATCCAAGGCAGCTATACCATATAGAAGGGGGTAATTTAGAAGGTGTGGTCGAGGCAGAGAAAATCACAAAGGATCCTGCAGGAAGCCAGGATAGGTGGCAGCCAGACTGTTAACCACCTGAGGCCCAGAGGGACAATTGCTTTGCTTGAGAGAAGCACTAACTTTCTGTCCAGGGACAGGGTCAGACAGACTAGACCTCCAGAGAGTAGGAACCAGGGCGATAGAGACATTGACCTCACTCTCCGTTTTTCCCTTCGTCTTCTGCTAAAACTCCCCATTGGCCCAACCCAAGCCAAGACCAGAGCCATTGATGTCCTCCATCCAAATCAGACAATGAGGGGAGAAAAATGGGGGAGGAGGGTAAAGAATGGGGTCTGCAAGTCCACAGGCAGGATATCCGGCTTTTTTTTTTTTTTTAGAGAGAGAGAGAGAGAGAGAGAGCATGAGCAAAGGAGGGGGCAGGGCGGGGAGAGGGAGGGAATCTTAAGCAGGCTCCATGCTCAGTGTGGAGCCCAACCCAATGCTGGGTCCCACCACCATGGGATCATGACCTGGGCCAAATCAAGGGCTGGACGCTCAACTGACTGAGCCACCCAGGCACCCCTGGCATATTTTCTAACTGACAACTAAAACTTTCATTTTAAATGTAAATCATTGTAAAGGATATATTTCCTAGCATTCTGCAAATATCACTATTCTAAATAAAACTGTTCCATCATCAATATACTCACTATCATTCATTTCGAGAAAATACTGGAACAAGCTCTACTTTAACAGACAGAAATGCTGTATGTGTAATTACATTTTGCTTCTTCTCACACATTGCTATCCTAGGATGGTGTATTTTATGCTTGAAAGTCTTTTATTGATTACCTAATTCATACTTCATGAGAAATTTATATATAAATTACAATTTAAAAAATTTTTGAAATTTAAATAATGTAAATATTACAGATATTATTACTATGCATATTAGTACACAATGGATCAAAGCAACATAATATATATCTTTTGATACATGTTAAAAAAGAAAACCACAGGGGCACCTGGGTGACTCAGTTGGTTGAGCATCTGACTCTTGATTTTGGCTCAGGTCATGATCTCATGGTTTATGAGATCAAGCCCAACCCTGGGCTCTGTGCTGACAGTGAGGAGACTGCTTAGAATTCTCTCTCTCTCTCTCTCTCTCTCTCTCTCTCTCTCCCCCTCTCTTTCTGCCCCTTCCCTGCCCATGTGTGCACTCTCTCTCAAAATAAATAAATGAGCATTAAAAAAAAAAGAAGAAGAAAAGAAAACCACAGGTCCCAAATGGCATTACGTGGGCCAGGCCAAGTCACCAAACAGGGCTTAATATCTAATCTAACTGCTCTTTCAACCTTCCTAAGAAATGTAAAATCCTAATCAGTCAAGAATTTTCTGATAAGCACCCTTGAAGTAATCCGTGCATATGCCTTCTCCATCCCATACAGGAAGATGAGGTAGTCTGTTTATCAAGACCCCCTGCTTTTCCCCCAAAGGGAAGAAGATCTTGCCTGAAACAAGGAAGGTAGTTTTCCTTCCTTCCTTCCTTCCTTCCTTTCTTTTCTTTCTTTTCTTTTCTTTTTCTTTCCTTCTTTCTTTTTCTTTCTTTCTTTCTTTCTTTCTTTCTTTCTTTCTTTCTTTCTTTCTTTCTTTCTTTCTTTCTTTCTTTCTTTCTTTCTTTCTGT
This sequence comes from Proteles cristata cristata, assembly GCA_017311185.1. Taxonomy (NCBI): domain Eukaryota; kingdom Metazoa; phylum Chordata; class Mammalia; order Carnivora; family Hyaenidae; genus Proteles; species Proteles cristata. The sequence goes on from JAESUZ010000634.1 coordinate 796,022, forward strand.
TTATAACTTTTCATGCCCTGCTCCCCTTCCTATAAAAACCTTCCATATAGTACAACTCCTCTAAGCACCCCTCTGCTTGCTAGATGGGATGCTACCTGATTCATGATCATCAAATTTATTCAGTTGAATTTTGTTTTTTAATATAAATAATTACTAAGCCAAGAGTAAAATAATATTGAAAATGTATCTCTTACTGAAATAGACTTTTTGTAATTAGTGCATGTATTTCTGCGTTTTTAAAATTTTTACTTATTTAAAACATTTTTTTGGAGAGCGAGTATATGTGCATGTGCAAGCTGGGGAGGGGTAAAGAGAGAGAGAAAGAGAATCTTAAGTAGCTTCCACACCTGCCTGCGGGGCTTAATCTCACGACCGTGAGATCATGACCTGAGCCAAAATTAAGATGTGACGCTTAACAGACTGAGCCACCCAAGCTCTCCAGTTCATATATTTTTGGATAAATATTACTTATTGTTGGAATGAAGCTGGGTTCAGCCACAATTTTATATCTATTTTTTATGTTTATACATAGAATCACTGAGAAACCATGTTCATATATATAAGTAGAAGAGAATGGAGGGAGCTTCATTACAATAATGTCACTTAATTATTTGAATTCCTTCAGAGTTGCAAGACAAACATCACATGGTGGTCTATTTTCAAAAGTTAGTTTTAATGATAACAAAATTAGAACCTCTTTCAACTTTATTGAAAGCAAGGAACTAGCAACTCCCCGATTTGCAAAATGCCTATTATTCAGCCATTAGAATCCTTCATCTTTAGGTAGTACCCTGATGTGCAACATCTCCACCCCCCCAATGCTGTGGGTAAAAACTTGGGTGAGTGGCTTTTGTAAAGTGTGAGCAGGGAAGATGGGAAAGAAAATGGTCTTGGACCTCAGCATGTGTTCTCCAAAGGATGGGTCTTCAGAAAGAGTCTAAGTGAAGTTTGAGGATCTGGACATAGAAGTATCTGTGCCAACTCTCCCTGCCCTCAAGCCTCTTCCAACCAGTAGGGGATGGAAGTCAGCAAACTGCCAAAGTACAGAATGTATGGAAGGGTTGGTGAGTAGTGGAACTAGAGATGTTTAGAATTTACTTCTGGCTGTGAGGGACCAGGAAGGGCTTCCTGGATGAGGTGGCATGTGAGTTGCTTTTCAGGTTTGGTAGGATTCTGACAGAAGAGATAGTAGAGAAGCCATTCTAGATGGAGCATACTAGGTAAAGAAAGGCTCAGAAAGAAAGAAACAAAGGGAATGTTTGGGGAATAAGAGCAGTTTCGTTCTCTCTCTCTTTCTGTCTCTCCCCCTCCCTAAGTTGCTCTCGCTCTCTCAAAAATAAACATTTTTTTAAAAAAAGCAATTTGGTAGAAGCAGAGTGTAAGTAAGAGCAAGAGAAAGTAAGAGCAGGAGAAAGGTCAAAGGAATAAAATCATAAATTCTCAAGGATAAAATCTACTTTAAAGATCAAATAATCCTAGGGGCGTCTGTGGCTCAGTTGGTTAAGCATCTGACTTCAGCTCAGGTCATGATCTCATAGCTTATGAATTCGAGCCTTGCATCAGGCTCTGTGCTGACAGCTCAGAGCCTGGGGCCTGCTTTGGATTCTGTGTCTCCCTCACTCTCTCCTTCTCCCCTGCTCATGCTCTGACTCTCAAAAATAAATAAACATTAAAAAGAGTTTTTTTATACATAAAATAAGATCAAATAATGATAAAAATATATAAATAAAAATAATGATCACATAATTGTGGAGCACCTGACTGGCTCAGTCGAAAGAGTGTACAACTCTTGATCTCAGGGTTGTGAGTTCATTCCCCACGTTGGGTATGGAGATTACATAAAAATAAACAAATAAATAAATAAAACCTATTAAAAAAAGATCATATAATCCTGATGAAATAAACTGAGGATGACACAAACAAATGGAAAGGTATTCCATGTTCATGGACTAGAAGAACCAATATTGTCAAAATGTCCATACGGCCCTAGGCAATCTACAGGTTAAATGCAATCCCTATTAAAGAACCAACAACATTTTTCACAGAACTAGAACAAATAATACTAAAAATTGTATGGAACCACAGAAGGCCCCAAATAGCCAAAACAATCTTGAGAAAGAAGAACAAAGCTGGAGGTGTCACAATCTCAACACATACTACAAAGCTGTAGTAATTAAAAACGGTATGGTACTGGCATAAAGATAGACGCACAGATCACTAGAACAGAGTAGCAGCCCAGAAATGAACCCATGCCTGTATGGTCAAGTAATATCTGACAAAGGAAAGCAAGAATATACAATGGGGGAAAGCAAGTCTCTTCAACAAATGGTAGTAGAAAAACTGGACAGCTACCTGCAAAAGAATGAAACTGGACCACTGTCTTACACTGACCACAAAATAAATTCAAAATGGATTCAAGACATAAATGTGAGGCCTGAAACCATAAAACTCCTAGAAGAAAGTGTAGACAGTCATTTCTTTGACATCGGCCATAGAAACATTTTTCTAGATGTGTATGTCTCCTGAGGCAAGGGAAACAAAAGCAAAGTTGAGCTATTGGGACTACACCAAAATAAAAAGCTTTTGCAGAGCTAAGGAAAGGAAATCATCAACAAAACAAAATGGCAATCTACTTAATGGAAGATGATATTTACAAATGATGTATCTGACAAGGAGCTAATCTTCAAAATACATAAAGAACTTATACAACTCAACACCAAAAAACCCCCCAAACAGTTAATGTGATTAAAAATGGGCAGAGGACTGAATGAACATTTTTCCAAAGAAGACATACAGATGGTCAACAGACACATGAAAAGATGCTCATCATCACTAATCATCAGTGACATGCAAATCACAGATCACAAATGTGATCTGTCAGAATGGTTAAAATGAAAAAGACAAGAAATAACAAACATTGACAAAGATATGGAGACAAAAGGGACGCCTGGGTGGCTTAGTCGGTTAAGCATCCGACTTTCACTTAGGTCATGATCTCGCGGTTTGTGGGTTCGAGCCCCGCATCGGGCTCTGTGCTGACCACCAGCTCAGAGCCTGGAGCCTGTTTCAGTCTGTGACTCCCTCTCTCTCTGACCCTCCCCTGCTCACGCTGTCTCCTCTCTCTCTCTCTCTCTCTCTTCCCTAGAAATAAATAAAACATTAAAAAAAAAAGATACGGAGACAAAAGAACTCTTGTGCACTGTTGGTAGGAATGTAAATTGGTACAGCCACTGTGGGAAACAGTATGAAAGTTCCTCAAAAAATTAAAAATAGAATTACCATATGATCCAGTAATTCAATTACTGGGTATTTACCTAAAGAAAACAAAAACATGAATTTTAAAAGACATATGCATTCCTATGTTCATTGCAGTATTATTTACAATTACCGAGATATGGAAGCAAACCCTAACTGTCCATCTATAGATGAATGGATAAAAATGTGATATATATATATTTGCAATAAAATGGATGGATCTAGAGGGTATAATGCTAAGTGAAATAAATCAGAGAAAGACAAATTTCATATAATCTCTCTTATATGTGGAATCTAAGAAACAAAACAAAGAAAAAAAGAAACAAAAAACCAGACTCTTAAGTACAGAGAACAATTAATAGTTGCCAGAGGAGAGGTGGGGAGAGGGAAGGGAGAAATAGGTAAAGGGGATCAAGGGCACTATCTTGATGAGCACTGAGTAATGTATAGAATTGTTGAATTATTACATTATACACTTGAAACTAGTAGGACATTGTATTTTAACTGTATTTCAATACAAACGTAAGGAACAAATAAATTGTCACCTACTCCAACGTCCCCTATTGCCATCACCACTCTACCAAAATCCACTCTGTGCTCAAATACATCTGATCATGGGGACACCCTGTCTGATAGAAATATAATGTAAGCCACATATATAATTTAAATTTTTCTGTTAAATACAAGACAATAAAATAATAACAGTAGGAAGAAGCGTCAAAAGAAACAGGTGAAATTAATTTTAATAATGTTTTATTTAACCAACTGAGCCACCCAGACGCCCTTAATAATGTTTTATTTAATTCAACGTACTCAAAACATTGTCCTTTTAACATGTAATCAATATAAAAAGCTGTTAATGAGATATTTTACATTCTTTTTTGGTATGAAATCATCCCAACTCAGACCCAGCCACAGTTCATGTGCTCACTGGCCCCATGTGGCTAGTGAATGAAGCACAAATCTGCAGGGAACCCATTACATTCTCATACCACTGTGATCGTTAGACAGTTTTCCCTTGGCCCATAGAAATGCTGGTTTGGTTTCTTCCTTAAACATCTGCAGCTTCTAACTTGTTTTCCATGGACATACATTAATATAGAATCAGGATAAGTACTAGGGGCTACAAATAGGAGGGGTACCCAATCCTGGCCTTGCATGTCAGGGGAAGGCTTCAGGAAGAAGATACAAAGGAATGAATATAATTAATGCTGAAAACAGATTTAACTATCTTTAGTTTATAATTATTCTTTAAACTGTACTTACATGCTTGATAAACTCTTCTGTGTATCTATTTCACAATTTCAAAACATAGGTCTACTACTTTAATTAAAAAGAAATAATACTGGGGCGCCTGGGTGGCTTAGTCGGTTAAATGTCCGACTTTCGCTTAGGTCATGATCTCGCGGTTTGTGGGTTCGAGCCCCACGTCGGGCTCTGTGCTGACTGCCAGCTCAGAGCCTGGAGCCTGTTTCAGTCTGTGACTCCCTCTCTCTCTGACCCTCCCCTGCTCACGCTGTCTCTCTCTCTCTCTCTCTCCTAGAAATAAAAAAAAAAAAAAAGGAGGAAAAAAGAAATAATACTACTGGTCTACTCCCCAGAAGCAATGAGCAAGGATCCAGGATCCAGATTTTGGATTCTAAAAATATTCTCCAATAAAATGAACCAGGGATCTTTGGAGAAGCTGATTCTAGCCTTTAGGACTTTATCCTGTGGCAGTGGGGAACCGCTCAAAAAACAATAGGATGAAGGTGTGGCAAAGGGACATAAGAGTCAACCTGACAGAGCTCCCAATGGCTAAAGCTGGGACAATCTGAGCAACAAAATAAATAACATAGTATTGAGGGAGAGGTGCCGGACTGGTTTAGTCAGAGAAGCACGTGATTCTTGATTTTGGGGGTTGTGAGTTCAAGCCCCACTTTGGTGTAGAGATTACTTAAAAATAAAATCTTAAAAAAAAAAAAACCACAACAGCATAGTATTGGATTATAACCCAAATATAACATAAATATATATGAGCTGAGTTCATTTTGATATAAATAAGTAATTAAATAAATGAATAGGGGAGAGGAGACAAATCTTTAAAGAGGAATTCCAAATAATTTATGTAGACGTTCCCCCTTCCAGAAAGTAGAGCTTAATCCCACTCTCCACTCCTCCTTGAGTGTGGGCTGGACTTGGTGACTTGCTTAAGAAGAGAGTATGGAAATAGCAGAAGGAGGGGAGGGAGTAGGGTACAAGAGTGGGTGGAAGTATCTTTACAGTGGAGAAACCTGGCAAATATCACGGAGTGATCCAGGGTAACGTCACCAGTAATAGGTCACATGGGTAGCATGTGTACCCTGATAGGGGGATGTGATGAGGAGGGCACTTCATCTCCTGCTATTCTTCCTCTAAACCTATAGCCATCAGATAAGCCCAAATTAAGGACATTCTGCAAAAGATCTGATCAGTGCTTCTGAAGACTATCCAGGTCACAGGGACAGGAAAGGCTGGGAAACTGTCACAGACCTGAAGAGACTAAAGAGACCTGAGGAGTAAATGGACCGTAGTAACCTGCAAGCTGTGATCATGGACAGGAAAAAGGGCATTTGTGGAAAAACTAGTGAAATCTGAATATGTCTGGAGTTTAGCTAATGAAATTTATCAATGTCGAGTTCTTGGTTTTAACAAATACACTTTAGTAATATAAGATATTAACATTAGGGGAAGCTGAGTAAGGGGTATACAGAAACTCTCTTGACAATCTCTGCACATTTTCTTTTTTTATTTGAGAGAGAGCGAGTGGGGGAAAGAAGCAGAGGGATAGAGAGAGAGAGAGAGAGAGAGAGAGAGAGAGAGAGAATCCCAAGCAGGCTCTACACTCAGTACAGAGCCTGGAGTGGGACTCGATCTCATGATCTTGGGATCATGACCTGAGCTGAAATCAAGAGTCAGATACTCAGTGGACTGAGCCATCCAGGCTGCACCCTTGGGGCTGCCCTTACACCTTTTTCTTTAAATCTTAAATGGTTCTGGGGTGCCTGGGTGGCTCAGTTCGTTGAGCATCTGACTTAGGCTCAGGTTATAATCTCATGGTTCATAGGTCCAAGCCCTGCATCGGACTCTCTGCTGTTAGCGCAGAATCCGCTTTGGGTCCCCTTGTCTCTCTGCCCCTCCCCCATGTGCTCTGTGCACTCTCTCTCTCAGAAACATATAAACATTAAAAAACTTTTAAATCTAAAATTATTCTATAGGAAGAGTTTGTTTTTATATATCCTATATATATGATATGTATGTATGTATATATGTGTGCATACACACATACATACATAAACATATATATATGACCTGGGGGAAAGCATCAGGAAAAAAAAGGCAGTCTTGCTTATTCTAAGCAGAGAGCATTGTAGGAGCATAGGAAGGGGTAGAATAGCAGGCCCTCCTGAGATTGTAGGTTGGGTTCTGGTTGAGCCTTTAGGACTTTATCCTGTGGCAATGGGGAACCATCGAAAGCTATTGAGCAAAGGTGTGGCTGATTACATGATGACTCAGCCATGGTCACACAGATCAGCTTCCTGAGGCCCCCTACAGCCCTCCCCTTCTGATGCCCCTTTCTTCCACGTGCTCTTCCTTCTTTGCCTGAAGAGGCCAAGCTCTGGCATGAATCTAAGTCACTAGCACAGAGATGACCACCTCCAAGATCCACCCTGCCACCACCACTCGGTGCTGGTTCAGTGGTCCTTAGAGGCTTGGCATTTAGAATCTCAGTATGTCACACCTGGTAAGGGCTGGAGCTGCCCACCCAGCTCAGAGACCCCTGAGCAGGGTGGAGCTTTATTGTAAAAGTCACCAAGCTCTGGGGTGAGTCATTTTTTCCACCACACCCTCTCTGTTTACTCCTTCCTCCCAGAGTGAAATAAAACCAGTAGTCGGTTGGGGCAGGGAGCTTAGGTGCAAAAGAGATTGAACCTAGGGTATCGTGCCATCAGGAGAATTATCCAATGTCAGTCTCTCTTCAGCAGGTTTGCTTTGAAACAAATACATCCAGGTCAGAAGCTGGAGGAGAAGAAGGGAGAGGAAAAGTTGGTGATGGAAGATATTGGTGTGTACCTTTCCTGCCAGCCAGTCATAGCCATGAGAGTTCAATGCCAGAATTTATCAGATTCTCACCTCAGCTCAATGAAACCAGTTTTCTCCATCCCATACCTTTTAATCCCTCCACAGAAAAAGAAAACAAAAGGCTAAAATTACTGAGAAATTTGCTCTGTTCCAGGCATCATGCATACATAACCTTGTTTGGTCCTCCTGGCAACTCTTAGTAGTATGCCCATTTTATAGATGAGAAATCTGAGGCTCAGAGAAAGTAAGGGACATGCCCAAGGTCATGCAGCTGGTAAGTGGCAGAACCAGGAGAAAGCAAAACCAGTTTCTGAACTCACCTGCTGCCATGGCTAGAGTGGCCCCAGCATTCAGAGAACCTCTTCCTCTAAGCCTTGCCCTTCTTTCTACCCAGAAGGGTGTCCCTCTCTTCTCAGTACCACTGCCTCACTTTGTTCAAAGCTCTGCTGAAAAGTCAGAGAAGCCTTTCCAGATCACTCCATCCAAATGGCAGCCTCCATCACCCACATCTCCTTACTCTTTGTCATTCATAGCAACTACCATACCTTAACATATTTACTTATTTCTCTGCTTCTTGTCTGTCACTGGCCACTAAAAGGTAAACTCCATGAGGACAAGGACCCGGTCTGTTCGATTCACTGCAGCATTCCTGGTGTCTGACACAGAGCAGGTCCCTAATGTATTAAATGAATAAAAAGAGGAAATCCTGCTTTCCTCCAAGAGTACCTCCTCTTCCCCATCTACTGCGAAATCCTCTCACCCTTCAAAGCCCCTCCCCTTTGCTCTCCCTACAGGGGACCGCTTTCTCCCTCTTCTTCCCCAGCCCAGAGATAATCTCAGACACCCACACAACTGCTCCAGCTAGAAACCAGAAATCATTCTCACCTCCTCTCTTTCTGCCTGACTCCCCCCCCACCCCACCACACACACACCAGCAGTTTCCGATCAATCAGCAACTCCAGTCCATTCTGCCTCTTAAATTGTCTCCCAAATCTGCCATATCTCTGATACGCTCTCTCCACCAGGCAGCCCTCCTTTCTTGCCTTGGTGCTACACATCAGCCTCCTTACCAGTCTTTGTCTCCAGTTTGTCCCCTGCCATTCAGTCTCCACATTGCAATCAGAGTGATTTGTCTAAAGCTCAAATTACCTGGATAGACATCCCATTGATTCCTCAGTGGCCTGAAATAAAGTCTAAGATCTTTTTTAAAAAATTTTTAAATATTTTTAAAAATTTATTTCTGAGAGAGAGAGAGAGAGACAGCGTGAGCAGGGGAGGGTCAGAGAGAGAGGGAGATACAGAATCCAAAACAGGCTCCAGGCTCTGAGCTGGCAGTCATTACAGAGCCTGACACAGGACTCGAACCCCTGAACCGTAAGATCATGACCTGAGCCGAAGTCAGATGCTTAACCAACCGAGCCACCCAGGCACCCCAATAAAGTCTAAGATTATAATGTGTTTTACAAGGCTCTGTCCCATCTGGCCACAGCCTCACTTTTAACATACTCTGCTCCTGCCTGATTGAACTACTTCCATACTTCCAGTTCCCCAAATGCACTCATATTCCTTCTGCCTGGGGGGCGGGGGAGAGGTCTGACCAACTCCTGTTCATCATTCAGGTCTCAGCCTAGATGCCACTTTCACCAGGAAGCCTTCCCTAACCTCTCCTGCCTCACCAGGCTGGGTTAGGAATCCTTAGTGTATAGAATCAGGGCTTTCTCCCCACTCGAGGGATCCCAGTGTTCATCTGGTCCAATTTTATCCTCTCTTCCCCTGAAGCCCCAATCAATCAATATCTCTGCCTGAAGAACCTCCACTGCTTCTCCAATGCCTGTCAACTTTTAAGACCCATCTCAAGTACAGACTTTCCCAGAAAACCTTCTGGGGAGTGAAAAGAAGGATGTATCTGAGTCAGGATGCTTCTAGCACAAGTCCTGCCTTTGCTACTTCCTAGTGTGACCTTGGCCATGTTATGTTGCCTCCAAGAGCCTCAGTCCCCTCTGTAAAATGGGGATGACAGCATTAATATCCATCTCACAGCTGTTACAAGTAAAATTATAGATGTTGAAGGACAGTGTAAACACTGAAGTGTTATGACACATGAGGATGGTTATTATCTTTCCTGGCTCTGTGCTCCTGCAGCGCTCTCAGGCTGTGACCCACCATTTTGCACTTAATTATACCCTGCCTTCAGTGATCTTTCTCGCTTCTGTGTGGCAGCCTGCTGTTTACAACCGCCGTGGGATCACATCTTCTGCAACTCTTCTGCATCCCCTAGAGTTCAGATATCAATCCCAATCAAATAGAAGGTGTATGTAATTACTGTGATTATAACCAACTATCATTTACTGATCACCTATTATGCACTAAGTACTCTACCTATTGTTTCTAATCCTCAAAACTACCCAGGAGATATTTTTTTTATCTCCACTGTGCAAACTGAGGCTTGGAAAAATTAATTAACTCGTTCAAGGTCACAGTACTGTTATGAACTTGGGAGAAAGAACCTTGAGAATCTTTCTTGCACTGGTCCCCAGATGATGTTAAAGGGCTTGTGGATTTCCACTCACTGGCTCTTTGCTTGGTCATCAGTTGAGCTGTCTAGAGAGAGAGAAAAAAAATCAAACTGAGGGCTTGGTAGAGGAGGTGGCTGCCATGCCATGGACCAGACACAGGGACTTTTGATGTGTAAGTCGGGTATGGCTCTACCAAGAGCAGAGTCACAAAGCTTGTTCCTGTGGTTGGAGGGTGTGGGAGGTGGTCAGGAAACGCCCTGGGACATCTAGCAGTGTCAGCATTGAACTGCTGCCCAAGTGTGTGAGGAGAGTAGGCTGGAGTGGGATCTGATCACCAAATCACTCACGGTAAGGGAGTGGTCAACTCACAAGTTTCCATCCTCCCTGGCCAAGAAATTGATCTAGGAGGAGATGCAGTGTTCATACTGCACCACTAGGTGGCACTGTGCAAAGAGGACACAAAAATAACCCATTAGAACCTTACAACGTGAACAATGAGAAGGGATTTTAGAGCAAGCAAACGTAAAGTAAAAGCCTCCTTTTACAGAAGAGTTGTGAGATCCAGAGAAATTATTTGCATTTCCCGGTTTCTTGGGCCTGAAACTACTACCAGAGACCTAGACTTGTCTCTTTCTGAGCTCTGGGCACTTCACCTTCAATTATCATCAAATCACATTGAGGCGCCCATCTACTCATGGTGTGATCTTACTCAAGTCGCTGACGGTTTTTTTTTGAGCCTCAGTCTTCCTGTCCATTGAATAAAGGATTTGTCTAGGCCTCTGATGATAATGTGGTAGCCACTTGTCATGTGTGGCTATTTAAGTCTAAATTAAAACTAACTACAACCTAAAATTCAGTTCTCAGTGACACTAACCAACATTTCAAGTTCTCAATAGACAATTGTGGATAGCTGCTATCACATTTGACGACACAGATATGGAACGTCCCCGTTGTTGCGGATATTTCCAACAGACAGTATTGGCTGGTAGCTGAGGTCTTCCCAGCTTCAGTATCCTATGGATCCTCTGCGAGAGCACTGAGGAGTGTAAGACTCAGTGCATAAGGTTTCCTAGCTCTCAGCTTGGGTTTTTAATCATATAGAAGCACTGAGGGATACAGAAGAGAATACGGTGGGTAAAAATCCTTCCTTATGGAGCTGACTTTTGAATGCACATAAGGTACTAAATTCAGGCGCCTGGGTGGCTCAGTCGGTCAAGCATCCAATTCCACTCAGGTCGTGATCTCACAGTCAGTGAGTTTGAGGCCCACATCAGGCTCTGTGCAGAGAGCTCAGAGCCTGGAGCCTGTTTTGGATTTTGTGTGTGTGTCTCTCTCTGCACCCCTCCTCGTGCTCTTTCTCTGTCTCTCAAAAATAAATAAGCATTAAAATTTTTTTAAAGGTACTAAATCCAAAAATTAGAGCTTCTGAAATCAAGGGACAGTGTCTTAAGCTTTGATGTGTTTATCTAGTTAAAACACAGTATCTGGGGCCCCTGGGTGGCTCAGTCGGGTAAGTGTCCCACTCGAGTTCAGCTCAGGTCATGATCTCATGGTTCCTGGGCTCACGCCTCACAATGCTCTGCGATGACAGTGTGGCTCTTGTTTGGGATTCTCTCTCTCTCTCAAAAAATAAACTTAAAAAAATTTTAACAAATACAGTGTCTGATTCAGTAGGTCTAGGGTAGAGCCCATGAACTTGCAATTCTAACAAGCTCTTTGGTGATACAATTGTTGCTGTCCCAGAGCACATTTTAAGTAGCAAGGACGTGGAGAATTTTGTGGCAAGACAAGTTGGGCACATGTGATTCAACTAAAGTATTGTGTGTTCATATTGTATATCTTCCTAGGAAACCTGGATTCAAATCTCACTCCAGGGTAGCCCATTCTTCCTGATCCTCAAAACCAGGTTAGGAAAGCTCTTCTGGCCTCTATCATTCCTCACGCTTCTCTAACTTGGCACTGTTCATGTTACATTGACTTTCCTTTTAAACTCTTTGTCTCAGCCTCCCTCATGAAGCTGCAACCTGTCATTGGTCTCATTTAGTTCTATATCCATTAATTCCCTCAATAAGTACTGGGAGCTTCCTGTGTGCAGGTGTCCATCAGCCTAGCTGCTGGAGGTCCCACAGGCGGACATGGTCCTGGCCCTCAGAGGGCTCACAGAATAGCAAAAGCAGACAGTGAGAAAAATCATGGCAGGTGAAATAAGTGTCACAAAAGAGGACGTAGAAGATGCTATGGGAGATTATGACCAGGGACCCACCCTAGTTTTGCTCAGGAAAGACCTTCTGGAAAAAGAGGCATTTCATCTGAGAGCTGAAGAAGTAGGAGTCAGCCAGGCAGAGAGAGGAGGTGTTCTAGTTACTCTGGGCACATATCAAATTTCCCCCAATCCTTATTGGTGTAGAATAACCACGGAACAAAAAATACATATCACTGGCCAGTTTTGAAAAACATACTCTGCCCCAGTGGGAAGAGTGTAACAGTGTAGAGAATGCTTGAGCAAAAATCTTCCAGTGAGAGAAGGCAGAGCCCACCTGAGGACATGAACACAACCTAGTAAGACTGGCATGGAGCCAAGAGAAAGGGACTGGTATAAAATGAAGCATAAGGGGTCAAAACCCTCATTCTTGCCCTTGGGGAGTTAGTCATCTTAACAGCTATTGTACCTCCCTGTGTTTCATGATTTACAATCAACAAAGCAGTGCCTAAGTTATTTCCTCATTTTTTTAAGTTTATTTATTTATTTTGAGAAAGGGAGACAGAATAGGCAGAACAAGGCAGAGAGAGGGAAAAAGAGAGAGAATCCTAAGCAGGCTCCACACTGTCAGTGCAGAGTCTCATCTCACAAATGGTGGTATCATGACCTGAGCTGAGGTCAAGAATCAGAGGCTCAACCGTCTGAGCCACCCGGGTGGCCCTTCCTCATTTGTTTCAGGGATGTATTATTAGCCTTATGTACAGACACAAAGTATCAGTGAGGAAAGTGAAAGAGTGCAGGAACAGGCAGGGGTACTCAGTGATTTTAGTAGACACATGGATAAATGTCTTACGTGTTAATAGTTAACATGTTTTTTATTATAGAAAAACATGTCTGGGACATCAAGTTCATCATGTCACTGGTATTATAGGTTGGGACAAATCAAAGAAGTGAATTGATTTAAAGTGGACTTAAGGGAAACCATTAAATGAAGAATAGTATAGAAGGTCTGTGACTATGGTAATAATGATAAAGATGGAAGATAAATGAGGAGACCTTGAAAAATACTAGCAAAGAAGTAAGTATGTGGGATCTGTCTGAGTCAGAACAAATCGTGGCCAGGTTCTAAGGACAAACATCCCAAAAACAAGCTGGCCAAGTTGTTTGGCTGTCCTATGCCTCAGTTTTCTCATGTTTAAAATGAAAATACTCGGGGCGCCTGGGTGGCTTAGTTGGTTAAGCGTCCGACTTTCGCTTAGGTCATGATCTCGCGGTTCGTGGGTTCGAGCTCCACGTCGGGCTGTGTGCTGACTGCCAGCTCAGAGCCTGGAGGCTGCTACGGATTCTGTGTCTCCCTCTCTCTCTGACCCTCCCCTGCTCGCCTCTCTCTCTCTCTCTCTCTCTCTCCTAGAAATAAATAAAACATTAAAAAAAATTTTAAATGAAAATACTCTATTACCTGCCTTCATAGAGCTGTCACAAAGAATAAACTAGTTAATATTTGTAAAGTGCTTAGAATAGTTCCTGGAACTTAGTAAGTGCTTTGTAAGTGCTTGTTAAATAACTAAATTAAATTACATGACTTAAGAATAAAAGGGAATGTTTTGGCTCTTGCAACTGACAAGTTCATGGGTATCTGTTTATCTTCAGGCTGGATCCAGCAGCTCAAAGTATATCACTAGTTCTCTCTCTCTCTCTCTCTATTCCTCTTCCTCCCTTTGTCTCCCTACATCTCACTTCCACTCTGCTCCGTGTTCGTCCATCCTTAGGTGACCAACCTCTCACCCAGTGTTGGTCACTGCAGCTCTAGAATTAGAGGAACTGGACACAGCTACCAGACTGGAGCAAACAGATACCTCCTTGCTATTGTTTTAGGAAAATCCCCTGAATTAGCTCTGATTGGTCCTACCTGAGTCAAGTGAACTTACTTTTTTTTTTTTTCAAGTGACATTACCTTGACCAACTGCTGTGACACACTGGGGGATCATGCCACTTGGCCAGCCCAGTCACACAAGCAGCCCTGAATCCAAGAGATAGAGTCAGTTTACTTGGGCCACATGCACTAAGTATTTAGGTGAGGCTGTTCCCTAAGGAAAATCCAGGTATTCTTTAAAGAAGAAAAGAGATTAGATACTAGATAGGCAAACAGGCAAGCACAGAGAAAAAGTCTTCTAAACTAAATAACTTGCAAATGATCTAAGCCCTCCAAACCTCATTTTCCATGTATATAAATGAGTATAATCTGAGACAGTTCCTAAAGAATAAAATCATGGCAAGGATTAAATTAGACAAACATTTACTGGGGGCGCCTGGGTGGCTGAGTCAGTTAAGCATCTGACTTGATTTTGGCTCAGGTAATGATCTCACAGATTCATAAATTCAAGCCCCAAGTTGGGCTCTGGGATGACTGTATGGAACCTGTGTGGAATTTTCTCTCTCCCTCTCCCTCTCTCTCTGCTCTTCCCCTGCTTGTGCTCTCTCTCTCTCTCTCTCTCTCTCTCTCTCTCTCTCGATAAATAAATAAATAAATAAAGTTAAATAAAGATAAACAATTACTGAAGCTTACCACCATATCAGTCATACAATAAGCACTCAATAGATATTAGTTATTAGTAGTAGTAATGCCCAAGTCACAGAGTTAGTCATTATAGAGCTGGGATTTAAACCTAAGTTTTCTGATTCTAAGGCCAGTAATATTTGTACATTTCCATCAGGTTTTTTTTAAATGTTTATTTATTTTTGAGAGAGAGAGAGCAGGGTAGGGGCAGAGACAGAGGGGAACAGAGGATCTGAAGCGGGCTCTGCACTAATAGCAGTGAGCCCAATGCAGGACTCGAATTTATGAACCATGAAATCATGACCTGAGCCAAAGTCAGATGCTCAACTGACTCAGCCACCATCAGCTTTTTATATCACCAAACCCTCCTATCTCTTTAGTATTTTACAGCATACAAAGAGATTTCATCTGCATTTTTCTTATTTGATCTTCACAACAACCTATTTATTTGCATTTTGCAAATGATGCATATTGAGAACTAGAATCTTGAAGGATAAGACATTCACTCCATTCACTTCCCCAATAAATATTCAATATACACTGTGTCCTATTGAACATGGGCTCTCCAAATGCTTCAGCTTCCTTTCGTATTTCCAACCATCTAGACTTTAGAGTAGTGTTTTTCAAGTTGCAGGTCATTACCCATTAGTGGCTCATGAAATCAATTTAGTGAGCTATTATCAGCATTTTAATTTTTAAAAGGAGATGGAAAACACTCTGTACATCCTAAATAGGGAGCCAGAGTATTGATTTGTGAAACTTCTTTGATTACACTTCTGTGTATGTATGTGGATACGGGGTTCTCTCTGTGACACCTTGTTAGAAAGTTTGGAAGTCATTGACCAGCAGAGGATCCCAAACTTTTTGGTTTCAGGATTCCTTAAAGTCTTGAAAATTATCAAGAACCCCAAAAATTTTGGTTTTGGGGAGTTCTATCTATTGATATTTACCATACTAGGAATTAAACAGAAAAATTTAAATCCCAGGTGTACACAGGGCATATATATCATTAGTATCAGATTGATCTCATTATCACACATCTGGTAGCCTCTGTACACTATACACACTGTACATTATGACAGTGGAGAAGGAAAATAACTTTTTAGCACTGTCGTGGATATTGGTTTGTGTAGACTCCTTGAAACAGTCTTGGGGATTGGTCTACAGAATATCACTGTTTAAATGTTTCCACCAAATTTCAAAATCATCCTTTCCAAAATAAACTCATCACCTTCCTCCCCAGACCAATGGGTCTTCCCAGGATGCCTGTTTTGGTCATTGGCACTAGTCTCCTTCAGTGCCCCAGGGTTGAAACTAAGGATTCTGTTTGAGATCTGTTTCTTTCCTCCATCAGAGTCAGTGCCCCGAGTCTCATCTACCTCTCTTTTTTCTCCCAAATGGACAAGGTCCGGCATTATTATTGGGAGGCAGTCTTGTGTAACGATTAAGGGTATAGGTTGCAGTTGTACAAACTTTGCTGTACAACTTTGGGCAATTTACCAATGCATGTGCAAAATCCAACAGTACTCAAAGGTATAAAATACAAAGCAAGCCTCCTTCCCTCCTTTGTCCCAGAGCTACCCTGTTCTTCACCTATGCATTAGCCACTTCTTGAATATGAGTTCTCAGAGTTTCTGATTTCATCTCATTCCTTAACTTTTCTGCCTGTCAGACTCCAGGTTCCCTTCGAAACCCTCCCCATCTCTCTCCAACAAAACAGAATCTGTTGCTCCTTTCTTGTTGGCAAATTCAACATAAACTTCTACAAAACCCATCAATTTTATCCCTTTGAACATAGATGCATTTCTTTTTCTCACTACATTTTGAGCAAATAGAAGAATGTCCTGTGCCTTTGTCTACCTACCTACATAGTACAGTGTATGTGTTTGGTGAATCTCTGATGATTGAATATATTTCCCCCGATCAAGAATTCTCAAAGACTCCCCAGAATGCTTGTGGGGATATCAGTCTAAACTCCTCAAAGGGGTTTCTAGTTCTCTCTGTTAAACCTCAACTTCCCTATCCGAACCGCTCCTCTGGGAAATCTGGCTGTAGCAAAGATAGTCTCCTCGTTAGAGCCTGTCTGCCAAACTCTGTCATACTACCAGAACTTTGCTTGAACTGTTGACCACCAGCTGAAACGCTGAAATCAAGTATTCTATCATGTCATGTGCTATTTCCTAGGAACAATAAATTTATCTATTTATTTACCCAGCATGTAAATGCTTTTATGTCTCACAAGAAGTTGCTTGGCTTGGAAATTTACATGAGGTCAATCCCAATGCAACATGGCTTACAAGTACCCTAATTGTTTACCCACATGGGGATGGTTAAACCACATCTTTATGGCATCTTTACTCAGTGGTGTACTCTACAGCTATATGAGCCGGATCTAGATATGTCAATCTGAGTGAATTTTAAATAGAATCACAGCATGCCTGGTTTCTTTCTACAGAAGTATGTCTATGAGATTCATCTAGGCTGTTGCTTAGGGGAGTAGTTTCCTTCTTCTCCTTGCTGTGTAGTATTCCACTGTATGAATACATCACAATTTATCTACCCATTTATTTATCTATTTTACTATTGATGACCATTGAGTTGTTTTCAGGTTTTGGTTGTTGCAATTTTGGTGGCCGTCATGAATATTCTTGTACATATCATACATATGAACATAACATAGGCTCACAATCCATTTGGGGTCGAGGATATGCATGTGTGTTCAGATTTACTTGATACTATCAAATGGATTTCCCAAGTGGTTGTACCATTTTACATTCCCATGAGAAGTAACTAAGAGTTCCAACTGTTTCACACCTCTCAAAACTTGGTAATGTCAATCTTTAACTTTAACCATTTTTGTGGGCAAGTAGGGAGATCTTGTGTAGTTTTCATTTGGAACCTCATGACTAAGGTTCAGTAACTTTTCATATGTTTAATGGCCATGTAAATTTCCTCCTTCCATATGTGCCTACTCAAGCATCTTGTCCATTTTTATCTAGCCCTTTGTTTTACTTTTTTAAGTTTATTTATTCTTAAGTAATCTCTACATCCAATGTGGGGCTCAAACTCATGACCCCAAGATCAAGAGTCTCATGCTCTTCCAACTGAGCCAGTCAGACACCCCTGCCTTGCTGTTTATTTTAAAGGTCATCTCAGGACGCCTGGGTGGCTCAGTTGGTTAAGCTCCAACTTCAGCTCAGGTCATGATCTCGTGGTTTGTGGGTTCGAGCCCTGTGTCGGGCTCTCTGCTGACAGCTAGCTCAGAGCCTGGAGCCTGCTTCGGATTCTTTGTCTCCCTCTTTCTCCGACTCTCTCCCGTTCATGCTGCCTCTCTCTCTCTCTCACACAGACAGAAATAAATACAATATTAAAAAATATTTATTTTAAAGGTCATCCATCCTTATTCATTTGTAGTAATTCTTTTTTTTATGTGTGGTTTGTAGTAATTATATATTCTGAACATAGCCCTTTTCATTTGTATAGGTTGCAAATATCTTCTCCCTGTTCTCCTTGTTTTATTTTAGCAGTATGTGAGGTTGCCCATTTTTCTCCATCTTTGCCAGCATCAAAATGCAATTTAAAAAAAAGAAGCTTGTCAAAAAGCATCTCTCTCTTTTTTTAAGTTAACAGACTTTATTTTTTAGAGCAGTTTAAGCTTTATATACAACTGAGTAGATAGTACAGAGAAGCCCATATATCCCCTTTCTGTCCTCCCCTGACAGTTTCTCCTATTATTAATATTTTCCACTAGTATGATACATTTATTACACTTGAACTGATATTGATATGCTAACTAAAATCCATAGTTTACATTAGGATTCATTGTGTTGTGTACAGCAATCTGGGTTTTGATAAATACATGGTATCATATATCTACATTACAATATCATATAGAACAGTTTCACTGCCCCCCAAATCTTCTTTTCATCCCTCTCTTTCTAACTCCTCCCCAACCCCCGGGAAAATACTGATCTTTTTATTATCTCTATAATTCTGTTGTTTCCAGAATACCATATAGTTGGAATCATATAATATGTGGCCTTTTCAGATTTGCTTCTCTCACTAAGTAATACGTATCTAAGTTTCCACCATGCCTTTTGGGCTAGATAGCTCATCTTGTTTTTTAAAATCACATCTTTTATTTTTGTATTTATTTTTAATTCCAGTTGAGTTAACATACAGTGTTATATCAGTTTCAGGTGTACAGTAGGTGATTCAACAATTCCATACATTACTCAGTGCTCATCACAATAAGTGTACTCTTAATCTGCTTCACCTTTTTCACCCATTCCTTGTACCCCCACCCCCACCCTCCACCCCGGTAACCACCAGTTTGTTCTCTATATTTAAGAGTCTGTCCCCTGCTCATGCTCTGTCTCTCTCTTTCTCAAAAATAGATAAATAAATAAACATTTAGAATTTTTAAATCTAATTTTTTGGTTTCTTTTTATCTTTTTTTTTTTAATGTTTTATTTATTTCTAGGAGAGAGAGAGAGAGACAGCGTGAGCAGGGGAGGGTCAGAGAGAGAGGGAGTCACAGACTCTGAAACAGGCTCCAGGCTCTGAGCTGGCAGTAGCACAGAGCCCGACGCGGGGCTCGAACCCACGAACTGCGAGATCGTGACCTAAGCGAAAGTCGGACGCTTAACCACTAAGCCACCCAGGCACCCCTGGTTTCTTTTTATCTTTGATCATATGTTTTGTTCTTAAATTCCACATATGAGTGAAATCATACGGTATTTGTCTTTCTCTGACTTATTTAATTTAGCATAATACCCTCTAGGTCTATCCATGCTGTTGCAAATGACAAGATCTCATTCTTTTTTATGACTGAGTAATATTTCATTTTTTGTATATACAACATATTCTTTGTCCATCTATACACGTGGTCTCATAGATATGGTTGCTTCCATATTTTGTGATAGCTCATTTATTTTTTAAGTTTATTTATTCAATTAAAATTTTCTTTAATTTTTTTTATTTTTGAGAAAGAGAGAGGACAGACAGACAGAGCATAAGCAGGGGAGGGGCAGAGAGCGAGGGAGACACAGAATCCAAAGGAGGCTCCAGGCTCTGAGCTAGCTGTCAGCACAGAGCCCAATGTGGGGCTTGAACCCATGATCAGTGAAATCATGACCTGAGCAAAAGTCAGACGCTAAACCAACTGAGCTACCCAGGTGACTTTAAAGTTTATGTATTTATTTTTGAGGGAGACAAAGCACGAGTAAGAGAGGGACAGAGAGAGAGGGGGAGAGAGAGAGAATTCCAAGCAGGCTCTGCACTGTCAGCATAGAACGCAATGTGTGGGACTAGAACTCACAAACCCGTGAGATCATGCCTTGGACTGAAATCAGGAGTCAGAGGCTTAACTGACTGAGCCACCCAGGTGCCCCACTAATTTCTTTTTATCATTTATTAATATTCTATTGTGTGGATGTACCATGGCTTATTTATCCACTCACTTTTTGAAGGCCTTTTTGGGTGCTTCCAGTTTTTGGCAGTTATGAATAAAGCTGCTGTAAATATGTGTGCAGGTTTTTGTGTAGATGTGAGTTTTCAGCTCATTTGGGTAAATACCTAGGAGTGCAATCACAAGATTGTCTGGTAAGACTATGTTTAGCTTTATAAGAAACTGCCAGGGGCAGCCGACTTCGGCTCAGGTCATGATATCGCAGTCCATGAGTCCGAGCCCCACATCAGGCTCTGTGTTGACAGCTCAGAGCCTGAAGCCTGCTTCAAATTCTGTGTTTCCCTTTCTCTCTCTGCTCCTACTCCGCTCATGCTCATGCTCATGCTCTGTCTCTGTCTCTCTCTCAAAAATAAATAAAATATTTTTAAAAAGTTAAAAGAAAGAAAGAAAGAAAAAAAGAAGCTTCCAGGCTGTCTTCCAAAGGGGCTGTACTCTTTTACACTCCCACCAGCAATGAATGAAAGTGGCTATTGCTCCACATCCTTGCCAGCATTTGGCACTGTTAGTTTTTTGGATTTTAGACATTCTTTTAAGTGTATAGTGGTATGTTGTTTTAAGCTGCAATTCTCTATTGACATCTGATGTTGGGCATCTTGAAACATCTTTTCATATGTTTATTTGCTACCTGTATATCTTCTTTCGTGAGATTTCTAGGTCTTTGTCCATTTTTTAATTGGGTTGTTTGGTTTTTGGTGTTGAGTTTTAAGAGGTCTTTATATATTTTGAATATACGTTCATTAGCTGATATGTGTTTTGCAAATCCACACTGCCCCTTCATGCTGTGGCTTGTCTTTTTATCCTCTTAACTGTCTTTTGCAGAGCAGACATTTTTTAATTTTAATGAAATCCATGTTTTCAGGTTTTTCTTTCATGAATCTAAACACTCATCACCCCACTCAGGGTTACCTAAATTTTCTCCTTAGGTATCTTCAAGAAGTTTTATAGTTGTATGCTTTACATTTAGGTCTATGGTCCATATGAGTTAATTTTTGTGAAAGATGTAAGTAAGGGCAGTATCTAGATTTTTTTTTTTTTTTGGTATGTGGATGTCCAGTTATTCCAGCACTATTTGTTGATAAGACTACCATTTCTCCATTGAATAGTCTTTGCTTCATTGTCAATAATCAGTTCATTATATTTGTGTGAATCTGTTTGGGGGTTCTCTATTCTGTTTCATTAATGTACTTGTCAATGCTTTTGTCAATACCACACTGTCTTGATTATTATAGCTTTATAATAAGTCTTGATATTGGGTAGTGTCAGTCCTCCAATTCACTGGTGTTTTAAAATTTGAATTTCATAATTTCAATGTGTTCCACATACATACTGCTAATTTCTATTTATAACTCTTGTCAAGTAGATGGTGGCATATGGTACACTCTATTTACAGAAGCTAAATAACCTGTTCTTCCAACAGGTAACAGAGTCTTGGCTTTTCAGTGCCTTGATGCCCTAATCCAGTCCCTGGGGAAGGAAACTTGGTCTATTGCCTGCAAGACTAGCTATTTCCCATGTACATTAAAACATTGGAATTCTATTTGATTTTTCCCCCCCTGAGTTTAAGTCTCAGAAGTTATCTCCCTGTTTTTTTTTATTGAAAAAAGTGAATATTTTAAAAATGTTTGTTTTTGAGACAGAGACAGAGTGTGAGTAGGGGAGGAGCAGACAGAGAGGAAGGCACAGAATCAGAAGCAGGCTCCAAACTCTGAGCCGTCAGCTCAGCGCCTAATGAGGGGCTTGAACTCACAAACCAAAGATCATGACCTGAGCCAAAGTTGGATACTTAACAGACTGAGCCACCCAGATGTCCCTAGTGTTTTTTTTTTTTTTAAGTTTATTTGGGGAGAGAGAGCACAAACAGGGAAGGGGCAGAGAGAGAATGGGAGAATTCCAAGCAGGCTCCAAGCTGTCAGTACAGAGCCTAATATGGGGCTCTACCACACGAACTGTGAGGTCATGACCTGAGCCAAAATCAAGAGTTGGACGCTCAACTGACTGAGCCACCCAGGCGCCCCTTCCTGCTTTTGACTGATACTGGGAGCCCAGGCACTGCTGACAGTCTAACCATTAAAATTGGGTGTGGCCCCTGGACTCTGCGTTATGCCCAAAGCTGTGATCTTGAAAGGTTCTAGAGCAGATATCCCTGGTGTGGCTAGTTCAATATCCATTCATTAATCTCTTTTCCTTTGTCTCCTCTTGCATTATGGAAGCTGGAAATGCTAATTGCTTTCCAGACTCTTCCAAACCTACCCTGTAGGTAGTGAGAAGACATTCCTGCCAAGTAAGATACAATCCCCTGTTGGGGGTTTCTAAAAATCTTTTGTCTTCCTTCTTTTTTTAAATGTTTATTTGTTTTTTAGAGAGATAGAGAGTAGAAAAGCAAGAGCAAGCAGGGAAGGGGCAAAGAGAGGGAGACAGAGGAGCCAAAACAGAGCCTAATGCAGGGTTCAAACTCATGAACTGTGAGATCATGACCTGAGCCAAAATCCTGAGCCAAAATCAAGAGTCGTACACTTAACTGACTGAGCCACCCAGGCACACCAAAAGTTTTTGCTTTCTTGATTTTAAGGGGTTTTTTTTTTTTTTTTAAATCTACTTATTTTTGAGAGACAGAGTGAGAACTGGGGAGGGGCAGAGAGAGAGGGAGGCACAGAATCCAAAGCCGGCTCCAAGTCGTCAGCACAGAGGGCCTCGAACCCGTGAACCATGAGATCATGACCCAAGCCAAAGCCAGATGGTTAACCGACCAAATGGGGTGCCATCCGGGCACCCCAGCTTTTGCTTTCTTAATAAAGGGCAGCTAGTGCTGTCTCCCCCACCCCCATTTCTCTTGCCTTTATCATAGATAATGATGCTTGGAGCTGTAGTAGCCATTTTATTACTATAGTGAAAACCCAAGACTAAGAATCTTGGAGCAGAAGAAATAAAAATGAATTACGTTGAACAGCTGAACTAATTACAGCAATCACCTACCTCAAGACCTCTTGATAGTGTGAGAAATCTCACCCTCATGTGTTAAAGCCACGGCTGGTCAGTGGAAACAGTAGCACCGAAAACAGTCTCAAATCTGCTGACTGTCCTATTAGGGCTGGCCTTGTGCAGACATTTTTGGAATGTTTCTTTTGAAAACTCCATAGGATTCCTTGACAACATTCTCTTGAATGTCCTCACTACTGTCAATCTTTGTCCCCCCTGCACCACCACCACCCCCCTTTTTTTTTTGGCTGGATCCAAAAGAAATGGATACATTTTGTTTAGGGAAGAAAAGACTCAGTGGGAACATGAGAGCTGTATTCGTTATCTGAAGCTTTTTTAAGAGGAAAAGGGATTATTATGACTACCACTCTTATTACCCCTCACCAAATTGACCTAGACCTTTACAGTTTTCCCAAATATCATGACTTTTAATATACAAAATCTACGTTGTCACAGAGAACAGAGTTGAGACAAATAAGAACTTTATTATTAAGAGCTGCCTAATGATTGGGGTAGTTCAAATACGGAAATGTGTTGCTCTGTGAGACAGAGAACTTGCCTTCCTAAGAAGGAGTTGGTCAGAGAACTGATCAAGCAGGGAAACCTTTAGGGCCTGCTCAACTTTAGCATTCCGACTCAAGTTTGGGGAGTGAGATTGGCTAATTCTTTCTTTGCTTAGCTGATTAGGATTTTAGAGAAGGAACAGGTCAGTAAGATAAATGGAAGTAGGAGAGGGATTCCAAGTAAAGGAAACAACTTGAACAAAAGTGCAGTGTCTTTAAGATGAGTTTGGATACTCTCGATGGACCAGTTGGACTGGAGTGGACAGTTTGAACCCCTGGCAATTTGTGACAGGCTAGTCATTTAACTGTTGTAGACCATAGTTTTCTTAGTAAAAAGACAGGACCAACTGAAATCAGTGAGTCTCAACCTCGTCTTGCAAACACCTAGACCTTACTCCCCAAATGTTTGCAATTACACATCCTAAAGAAAATACAAGGAGGTAGTACCTGGTTTTTTAAACAATGAGATTCTTGTATAATAGCAATTACCATAGTACAGATGTAG
Organism: Proteles cristata cristata; assembly: GCA_017311185.1. Classification (NCBI taxonomy): domain Eukaryota; kingdom Metazoa; phylum Chordata; class Mammalia; order Carnivora; family Hyaenidae; genus Proteles; species Proteles cristata. The sequence goes on from JAESUZ010000634.1 coordinate 820,165, forward strand.
ACCTTTAACTTTTTTTAAAGTAAGACCTATAACTTTTAGACAAGGCTGGTGCCTGTGTCAAAATGGATTTTTTTCTCTTTATTTAATCTTTAAAAATTTTAAAAATAGGGGCGCCTGGGTGGCTTAGTCGGTTAAGCGTCCGACTTTCGCTTAGGTCATGATCTCGCGGTTCGTGGGTTCGAGCCCAGCGTCGGGCTCTGTGCTGACTGCCAGCTCAGAGCCTGGAGCCTGTTTCAGTCTGTGACTCCCTCTCTCTCTGACCCTCCCCTGCTCATGCTGTCTCTCTCTCTCTCTCCTAGAAATAAATAAAACATTAAAAAAAAATTTATTAAAAAAAATTTTTTAAATAAATATAAGCTATTTAAAACATTCAGAAGAGAATAATAATATAATCACCAAAAGAAAAGTGAATTTAATATTTTGCTATACTTAACCTCTAATCTCTAAGATATAAAACATTACAAATGTAGCAAAAACCTCATCTCTCACCTCTTCTTTCTTCCTTTTTCTCAGTGGCAAACACTCTCCCAAAATTGCTGTGTGTCTTTCCATTTCAACTTGTATACTTTTACCACAACTTGTATACTTTTACCACATATATAATTATCTATAATATGTGGTATTTTTTGTGTTAAATTTTACACAAATATCGTACTGAATGCATCATCTTTCAACTTTTAAAAATTTTTATTTATTTTTGAGAGAGCGAGAGACAGAGCATGAGCAGGGGAGGGTCCGAGAGAGAGGGAGACACAGAATCTGATGCAGGCTCCAGGCTGTTAGCACAGAGCCTGACACGGGGCTTAAACTCATGAGCCATGAAATCATGACCTGAGCCAAAGTCAGACATTTAACTAATAGAGGCACCCAGGTGCCCCTCAACTTTTTTTCCCCCATTCATTATTATGTTTTAAAGATTTATCTATCTCGGTAGCATATAAATCATTTAGTTGGTTGTATAGTGCTTCACTGTACGAATAAATCATAATTCATCCATCCATTCCCTTATAGGTTAGGTTGTTTTGATTTTGTTTGCTATCATAACAGCCTGGAAACTGTGTTCCTTGCCCACGTTTCCCTGTGCACACATGCCACATTCCCTCTAAAATATTAGAAGTAAAATTTCTGGGTTGTAGAATAAGAGCATCTTCAATTTTAGGTTGAATATGCTCACTTTTTCCTAGAAGTCCAATCAGGAGATGAAAATGGTTGTGTCGTAACAGTCCCTGGCCCTGCAGAGCTGATCAGTTGGGGCATTATCTAGTGCACATAGGAGACAAAAAGGAACTACATTCATTGTCACAAGCGTTATTTGAGTAATCCTTGTCTGCTTCCAAAAAGCCAATCAAGAGAATATTGGAAGCAGTTACTTAAATATCTACCCAATAAAATAATTGCTTCTACAGTATCCTGAACTATCCTATGCTTGAATACTACCAAAGACAGAGAGCTTACAACCTCCCAAAGTAGCCCAGTTCTCTTGATCAGAAAGTTCTCAAACATCTATGGCCGGAAGGTATGCCTAATTCTGAACTTAACTCTTTTGTGAATCTGTTTTCTCTATGTAAAAATGGGAGTAGGGGTGGGTACCTGGGTGGCTCAGTCAGTTAAGTGTCTGACTCTTGATTTCGCTTTAGGTCATGATCTCATGGGTTTGTGAGATCAAGTCCTGCATTGGGCTCTGTGCTGACAGCTTGTAACCTGCTTGGGAGTCTCTCTCTCTCTCTCTCTCTCTTTCTCTGTTTCTCTCTCTCTCTCTCTGCCTCTCCCCTGTTCGTGCTCACACTCTAAAAATTTTTTTTTAAAATGGGAGTAGGAATAATACCTAATTCACAGAGTGGTATGGGAACCAAATGAGCTAGTATGTGAATGCATATGTGTGTACATAGATAAATATATTCACATGTACATACATATAGGTATATACATGTATACGTATGCAATATACTCATATCTGTATATGTATTCATATTTGTAGAAAAGAGAGAGAGTACATGAGATGGCAAATGAGCTCGTGGTAGAAAATAATTAATTGTAGCTGCAGCTAATATTAATATTTTTCATCCTATCATCCATTCCGTAGCAACAAAAGTTCATTCTGCTAAACAAATATTTACTGTCTACTATGTGTCAAAGACTGTGAGGAGCCACAGAAACATCACCCACACTTCTCTGTATTTATTTTTTTTTAAGTTTTATTTATTTTTGAGAGAGAGAGAGCGCGCAATCACATAGGTGCATGAGTACAGAAGGGGCAGAGAGAGAGGGAGACAGAATTCCAAGTAGGGTCTGGGTTGTAAGGGTAGAACCTGACTCAGGGCTCAATCTCATGAACCGTGAGATCATGACCTGAGCCAAAATCAAGTGTCCCAAGCCTAAGTGACTGAGCCACCCAGGTGCCCCTCTGTCCATCTCTGTGCCATTGCCAACATAGAGCAATGGTTTAAAATGGGAATTCTGGATTTATATAATCTGGGCTTTAATCCCAACTGTACCACTTCCAAGCTATGTGATTTGTGGGAGTATTGCTTAACTCACTGATAAGAACTTATCTCTCATGGTAAATGTTCAATACAGGTTAGCTGCTCTTCAATTTAATTGAGCCGGTGACCTTAGTCAGGGTTTCAGCCTGAACCTGGAGAGCTATGGATAGATAATCTTAAAGCTCTTCTTTAGTCCCAAAGTTTATGATTTTTTATATTCAGTGGAACATTCGTGGGGGAGAAATCAGGAAGAATGACCCACATTTGTAGGGAGAGGCATTTCACAAAGCTGAATTTGCAAATAGGTTCTAACTCCTCCAAATGGAAAGAAATCACCCTTTGGGAGCATACAGACTAATTTATACACTTGATGTGAGCAGAAGCAGGAAAAAACAAGCAAGTCATGAGTGATAAACATGGGACACTATAAATGCTCAATATGTATATTCCTTTCTGAGAGTGGGTACTGCCTGGTTCTCACTGGAGGGACAGGTAGTGTTCAAAGGCTCAGACTCTGGAGTAATAGAGATCTAGTTTTGAATCCCTATTTGGTTCCTTGTCAGCTTTGTGACCCTGGGCAACCTGGTTTTAACCTCTTTTGTGTCTTAGCTTTCTTTTCTGCAAAACCTGGATAGTAAGAGTATCTAAAAATTATACTCAATACAGTGGTGACATAGTAAATGCTCAATAAAAGCGAATTATTTGTATCTGACAAATGGCACCCTATAGGTGAGTGACAAGTTTCCATTCTCAGGAGATGTCAATATCTTCTTTTTCTGACTTCAGGCGCCTCATGGGTGGGGCTTGGTCTCTGCCTTCAGAAGTTAGGCACGATGCCTCCCTTGTCACCTTGGCAACTTTCTTAGGAGGGTGTCTCCTCTATCAGACTTGGCCCTCAGCTCGGCTGGAACTTCCTCTTCCTTCGAGGTGGGAACAGCAGTGCCTCCACCATTCAGTCTCAGATGGACCTTGCCTCGGTCGGCCTGAGGGTTTCCAGAGTTGTGTGAGCTTGGCTCCCCTCCAAGCCACTCTATGCAGGACTGACTGATTACCTTTTCTCTTCTTTCAGGCCCGGGAGCAAGAGTGAGGAATGTGCCACTTCAGCAGCCCCCCAGGTCAGGAAGGAGTAAGATGAAGGTCGGCTTTAGAGGGGGGGGGGGGTGAGGGGGGGCACTGGGGTCCCTGCCTGAAAAGTCTCGCAATTCAGGGGATCTGAGGAAGTCTCGGTAAGGCTCTTAGGAGACCATGTCGGGCTCTGAGAAGCAATAGGGTGAGTGTGAGAGGTGCCCCAGAAGCAACGTGAGGGAGCATTTTACGTGGATGTGGGGTGGGCGGTGCGTCAGGGTAACTAATGGCAACTGGGCGGGGTGAGCCCGCTCGGCAGGAGCTCTTCGACAGGGAGAAACTACGACTCCCAGGATGCGCCGGGGCTCAACCCGGCTTTCCCGCCTGCCCACTGGCTGCCGGTCTGGCGAGCGCAGGACCGGATTGGTCGCGGCGGTGCGGGGCTCCGCCACTAGCATGTTAGTAGGCACCGCCGGCAGCAGACGTTGACCGGGCGCGCGAGGGGGGAGGGGGGGGGTCCTCCCAGCCATTCTGGAAACCGCCGGACGCTTTCTCCGTAGCGTAGCCGCCGGCTGTGAGGCGCGGAGCGGGGGCAGAGACTGCGTGGCGCAGGCGCAGTGCTGGGCTTCTCCTGGGTCCCCAGACAGCTGGAGGAGATAAACAGAGGAGGAGGAGGGAGGGGAGTGCGTGTGTGAGAGCGCGCGAGGGAGTGTGAGTGTGTGTGAGCGCGGGTGTGAGGCGGTGCGCAGGGGCGGGCGGAGGCGCTGTCCGGCCCGGGCCAGGCGCCGGGCGGGGAGCATGGGAAGGGGCTAGAGCGGCCCGGGCCCCCAGCCCCCTCCCCGGGATCCGCGCCCCCCCTTCCCGGGAGAGGGGCCGGGCCCCCCGGACGGACATGGGCTCCTGAAGTTGCGCCGCCGCTGGTCCTGGGAAGAGGCCTGACAGGTACGGTAGCCACCGCCCCCTGCCCTCGCCGGGCGCCGAAGCAAGAACCGGCTCCCGCAGCGCCGGCACACGGGCCGCTCGCTCTGGGCCGGCCGCAGCCCTGCCGGCCCGGGGGCCTGAGCCCGCCCGCCTCGGGGCTCCGGGGTGTCCCGAGAGGGGGCAGGCCTTGCTGGGGCGAAGGGCACAGCGGGCCGGGGGCGGGGTGGGGATGGAGGGCTGGCCGGGACGTGGGTGGTGCGGGAGGCTCAGGGAAGCTCTGCCAAGGGAGAGGTGGAAGTCGTCCCATCACGGGACTTTTTTGCGGACTTTTTTGTTTGACATCTGATCTGGCGCCGGTCTCAGGAAGAAGGGGGCAGGTGGAAGTGCTGGGAGGGCTACGTTGACCTGACCTGCTCTCTTAGTTTCCTGCTCTCGCTCTGTCTCGCTCTCGCGCTCGCTCTTTCTCGCTCTGTGTGTGTGTGTGTGTGTGTGTGTGTGTCCGTCCCATGTGTCTGTCCGTGGCCAGGCTTCTTGCAGCTACAGATGCCTTCAGTGGCCCATCCTGACACCAAGCTGAACTCTGCCAAGGTGTTTCCACCAGGCGACTGTAACGCCCATATAGAGGGCCTTTACTTGGGAAGGGCTATTCAATACCCACTTCAAACGGAAATAGGAAGTGTGGAATAGAAGAGGGACTGAACCAGAAGGATCCGATTCTTGTCACTAAAAGCTGCAGTGGGACGCCCCCCTTCCCCTTGCTAACCAGGTTGAATTTGCTTAGTGACCTCTGACTCTCCTCTGCAGGTGTACCACCAGGGTTTCTAGAAAAGAGGTGTCCGGATTTATGACTAAAGCCTAACTGCCTAATTTGACTATTTTCCTCAAAGTCCTTTTTTTCTGTGACTTTCTTTAACTTCCTGAGGTAGCGGTAGAGTAACTTTAAAGTTTTCCTCTTAGGTTTGTGAGTTTAGAAGCCTGATCGGGTGGCTGTAACTTCCCCATTCTTCGCAAGGATGGGGTAGATGATCAGGGTGACAGTTAAGTGTTCCCTTTTAATAAAGCCTGAAACAGTTTTGCGAAGAAAAATATTTAAAGGACACCTCCCGACTCAAAGGCATTATGAAATCTCTACCTAGGACCCAGGTATGTTCAGTGGTCCGAACAAAGCTTTTCTATAACTTAAAGTCCCTCCTGAGTGGCCAGTCTCTTTACTAAGTGAAGGAACTACTTAAGGCTGTTTCTGGTTTGAATTTTGGCCTATTCTTCCTTGTAATTCTTATACTTTTAAAGAAATTGAATTGAATCTTGGCTCTTGAGTATAATAACTTGATCCACTATCACAGACTAAGGAGTAACTAGTAAGGCTCATTTGGGCCAACTCAGAGACTATCAGTGAATCTCCATTGCAGGTTGTTGTATTTCATTGGCAGATGGGAAACAACCTTTTCTGCCATAGTTTTTGATTGTGCTGCTTTAATACTGGGGTCCTCCTCTCTTTTGATCTTTTCGGGGGCACTTATGTTCAAGCCACATCTCAGTTTGTAGAAGCAGTGCTTTGGGTCACCTACGAAGAATAATTGAACAACAATCCATATCTCTGCCCGAGACTCCTTCCCTTGGAGTTACTGAAAGAAAGAGAATATGTGTGATGATTGTGGTGGTGCTATTAACATTGGCAATTTGCCACTTTGGGGTTTTAGAGTTGTCATGCAGCTGACAGATTTTCTAGTTTAAAGCAACTCGGTAGTGATTCATGGGACATCATATTAAGGTGTCCCCCCCCCACACACACACACCTAGACTTCAGGATCTGCAAGGATTCAACAGAAGATCTTAAAGGCCTCTGCTAAACATCTTTGGATTTTGAGGGGCCAATTTCTGCAAAGACCCAGAACTGTGACTTTAATTATTTTTTAATTGTTTTCTTCTCTCCTTTTGAATTAGGGAATGTGGCCCACATGTGCAGTCCTGGGCCTCAGGGAGGGAATCCTAGACAACATGAAACATGGTGATACTTACCTTTATTTTGGGTCACTGAGTGATCCTGACTCCTTTCTTCTGTCATCCTTACCATTCTGGATTCCACTGTATCTTTGGGCCGCCATTGCAGAGGAACTTCCATCACTCCTAGGTTTCAAAAACCCAAGCCCTGGAAGTTTTCATCAGAAACCAGTCCCTTGATGTTACATTTCATTATGGATAACTTACTTTGAGAGATATTTACCAATTAGAATACATTCTAAAATGTGACTGACAATTTTTGAGGGCCTGGTATGTTGGGCTGTGTGCTAGGGGGTGGTTTTACTTTATCTATTTGGCCTTCAACACTGCCCTGTGAGCCAAAAATCATTTTCCGTATCATACATATGAAGATACAGGTTCAGAGAGGCTAAATAACTTGTCTAAGGTTACACAGCTAACAAGGGAAATGTTCAGAAATCAAACCAGGGTCTGCCCCTTTGGGGCTTTGACACTGAGGAAGAACCAGAAGGACCAAAGCTAAGAGCCTGGGGGAACATGATACCTGCCTTCAAATACTTGAAGAACTGTCATGTGGAAAGAGAACTAGACTTTCTCTCTGTGATTCTGGAAGGCAGAACTAGGATCAAAGGGATGGAAATTCAAGAGGGTAGACATTGGCTTGATAGGAGAGAATTTGGTTTTCTAAAAACAAAATGGGCTACCTTGTGAGGGGGTGAGTTACCCATCCTTGTAGGTATTCAAGCATAGGCTTTGCCACTTCTTATCCAGGATAGGCTAGAGGAGTTCATACTTATTTAGGTAATTTGACTAAGTGTCTTCAGTATTTTAAACCCTATTATTCTATGGAAATGAAGTCAAACTCCTGTCTTTTTGATCTGTAAAAAATCTAGCCCATATTGCATACATACCATGTGCCAAGTACTTGTTAGACACTTTTTCTACAATACTTTGTTTAATCCTCAAATTCCCTATGAGGTGGGAATTATTATTTTTCCCACTTTACAAATGAGGAAACGGATGTTAATCCGTTTATCTAGGATGTAACATCCGTTAATCTAGGATGTTAAAAAACATGCTAGAGGTTACACAGTGGTAGTGGGGCTGATATTTGAACCTTTGTCTGTACCATCTTAGCTGTGTAATGTAGGGTAAGTTGTGTGTCTTCTCCGAGCTATAGTTTCTTCATCTGTGAAATGAGATGACAGTACCTTCCTTATGATGGGTTTATGAGTACTACATGATATAATATACACTTTTCACTAGAGGTCACTGATTGCCCTTGAGATCCTGGGTTTGGGATAAAAAGGTACCGCTTTGTTTCTTTAGGGTAAAATCAGGCCTGACAAACCCTGAGAATTTGGGGTTCATTCTTGGTGCTGTTTGTAATAGTTGCTAACCCCTTGAAGGGCTTCATGGCAATAGTGACTAATACCTTAAAAACTTGAGGCCTGATAAGAGGAGGATTCAGCCAACACGTTGGAGTATAGGAGGAAGTGTCAAAGGCCCTGTAGGGGAAAAAAAAAAGTCCCCACCCTACTATACAGTCAGATTCAGGGATCACTGTTTGCATTTTTACATTTAATGTCTTATTTTAGAATGGACAAGGTCATAATTGCTAGAGCTGTAATAGAGCTAGATGCCAAGAATAATAACCCTTAATCCTGCCTGTAGCCATCTGAGGAGGTATTAACCCCATTTTCTTGGGGAGTGGGGCAGAGAAGGATCAGACCGTACCCAGGTAGCTGTCTAGGGGGCTCTGAGGAGGCAGTATTAGGATCAGGATGGTGGCAGAATTTTATCCTTGTTCCTAACCCCCAGATTCTATTTTCAGAAAGCTCTAAATTGTGCTTATCCATGAACCTTTTAGGGAGCCTTTCTCAGAATGGGAGTCAGGCATTTCTGGTGTTGGATCTTCACCAGTTGAGACCTGAGTGTTTGGGCCACCGCTTACCTGGTTCCTTCTTGAGTCAGACATCTGGACGTAACACAGCCGTGATTGAATTGGAAAGGAAGCATTTCTACATCGATTGGCTTAGTTTTCCTTAACCTTTCTGCTAGGAGGAAAGTTAGAGGGTAAAACTTCAAAGGCTTCCCTATGAGACATACTTTGAATCATGGCTGAATTTGGAAAGATGCAAGTTAAGGGCAAAATCCAAGACTGCAGATGCTCATAAATATAGTCAGAGAAAACAACATGATCAAAATATGCTTCCTTTTCTCTTTCTGTTCCCTTCCACTGTCTTAAGGTAATGGTGGCCCTAGGAGAAAGCAGATAAATTAGCTATAATCACTGCAAAGCAAAGTTCTGAAAACATCAAGAAAGATTTTTCACAAAGCATGAATGGCAATACAGAACCCATTCATGCAGAAAAGCCATCAAGGTTGAGTTTTCATCCAGAGTTTCCCACAAAGTGAAGCATGTCTTTTCTTTTTTTTAAAAAATTTTTAATTTTAAGAGAGAGAGAGAGCAGGGAAGGGGGAGAGAGAGAGAGAGAGAGAGAGAGAGAGAGAATCCCAAGCAGGCTCTGCACTGTCTGCACAGAACCCAGTGTGGGGCTCAAACTCACAAACTGAAATCATGACCTGAGCTGACACTAAGAGTCGGACATTTGACTCACTGAGCCATCCAAAAGCGAAGCATTTCTTAGGATGGACTTCACAGAGAAGGCTTTAGTCAACTCCAGATGGAACCACTTGAGCCAGAAGCCTTGAAGAAGGCAGAGAACTTTTCCAAAGATCCTTTGTTGATGGACCTGTTCCACCAACCAAGCCTTTCCCAGATGCTTCCCTTATGCCGCCTTAGTCCGTGACCCTGAAACATACTCTTGAAATTTGTGTCTGAGACCGTCAGAGCTAGGTGATTTTGATTCCTTAGTTAAACCCTAAGTGCTAAGTTAAATGCCACGTTAAATGCTTAGTTAAAACCTAAATGCTGAGAGATAGTTTCTTTTAGATAAGACTGCTTGGACATGATCTGATTAAAGGTAGTAACAATTTTTTAGTGGCCAGTGACCTGAGTGTTAGGGTCAAAGTATCTAGTGTGACTCTCCATTTAATAACTGTAACTTTAGGCAGATTAACTTCTGTGTGCCCTCAGATCCTTCATCTGTAAAGTGAGGATAATGATAGTAGCTGCCTCATAGGTTTATGAGGAATCTCTCGGATAACTTATGAAATTATTTGAATGTTCACTAAATATTTTTACCAGGCTTGGTATCAGGCATTTTATCTGTAAAGTGGGGATAATAATAGTACCTGCCTCATAGGTTTATGAGGAATCTGTTGGATGACACTTATGAAATGATTTGAATGTTTACTAAATATATTTTTTACCAGGCAGGGCACCTGGGTGGCTCAGTCGGTTGGGCGTCCATCTTCGGCTCGGGTCATGATCTCCTGGTTCGTGGGTTCAAACCTGACATCAGGCTCTGTGCTTCCAGCTCAGAGCCTGGAGCCTGCTTCAGATTCTGTGTCTCCCTCTTTCTCTGCCTCACCCCTGCTCGTGCTTCCTATCTTTCTCAAAAATGAATAAACATTAAAAAAAAATTTTTTTTTATTTTTATCAGGCATTTTATGTGTGTGGCTCTTCACTTTGTGAAGGTTGGCATTATCATCTTGTTTTGCAGATTAGAAAGCTGAGATTTAGAAATGCTGTCATACAGAAGATAGTTGGCAGAATTGGGATTTGAACTTCAGGTCTGTTGGACTCTAATACCCAACTCTTTGTTTTATAATGCCACTTCCAATGACCTTTTGCTTTGGAAATGCATGTTTTTCTCTTCTATAGGATTGCTCCAGTAGGTAAACCACTGCAAATAGAGTGAAAGGAAACTTGCATACATCCTTTGCATAATTCATGATGTTGAAAGGGGGCAGGGGCCAGTGGTCACTCTAGCTGGGGACACCTCTCTAACAGTGGGAGGCAGCATGTCCAGAGGGAAAAGAATACAGATGACTTGGGTTCCATCCACTCTACTGCTGTCTGGCAGTGTGTCCTTAGAATCATAGGATAGTGGAAGGGGTTTTGTAACTCATCTTAGAGTCTACCTCTCACTTTGCAGGTGGACAAATAGGCTGAGAGAGTGAAACGTCTCACTCAGGGTCTTTTAGACACTTAGAGGCAGAGCCTGGCCTGGAGCACAAGACCCTAGATTCTGGTCCACTGCTTCTTCCTCAGTACCACATAGCATTGTGCTTCAGGTCTCCCTTGTTAAACAGGGGTGAAAATAGCTTCCTCACAGGATTGTTATGAAGTTCAAGTTAAAAGCATGAGCAGAAGTACTCTGATAGTTATGAAGTGTTGTATGTAATCAAGACAGTCACGCTATCATTCATTCAGCAAGTGCTTATTGGTACCTGCTAAGCCCACATCACTCTTTGAAGGCCTAGGAGGCTCAGTAGATGAATCAGATGAGAAACTGGGGGTACCTGGGTGGCTCAGTCGGTTAACTGTCCGACTTTGGTTCAGGGCATGATCTCATGGTCCGTGGGTTCAAGCCCCACATTGGGTTCTGTGCTAATAGTTCAGAGCCTGGAGCCTGCTTCGGATTCTGTGCCTCCCTCTCTCTCTACTCCTCCCCTGCTCGCACTCTGTCTCTCTGTCTCTCTGTCAAAAATAAATAAACATTAAAAAAAAGAAAAAGATGAACTAGGTCTTAGGATGGCCCTCAAGAAGAGAAGCCACAAAAATAATTATAGTGCAAAGCAGGAGGCAGATGAAGGAAACGGTGAGAGCTAAATTTTCAGAGGTCCTGATTTTGAGGCAGAGAAAAAAAAAAGGGTTTGGGGACCTTTCTTCTTATAATTGAGATATAATTCTTATATCATAAAGCCTACCCTTGTTTTTCACTTTTTAATATATCCACAGAGTTGTACACCTATCACCACTAGTTCCAGAATGTTTTCATCATGCCCCAAAGAAACCCATACCCTTTAGCTGTCACCACCACCCCAGTCACTCCCATCTTCTTCCTCAGTTCCAAGCAACCACTAATCTTTCTCTGTAGATTTTGCTGTTCTTGACATTTCATGTAAATGGGTTCATACTATATGTGGCCTTTTGTGACTGGCTTCTTTCAAATAATATTATGTTGTCAAGCTTCACCCATATCATCACATGAATCAGTGCTTCGTTCCTTTTTATGGCTGATTGATATTCTATTATATGGATATATCACATTTTATCCGTATATGGACATTTATCCATTGATGCACATTTAAGTTGTTTCTACTTTGGAGCTCTGAACATTCATGTACAAGTTTTTGTGTAGATATATGTTTTTGTTTCTCTTGGGTTATACCTAGGAGTGGAATTTCTGGGTCATATGGTAACTCTATGTTTAACTTAAAAAAATTTTTTTAATGTTTTTTATTTATTTTTGAGAGAGAGAGAGACAGTGTGATCAGGGGAAGGTCAGAGAAAGAAGATACAGAATCTGAAGACAGGCTCAGCTGTCAGCACAGAGCCCAATGCGAGTCTCAACCGTGAACCGTGAGATCATGACCTGAGCCAAAGTCAGACGTTTAACTGACAGCCACCCAGGCACCCCTATGTTTAACTTTTTGAAAGGAGGCTTTTCTTAAACATTTTTTTCTTATTGCAAATAATACTATCACTCACAGTTAATAAGTATTTCCAGTGTTCCAGTTATCCCATATAATCCTCAGAACAACCCTGAGGTAGGTGCTATTATTATCTTCATGTAACAAGTGAAAAATAGCCAGTGTTTCTTGAGTACTTAGCACCTGCCAGGTATTGTGCTGTTTTGTATTATACCCTGTGACATAGATATTATTACATATACCTACATGGTAGGTAAAAAACAAACAAACAAAAACCTTAAAGGTAAATAATTTTGCCCAAGATCACACAACCTAGTGCATAGTAGAGCCAGATTCAAACTCAGATTTCTTTCAGTCCAAAGCTGGCTCCTAATGGCTATTTCTATATTACTATAAGAAGAATAAGTGTTCACAATAGAATACTTGGAAAATACAGAGGAACAGAAAGAAAAAAAAAAAAATATATATATATATATATATATGTTACCTGTTGTCTTACCAGAGAGATGACCACTGGCATATTTTTAATGCATGTCCTCTTTTTTAAAAAATTTTTAAATGTTTTTATTTATATTTTGAGAGAGAGAGAGATAGAGAGAGAAAGCACGTGCTGAGGAGGGGCAGAGAGAGAGAGAGAGACATAGAACCCGAATCAGGCTTCAGGCTCTGAGCTGTCAGCACAGAGCCCAATGTGGGGCTTGAACTTGTGAACCATGAGATTGTGACCTGAGCTGAAGTCGGACACTTAACTGACTGAGCCACCCAGGTGCCCAAACGTATATCCTTCTTGTTATACCATTGCAGATATGTACACTTTTGGTTTGTCTTTTTTTTTCCCCCAAGGCTAAAATGGTCACATGTATGTCTTGAACCTGATTTTTTAACTATATATGATTAGCAGTTTTCTATTTCATTAATCAGTTTTCCATGTTTTGAATGACCCTGCAATAGGAAAGGAAGATTTTTGAAAGGACTTTATAAGAGAGGATTCCAAATATATACAAAGTAAACAGAATAGAACAGAATAGTGAACCCACATTTATCTATCATCCTATTTCAATAACTGTCAACATTCTGCCATTCTTGTTTTATCTATACCTCCTTTGCTTTCCACCTCCATTCCATTTTTTTAAGTGTTTATTACTGAGAGAGAGCCCACGTGCACACTAATGGGAGAGGGGCAGCAGAGGGTGGGGACAGAAGATCAAAGGGGTCTCTGTGCTGACAGCAGAGACCCCGATGCAGGGCTGAAACTCCCGCATGTAATCACAAATCCTGTGATCGTGACCTGAGCCAAAGTTGGACACTTAACCGACTGAGCCACTCAGGTGCCTCTCCTCCACTCTATTTTTTTTAAGTAAAATTTACCAACATTAAAATTCACTAATCTTGACTGTGCAGTTTTGACAAATGGATATACTCATGTAGCCCAAGCCCCCAACCCCTGTGTAGCCATGCTCCCATCATATATAGAACCTTTCAGTCACTCAGAGTTCTCAGGGGTCCTTTTCTTGTTAATCCCCATGCACCCAAGTAGCACTTCTTTTTTTTTTTTAACTGTATTTTTGCCTATTAGAACTTCATATACAATTGACTCTTGTATACAATATACAAGTATATTGACTTCATATACAATTGACCCCCCCAGGCAGTCAAAAATAGGCATATAACTTTTGACTCCTGAAAAACTTAACTACTAATAGCATACTGTTGATGAGAAGCCTTGCTGATAACAAATAATTAACAACTATTTTGTATGTTATATGTATTATATCTATATTCTTAAAGTAAGCTAGAGAAAAGAAAATTTTATTAAGATCATAAGGAAGAGAAAATATATTTACAGTACTATGCTGTATTTATTGAAAAGAATCCACATATAAGTGGACCCACACAGTTCAAACTTGTGTTGTTCAAGAGTCAACTATAAATGAAATCATACAATATGTCCTTTTTTAAAAAAAATATTTATTTATTTTTTAAAACATTGGGGGGACTGAGGGTCAGAGAGAGAGGGAGACACGGAATCTGAAGCAGGCTCCAGGCTCTGAGCTGGCAGTACAGAGCCCAATGTGGGGCTCAAAGCCATGAACCATGAGATCATGACCTGAGCCAAAGTCAGATGCTTAATTGACTGAGCTACCCAGGTGCCCCCAGCATGTATTTTCTTAAGTCTGGCTTCTTTTGCTCAAAACCTGTGAGATTCACCCATATTGTTGCCTGTGTCAGTAGTTCCTTTTTAAAAATATAATAACTTCATTGGTATATAATTCACATACCATACAATTCATCCATTTAAAGTGTACAATTTAGTGGTTGGTAGTATTCTCACAGATATGTGCAACAATCACCAGTCAAGTTTAGAACATATTCATCATCTCAAAAAGAAACATCAAACCACAGTGAAGTACTGCTTCATACCCATGAGGTTGGCTATAAATAAATTAAAAAAAACAACAACAACAACAAAACAAGTGTTGGTAAGGATGTGGAGAAATTGGAACCTTGTACATTGCAGGTGAAATTGTAAAATGGTGCAGCTGCTATGGAGAACAGTTTGGCAATTCCTCAAAAAGTTAAATATAGAATTACCATATGACTCAGCAATCGCATGCCAAGGTATATACGCAAAAGAATTGAAAACAGGTAATCAAACAGATACTTGTACAGGAACATTCATAGCAGCACGATTCACCAGCAGATAGATAAATGGATACCTACAATATGATATAGCAGTGCAGTGGAATAGTATTTGGCCATCAAAAGGAATGAAGTACTGATGCATGCTACAACATGGACAGACCTCAAAATATTATGCTAAGTGAAAGAGTCCAGTCACAAAAGGCCACATATTGTAGGCTTTCATTTATATGAAAAATCTAGAATAGGTAAATTGATAGATGCAAAAAGTAAATTGGTGATTGCCAGATACTAGAGGGAGGAAGGAAGAGGGACTGACTACTTAATAAGTATGGGATTTTCTTTTGGTGTGATGTGTTTTAGAACTACCTAGAGGTGATGGTTGTATAACATGGTGAGTGTACTAAATACCACTGAATTATACACCTTAAAATGGTCCTCTGTAGCCCCCAAGAAACCACAAATCTACTTTCTATTTCTATAGATTTGCCTGTTCTGGCCTTTGCATGTAAATGGAATTATAGACATCCCTCGACTCTCGAAAGTTCACATTATGCCACTCACTTTTACGAAGGATCTACATCAGTACCTCTTTTCACTAACCAAAGAGAATCCAAAGAGGATTTTTGCTTTTATGAAAAGGGTGAAAATCAAACATAGTGTTCAGCATTTGTTTTGCAGCGAGCTCATTATAGGGGCAGTGTGCACCCTGAGCGGAGAAAGTGGCACCTCCCAGCTTCTACCCTGGGAACTACACTCAGCATCAAACCACCATAGCTTTGAACTGTTTCTCTGAGCATCTATGCTTTATCTTCATTTACTTTGCTCATCCTTTAGCAAGATGGTATCAGAAAAGCCTAAGAAAAGAATCTTTTGGGTCTGGGAATGCTAAAAAAAGGTTTCCATTTAATAAACTGATGGTAGTTGCTTCTTCACTTTATGCCCTTGCAGCTTAGGATAGGTTTCATAGGAACACTTTGCTTTTGGATAGCAGGAGAAACCTATATACAACATGTGGCTTTCTTTCACTTAGCACAATGTCTTCAGGGTTCATTCATGTTGTAACATGTATCAGCACTTTGTTACTTTTTATGGCCAAATAACATTCCATTGTATAGATACACCACATTTTGTCCATTCATCAGTTGATGAGCATTTGGGTTTCTACCTTTTAGCTATTATAAATAATCCTGCTCTAACCATTCTTGTGCACACTGTTGAATGGAGTTCCTTTGTATTTAACAAAGTAACCATTTTACTCCTGATCTTGCAATTCAAAGCTAACAGAAGTCAGAAAGATATCCCATTCTCTGTGCCCCACCATCCTACAATGGAATCCCCATTGTCAGCTTTGTCTCTCTGGTAGAGAAGGAAGTAAGAGAAAAATGTTGTAACTATGCCACTGAGCATAGATCAGCAGCTATCAAGTCTTACTAGAATTCAGATTTGGCTAATAACATCCATTAAGCACCTGCTGTAATCCAGGTACTATTTTGTACCTTCATATGTATTTCATCATTTATTTCTCACAACAATCAATTGAAGTAAATGGACATCCCCATTTTACAAATAAGGAAATTGAAACTCAGAAAGGTTGAATAACTTGCCTAAGTAGGTAGTAATTGGTACAGTGAGGGGGCTGGACTTCAGGCCCAAGTGCCTAAGAATTTTAAGTCCTCTTCCCTTTCTGCTACATTAACCCAAACAAGGACTGTGGCACACCTGAAATAGGTGGTTCCTCACGTTTATTTGGATATTACTATTCAGTCTTTGGTTCCAGATGAGTAACCTTTGCCAGGCATACTTTGTTCTAAGGCTTGTTAACCTCAAGCTATTTTATTACTGGTACTCTTTGCATTATGAAGTAGATTAATTCCTCCAAATTGAGCTGTTAATTGAATTTTCTTTAACTTCCTTTGTAATAGAAATGCCCCTGGAAAAAAAGTTTCCCAGGAGCCCGAGTTAAAAGTTTGTGGAAGGGATAGGGTTAAGTGGTAACGTGCTAGGCATTTTAGACTCTAGGAATAGAATACCTCTTGGGAGGTATATCCTATGCATGGCACCTCATGTTTTCTTTATAACATTGTCATATGTTTTCCTTGACCTCATAGGCATTTTTATATTTTCTATATTCCCAACTCCCAGCAACTGACTTCCTTCTTCCTCCTTATCA
The DNA here is from genome assembly GCA_017311185.1 of Proteles cristata cristata. Classification (NCBI taxonomy): domain Eukaryota; kingdom Metazoa; phylum Chordata; class Mammalia; order Carnivora; family Hyaenidae; genus Proteles; species Proteles cristata. The sequence goes on from JAESUZ010000634.1 coordinate 836,992, forward strand.
CTGAGAATTAAGTAGAGCTGGCCTGAAATATCTTCAGTGACAGAAGATGCCTTTTCAACCGTTTGTACTTTAGAGATTTTTTTTTAATTGAACTTAAATGTTCTGCAAATTAGCCCTCAATGTTATTAGAGCCTTAAGTGAAAACATAAGGGTATACTCAGTTCACGGTGCTATCTTTAGAATGAAGAATACACGTTAAAAGTTGTTTGGGTCTGTTACAGTCCTAGTTTTTTGTTAGTGATTTCCAAGTCATCTTTATTGCTCTACTGTCCTATGTTTAGTTTGTTTCCCTCTACTGTCATTTTTCTTCTTTCTTCTAATATGTGTGAATAAATGAGTATAAATAAGATTTAATTTATTATTCCTTGTGGCTCCATCTGAATTTACTGTCTTGTCTGTTCATTTTGGTCATTCAGTTAAATTAGACTTTTTCAGTCCCTCTGAGAAGTTCTGATTACAATAGCCTTGGTGCCATTGATATTCAATTCATGACAACTATATTGTGTGCTCTTGAAGAGAAGGGTCTGTGTTTGGCTTGTTCTTTGCTGTATTTTCAAAGTCTAGTGTAGTGCTTAGCATACTAGGCATTGAAAATTTTATCTTATGGATTCTTGAAGTCACTTACTTCAGTCTTTTTGAATCTCCGCAGAACTGAACATTCAATTTGCATACTGCACCAGAGAGAAATCCCCTTGATGTAGTCTTTTCTGGGGCTAATTCATAAATATATAACTTGTTTTCTTCAATTCCAAATGTCTCCATCATGTCATTCTGTATCCATGAGTTCTCTTTGCTCTATAGAATTGACTATTCCAGGATACTTCTTAAAATAATGCTTTTAAAATTTGACCATAATGAAATCTCCTCATTTTCAAATAACCATTTATTGATCTAATTATTTATATTTTAGAAACTTTTGAAGTCTGAAACTAATTATACTTCTTGCAGATTTAGGAGTATTTCCCTCCTGATGTGAACTTTTTGAATAATCTCTACTTAGAAGTGTTTTTTTCAGTAACACATGCCTGCCTAAAAAAGTTTGTAGAAGATGCTGAATCCATGTTTCCTGGAGGGGGTGGTGAAGGTGGGCTGTACTCCAGAATGAGCTACCGGCCAATGTGCTGTCATTTCTTCTCAGGATGGGCACAGAAATGTTCACCTAAATGCTAACTGAGCATAGTTGTATTAAATTTGACATTTTGATTTTTAAACCTCTACCTACCAGTCTGATACTGTTTTGAATCCCACTTTCTATTTTACCATTTACCTGAATTGTAGTGTGGGGATTTTGGTCTGCTTTCTCTGCTTTTTCCCTCTTTTATTCCTTTTAGTTTTTTCAAGCATACACCAGTCTTAGCTAAAGTCTCTTGCCTTTGATTCTCTGCTTTTTTAGGTGCTATGTCTTTCATCCTAGTCAGTATCCTTCCACATCTAGAATAGTGCCTGGTATTTAGTAAAAACCCAGTTAATGTTTTAAGAAAATTAATGAATGAGTAGTAACAGTTTAGTTGACTCTTATGGTGGGTTGTCATAGTGATCATTACTCTGGTAAATTACATGCCATAGTAATTTATTCATACATACAAAGTAGTTAAGAGTATGCATACAGCGCTGGGTTTGAGTCTCTGCTCCACCTCCATTTATTACCTGTGTGACATCATGAAAATTGTTTCATGTTTATGACTTTATTTCCTCTTCTGTAAGATGATGATACTAATAGAATCTGTCTATCATACAAGCTTTTTGTACCAGTCTTCCTCTGCACCCTTAACAGTGGTTCTCTCTCCTCGGATGTGTCCTCCCCAGGTCCTTTGTGACTCCTCGTCATTTGTGTTTGAGTGTCATCTTTTGAGAGAGCTCCTCTGTTATCAGGCAGGATTTGTAGCTGTAAGCAACAGAAACCAACTCTGGCTGATTCTTGAAAAGCTATTAAACTCACAAACTATCAGGGAAGGCCACAAAGCCAAGCTTGAAGACTGGGCTAAAACAAGGGAAGTTGGGTAGCAGCCAGGACCCATGGACAAAATCATTTACAGAATCAGTCCATGAGGTCACTACTTATACAGCTTACACCCCCACCACCAGATGGCTTGACCTTAATGGCCATTATAGCCACACCTTGCTGCCAACATGGACTCTCCCTGGTCCTCTGATTCTTTGATACCAGATCCCAATTAAAGTCTGGGGCTGATATGTTTGGTTGGCATAGCCTGTGTCAGATGCAAACACTCTATCTATAAGGGATCCTCAGAGAAGGAATCTTAGTCTCTACTGTTCTCACTTCATAGTGGGAGGCACTCTGTCTTCTACCAAACTCATTAGATGGGGGATTCCCAAAATACAGGAAGGGGTTCAGATCCTGAGCAGCTAGAAAACTCCATAAATGTGTATTACATTTTCTTTAGACTTCAAGTCTAAAAGTAGCCCATCAGTCACTTCCGTATCTTCTTGTTTTATTTTCATCACCGCACTTTTCACTACTGGATATATTCTTACTTTACTTGTATTTTTGTTTATTATCTATTCCCTCCTGCTAGAATGCTGGAATGTTAGTATCATGAGAGTAAGGAACTTGCTTTTTTGTTCACTGCTGTATCCCCTGGGCCTGTAATAGTACCTGACATATAGGAGATGCTTCTTGTGCTCATTTGTTGAATGAATAACTATCTAAACCCCTTAGCACAATTCCTAGTACGTAATAAATGTGTATTTGGCAACTTACTATTTCTTAGCAGATAAAAGTATTTATATTCTTTTAAAAATAAAATTAAAGAAAAAACTTTGTACCTTCATTATTTCATTTGGCCTTTCTAGTAGTCTTCCAAGAAAAAGACTTTTGGGAGTGAAGAATGAGCCTTTTTCTGGTGAAGCATCTGTGGCCCCTTCAGTGTTTATTCTGGCTCTTCCTGTGCCTGTGAGACACAGGAACGAGAGCCTACTTGGGGGAGATTGAGACTTCACCAAGGCCACATAGCTGGTCCTACTTAATACGAGGTATACTTCCTGACTTTGGTGTTCTTTCCATAATAGTAAGTCTCACCCTATATTCTTGGTAATTGTGGGTGAAATTACTATTGTTTCAGGGAGAGGGGGGCAAGGAGAGTTGACCATTATATCACAAACCAGAGGCATAAACATAATTGCAGGCCAGTGTTTAGTTTATGCCAATTTGTCCAAATTCACATTTTTAATTTGATGGTCAGAGGCCCCTGGAAAAGTCATCATGAAACCATAGGTGTTCCCAGTCAGCATCCCTAGATGTTCTTCATGTTCACTGGTTTTGTGATCCTAAACAGTGCCAATGGCTTCCATATCTCCCTGGTAATGCTCACGAAGCTGCAGTGCTGGATGGTTTCCACATTGTAAGGGAAGGCTCTTGCCCTTTTAAGAGCTTATGATCCCCAAATCAATCATGGAGGCATAAGCCCCAAAGAACTCAGGCTGAATGGGAATGTCTAATTAGATAGCAAGATTTTTATTGTCCTACTCTGTTTCTAACACTAAAGAAAAAAAAATCTGTGATAACATAGTATTTATATAGTTTCTTTTTGTGATTAAATGCCAAAGGAAAAGAAGGAATCTGCTCACAGAACAGGTGGAGAGAGTGTGATTTCAGGAGGGTGTGCTAGGCATCTGTAGGAGGGCAGCTGATGGAAAAGCAGGGCCAGGAGACCCAGACGTGGGAGGGTTGGCAGGGAGGCCTGTTGGACCCTGAGAGCCATCAGCACAGCACAAAGGGCCAAATGGGGAACAAAGACTAGACCTTTTGCTTGGCTTCAGAGGTAGAACCAGAACCAAAGGTTGGAAATAACAGGAGGTAGAACCTTCTTTTAAAAGATTAGGGTTCCCCCCCACCCCAGGTTTATTTTTTTTCTCTAGCTTTTTTTTTCTCTGACGGTAATATTAATGTGCTTTTGTAGAAAAAAAAATTGAAAACCTCAAAAAGCAGAAGGTAAAAAACCTGTCATACTACTGTTTAAAGATGGCTATTATTATTTTTTAGATTCTTTTTTTTTTTTTACAAATAGTTTATTGTCAAATTAGTTTCCACATAACACTCAGTGCTCATCCCCACAAGTGTCCTCCTCCATGCCCATCCCCCTCCCCCCCACATCCATCAGTCCTCAGTTTTTGTCAGCATTCAAGAGTCTCTCATGGTTTGCCTCTCTCCCTTTCCCCCACCATTTCCGCCCTTCTTCTCCCCCTTGTCCTCCGTCAAGTTCCTCCTAATCCTCCTATACGTGCAAACATATGATATTTGTCCTTCTCTGCCTGACTTATTTCGCTCAGCATAACACCCTCAAGGTCCATCCATGTTGCTACACATGGCCAGATTTCATTGTTTCTCATTGCCATGTAGTATTCCATGGTATAGATAAACCACATCTTCTTGATCCATTCATCTGTTGATGGACACTTAGGCTCTTTCCATGTTATAGCTATTGTGGAGAGTGCTGCTATGAACATTGGGGTACATGTGCTCCTATGCATCAGCACAAAAATAATTTTTTGATGTTTATTTATTTTTGAGAGACTGAGAGAGCATGAGTGGGGGAGGGGCAGAGAGAGAGGGAGACAGACTCCAAAGCAGATTCCAGGCTCCGAGCTGTCAGCAACAGAGCCCGACATAAGGCTCGAACCTACGAGCCGCAAGACCATGACCTGAGCCAAAGTTGGACACTTAACGGACTGGGCCTCCCAGGTGCTCCTTATAATTCCTTTTTAAACACAACTTTGATAATAGTATTTACTGAAAAAGCATCATGTTATCATGTAAACATTTAGTGTGATGTAAGCATTTTTCCTTCATAAGTAACATTTCTAATGCTGCTTAATATCATATGGCTATACATTGTTTAGCCATTCCTCTGTCACTGGAAATTTTGGTACTTTTAATTTTTTTGTTTTTACAAAATCTGTGATAAATATGCTTGGGTATAAACTTTTGTATTTGTTATATTTTGTAATTTCTTAAGGTAAGTTATGAGAGATGAGATTGGTAGGTCTTTCTAACCATCAGAATTTATAACAAAGGAATAAATTTCTTCAGGAGGTGAGACTTGAAAGCCTACCTATCAGGATATTGAAGAGGGATTTCTTTATTAGATTGGATTGTAAACATGATCACCTTTAAATTTCCTGTCCACTCTTTGATTCTATCAGTCTGTTAAAGGGTTGAATGCTCTGTCTATGATACTGATTCAGTTATGGAGAGAGCCAATATGAGCGGCAGGGATTTAAAGTATAATTAAAAGACTGGTTGCCACAAATGTGTATTGAGCAAATGAAAGTTGACATCTTTCTTGCTGCATGCCATGTTCTTACTTTTAGGATCTTCCTTCGTACTCCTATCCAGCCTCCCATTTTCTGGTGAAGCATATATGACTCCTTCATTGTTCCAATACTTCCTGTAGCTCTGAGTCATTGTCTCCCCCCTCCCACCCTCTTTACCTTCCAAAGGTTCTTCAACACAGTGGAGCAGAGCCAGCCCACCATGTCATAAATCACAGGCAATAGCCAGTTCACTGGGTAGGCTGGTGGGCTATTTTAGGGGTGGAACCAGGACTGTGAAGCTACCTTTTTCCATCCCCCAAGGTTTGATGATTTTTTTCCCCCTAGGTAATTAAATGTGTGTCTTGTGGACCTGGGTTTGGCTGGAATGTTCAAGGGTCCTGAAGATCCTTCTATAGCTTCCTGCTGTTGAATTCATTAAGAGAAGATGGCAAAAGTCAACATAACTAGAGACCTCATCCGTAGGCAGATCAAGGTAAGCAGGTCAGACCTTTAAACCAGAGCATGAGGTCCTTTTTCCTAACAAATTCATTTTATAGCTGAAGAAACTGAGGTCTGGAGTTGGTGACTTGCCTGAAGTCACATGGCTAATTAGTGGCAGACTCTGAACTAAAATCGGGGTCTCTTAACTCCTATCTTCTTTTGTCCAAGAATATGGAATTCATGGAGATTCCTCTATCCCAGTGCTTTGTACCTGGGCTGCTGAAATTAATGGAGGTTGGTGGCGGCAGGGAACCATCAGCACACTGTGCATGTGTGTTGTGCATGTACAGCTGTGTGTACATATGTAGGTGGGTGTGGGTGTGGGTGTGAGGGTACAGCCGGAGAAAATATGGCATCTGCATGTTGCTCCAGCCGCTAAGTTGTGCATGTAACAGAACCTGGGAGAGTCTTAGTCCTGGTTCAGCTTAGACTCTTTCTTCTTTTCTTTAAGGGTCTCCTGCACCTGCCCTGTGCAGTTTGTACATTCTGTAAGATGAATGGATGATGGGGGAGTCAAGTTCATTATTAAGGTAGCCCAGGCTTTGTTAGGGGAGCCTGCAGTAAAGGAACACAGAGATTTAATGGAAGAAATTCTACCAAGACTTGATGTGCTCCTATAGTGAGAACCCCAAGCTGGTCAGGAGCTTAATCTCACCACTGCCCTAATTACCTATAAGTCTTGAACCATTTTACCTCTCTGTTATTTTCTTTGTTAAATGATAATAGTATCTGCCTTTAGGCTGGTTATAGAGAATGAAATCTGAAAGAACACAAGGAAATTCTTTGAAAAGGTTAAGTGCTAAAATATGCTTTTAATTAAAAATCTTTAAAAAATTAAGTGGCATGAAGCGTAAGCTGTGTTCCTCAAAAAGGATTGAATGTATACATGAGCTATGTACTTGGTGCACGGAGCACATCAGTCTGTGTTTCATATATTTTTCCCTGCATCCCTGAATCCTTTAGGGGCTTTGTCCATTTGTGGGAGGTTTTTTTGTAGTTTTATTAGACTGGGTGGCCCTCAAGGGCAAGGACCATTTCCTGGAGGCACAGAATCATAGAATTGGAGGGACCATGCAAATTATTTTTTTCCTTTGAATATCCCCCACATTATGTGTCCTAAAGATGATGCCCACCCTCTCTCTCCAACTAAAGATGGAAACTCCTTCTTATTTGTTGTTCTCAATTTTTTCAATTTCTTTCTTTGTTTCTTCCTTTTGTAACCTAATAGCACAACTTAATACTTATGTTTTTAATGTTTATTTATTTATTTTGAGAGAGAGAGAGTGCGCGGATGAGTGGGGTAGGAGCAGAGAGAGAGAGAATCCCAGGCAGGCTCCACACTGTCAGCACAGAGCCTGATGCAGGGCTCCATCTCATGAATCATGAGATCATGACCTGAGCCAAAATCAAGAGTCAGACACTCAACTGACTGCGCTACCCAGGTGCCCCAGTGCTTAATTTTATACTCTTTTATTATTTTCTAATCCCTGCTCAAGTATAGTACAGGCTCCTGCAGGCCAATTTCTTATTACCTTTTGTAGCTCCTGCAGTGCCCGGGACAGTGCTGGATATATGATAGGCACATAGTAAATCATGTTGAATTGAATCAATGAAAATGAGTTTGTGTCTGTCCCCCAGGAGCGAGGTGCCCTGAGTTTTGAGCGGCGCTACCATGTCACTGACCCCTTTATCAGACGACTGGGCCTGGAAGCAGAACTACAGGTAAGAAATCAAGTTTACACCTTAGATACAGATGGGTGGCTCTTAATTCTCTGCCTACAGAGAACCCTCCTGGCATTATTCAAGGCAAAAACAAGTTTTTCTCTGCAGGTCATACCTAACGGTTTCCTGTCCTTTTTAGCAGTTTTATTAAGCAGGTAAATAGACAGGTGAATCAAGGTTAGTGATTGACATGGTCATACAGAAATTGTTTTTTGGTCATATTTATTTGCTTTGTGTTTGGAAAAATATTGTTGAAATACATACCACCTTTTTTACTATTAACTTGGGCAGTAATTATTCTAACCAAAGGAAGTTAAAGTTTACAAAGTTTCTACACACACACATACACACATGTTTTCTCATTTTAGTTTCAAAGAAGTGTTGTGGGAAGAAATATAGGGATTGGATATTTTTTTAAAAAGGGTCTAGAAAGGCCAAGCATCTTGTCCAGTGTTGTCCTGTCCAGTCCATGGAGAGCCAGGCCTCTAATCCAAAAGTACAGTTCTTTCATTGTGCCCAGCAGAGACACTCCATAATGTTAGTTGAAGGCCCTTTCCTTCCTCCAGATCACGTTTGGACTCCAAGATTTAATGTTCCTGTCCAACTTAGTGTTACCTGCAGGTTGAGTAAGAATTCTCTTTAGTTCCTTCACTGTAGTATTTGTAAGTGATCCTGTTGATCTTAGAAAAAGACTAGAAAGAATGTTCACAGTGTTATCTTGGGGTAGTGAGATTACAGATGATTGTTACTGCTTTTTTAAATTATAAACTTTTATCCATATTAAAATATAACTACATTATGGGGCACCTAGGTGGCTTAGTCGGTTAGGTGTCCGACTTCGGCTCAACTCATGATCTTACTGTTCAAGCCCCATGTCACGCTCTGTGCTGACAGCTCAGAACCTGCATCCTGCTTCAGGTTCTGTGTTTCCCTCTCTCTCTGTCCCTCCCCCTCTCTCTTTCTCTTTCTCTTTCTCTCTCTCTCTCTGTTTCTCTCAAAATTAAATAAACATTAAAAATTTTTTTAAATAAAAAATAAAATATAACTGCATTAATGGTAATATGGAAAAGATAAGTAAAAATTACTTCTTAGTCCCATCTCCCTAAAACAATTACTTTTAGCATTTTGTGTACTTCCTTTTATCTGCTGCATATTTTCATATAATTGTAATCCTACTTTACGTTGAATTTTGTATCTTAAATTAACATATAATAATCCTTTTTTCCATGTTACCAAGTAGTCTTCACAATTTTCACTTAAAATTTTTCTTTTCTTTTTTTTAATGATTATTATTATTTGAGGGAGGGTGTTGCTGCAGAGAGAGAAGGAGATAGAGGATCCGAAGCAGGCTCCATGCTGTCAGTGCAGAGCCCAAGGAGGGCCTGTAATTCACAAACTGTGAGATCAGAAACTGAGCCAAAGTCAGACGCTTTACTGACTGAGCCACCCAGGTGTCCCCCAATTATTCTGATTATAGAAATAAGAAATATTATCATAGTGGAAAATATGGAATAGACAAAAATATAGAAAACAAAATTACTTTAAATTCTATCAACCATAGGGGCGCCTGGGTGGCTTAGTCGGTTAAGCGTCCGACTTTCGCTTAGGTCATGATCTCGCAGTTCGTGGGTTCGTGCCCCGCGTCGGGCTCTGTGCTGACTGCCAGCTCAGAGCCTGGAGCCTGTTTCAGTCTGTGACTCCCTCTCTCTTTGACCCTCCCCTGCTCACGCTGTCTCTCTCTCCTGGAAATAAATAAAACATTTAAAAAAAAAATTAAAAAAAAAATTCTATCAACCATAGATAAACATTATTAACATTTGGTATACTGCCTTTGTGTTTTATGAAGCAGTTAAGAGATGGGTATTAGAACTGGATAAATTAAGTTTTAAAACCTATCTTCTCACCACCTGTATAGCCTTGTGCATGTTACCCCTAGTTTCCCAATCTGTAAATTAGAGCAATAACTGAGAATTGGTGTAATGATTATATGAGATTTGTGTGAAGCACTAACACAGTGCCTGGATTATAGCAAGCTACTTCAATAAATATTATGATTTTTGACAATTATGATTCTTAAGTCTTTTTTTTCCATGCTTTTATAAATTTTTCCCCCCATTGGGAAATTAGGCTCATACCATTTATACAGTTTGGTAAACTCTTTTATACTTTTCATATCATGATTGCTTTCCCATATTTCTAAAAATTCTTTGAAAACATAATTTCTAATAATTTATGTATCTTTTATGGTTTTGTAGTTTCTTTCTATATTTCCTTCGGAATATAACTCAAAGTATTTCCCTCTAGTGCAGTTGCAGGCAGGGCATGGAAGATTTTACTTCCAAAGGGATTTTTAGCAACGTCTAGAAACAATTTTGGTTGTCCAGACCAGGAGGGTACTACTGGCATATATGGTGGACAGAGGAGAGGGATGCTGCTAGACCTTCTACAGTGCACAGGGCAACAAAGTGTGCGGCAGAGAAGTACTCAGCCCCAGTGCCAACAGTGCCATGATGGAGAAGCCCTGCTCTGGTGGGTGCTGAGTAGATAGTGATCGCTGACTCGCTTAGCTGTTTCTTTTAGCTGTGCCTCTGCCCTACCCATATTCTCTTCCATCTCTTCTTAGTCACATAACTTTGTCCAGAATAGACTTGGAATTTCCTTCTATGAACACAAAAAAGGATCCCGTCTATTGTCCCAAAGGTTGGAACTCAAATACAAAATTACATTAAGGTGAATTATTTCAACTTGCACTTCCCTAATCTATGTAGCAATGCATAGTATGAAAGAACGTCCAGATGTACAGTTCTCTCTTTTGAAAGAAAGAGAGAGCATGAGCAGGGGAGGGGTGGAAAGAGAATCCCAAGCAGGTTCCACGGGGGCTCAATTCCACATGGGGCTCAGTTCCACAACTGTGAGATCATGACCTGAGCCAAAATCAAGAATCAGACACTTAACCTACTGAGCTACCCAGGTGCACAGGAATGTACAAGATTTAGAAGTAAAAAACAAAACAAGAAACAAAAACTCGAGTTTAAATCCCAGCTTTGCCACTTGTGAGACTTAGAGAAGTGAGAGCAGATGGAAAGAAGAGGACTGGGAGAAAAACAGGTTTGGGAAAGATTCAGGGGTTGGACATTTTAAATTTGGAAGCCTGTTGGATAGCTTTGTGGAGATGTCAGGTAGGCATGTGATGGTACTAATTGGGAGAGATCTGTGGACTCAAGGGAGAAATCTGGAGACTCAAATATCTATGGAGCCTGAGAGAATAGGGCCCATGACCTAGCTGGGGAGACACTCCAGCTTTCAGGAGTTGATTACCAGCTAAGGAGATTAAAAAGTTACTCTAGAAAGGGTGGTCAGTGAAGTAGAAAGGAAACAAAGCCAGGAGAGTGGAAAGCACACATAATGAGAGTATTTCAAGAAAGGAATGGTCACTTCTACTTAGTGCTTTTGAAAGGTTAAGTAAGAGGAGGATAGAGCAATGACTGTGGTCTTTACTAGAGCAGTGTTATTGGAGTGGTGGGAATAGGTGCTAGACTGGAGGGGTTGGGAGAGTGAATTGGAGGTAAAGAAGTTGCAGCCATAGCGTAGAGAACTCTCTCTTTTCTCTCTCTTTTTTTAAGAAGGTGATGGAAATTTATTTTATTATTACAAAATTTCCCCCCAGATGAAAGGAGATAGGTTGTAGGCAATAAAAAGGATAAACTATAAAAGACAACTTCTCTTGCCCCTCTATGCCTGCTCTTCAGCTTTCTTTTCTTCAGCTCTCTGTCCTCTGTCTTCAGGTTGGCTTTAACCAATGGGGAGCCATTTCAGAAAATTGGAGGAAGAATGACGTCTCTTTTTATTCCCCTCACTTCTTTCCTTCAAATCATTTTGTTTTGTTTTTGTTTTCAGCTTTACTGAGTTATGTAGACAACTCTTGGAAAACCTTATTTACAAAAGGAAGCAGAGAACTGGAGATGTGGCTGGGAGGGTCTGGGGCATTAAGGGAGAGATTTGTAAGAATGAGAAGAAATACTAGCATGGATTGTATGTTGATGGCAGGAGAAGGTTTGCTGATATAAGAGGACAGAGTAATTGAAGGAGCAAAGTCCTGTGGAAGGCTGGAGGGATAGGATTCAAGTAGTCCAGGCCTTTGATAACCGCAAAGACATTTCTGTCATTGTTACAGGGTCCAGTGGGTCTGGGATCAGGAGAGAAGCATAGACTGGAATAAACACTGGAGAGTCCTTGACAGAGAGATAGTTTATCTAGCATCTTTCAAAGTATGGTCTGCAGACCCCAGGGGATCCCCCTGACCTTTCAAGAGAATCCATGAGGTCAAAATTACTTTCATTGTATTATTAAGACATTGTTTGCAAAAGCAAAAAAACAAAAATTAACTCATTTAAAATTTGCAAAAAGAAAAAAGTAAAACTACTGTCACGTTTGCATGAATCAAGGCAAATATTGCATCAAACACATTGACTTATTAATGCCATGCGTTTGCAGTAACCAAAAAAAAAAAAAAAACCAATGCAAATTTTACCTAAAATGTCTTTGATGTGAAGCAATAAAAGGTAGTTTTATTAAATTTCAACCTTTAAGTACATATCTCTTTCTTATTCTGTATTATGGTATGGGAAGTGCCCATAAAGTACAGTTGCTGCATTCTGCCCATGGTGGTTGTCTTGAGGAGAAAGCACTTGTGCTGTTGATTGCAAGCCCTACTGGCTACTTTTTTCATGAAGCACCATCTTAAATAATGACTACCAGACAAAACTTGTGGTTATGCAAATATGAGTATTTGGGAAGACATTTTCTCTTTTGAAACATTTTTATTTCTTTATTTTTAAGTTTATTTATTTTGAGAGAGAGAATGTGTGAGCACGTGGGGAGGGGCAGAGAGAGAGGAAGAAAGAGGATTGCAAGCAAGCTCCATGCTAACAGCACAGAGCCCAACTTAGAGTTCCATCTCATGAACCAAGAGTCAGATGCTTAACTGAGCCACTCAGGTACCCCAATATTTTATTTATTGTTTCAAAGTAGGTGCCACACCCAACATGGGGCTTGAACTCATGACTCCAAGATCAAGAGTCTCATGCTCAGGGCACTTGAAATTCCCTCTTTCTGCACCCACCCACCCCAAATAAATAAATAAACTTTGCTTGAGAGTCTCTGTCTCCCTCTCTCTCTTCCTTTCCCCAACTTGTGTATGCACGTACTTTCTCAAAATAAATAAATAAAAATTAAAAGCAATTTTTTAACATTTATTTATTTTTGACAGAGAGAGAGAGAGACAGAACATGAGAGGAGGAAGGCAGAGAGAGAGGGAACACAGAATCAGAAGCAGGTTCCCAGCTCTGCACTGTCAACACAGACCCTGATGCAGGGCTCAAACTCACGAGCTGTGAAATCATGACTCCAGCTGACGTTGGATGCTCAACTGACTGAGCCACCCAGGTGCCCCAATAAATAAAAATTTTAAAAAATAATAATAATTTTTTTAGAAAGTCACATGCTCTACCAACGGAGTCAGCCAGGCACCCCATGGCAGACATTTTCTTTAAAATGAATGAACTGAGGGGCACCTGGGTGGTTCAGTTGGTTGAGCATCTTGACTCTTGATTTTGGTTTAGGTCATGATCCCACAGTTTGTAAGTTTAAGCCCTGCATCAGTCTCTGCGCTGATAGCACAGAGCCTGCTTGGGATTCTCTCCTTCTCTTTCTGCCCCCCTCTCTCTCCCTATTTCTCTCTCTCAAAATAATAAATAAATTTAATAAGTTAAAAAAATTTTTAAACATTTATCTTTGAGAGAGACAGAGTATGAGGGGAAGAGGGGCAGAGACAAGAGGGAGACACAGAATCCAAAGCAGGCTCCAGGCTCCGAGCTGTCAGCACAGAGCCTGACTCAGGGCTTGAACCCACAAATTGTGAGATCATGGCCTGAGCCAAGGTCGGGTGCCTAACTGACTGAGCCACCCAGGCGTCAGGCTCTGTGCTGACATCTCAGAGCCTGGAGCCTGCTTAGGATTCTGTGTCTCCCTCTCTTTCTGCCTCTCCTCTGCTCGTTCTCTGTCTCTGTCTCAAAATAAAATAAAGACATTAAAAAATTTTTTTAAATGTTTTTTTAATTAATGAAATGGGCTGTCACTTTAAGAAAAACAACTGACAATATTTGTTGCCAAGGATAAAACTTGAACTTTTAGGCAAAATAAAAAAAGAGAGAAAATGAATGAGAATATAGGAAAACTTGTGTCTGCCACCATGAGCATGATAACTTCTCAATACTTAAAAGGCTTTTTCTACTGTGGTGATATAAACAAATGTCAACAATATTGTATAATGAATGTTAACATTGAAGATCTTTAAATTCGGTGAGTCACTTTTGTCAAATGACCAATGCATGATGTAACAGCCTCATACATGCATAAAAGAGCTATGCACAATGCAAATTAATGCTCTTTAATGTAGCAGGGTACCAGTAGTTCATATATGTGGTTTCAGATCCTACACTGTAGTATAAGAAATCATTACTTGTGGAGTTTTGGTGCAGTATCTAAGAATGATATCTACAGTTAACTGAAAAGGGTATTAAAATACTTCTCCCTGTTGCAACTACATATCTTTGTAAGGATGTGTTTTTGTTATATACTTCTACCAAAATAACATATTGCTACAGATTGAATACAAAAGTAGGTATGAGAACCCACTTATCTTCCATTAAGCTAGACATTATGTAAAGCAGTGCCACTCTCCTCATTAAATTCTTTTGTCTTAGGGGCGTCTGTGTGGCTTAGTTGGTTAAGCGTCTGCCTTTCGCTTAGGTCATGATCTCACGGTTCGTGGGTTCGAGCCCCGCGTCGGGCTCTGTGCTGACTGCCAGCTCAGAGCCTGGAGCCTGTTTCAGTCTGTGGCTCCCTCTCTCTCACTGACCCTCCCTTGCTCACGTTGTCTCTTTCTCTGTCTCCTAGAAATAAATAAAACATTTTTTAAAAAATTCTTTTGTCTTAGAAAATATATTTACTTTTCATTTAAAATGTATTAACATCATTTTTGTTATTTTTTAATGAAATAATATAAAAGATTTCCATTTTAATTTCTAATGTGGTAAATATCAATAAATATAACCAAGGGTGCCTGGGTGGCTGAGTCAGTTAAGCATTCGACTCTTGGTTTTGGCTCACGTCATAATCTCACAGCTTCATGGATTCAAGCCTTGAATCAGGCTGTGTGCTGGGCAGCTCAGAGCCTCCTTAGGATTTTCTCTCTTCTGTCTGTCCCTCCCCCTCTCATGCTGTCTGTCTCTCTCTCTCTCAAAATAAACTTTAAAAACAAAATAAAGTAAGCCCATATAAACGAAAACTCTTTGAGATCCTCAGTAATTTTTTTATTTATTTTTTAAAATATTTTAAATGTTTATTTCTGAGAGAGAGAGAGAGGCAGCGTGAGCAGGGGAGGGCCAGAGAGAAAAGGAGATACAGAATCGAAGCAGGCTCCAGGCTCTGAGCTAGCTGTCATCACAGAGCCCAACGCGGGGCTCGAACCCATGAAGTGCGAGATCATGACCTGAGCTGAAGTCGGACACTTAACCAACTGAGCCACCCAGGCGCCCCCCTCAATAATTTTTTTAAATGTTTATTTATTTTTGATAGAGACAGAGAGTGAGCAGAGGAGGGGCAGAGAGAGAGAGAGAAGGAAACAGAGGATCAGAAGCAGGCTTGGCGCCCAATGTAAGGCTTGAACTCATGAGTCATGAGATTATGACCTGAGCTGAAATCAGACACTTAACCAACTGAGCCACCCAGGGCCCTGTCAGTAATTTTTAATAATGTAAAGGGGTCTTGAGACTAAAAAGTTCAAGAACCACCAGTCTGTAAGAGCCATGAAACAAGATGACTGGATAATGTCACTTGGGGACAAAGTAAGAGAAGAGAGCTCAAGACCAAGAACCAGGTGTCTCAGCATATAGAAATTAGCTATTCCTGCTCTTCCTCTAGCCACAGGAAACAGAAGGAATAGGTGGGAAAATGTGTGGTATGATGGAAGCCATGATGAGTTTTAGAATCTTAACTCTCAAAAAGCTATTTTTTCCCCAAAAAAGGCTATCTTATTTCCTTCTTTCCTAGTTTGAGGTTGGAGATGTATCTTTTTGTGACTATTTCGCCCCTCCCCTCTGCCAAATAGTAATTAAAATGACATCGTGAGTTATATGACCTTGAATAAGTCTATCTTCTTGCACCCATTTCTTCATCAATAAGATAATATACATATTCTGTTAGGTTTATGAGGAGGAATAAGCAAGTTAATTTATGTAAAGTACTTAGCACAGTGCCTAGCATATTGTAAAGGCATGTTATATAGCACTCAAATATTAGCTTATATTGTTGTTGTTATTTGTAAAAAGCTCTTAAAGTTTCCTAGGATGCTGATTTGATGGCATCTAACTTTTTGCAACACTTTACTGTCATCTACTGTACTTGTTTTATTTCCCACCCATTGTCACATATGGACTGCATATTGGTTAATGGTGGTTTATTTTTAGCATTAAGAAGAGGAGATGATTAGGGACAGGAGATGGGATAAAAGAGGTAAAATCAACAATAAAAGCTCCTGTCTTTTTGTGGTTATTGATTATAATGTTTTCTTCTTTATTGCCTGAGGAAGATTTTTTCCCCTGGATTTCCTAATTTACTACTTTGTATGCTTTTGAAAAATGCAAAAGGAAACTCAAAAAGAACTTTTAGGACATAGAGCGCTGAACATTTAGCAGATGTTCACTAAAAGCCTGTTGGTTTGATTGGCTTTTTAAATTTTCTTTGTTAGAGTTCACTTTTTAAATCTTATCCCTGTTCACTTATACAATTTCTCTACCTTCCAGTTTAGTAATCTGGCCCTATTTTTACTATTTGACTTTGTTGTTTGCATTTTGAGTTACTTAAATTTCAGAGTTTAGCCACTCTGGTATATTGTTACCTTTCCTGTGTATGTAGAATTTATATCCACAGAGATGCATATTTAAAAAAGCATCCAAGGGGTACCCGAATGGCTCAACCTGTTAAGTGACTTTTGATTTCAGCTCAGGTCATGATCCCAGGTCATGATGCTCAGTGTGGAGCCTCATCCCAAGGGCAATGGAGAACCACTGAATAGTTTTTACAATGGGAAAAATATGATCAGAATTAAACTTAAAAAAATTATCTTGACTTCAAAATTAAGATTGCATAGGTTTAAATATAACTGGACCAGGTACGGTGCTGTGGCCATGATGCAGGAAGACGTGATGGGTTACCTGAACCAAGATAATGGTAATTTGTATAGAGAGAAGTCAGTGAATTTGAAAGACATTTAAGAGAGAGAATAAACAGAATTCTTGGTGACTTGATGTGAAAAGTTAGGAAAAGAGGAGTCAAGGGTGAAGGTCAAGTTTCTGCCTTAGGGATCACTGGAAAAGAAATAGGTTTGAGGGGAAAGATAACAAGCTCGGTATGGAGGTTCTGGAGCTGTTTGTTATGTGTTGTCTAGCACTTTCTGGATTGGTAGTTGGAATACTTAGGTCTGAGCTTAAGATAGAGGTACAAACTGGAGATGTTGATTTGGGAGCAGTGAGCAGCATAGAGACTGGAACAATGAAAATGAGTTGTGATTGCTTTTGGGGAATGTGTAGACTGGGAAGAAAGCCTAGGATAGATCCGTAAAGAAGGCCAATATAGGGGCGCCTGGGTGGCTTAGTCGGTTAAGCGTCCGACTTTCGCTTAGGTCATGATCTCGCGGTTTGTGGGTTCGGGCCCCGCGTCGGGCTCTGTGCTGACTGCCGGCTCAGAGCCTGGAGCCTATTTCAGAGTCTGTGACTCCCTCTCTCTCTGACCCTCCCCTGTTCACGCTGTCTCTCTCTCTCTCCTAGAAATAAATAAAAATATTAAAAAAAAAAAAAGAAGGCCAATATAAGGGCCATGCGAACAAAAAAGAATATGCAAAAGATACCAAAAAAGAGTAACTAGAGGAGTAGGAAGGGAAGACAGAGAGAGACAGTGCACAGAACCCTGAAGAAGAAAGTTTCATTGAGGAGGAAGTGGTCAGCACCATCATATACTGCCAAGGGCCAAGTAAGATAAGGATTAAGAAGTGTCCATTGATTTAGGCCAAGGAAGCTACATTGATTTAGGGCAAGGGTAACCTTGGTAAGAGTCATTTTTGTGGCATGTGATATAGATAATGGGAATTACTGGGAAGTGAGGAAGTGAAAAATACCAAGTATAGACTACTCTCTCAGTCTGGCTGTGAAGGGGAAGAGAAATGGAAGGTTTAGCTCAATGTAGATTTGGCATCAATGAAGTATTTTTCTAGGTTAGAGAAACTTGAGCATGTATAATTCCAAGGGAAAGGAATCAGTGGAGAAAGGGAAAGTTGAAGATACAGGAGACCTAGGATATCATTCAGAGTTGGGGTTTTGTCAAATGAATGTTGCAAGAGAATGATTTTAGTAATGAATCACGAATTCTGAGGGGGAATAGAAGGCAAGTAAAGACATAAAGCAACTTGTAAAGAGAGGATAGAGGGGTTGAATAGATTTGGAAGACTTGATGATGAAGAATGGGTGAAGCATGACTTGCAACATATGTGTATTTTCTCTTTTTTCACTTATCAATATATCTTGGAAATCACTTGTGTTAGTTCATAGAGTCCTTTTCATAGGTGCATAGAACACTTACTATAACTCTATTATGTAGATGAACCAACATTTATTTAATGAATTTCCCATGTATGGACTCTTATAGTTGTTTCTAATAGTTCATAATTACAATAATACTATAATGAATAACCTTGTGTGCATGTATTGCTGGAGATGTATCTTTAGGGTAAAAACCTAGAGGTTTGGGTACTGGCTGAAAGGTAAATATATATGTGGTTTTGTTAGATATTGCCAAATTTCCTTCCATGAGAGTTGCCCTATTTTGCCTTCCCAGTAACAATGCATGAAAGTGCTTATTTCTCCATAACTCAGCAATAGACTGTGTGGTTTAGCTTTTGAATTTTATCATTCTAACAGATGAAAAATGGTATCTCAATATAGTTTTAAGTCACATTTCTCTTATGAGTGAAATTGAATATCTTTTCCATATGTTTAAGGGCTATTTTAATATAATTTTTGCCAATTTTGGTTTAACAAAGAATATACATAGGTTCCTGCATATTTTTACAAACACAAGCATAGGTGAGTAAGCAGAAATTAATGAAATTGGTCACCTCTAGTGAGTGCAAAATATAGGGTGGGAGAGGTAGAGAAAAGGGAGTAACCTTTTTCTGGACTTTTTGTAGAGTTTTTAGAACAATGTTGAGGTTTTGCACATTCAAAAAGTAAAATAAAATCAGCAGAGTTGGGGAGGAGTATGCCAACTAATCCAAGTAATTTTTGAACACAGTACTTCATATGCATTCTTTGTCCATATGTATTTTTTATTTTTTTAATTTAATTTAATTTTTTAAATAGTTTATTGTCAAGTTGGTTTACATATAACACCCAGTGCTCATCCCAACAAGTGCCCTCCCCCATGCCCATCACCCCCCTTCCCCTCTTCTCCACCCCCATCATCCCTCAGTTAGTTCTCAGCATTCAAGAGTCTTTCATGGTTTGCCTCCCTCCCTCTCCCCAACTATTTTACCCCTTCTTCTCCCCCGTGGTCCTCTGTTAGCTTCCTCCTAATCCACCTATATGTGCAAACATACGGTATCTGCCCTTCTCTGCCTGACTTATTTCGCTCAGCATAACATCCTCTAGTTCCATCCATATTGCTACAAATGGCCAGATTTCATTCTTTCTCATTGCTGTGTAGTATTCCATTGTATAAATATACCACATCTTATTGCCCATTCATCAGTTGATAGACACTTAGGTTCTTTCCATTGTTGAGAGTGCTGCTGTGAACATTGGGGTACATGTGCCCCTATGCATCCGCACTCCTGTATCCCTTGGGTAAATTCCTAGAAGTGCTACTGCTGGGTCATAGGGGAGTTCTATTGTTAATTTTTTGAGGAACCTCCATACTGTTTTCCAGAGGGGTTGCACCAGCTTACATTCCCACCAGCCGTGTAAGAGGGTCCCCGTTTCTCCATATCCTCACCAGTATCTAGAGTCTCCTGATTTGTTCATTTTAGCCACTCTGACTGGCATGAAGCAGTATCTCAGTGTGGTTTTGATTTGTATTTCCCTTGATGATGAGGGACGCTGAGCATCGTTTCATGTGCCTATTGGCCATCTGGATATCCTCTTTGGAGAAGTGTCTATTCATGTCTTCTGCCCATTTCTTCACTGGATTATTTGTTTTTCGCGTATGGAGTTTGATGAGTTCCTTATAGATTTTTGGATACTAGCCCTTTATCTGATATGTTATTTGCAACCATCTTTTCCCATTCCATCAGTTGCCTATTAGTTTTATGGATTGTTTCCTTTGCCATGCAGAAGCTTTTTATCTTGATGAGGTCCCAGTAGTTCATTTTTGCTCTTGATTCCCTTGCCTTTGGGGATGTGTCAAGTAAGAAATTGCTGCAGTTGAGGTCAAGGAGGTTTTTTCCTGCTTTCTCTTCTAGGGTTTTGATGGTTTCCTGTCTCACATTCAGGTCCTTTATCCATTTTGAGTTTATTTTGGTGTATGGTATGAGAAAATGATCTAGTTTCATTCTTCTGCATGTTGTTGTCCAGTTCTCCCAGCACCATCTGTTAAAGAGGCTGTCTTTTTTCCATTGGATGGTCTTTCCTGCTTTGTCAAAGATTAGTTGGTACTTTTTTTTTTTTTAATTTTATTTTTGAGAGAAATATAGAGTGCTAGCAAGCGAGAGGCAGACACAGAATCCAAAGCAGGCTCTAGGCTCTGAGCTGTCCACACAGAGCCTGACACGGGGCTCAAACTGATGAAGTGTGAGATCATGACCTTAGCCAAAGTTGGACACCCAACCGATTGAGCCACCCAGGCACCCCTGACCATATGTATTTTAAAGACAAACTTTAAAGAAATCTTGGTTGAACTCTAGATAGTAGATTTGTCATTTGTAGTGGTATTGCTGTAGCAATTCCATAACTATTTTGTATTGGAGAATTGGGCAAATGAGTAAATATATCAATGTTGTTGAGATAAATATATTAATGTTAATGTATAACAAATATAACATTGATGTAATAGATATATGAGTGTTGTCCCCTTCTCGGTGTGAGGGAAGGGAGAGTCAGATATGGAATAGGGAAAGGCAAAGAATAACTCTGAGGTATTGGATTGGAATTAGCAGTATCAGTATGATCTCCTGGCTTAACAAATACATATATATTTTTTTTATTTATACATTGTTTCCAGCTCTGTCTTTTGATAGAGTCCAGAAGTAATAATACCTAAATAGCTGGTTTCTAAATTTAGAAATACTGGTTTCTAAAATAGCATTCCCCACTAAAAAGAACCAGGAGTCTTTGGAAAAATAACTAATTCCAGCTCTGGGACAAAGAATGTACAAGATGAGCCTATGATACCTTAAAGCAGAAGATAAACAAAAAGTAAAGAAATATATGAAAAATGAAAGAGACATCCTATAAGAACACAGGATCTAGCTCAAAAGACATGCTACTGGCCAAATATGTGACAATTTGAACATGAGGATGAATAGTGACGATAATGAATTAAAACCCACTGAGTAAAAAATATCTGAGTTGGGGCTCTTAGTAGGTTGAGTGTCCTACTCTTGATTTCAGTTCAGATCATGATCTCAGGATCGTGGGATTGAGCTCTGTGTCAGACTCCACACCGAGCGTGAGATCCCGTCTCTCTCCCTCTGTGCCTCTCCCCCAATCATGCTCTCTCTCAAAACAAAAAACACAAAACACCTGAGTTTACACTAGTGAGAGAGAGAAAGAGAAGAAAGAGTGGGGAAGAGAGACAGAGGGAAAAGCACTTTATTCCAGTAGATTGCCAAATGAATCTTCCTAAATGAAGAAATGATAGAGATGGAAAAATTTCCATTTTATAACCATCATACCTCGTCATCCTAGTAATTGATTCAGGCAAGAATAATCGGTGAGTGAAACTATTGAGTGGAAATGTGATGGAGAACAGGACATTTACTTGTACAATGTAAAAATGTTCCCTCAGAGATAACAAAAGGAAAATAGTAACATTATAGTGGAAAAACTTGCTAGATACCACCTTAAACAAGACAAATTGTACATATATGTCACCTAATAGTGTACACTGAGGAAGACACAAGATTGCTTAGGTAGTATTTCTGTCAAAATGCATTACTTAAATCTAATCATGAGAAAATAATCAGACAAATCCAATCTAAGAAACATTTCTCCAGAATAGCTGTCTTCTTTACAAATGTCAATGTCATAAAACATAAGAAGGGCTGAGGAACTGTTCCAGATTAAAGGAGACCAAAAAGAAGCTAAGCACTGTGTTGTCCTAGTGTATGATCCTGGATTGGATCCTGGATCAGGAAAATAAAAGGGGCATTTTTGGACAGTTGTTGAAATTTTAATATGGACTATATATTCAATGATAGTACTATATCATAGTCAAATTTCTTAATTTTGATGGATGTGCTCTGGTTAAATAAAAGAATGATCTTCTTCTTAGAAATACTGAAGTAGTTAAGTGTGCAAGGGGCCCTGAAGTCTGCAACTTTTTCTCAAATGGTTCACAAAAAAATGTGGGCTTGTGTGTGTTTGTGTTCACGTGTGTAGAGAAAGAGGAGAGGAAGGAGAGGGAGTAAGCAAATATGGCAATATTAGCAATTAATGAAATACGGGCAGGTATATATAGTTGTTTTTGTACTATTCTTGTACCTTTTTAAACATTTTTTTATGTTAGAGCACGAGCAAGGGAGGGGCAGAGAGAGAGGGAGACACAGAATCTGAAGCAGGCTCCAGGCTCTGAGCTGTCAGCACAGAGTCTGACACGGGGCTCGAACTCACAAACCGTGAGATCATGACCTGAGCCGACATCAGACACCTAACTGACTAGCCACCCAGGCGCCCCTCTTATACCTTTTTTATATGCTTGAGATTGTTTCAAAATAGAAAGTTAAAAATGTTCACTAAGAGAATACAAAGAGCTGGTATGTTGGCAGCAACTGAGTAAGAGATCCAGAAAAGAAATTGAGATTAGAGGATTTAAATTTAATATTAACTAGGATTCTAACATGTTCTGCTACATATTTTCCTTGGACATCCTTGCTAACTCGTCTTAATGAGTTTTAATGTCATAACTAGATAGGAGCCAAATATCCTGGGGTTTCAGTTTGTAGCCTGCAGACCTCACTTTTCAGGGGCCACTTTCATTTTTGGTTGCATCACCAGGATCTTCCAAGTCCACCTTAAAGTTTTGTTTTGTTTTAAGTTTTATTTATTTATTTTGAGAGACAGAGAAAGAGCACGAGTAGGAAAGGGCAGAGAGAGAGGAAGAGAATCCCAAGCAGGTTCCAAGCTGTCAGTGCAGAGCCCAACACAGGGCTTGATTTCACAAACCAGGAGATCATGACCTGAGCCAAGATCAAGAGCAAGATGCTTAACTGACTAATCTATCCAAGCACCTCCCACCTTACGGTTTTGAACATACTTGATCCATTTTATTTCTTTTACTTGTGGGATTTCTTTGGCAATTGTGGAACATTGCCTCACACATGGTAGAAAGAGGGAGAGGAAAGGAATCTCACTTTACAATTAAAGAGAATAAAATTAAACATTTCCAAGGTCACAAAAGTGGTAGAAATAAGATTAATAAGATTTATATCAGGCCTATCTGGCCCCACAGTTCATGATTCTATCTCAATCACGTGTCTCCTTACTTGCTTATTTATTTTAAATATTCTTTTGAGAGAACACAATCAGGGAAGGATCTAGGGGAGGGGAAGGGACAGAGGATCTAAAGCAGACTCTGCACTAATACCAGCGAGCCTGATAAAGGCTTGCACTCACAAACCATGAGATCATGACCTGAGCCAAAGTCTGATGCTCAGCCAACTGAGCCACCCAGGTGCCCTATGTGTCTACTTTTTTAAAAGGGCTTAGCAGCACCAGGCTGGCTCAGTTGGTAGAATGTGCAACTCTTGATCTCAGGGTCGTGAGGTTAAGCCCCATGGTAGGTGTAGAGCTTACTTTTTTAAAAAGATGGATGGATGGGGCGCCTGGGTGGCTCAGTCAGTTGAATGTCCGACTTCAGCTCAGGTCATGATCTCACGGTTTGTGGGTTTGAGTCCCACATCAGGCTCTGTGCTGATAGCTAGCTCGGAGCCCGGACCCTGCTTCGGATTCTGTATCTCCCTCTCTCTTTGATCCTCCTCTGCTCATGCTGCCTCTCTCTCTCTCTCTCTCTCTCTCTCTCTCAGAAATAAATAAATAAATAAACAAACAAATAAATAAATAAAAATAAAAAGATGGATGGATAGATTGATTTAACAAATAGTTCTTGACTTGGTGGATTCATTTTCTTAATTTTCTTAATATTTTCCTAAAATAAGTTGCAAATGTGTGTCACCTTCAAAGTCTGTCTTGATTGCTTTTTTGTTTCTGTTTTGTTTCTTACATAATTTGAGCATAAATTCACTAGAAACTAATCATATCAAACTAGATTGTTTTTTTTAATATAGCTAGTAGACCAGGAAAGTTTCGTAATATAGCCTTATCCTAACAAAAACTTTTGGAGTGTTTTTTACAGTGTCCTTTTAGAGAAGTAAATTATATGCCAAGTTTATTAAATAGTTACCCACAAAGAAAAAGATGGAAGACCTGACTTTGTGAGAGATTTCAAGGAATATCCTTTATTAGTTTTAATGTTTATTTAGTTTTGAGAGAGAGAGTGCACGTGAGCTAGTGAGGGGCAGAAAGAGGGAGACAGAGGATCTGAAACAGAGTCTGCACTGTTAGTGCAGAGCCAGCCCAGCGTAGGGCTTGAACTCACAAACCATGAGATCATGACCTGAGCCCAAGTCAGACGCTTAACTAAGCCACCCAGATACCCTCAAGGAATATACTTTAGATCAGGGGTCAGCAAATTATGGCCTGTGGGTCAAATGCAGCCTGCCACTAGTTTGTTGGCTTGTTTTTATCTTTATCTTTTTTATTTTATTTTATTTTATTTTAATTTTATTGAAGCATACAATTCAGTGTTTTTTTTTTTCTTTTAGTATATTTGCAAAGTTGTGCAACTATCAGGGCATCTGGGTGGCTCAGTCAGACTCTTGATTTCACCTCAGGTCATGATCTCACGGGTTCATGGGATCAAGCCCCATGTTGGGCTTTGTGCTGACAGTGTGGAGCCTGCTTGGTGTTCTCTCTCTCTCTCTCTCTCTCTCTCTGCCCCTTGTCTGTATGCTCTCTCGTGGTCTCTCTCTCTCTCAAAAATAAATAAATAAATAAAAACTTTTTTTAAAAAGTTGTACAAGTATCACCACTGTCTAATTCCAGATTATTTATCACCCGTAAAGGAAATCCTTTACCCATATTAGCAGTTATTCCCCATTCCTGGCAGCCACTAGTCTACTTTCTGTGTCTGTGGATTTTCCTATTCTGGATGTCTCATAAAAATGGAACCATACAATATATGGCCTTTGTGTATCTGGCTTCTTTCACTTAGCATGATGCTTTCAAGATTCCTCCATGTTGTAGCATGAATTAGTACTTTGTTCCTTTTTATGGCCAAATGACATTCCATTATATGGATATACCACATTTTGTTTATCCATTCATAGTTGGTAGACATTTTGCTTGTTTCCACTTTTTGTCTGTTATGAATAATGCTGCTGTGAACATTTGTGTACAAGTTTTTGTGTAGATGCACATTTTCAGTTCTCTCAGGTATATACCTAAGAGTGGAATTGCTGGCTCATAGGCTGTTTTGTTTGTTATGTTTAATTGTTTGAGGAACTGTCACACTCTCTAAGTGGCAGCATCATTTTACATTCACAGCAGAAATGTATGAGGATCCTGGTTTCTTCACATCCTCACCAAAATTTATTATCTTTTTTGTAATAACCATTCTAGTGGATGTAATGTGGTATTTCATTGTGGTTTGATTTGTATTTCCCTAATGACTAATGATTTTGAGCATCTTTTCATGTGCTTATTGGCCATTTGAGTATTTTATTTGGAGAAATGTCTATTCAGATCCTTTGTCCATTTTTTAGTTGAAAAATTTTTTTAAATTTAATTCAAGGAGAGAGAGAGAGAGAGACAGCGTGAGCAGGGGAGGGTCAGAGAGAGAGGGAGTCACAGACTAAAACAGGCTCCAGGCTCTGAGCTGGCAGTCAGCACAGAGCCCGACGCAGGGCCCGAACCCACGAACTGCGAAATCATGACCTAACTGAAAGTCAGACGCTTAACCGACTAAGCCACCCAGGTGCCCCTGAATTTTTTTGTCTTTTTATTGTTGAGCTGTAAAAATTCTTTTTTTTTTTTAATGTCTTTATTTTGAGAGACAGAGACAGAGAGCGAGCAGGGGAGGGGCAGAGAGAGAGGAGACATAGAATCTGAAGCAGGCTCCAGGCTCTGAGCTGTCAGCACAGAGCCCCATGTGGGGCTCGATCCCACAGACTGTGAGATCATGACCTGAGCTAAAGTCAGACGCTTAACCGACTGAGCCACCCAGGCACCCCAAAAATTCTTTATATATCCTAGATACTGGGCCCTTGTCAGATATGTGATTTAAAATTTTTTTCTTCCATTTGGGGGTTGTCTTTTCACTTTTTTGATAGTGCCTTTGACACACAAAAGTTTTTAATTTTAATGAAGCCCAAATTATTTTTCCCCTTTTTATCACTTGCACTTTTGGTGTTGTTTAAGAAACTATTAACCATCATTTATAGCACACACACACACAGAAAAAAAGGGGAAAAAAATCATTGCCTACTCCAGAGTCACAAAGATTTATACCTATGTTTCCTTCTAAGAGTTTTATACTTTTAGATCTTATATGTAGGTCCTTGATCCATTTTGAGTTATTTTTTATATATGATGTGATGTAGAGGTTCAACTTCATTCTTTTGCAAGTGGATGTGCAAGCTGGTATCCTCAAAAATCCTTTAAGCATGTTCCTAAAGCCTGATATTCCTATCTTCTTCTAGGATTTGGGGTATCTCTCTCCTTTGTTGGGTAGAGCTTTGTCTCATGTTGCCAAGGACATGGTCCTGTTTTTGTTTATCCTCCAATTTATTCCCTTTTCTCTCAGTACCTTCTATGTAATGAGTATTGAATAAATGAATTTTCTTTTTGATCATAGTTTAGGATAGCAACTTAATAGCTGCAGAAATAACCCTTTTGGAAAAGTAAGTAAATAGGAGGAATCCAGTTGTTCAAGGTCTGTACCCATGTGAGTATCCTAGCCGTCTGGGAGGGGTCTTTGAGAGCAGCATCTGCAGGGTACACACAGAGGTTGGTGAGAGAATAGACCTGAGAACTACTTCCAGGGATGGGAGCCAGCATTTGCCAAAGTGTGCTTGCATATATTATACCATGTGATCCTCACAGTGATCTTATCAGGTTTACATTATCATCATCCCCATCTCCACATGAAAAAATCAGAGGTTCTGGGAATCTTAAGTAGCTACCAATATATCTAGGAAGAGGCCAAGCCAGAGTTGAACACAGACAACTCTTTCACTTTACAACTCTGCTTCTCACTAACCAGTCCCAGCTTCTTGTAAAAAGTAAATTTGGACAAAAGGCTCCCTAGTCCTTTTGGCTATACCAGGATACACACTGATTTGCAGACTTCCTAGCTCTTGGCTTTTCTCTCAGTTTTTTTATTATTCCCATATATGGTGGGTCCCATTTTTTCCCTCTAGAACTGAACGACTCGAATGACTTCTTATTTTTCCCCTGTGGATCCCACATTTTGATAGATTGCTGTCTACTAACTTGTATTTATTAATAGTGTTTTCCATTTAGGTACACTTTGTGACACCATGACGCTCATCAGGCTCCTGAGTAGCTGGGGCTATATTGAGCATTAATTACAACACAGATATTATAGATTTCCAGTCAACTGCAAAAAAATAAAAAACATGACATTATGCCTACTCTGGGCTGACCAGTCACCTGTAAATGTTCTTTTCCCACTGGAATTTTAAAATATATCAACTCCCCAAATTTGGAACTAACCTAATGTACAACACTAAGGTAGAGGTGAATACAATTTAACTTTTGGAGGAATATTCTATACCCATTTGAAGTGATGTTTATGAAGAGTTTATAATAACATGGGGAAAGACTAATGTTATATATTTAGTGTGGAGGAGGAGAAAACAAAACCTCATCAGCTCTGTGAGGACAGGAGATGTGTCTTTCTGACTCAATTATGTCGCTCTGAGCCCAGTACAATCTTAGCAGGGACATAGCAAGCATTTAAGTTTTAGGAGAGACAGTTTAGAATTTAAAAAGGCAGTCTAACATCATGGATAACAGCCAAGCTCTGGAATCTGTCAGACATGGGTTCACAGTCTGGCTACGCTATTTATACAATATGAGATGGGATATTAATCTTTTCTTCCTCTGAAAAATGAGAATAGTAATAATGTTGCCATCATAAGACCGTTGTAAAACTTAAAATCATATATGAAGGGCACAGTAGTGTCTCTGGTACATGGTGAGATACTGCTCAGTATATATCAGCTGCTGCTATTGCTATTATTATTATCTTTTTTCTCTCTTTATTGAAGTATGATTTACACAAAAATAAAGTGCATAGGTCTCAAGTATTGAGTTAGATGAGCTTTGATACTTGTGTAACTACCATCTGCAACAAGTTAGAAAATACTTTTCATCACATCACAGGGCCACCTGGGTGGCTTAGTCGATTGGGAGTCCTACTTCGGCTCAGGTCATCTCACAGTTTCTGGGCTCTAGCCCCACATCGGGCTCTGTGCTGACAGCTCAGAGCCTAGAGCCTGCTTTGGATTCCGTGTCTCCCTTTCCCTCTGCCCCTCTCCACTCACACTCTGTATCTTTTTCTCTCAAAAATAAACAAACATTGGAGCACCTAGGTGGCTCAATCAGTTGAGCATTTGACTTTGGCTCAGGCCATGCTCTCATGGCTTGTGAGTTCGAGCCCCACGTCAGACTCTGTGCTGACAGCTCGGAGCCTGGAGCCTGCTTTATACCTGTGTCTCCCTCTCTCTGCCCCTCCCTGGCTTGTGCTCTGTCTCTCTCTCTCAAATATAAGTAAACATTTAAAAAAAATTTTAAATAAATAAACATTAAACAATTCTTTTAATTATTTTTAAAAAAAGGAAAATACCATCATAGTAGAAAGTTATCACAGTGTCCTTTCCAGTCACCCCTCCTACCTCAGAAGGACTACTTTGTGGCTTTTGTCTTTAAAGATTAGTTTTGCTTGTCTTACACTTAATGTAAATGGAATTAGATAGTATATTTTTGTATGTGTTTGGCTTCTTTGCTTAGCATAATGTGTTTTGAGTTTCATCCACGTTGTTGCATGAGTTTCAACCACATTTCTTTTTATTGCTGAGTAGTATTCCATCTTGTAGATAGACTACGTTTTATTTATCCATTTTCCTATTGATGACCATTTGGGTTATTTCCAGTTTGGAGCCTTTTTTTTTTTTAATTCTTGAAATTTTTTTAAGATAATAAAATCCTATTTTTTTCTTTTTAAGTAATTTAAGTAATCTCTACACTCAGTGTGGGGTTTGAAGTCACAACTCCCAGATCAAGAGTCACATGCTCAGGGCACCTGGGTGGCTCAGTCAGCTAAACATTCAACTTCAGCTCAGGTCATGATCTTGCAGTCTGTGAGTTCGAGCCCTGCATCAGGCTCTGTGCTGACAGCTCAGGCCTGGAGCCTGCTTCAGATTCTGTCTCCCTCTCTCTCTGCCCTTCCCTCACTCATACTCTGTCTCTTTCTCTCCAAAATAAATAAACATTAAATTTTTTTTTTTTTTAAAGAGTCACTTGCTCTACTGACAGGGCCAGCCAGGTGCCTCTGGAGCTTTTAAAACTAAAGCATCTATGGCTATTCTTATGTCAGTCTTGATGTGGACAAATGTTTTAATTTCTTTCAAGTAATTACCTAGGAATGGAATTGCTAGGTCATAGGATGGATATAAGCTTAACTTTATATGAAGCTGCCAGTCTTTAAGGTGATGGTAGCAATGAGATCTCTTTATTATTTTTATTTCTATAATTTTTTTTTTAATTTTAGAAAGTGAAAGAGAGCACATGCAGGGGACAGGGGCAGAGGTAGAATGCAGGAGAATCCCAAGCAGGCTCCACACTTCAGCACAGAGCCTGACACGAGGCTTGATCCCATGACCCTGGATTCATGACCTCAGCCAAAATCAAGAGTCAGACGCTCACTGGACTGAGCCACTCAGGTGCCCTGAAATCTCTTTTTAATACAGGCAGTAATAAACATGGCATCTGAGGTAGTCCCTCATGGCCAGAGAAATACTTTGGGGCTATATTGACCTGGCTTCCCATCTGGACTCTGGTATTTATAGTTTGTGCAACCCTAGGGAAGTTATCTCTGAGACTTGGTCTTACCCGTGAAAAGGGAGTGATAATGAGATCGTGTATATTAATAACTAGCATTCTAGCTACTAGTGGCATACCAAGGTGGAGACTGCAGTGCAGGCTATAAGGGGTACATAGTCTGTAAAGAATTTAAAAGCAGTAAAAACAAACAAACAAACAAACAAACCCCAAAGTCCATTTGCTTTTTATCATCATAATGCATCTAAAATTCTGAGCAGTGTCAGTGATAAAATACTTCTTCCTGCCTCCTCTTCCTCCTCTCATACACCGCGCTACTCAGCAAATTATAGGGACTCACAACAAATAGTAAGTATAATCAATATTTAACAAAGTTAAGCAGGAACTAAAAAGTTGGAACTTAAGTGAGATTTAAAGCTTTTATTATAGGTTCTTTCTTGGTGCACATTCTGTTTCCTCTAGGTCCCCAGTGTGCAAAGCTTACCCTAAACAGCAGTATTTCCAGCAGTGTCCAGGGAGGCACACAAAGGTCTATTCTTCTCTAAGAGTCATCTCTAAACAGTCCCTCCTCTCAGTTTCTTAAAAGTTTGAGGTTTTCTCCCTTTATTTTTTACCCACCTTTTAATGCTGATAGATCATAGGCATATTTGCTTCCTTTGTATCCTACAATGTATTTACAGATTGTGACCCAATATCTAAGCCAGCCTTAGTTATCAAGGCCAAAATAACTCCTCTTATTCTGTTCTTTAGTAAGTAGCTTCCCAAACACGTGTTCTAACTTATAAAGCCCTTTATTAATATTTTTTGTCAATAGTTACTTTGTAGACTCTGGTTTGAGCTTTTTCTCTATAATCTCTTCAACTTACCCACCTCTAAGCTAGCTTTTACCATGTGAAAATTAATCATAAGTATCATATTTCTCTACTGTGGCCCCTGTCTTCCATACTTTGGATGGATTACTGATTTGAGGACAAAACAGTAATGCTAGAAGCATTCATCCATTTCTCAGGCAATACGTAAGAGTTCAGGCTCTCAAGTTAAAATCTTGCTTCATGTCACCACTGTTAGTGGTGCCACATTAGGCAGGTCCAATATGTGTGGGGTTTTGCTTATTTTTATACACCAAGCAATTCTCCTACACCAAATGGGTGCCCTACAGTTTAACTCAGTTCTGACACTATCAGTTAGGAGACAGCATCACATTGCACAGGTTAAGGGTTTAGTCCCATGACTGCCCCACCGCCAGTCACAAGTCCATGTTGTCACCTGTGCTTTTGACCAATCATCTATATTGGAGGGTCCAAGAACTTCTTCCTTGGATTTGATTAATTTGCTAGAATGGCTCACAGAACTCAAACATTTTGCTTACCAGATTACCCATGTATTCAAAAAGGACATAATTCAGGAAGATAGAAGAGATGCCTAGAACAGTATGCAGGAAGGGGCACAGAGCTTCCATGCCCTCTTGGAGTGTACCACTCTCCCCCAAACCACCACATGCTTCCTAATGCATAAGTTCTCTGAACCTCTTCTTTTGAGTTTTTGTGGAGGCTTCGTTATATAGGCATGCTTGATTAAATCATTGGCCATTGCTGAACTATTCAGCCTCCAGCCCCTTTCCCCTCCCCAGAGGTCAGGAGGGTGGTACTGAAAGTTCTAACATTCCAGTCATATCGTTGGTTCCTTTAGCAACCTGACCCCATCCTTAGGTGCTTTCCAAAAATCACTTCATTAACATAAACTCAGGTGTGGTTGAAAGGGATTTGTTATGAATATCAAGACATCCTTTTCATTCTTATCGCTTAGGAAATTCAAGGTCTTCAAGGGGTTCAGATATGGGAAGAAGACCAAATATATATTTCTTGTTATAAATTACAGTATCACAGCAGGTGACCTAATCTCTTTCAACATTGTCTTTCTTAAATGTGAGATGAGTATTGATACCTGTTTCTTAAACAAGATAATGAATATAATAGAGTGCTGGATTCATGTCCTATTGCTGCCATAACAAGTTACCACAAATGTAATGGCTCAAAACGACACAAATGTATTAGCTCACAGTTCTGTAGATCAGAAATCTGACCTGGGTTTCACCAGGCTAAAAGCAAGTTTTGGACAGGTCTGTGTTCCTCCTGGAGGCTGGAGGCTAGAGTTCCTTTCTTTGCAATTCCCAACTTCTAGAGGCTGCTGCATTTCTTGATCCATAGTCCCCTTCTTCCATCTTCAAAACCAGGAAGAACAAGACCAATCCCTTTCACCCTTACACCTCTCTAGTTCTCTGTAGCCAAGAAAGGTTCTGTGATTTTAAGTACTCATGTGATCATATTGGGACACCTGGATAATCTAGAGTACTCTCCCCATCTCAAGGACCTTAACCTTAATCACATCTGTAAAGGCCAAAGTTTGGCCACCAAATATAACATATTCATAGGTTCCAGACGATCAGGACGCAGACATCTGGGGGCGATTTTTCTAGCTACCACGAGTATGAAGCACTGTGTTCAACCCTTTGTAAGCCCTCAGTAAGTGACAGTCATTCAAGGCCCTTGGTACTCTGGGAGATTGCAAGCTATAGATGTGACCCGCCCCTCCTGCCCAGGCATAAGTAATTTACATCCTGGTGAGAAAATGAAAGGCCCAAGGACAAATGATTCTGACCCAAAAAGAGTGACAAGAGCCATGTGTGGGGGTTTCAACCAAGTGCCATGGGAGAGTGAGAGGCTCAGGTCAACAAGTAGTCTGACAAGTCTGAACAGAGTAAATGCATGTAAGTGCAGAACCTGGAAATAAATGTGGTTCAACCCAGCTGAGAATCTTTACAGGACAAAGGGTAAGGGAAGGAGAAGGCAGAGGAAAAGCCTTTCTAACTATACAGTTGGGAAGTTAAATTTGTTCATATCCCTCAATTCTTCCCACTAGTCCCACTGGACTCATTTGTTCATTTAGGCAACAGGAATATGCTGGGCTCTGTATCTCGCCTTGGGGATGCAGTGGACATAAGACACATAGCCTGCTTTCTCAGGGCTTAGTCCTGTGAAGCAGACTACCATGTCAACACAGAGTCATAATCCAGGTAACAGTAGGAGTCCACAGGAAGGGTATGCCTCCCTCCAAAATTTACAGGATAGGAAAGGCATCTTGAAGAAAGTGCCTATAAACTGAGACCTGAAGAATGTTATCAGTTAGCATTCTTTGGGCCACAAGTAACAGCCCAAGTCAAATGACCTTAAACAATAAAGAACTGATTGTCTCACTTAACTGGAAGTCCACAAGTAAAGTAGGGGTCAGTATTGGTCATTCTGGTCACTCCTGCTCTGTTTTTCTCATTCCCTTGACTGGGCTCTCCTCTGCATATTGACCTCACTCTCAGGCTGGCTTCCCTTGTGGTGGCAATTCCAAATGTACTATCGATACACCCAACATCTGAAAGAAGAAAGGTATCTCTTTCATAGACTGTCTCCTGAGAATGAGAAAACTCCTTTTCAGGAAGCCTCCCAGCTGCTGTGCCCTCTGCATCTGATTGGGGTCACCGGCTTATTTCTGAGCCTATCCCTGTGCCCAAGTCAATGCCACGTCCAATTTGGGTTATGCCTACATTCCTAAACCTATCAGTATAGCAAGGACAGTGGATTTACACTTGCTAAAACACATGGTCTAATTTGGCACATGGAAGAAAGTAAATTAAAATCTAGGTATTATTAAGAATGAAGGAGGGTGATGG
Source organism: Proteles cristata cristata (assembly GCA_017311185.1). Taxonomy (NCBI): domain Eukaryota; kingdom Metazoa; phylum Chordata; class Mammalia; order Carnivora; family Hyaenidae; genus Proteles; species Proteles cristata. Next base: position 870,679 of record JAESUZ010000634.1, read on the forward strand.
GGTGCCTGGGTGGCTTAGTCGGTTAAGCGTCCGGCTTTCGCTTAGGTCATGATCTCACGGTTCGTGGGTTCGAGCCCCGCATCAGGCTCTGTGCTGACTGCCAGCTCAGAGCCTGGAGCCTGTTTCAGTCTGTGACTCCCTCTCTCTCTGACCCTCCTGCTCACGCTGTCTCTCTCTCTCTCTCTCCTAAAAATAAATAAAAATATTTAAAAAAAAAAAAAAGAATGAAGGAGGGTGAGAACAGAAAATAGTATGTAAGAATGCCTAGTGACTTGTTCTTTCATTCTCTCTTGTAAGACTTGGTTCTGCCACTTTATACTTTCTGCTTTTCATGGATTCTGTTTCCTCATAGCTCTAGCTTTACCATGATTTCTCTCTGTGCATGCTTTCAACCTCAGTGTCTATTGATAGCTGCCTCACTCCATGTCTCTCATTTCACATCCCCAAGCTCAAGACTCTGGCCCAGTTGACCTTACTATACCAGGCTCTACCTACTCGAAGTAAGCTCCAGAAGATGGGAAACTTTGTTTTGTATACTGCCATATCCCCAGTGTCTGAACAGTACCTGGTATGCATTGGGTGCTTGATAAATTAGGTATATCCCGAATGAATGAAAGATCAGTTTTTAGTTAATTGGCTGCCTTTGAGTCAGCTACTCCTCTGGGCAAATTTTCTGTGGCTGAGGGGATGTCCCTTGAAGGAACAGTGGTAGGAGCAGAAATGTTTGGATCTCATTTCTACTTACTTTCATCTAAACTTCAGTTTACTTTTCTGCAAAATAGGATCAATGAAACCTGCCCTTTAGGGCTCAGTTGTTCAGTATCAAGTGAGATCATGAATATGAAAGTACTTGAATGTTGTAAGATACCAGGCAGTTTCATTCCATTCTGGTCACTCGCATGCACCTGGAAAACGCTGATGATGGAAAGGCTGGTTCACCTGTTCAGTTCTACTCAGTGTTGAGTTCCCCAGGAGAACCTTTTAACTGGCTGTCTTCTTGTCCCTTTGCATTTGCTCCCCCAGGGTCACTCAGGATGTGTCAACTGTCTGGAGTGGAACGAGAAAGGAGAGTGAGTATGAACTAGAGCACCAAAGAGTGTGCTGGAGAGGGGAGCGAGTAGGCTGGGAGAGGGGACTTTCCTCATTCTTGCTACATCTGAGGAAAAGAGACTGCTGCTCTTTTCCGTGTACTGAAGTTTAGTCCACCATTATCCACACACTGTTGAGCAATGAACTGGATGACCACCCAAACCCTGTTTTGTTTTTGTTTTTTTTTTATATAATCTAATGTGTTTAAGGAATAATGAGAAATCCTTAGGACAAAGTAGAAGAGAATCAACTAATGTTTACAAGATATGCTTGAATTCTGTGACATCTCCTGTTCCTCACGTTCTCGCCTCACTCCCTATCAGTGGGGAATGTGGGGGTTGGGGGGCAGGGCCTGTGAGAGGAGAGGTAGAACCCCTCATTCTGCTTGCAGCTTGCTGGCCTCTGGTTCCGATGACCAGCACACAATTGTGTGGGACCCGCTGCATCACAAGAAGCTGCTCTCCATGCACACAGGACACACTGCAAATATCTTCTCTGTCAAGGTGAGCAGGATAAGGCACAGAGCAAGTGAAAGGCATGACTGGTCTGTTTGTGTGGTCGTATCTACACATATGTGTTCCATGTATACCCTGGGGTCACAGACCCTTTGTGATCTGAGCATCTGACAGTGATTCCTGAAACCCCATCTCTTTCCATGTTCTGCTTCCTCACTTAGCACCACTAGGCCAGCTCTAGATGAAATGCTGTTTATATGAGTGGTGATGGTGGGTGGTATGGTTCAAGCATGAACTTAGATAGTAGATCTGTGTTTGACTCCCTGATCTGCCTCTTAGAAGCTGTGTGACCTAGGCAAGTCACCTGACCTCTCTGAGCATCTTTACTCATCTGTAAATAGGAAGTAGCTTAGGAAAATCCCCTGGATCCATGAATAAATGAGTAAATAAATCATTTAATTTTAAAAGGGAAGCAGCAATCCACGGGCTTGATATTACAGTTCAATAAGATGATTTGTAAAATGGCACCTGGCACAGGTGTTGTAACTATTCTCTGTTTGAGCTGCTGATTTGTTGGTGAAGGGAGTTCAGCTGAGGAGAGGTGGGAAGGGGACTTACAAGTGTCTTCGGGCCTCTGAAGCCCTGTAAGTGGAAGTGACATGAAACTTGTGCCTTCTGGTCCCAGAGAACAGACTTGGGATTAGTGGCTCCAAGTCCATAGAAGCAGATGTGGGCCTGATGAAGTAAAGAACTGTGCAGTGCTTATAGCAATGTGGAGAAGGTGGAATGGGCCCTTTGAGACTGTAGTAAATGTCCTAGCACTGTGGTACTCTTGACGCTGGGAACTTTATTTGCCAGGTTGAAGTTTGGAGGAAATGACCTTAAAGGACTTTTCCAGCCCTTTAATTCTATCATGTATGTATTTGAGAGTGAGACTGTCCTTTAGAAAGCCTCACTAATCTAAGAAATATTTTTCCTAATTAATATCAAGAAGAATTACAAGATTACATGAAGAAAGTAGATTTGAGACCCGAGAACCTACTTATTTCCCTAAACACTGCCTCCTTCTCCAGCCCTGATTTTCACCTTCTCTTCCAGGGACCAACCCTAGATGATTTTCTGCAATTTTAGAGACAGAACAATGCCGATTCACCTCTTGCATGACAAATAGAGATGGTTTCTGCCCCATGAAAAGTGTTAGGTCCAATTTGAATCTTTGGGGTGAGATCTGTCAAAGGGACCTAAGCCATCACGTCGGCATTGTAGGGCACAAAATGTTGAGTTCAGAAACCAGAACTCGACAATGGTCTTGTAACTCCCTAATAGTAAGATTTGGGGCAAGGCATTTACATTCACAGACCCTCAGCCTCCTCTTCTGTGTAGAAAGTGTAGAAAAGGATTCTTCTCTCTTCAGGTAGTAACACTCCACAGATCTTTATTTAACCCGCAAGCTCCCCCTGGTGGCAACTACAGAGTGTGGTGAGTGTGGCAGTAGCCTTCAAGGGCTCGCCTATTTATTTCTGTTGTGCATGAAGTATATTCTGTCTCCAGACAGGATTAAAGACTACTGGTTGCCCCTAAAAATGATCAAATTCCGTCTGTTTAATCTAGCCCCTGTCCTGGTGAGCCAATAGAGAATGGTATGTAGAAAGTGAATTATTGCTCTTTTGTGTCCAGTAGGACTTGAGCTGTTTCAATCCAGAATAATGCCCCTCCCCCAGCACCAGCTCCACCTTGTTGTGGGTTGAGAGAAACTTTTCAATTAAGAAAAAAAGATAATTAAATCTTTTGAACTCAAGAAAGAAGAGAAAAAGTCAACTAAATATTTTTCTTCCTCAAAGCAAGGTGATAGAATGGCATGCTTTTAAAAATTACTGTTCAAAGTTATGTTTATGGCTGTTTTGTTCATACTGTATGTCATCTGGAATATTTAGTTCTCAATTTCATCGGAATGGTGGGATCTTCATTCTTTATAATAACTGTAGGGAGATGTTTCCTCCTGATGCTCAGCCCTTCCCCAAGGGTCAGCTTTGGAGCCATTTCCAGTATTTGCTATTATGAGGAGTGCTGCTCTGAGCATTTCTGCACAGGTCCCTTTTTTCTAATAGAATCCTTTCTCGGAAGTGGAAGTTTGGGGTCAAAAGATAGAAACAGTTTTTACTTTGTTACCTATTGCCAGAGTGTTCTCCAGAAATATTTGAACCAATTTAAAATACTACTTTCTCCTTAAAACACTGGAGGTCCTTTTCACTTTAAGACTAATTTATTAGATAACCCTCATTCTATCAAATGTTCCTCATGAGGCAGTATGCGTTTGGGAGTCAGACAGACGTGAGTTTGAACAAAGCCCTGCTGAACCTCAATTTTTAATGGGGTCATTTTTTAAGTATCTTATAAGATACCTACCCATGTGTCTGCCCCATGGTAAATGCTTACTAAATGGTAGCATCTAGGATGATCATCCTCTCTGCTCTTGCCTGGGGAAGAATCAGAGGAAGATTTCTTGGGTAGGTCAGTTTGGCACAATTCAGGACCACTCTGGCAAAGTAAAGGTATATGTCCCAATTTTGACCTGTAGACCTATGGGCTGACGCTTGAGATCCCAAGTTTTCTTAGTGGACTGCCTTGGATGAGTTCATTTCCTGCCTGATGTGGAGAAGGAAAGAGGGTGCTAACATCCAGGCTAGTCTTCTTCTGTGGCCAACCCTACCCCCACTACCTGCCAATCTCTTCTTCAATCTCTCTGAAACAGTTCCTGCCTCATGCTGGGGACCGCATCTTAATCACGGGGGCAGCCGACTCCAAAGTGCATGTCCACGACCTGACAGTAAAGGAAACAATCCACATGTTTGGAGACCACACAAACCGGGTGAAACGCATTGCCACAGCACCCATGTGGCCCAACACGTTCTGGAGTGCTGCTGAGGATGGGCTTATCCGGTAAGGGCCTGAGGCATCAAGTGGGGCCTGCACCTCCCCTGCCCCCACTGCATGTTGGCTCCCCACCCCATCTGCCCCTACTGCTTCCTTCCCCAGGCCTGGCTCCTTCCCTCCAGCAGAGTTCCAGCCTCATTTGTCTGCCCAGGGCACTTGTCTGTGGACATACAGCTGGGAACATTCGCTTGTCTGCTCTCATCTTCCCCACTCTTTACCCTTTCCTGCACTACATCCAGGCCTGTCAGCCTGCCCTCACCAACGCACAAAGTCAGCCTCCACTGGGCTTTCACACTTGCTGTTCTCTCCACCTGGTTTTCTCTGTCCCCAGTTCTTTCCATGTTTGACTCTTCCTTACCCTGAGATCAGCTTAAGAATCACCTCTTCAGAAGCACCTTCTCTGACTATCCTATCCCAGGTAGACACCCCCCTCATTATTCTGTCTCAGCATCCTAAATGTAGCCACTGTAATCAGTGTCTGTAGTTGTTTTATTTTATTTTCTTCTTGGTTTACGATTTTGTCTGTATCCCTCACCGAATAGTGAACTGTCAGAGCAGCTCCATCTCTGTCTTGTCCCTGGTTGTGTCCCTAGAGCCTAGCACAGTGCCTCACCAAGGCACTTGGTGGTGCTTGATACCTTTCTCTGGAACACTTGATCAGTGGGCCTATGTGCAGGAAGGGAATAATCAGTCAGAAATGGTAAAGTGGACTTTCCCCTTTTCCAGTGGCCTGGATTGTCATGCCTTTGCTCTACTTTTCTTCATCCTAAAATGGTCTCATTGCCCTTTAACTCCTTTCTTCAGTTGTGACCTAGAACTTTTTCCTTATCTTCCCAACCTGCTTTAATGCCTCCTTTGAGATCTTACAGGATTCCCTCTTCCCTATTACACAGGAGGAGAGATATCTAAATCATGCATGAACTATAAAACAGCAGCTAGAAGCAAGGCGCTGATGTCAGATGAGATCAAGTCCTACCTCTGTCACTCAATGTTTGGGGCAAGTCCCTTTATCCCTGTTTTACAGTTTCTTCACCTGTAAAATGAGCATTATCATAATATCTTCCTTGTTGGCCTGAGCATTAAAATTGAGATAGTGCCTATAAAACCTTTACAGGTTTTACACTACATACACAGGTGGTACTTGGAAGACAGAAAGCACTTGGTCAGTGGCAGGTACAACTCTGTGTTACTCTTGTTGACCTTAACTAACCAGACTGTGCCAGGGCTGCAGGTAGAGGCCAAGCATCTGGGGTTGGAGCCTAAATGCTTAGACACAGTCAGGGAAGGTGTCCTAGCAGAGGGTGAAGGGAAGGTGTCTTAGCAGAGGGTGAGCATAAGCTGGGCCTTCCAGGGTAGACAGGATTTGGATGGGCAAGGAAAAGCAGAGTGGACTCCAGCTGGAACGGAGTTTGTGAAGGCAGGAGGTAAATGTGCCACATGAGGGATAGAGAGTTCTGTCTGTCATTGTAAGTGATGCAGTTAGAAAACTGAGGAACGCGTTTGGTGGCAGTCAGGTCTTAGCAGCCAGATTGAGAAGTTTGGCAAAAGTAAATTAACGGTAAATTCATGCTAAAAGTATTGAGGAATCGTTGCAGGTTTTTGAACAGGAGAGTGCAGTTTTGAGCAAGAACAAAGACAGTATTCTAGGAAGAGCAGTCTGGTGAGGACGGCTTAGAAAGGTGAGGCAGACAGGGTGGAGATCATTGCTAGTGTTTGGGCAAGAGGTGGGTGAGCGCATGGGGACACCCTCCTCATTCTCTGTGCCTGTGGAGCATAACACGACAGTCCCCCAAACTGCATCGAGGGGGTGCTACTGCCGGGGATGTCTGGCATGACATTTACTTTCCGAGCGGGACTCAGGCTTGTCTTGGCACTTAGTGATTCTAGATAGCTGTTGGTGACCTCTAGATTCTCTTTTCTGTCACCTCCGTACTTTTGTTTCCTACAAGAAATTAGATTAAAAGTTAGAGTTAAGGAGCAGAGCCAAGTGGTTAAAGGCTACCTCTCTGGCTCCGCACTGTCCCAGCTTCATACTTACCGGCAGTGTCATCCCAGACAGGCTCTTTACTTGCCTTTAGCCTCAGCGTTCTAATGGTACCTGGGGGTGGTGTGAGGATTTAATTAGATAATGCATGTACAACACTTAGGAACAATACTAGACACAAAGCGTGTCTCGATGTTAGTAATCAGTAGTAGTAGTACTTAATGGCGATATCACTGACATTTGTAAAAAAAAAAAACATACAGTAGTATTCACCTTAAGTAATTACATGAAGAATAAAACACTGTGAGAAGCCTGTTTCAGGTACCTGGCACACAGTGAGCACTTGGGAAATGGGAGTGGTTTTTTACATTCTTATTATTTATGAACAGGTCAAAGCCCTTCCCAGTTCCTTTGTATAACAAGGCCTTGGCTTCTCCCCTGCCTCACAGGAGGACCCAGTCCCCACCCCCTAACACTGTCCTCTCTCACAGCCAGTATGACCTTCGGGAGAACAGCAAACATTCGGAGGTGCTGATTGACCTGACAGAGTACTGTGGCCAGCTGGTGGAGGCCAAGTGCCTCACCGTCAACCCCCAGGACAACAACTGCCTGGCAGTAGGGGCCAGTGGGCCTTTTGTGAGGCTCTATGACATTCGCATGATCCATAATCACAGGTATGAATAGTTCAGCCTCCCATGGGCAAGGCCCTGGGAATGTGCTGCCCTCTTCTCTCGTTGCCATGCTCTCTTCTTTTTGAAGTAGGTTTTTAAAATTCTGTGATTTTTTAAAAAAATATTTACTTTTGAGAGAGAGAGAGAGCATAAGAGGGGCAGAGAGGGGGGTGGTGACAGCAGAGAGCCCAATGCAGGGGCTCAAACTCACAAACCGTGAGATCATGACCTGAGCTGAAGTCAGACGCTTAACCGCCTAAGCCACCCAGGTGGCCTTTAAATTTTGTGATTTAAAAAAAATTTAATCCATACTTGTTTTGGAAAATATGGAAAGTATAAAAAGCTACGAATAATCCGTTACCTTAAAGAAAATCACTGTGTGTATTTTCTGCTTGTTCTTTTACTTTGACTATTTGTACAGTTACAATCTTGTACATGTAATTTCTTTTTTGCACATGTAATTGTATTTTATTTTATTTTTTTTAAACAAAAGTAGAATATACTCAGAGCCACCACAGAAGTCCCAGACCTGAGCAGCTCCACCAACCTAGGTTTTCAGTGGACTTCTGAGACAGGTGCAGGGACATCTGGCCTGCGTTACTTCCATTAGTGGGTTTGAGCAACGACTGCTGCTCCTGACACACTACCTGACTTGGAGTGGGCCTTGAACCTTAGCTTCCTTATCTGTAAAATGGTGATGATAGGGTGGTCATGTGGACCAAGACAATGGACAGGACCTACTGGTAAATTACTGTAATGTATGTGTCCATGGCTATCTAGCTGATGGACCTTTGGGGTTGATGAGGTAAGGAAGAAAGAGTACCTCCTTTCAGCAGTACAAATTTAGGTTTTCCTGTAGGGAGTATGGTCTGGTCTATCCAGGGTTGGTGCTAGGGGTTATAACCTTTATGGTTTGTCTTCCCACCAGGAAGAGCATGAAGCAGAGCCCTTCAGCAGGTGTCCACACCTTCTGTGACCGGCAGAAGCCCCTTCCTGATGGTGCAGCCCAGTATTATGTAGCAGGTAGGGCTCGGCCCAGCTCTGGCCCCCAATTCTTGGCTGGGTGCTGACGCTTTCTGGGGCAGTGCAAAGAGACAACATGGCATGGAGGTCAAGAGCACGGGTTTTAGAGTAAGGCAGATAACGGGCTTTCCTGACTATCATTGACCAGCCATCCTGTGACTTGTGGCAAATTACTTACCCTTGATGAGTCTTCATTTCTTTTCCGTAGAATGGAGTCATAACGGTTAAATGAGATAAAGTATATAAAGCAGTTGCCCTAATGCATATAGTAAGTGCTCAACACTTGTAGCTGCTTTTATGAGGAAGATAATTGTTATCATTATTGATATGTTGGCCTCACACAACTCCTTGCCCCTCCTGGGGGAGATGAGGAGTCTCACGTTGGGGTAACTGAGCTGTTTCCCTCACAGGTCACCTGCCAGTGAAGCTGCCTGATTACAACAACCGTCTGAGAGTGCTGGTTGCCACCTATGTGACCTTCAGCCCCAATGGCACGGAGCTGCTGGTCAACATGGGAGGGGAGCAGGTATGTGTGGCTGCCCGAGCTGGCTCTGCGCCCCCACCCCCACCCCACGTTCAGCAGCCAGGGCTTATACCTCACTTCGATGCCATGAGGCAGACAAGAAGCAACAGCCTTATGGTAAGTGGCTTTATAGTGAAATATAGGAGCAACATGGCATCACTGGAATTCCCAGGAGGTGCCCTGGCCTGATCTTTTTCTTGAGCACAGCTTTAGAACTCACAGACCAGACTTCAAATGCTGGCCTTCTGTGTACTATGACTTTGAACAATTCTCTTCATTTTTCTCAGCCTCAGTTTCCTCATCCTCTGTTTTCCTAGGAGGAAACCTTGGGGCTGAGAGCACACAGCCAGACTGTGGTTTAAGGCCAGCTTTGAGTGTTCTTTGTTAATGGCAGGTTCCTAAACCTTCTAATTGCATGTTCTCGGTCAGGATATTTAGTAAGCCTTGCATAAATTCATTTATTCTACAAACACTCACTGAGCACTTACTCTGAGACTGACATTGTTATAAACATGGAGACAAATGTGAGATTTGATCCATCCCAGATTGACAAGGCAGACATGGCATGTGAACCAGCTGATGACCTTACAAGGCAAGGTGGGTTATGTGCAAGAGAAATGGGATGGAGAATAGACAATCACCTGAGTTTAGAATACGGCCCTGGCTTCAGACTGCTGAGCCATCACCTGGCCTAACGCTAGCATAAGGATGAGTAGAGAGGCATCTAGCAGAGTGGTTTGGAGCCAGACAGACTTGCTTTTATGTCGTGACTATGCCCCATACTGCTTTTATGACCCTGGGTAAATAAACTCTGAGCCCATATTTCTTCATCTATAAAGGGGGTGATAATAATAGTACTTCGTAGGGCACCTGGCTGGCTCAGTTGGAAGAGCATGTGACTCTTGATCCTCAGGGTCATGAGTTCAAGTCCCATGTTGAGTGTAGAGATCACTAAAAAAAAATAAACACACTTAAAAAAATAATAGTACCTCTTTATGGGGTGGTTTCTAGGATAAAATGAGAAGTCATATAAAACACTTAGCAGAGCTCCTAAAGCAAGGTAAGAATTCACTAAACATTAGATAATAATGGATAATGTTTATTGGGAGAAGTAAGTAGAAGTGTTACTTTGGGCAAATTGCTTCCCTTCTCTGAGGCTCCAGTTTTCCCATCTGTAAAAGGAGACCTTTGGCTTTGTGACCTCTGAGGACCTTTCCAACCTAAACATATGATTCTAATTAATGACAGTGTTTTAAACAGTCCACCCTACAGCCAGGAACTGGGATTTTCCTGCCTGAGGTTTGCTCCATAGGAACCCCGCCAGGCCCTGCTTGATGGTTCCGTGCTCAATACTTGCTGTGTTCCTGAGAGCCACCAACCCCCAAAGCGTTGCTTTGGTCCAGCCACATTCTTACCTCACAGCCTCCATCTCTTTTCTTAATTCTTCCACTCTAGGTCTATTTGTTTGACCTGACTTACAAGCAGCGGCCGTACACCTTCCTCTTGCCCAGAAAATGCCACTCCTCAGGGGGTAAGTTCTCCCTTGGGTTAGGGCTATCTCTCCTGGAGAGCCTGAGCTTGTGCCACCTCTGCTGCGGAGGCTGCCCCTTCCCTTGTGCTGTGGCTCCGATCCTCCAAAAGGGATAGAGTCTCTGAAAGAACACTCTCTGTACAGTAAGAAGGAAGATTAACAGTAGGTCAGAGAGATCTGTCAAATGGGTTTGCATCACAGCCCTTCTACTTCCCTCTGAAAAAGCAGTTTCTTTCCATGGCTTGTCTCTTGAGGACGTGTAGCAGTTGCCCTTCTCTCTTGTCCTGAATGAGTCTCCTCATTGACTCCTTCCTAGGGCCTCCAGTTGATTTGGAAACCTCTTTACTCCCTACTCCCTCCAACCACCCCCAGCTAAGGGTAATGCCAAGGTGAAGCTGTGTCCCTCTCCAACCAGCAGAGGGCGCACAGGCTTTTCTTTATGCTCTTGGCCTGCCTGCCTGTCTGTCAGAACTTCCTTTCTGGGAATGGATCTTACCAGGGAGGATGACCCATAATGGAACTATCAGGTTCTGTGATGGAAGCTGGAGAGCTGCTGAAGAGAAATGAGGACCTCCTCCTGAGTTGCTGTTCCTTTCTCCCCACCCCTGCCAGAAGTTCAGAACGGCAAGATGTCCACCAATGGTGTATCCAACGGCGTGTCCAATGGCCTGCACCTTCACAGCAATGGCTTCCGGCTGCCAGAGAGCAGGGGACATGTCAGGTGAGTCCAGTCTGAACTGTGCAGCCCTCCCAGTCCCAGTCACACCTTATGGTACCTACCTTGCAATGTAATTTGGAGGGAGGAGTATGTCCTATAAACCTTCCATCCAGGCACATACCTCAGAGTCCGGGAACTGAAACAAGGGATGTAATGGAGTATTTCTGGAGTGTGGCTAGTGGTTCTAATACCGCTCCTACCTGGTAGGATTCCAGTCACACTTAGACTGAAGCTCCAGTCCCTTGGTATCAGTTGTTAGGTCCAGACCCAGGGGCCCAGCTACCTCTTAGTACTGAGGTCTGTCTTAAAGATGTTAAACACAGAGGGCCCTCCCCCATTTTATTTTTCTTCATCCCATACCATCTTTTGGCCTCTATTCACGCCAGGCCCTATATCGGGCTTTGGGTTCAGATGAGCTCAAATCCTCTAAACTTTGAAAGAAACAGAAGTCTCTTTAGAGAGATACATGGGAGGGACTTGGGTGGTCAGCTACTATCATGAGCAGGAGTTTGATTAAGAATTGCCCTTCAGGGACGCCTGACTAGCTCAGTTGGTAGAGCGTGTGACTCTTGATCTTAAGGTTGTAAGTTCAAACCCCATATTGGGCATAGAGTTTACTTAAAAATGAAATCTTAGGAAGGAAAAGAAAAGAAAGAATGAAAGAATGAATCACCTTTGGGGCACATGGCTGGCTCGGTCTGTGTGGCATGCAACTCTTGATCTTGAGGTCATGAGTTCGAGCCCCACATTGGGCATAGAGTTTACTTAAAATAAAAATTAAAGGGGCGCCTGGGTGGCTTAGTCGGTTGAGCATCCTACTTTCGCTTAGGTCATGATCTAGCGGTTCGTGGGTTCGAGCCCCATGTCGGGCTCTGTGCTGACTGCCAGCTCAGAGCCTGGAGCCTGTTTCAGTCTGTGACTCCCTCTCTCTCTGACCCTCCCCTGCTCACGCTGTCTCTCTCTCTCTCTCTCTCTCCTAGAAATTAAATAAATAAATAAATAAATAAATAAATAAATAAATAAATAAAATTTAAAAAAAAGAAAAATTAAAAAAGAAAAAAAAAAAGGAATTGCCTTTAACCGATCCATGACAGCTTCATTTCTGTCCCTCTGTTTTTTCACTGGTTCAGAGTATCTGGAATTGTGCCCATTACCTATTACAGGAACCCGGGCCAAGGATAGGAGTGGCTTTTTAGATAATAGTGCAGATCCCAGGGGTCGAGACAATATGGGTGGCCCTCGGGCAGGGCTGTAGACTTCCCAAGAGGCTGCTCGGACCCTCTTTGGCTGGCCTGACTTGGCTCTCCTTCACCACAGCCCCCAGGTAGAGCTGCCCCCGTACTTGGAGCGTGTGAAACAGCAAGCCAACGAGGCCTTTGCCTGCCAGCAGTGGACCCAGGCCATTCAGCTTTACAGCAAGGCTGTGCAGAGGGCCCCTCACAATGCCATGCTCTATGGGAACCGAGCTGCTGCCTACATGAAGCGCAAGTGGTGAGTGGGCCTGAGCCAGGATGAGGGATGAAGTAAGAGGGCCTGATGGAATCAAGTTCCTAAGGCCTCCAGGGAAGGTGGCAGTGGCATCTTGCTGCGTCTTAGGGCCTTTTTAAGCCATTTTCTAACCCCTACCTCCAGACTGGAAATCAGGAAGTCTTCCAGTGACATGGGACATGTTCACAAGTAGCTTCAACATGGTGCTTTGTTATAAAGTGATGTGGCCACTGGGCAAGTAGGACTTGAGAGAATGGTTAATCCCAGCTGTTAGATAATTAGGCCTTGAATTGGACTATGAAGGAACAGTGGAATCTTGCTAAGTAGAAAAAAGGCAATTGGTGAATTCAGTTGGTATCTGTCTGAAATGATTCTTTGACCTTGGGGCTTGCTTTCCTGTGCTCTTAGACCATTGGACCAAGACAAACAAGATACCAAGGATCTGAAGCTGGCTGTGGGTCATGTTGGGTCACAGTGGCTGGTGGTAAAGGAGTGGGTCCATATCCTGAAGAACTTGCTATCTTTGGAGACCATCAGGGCTCCCAGCCCTTCTGCCTACGGCACCAGCAGGCAAGCAGGCAGGCAGACCCCATCCCCCAGCCGGGGCCAGGACTGAAGATGGATAGAGCTGGGCCCACAGCCATTTCTGCTCCGTCTGGCATCCGTCGGCTCTGCCCAGACAGACAGGCCAGCTGGTGTGCCATCGTCTGGCTGCAACTAGGGAGGCCAGAGAGGGAAGCTTAAGAAACCCACCCAAGTCAGCAGGATGGTAGATAGGGGTTGGGGAAAATGCTGCCCCCACAGGCCTTAGCTCAGGCATCAAGAGTTTGCCAAGTGCTCAGATGGCAACCCAACCCCGGAGGTGTTGGTTTAGGGGCCATCCTAAGATGTTTTGCCTCTCTGTCCCAGGAGCTGAGTAGAATGCAGTGTCCTCATCCAGGCTTTATGCTGAGAGCTGTTTCACTCCTGCATTCATGCTAAGACAGACTGATGATTTCCCAATCCATGGCTGCCCTCGACATGTTCTCTGAACTCCCATTGTGTGCTAGGTACTAGGGACACAGAGTTCCTCACTTTGAGTTCCTGTGCTCCAGAGTGCCCAGCCTCTGGACCGAGGACAAAAACATGATTTTGGTTCATCATCATCGAAGAAGCAAGAAGCAATAAGTCTTTGGTCAGGTGAAGTGCTATGGGCATTAAGAAAAGTTAGGTCACTTTAGCTGGGGTCAGGGAAGTGTCAGAAAGATGAGGAGTCTGATGGGCTTTAAGTGTGGGCAGGCTTAGGCAAGGAGATGAAAAGGAGTAGGGGATTATGGGGGAAGGACATTCCCTTGGAAATGAATGGTGTGAACAAAGGCATGGGGGTGGGGGCCTGACTGAAGAGCTTGTTTGCAGAACAACAAATCCATTTGGCTGGAGCAGAGGGTTCTGGAAGGGACTGGCAGGAGATGAGCCTGTGAGGTAGCCTCGGGCCGGCCTGGGAAGGACTTGGAATGCAGAGCGGTGGCGTTTTGGCCTGGATTCAGTGGGATGATGGGCAGCTACTGAAGAGTTTTGAGCAGGAGAGGGATGTGCTGAGGGCTGTCCTTTCAGGGAGATTGATCTGGCATTGAGTCTGGACAGGCCAGCCCTGGGGCCAGCCTGCTCTCTCCCCATCCCCACATGCCTGCCAGTGACCCCTAGAATGGCGCATTCTGTCCCAGGCCAGCCTCTCCAGGGCTGCCATCTGTTCCTGGGTGCAGTGGGAGCCGTCACCCCCTGGCTCCTGGTTGGTCTCTGTCTGGCTATCTCCGGGAGCTCTGAGGGGCGCTTTGCAGGTGGCAGTTGGATTTCCAAACGACACATCCTCCTTCATCACAGCCAGTCGTTCTGATGCAGGCCGTACCCCCAAAGCACTCTGTCCCTGCCTCCTCCCACACTGGGGAGCTGCTTTCTCCTGCTGCTGGGATGGGGGTGCTCCCGCTGCGTGCTGTAGGAGAGGAGTCGGGACCGTTTCCCCTGTTGGGTGTGCTTGGCCCTGTGCATGCGGGTTGTGAGCTGTGCTTTGGTGGAAGGAGCATCAACTCTGGGGAGTGCTGCTAGGCCCCCCTCAGCCCAGCAGGGGGAAAAAAAGGCTACCAAATAAGTGGCCCCTGTGACCCATCTGGCTCTCCAAACGAGAGGTGGGAACAGATGAGAAGTGCTGGGGGAGTGAACCCTATATTCTGGCACAGGGTAAGAGAGCAAGGGACTTTCTTTTGACCCCTCCCCACTTGCTCTTCCCCCAAAACCGTCCCCACTTCCCTTTATCCATGCTTTAGGAGGTTGAAGGAGTGGCGACAATTTGGAGCTCCTGGTGTGTACACCCCCCTTTACCATCAGCTTCCAGAGAGCTGACTCCGCCAGTCTGTCAGGCCCCATCCTTCAGCCCCGGGAGGGAGAGGCCACAGCTGCCATGGATCAGTCAGCCAGGACAGAGGGGGGTCTGGCTGAGGGCTTGCCGCCTGCTGGGCAGACCCTGAGTCCCCAGCCTGGCACTTCTGGCTTCCCCAGACCACAGAACTGTCCTTGAGAGCCCCCTGCCTTGGCCATGGCTTTGAAGACCAGCCGGGGGGATTTGAGGAGGTGGTTGGGGAAAGAGAGAAGGAGGGCTTGGGGAGCCTGAGGTGGGCAAGATGCCAGGCCTTCTGCTGCAGAGCTGCGGGTGCCTGGGGTGAGCCAGTGAGCAGTTGCACTCTGTGCCCAGCAGAGGGCAGCCTGGCACTGGTTTTTTGTTTTTCTCCCCCCACACATCCCCTAACCCCCCATTCCCCATGTCCCACCCACCCCCCAAGACTTAAGGATTCCTGACTTCTCTCCTTAATATACTGTGTCTCCTGGGGAGCAAAGCCTGGGCTGAGCCAGGGTTCTCTTCATTCCCAAATACCCTCATTCTGAGATCTGTCAGAGGTGGACTGAGGTGGCCACAGAAAGCAGGGGAGACTGAGTGGACTCCTGCTTGCCACGCAGCCCCACCAAGCCACACTCCCTGCCTTCCCAGGGATGGTGACCACTACGATGCCCTGAGGGACTGCCTCAAGGCCATCTCCCTAAACCCATGCCACCTGAAGGCACACTTCCGCCTGGCCCGCTGCCTCTTTGAGCTCAAGTACGTGGCTGAGGCCCTGGAGTGCCTGGATGACTTCAAAGGGAAGTTCCCGGAGCAGGCCCACAGCAGCGCTTGTGATGCACTGGGTCGCGACATCACAGCAGCCCTCTTCTCCAAAAATGATGGTGGTGAGTGGGCACTGGGGAGAGGGTGCTGCTCCTCTGTTTGAGGTGCTACATGATATCTGGAGATTACATGGTTCTGAGATCAGAGAGGGCTGGATTCTGTTGCTGATTCAGAAACCATGTGACTGTGGCATAGTCACTTGGTCTTTTTGAGACTCAGTTTTTTCATCTGTAAAGGAAGAGTGATAGCACCTCCCATTCAGAGTTTCCGTTGATGATTAGCAATAGCGTGTTTCAAACACCTGGTGTCATGCCCAGGACTCAGGACAGGAGTAAGCTGAGCCCAGGCAGGCTGTGCGGCTCCAGCTGGACATTCTCACCTGCTCACAGACAGGGCCTTGGCCGTCCACTGGCCTTCTGAGTAAGGGGCAGCAGCTGGGGGTTGCGTCGTTCCAGTTTGCATGCTTGCAGCAGAGGTGACGGTACAGGGCAGTAGAAACGCTTCACACATGGAGTGTGGAACCTCGAGTTCCGACCTCAGCTCTGCTGAGTGGTAGCCATGTGATCTTGGGTGAAGCACAGCCTCCCTGAACACACTGCTCTACAGGGAGCATTTGAAGCCCTGGCCAGCTGCCTCAGTTGCATTGGAGAGTGCACTGGGGATTTGTGGTGAAAAGTGAACTCTCTGGACTCAGGCACAGATCCTCACCTCTCTCCTTATGCAGTTTACCAACCATGTGATTTATTCATTTGTTTGAATAGTTATCAAGTGTCTACCTTGTGCCAGGCACTGTGCTGGGTCCTGGGAGTAGAGCTGTGAACGAGTCAGATGGGATTTCTTTATTCATGAAATTTACATCTCTAGTGAAGGAACCAAGTGATGAAGGAGAAACAGGGTGTGACACATGCCATGGGGCCCTTATGTGGTATAGGTGTATGGGGTAGGGCTTGATGGCAGGCTGGGACTCTAGGGCAGGAGACACTGAAGCTGAGATCTCTAGGATGAGGAGGAAGAGGTAACTAGATACAAAGTGTAGTTGTGGGAGGTGAAGAATTCCTGCCCTAGGGGCCAGCACATGCAAAGGCCCTGAGGCAGGCAGAATCAAGGCACTTCTAAGGCAAGAGAAAACCATTATGTTTTTACCCAAGGCACTTAACGGATCAGTGCCTCAGCTGGGATCCATGATAACTTGTCTTTCAGTGAGGAAGGGCTTGGACCTTACTGCTTTCAGAGCTATAGATCTATTTAGAAAAATCACCCCTTTAAGGCTCTCTCGGAAGTACTTCACCTTCCCCTCCCTGCCTCTCACCTCCACTGAAACAGAATGCATGGGTCTGTGCCTTCTTGGGGCTTCTAGACATTCAGGGACCTGAGCCTAGGCTCTCCTAGCATCATAGGTTTCCTCTTGAACATCCTCAAGGGCTGGATCCAAAGATACTTCTTCCTCACACAGTCATTCCCAGTTTTCCAGGTAGGTTTAGGCAGGTAGCCCACATTGCTAGCGCCTGGGCTGAAAACATGGCAGGGATGGAGACAAATGGGGGAGGGGAGAGAGGGACAGGCTTCACCTTTCCTTGCTCTCTGCCTCCAGAAGAGAAGAAGGGAGCTGGTGGTGGCAGTGGTGGCCCCGTCCGCCTCCGCAGCACAAGCCGCAAGGACTCCATCTCAGAGGATGAGATGGTGCTGCGGGAACGAAGCTACGACTACCAGTTCCGCTACTGTGGCCACTGCAACACCACCACGGATATCAAGGAGGCCAATTTCTTTGGCAGGTCCGAGGCCCTGAAGAGAAGGAGGGCACAGCCTGGTTGGCAGCAGGAAGTTGAAGGGGGTGTGGGGGTGTAATGCTGTTAAAAAAGTCTCATTCCCAGCTCTGCCTCTATATCCTTGAGCAAATGGCTTCACCTCTGTGGGCCTCAGTCTCTTCATCTATAAAATGAAACCAGCCATCCCCACTCCTGGGGCCTTAATGAGGATTAATGAGGTAATCCATAAAGCACCCAACGAGGGGCCTAGACTACCTCCACCTCCTCCTCCTCTGTGTCCATGTGCTGGAGCTTGGTTTCTTCATGTCGATGCTTGGTGCTTTCCTCCGCTGAGGCTATGAGGCAAGAGCCCTCAGAGGCTGGTAGTCCTGACACAGTTGTCTGCCCAGAACTGTGCCCCAGGTACCGAGGGACCATGTAACATCAGACCCTGTCACCCCCAACCCTCCTTTTAGATGGTGTACTTTATTTGGGCAGGTGAGACACATAAATGTCTAGACTCTCTCCATCAAGATCCCCTCTTAAATGTCACCAGTGGGGGGGGCGGGGGGGGCAGATGTACTATAGGATCAGGATACTGAACACCCAAAGGCTAGGGCTGCTGAGGGAAGGCTTAGGCAAGAGTGTTCCCAGAGACCTAAGAGATGCAAGATCTGATCTAGCACACAAGAAGCTTATAATGTATCTTTGAAGGAGAGTATCATGGGGGTCCCAAGCAGTCCCTGATCCTGGGTTTAAGAGAGTAGCTGGACAGCTACTGGAGCACTGCAGTATGGAGAGGATTACCATGTGTGTAGGAGTTCTAAGTCGAGTGAAGACCCCAGAGTTTGGGGGGCTGAGCAGCTCCAGACTTCCCTGCTCTGCCTTGCCCTAAGCCACACAGCCTCTACTTGAGGCTGTAGGGCAGTACCCCACCTGACCTCCCTGCCCTTTGCCCCTCTGCCAGCAACGCTCAGTACATCGTCAGTGGCTCTGACGATGGCTCCTTCTTCATCTGGGAAAAGGAGACCACCAACCTGGTCCGCGTACTCCAGGGGGACGAGTCCATCGTCAACTGCCTGCAGCCACACCCTAGCTACTGCTTCCTGGCCACCAGCGGCATTGACCCTGTTGTGCGGCTCTGGAACCCCCGGCCAGAGGTGAGATTGTAGAGAAGATGGCCAGAACTAGACAGGGAAGAAGATTGGGTTGGAGACCCTGTGCAAGGTCTTCAGCTGAGCCTGGGAGGGTTGGGAGGGACATGATTCACCTAGAGGCTAGGAGCTCTTACCCAAGGACCCAACACCATATGATGGTGGGAGCCATCATGTTCTGAAAGTACCAAATGCAGTAGGCAGTTCCAGGAGCAGGAAAGAGTTGGCTCCTGGTCTCTGGGGGCATATCCCTGAGCGAGCTGAGAGGAGACTCACATACAGGAAACAGTAACCAAGGATAGGGGTTCAGGAGGCCAGGGAGGGACCCAGAGCTCCAGCACCATGTCATGAGAGCAGTACCTCGGAGACTCCCTAGGTACCCTGCCCTTCCTATACCACTGTGTTGTGACCCCCAGAAGCTGAGCAAAGCCAGTCCTTTGGTTACATGGGAAGTGTACAGGCTTTGGAGTCGGGTGAGCCTCAGTTGGAATCCTGGTCCCTTCACTCACTGCCTGAGGGACTGAACTACCCCTCACCCAGGTTTTTATCATCTGTACATTGAAATGGGAATGACAGCACCACCTCAAAAGGTTACTTTAAGGATAAAGTGATGCATCCAAATGTGAAGTGTCCAGCCCCAAGGACACTTAGGATGGTGTGGTCCACTCCCCTCCCCTGCCCTCTGTCCCACTCACCTCCCCTTTCTAGCCAGCAAAACAGAAGTCAAGTGGTGTATCTAATTACAGAGGCAATTTACTGTGAATTTTAAAGAGAACTCTACAGGGGTTCTCCCATGAAGGGAGAGGAAAAGGATGAAGGGTTGTTGGGAGTGATGACAGACAAGAGTGGGGTGGGGGACACAGACAGTGCCCCCCATCCTGGGTATCTAGTATGCCCAACAGACCCTGGTGTGAGCCCTCCCTCATACACATAACCCCGTGTACTGTGTCCCTATTGTTTTCTGGTGCACCCCCTGATGTGTACCCTGATACGTGTATGCTCCCCAGTATATATCCCGGTATGTGCACCCCCTGCATATATCTGTGTGTTGTGTCCCCTCCCAGTGTATATTAACCTGTGGCCCACCATGTGTGTAACCCCTGGTACATCCTCTCCCTCACGTATATATCCTGGTGAGCGTGTGTCCTGTACTTATCCCAGTGTGTGCATTCCCTTGCCCCCATGTACACACACGGGCGTACATACAAATGTGCACCTGTGTGCATCCCCTGCTCCACATGTATTGCTCCCTGTGTGTGTGTGTGTGTGTGTGTGTGTGTGTGTGTGTGTGTGTGTGTGTTTCCTGACCTCCACACACACATCAATTGCAGGACTCTGTGTGCCTTCCCCCCCAGAGTGAAGACCTCACAGGCCGAGTCGTGGAGGACATGGAGGGCGCATCCCAGGCCAACCAACGGCGCATGAATGCTGACCCGCTGGAGGTGATGCTGCTCAACATGGGCTACCGGATCACAGGCCTGAGCAGTGGGGGTGCTGGGGCCTCCGACGATGAGGACAGCTCCGAGGGCCAGGTCCAGTGCCGGCCCAGCTAGACCCTCCTGACCTTGGTCCCCAGCGCCTGCTGCTGGCTGGACCCTCCACCATGGGCAGGAGGTCAGGGGGTTCTGTTTTGGTTTGTCTCCTCTCCCCACCCCCCATTTTTTTCATTTCCCTATTTTGTTTGTTGTTATTTTGGCATTGGGGGTGGGGGGTTGCTACAACTTGCTGGCTTTCAGACTTTTGGGCAGATTGCCCCTTGACTGGCCCCAGCTCTGAGCAGAGGAGCAGGAGGGGAAGCCCCTCCAGATGCACCCCCACCCATATGCCTGCTCCCATATCCCCGGAGGGCTCTGACCTGCCTCAGGCTGGGAGGCAAGGGCTGAAACTGTCTTCAAGGACTACTCTACCCTTCAGCCGGGGGCAGGAAGGGCAGTGGACTTCCAGTCTAAGGGCTAGCCTTGACCTGCTGCCACTCTTGCTCCTGCGGGCAAGGCTAGCTCCTCTGTGGCTTCAGGGAAGGTTCTGAAAAAGGATGGGCCCCCCCTCCTCCCTTCAGAGCTGCCCCCTCCCCCCCGCCCATGTCAGGGTGGAAGCAGAAGGAAGGTAGGAGTCCTGCAGTAAGCAAGGCCAGGCCCCTGCCTGGGCAGTAGAACTTCCTCGCCCTTCTCCCAGTGCTGGCTCGGGACCCTGCGCCTGCTCTTACTGGCCACCTCTGGGGGCTTGGCCTTTCCCAAGGTCCCTGGCAGAGAGTGGGGCACCACACCATCCCCTTCTGCACTGCACTGCGACCACTCCCACTCCCCTTTCTGGGGGCTCCTTGGCCTCACTGTGACCTTTCTGCCAGAGCTCCCAGCCAGGCCTACTCTATCTCTCTTGCTGAGGTGGCACTCCCTGCTAAGGGCCCTTTCTGCCCTCCCTTCCACCCCACATGCTGAGCCGCCACAAAGACCAAAGAAGTGATGGCTTTTCTCTGTCCCCTGCTCCTCTGAGGGGGGGAGGGGTCTCCTGAGCCACTCAGATGGGAAAATCCCTAACTCAGCCGCCCCCTCCCTCCTCAGCAGCCCCAAGCTTGACACTGGACAGCAGTCACCCCACCACTCACCAAGCATCTCTCTGTCCCCTTGGCTCTCAGCTGGGAGCTGCTCTCATAGTTGCTCAGCCTTCCTCCCTCTCTCTCCCTTTCCCCTCAGTGCTTACTTGGCTCCAGCCCTCCAGCTGCAGCCTCTGGGGAGCTGCAGCCTCCCTCCTTCCCTCCCTCCGTCCTTCCCTCCCACCGCCTGGTCTCTGCCAGGTGCCTCCTCTCAGTCAGGCTTCAGAGCAGCCCTGGAGACAGGAGGGCCATGTTAAAAGCTTTTTCACAGTTTTAAGAAGACGGGGGGTGAGGATAGTGGTGGGGGGTCTGGCACCATCTCGTCATTGCTTTAATCCCAGCAACACAGGTGGCAGCTTCTCCCCCTTCCTCCCCACCCAGCCCCTCTCCCGCCCCTCTCTTCTAGCTTGGTAATGAAGTATATTTATTGGTGAAGGAAACAGCTGCTGCTGCTTTTCCTGCTGCTGGGACTTGCTCCCCTGTCTCTTCTCCATGACCTTTCTCCAGCCAGGGAGGGGAAATCAGGAGTACTGGGGCTGGGCCCTGGGGCCCAAGGACCAGCAGGGGCCCCTTTGCTTTCCTGTGTTGGAGCCACCTGCCATTTCCTCTCTCCCTGCCGCCTGCCCCCACTCCCTGCCTCCTGCCCCCAGCCTGCCCAGCCTGGGCCCTGCAGTGTGGAGAGACACATAAGCCTTACTGTCCTCTGGGGGCAGGAGCCGAGCCTTTTTGTTGCTCCGCTCCCAGGAGAGTGAGGGTGACGCAATTGATTAAAACCATTTTGTTCTAGGTGTGGCTGCTGGCATTTGTGGGGTGCAAGTGGGTCTTGGGACCAAAGTGAGGGCACCTGATCCCTCACCTCTGTAGCTGTGTGACTCTGAGTAACCATACCTCTCCTGGGTAGAACGAGACCTGCCTTGGAGGATCCCTGTGGGCAGTGGCTACTCAGCCTAGCAAGGCCAAGTGCCTCAGAGCCTGGCACTGGTGGCTGTGAATAGCAATAATCAGCTTTCACTCTCCGGGCTGTTTTCTCGACTCTAAAATAAGGAGGTGAAGTCTTGGAGGCTTTTCAGATTTCTAAAGTCAGAATCCTAATAAGAAATACACATTTTACATTGTGACCCAAGATTCCCATGCTTATTTGTATACATATAACGAACATAAGTTTTATACAGTAATGCCTACCCTTGCTACATGCAATGTGTTCTATTTACCATTCAGATTTACCATTCTCTTTTATTAAGGAGAAGAAATGCTGGCCATAACCCACTAAATGAATTTCACAACCTACAGGTTTTTTTGTTTTTATTTTGTTTTTTAATATTTTATTTTGAAGTAATCTCTATACCCAATGTGAGTTCAAACTCACAACCCTGAGATCAAGAGTCACATGCTCCACCAACTGAGCCAGCCAGGTACACCTAACAACCTACAGTTTTTTGTGTGGTGTGTGTGTGTGTCTATGTGTGTTTTTTAAGTTTATTTATTTTGAGAAGAGAGAGCACGCACTAGCTGGGGAGGAAGAGAGAGGGAGAGACAGAATCCCAAGCAGGCTCAGGGCTGTCAGTGCAGAGCTTGTGGCTCAAACCCACAAACTGTGAGACCATGACCTGAGCTGAGACCAAGAGTCAGATGCTCAATCGACTGAGCCACCCAGGCACCTTACAACCTAGAATTTTTTGATGTGTCCTGGATTAGAAGATTTCTTAGATCAGAGATTCCTAAACTTTCTCAGCTCACAGCATTCACCCCAGCATCACTGACTCAGTAATTTTCCCATGGAACCTTTAAACCAAAAGAAATACCTAACAGTTCAACTTATCAAGTAGTCAAATCCAAATCACATTGTAAGAATTTATGTCCTACCAAGTCGGTCATCATTTTAAAAAATAGTACATATAAACTAGGAGGTACTTTTTATTTCATTTTTAAATACAATAACTAATGGGATCTGTGTGCTCGTTGGGCACTATAAAACTTGCCAAACTTTTTTTTTTTTTAAGTTTTTTTTTTTAATGTTTTATTTATTTCTAGGAGGGAGAGAGAGAGACAGCGTGAGCAGGGGAGGGTCAGAGAGAGAGGGAGTCACAGACTGAAACAGGCTCCAGGCTCTGAGCTGACAGTCAGCACAGAGCCCGACACGGGGCCCGAACCCACGAACCGCGAGATCATGACCTAAGCGAAAGTCAGACGCTTAACCAACTAAGCCACCCAGGCGCCCCAAAACTTGCCAAACTTTCTAATAAGGTTGGACACCACCACCCTCATTTCCTATTCCACATTGACTTTCAGTTACTTTTTATTACAGCAACCACTAAAAACCCAGCTTCTCAAAAATGCCATAATCAAAGGAATGTGTCACAACTTAATGATGAAATGGTGAACTACCTTGAGCTAGTAGATCTCTCAGTAGCAACAGATGTTGAGTATCTCTCAAATTTTAAAATCTACCATGCCCCCTATGAATTTGTTATGGCACCCTAAAGTGCTTGAAGTGGTGAAGTTTCAGGACTGCAGTTTAATATTGTGGGGACAATAGCTTCACTACTGAAATTTTGTGATTCTTCTGTTTGTACCTTTGGAAAGAACGGGGGTTGGGTGGGGTGGGTGGGATGCAGGAAGCAGCAGGGTATGCTCAGTTTAGTGCTGGTGACTGGAAGGAGATCCCACCAAAATCAGAAGCACAATAGGTGGTGGTAAGAAGCAGGTGTTTGGACTGGTGTCATTTCTTTGTGTCCAAACTGAAGTCTCCAGAAATTTCTTGAAGACATTTGCAGACCAGGCAGGGGAGGGACAATGTTCCAGGCCAAGGGAGTAGTATAAGCTCCCAGATACCCTCATGGAGCCTGAATGATTCAGTTCAGCTGCACCATAGAGGGTGGTCCGGCTTATGTGCTAAAGGGTCAGTCCAACTGTAGAGGACTCCCTGTGCTTGGTAAGAGGCTGTGGACTTGATCCCCTAAGCAAGGAGGATCACTGGAAGATTTCACCAGGGGCTCCCTTTCATTTGGAGTTGGTATTCCCTTTTTTTAAAATAGACTTTGTTTTTTAGAGCAGTTTTAGGCTTGCATTCAATTGAGCAAATAATACAAAGCGTTCCATATACCCCTTCCCTGGCTCAGTTTCCCCTGCTATTAATCTCTTGCATTATTATGATCCATTGTTATAATTAATGAACCAATATTGCTATATCATTATTTATAACTTAAGTCCATAAGGTTCAGTCTTTGTATAGTTTTGTGGGTTTTGACAAATGCATAATGTCGTATCTATCATTACACTGTCATACAGCATAGTTTCACTGCCCTAGAAATCCCCTGTGCTCCAGCTATTCATCACCAAAACCAAACCAAAACAAACAAACAAAAAAAAAACCTTAGGAATAAATCTGACAAAATATGCACAACTTCTATATGAGGAAAACTACAAAACTCTCATTAAAGAAATCAAGGAAAATCAAAATAAATGAAGAGATGCGCTATGCTCATGTATAGGATGACTCAATATTATTAAGATGTCATTTCTTCCCAACTTGATCTATGGCTTCAGTGAAATCCTAGTCAAAATCCCAGTAAGTTATTTTGAGAATACCAACAAATTGATTCTAAAGTTTATATACAGAGGCAAAAGACCCAGAATAGCCAACGAAGTCAAAGAAGAACAAAGTAACAAAGTCAAAGAAGAACAAAAGAGGACTGGCATTACCCAACCTTAAGTCTTTTGAAGATACGATAATCAAGACAGTATGGTACTGGCAAGGGGACAGACAAATAGATCAATGGAATGTGGACAGAACCCAGAAGTAGATCCATGTAAATACCATCAACTGATTTTTGACAAAGGAGCAAAGTCCATCCAATGGAAAAAAAAAAAAGATAGTGTTTTCAATAAATAGTGCTGGATTTAAACACTGTACATGGTTCACAAATGTTAACTCAAAATGGATCATAAACCCAAAAATAAAACACAAAACAATGAAACTTCTAGAAGATAAACAGAAGAAAAATCTGAGTGACCTTGGGTTTGGTGATGAATTTTCAGATAAAACATCAAAAGCACAATCCATGAAATAACTGATAAATTGGATTTCATTAAAATCTTCTGCTCTATGAAGTCATTGTTACAAGAATGAAAAAGACAAGCCAAGGACGGAGAGAAATTATTTGCAAAACCTGTCAGATAAAGGATTTCTACCCCCAAATATACAAAGATACACAAAAACTCTTAAAACTCAACAGTATGAAAAGAACCCAATTTTAAAAATGGCCAAAAGATCTGGATACTTCACCAAAGAGGATTTACAGGTGACTGATGAGCATATGAAAAGACACTCAGTGTATGTCATTAGGGAATTACAAATTAAATAAAAAATGAGATACCATTACATAACTGACAATACCAAACGGTGAGAAGGATGTGGAGCAACAAGAATTGCCATTGCTGGTGAGAATGCAAAATGGTATAGCCACTTGAGAAGACAGCTGGGCAATTTCTTACAAAGATAAATAATCTTACCATAGGATTCAGCAGTCGCTCTCCTTAGTATTCACCCAAATGAGTTGAAAACTTATGTCCATGCAAAAAACCTGTGCACAAATGTTTGTAGCAGCTTTATTCATAATTGCCCCCAAACTGAAGGAACCAGGAAGTCCTGCAAAAGGTGAATCAATAAATCGTGTTAAAGCCACACAACATATTATTCCGTGATTAAAAAGAAATGAGCTATCAAGCCACAAAGACATGGAGAAAATTTAAATGCATATTGCTTAATGAAAAAAGCCAGTCTGAACGCCACACTATATGATTACAACTATATGACATCCTGGAAAAGGCAGAACTCGAGAGAGACTAAGATTGTGTGGTGCTCCATTTTCTACATGTTTCCACATGTGTGACTCACCCAAAGCTCTCACCAGCCCTGCCGATAAGAGAGGCTGGGGTCAGATAAGCCCGCCCAGTGAATGTATAGCAAAACACATTAGAAGTGGACCCCCTGTGTTTGTGGTGGGCAGGTGTGCCCCTAGAGGCCTGCTGCCCATCTCTCTCCTTCAGCATGTGCTAAAATATGGCTGCAGAATTTAAAGGGCGACTAGCTCAGAGGTTCTCGGCTCTGGCTATACCTTCAGAATCACCCTGGATCCTTTAAAATCTACCAAGGTCCCACCCCAGAGATTGTTTTAATTGATCTGAGGTATCCATTGTTTTTTTAATTTTTTAAATTTATTTATTTTGAGAGAGAGCAAATGGGGGAGGGGCAGAGAGAGAGGGAGAGATCCCAAGCAGGCACCACACTGTCAGCACAGAGCCTGATGTGGGGTTCGAACCCACAAACCGTGAGGTCATGACCTGAGCTGAAGCCAAGAGTCAGACGCTTAACAAACTGAACCACCCAGGTGCCCCCCCATCCATTATTTTTAAGCATCCCAGATTCATTTCTAAGCATGGCCAGAGCTGAGGACCACTGATCTAGCCCCATTCTCCACATTTTCTAAAGAGAGACAATGAGTTCTAATGAGGGGCAGGAAAAGGATGGGCTCCCCAAGGACCCCAGTGAGTTAGAAGCAAAACCAGGACCGGATCTCTAATCTCTGATTTATTATCCCAGTCTTTACAAATCATTTTTTTATTTAAATGTCATGATACTTTTTGAGCTCCTACATTGTGCCTGGCTTAATGAAAGTGCACACAACAGACTAGTCCCTGCCCTCCTGGAACCCCCACATTACCTGAAAGACGTGGAATAGAAATGCAAATTGTGCATCGTCCCTGAACGTTAGATTCCACTGGCAATCATGAGTCCCTGCCCTGTACATCCTGCCATTGAGTGCCCCCGCATTCACCAGGCTCTGTCTGGCGGGGGTAGTGTGAGGAGAAAAGCATCCTGGTGGACAGGAGGGCAGGCATGGGACACTATTGTTTGGTCTTGTTCTGCCTCCTGTTCCCAACTCATTTTCTATATGTATATATATACATATATATATATGACCAGGCTATTATATATTATTTTATATTAATATATATTACATATAATACCCTGGTCCTAATGAGGCTGTAGTTTGCACCTATTTTGTGGTGATTTACAGAATCTCAGGCTCGCCTCAGCCTCCATTACTTGTCAGTAGACCTGAGGGGTCACCAGCAGAGACAGCCCAGGATCAAGGGCAAAACCCCAACTCAGTCTAACATGTTCTTAGATCTCAGAAAATGAACCTCGCTGGGCTCATTTTCGTCATCAGTAAAATGGATATCTTGATACCTGCTCTGGTTGCTTCACCACATTGTAAGAAGGCCCCAAATCATAGTGAGGTTATGTGCATCAAAGTGCTTTTTAAGTGAGTAAAGATTCTACAGTGGTGGTGTGTGGTTTTCACTGCTCTAATAGCTAACATTGAGTATTTGGGACCAGAAACTGTTTAGGAATAGCCTATCAAATAAACCTTACAAGAACTCTTTAAGGTGTGAATTATCATTTCCCATTTTAGAGGTGAGGAAACCGATGCTGACAGGCTCAGCTACTTCCTAAAGTATGACAACCACTGTCAGAGCTTAAGTTGAAACACTGGGCTTGCTGGCTGACTCCAGAGTTCATGTTTCACCATCGTGCTTTACTGCCACCTGGCAGTAAGAGACTTAGATTCTGGTCCTAGCTGTGCTTTCTATAATCTTGGGCAAATTTGCTCATTTATAAAATGGAACAGAGAAGGAAGTCATTTTGTAAACTAATGTCTGAAGAGTCAAGAGTGCCTGTTCTCAAATGCCCCACCACCACCACCATGGAAAGGTTTGGAGCCATCCTGGAAGACAGTATAGGGTTTAAAGGGGGAGAATCCCTGTCTCTACGAGCCAATGAAGGTAATGAATGGAGCAGAAGCAGAAAGACTGAAGAAGAGAGGACTCTGTCCTTCCACATGCCGGGCACAGCGCCTCACGCCCAGCAGAAACTCCAGCCTGCAGAAGTGATCACCCCTGGCATGGCCCTGCTCCCCTGGGCTATTGATTGAGCCCTTACGGAGACCATCTATGTCAACAGATAGCAATGGTGACATTCCCTGAGCATTTCCTATCTGCTGGGTGCTGTGCTTGGCTACAAGGACCAATAAATCCAGTCAGACCCCTTCTCAAGGAGTTCACAGTCTCTCTGGGGAGACAGACATGTAAACAGCTAATGCTAATGCAAGTACACATGAATATTCAGTAGGTAGAAACACAGCCCTCGTGCTCTGGGAGCAAAGAGGGAACATTTGCCAGAAACCTTGAAAGTAGCGTAAGAGAGTAGGGGAAGGGCATTCCACTGAAAGAACAATGTGAGCAAAGACATGAGGGATGAAGTGCTGGGCTCATTCTCTGAAGGGCAGCCCAGTGAGGTTAACTCCAAGCAAGTCCCAAGGGAGACAGTGAGCGATGAGGCTTGAAAAACAGGTTGGGGTTTAGAGCCAGACCATGGGGGCCTTGAATGCCAGGATGAGGAGTGAAGTAGCCTGAGGAAGGTGGTATGTAGGCCCTGGGAACTCATAAATGAGACCAGTTGAGGGGTGGGTGACTCCCACCCCGAGAACATGCCCTGACTTCACCCTTCAAGCAGCATCTTGCCCTCAAAGATTTCCCAGCTTGACAGTTCCAGCTCTACTATCCTTCCCTCCCCCAGCTAGCCCTGTAAGTGGATCCAGATGGTCATTCCTATTTTAGGTCGGTGTGTGTTGAGGGGAGGGGCAGCTGTGAGCCCTGTCAATCCTTTCCTGAGCTGTCTGTTAGAGGAGCTTCTTCCAGGACCCTGCTGTGATCCTCTGAGCCTGTAAGGAAGTGTTGGTCTTTGATGGAGATTTCCCATCTGTCTGTGGGTGATAGAGGTGGCAGCAGCAGAGGAGGCAAGGCACAGGCCAGGGAGGCTTTTTTATTGGGTGAGAAAACCCTGGTGACATGTGCTGTGAGACGGGGCCTTGTGGACAGGCCAAGGGGTTGGGGGAGAAGCCTGGGAGAGAGGCCCCACAGGAGTCAAAGGAGCTGGTTTCTTCCTCCAGGTACCTGGCCCTCTTCATGACTCTGCTTCTGTAGCTGCCTAGGCCAAGGAGCTAAGGATCTCTGATCAGACACTACTCCTAAGTACATGCCCAGCAACCTCCATGGTCCTCTTTAAAAAGCTCGGGACACCAAGAGG
The DNA here is from genome assembly GCA_017311185.1 of Proteles cristata cristata. Lineage (NCBI taxonomy): Eukaryota > Metazoa > Chordata > Mammalia > Carnivora > Hyaenidae > Proteles > Proteles cristata. The sequence goes on from JAESUZ010000634.1 coordinate 899,929, forward strand.
TAGCAGGTGATAAGCTAGGCTCCTGCCCTGGGACTGTCTGTAGCCAGCCTATGATACCCAGCTTATAAGTGTGTGCCATTCGTTCATTTTTTGCAAATGTTTATTAAGCAAATGCTATGTGCTAGACACTCCTAGGCACTAGGTTTACAGAAGGAAACAAGACAAATATAGTCTCTGCCCTCAAAGACCTTCCAGCCTAGTGGGGGAATCCAGCAATACATAGCTACAAATGTACTATGAAGGAAAAGAACAGGGTGTTCTAAGGGAGATTAACAGGGGCTTTCTGATTTAGGGAAGGACTCTCCGAGAAAGCCACATTTAATCTGAGACTTGAAGGATAAATAGAAGTTAGTCAGTTTAAGGAGGTGGGGAACATTCAGCAGAGGAATGTGTGCCAAGTCCCTGGGGGCATGAAAGTGTGTGGCACATGAGAGGAACTGAAAAAGAGGCCGGGGTGCCTGCAGTGTAGTGAACAAGTAAGAAAAAGGGCATGACGCAGGGCCTTGTAAACCACGGTAGGGGATTTGTGTTTTATCCTAAATGCAATGAGAAGCCACTGAAGGCTGTCAGAGTAAATGTGGTACTCGTGTTAGTACTATCAAATTTGTGACAGACCCTAAGAAAGACTTCTTTGATTGTTTATTCAGCCATATATACAATAAATGATTAAAGGGCACCCACCATCACACTGATGGAGAAATGTCTAAGGCAAAGACCTTCCTCAGAGCTTGTAATCCAGAAGAGATTAGCTATAATGATTGAATCAAGTAATGTAATTTATTCCTTCAACGGACATATACTTCATGCCTAATCTATCCCAAACCCAGTGCTAGATACCGGTTGTTGCTCTTGAAGAATCACACACAACACATGGGTCACGGGAGAGGCACAGATCTACTCAAAAAATTTTTACTAGGTTAGAATCATTTTCAGCTGTGTTATCTGTAAGGCCTCTTTTAAAAATTTTTATTTTTAAATGTGTGTGTTTATTTATTTATTTAGAAAGTGCAAGCAGGGGAGGGCAGAGAGAGAGAGGGAAAGGGAATCCCAAGCAAGCTAGGGGCTGTCAGTGGGGAGCTCGGGGCTCAATCCCACAAACCACAAGATCATGACCTGAGGGGAAATCAAGTCTGACATTTAACCGACTGAGCCACTCAGGTGCCCCTGTAAGGCCTTTATAAAACACCTATTTAGGGGCGCCTGGGTGGCTTAGTCGGTTAAGCGTCCGACTTTCGCTTAGGTCATGATCTCGCGGTTCGTGGGTTCGAGCCCCGCGTCAGGCTCTGTGCTGACTGCCAGCTCAGAGCCTGGAGCCTGTTTCGGTCTGTGACTCCCTCTCTCTCTGACCCTCCCCTGCTCACGCTGTCTCTCTCTCTCCTAGAAATAAATAAAACATTAAAAAAAAAAAAACCTATTCAATCATTAAATCAATAAACGCCTAGTGGACATCTGTTCTGTACTAGGACCTATGCTAGCTAGTTGAAATAAGGACCTTAGAGTTCCATAAGAGACATAACCCCCCAAATCTATTAAAATATTAGCTGTTAGAAATAGCAGGCTTCCTATAGATCAGCATTGAGGGAGGCTAATTCAATGGGGGGGGGTGGAGGGGGGACACGTTCCGAAAAAGGCATAGCTCCACTTTTCTGATTTTGTCCCTCCTTCCCTCTATCATGATTTTAAGCTGCTGCCTTTCTTCTTGTCCCTACATTTCCCCTTCCCATCCCAGCAGATTCCTTTCTCTTTGGCTCTCTTGGCATCCTTTAAAAAGCTCAGTGTATCCATGATTTAAGCCTACCTGCTTTATACTGGTGTGGGATCTCAGACAATTAGTTAACTTCCCTGAGTCCCAGTTTTCCATTTGCACAATGAAGGGATCGGATAATATCTAAAGTTTGTGATTTATTCCAGCCAAGGTGATATTCACACTCCTGCACACTGCGCTCTGCAAAGCCTCTTCTTTCTTTGCACGGCTGCACGCATCCCTGCACCCCCACCCCCGTGCCACCTGGCAAACATCAAGACAGCTCAAATATCCCCCGGCAAGTCTCCCCTGCTTATACACACACCACACACAGCATTTTAATCTGTCCTTCCTCTACCCTACCACTACCTCGTCAGTGACCACAGAATGAAAGGGACAAGGAAGACAGACTTGACTTTGAATTGTGACCACTAACTCCACCTCTTGAGCCTCAGTTTCTCACTTGTAACCAGGGGGGAAATACTCTAAAAATCGCACGTTTAATCAATTTATGGGGATTAAAAACAAAACAATGTATGTCACGTGCTTGGCACCTAGGAAGCGCTCAATAAATAGCGACTATACCACACCTCCTGGGAGGCCTCAGCGTACTGAATTATGAATTCCTTATTCAGTCTGCCGCGCTAGACTACGCGCTGCCTGAGGGCATCCCTTCCGCAGCCGTGCAGTGTGGGCGCAAACCAGCGGGGCTGACACGCGCCGAGGCAGGGCACCAGACAGGCCCGGGCCAGAGGGATGCGGCTCCAATTCCCGGGGGGAAGGCGAAGCCGGCGGAACCCACCTCCCGGAAGTGACGCCACGGGACGAGTGGCGCCGGAGCGGGGGACTGCCGGAGCGGGGCGCGCGCAGCATGGCGGAAGCGGAAGGGAGTTCGCCGCTCCTGTTGCCGCCGCCGCCACCCCCGCCCGGGATGGCGGAAGTGGAGGCGCCGACGGCGGCCGAGACGGACAAGAAGCATTTCAGCGGTTCGGCCAGCAGCGCCATGGACGTGGACCGGAGCCGCTTCCCCTACTGCGTGGTGTGGACGCCCATCCCGGTGCTCACGTGAGTCTCCTCCCGGCGCCCACCCGGGGGCGGGGAGAGTCCGTCGGCCCCGGGCCAGCCTCCGGTTCCGACCCCCTACAAGCCCTTCCCTAGGGTCCGGCCCGCACCCCTCGCCCCTTGCGCGGTGCCAGTTTGTGCGGACGAATGGGACACGCTCCTCGCCCTCGTTACACCTGCTCTAATCAGGGAGAAAGACAGTTGTAGACTGGCGGGAAAGATTCTGTGGCTGGGAAGCTCAGGACTTGTGGACATACAGCAGAGGGGCCCCCTACCAGGTCTAAGGAGACATATCCATTCATTCACTGCTTTATTCATTCATGGAGCAAATGCTTGCTGATCACTTCCTGGACGCCAGAAGACAGAGTGTGGCTGGGACCACACCGCCTCCTGGGATGTCAACATTGAAAAGGCCCCCAGAAATCTGGGAGTCCAACCTGTCTCATAGATGATGAGGCTGGAGATCACATACCATTTTGGTTCCAAGGCGAGTTTAGGTCCCAGAGTGTCTGCCTCCCAAAGCAGTGTTTCTTCTGTGGCCTCCTTCTTTGTCAAGAGAGAGAGAGCAGGTGCTCCTGTAGTTCTGCCGCCTTTTAGTGGGGAGCTCCGGGGGGAGGGGGGGCTCTGGTTTGCTGTCCTATTTCAGCCTTGACAGTTGATGAAAACCACACAAAACCTCACAGTGCTGGACACCCGATCAAACTCTTTCACACCCATTTTCTCTGAATTTCACAGTCACTTTCTAAGGTGGGAATTTCTCAGGTGATGAAGCTGGGCTCCTTCTGCCCCATTAAAGTTCTCGATCATGTTCACATGCCAGTAAGTAAGGGCATCCCGAACTCAATCTTCTGACTCCATAACATGCTCTGTTTTAACTACCCCTCACCTGATGAGAGAAATTTGTTTCCTCCATCATCATAAAGAGCCAAGTGGTGGTGTGGAGAAGGGATCGTTTTTTGGCTTTATATGTTGCTGATCCAAAAATGACTTTAATTCCTGTACCACGTTAGAATACATGACTTGCTTTGTGTTTTCAAATGCTTATGCATTTGTTTAAAGCATTCAAGTCGGAATCCTTTAAAAATAAAAACTTTAAGAAAGTATGTTCGTTCATTCATTGTGCTTGTAACACATTTGTTAAGTGACTCCTTTGTGCCTAGAGTAGTTCTAAGTGATAAAGATTTGAAGTGACAGATAAAGCAGATATGGTGCTTGCTGTCGTGGAGTTTAAATCATGGTGGAAGGAGATAGACAGTAAACAAGCTAATAAGAGAACTTCTGATAATGATTAATGCTATGAAGAAAATAAAACATTAACATGAGAATAACTGGAAGGGATAGTCAGGGAATATGTCAGGTTTGCTAAAAACCTGTTTTGTTTTCTTAAGATCTCTTTGGTTTTTCTGTGTTCTCAGAAACACATTCAAGGAGTCCTCTGGTCTCCAGAGAACTGATAGCAACATAAGGTGGAGGCACCATGATCCCCGGTCATCTGGGCCAGAAGCATCTCACACCACCTTTTTATTCACATCTGTATGCGTGTGTTCATAAGATAAGTAAGCCATAGTTTCCCTTTTGGACCTCCAGCAGGACGGGAAGAGAGAGATGACCTAACCATTATAGTGCTTCATGATGATTGCTGACCTAGAGTTCAGAGCTAGGAATAGATGTGGCACAAGGAACTGTCATGTGTCTTTGGAATGGGGATCAGAAAGGAGGCAACTGAATCCAAAGATGTGTTCACCCCCTCAGAGATAATTGTGCATGAAAAGCCAGATGATAGCTACTGCTACCAACAAAAGCAGCTAAGATTGGATACAAACTCAGTTCTCGGCTCTATTCTAAACATTTCATATTCATTATTGCATTCAGTCCTTACATCAACCTAATGAAAATAGACACTGTCATCCCCATTTTATAGATGAGAAAAATAAAAGGCTTAGAAGCTAGTATGGGGCTTTTTCCACTGAGACAGTCTACCTTATCAGGTAGAACCCTCTAGAGTCAATAACTGATCCATCCTCTCTCCACCCATCCGTCCCTTCTTCCTTCCTTCCTTCCTTCCTTCCTTCCTTCCTTCCTTCCTTCCTTCCTTCCTTCCTCCTTCCTTCCTCCTTCCTTCCTCCTTCCTCCCTCCCTCCCTCCTTCCCGTAATTATTGAGGATCTGTTATGTACTAGGTCTAAGTAGACGATAGTCCATAAAGCAGCCTTACCGCTTGCCTTCATGGAGCTTCCAGACTGACAACTACTTGGAGAGTTGTGTCTCCAGCCTCTACTCTGATCCCAGGCACAGCTATGGTATGTGGGGTACTGGTCAAACCCAGCCTCCCCAACCAGATGAAAGGAATTGGCTGAAAGGATTGAGGGGCTGAGATCAGGGGCTGAGAAACCAGAGGAGCTACTTTCCCATAATTCCGAGAGTCCATCCTGTGGCCATGGTGGCTCTTCAGCAACTTACTCTTTGCCAGTCCAGCCAATTAGATAGGTGTTTATCAAACACTTCATGGTAACAACATTGAGCAACTACCAAGCGCAAGGAAGTTTGTTAAGCACTTTGCAAGTATAGCCTATTTAATCCTCACAGCAATAGCCCCACATTGAGGTAATTATTACTCCCCACCTCTGACAAAGTTGGGAATGAGTAACTTGCCCAAAACAAAGACGCAACCCAGCTCTGCTTTCAGAGCCTGACTCCACTCTTAAATGCAGGACAGTGATTTATTCATCATTTACCAGTCAGTGAATTCATAGCTCCAGCTGCATGCCTGGCTCTGCTCTGGGGACTATAATAAATAAGAAAATCCCTGCTGTCTTGGAGCTTCTGTATACGTGGGGAGAGACAGACAGTAACCATGTACGTAAACAAGATAATTTCGGGTAGCAGCAGATACTGTAAAGAAATTGAAGCAGAGGAATGAGATCTGGGGTGGTATATGGCTGCGCTAGAAGCCATGGCCAGGGAAGACCTCCCCAGTTGATGGTTAAGCTGAGGCCTACATGATGAGAGGCAGCCAGCTCTGTGAAGATCTAGAGGAGGAGTGTTCCAGATGGAGGCAAATGCACAAAGAGGATTGAGGTGGGAGGACTTGGTGTGTTTGAGGAACCAGAAGCAGACAGTAGCTAGAAAGAGGAGTGAGGTTATTTCAGGGGATGAGCAGGGCAAAACTGTTGGAGTCATAAGTGTATATTAAGTGTGATAGGAAACCACTAACGGGTGTTAAGCAAGGGAATGGTGGAACCTGAATCATGTTCTCAAGAGATCCCTCATGGATGGCTGCACCATCGTTCCAGATGCCCGGGCCACACACCTGGGGAGACCTCTGTCCCGTCGGTCAGAAAACTGCCCAGTGCGCCTTTTAAGGATCTTTGGAACCCATCTGTTTCTCACCTCACTACCACCAGTACTCTAGTCAGCGTCACCATCCCCTCTTGCCAGTATTCCAGAATAGCCTCTGACCTGGCCAACCTTCTTCCTTCCACTCTTGTACCCTCACATTCTCCAGACATATGCAGCACTTGGCCGCTTTGGAGTTCGGCTTTCCACCTGTTGACATCCTGTCATTGCACAGGCCAGGGTTAAAAGTCACGTGCTCTGTGAAGGTTCCTTGTCCACTAACAATCGCTTCCTTGAGCCGCACCCCTCCAGGTTCGGCCTCCACCTCCCTACCAAGGCGCAGCTTTGAAACCAGCACTTGGCCACTGGCCCTGTAATGAGTCCTTTGTCCCCCCCGTGAGTTCTTAAACTGGATCAGTCTCTCTGTCCAGCACTGAGGGCCTGGAGTGCCAAGGGTCTCACACTACAGACAGTTCAAGGGTTCCTATATGCTTTGCATATTGGGGTGCAACTGAGATTTGGTTTTTAAAAAATTTAAACCTTAAGACTCCCTGGAATATACCATGCTTTTATCTGTATCTCTATCATTCCACCTACGGTTCCTTCGTCATTTCCTCAGAGCAGCCTTCCCTAAACCTAACCTCCTGCCCCAAGCATGCACACAGATTAGTTTAAATGCCTCCCCCTTGCTTTTTTTTGTAAGCTGTTTTACTGAGATACAACATACACCATAAAGGGGACAAATCTTAAGTACATGGCTCAATGAATTTTTGCATATACTCTTGTCACCCAGATCAAGATAGAGAGCATTTCCAGGACCCAAAGGGCTCTCTTGTGCCAGTTAATTCTGCCACAGAACCCTTCTTTTGCCCTCTGGCACCATAATTTACCTTTTCTTGTAGTTCATATAAACAGAATATTATACATGTCCCTTTTTTTTTTAATTTTAATTTTTTTTTAATTTAGAGAGAGAGAGTTGTGTGAGCAGGGGAGGGGCAGAGAGAGACTCCCAAGCAGGCTTCAACTGTCAGCGCAGAGCCCGACACAGGGCTCAAACTCACAAACTGCTAGATCATGCCTGAGCCAAAACCGAGAGTTGGACACCCAACTAACTGAGCCACCCCTTCTACATGTACTTTTGTGTAAGTTTCCTTTCACTGCCTGATGCCTGTGCGACTGTGTGTTGTGTGTAAAAGTCTGTTCTTTTTTCACTATTACATACTATTTCATTTTATGACTATACCCTAACTTACTTATTTTAGTATTGTTAGACATTTGGATTATTTCTAGTTGTTTTGTTTTGTTTAATCAACTTTATTAGGGCACCTGGGTGGCTTAGCTGGTTAAGTGTCTGGCTTCGGCTCCAGTCATGATTTCATGGTTCGTGGATTCAAGCCCCACATTGGACCCTCTGCTGTCAGCATAGTGCCTGCTTCAGATCCTCTCTCCCCTTCTCTCCCTGCCCCTGCCCCACTTGAGCTCTCTCTGTCTCTCTCAGAATAAATAAATAGACTGAAAAAAAAATCAACTTTATTGGAGGAAGTGTGGAGGGAGATGAGTTAAACAGGTGATGGGGACTAAGGAGGGCACTTGTGGTGAGCACCGGCTGTTGTATGTAAGTGATGGATCACTGAATCCCTCTCCTGAAGCTATGTTAACTAGCTGGAATTTAAATAAAAACTTGAGAGAGGGGAATCAACTTTATTAAGGTATAATTTATACACAATAAACTACATACATTCCAAGTGTGCGGTTCAGTGAGTTTTGACAGATGTTTCCAGCTAGTTTGAATGAAGGTGCTATGAGTGTTCACGTGCATGGCATTGGTGGACATAAGCATTTGTTTCTATTGGGTGTATGCTCTCAAGTGGGATTGTTGAGGGGTGCCTGGGGGGCTCAGTCGTTTAAGCATCTGACTTCGGCTCAGGTCATGATCTCGCATTTCCTGGGTTCAAACCCTGCATTAGGCTCTGTGCTGACAGCTCAGAGCCTGGAGTCTGTTTCCAATTCTGTGTCTCCCTCCTGCTCTGCCCCTCCCCCACTTGTGCCCTGTCTTTCTCTGTCCCTCAAAAAATGAATAAACGTTAAAAAAAATTTTTTTGAAACGGGATTGCTGAGGCGTAGCCTGATTGCCAGTATTTGAAGGCAGTAGAAATGACTTAGCCTACCCCCCCTCCACCCTCCGGCCATGGAGAAGAGCTCCAGTGGCTCCCCGCCCCCACCAAACTCCACATGACTGTCCTTTGGTTTCCGCCATTCTGTGGCACTCAGTGGTGTTCCATCGTGCTGTTCATTTGCACTGCCCCTCTTTTCTTGCTTCCCCAGGCCCTCTGGCCACCCTAATTGGCACTCATCATACAAAATTATATTCACATAGTCTCACACTGGTAGGAGTGTCCCCAATGTCTGTCTAACTAGCTGGAAGACCCCCCTAAGCCCTGTCCCTTCCCTGTCCTGTTTTCACAGGTGGTTTTTCCCCATCATCGGCCACATGGGTATCTGTACATCCACAGGAGTCATTCGGGACTTTGCAGGCCCCTACTTTGTCTCGGTGAGTTCCCACTCTGCCTCCCTCTGGTGGGTTCCAAGACTTAAGTGGAAAGCTGGCCTGTCTTGCCTGAGGCAGCTTTCCTGTCTCCCCAAGGCCCAGGAGAATGCAGGCACCATATCGTCCTGGCCCTAGCCCTGGCCCTCTGTTCTTCACAGTGTTTGACCCCTCTCCCCCTTCTCTTGCCTCCAGGACAGGCCAGGAGGGCAGTGTGGCCAGAAGGATTCTTAAGTAACTGACCCAGTCCTTTGCCCACCCCTGGGGTACCAAGACATGGGTAGGGGTTAGAGGCAAGAGTGGAGAGTCAGATCATCCAGGAACCACATCTCTGGACCTTCAGAAGGTGGGAGTCACAAGGTGGGGGCACAGGGGAGGCTGACATGGTTCCCTGGGTGTGGCCATGGAGAAGAGGGGGTGGGGCTTATAGAATGAACCAGCTCTGTTCTTAGGTCTGTTCCCTGGGGGTGTGCCCGAGACGGGACCCGTGGGCTTGCTCCAGATGAGCCGGCCATGTCCTGCCTGTTGCTGGGTTGCAACTGCATCTCCACTAGAGGCTGGAGCGAAGAGATGTGGTGGTACCAGCCTGTTTATATCACTAGTTGTCGTGATCATCTTAACATGACATAGGTCTTTACTCGTATATTTTTATAATAATTGATCTTTGATCAGTGCTGTCAGCTGGTCTTCCTGATTCTGAACCCAGAATCTGTCCCCGAGTAACTCCTGTACCCGGATCTCCTGTGGCAGTTCTAGGACTTGAGTAAAATATGTCACTCCTAGGAAGCCTCTCAAGCCCCCTTCCGAGCCCCCAGTCACACTCTGAGTGCGGGCAGTCAGGCTGCCACTGTGTGGGCCACCACTGTTGGGTCAGGAGCTCAGAGGGGTTGTCATTTTTAGCACGAAGGAAACTGCTTCCCCGTGACCAGTCGAGGTTGGCCAGAGAACTGGGAGCAAATGAGGGCCAGAGAAGGTGAGAGAGCGGCAGTTGTGGCAGCCCCTCCAGGTCTTTGGCTTTTGTGCACTCCTGCCGCAATGCTGTCTTCTCACAGGACAGCTGCTGCTGGCACTTGAGCTGCTGTGGCAGCCCCAGAGCAGGCCCGGCCCCACATCTGCCCACCTGCCATGCCCCCTCGCAGGCCCTGCGCTCCCACCACTGACCAGCTCTGTCTGCCAGGCTCGATGCGGGTTCTCCACTGACTTCTGCTCTTGTCCCTCAACAGGAAGACAACATGGCCTTTGGGAAGCCTGCCAAGTAAGTGATGGGCACCCATGTGATGAGCCCTAGGGCCAGGCTCCTCCTGCGTGGAACAGTGGGGCAGGCCCTCTGAGACACAGCGGGACCCAGCACCCTGAGGAGGGGGTGAGGGGAAGGGGAGCTGGGCCCCACCAGAGCATACAGCCTGTGCCAGGCGTCTTCCTGCACCCATTCCTGGCTGAGTCCTTGACCCACCCACCATCTAGACTGTCTCAGCTCTGCTAGGTCACATTCAGCTCTATTGGAAGGATGAGGAAAGACCAGGGCCTAGTCAAGATCACATAGGAAGTAACAGAGCTGAGACTCACACCCAGGTGTCCTATTCCAAAATCTAGATTCTTCTGCCCCTCAGGAGTAAACAAGCCATTTTAGGTGTAAGGAGGCGCTGTTTGGAACTCGGCTAGAAAGTTCCTGTTAGAGAAGATAAAAGTTGTTAGGTCCTCTAGGAGCCGTTGCTATATTTTGCCTGGGATTTTTTATCTTCATTTTTTTTCCTTTTTCTTATCTTTTTTTAAGTAATCTCTATACCCAATGTGGGGCTTGAACGCACGACCCTCCAGATCAAGAGTCACAGGCTCCACCAACTGAGCCAGCTCCCTTCATTTTCTCTGTCTTGGGGGCCCACCTCAGCTCTGGGTCTGGTGACAGCGCCTCAGTCAGTATGCTCAGAACAGGCCCTGTGGTCTGAGGCCGCCCTGGTTGGTCAGGCCCCAGGGAGGAATTGGTATCCCACACAGCAGAGGCAGCCTGGAAGTGGCTCCTTGACCCCTGCTTGCTTCCTCACGCAGGTGGAAATGTTGGCCAGGGACCTCTGTGCTGGATGTCTGCTGCAAGGCTGCTATTTGAGGTCAATTTTCAGGGTTCCAGACAGGAGCCTCCGAGCAGCCCCAGTCCATGCCCTGCCTCTAGGCTCCTCCGCCAGGCCATTACCCCACATAGCCGCCAGAGGGCACCCTGCCCTCCCAGCACTTCCTGACTGGAGACCCTCTGGGCACTCCCTTGCTTGGAACAGCCAGTTCTCACTCAGCTTGAGGTCTGTGAGCTTTTAGCTCTACAGGCTCTTCTCCCACACACCCCAGTATTGCATTTGGGGGAGGGAGGGACTAGGAGAATGCTGCTTGTGAGTAAACTCAGGGTGACGTTCAAGTCCCCCAAGACACAGCCCCACCTGCATCTCCCGACTCCGGTTCCAGTGTCCCATCACTCTGTTCCTCCCTCCGAATCCTCCCAGCCACTTAATTCCTGGGGCACTTGTGTGCCTCTCCTTCTGTTCATGCTCCTCCCTCTGCCTAGAATGCCCATTTCCCTCTCTGTGCATGGCTAACGCCTCTTCCTTCAAACTAGACTCAGATGTCACCCTGGAAGCCCCAACATGAGCTAGTCCATATCTTCCCCAGGGTCCACATGGCACTGGGCATGACACACTGGGTTACACTTGTCCACTGTGTGGCTCTTTCCCTGGACTTGCCTCACCCCTACAGCCCTGCACATCAGGGAACATTTGTGAAGCTGAGTGACCATAAAAGAGGTGAGCCGGTGCCCAGAACTCCCTCTCTCCTCCCAGGTACTGGAAGTTGGACCCCGCTCAGGTCTATGCTAGTGGGCCCAATGCCTGGGACACCGCTGTGCACGATGCCTCTGAGGAGTACAAGCACCGCATGGTAGGTGGGCTGCTCCTCAGGCGGGAGCCAGGGTGGCAAGTCCCCACAGCCCAGCCTGACCCAACCCTTCCTGCGTCTCTAGCACAGTCTCTGCTGTGACAACTGCCACTCACATGTGGCGTTGGCCTTGAACCTTATGCGCTATAACAACAGCACCAACTGGAACATGGTGACGCTCTGCTTCTTCTGTCTGCTCTATGGGAAGTACGTCAGGTGAGCTGTCCGCCTACCGCTCCCCGCTGGGGCTGCTCTCTCCCAAGGACCCCAACAGGGTCATTGTGGAGTCCTGCAGCCAACAGGGGCAGAGCAGATGCTGGTTGGAGCCATGACATTTCTAGAACTGAACTCCTGGTGGAGAGGAAGGTAACTCTGCTGAAGTTCACCTCCACCTGGGTCCACCTGTGAGATCTCAGCCAACTGCCTTGGCCTCTCTAAGCTGTAGCCACCCCTGATAAAATGGAGACCATGATTCTGGCTCCTTGGAGAGGCTGTGAGCCCACAGAGCCTTGTGAGCCCACAGAACCTGTTCAGGTTAGGTAAACAGGGAGCAAAGGAGGGTGTGCTAACTGCCCCAAGGATCCCTTCCCACCGTCCCTCATCAGAGCCGAGGTTCTGGGCAGGTGGGCCTCAGTGGTGGCCTCGGAGGATCTTTGAAGCTACAGCCTGACAACCTGTAAGGTCAAAGGCAGTTTTCCAGTTCACAGGTAAAGGGAGCTCAGAGAGGTCGAGTGACTCACCCACTTGGGAGGCAGCACTCACCCTGGCTAACCTGGCTGCCTCTCTGAGCTTTCCTGTAGTTGCACTCAAAATTAAGAGCTTCTGAAAAGGAGACACTTAGGGACCATAACTGTGGTCACACAGAGACTGAGGCAGAGTCCTGGTTGAACCCAGAGCCCTGACTCCCAATCCCTCAGCTCCAGCCACAGCATTATGCTAACTGTTGGCAATCCCTCCCTTCCCAGTGCACCTCGTTATGAGGGCTGCGGGCAGAGGGGAGCCTGGCTTCCATGCCGAGACCGAAGACATCCCTAGAGAGGGGTGGTTGTGGGTGGAGCAGTGAGGCCCAGAGATGGTAGACGAGCCTGCCCAGCCAGGTGTCAGATGTCTGCCGGGAGCCCGGAGCAGCCCCTGCTCAGGGCTGTGATTGGTGGTCCTGCGTAGTCGGTGCCGAGCCGGGCTGGGCCCGTTCCCTTACCCGACCAAGTTTGGGGGTGAAGTCGTGGTTCCAGGAGCTTCCTCAGCGGCAGCAGCCCCGTCTGCATCTGGGCACACGGGGCTCTGTGATTGCGCCCGCTCATTAGGCCCTTCCCATCCCAATTCTCCTCCTCTCTCAGTGTCGGGGCCTTCGTGAAGACCTGGCTGCCCTTCGTCCTCCTCCTGGGCATCATCCTCACTGTCAGCCTCGTCTTCAACCTTCGGTGATGGCTGCCTCATGGCCCGGAACCCACCAGACTCCCGAGGAGGCAGTCGCCACCCCTTTTGGTTCCAGATCCTTTCTCTTCACCCCAGAAGGCAGGGATGGGTTTGCTGGCTTTGACTAAGGGGTCTGGGCTGGATGGGGTGGAATAAGGGCTGAAGATGAGCATGGGGTGGGGGGGGGGATTTGCTTGTTGTGTCTCACTGGTCACTAAGAAGCTCCCTGGCCCCTCCTTCCCAGGCCTGTGACCCCCGCCCTTGAGGCACCCTCTTTGTTCATCTGTGGGAAAAGCCTTAGCTTCCCTCTGTAGCGTTGCTCCTGCCACTGCCTGCAGGGCTCCCGCTGCCTCAGCCCAGTGCCCAGTGGGGAGGGGAGCATTGGGACCACCGGACAAAGCAGCACAGAGGCCGGGGCTGGATTTGGAGCACAGCTGCCTGCCAGAGCTCTGGTCCCAGGGTGGGTGGAGGACACTGAGAAATCTTCATAAGCTAAGCTGCTCTGGGACCTAGACTACTAGCCTCTAGAATGGTCTGGTAGGGCTGGGTGGGCCCCCAATCAGATGTCTGCCAGAAGCTGCACCAGAGCAGGCTGCGCCCTGTCTTCTGGTGTCCTCCAGCCCATGCAGCCCTCGCTTCCTCCTCTCCCTGGGCTTTCCAGCACTCGAGCCCACCTCCCCCTGCAGTTTGGGGCCTGGGCTCCGCCAGCCAGCCTGAAGAGGTCGCGTGATGCTGACATGTCCAGAGCGACCCCCCTGTAGACCAGAGCAGTGTAAACAGAGCTGGGCTTCGACCCCAGGTATGGGCCTCGCATTGGTGAGGGCACCCGGTGCGCCCAGGGTGTGGGGGGCCATCCGAGCAGCCAGTGCCATCGGAGCAGGGGGGAGCCGTCATCCCACCTGCCACAGCTCCTGTATCTTCAAGTTGTAGAAAGGCGCGTGCTGCCCCTCGCCCCCACTGCATGGACCCTTGCGCGGGGCCCCCTGGGCAGGGCAATAAAGAGTTTGACTCCAGACTCCAAGGTGTCTTGTCCTTGTTTTCTCCCTCCAGTGACCCCTCGCCCCTCCAGTGACCCCTCGCCCCTCCCGCTCATTTCCCCCTGCTCTCCTGCCCCCTGGAGACGGGTCTGGTTGCCAGGCCGTGGCAGCGTGCTTGTCCAGTGCGTACCTCACGCAGAGCTGACCGGGACGTCCGCTGCCCTCAGGTGCCTCCTGCCCTGGGCCGGGCCTGTGGGAGCCGCGCGCCCTTCCGGACCCACCATCCCAGAGCTTTCTCCCCCGCGCAAACGAGCACCGAAGCCCTCCCACGTTCCCTGCTGGGAAGGCCTGGCAGCAGCGTTGGCAAGTGGGGCTGTGCAGACCGGCGCCCTGTGTGACCAGGGGTACACAGCTGGGGAGTGGCCCCAGCCCCGGCCCCTACCATAGCCATCGGTCATGTTGCCAGATTCCTCGCGCTGACCCCCAGCAATCAGGTCACCGCCCTACTCCATGGCACCCCCGCTTCTCAGGCCCCTCCCTCCACACACCCTGCTCTCCCACGGCAGCACCTGCCATTTTTGTTCCTTTGCTTTCCTCCTATTTAAAGGATGGCCCTCTTTGCCCAAGGCTCGGCTTAAAAGCCACTTCCTTAGTGACACCTTTCCTAACCTCGCTCTATGTCTTCTATCATCTTAGTTGAACTAGCAAAGGATTTGACCTCTGAATCCTGAGGGTCTTTTGTGTTCATCAGGAGGAGGGCCTTGAGAGCAGCTCTAGCTGCAGGCCCCCAGGTTCCTGGAGGCCTCTGTCCGCTCATCCCGGCCCCTGCAGGGCTGGGGTTCCTTCAGGGCAAGACAGAGCCGCGCCCTCCCCACTTCAGAGCAATTCTGTGTTCAGAGCTCCGTTTTGCAGGTTGGGATCCATCTGAGAGTGGGGGGTCGGGGGGAGCGTTTCTGTACGGAGGACACCCACAGCAGAATGAATAGTAAAAAGTCATAAGGCCTGCTCCAGCCCAGCAGAACTTTAAATTAGCTGGGGGGGTGGGCATTAAATAAATAAGCCAGCCTTGGGGAAACAGGATATAAAGAGCCATAAAAATCAGCAACAGTTATTGAGTGCTTACTGTGTGCTAGGCATTGGAATAAAGTATCGTTTATCCTCACCACAGCCCAGTGAGGTCAGTGCTATGGTCCCCATTTTACAGATGAAGAAATAAACACAGAGAGGTAAAGTGATTTGCTCAAGGGCACAGAGGTAGGAGAGTGGAACCGTGTTTAAGCTCAGTAGCCTGGTTCCAGAGCCACCCCACGAGGTGTCCTGGCTGGAGCACAAGGGGTAAAGCTGGGAGGGGCTGTTCTCCAAAGGGCCGGGTACCGTGATCAAAAAGAAGGGAAAATGGAGCAAAGGGACACTCCTTACAGCGGTCCCCTGAGATGGCTGCTGTCATTGCCCTTGTTTTATAAAGGCAGAGAGTGAGGCTTAAAGAGATTGTCATTGATCCAAGTCCACTGGGGATCGTGTGGCAGAGCCAGAAGTTTAAGACAAACCCACTGGCCTCCAGGCCTCTGCCTCTTCACCGTGGGAGTTGCCCAGTCTAAGCACAGAGCACAGCATGGAGGCATAGGGAGCCCTGGAAAGGCAGCAGCGGGACATGGGAAGACCATTCCTGTAGCTGGGGAATAGGGCGCGCCAGCAGACCGGGTTGTAGAAGGGACAGGAAGCAGAGTCTTTGGGGAGGGCCCTAAGGATGTGGGAGACCAGGACATCAAAGTAGGGGTCTGGGGGTCAGGCTGAGGAGTAGGCCAACCCAAGAGTTAGTCAAAGTGTCTAAGGGAGGCTTGTCAGGTTGGGAGCACATTTGTGACCCGACCAGAGGGTCACCCTCATTGTCTGCCATCACCCTCCAAAGGTGAGGAATGACATAAAAGTGGGATGCTAAGTGGGTCCTCTGACAGCCATGTGTACAGAGCTAGAGGGGCTAAATGGAGGCCAGGAGGCAGGAAGGAGGAGGGTTCCAGAAGAGGCCGGGCTGGTACTGACCCCTGAGAGGGGAGCAGGGATGGGGGATGGATGGAGACAGGGGCAGTCTGGGAACCGGCAGCAAGCAGCAGCAGGCCGGGGGCTGTTTGCAGCAGTGGAAACTTGGAAGTAAGATTTGAGGGGTGGGGGTGGGGTGTGGATACAGAGTCAGGGGACAAAGCAGCTTGGCTGTGGCCAGCGCTTCCCAGGAGGCACATGTGGACATGGAGGAGCAGGGGTTGTGGAAATGGACTGGGTCGGAGAGGGGACACCCAGTACCTACCACATGCCCACTTGTGCCAGGCGCCTCCTGTCCCTTGGAATAGGCTCTTCCCACTTCTGCCCAGTGTGCATGCGAGGAAATCGCAGCTCGGCATGTTTGAGACCTGCCTAAGGTCGTGAAGTGGCAGAGCAAGCCCTCTCCACTCGGGTCCTCTGACTGCAGTCTGCAACCCTTCCATGACCCTGCTTCTTAGGAAGGTCTCTAACGTTGCTTTCAAAGCAAGTTCCTCTCAGCAATTCAGCAGGCAGGGTAGGGGCGCCACCTATTCCACAGATGAGACAACCAAGGCGCTGAGGGGTTGGTGCCTGCTCTGCTGGACAGGAGTTAACAGAATAAGCCAGCCGCGGAGCTGGGGCCAAGCCACAGACACCCCCCTGCCCACCCAACCAGCTCTGGGTTTTCTGGAAGTCATGGCTTGGCTGCACCACCGGGGTGCCGAGAGTCCAGGCCCGGTTTTGCATCAGGCCCTGCTGAGAAGGTGAGAAGGTGTTTCCTCCTCCTCCTCCTGGGGCAGCCGCTCTGGTTGCTGATTGAGTCAGCCTTAGTCCCTCGCTGCTCTTCTCCTGAAGTTCAGCCCTGAAACTCGGCTGCCAGGGGAGCCCAAGTCGCCTTACGAAGGTGTCTGATCCATACTGGACCCCTCCAGGTAACATACCTCAGGGCCAGGGTTCCCTGTCAGTGTCCCCTCCGGTAGGCACTGCCACCTGGTATCCTGGGTACCCCCTGGGGCCTTGGGTGTGGGAGGAGGTGGAAGAGGGTCTGGGACTGGCACATATTGACCAATGGGTCTGTCCCATAGGGTTGAAGCAGAGTAGAGGAGGACCGGACACGATTCTGCCTCTAGAAGGAGAAGGAGCTGCAGGGAGGGGGGTTGGCTGCTGGGGACCCTAGGCTCAGACCTGCAGGACTAGGGCAGGGTCGGTTCCGCAGAACATCGCCCACCTCCATACTCAATCACACATACCTGGTGGTCCCTGGGGACACCAGAGCACACGCCACAACACAGCCTAGTCACACATACAGCATAGGAGGAAATACACACACAGCACATACACCACACAACGCTGTCACCGGAAAGTCACTGAACATACCACACAGGCAGCAGTCACCCACGCCGCATCACATTGTGACATGATGCACGGACACACATGCATTGATACAATACTCACGCCCACAAAATAAACAGCCTCCTAGATCCCACAGTATGCAGACTCTCACAAGGGCACAGCGTAACACAGACCTCAGCACGGCCCTTGCACACACCATGCCACGGAAGAGCCCCGAGCTGTGCGTTTGCAACACCTAGCACTTTGAACACAGCAGACGTTCAGGAAGTATTGTTAACGCTGGACACATGGGCATTCACAGTGTTCTATGTGGTGCTCGATATAGACATTCGGGAAGCCCAAGCCCCCGGGGTGAGGGTGGGGCAGCACACCGCAGAGGGCTCCCTCCGGCTTGACTCAGCTGGGAGGGCACAAGCCAGGACCTGCCACATGCCCTGGTGTGGGAGGGGCCGGCAGGGGCGGCAGGGGGAGGAGAGGCTGCCAGCGGGTCACGCCATGCCTCTGCCCTGCCCATGGCCCCGTCGTGGGCCCCTTGCCATGTTCACATGCCCCCCTGAGCTCGGCAAATGTTTTCCTTCCAGAGTCACCACGGTACCAAGAGCGGCTCTGCCGAACTTGGCCTCCACCACCTGGACCCCAGCCAGGCCCTGGGGTCAGGGGAAGGGGGAGAACCCGTGTGGCCCAGAGCAGAGGGGCTCAGGGGCTCCGGGAAGAGGGATGGTAGCAGGGGCATCCCTGGCTGGGGACCTCTGTGGGAGTGGGTGCAGTGGTTACCTCAGAGGGGAGGAAGTGGGGGTGTCGGCTGGGGAGGAGGTTGCCTCAGACAGGAAGACCAAATGGGCCAGGGCAGAGTGGAGGTGAAGGGTGGAGGGAGGGAACCCATATTGGGAGTTTCCCAAGGCAGGAGGGTGAGCAGGTGTGTGTGTGTGTGTGTGTGTGTGTGTGTGTGTGTGTGTGTGTGTGTGTGTGTGTGCATTCTCCATGTGTGTGCAGGTATATTTCTGCATTCAATAATCAAACTTTTTTTTTTAATGTTTTTATTTCTGAGAGAGAGAGAGAGAGAGAGAGCAGGTGAGAGTCAGAGAGAGGGAGATACAGAATCTGAAGCAGGTTCCAGGCTCTGAGCTAAGTGTCAGCACAGAGCCCGACGCAGGGCTCGAACCCATGAACCGTGAGATCATGACCTGAGCCGAAGTCAGGTGCTTAACCAACTGAGCCACCCAGGCGCCCCTCAATTAATCAAACTTTTACCAGCCATCTGCTGTGTGCAACATATGGGCTTTGGGGGTGAGGCCCTGTCCCTGTCTTCGAGGAGCTCACAATGCAGTTGGTGGAGGGGCAATGTCTGTGCAAAAGTCGGTGTGATTTGTGTGCATCATGTTTTGTCCGCGGGGTTATTGTACGTTCTGTGGGTCCTTGTGTGCAGGTTTAAGAATATGTCAGGTATAGGGGCGCCTGGGTGGCTTAGTCGGTTGAGCGTCCAACTTTCGCTTGGGTCATGGTCTCGCGGTTCGTGGGTTCGAGCCCCGCGTCGGGCTCTGTGCTGACTGCCAGCTCAGAGCCTGGAGCCTGTTTCAGTCTGTGACTCCCTCTCTCTCTGACCCTCCCCTGCTCACCTTGTCTCTTTCTCTCTCTCCTAGAAATAAATAAAAATAAAATTAAAAAATTAAAAAAAAAAAAAGAATATGTCAGGTACAGGGGCATCAGGGTGATTCAGTCAGTTAAGCGTTTGACTTTGGCTCAGGTCATGATCTTGCGGTCTGTGAATTCGAGCCCCACATCAGGCTCTGTGCTGACAGCTCAGAGCCTGGAGCCTGCTTCAACTTCTGTGTCTCCCTCTCTCTGTGCCCCTCCCCTGCTGCCACTCCCAAAGTAAATAAACATAAAAATGTAAAAAATTTTAAGAATCTGTTAGGTACATGTCTGGTCTGGGCATGGGTCTGGGCCTATGACTGCATAGCATCCTTTGTGGAAGAACCAGTGTGCACTTGCCTGTCTACACAGGTATCAGTCTGGCCATGTGACCAGGTGTACATCTCCCTGTGGGTAGCTGTGTCTTCAGTGTCAGTGTGTGTGCATGACACTACACATCTTCAAGTGTGTCCATGAGTGTATTCATGAGCCAGTGTACGCACATGTCGTAGGGGTGCCTCATGCCACCTTGACCTCAGCCTTCCTGGAGTTGTATGCTGCCCACCAGTTGGGCATATATTTGAGCAGAAAAGGGCAGTCGGGCACCTGGGTGGCTCATTCAGTTAAGCGTCTGACTCTCGATCTCAGTTCATCTCTTGATCTCAGGGTCGTGAGTTCAAGCCTGGCGTTGGGCTCCTCTCTGGGCATGAAGCCTATTTCAAAAAAGAAAAAAGAAAGGGCCATCAGCTCCAGGAGGTGCCCCCTATTTGGGCAGGGCTTTGACTTGACCTCTGGTCTGCCCCCAGGGAGCCACGTGTGCCCAGCTGGGGCAGTGCCCCAGCTGATGCCCCAGAGGGGTCACCCATCTCAAGAGGGGCTCTGGACCCTGCTCTGCCTCCTCATGGCGCATGAGCCAGAGCCTGAGACTGATGGGCTGTTGGACCTCAGCTTCCTGACAGAGGAGGAGCAGGAAGCCATTGCCGATGTCCTGAAGCGAGATGCCCGCCTGCGCCAGTTGGAGGAGGGCCGGGTCAGGTGAGGCAGGGCAGGGGAGCCCAGGAGGAAGGGGCCTCAGGCTCTTGGAGGCTCAGGTGCGCCCTGCCACCCCCCAGTGTGCATCCTGCCGGATACCTGCGTAGTTCTTGTGTTTGCCCGTTGGCTGCCTCCTCCCTTAACCAGCTCAGCTCATCACTCCTCTCAAGGTGGCTGCACCAGCTCCCTTACCAGCCTCCCTGCCTCCAGGCCTGCCATCTCTGAGCGCCCGGTCGTGCTGCGCCTGGAGCTCCCGGGATCTGTTCTTAGTACCCCCTACAGAAACCTCCTGTGTTTCCTCAGCACCTCGTGTCAGGGCCAAGCTCCTGAGTGTGGTCCGCAAAGCGCCCCCTCCTGCGATTAGCCCCTGCCAGCCTCCCCGATCTCATCCTCCACCAGTAACCCCCACCCCTGACACAAACAAAATTGTCCACTACAGCCACCCAAGTGCTTAACAGTCTCTGAACACACCCTTCACTCCTGTGCTGTCCCTTCTTCTTGGAAGAAAGAACACAGTGGCAGAGAAGCCTGGGACTTACAAGTAGTGTTTGGGGACACACAGACCCCTCTTAGCCATGTAACCTTGGGCAGCTCACCTGACCTCCCCAGCAACACTCACCCCATCTGTAAAATGGACCTAAGGACCACTACCTCGTAGATTTGGAGGAGGGATTATGCACAATAGACATGTAATGAATGATAATGATTCTCCTCCTCTGCCTGGAGAACTCCAATTTGCCCTTTAAGAAGCAATTCAAAGGGCACCTCCTGTGGGAAGCCCTCCTAGATTCCCACAGGCAAAGCTGGCCCTTCTCACATCCATCATGGCACCTACCTCATTAGAGTGGACTTATCTACTCTGGGTCCAGTCTCCCCACCAACCAGGGCTCCTTGATCTAGAGTAGGGATCGAATCTGATTTGCTGTTGCGTCCCTGGGTCCAGGTCCAGGGCCTGGCACAGAGTGCATGGCAGGAATGTAGGTTGGGTGACTGCCATCCCCTCCCTCATCCTCCAGCAAGCTCCGGGCCTCGCTGGCAGACCCTGGGCAACTGAAGATCCTGACAGGAGACTGGTTCCAGGAAGCACGCTCACAACGACACCACCATGCCCACCTTGGCTCTGACCTTGTCCGAGCCTCCATCCGCAGAAAGAAGAGCTCCAGGGGTGAGAGGAGCCCCCCAGGGTCGGGCTGGCTGCACACAGCCCAGGGCACTGGGTGTACATGGACAGGAAGAGAGGGCCCCTGGTACTGGGTGTCTTTGGGTGGGCACCACCCCTCCATGAGCAGGAGGTGAGTGAGCATCTTCAAAGGCCACACTTCCTGAGACTGAGGGCTCACAGAACTTCTCACCCAGGCACAGGAGACCAGGCTCCAGGCAGCGATAGAGAGGCTGAGGCTGCGGCTGCGGAGGAAGAAACTGAAGAGGAGCTGGAGCCCAGGTGGGGCCCGGGGGGGATGACAGGGAGGGGAGGGGTGCCTACCAGTCCCCTGAGGCCTATCCCCTGACAGCCACCTCTCCCTTCCAGGCTCCCCATGGACAAGGCCCCCCAAGAGATGCTCAGCAAGCCTGGGGTGAGTAGCGGGTGACTGAACGAGCTGATGAATGCGCCTACAAGGCCCCGAAGCAGAGGGGGGATGTGAGAACCAGGAGATCCTGGTCTGGACTGCTGTCATCCTCCTCTGTCCAATGGACTTGCCCTCTAAGGGAATCTCAGAATCCGGCTATTAGAGGTGGTGGGGGACTGAGCCGGGCGAGGTCCAGGACTCAGATACTACTTACTGTCTGTCTGCGGCCAGTGGGACCCTGGGAGTCAGGCCGGGCAGGCCCTGACCTGTGAGGGGGTGTGAAGTACAGGCCCAACTGGTCCTGCAGCTGCTTGCCGGCCCTGCCTGGAGGGCTGTGCTAAATCTATCTGGAGTAGCCAGCTGGAGCGTCTGGCCTCTGACCCCATTGTGACTTGACCCCCTTGTCACCAGACCCCCACTGTGACCTCTACCCCTTGCTTCTTTCAGGAAGCTAATTTTCCCTCACCATATGTCCCCCTAAAGGCTTCAGATCATGAGGAAGAGGCCCAGGCCCAGGAAGGTGAGGGGGAGGGTGTGTACTGGGAAGTAAAGAGGTTTTGGGGAGCAGGGTCTAAGTGACCCCAACCACCTGTTGCTGTCTGTCTCTCTCCTGTCTCGTGTGTGTGTGTGTGTGTGTGTGTCTCGTGTGTGTGTGTGTGTGTGTCTGTGTGTGTGTGTGTGTGTGTGTGTGTGTGTGTGTGTGTGTGTGGTCTCCATGGGCGTCCCGCAGCAGCACTGGGGCCTGAATCTGCGGGTCACCGGGCTTGCACACCAGTTCTTCCAAATTCGCTCAGGGGCGGGCAGGAGAGGGCCACGCTCAGCAGCTGGTGTCCCTTCCCAGCCCCGGGCCCAGGGGACCCGCAGGTCTACCCGGAGAAGGCGGATCCGGAGCCCGGGCCACGGCCGCGGGGAGAGAAACCACTGCCTCCCGCAGTCCAGGTAGGCGGGAACGGCCCGCGGCTGCTCCCAAGACCCGGAGTGGATTTCGGGCGGGAGTGCCCCTGCCCTAGGCTTTGAGCCGTCGGGGCGGGGCCGGGAAAGAGCGGGGCGCGCGGTCACTTGCCCTGTCCCCAGACCCAGGCGGCGCCTCAGATCCTGGAGAACGGGGAGGAGGCTCCGGGGCTCGGCCCTTCACTCGACCTCATGCTCAGCAGCAGCTCCTCGGTGTCCAGCCTCAACTCCTCCACGGTGAGGGGTGAGGGCGAGGGCCTGGGGACGCGGGACACCGGGGGTGGGGAGCTTCCGTCCTTGCCCCGGCCTGGCCCCTCCCGCACTCCCCCTGCCTGCACCGTCCCCCTGACCTCCACCGTCGTCCGCAGCTGAGCGGCAGCCAGCTGAGCCTGTCTGGGGAGGCTGAGGCGGGCGCGGTGCAGGTGCGCGGCTCTGTGCACTTCGCGCTGCGCTACGAGCCGGGCACCGCCGAGCTGCGCGTGCACGTGATCCAGTGTCAGGGCCTGGCGGCCGCGCGACGCCACCGCTCGGACCCGTGAGTGCCCTTACCGCCCCCACCGCCCCACCCTACCATTCTTCTTGACCTCCGTCTCCTCGGCTTCAAAATGGGAGCATCAACGTCCATGGGAGGCGTGGGTTTTGAGTGAGAGAATTGGGAAGCGCTGCCTGGGAAGCTGTGCTCCCAGCTGGGGATGGGGAGTTGCCCTCGGAGGGGTAGGCGCTGGAAGGGCCACCCGGCTCAGCTCGGGTCCTCCCCTCCCCTCCCCCCGCCTCAGCTACGTCAAAAGCTACCTCCTCCCGGATAAGCAGAGCAAGCGCAAGACGGCGGTGAAGAAACGGAATCTGAACCCGGTCTTCAATGAGACTCTACGGGTGAGGCTGCGATGACCAGGCGGCCCCCCATTAATGAACCGGACGCTCCTTCCTGCGGGGGCCTGGTGGCAGGGGCAGCCATAGTAGGGTCTTTGCAGGTCGCTCCTATCCTGTTCTGCGGGAGAAGAAGCGGGGAGGCCCTCCGTCCATGCGCTCTCCAGTGGGTCCAGTGGTGGGCATGGCGCTAGTCCAGACCCCCACTTAACGCCCTTCGGGGTTCCCCGGATTCCGTCGTGCAAGGAGCGCGGTAGGGCAGGGGCCTGCACCCGCGCAGCGCTGAGCCAGGGCCGGCGGCGGTGGTCCACTAAAGCGCACCTCCTCCCTGTCCCCAGTACTCCGTCCCGCAGGCCGAGCTCCGGGGCCGCGTGCTGAGCCTGTCCGTGTGGCACCGCGAAAGCCTGGGTCGCAACATCTTTCTGGGCGAAGTCGAAGTGCCCCTGGACACGTGGGACTGGGCCTCCGAGGCCACCTGGCTCCCCCTGCGGTCCCGGGTGAGGCAGCTGGCCCGCGTGGGGAGGTCTCCCGCCTGCTTTCCTCCAGCGCCCCCCAGGCTCCGCCTTCGGCCTCCTCTCCCCTCGGGGCTACCTTTCTCTCTACCCTACTGCCCCCTTCGAGGGCCTGGCCCCCCAACGGCCTGCTGGGTGCACCCCGTCGGTGTGGAGACTCCACGCCCTCGCGGCCCCTCCGGCCTGGGCCCGCTCCCGCCCCTGACGAGACCGCCTCTCGCAGGCCCCGCCCTCTCCCGACGACCTGCCCAGCCGCGGGCTGCTCTCTCTGTCCCTCAAGTACGTCCCCGCCGGCTCCGAGGGTGAGTGACCGCCCAGCGAGAGGCCGTGCCGGACGGGCCCTGGGAAAAGGGGACCCCCAGTCGCGCAAGGGCCTGACCGAGCCTCTCCGCAGGCGCAGGACTGCCCCCCAGCGGGGAGCTGCACTTCTGGGTGAAAGAAGCTCAGGACCTCGTGCCGCTGCGCTCAGGAACCCTGGATTCCTACATACAATGGTGAGGGCATCGGACCTTCGCGCTTCCCTTCCTCAGCGCCTCCTCCTCTAATCAACCACCCTTGATTCCCCCCTGTCTGATCTTTGACCACTGGGGTGGGGGGGGGGGTGCTGAAGGGGACGACTTGAGCCAAGGCCTGTCAGGGAAGTTAAGGACACCCTTGAGGAGCTGCATTTCAGAGTGACTGGCTCTTTGGTGAAAAGATCTGGAAGGCCAGGCTGTGTGGGGCTTGACCCGGAACTTGCAGTTCAGTGGTTTTCAAAGTTCGCTCTAGGGGTCTCCTAGGGGTGCCTCCAGGTGGCACCCCACACACTTCAGAGAGTGAAATGGAGTTCACCGGGTCAGTCGGTGTTCCAAGCCCAGGTTCCACCAAGGACGGTGTTTTGCTTTTTCTTTTTGAGCAAGATTTTATCTTGCAGAAAGGGTTCTGAGGCTTCATAAAGTTTGGAAACTTTTTTGGGGGGCAACAGGGAGCCAGTGGAGGCCACTGTGTGGGAAAGTAGCAGAGACATTACTCTAGGGTTCTGTGAATAAGAGTTGTAACTTTTAAAGGCAAGAGTCCTGAGAGGTGGCTGACACCAAGGTCCCCGCGTTGTGAAGGTTTGAGGCCCAATCTCAGGCAGGAGCCGGGGGGACATGGACATTGTGAGGGGAAATGGTTCGGGGATTCAGTGAATGACTGGTTCGGGGAGCGCGAGGGGGTAGCCACTTGACTGCCAGCCCACCACCCCCACAGTTCAGTGCTGCCTGATGACAGCCGGGCCAGTCGCCAACGGACAAGGGTGGTGCGCCGCAGCCTCAGCCCTGTGTTCAACCATACCATGGTTTACGATGGCTTCGGGCCTGCTGACCTGCGCCAGGCCTGTGCCGAGCTCTCCCTCTGGGATCATGGAGCCCTGGCCAGCCGCCAGCTGGGGGGTACACGCCTCAGCCTGGGCACAGGTAAGTGGGGCAGGGCCCTGGGGAGACCTGATGCTGAGAGGCAGGGGCTCAGTGTGCGGCCTTGGGCACTTCTCTGCCCTTTCCTGAGCTTTAGGGTCCACTGAGAACTGGGAGTGGCAGTGCATAATCTGGGACCAGGCAGGTGTCCCTTGAGACCTGGGGTGCCCAGTGTGACCACAGCCTCCACCCTTGTCTGCACACATCTAGGCAGCAGCTATGGGCTCCAGGTGCCCTGGATGGATTCCACACCAGAGGAGAAGCAGCTGTGGCAGACACTCCTGGAACGACCAGGCGAGTGGGTGGACGGCCTTCTGCCCCTCAGAACCAACCTGGCCCCCAGGACTTAGCTCTCCTATAAGCCCACCAAACTCCTCTCTGGACCCCCATCTCAGGGCCTGCCCTTGGCTTAAAACCAATAAAGTTTATTCTAAGGGCATCAAGGGGCTGATGTCTGTTTGGGAGTGGTGAGGCTGATGTCAGGGAAGGGTGATGGTAAGTGAAGGGGAACAGGTGAAAGATCTTTAGACTCAGAAGGAAAGACTTTAGGGAGCTGCTCCCAGGAGCCCCCGCGCCCCCCATACCTCAGAAGTTGCCAAGGCCCAAGCGTACAAAGGTGTTCTGTTTAATAGTCTTTGCCTGGTGGTACTTGATACGCTTGGCGCATCTCTATGGTTGGTTCTGCCCACCTGGGCCCTGCCTGCCCCCCATCCACCTGGCCTCCTCCAGTTGAGCCTGCGTCCTGGCGCAGGTACAGCAGAAGCTGCTTGTGTCTTCTCCGTTCATCCATCCTTGGGTCTGCCCTCCTGTCTCTGAGCTCTCATTCAGCCTCCTGGGGGCCAGGGGTAACGGGCGTGGATCCTGCTCGCTGCGCCAAGATGGCTCTCCAGATGCGCCACACCATCCCTCCCCTGGGGAAGCAGGCTCGGTGTGGCTTGCCAGAAGAAGGCCCCGGGCCCCTCTAATACCCACTGTCTGCCTGATGCCCTCTCTGTCCCCAAAGGACACTGATGCCCCTGTAATGTTCAGGGAGGAATCCAGGCAGGCATGTAGCTGGGGGTCAGGATCTGACCCAACATGAAGCCATATGCATGGGTCATCCCTGGAGGGCCCAGGACATACCTGATGCGGGTGTAGATGAGGTCATCTCGAGTGGCACAGGTCAACAGGGTATGGAGGGTGAAACTGTGGTTCAGCAGCTGGTTTTGGACAGAGACCCAGATGCAGAAACAGTGGGAGAAAATATCAGAGCAAGATGTGTTCAGACTCGGGTACTAGCTCTGTAGTACTACCAGTATGCTAGGGCAGATAACACCCCTTTCAGGGCCGCAGTTTTCTCATCTATACCACAGTGGGGGCCGGGGGGGTATGCTAAGTGCTCTTCCCATACTGAGATTCTCTGTGTGAGAAGAGTGAGAAGAGCTGAAAGATGGGCAGAGATGGAGTCTTTGGTCGTGGGGGTGAAGGGCTGGCCAGCACTCTCCCTCTCACCATCTGGATGGTGTCCGAATCCACATTCAGTTCCTGTAGCCACTGCACCAGGCCCTGGTCCACGGTGAGAGCAGCTGTCAAGGAGGGGTCAGGTGGTGAATCCAGGGGTACTCCCTGCCAGAAGCGGCCTCACACTTGCCACTAGTGTTCACCAGCTCACCTGGGGGCTCAGAGGCCAGGGCGAAGATCCTGGTCTTCCCATTCACCTGCTGTAGAGCTTGCTGCACCAGGGCCTGGCACTCCCGTTCCTTTTCGGCCAGGACCTCTCGAAGCCTGTTGGAGAATGCAGAGGGTGGGGGGACAGAACGGCCTAAGGAGTGAGGGTGAAGCTGGCGCAGAGGCTATGGGCCAGGCCCAGGGGCTTTACCTATCGGTTTCTGCTCGCAAGAGGTCCAGCTGCACCATCAAGGGCGGGGATCCCTGCTCTAGCTCCCCAGGGAGCCGGCTCAACTGGACCGAGGTTTCCTGCTGCTTGGACTGGGGTTCCTCTTCTTTACTTGACTCCTCTGACCTCGGTGGGACCGCTTCCGTCTCCACCTCTGTCAAGCCAAGTGACTGGAGTGAGCTCAGGCAGGGAGGGAACGCCCATTTGGGATTCCCAAACACCAGGGAAAGGCGCAAGGCCCTGGGTAGCTGCCAGGCAGTGCCAGTCCGGGATTAGGCCGTTGGGCCACGTCCCACCCGTTCTGTCCAGGTTGAGCCTAACCCCTGCAGGCCACGCCCCCTACTGGCTCCATTTGTGCTCACCAAGCCCCCAAGGGCTTTACCCTCGCAGGCCAGCAGGCCAGCTTCATTCGGTCTACCTGGGCCCAAGACAGCCAGGGCTACGCATACAGCTCGGCTGAGCAGCGAGTCCAGCACGAACATCCAGTGTGGGCGGATCTGGCGCCTCCGGAGGATCTGCTTCACCTAGAGAGAGAGAAAGGGCGCTTGGCCGAGTTTCAGATAGAGGTGGGGCTTGAGTTGGAAAGGCCTAGAAAGCCTTCTGCCAAAGGCTAGGCGGGGAGGCGGGCTTGGGGCCAAGGGAGGGGCTGGGAAGTTAGGACTGGGTAGATGTCCCTTTTCTGTTGGCTCCATCTTCACATACAAGACATGCAACTTTGCAACAAGTCCTTGCACATTCCCAGGCACAGGGAGCTCACTACCTCTTATTGGGCAGTCCTAACTGCAAGAAAGCTCCCTTACCGCATCTGGGAAGGCGAAGAGCGGTCCATGCAGAAGCACAGGCCCAAGGCCTTCAGCCCGCAGCTGCCCTTGTAGTGCCCGCAGCTCCTGGGCCAGCTGCCGACGGTTGGGTGTGTGAATGTGCGCTCCGAGGCAGCGCAGTAGCTGTTCCACATGATTACTGCCCAGACGGGGACCCTGAGAAGGAAGAGGGGTTGTCAGTGGGTGTTCCTGACTGAGTCAAGAGAATTGCTGGTGGGTGAAGGAGGGAGGGAGGCCATCCACAGGCTTCCGGTCCGCACTCAACCACCAGGGCGCGCTGGGGCGGCCACACCCACCTGTTCCTGCTTTGGGCGCAGATTCTCCACCAGTGTGGGCAGCTCCTGCTCCAGTACCGCGGCCAGCATGGCCCTGCGCTTGCTCTCCTGGTGCAGCAGGCTCAGCCCAGAACTCTCCTCGGGGGACGTGGGCTCCTCTGCCCCGGGTTCCTCTGGCACCCTAGTGCGATGGGGAGCTGCGGGTGGAGGGCGGGTAGCAACACCGGCCAGCCACCTCCACCGCAGGGTTTGAATCCTGGCTCTTTTACTTTTATGCCTACCTCACAGGGATACAAGAGAGAAGCCTGGCACTGAGGTGCCGCAATAAATACAAGTCAGAGCATCTGGGAGGAGGCACCAAATGCCATCCTTGCAGGTGGCTGGAGGCCAAGGGGGGGCTTCTTCTGGAGGGAGTACAAGGGCAAACCCAGATGAGGCAAAGCTGCTCCAAGACCCTGGGCTCTCACCGAAGCTGGCTGGTGTCTCCATAACTGAGGCAGCGCTTGGGCGGACTGGGTGGATGCTGAAAGGGTACCTTAGGGCACGGGAATGTCTGGGACTGGGTGGTCAGGTCAGCTGAAGGAATGGGGCTGGCTGAAGGGGCATCTGAGGGAGGGACATGGCTGTCAGCCTGGGCTGACACCTCCACAGCTCCTCTGCCCTCACCCCAGCATGCCCCCTCCCTCCACCTGTACCTGAGGGCCGCGGTGCCTGTCTGGGAGAGCCCGGGCTGCGGCTCCTCTTCCCAGGCTGCAGGAAGGGGTCCCCCAGCAGTGCCTGAGCACTGGCTCGGAGCCGGGGGTCCGGCTCAAAAGTTCGGAGAAGGAAGGTTTGGGCCTCCGCTGACAGAGAAGTGGGCATTGGCGGATGCACCTTGTACATGCCCACCTGGAAAGGGTCAGGGAGGGTAGACAAAGATCAAGTTTAGAGGTGTTCAGGGCCCCCTCTGTCCCCACCCGACCTCATGAGCCAGGGCATGGCAGGGTCTCACCTGAAACATGGCAGCTTGCGGGTTCCCTAGCTCATGGAAGGGTGGGCGACCTGTGGCCATCTCGATAACAGTGCAGCCCAGCGACCAGATGTCAGCTGCCTTCCCATACCCTCGTGGGCCCTGGTCAATGATTTCTGGGGCCATATACTGTAGGGTCCCTAGAGCAGGAGCAATAGCAGTAGGACTCATCTAGCTTTGATCACCGTGGGGATGATCACTCTATCATCCTCTGGCCAGCTGCACCCACAGTGAACTCTATCATTCAAACAATTCCCATCACCTACCCTGGTGGTCACACACCTGTCCTGAGTTTCCTCACTCATCTCAGGCTCCATCATATTCTGACTCCTTCACCTCCTGGAGATTCCATCATCTACCCTGGACAGCATCATCCACTCTGAACTCTGTCACACACTTTAGCCCGTGTTGACATCTCTGAGCTCCATTTCAGGCATTAAATTACCATCATCAGCTACCCAAGCTCCAGTTCGAGATTCTATCACCTCACCCCTGGCTCAATCACCAGCCCTGGGATGCATCCCCCATTAGGGCTCTAACTCCATGGCCAGGGGAAACACCATTCCCTGGAAGGTCCTAAGGGTTCTTCTGTCCCAGTCCACATCCCCACTCACCACCCCACACCCCACTACCTGTGAAGGTCTCAGTGCAGGGTGTGATGCCTGCCAGCCTCTTGGAGGTGCCGAAATCAGAGATCTTGAGCAGCCCACTGAAGGTGTTGATCAGTACATTGTCCCCCTAAGTAGAGTGGACACTGTGCTCAGTGGACATCAGGCTGGGCTTCTGATGGCAGAACCTGACCCTATCCTGGGATCCCATCTCTGAGAATCCCAGCCTGACCCCACCTCTATCAACCTCCTCCCTCTGCGATCCCACTTATGACCCTGGGAACTGACACCTGCTTTGGCTTCAGGCCTGAAGTTCTTTCCTTCCCTAGGTAGCCTCCTTGATAAATTCCCCACCCTTTGCAAAGGGGTCTGCACTCTTAAACTGTCAGTCTCTGTCTGGAGCCATATCTCCTCTGACCCCCTCCACCAGTGAGCCAGGGTAGGCCAGCTACAGGGCTTACCTTTTTTCAATTTTTTTATGTTTTATTTTTAAAAATTATTATTATTATTTTGCTTTTTAAAAAAGTCAGCTTTGTAATTTAAAAATGTCAAGGATATAATTTACATGCAGCAAAATTTACCATTTTTAGAGCATAATTCAAATGACTTTGGCAAATCTATAAAACTGTGTAACCACAACCAAAATAATAACATTGAACATTTCGATTACTCCCAAAGGATTCCCTCATACTCTTTTTTTTTTTTTAATAATCTCAGGAGTAGAATGTAATGATTCATCACTTGCATATAACACCCAGTGCTCATCCCAACAAGTGCCCTCCTTAATGCCCATCACCCATTTAGCCCATCCCCCCACCCAACACCCTCCAGCAACCCTCAGTTTGTTCTCTGTATTTAAGAGTCTCTTGTGGTTTTTCTCCCTCTCTGTTTTTATCTTATTTTTGCTTCTACAGGGCTTACTTTGATGTTTCTCTCTTTTTAATTTATTTTTTTTTATTTAAAAACTATTTTTTAATTTATTTTGAGAGAAAGAGAGAGCGAGCAGGGGAGAGGCAGAGAGAGAAGGAGAGAGAGAATCCCAAGCAGGCTTTGCGCATCAGCGCTGAGCCCAATGCAGGGCTCAAACTCACAAACTGTGAGATCATGACCTGAGCCCAAATCAAGAGTTGGATGCTTGGGGCGCCTGGGTGGCTTAGTCGGTTAAGCGTCCGACTTTCGCTTAGGTCATGATCTCGCGGTTCGTGGGTTCGAGCTCGGGCTCTGTGCTGACTGCCAGCTCAGAGCCTGGAGCCTGTTTCTCTTCTTTTATGGTCTCTAGAAATAAATTATTTGGATGCTTAACTGACTGAGCCACTCAGGTGCTCTCTCTTTTTTATGGTTTATTTATTTATTTTGAGAGAGAGCGCTTGCACATGCAGGGGGAAGGGCAGAGAGAAAGAGAGAGAGAAGAGAGAAAGAGAGAATTCCAAGCAGGCTCTTTGCTGACAGTGAACCCATGAGATCATGACCTGAGCTGAAGCCAAGGGTCAGATGCTTAACCCACTGAGCCACCCAGGCGCCCAGCTTACCTTGATGTCTCGATGGACTATGCGGTTGTCATGCAGGTAGCTGAGTCCCTGCAGGATCTGGCGGGTGTAGAAACTGATGGTGCTCTCATTGTCCTGCAGGGGTCCCCACACTGACCGCAGCAAGGAGGACAGGCTGCCTGGGCAGACGCCATCCAGGGTCATCACTGGCACCCCACCCTACTCCCGCCCTCAGCTCTCTGCTCAAGGCCCAGGCACACCCATGCCATGACCCAGACTCCATCACCACCCAAATGCACGGTGTCAGCTAATTTCAGGCTATGCCACCCACCCACGCTAGGATCCATTTTCCCCAAGGGTTCCCCACCCCTTCCTGGCTCCATCCCAGTGCCCCACACTTCCAGTTCCACTGCCATCCCACGCAGGGCAGGTACCTCCAGGCACTTCCTCCATGAAGATCTTGAGGTAGCCGTCCTGGCTGGCAGAGCCCAGGTAGCGCACAATGTTCTTGTGGCGAAGGCGTTTGTGCAGAGCGATCTCTTCATGCAGGGGCTGAGAGAACCTGGGGGCAGGCAGGGAGAGAGGAATAGGTGAGTTTGGGGCTGAGATGCTCACCCCCGGAACCTGTCCCAACCACAAGCCCCTCTCTGACCTTCCTCACCTTCTCTATGACCCAGCCCACAGGCCGCTCCAGACCCTACCGCCCTTCTGGTCCCTGCCATTCTGCCCACAGGCCCGGGCCCACCGGGCAGGTCTCACATCTGTAAGCCCGACCAAGAGGGCATCCGCGTTTCCTACGCTACAGTCGTGCCCACAGGACCCCCTCGGCGCGTGGTCCCGCCCACCTGCGCCCCAGCGAGCACGGCCCAGCACACCGCACCTGCTGTCCCGCTCCGGGATCTCCTTAATGGCTATGCGCACCCGTGTGTGCCGCTCGCGGCCCGCGTACACTACCCCATAGGTGCCCTTGCCCAGCACCAGCCGCTCGCCCGTCTCCGTGTACTCATAATCGAACTGCGGGGTGTGGAGGGTGGGTGAAATGGGGGTTCAGCCCCCCAGCCCTCCCTCCTCCCCACACTCCCAGCCCCCTTCCTCACCTCCAGCACCTCCCCCACGCCCTCTCCCTCTTCTGCGGGCACTGTGGAATCCGGATTTGTTACCAAGGCTTGGATCAGGCTGCAGAACCTGAGGGTGAGGGAGGTCAGGCCCACGGGTGGGGTACCTTGGGCAGGAACTGTCCCCTCCGATGCCGGGAGCACCCAAGGGTCTTGTCCCTTCCTTTCCCTCACTCCTCTGGCACCCCCCGCACCCCCCAACACCGGCCCGAGAAGCTGTGCGCACCACTGGCAGTGCCCTACGCTGGGGAAGCACAGCTGCACATCCTGGGCCGGAGGAAGCGCGTAGAGGAAGCAACAGCGCTCGTCCCTCTTCGAGGAGCTAGGGAGGGGTGAAGAGTCCCAGTGAGCGCCTGTTGCTAGCAGTGCCACCCCCTCCCAGGACCTAGACCTCCCTAGGTCCCTGCGGCTCACCTGACCCCGCAGATGGAGGCCACTGGGAAGGTCCAGCTGGACGGAATGTCCTGAGAGAAGAAGGTGGGTCTGAGGGGGCTGCTGGGGACTGGGGGAGTGGCTTGGGGATGGGAGAAAGGTTCCAGAGAAGGGGTGCATAGTGATGAGTAGGGGGGGCCTCAGTGGTGACATCACCTCGGTTTCGGGCTCCAGCAGGCTCAGGGTCACTGCGCTCACCGGGTCGGTACCCTGAATCTCAAGCCTCGCGGGCAGCAGCACCTTGTTCATTTCCAGGACCAGCACCTGCAGATGACCAGGAAAGGGCTGGGTTAGGAGGGGCCTGCCACTCTCCCAGGTCCCACACTTCCACCAGGTGGCCTCACCAAGCACTGGTCCCCTTGGGGACAAGCCGTCTTGAGTGGCTGACAGGACTGTAGCAAGAAGCGGAGCCAGAAGTGGGCACGGTGCAGGGATCCTTCAGGAGGCTCTAGCATGGGTCTGAAGTGCTGGTACAGCAGGAAAGTTTCCATCATGGACACCAGGTACCTGCAGGAACAGCCTCGTCCTCAACTCAGCCCAAGCCCCGGCTAGCACTGCCAGGGAGAGCAGACTGGCTTGGACGAGGCCAGAACGTGGGCACTGGGTGCAGTGGGCGCTGGTCTGGAATAGGCCACGTCGTTGGCTCAGGGCTCAGGCTGGAATGCCAGTGGCCGTAAGTGCGGGAGCTGGCAGCCCAGGCCAGGCCAAGTCTGCGGAGGGGACCACCTACCATATGGGAGCATTGAGCTTGTAGAGCTGCTCTGCTGCCAGCGCCACCTGGGCGAGGTCATTGGCGAGGATATGAGCTCCCAGGTAGAAGCCTACATCCCAGTAATACTGCATCTTCTCCACACAGCCTTTTCGGGCCAGCAGACAACCCAGCTTCATGCCTGGGAGAGAGCGGTACAGGGCCCTAGGGAGTGTGGCTGCCAGTGTGGGCAAAGCCCACGTGGGCAGGAAGATGGAACTAGACGTGGGGCACCTGGGTGGCTCAGTCGGTTAAGTGACCGACTCTTGATTTTAGCTCAGGTCATGATCTCACAGTTTGTGGGATGGAGCCCTACATCAGGCTCTGTGCCGATAGTACAGAGCCTGCTTGGGATTTCCTCTCTCTCTCTCTGCCCATCCCCATTTGTACATGCTCCCTCTCTCTCTCAAAATAAATAAACATTAAACATTATATATATAAAAAAAGAAATAGCTGAAAGCTTAGGTGTGACCCTCCGGTGGGAGTAGGAGCTTAGGCACAGGAAGGTTTGGGGAACAAGTGTGTGTAGAACTCAGTGTATCAGGAACACAGGTGTGGACTTAGGAACATTTTGTGGGCTCAAGGGCTCATGAGGGTAGGAGGGTCCCGATGTGGGTTCAGGCAGAATAGATCCAAAAGGGGACAAGGCCGGTCCCAGCTCCAGCCCAGTGTCCTTTCTCCCCATGCTCTCTCCTGGCCCCTCTGAGGCCCTGCTGGTGGGAGGAGGGGTATGGGATGGACTTACCTATGAGCTGGAGCTCTTCAGAGTCCTCAAAACGCTGCCCAGCAGCAATGAGCAGCACGGCCGCGTTGATGCCGGAGTGGAGGCTGGGCTCCATATCAAAGGCCTTGCGATACCTGGGGTGGGGGTGGGGACTCAGGGCTGGACTGATGCCCACAGCCCCATCCTTCAGCCCACTGTCCACTCACTGGTGACCCTTACCAGTGATAGGCCTGCTCTCGGTGCCCAGCCTCCTGGAAGCCAGAGCTGAAGAACATGTCCTTGTAGACACGGCCGCACATGCAGTATAGGTCAGGGGCCACAGAGCCCTCACCCTGTACCAGGGGCAGCAGCACAGCCAGTGCCTTCTCCCGGTCCCCAGGCCTGTTCCTCCTACAGAAACGGGAAGATAGGACTTACCTGACGGACAGCCCCGCCCCACTCTATCCAGGAACCCCAGGACCCCGAACAGCAGGGACCCTTCCAAAGGCCTGACTGTAATGAACCCAGAATAGCTGTGACTCTGGTCAGCCCTGACATCTCTAGAAGTGATGATCCCAGACAGAAGTGATTCCTAGCAGCTGTGACTCTGCGGAACAGCGACGGTGGAAACTGTGACCACCCAAGGGCGGCAGCACCACCCCCACCACACCTGAACCTGAACCTGAACGCTGCTCTGCCACTCACCGGTTGAGGGCAAACGTGTAGTGGAAGCAGACATTGTGCTGCTGGGCCACGTCACAGGTGGGCAAGGCCTGCAGCGTCTCCACCAACTCAATGATGGCCGAGTAGTCCTGCGGGAGGACACAGCACACACTGGCGCCATGGCCTCTGGTGGGTCCCATCGGCCCCCAGACCCTGAGGAAAACCTTGGGCTGGGGTCCCCTCCCAGTCCGACCCGCACCATGCCTAAGGCCCAGTAGGAAGTGTAGACACCACACCTTACACAGAGAACCGACCATGTGCCCCGACTTCCCTGCTGCACTGGGAGACGGTGACATGATCATCCCCCCACTACAAATAAGGAAACTGAGGCTCTGAGACATCAGGTCTTTTGTTCAAAGCCACCGATGAGTGAGAGGCACAGGCAGGGGATGGACTTGGGCTTTTCTGACCCGGAATACCCCTGCCCTGCCTGCCTCTCCGAGCACCACACACCTGCACGTCGCGGTAGGACAGCAGCAGGTTCATGATGATGTCGGGGCTCAGCAGCTCCACGCTGTCCAGTCTCCGCTGCAGGCGAGCCAGCTCCTGCCGCAGCTGCGGCCCGCTGAACCGCTCCCGGGCCTGCCGGATGTCCTGCCGAATGGTCTCCCGGAAGTAGCCACTAACGCCCCCAGCGGAGGAGGGAGGGGGAGAGAATGATGGGGCCTGGCCCTCAGCCCCAGCCCGCGGGGCCCTCACCAGCCTCCTCCTCTGCCTCCTCCTCGTGCGCCCTCTCTGCGCCCCATTACCAAGAGTCCGTGGGCGTGGCCTCCAGCAGACGGGTGAGCCGACCCACCAGGGGCGTTAGCAGGGCCTCGGTGCCCACCCCTGCCTGTACCAGCCCATCAGCCAGGCCCCTCAGGAGGCCTGCATCACCGCACAGCACCCGACCAGCGGCTGTCACCACATAGGGGATCAGCGTGTAGCTGCCAACACAATCCTGGTGGGAGGGAGGCAGGAATCAGTGCAGGTCAGAGGTCGGCACAGGTTAGACAGGGGCAGTGAAGGGGTCAGAGGTCAGCACCAGAGGGGATTGGAACAAAAGAGAAGGGGGACATGCTTCATGAAGGTCGGCAATAGGGAACGGAGGCCCACATGGACAGCAAGGGGAACCAGTGAGGTCAGAGGTGACTGAGGAGGCCAGAAAAGGTAGTGGAGGGAAGGGTGGGGTCTGCTTACCGAGTTCTTCTGGAAAACATCCTCCTGCAGGGGACAGTCAAACACTGGTGTTCTAGGTAGGCAGCACCCTAGCCCTGTGCCTACCCCCACCAGCCACCCGGCCACCTACCCGAAGAGCCTGCAGGTCAGGGAGGTCAGCCTGGGAGCAGAGGAGCACGTTGTTGGTCATGCTGAAGCTCTCACGCACGCCCAGGTGGTAGAACAGGGAGGGCTGTGCCAGGGAGCTGCTCACCTCCAGCACCACCACATCTGTGGGCACAGAAGTGGAGGCTCTGAGCCCAGAAGCCTGGCTCAGAGGGAAAGGTGCCTGGGAATCCACCCTGGTTCCTATGGTGTTCCCATGTGATTCTAGCAGGGTCCACTTTTGCTCTGGGTCTCAGTTTTCCCCTTCTAGACTTTTCCTCTCTAGCTCTTCTATAGAACGGATGATATCTGTGGTGGGTTGTAGGAGAGGATTGAGCTCAGTAGGCTGGGACCCTCATCCCACTGTTCAGGACCAGTGAGCGCTGACAGTGGAGGCGAGGAGCTGTGTACCAGCCAACAGCCTGTCCCGGGCCACTTGAAAGGTGTGGCACAAACACGGAAGTCCCCTACCCTGAGTTCTCAACGCAGTCTGTTGAGAGGGGCGGGCACCAGCAGTGTGTTTAGACAATGCTGTGCCAGTATGTGTAGAGCTTACTGTTTTCCATCTCTGTGAGTGACAGTGGCTGCGAGGGCCTGTGTGAGTCAACATATGTGCGACTTGTGAGTCGAAGACTATGTGTGTCTTTGTGTCTTCGAGGTCGCGTCAGCCTTCACTTTCAGGCTGCGATTTCAGGGCCATCAGGCCGACTCAGATCCCAGACTCTTGGATGAACAAATAAGTGTCAGGGGCGGGGCGTCTGGGTTGGCGGAAGGGCGGGGTGACCGGAGCGGGAATACCGCCGGTCTGGCTCCGCCCCGGAGCGACCCAGCCCTGCCTCCAGTTCCGCCCACTACCTCGCAACCGCTGGGGCATCACAACCTAAGCTCCCTCGCCCAGAATCCTGCGCCGAAGGATCCCTTGGCTTTTCTTTT
This sequence comes from Proteles cristata cristata, assembly GCA_017311185.1. Classification (NCBI taxonomy): domain Eukaryota; kingdom Metazoa; phylum Chordata; class Mammalia; order Carnivora; family Hyaenidae; genus Proteles; species Proteles cristata. Next base: position 937,320 of record JAESUZ010000634.1, read on the forward strand.
GGTCTCTCTAGCCCTATCCTCGGAAGTAGTATGCTACCTTCCCTGAACTCCAGCCCCCCAAATACGGCCCCTTTCCCTACTCCAAGCTCCACCTCCCAGGATCCTCTCTCACGAGCTCCGCGTGAGATCGTCTTGAGGCTGAGTCCTCCAACCTCACTCCTGAGATATCACACTCTGTCCCGCTCCCAGCCTCGTCCCAATCCTAACTAACCCCGCTCCCCAGGCATGGTGCCGACTCCAGAGTGGTTCAAGCCCCAATCCAAGCCCGGCCGCGCTCCAGATCCCCTAAATTCCACTTTTACCATGGCTACACCTCGAACCCCTCAGCTTAGCTCCCCTTGTACCCCCAGACCCCATACCCATCTCGGGGTCTCCCCAGAGTGGCCAAACCACGCCCCCTTCGGCCCTCCCCGGGCCCCAAGCCCCGCCCCGGCTCCTGACCCCGCCCCCAGCGCGTCCTCACCCGCGTTGTAGAAGCAATCCAGCGCCGCGGTGTCTCCCAATGCCAGCGTCCCGAAGGGTAGGGTGCGCAGCAGCGGTCGCGGTCGCGGCCCCGGGAGCTGCGCGCAGGCCTCGCGCAGGCAGCGCAGGGGCAGCGGCTCCGTCTCGGCTCCAGCCTCGTGCTCTACCCCGGGCTGCGGCTCCCGGGTCAGCACATAAACCACGCTGAGCGGCCGGCTTCGAGCGCAGCCCCGGCCGGGGGGTGCGGCGGGGGGCCGGCCCCGGCTCAGCGCCTCGGCCAGAGGGTCCTGCCAGCAGCTGCCGGCGCGCTCCAGGGCTCCGGACCGCTGGCACGGCCCTGCCATGCGGGGGCGCTCCGGCGTCAGGCGCCCGGCTCTGGGCACCCGGGGCGGGGCAAGAGCCAGTGGCACGGATCCAGGGATCTCAGGATTGGGAATCTCCGCACGGAATCTGGAAATCCGGAGTCGGTCAGAGGCCCTGTTCCGGGAATCTGGAGCGCAGGGCCAAAGCCAGGCTCCGACCTGCAAGGTCCTGGGGGTCTGAAGTTGGGGATTGGGTCCGGGGAATCTGGAGCATCCAGTGATCCGCAGCTCAGAGTCCCGAGAATCGGTCTGGCCGTGTCCACCACCCGAACTCCGCAAGAAAGAGTCCGCCGTCGCTCTCTCCTGCCCTCACATGTAGGCCGGGCCCAGCTCTTCCCCGCCGACTGGGAAAGCTCCACCCTCGGCCCTGGGGCAGCGCCGCTCCCTAGCGGCCCCGGACTTGGCCTCTCCCTTCCCTCCTTTCCCCTCCCTCCTCTCCCGCCAGAACCTCTGAGATTGGCCGCTTCCGGAACAGCCTGTGCCCCTGTGCAGCCAACCACTGTGGACTACTCAACGGCAGGCGCTTTTAAGATGTGTGCCCAGGCAAGGGCTAGGAAGGACTTGTGAACTTCAGAAGTCGCCCCGCAGGTGTCTGTTGAAAGAATGGATGGCCAGGGACAATCAGGGTGCGCAGCACACAGTGGAGAACGTACATTCTCCAGGGCTCTGCTGTGCAGGCAGGGAGGGACCAGAATGGAGAAGCCTGCTCCTTGGCCTGCCGGGAACTTGGTACTTGGCATCTGAGCTCAGGAGGGGCTTTGCCCTTTTGCCAGGAGGCTGCTTTCCCCAGCATCCAATCTGCTGTGAAGCCTTGCTGACCTTTGACCTCTACACGGACTATGACCACCAGACCTGAGTCCCCACATCAACATTTCCCTTCCTACTGAAGAAGAACCAGACACCTCAACCCTTGGCCTACCACCACTGCACAGCTCCCCAAATCCCTAACCTCCTAGTGCTAGTGAGGCAGCATCTGGTGTAAACCTCAGTGGGCTCTGAAATCAGGAAGCGGGGACTCAGTCTCCAAGATCACTCAGTCCCATTGACCGAGTAGGATGCAAGCCCAGGACTGCCTGTCAGACTACAATTATCCTGCTCTGTGTGCTGCTCTGCCACTTTCTAGAATGTGACACTAGCAAATGAACTGCTTAATAAATGCTAACTCAGTACCTGCTGTTTCACTGCCCTGTTACCCTGTGGAAGAAAAACGCACCTTCCCTAGTTTGACCCAGAGTTCAAATGAGCCCCAAATGGGAGAGGCAAGAAGTAGTAGAGGAGAACTTGGCTCCCGAGAGAGAGGAGAGGGTGGAAAACAGATGACTCAGAAGGGACAAGCATGGGTCAACAGGGGGAGAAAACTGCGCAAATCCTCCCACAAAGACATCCACTTGTAGGACCTGGAGGACGCAAGGGTGCTGTCAGTGGATGCTTGAATCCTTCCAAGTCCTCCACTAAATGCTCTTCTGGCTTTGTCTTGCACATGTCCAGAGATGGAAGCCTCACTACCTTATGAGCCATCTTCCTGACTGGAAGGAAGATCTTCCTTGAATAGAGCTGAACCCTGGGTCTCTGCTCTGCCCTTTTTTTTTTAATCTAAAAAAATTTTTTATGTTTATTTATTTTTGAGAAGGAGAAAGAACATGAACAGGGAGGGGCAGAGAGAGAGGGAGACACAGAATCCGAAGCAGGCTCCAGGCTCCGAGCTGTCATCACAGAGCCCGATGCAGGTCTCAAACTCATGAACTGAGATCATGACCTGAGCCGAAGTTGGACACTTAACCAACTGTCCGCTCTCCCTCCCTGAGTTCTTCCCAGTAACTAGAAGAGTCCTGCAAGCCAGGAAAGGGTTAAAGTGATTTTATTTTTAAATGTGGACAGGGGAGCAGAGGCGTTTAGCAATAGGGAGTGTAGCTGTGGGTCCGGAAGCTGTACAGGGCAGATAAGGGTGCTGGCTGCCACGGTGTCCTAGCGAAGCATCAAGCGAATCTTGCGATAAGGGTGGCCCACGCCCTGGCCTGAGGCCCAGTCGATGCCATACTTGTGAGCAGTGGCCCCAGACATTGCATGCGCCCATCGAGATTGGACCCGTAGCACATTCTGTACCACCAGGCACCATGGACAGTCACGGCGCAGCTGCTCTTGCTCATGTTGTGGTCAGCATCGTAGGTGGTAAAGGACTTCCCATTATGGAAGCACAGGGAGTCTCCTGCCAGAGAGGGGACAGAGGTGCCTTGGAGCCGGGCACCATGCCTGGCACCCTTGAAGTGATGACCTCACAGGAGCCCCAGAGCAACTGTGAGGTGGACGTTATCAGGCCCCAGGAGAAAACAGCGGCACCCAGGAGCCAGAATGTTCTCTCAAGGTCACTCGGCTAGTCACAGCGGCACTGGGACTGGAACTCAGGACTGTGGCTCCGAGGCCACATGCTCCTCCCTCTGCCTTGTCCCCTCCCAGAATCCCCAGCTCCCATCAGCAGACTGAACAGCTCTGCCTGGGGGAGCCAAGAGGGACTTCTCAATGCCTGGGCAAGGGGGGTCCTGCGGCACATTCCTACTAACCACTTCCCTCTTTGAAGTCTCTCCTCAACAGTCACTGTTTTTCTGAAAAAAAAAAAAAAGAAAAAGAAAAAAGAAAAACAACCAGACTTTCCCTGTTTCCTCTTCGGAAGCAGATAGTGCAGACACTCAGGAGGGCCTCAGACGGCCCCCACATCCTCCCTCCCTGCTTCGTTGCCCATTCTACAGGGCAGGAAACTGACACACGGAAGGGACTTGCCCAAGGTCACATCGTTAGTAAATAAAAGAGCTGGATTCAGACTCAGGACTGTTCGCCTCCAGAGCCCAACTTCTTCACTCCTGCACCATTCTGTCTCATGATTGCCATTTCTCAGATGAGGAAACCAAGGCCCACCGAGGGGAAGACATTCCCCTGGGTCAGTGAGGGAGGCCGTGGTCACACTGGGAAAGGATCCTGCCTCCCTCGCTTTCTTTCCCTACCCTGGGCCCCACCTCGGGCTCACTCACCTGCAGTGCCCTTTGTGAATTTGCCCAGCACCTGCTGGTAGTGATCCACCTCCCCGAGGAGGCGAAAGGACTCATAGTGGGCAAAGGTATGGTTGCCAGTGAAGTCCTCCAGCTCTACCCGCAGCTCCCAGGTACCTGGGGGGAAGAAGGAGGCGCGGATGGAGGAACCCTCAGATTCAGGGTGAGGATTCCGAGTGCCGGAGAAATACCCCCCGAACTCCCTGGGCCCTGCTGGGAATTTACCCTGAGCAGTGAGAGGGTGCACATTCTCATTCCCCAGCCAGAATTCGGACTCCTGGCTTCTGAAACCTATTTTGTAGGAGGCCCAAGAGCAGAAGAAATCCACAGACCCATCCTGTCACCTCTGGAACACCTAAAGAGGCAGAGAAGGCCAGCACAGAGGCCATTGCTCCAGGCTGGGCAGGACATGAGGAGAAGATGGGGTGGGGGTGGTGGTGGCAGTGGAGAGTGGATGCCCTGTGAGGGGTGGGTGGACACCTGCCCCCTCTTTGGATTGGGGGTTTGTTGATAACGTGTGAGTCCAAGTGACCTTCGTTTTTATGTTTTGAAGATTTTTATTTTTTTTTAAGTTAATCTCTCCACCCAATGTGGGTTTGAACTCACAACCCCCGAGATCAAGAGTTGCGTGTTCCACTGACTGAGCCAGCCAGGCGCTACAATCTTTGCCTGTGAATAGTGAGGAACTCCACATGCCCTTGCTGATTTCAACTGACACTCAACCTCTTGCCAAAGCCTTGCAAGTTCCGGGGAGACTGAAATGATAGGAACATCGTCTCTGAGTCAGATCAAAGTAACCTGCTTTTAGGGGCGCCTGGGTGGCTCAGTCAGTTAAGTGTCCAACTTTGGCTCAGGTCATGATCTCACAGTTTGTGGGTTCGAGCCCCGCATTGGGCTCTGTGCTGACAGCCAGCTCAGAGCTTGGAGCCTGTTTCAGATTCTGTGTCTCCCTCTCTCTCTGACCCTCCTCTGCTCACGCTGTATCTCTCTCTCTCTCTCAGAAATAGATAAAAAACATTAAAAAAAATTAAAATAACCTGCTTTAATTTACTACGGGAATCGAGATAATAGACCAGAAGGGTCACCTCCAGGGGCCCAAGCTCCAGTCCTGGCCTTACCCTGATGCCCCTCGGCCCCCACTGTGGGCTAAGCTGTCCTCACGCCCGGCAGTGTCCCTCCTCAGTATCCTTCAGTCTAAGCACCTTTCCTTCCAGTGTGGCCCAGGCCCCTTCATTTCCCCTAACCTGTGTCCCTGCCTCCATTCTATCCCCCACCGCCATGCACCTTCCATGCTGAAGCCTGAGTCCTTTCCCTACAACATAAGTCTGTACACTCCTGCCATCTTATACCCTCCTGCCGTCCTGTGTGTTTGTCTTTCCCTCTACCTGGGATGCCCTTCAGTTCCTCATCTATCTAGGGAGCTTCTATACAGCCTTCAAGGCCCTTTCAAATGGCATCTCCTCTGAGGAGCCTGCTCAGATTTCTTCTGGCCCTCTGGGAGCTCAGTAAGCATTGGTCAGTGAAGCGCTTCAAGGAATGCCTTAGCTCCAGTGGGCTCTGGCTCCCCCTAGGGGCCAAGAGGAAGAAGTGCCCACTGGGCCAGCCTGGAAGCCCTGGAGTCTCCCTTACACTCACCAGCCAGCCGCCCTCTTTGGTGTCCAAGTCACAAAAAACTGGAAGGGCTCTGCCCTTGAGTAGGCATAGATGGTACCAGCCGCTCAACATGGCACCCCAGGTCAGCAGCTCCTGGCAGTTTCTGGGGCCTGGGGAAGGGGATATGGGCTGAGAGGTGTTGCCACAGTATCTCCCAACCCTCACCCTGCAGGCAGTGGAACAGGCCAAGTGTGGGACCCCAGGAACCCTCTCGATGGCTCCTGAAGAGGGGCTCTACACAGGGCTGGGCCATACCTGGCGGCCGACCAACACCCCAGCACCGCCTGATGCCAAGCTCCTGGCTCCTGGGAAGGCTGCCTCACCCTCCTGGCACCGAAGCAGATTCGCTGGGTCTCCTGCCCCAAGGAAAGACAGAGTGTTGGATCTGAGGTCTGAGAACTCCCAAGAGAGGGCCCGCAAACCCAAGGCGAGGGTACCCAGGCCCCTCTCCTAATCCTCCCCTCCTTTCCCAACCTTCCACCCCCAGTAGGGCGAGCGCAGTGGATTGCTCTTAACAGCCGCCCAGCAGAGTCACCTCTCTCTAGTCCAGGGACAGAAGCAAACAAAGCAGAGGAAGTCCATGATCCCACACACTCACCAGGCTCACCCTTAGGGCCCATCTTGCCTGGTGGTCCAGGCTGTCCTGAAATCCCAGAGATCAAGGTGACCTAAGTCCCATCCCGTGCCCAGGGCCAAAAGACAATGAGTGACTTGGAGCCAGAAGTCAAATCCCAGCTGCAGTCCTCACTGGCTCTGTGATCACGGGCACGCAGTTTATCATCTCTGAGCCTCACACCCCCCTCAGCAAAATAGGGGTAGAAGAGCTACCTCATAGAGTCAAACTTGGGGTGCTGGGTGTCCAGCAGGGGCCTGGCACACGTTAGGTTCCTTGCCCCTTGGTCATGACCTCTCAGCATAGACAGCAGCCAGTCGTCACATCCCCAGTCTGCCCAGTTCACTCTGGGTCCCTGCCTGCTCCCCGGCATCTCTCACCTTGAGGGCCTAAAGCTCCTTTCTCCCCAGGACTTCCTGGGGCTCCAGGACAACTGGGCAGGAGGACCACTTTGCTGGCTTCCAGTTTTCTGGGTTCTGCAGGAAGACGCAGGGCCGGGTCATGGGGGAGTGGGCGTGGGGGAGTGGGTATATCTCCTCCAGACCCCTCCGCGGTTCTCTTTCTCCATCTCCCAGATTCTAGCTATCGGGACCCTTGCTTCCAAAGCTGTACCATTTGCATCAATTTGCATACATTTACAGTGCAGAGCCCAGGTTATCAACCCCCCACGATGTTCCTTGCGGCTCATGAGGCTGGGTGGGAGACGGACCCTCAGGGAAGGAGTGAGTGAGGGCGGGTAGGTGGGTGGGGAGAGCATCTTAGGCCACTACCTGGGCAGCTGGGGTGGTCCTGGGTCCTCAGGCAGGCAGGCCTCCCAACCAATAGGAGCAAAAGTGAGAGTGGAGTCCACAGTAGGCCCATCATGCTGGTGCCCCAGAGGGAGGATGCCAGTTTATAAGGGGGGCAAAGCTGGTGGGAGAACACGGAGCAAGACTTCCTCCCATTGTTCCTCCCAAGGGACACTCCCCCCCCCCACCCCCGCCCTCCAGGCTGGAGCCAGCAGGAGGTGGAGGCATTTCCTCCCTCAGCCCTGGAGACCAGGATGGAGTCCAACTTTTGACCTTGGCCTCCAGGGCTCTGCAGCCATCTCTCCAGACCTCTGGATCCACATAGGCTTTTTCTGCCTCTGAACTTTTGCTTGTTCTTTGCCTTCCATCTGGAATGCCCTCCTCTCCATCTCTACCTGGGAAGCCCCACCTATCTGGTGAAGGTCCAGCCCGAACACCGTCTCCTCCAGGAGTCCTTCCCTGGTCCTTGTCAAGTGTTAAGAATGACTATGGCTTGGGGCAGCTGGGTGGCTCAGTCAGTTAAGCATCAGACTTCAGCTCAGGTCATGACCTCACAGTTTGTGGGTTTGAGCCCCGTGTCAGGCTCTGTGCTGACAGCTCAGAGCCTGGAGCCTGCTTCAGATTCTGTCTCCCTCTCTCTCTGCCCCTCCCCCACTCACACTCTCTCAAATATAAACAAACATTAGAAAAATCTTTTTTTAAATGACCACAGCTACCATTTGTTGGGCACTTACTGCACTCCACAAGTCCTGCTGGGTGCGGTTTGTACGTTGCCTCCGGTCCTTACACAGCCCAGCTCATAGTCATTATTGGCCCTGGGTTATAGGCTTGGCACAAAGCAGGTGCTCAATAAATACTGGTTAAAGGAATGAATAAACAAGGGGGAAATGAGGCCCAGAGGCAGGACATGGCTTGTGCACTATCTGGCACTTATATGCCCTGGGCCCACAGAGATTCTCCCCAAGCCCCCCCACCAGGGAGAGGTACTCTTAACAAAGTAGCTTCATACCCACTCTCATACCCACTCTCTTGGGGGGGCCCCTGGCAGGGCTTAGGAATAGTCTCTAATACAGGCAGACCATTGAGTGGGCAGACTGTGCACGGCAGGTCTGGAGGCTAGGAGGCCAGTGAGGGGTCAGTAGCCACAGTCCAGATGTGAGGGCTGACGACTGAGCTGAGAGGGACCTCAGGTGATAGGAAATCAGAGGAAGGCTCATTTGCTTATTTGTCCACTCATCCATTCACTCATTCATTCATTCATCAAACCTTCCCTGGAAGCCTTCTCTTCTCAGTGCTTGAAGGGACAGGAGGGCGGGAGTACAAAAGGGGTGTCAGAGAAGGTGGAGGCCAAGTTTGTCAGACAGGAAGGATCCATGAGATGAACTCTGAGATCCTGAAATTCCAATTCAAGGGCTCTCTCCTCCCCAAACTCTTCCACAGGTGTGCTAAAGTTTGCAGACAAGCATATTTATCGTGTGCTGTTCATAATTAAAAAAAAAAATTTAAGTTTATTTATTTTGAGAGAGAGAGAGAATAAGGGGGCAGAGGGCAGAGAGAGTGAGGTAGAGAGAGAATCCCAGGCATGCTCCACGCTGTCATCAGGGAGCCCAACTCAGGGCTCTAACTCAGGAACCATGAGATCATGACCTGAGCCAAAATCAAGAGCTGGACGCTTAACCGACTGAGCCACCCAGGTGACCCTGAAGCATAATTATTTCTGGGGAGTGGGACCAGAGGGAAAGTGTTTCTCACTCTTTATATAGAAAATTTGGTACAGCCTTTTGTTTTTTTACAGGCACTGACCACTTTGGAAAAAGCAACCATCCAAAAGAAATTTCCTTAACTGACTGTAGAATCAGGAGGAGGTGGGGGTATTTCCTCCCTCAGCTCTGGAAAGGATGGGCATTATCCCTGCCAGCACTAAGTGCTGGCTGCAGAAGCCAAGGGAGGGCAATCCGGGCTGGAGAAACTGTGTACAAAGGCTTGGAGGAGAGAGAAAGCCAGACAGGCTGAGAACAAGAGGCAGATCCGAGTATGGAGAATGGGGTGCTCCAAGGGGAAGCTGATGGCTGATGAGATGGGGCTTTGATTGCCATCACTTTGATGGAAGTGAATGCGGAAGGGGAGAGGCGAGGAGGTGACTGTTAGGCGTGTCGATGGTGGCATGAGTGGGCAGGTGAGCTCCCTGCGAGGCCACGGAGGAGCCGGAACTGCTGCGGGCCCCAGGGTCCCGCAGTGCCCTTCCAGCTGGCGTGCGGGGAGGCTGGGCCTGGGGCAGGAAGTAGCGCGCAGGTTGTGGGGTGATGGAGTCCGGAATGCGGATGGAACATGTGCATCTGCTCTGAATCTTCCCCACATCCCACTGACACGGACACTGCTGTACAGATAGGGAAGCAGGGCCAGAGCTGGGAAATAACCTCCTCCAGTTCACACAGAGCAGTCAGGCTCCAGCGGCTGACCTCGCCTCCATCACCCTCTATGGCCTCTCCACTCGGCTTCCTAGGATGATCATGGGATGAGATCAGATAACGCCGTCAGACTCTTAGCCACACGCCCTGTTTCCAGCAAGCGCCCCAGCAGTGGGAGATATTATCAGTCAGGGAAGACTTCTGGGCGGAGGTGGGGTTAAGTGAGGGGGGGGTGGGAGGCGGCGGGTATGGGAGGGAGGGGGCTTTCCAAGATGGCCCCAGTGAGTAAGGCCACAAGTACATAAAGGGCTGTTGAGGCCTCGGGGCCTCTCCACCTTGGCACTGGGGCAGAGACCTACCTTTAGGAGCCGAGAGAGCCACGTTAAACACATATGACAAATGAAAATATTTTATTTTATTTTATTTTTTTAAATGTTTTTATTTATCTCTAGGAGAGAGAGAGAGACAGCGTGAGCAGGAGAGGGTCAGAGAGAGAGGGAGTCACAGACTGAAGCAGGCTCCAGGCTCTGAGCTGACTGTCAGCACAGAGCCCGACGCGGGGCTCGAACCCACGAACCGCAAGATCATGACCTGAGCGAAAGTCGGACGCTTAACCGACTAAGCCACCCGGGCGCCCCGACAAATGAAAATATTTTAAAAGATGAGAGTAACAGTCCAAGGTTGCATTCTCATTAAGGAGAGGACAACAGCTGCACCCCAGCCCCAACAAATCCACACAGCCCAAGGCACAGGACGTGAAGCACAGTGCTGGAGAGAATTCCTTTATTTGGGGGGCAGTGCCAGGCCAGGTGGGTGGGAGGAGGCAGGCACAGAGCCCGTGCCAGGCAGGGGGCCCATAGGGATGATGGATAAGACGGGAGGTGGTTGAAGGATGCTCTCAGCTGCAGGAACCAGGCCCAGGACAGGAGGGGATGTCAGCTGTCAGGCACTGAGCCTGTTTAATGCCCACAGGGGCCAGAAATTGGTGGCCAAAGTTTGTCCCACCCCCAGCGCCTCTACAAGGGGGTCAAGAGGGCAGCCTCTTCGTCCTCCTTCCCCTCAGGGTGGAATCCAGGCCTGAAGGGGGTCAGATGCTGCAGAGGCCAGACAGAGAGGGCACTCAGGCCAGTGGCCCTGCCTCAGCTGGGGCTGAGGACCCCCACCCCCAGGAAGCAGGCAGTGGCCGGAAGAGCATACTTTAATGGAGGCTGCAGCAACCCGCCCCACCGCACACACGGCACACGGGGGCCCTCAGGGCAGCTCCCCTTCCTAGAGGAAAACCAAACCGCACACACATCCCAGGCTCCTGCCTGCGGCCACAGAGCTGCAGAACGAAGGCTTGCCTGGGCTCTCACCTACTGGTTCTCCTCTCTGCTGGCAGCATGAGGGAAAAGACAGATGGGCTCAGTCGGGCTCTCAGACACAGGGCTCAGGCTGAGTCCCGGCCCCAGCCACCAAGGGGCAGAGAGAACCCCACAAGTTGAGGAGAAGTGTGGCTCACATGGGTGACTTTGGGAGGAAGACACTGCCCTTCGTGCTGCCCCATTGAGACGCCAGTGCACTGGCACTAAAGGGGACCCAAAGGGCAAGAGTGGGGTGGGGGAAGGGAGCTGGGACCCTGCTGGCGGGCCAGGTACTCACAGTGTCTGGTAGGGGCTGTCCTTGGCCTTGAGGAAGCGCAAGACGAAGAAGGCCGCTGCCTGCAGGCTCAGCACGAGCACGACGCCCCCAACGAAGCTGGCCGCATCAAAGCCAGGACCGTGGGCCTCAGGGACTGGAGGGCTTCCTGCAGGGTGCAGGTCATAGCAGGCCACTGGGGACCCGGATCCTAGCCCTACCCCAATAACCAGCACAGGTCACTTGGAGGCCCCAGTCCTCACAATAGGAGCCTTGAACAGCAGGCGGCCTTGAGCAAGGATCCTGTGGGCAGTTGGGAAGCACATGGTGGGAGGGGCAGTGTCTGGCAGAGGAGGGTGAGGCCTTGGCTCCAGCCCTGGCTCTGCTCCCAATTGCTCCGTGGCTTGATGTCTTTCACATCCTCTCTGGGCCTCAGGATCACATGGTCCTGATAGCAATGAGCTCCCTTCCAGCCTCCCTACCCCACACTGGCCAGGTAGGGTAAGCGTAGACCCAGAATTAGGGCATCTGGAGCCCTTCTGCTCAGAGTTTCTTTTGGCCTCGGGTCTCAGGGTTCAAAGCCCAGATACAGATGACATAGTCCCTTTTCAGGACTCCGAAGTCCCCAGACCCTGGAGTCACCCAACATCAGAGCCCTTAGAGAAGGAAGAAGGGGAGGCCCACACCTTACCAAGTGGGTCATTGGAGACTAGATGATGTAAGTCAGGAGAAGCTGGGTTCTGGGGGTGAGACTTGTCCAGTCACCTCACAGTTAAGACAGAGCCAGTCTCACAGCGTCCCCTGAACTCTTTCCCTGCCCTGTCTTAGGGCCCATGTTCCCAAGCTGTCTGGGTGCCTCCCAGCTGTGCCATGTTAGCCATCAACTCCCACCAGGGATTCGATTTCAGGCCCTAGGCCAGGTGGCAGGGCAGGGCAGGGGGTAGATCATTCTGGGGCAGTGGAGAGGGGGCCAGCTAGGAGCTGGGCCCACCTCCTGGAGGGGTACAGCTTGTGTAAGGGGATCGGAGAATATGAAGGGCACAGGGGGTCCCAGCTACAGCTCAGGGAGCCCCAGAGAAGGACACTGGGGCTGGAGGAGAGGGAAGAAATGAGCTGCCCAAGGCCGATCTGGGGCTTAGCCGGAGGGAGCTGGGTCATCAATAATTCAGCCTCCAAGATCAAGTTTCTGGCTTTAATTAACCAAAAGCCTCTGAAGCCATCCCTACCAAGCGGGGTGACCTGCAGGCCCTGAGGGGCAGTGGGAACCAAGGGGCAGAGTTCTTGCTTCTGCTCTGCCAGGAGCCTGCTTTGAGACCCTCTCTGGACCTGGGGGTGGGGGTGTGCAGTAGGTAGGTAGTCACTGAGCTACATCTCATTGGCAACCTGAACCACACACCCTTCAACACCAAGGGCAGGTCCTGAGAGGGTCAGCCTGAGCTCCCAGAGCTGGTGGTGCTGGGGGAGGGGGCGGGAACCATTATTTCCTGATTTCCTGATTGTTTCTATGTGTCAGACACTGAACTAGGCGCAGTACACCTGCTCATAAAATCCTTTCGGCAACTCTGTGAGGTATTACCCAGCCCATTTTACAGATGTGGAAACTTCTCCTTGTCAGCAGGAGAAGTCACAGGGCTGAGGTCACAGAGCATGTGGTGCCTGAGCCCAGCTCTGTCTTGTCTGGCACCTCTAGTCCTCCCGCTGCTACCGTTCTCCCAGGTAGAACCTACCTGTTGTGACTGCCTTTGGTTCATAGGTGGGGTGGTGGTGGGCAGCTGGAAAGACAAGGGAACCCATACTAAACCAGCCCTCCCATTCCCTGAGTCCCACCAAGACCCCAGCCCAGGCCAACAGCTGGACTTCTGACTCAGATAAGGCTCCCTGTTCCAGGTCCAGGTCCACCTGACATACTTTCAAGCCTTAGTTCACACAGCTCTCTCTCCATCTCTGCCTTTAATGGCCATCTCTGTTGCCCTCCCTCCAAAAAGCCCTCCTCACCCCCACTCCCTTCTGAACTTCTGATTCTGAAGTCCTGTGTTTTAAATTGGACAAGATATCTCCTCCATTCCCTCTACACTCCTGGACCCCCTGGCCGTGCCAGTTTTCAGATGGGAAAACAGGCCAGAAAGGGGAAGGGACTTCTCAGCGAGCTAAAGACAGAAATGCAAGTGGACCCAGGTGTTCGTGGGCACAGTCTCCTCCCAGATACAGATGATATCATCCCTTTTCAGGGCTCCTAAGTTCCCAGACCCTGGAGTCACTGGAGACCCTGGAGAGAGGCTGATTGCCTTCGAGAAGGGCGGGCTCTGGCTTGGGGACACCTCAGTCTCCTCTCTCCAACTTAAGTCAGCGGGAGTCCCCTTACCTGGACACGACTCTGAGCGGTTGTAGACAGAGCAACCTTCCTTGACCACCTCAGCTCGGGCCACACAGTGTCCTGGTGGGAGAAGGTGTCAGGGAGAGATCTGGGGAGAGGGGCCAAGGCTCTGAGGTGCAGAACTGGGGGCACTTGGGGAGGGCCCAACTCCGTACCTGGTTCTTCTGGCTGACACCGCTCCCACACGCAGCCCGAGAGGTTGTATGCTTTGTGCCCCTCCACACAATGCTCACAGAGCTTGAACTGTTTGCAGGCCCCCTGGACAGCTGGCCAGATGTTCATGCGGAGCAAGGCTCCCCGCCCAAAGCCTCGAGCTCCTTTACCTGGGAGTGGGAGCAAGTCCTTGAAACTGAGCTGCAGCGCCCCCCTTCCCCACTACTGTGGCTCTCACCCCTTTGCACACATACACTCACCTGGATCCCCTAAGCCCCACTACACACCTGGAGTTTCCACAAACACATGTGGAACCACACACCTTCCCCGCATTCACCCAGAGCCCCCCTCCTGTGCATACACCTGGGGTTCCCTGACACATGTGGAGCTGCTGCCTGCCGCCAGACACACCTGAAGCCCGTAATCCCGAACGCCTGGAGCCTATGACATACTCGTAGCTCTCCACACAGGGCTAGAAGCCCCTTCAACTACCCCTAGAGCCCCGAACTCGTCTGGAAAGTCCCCTCCTGTCCCCCAACCCCAGCCCAGACTGCTCCAGAACAGGCGGCTGGATGAAGGACCCGCTCCCCCTGCCCGGGCTGGGCCCTCAACCAGACTCTGGTCCGCGTTACCAGCCATAGCGAGCTGGGCACACAGGAGGAGGCAGCAGCAGCCACCACAGAGCGCGGCCCGTAAGGCGCTGGGTCCCGGCGCAGCCATGGGCGGGGCGGGGGCTGGGGGTCAGCGGAGAGCTGGTGAAATGCGTCCCTCCCGGACTCGGCTCCGCTGGGCTGTGGGGAGCGAGACCCAGGCAACCTGGGCGTGGCCGGGTGGGCGTGGCCATTCCGGGGGCGAAGCCAGTGGCGCCGCCGGGGTGGGGCCCGATCGTCGGAGGCGGGGCCAGATAGGGGCGTGGCTAACGGGCGCCGCCAGGTGGAACTCAGTTCGGCGATCTGGGGCGGGGCTCGGACAAAAGGGGGAGGGATCTAACGCTAGCCCCACACCTGGCCCTGGGAGCCCCCACCAACAGCTACAGGAAAGCTCTGCTCAGGAGAGAATTATTATCCCTACTTCACAGGTGAGGAAATAGGGCTCAGAAAAGATGAATGGGTAGGCGGGAGGTCACAGTGGCAAAATCGATTCCAAGTGTAATCACTTCCACGCAGACCGGTCTTTGTCGAAAGAACCCCACCAACCACGCTCCACGACTGGGGGACTGGCTTCAGCTGGCCCCTAGGCTCTGGCTGCCCACCTTGCTTCACCCCTGGCATCCTACTCTCTTCTGCCCCTCAGCCTCCCACGTCTGCCTCCAACCCACCACACCCTCTGGTTTCATTATTAGTAGGCCGTTTGGAACTTTACACAGACTTTCCTTCAGAGCCTCAACTCCTGCCCTGGCACCCGCTTCTTCTGGTTCTTCCCCCTCTGTGGGTACTTCTCAGGTTCCTCAGACTGCGCCTCCTCTTTTTCTTTCCCCCCTCTTTTCATGTCTACTCTCTTTCTTTCCTTTCTCTGATGCTGCTTTTCCTCTTTCCCTCTCTTCTTCCCCGGTGGCCTGGTTCTTTCCTGAGCCTTAGTCCACCCCCACCCCCACCCACCTGGAGCCATTTTGGCCATTCCTCTGCCATTAGTTCCCATCCGAAAGCTATCAGGTCTCATATCTCCAGCTCCAGCTTCCTCCCCAGCTGCCACCTGTAACTATAATACATAGTTCACACTATTGGCCTCTTATTATTCGCAGGATATACATTCCACTAAGAGCTGTTCCTTGCAGCTTCTCACTTAATGTCCACAACTACCCTCTAGGCATGGGTTTTGTTAGCCCCAATCTGTGAGCTTTGGAGGTAAAATCTGGGGCACCTGGCTGGCTCAGGCAGAAGAGCAAGTGGCTCTTCATCTCGGGGTCGTGAGTTCAAGCCCCATATTGAATGTAGAGATCGGGGCGCCTGGGTGGCTTAGTCGGTTAAGCGTCCGACTTTCGCTTGGGTCATGATCTCGCGGTTCGTGGGTTCGAGCCCCGAGTCGGGCTCTGTGCTGACTGCCAGCTCAGAGCCTGGAACCTGTTTCAGTCTGTGACTCCCTCTCTCTCTGACCCTCCCCTGCTCATGCTGTCTCTCTCCTAGAAATAAATAAAACATTAAAAAAAAAAAAAGAGGGGGGTCAGGATGTGAGCCCAGGGTCCGGTGGGTCCATCTGCTTCGTGGGCACCTCCACCTGAGTCTGCCTCAGGCCTCTGAAACTGCCCTGTTTCTCTTCCCCACTCAGGGAAGCCCCTGAATGGACACCAAGATCTCATTTCCACCCCCTTTCTCTGTCTCAGCCACATCAACTCTCCCTTTTCAGAGACTTCATACTGCCTTGCCTTCTCCTTGAAACTCTTCTTTTTTCTCTTCAAATGTCTTGTTCCATGACCTCCCTACTTAAAAGACAGCTCCTGGTTATTCTACATGCTACTTCCTTTTTCCTTCAGGATGTGTATCATATGTATAACGAATTACTCTTTTGTTTCCTAGGCTATAATTTCTATGAAGGGAGAAACCATGTTTATCTTCTCCTGTAGTTAGTTCCCCATACACGTAAGGGCTAAGTAGGTGTTTATTAAATAGCCATATTGTATCATGTTGTGACTGTGTACGTTTGTCCTTCTGGTCTGTTTGCCCCTCAAGGGCCCCCTAGTTAATATCATATTAAGTGTCTATTTATAGATGGTTCATCTTCCCCCCATCAGAATGGAAACTCTGTGAAGAAGCCAAAGATTTTTGTTCATTGCTGTATCCTCTGTGCTAGAACCATGCTTGGAAAATGGCACAATGCTCAACAAATATTTATTGCATGTTGAAAATACAGGGATGTGGGGGTGACTGTTTGGCTCAGGTGGTAGGGCATGCAACTCTTGATCTCAGGGTTGTGAGTTTGAGCCCCATGTGTGGCATGGAGTTTACTTACTTTTTTTTTTTTTTAAAGAGAGAGAAATAAAATGCAGGAATGTGGACAGATCGTCTTTTTGGCCATAGCACCCACTCAAAGCCCAGGGAATTTTCAGTGAATACTGGCTGAATGAACAAATGGGTCTGTGCTAAGAATGTGTGTACTGACGATGCCCAGATCCTTGGGGCTCAGGCAGGGAGCTTGTGTGATTGTTATCTGTGCCTCAGACACACATACATCTCCCATGAGAGCCTAGGCCCATGGGATTCCCCAGATTGAAGAGAGAATGGTAATGGAAGAAGTCTTACCTGGAGGCTAGTGCTCACAGCCATCTGGTGGTCACCTGGGGAACTGCAGGTATTGTCAGCCCTGGTTAAACTTCACTCCCCGCCCCTTCAGGGGGAGATGGTGGTGTTTAGGATAGAATGGAAGGCACAGTGGATTTGGTTACACACACACTGGTTTCAGATCCCAGCTCTGCCATCTACTGTGTGATTTGGGGCAAGTCCTTCAGCTTCTTTAGACCTCATCTATGAAATGGGGATGCAGGGTTGTGGTAAGCCCTGGGATCTAGTCTGGCACCTGGTAGGTGGGAAGGACTGGACAGGGTATCAGTGGTGGGAAGGAAGCAAGGAGGTATGGCAGAGGGCATGAGGAGGAAAGAAGAGGAAGGGCTGCAGATAGGAGCCCTTTAGGGAAGAGAGACCCAGTTGGCAGTGATGGCTTCCATTGTTCCTTTGACATAGGGCAGTTTGGAGCATGGAGAGAGTGCCCATGTGAAAATCTGTAACTTCGCTTGAGTTTCTTGGGTCTCTGGAGTTTCTTTTCTTTTTTTTTTTTTTTAATTTTTTTAAATGTTTTATTTATTTCTAGGAGAGAGAGAGAGAGACAGCGTGAGCAGGGGAGGGTCAGAGAGAGGGGAGTCACAGACTGAAACAGGCTCCAGGCTCTGAGCTGGCAGTCAGCACAGAGCCCGACGCGGGGCTCGAACCCACGAACCGCGAGATCATGACCTAAGCGAAAGTCGGATGCTTAACCGACTAAGCCACCCAGGCACCCCGGGTCTCTGGAGTTTCTTGTGACTAGAAATATCACTGCGCTCTTTTCCTTCCTGGTTGCCTGAGGATCAACTTCCATCTTGAATGACATTGTAACTCTATGGATCAAGACGTCTAGCCAACCAACTACTTCAGTGGAAACATGGTTACTGACGTTCTTCACCCGGAGAAGGAAACAGTACCTAAGCAAAACTTTGAGAAAAACTAGCCAAATGTACAAGACTATACCAGATGTCATCTTTAAAAAAAAAATTTTTTTTTAATGTTTATTTATTTGAGAGAGAATCCAAAGCAAGCTCCAGGCTGTGAGCTGTCAGCACTGAGCCCGACGCAGAGCTGGAGCTCACCAATTGCGAGATCACGACCCAAGCCTAAGTCTGACGCTTAACCCACTGAGCCACCCAGGCGCCCCAAATGTCATTTTTATATTTCGAGTCAGAGCCCATTTTGGTGGTGGCACAATGGGCTTGGGCATGATTTACAATTCCTTGGATTATGCAAAGAAAAATTAACCCAAAGATAGCCTTGCAAAACCTGGTCCGCATGAGAAGAAAAAGACATCAAGAAAGCAGCGAATAGCACATGAGAACAGAATGAAGAAAGTCAGGTCGCCATACTGATCAATGTTGGTGTAGACAAAAACAAGTAGTAAAGATTCTGCAATGACTGTCTGTGGTGATTGTGCAGACTTTTCGTGACAGGATTAATAAGCTATGAAAATTTTTTCCTTTTTTTAATGTCTGAGAGCGCGCGTGTGCATGTGCGCATGCGGAAGTGGGGGAGGGGCAGAGAAGGAGGGGAGACAGAGAATCCCAAGCCGATCCACACTGTGAGTGCACAGCCTGATGTGGGGCTCAAACCCACTAACCGCAAGATCATGACCTGAGCCGAGAACAAGAGTGGGCTGCTTAACCGGCTGAGCCACCCAGGTGCCTCTAGTTATTTATTTTGAGGTGGGGGCGGGGGGAGAATGCAAGTGAGTGAACAGGGGAGGGGCAGAGAGAAAGGAGAGAATCCTAAGCAGGCTCTGCACTGTCAGCAAAGAGCCCAATGCCGGGCTCAATCTCATTAACCCATGAGATCACGACCTGAATCGAAATCAAGAGTTGGGAGCGTAACTGACTGAAGCACCCAGGCGCTTTTTTAATGTTTATTTGTGGAAAAAAAAGTTTGAAGAACTATAACTTTACTCAGAATGACAGAAGACAGGGGTGCCTGGGTGGCTCAGTCGGTTAAGCGTCTGACTTCGGCTCAGGCCATGATCTCGCGGTTCGTGGGTTTGAGCCCTGCGTCGGGCTCTGTGCGGGCAGCTCAGAGCCTGGAGCCGGTTTCAGATTCCGTGTTTCCCTGTCTCTCTGACCCTCCCCTGCTCACACTGTCTCTGTCTCAAAAACAAATAAACTACAAAAAAAAAAAAAAAAAAAAAAAAAGAATGACAGAAGATAGTCCCTCATACCACTCTTTCCTGCCAACCTCCCAGCCTCTTTACCCATACTCCCTGGGTGGTTGTTGGGACCCAGGTCTGAGGGGGGAGAGAGCAGACCCCTCACCTGAGTCTGAAGGACTGATGGCCCTGCATTCTCTCTATGGCGACCCTACCTTTCTTGCAAGTGTGCCTATCATTCATCTCCTCTTTCTCTTGACGCTGCTTTTTACTTTAACCATCCAATCAACAAGTATTTGTAGAACACCTATTATATGTCAGGTTCTGTTCTCCGCACAGAACAGAACAAAGTCTCTACCTTCGTGAAGCTTATATTCTGGTGGGACTGACCTGTAGTAAAATAGGAATACATGAATAAACATATAATTTAAGGAGTGCTTAGTGCCCTGAAAAACAAGAAATCAAGGAAAGTGGGGGAAGTGTGATGGGGGGAGGGGTAATCTAGGACAGACAACTGGGAAGAAGAAGTGACTTGAAGGCAAAGGCCTGAATGAAGTGAAGGGGTTCTAGGCAGAGGGAAGAACTTTGCAAGGACACCCTCATCCACAGGTTGTGCCCTCAGTGGCCATGTTCCCTGGGGCTTTTCTCCTCATTCTCTGCTCCCGCCCCTGCGTGATATCATCTGCCCCTAGAACTTCGATTATTACCTGCATACCTATGCCTCCCAGGTGCCTCCTGCTGCCAGGCAGACTCTTGGTAGCCCACACAGCTGGTGCTGATACCGTGCCAGGCCCTCCCAATAGGCCCTGTGGCTTCCTTAACGGCTAACCTGACCCCTCCCTCCACCCCCATCCCACAGGCCTGGATGGTTCCACTGAGGACCAAAGCTAGAGACAGAAGGAGAAGCAGCCAGTTCCTCTCCCCTTGGGCACATCTGTCACATCTGGGAAAGTCAGCTGGCATGGTGTATGTCCCTGGGACAAAGGACGGGCAGGGCCCGGGAAGACGGAGCCCCTTCTCCGTGCACACCCACCCCCAAACCAGGATGCCTAAGACGGGGAGATCAAGAGGGGCCTGCCCAGGGGACTGAGCTGCCAGGTTTTCTGCGTCCAAGTTCTTCCCGGTTCCCCTTCTGCTGCTTCGGGGAAGTGCCCCCCCGGCTGGCTTTCCAGATCCTTGAATAAATAATTCAGGTTTTGAAATCTTGCCAGACCCGCTCCTCCCGTGCTGGGAGGGCGCTATTGGGCTGACATGAGTGACGTCACCCAACTCCTTATTCCAGCCCCCACATCACGAGGACCTGCCCTGACAGCAACTCACCTGCCTGGTCACTCTCAGTCTAGACCATCTACCCTGTCCCTCTCACCCTGGGGCCCGTTCACCACAGTCACCTGGTCTCTTCATTCCAGAACCTTACAACCCTCTTCTCTTTGTTTTGTCACCTCAGTACCTCAGCACTTGTGACAGGGTCATGATGACCCGAACTCCTATCATCTGGACACTCTATCTTCCTTTTCCCTCACCAAGGCCTCTGCCACCCTGGGATCCCTGAGCCCCATCATGTCAATCACCTGACACTGCTATGGTTGCCCTGGGGGCTTCCCTTTCTATGGCAGCGTCCCATGGCCACCATCCTCCAAGATCCTGTCACCATGCTCATACTGTCGCTGCCACCCACTTCCCTTCTCCCTCGTTCTGCTGTCACCATCTCCTCAAGGCCCAATCATCTGGGCAACCCTCGTCATCCTCGCCGAGGACGCCCATTCAGCTTCATCACTCGGTCTCCGTCACCCCAATTCCGTCCGTCTCTGCCACCTGAGGGTCCCATCAGGCCACAGCCTTTCCGGGGCCCCTTTCTGCTCTCCCTACGTATCGCCCGCAGTCTCCCTGCGACTTCGAGAGTCTCCCACCAGCATCCCCCGAAACCCTGGCCCGCAGAGGGCGCCGCGTCAAGGACAGCGCGGGCCGATTGGGGAGGGGGCGGGGCCGCGGCCACGGTCGCTTTTTATGAATGGGGGAGCGGGCGGTGCGAGGCCTCATTACTATGCCGCGCGACGCGCGCTGCGCCCCAGCGCGACGCACTCATTGGCCGACCGGGCCACTGACGTCACCGAACCGGTGGCCGGGGGCGGGTCGGGGCGGGGTGACTCACGCCGCTTCTCCCGCGGCCGCGGGGGCTTCTCCGGGTCCGCGCACACCCTGCGCCGCCCGGACCCGAGCAGAGCTTCCCCGCGGCCCGGCCACGCCAAGTCCCGAGAGGTGAGTAGCGGGCCCCGTGCAGGCACCAGGCGTCTGGAAGGGCACGCAGGATGCTGGGGCACTGGGCCCGCGGACAGGTTCCCAGCGGCTGGCCGAGGTCGGAGGTCGAGACCCCGAGCCCAGAATCTGAAGTAGCAGGCGGGAACCGGGAACCCAGTGTCCGGGTGCTGAGAGCCGTCAGCTGGGTGACCCCGCGCGGGGTGCGCACTCCTCCAAGGCCCCGAGGCCCTGAAGGGACTGATGGTCCTATGAGATTGGGCCGGCAGGAGGCATCTGGGGGAGGGACCCAGGCGTCCGAGCAGGAGGCGGTGTCTGACATAGGGATCCTGACTTACGGGCAGGATGTGGAGTCAGGCCCAAGATTCAGGTGTCCGGGCATAAGGAGGGGTCTGACTCAGGGATCCAGGCCTCCAGCAGAGGGTGTCTGTTCCAAAGACCCAGAGGTTCAGGCAGAAATAGGGGTCTGAGGACAGAAGTCTGGGCCGGTGTATGTCGGGGGTGGGGCTGAGTTCTCAGGTGGTGATACCCCAGGAGTGGCCAGTGGGGGCTGGCAGGAGCTTCACGCGCATTCCCTGGGGGCGGAGCCTGGGGCGGGCAGTGCGGAGAATCGTGAGGGGTCTGGTGAGCCTCAGAAACTGAGCGTCATCCTGATCCAGAGGAAGCAGAGCTTCCCTCAGTCCAGAGATGTTTCCCTTCCCCAGTTCTGGGCCTACCTGGCATCTTCTGGATCCTATGGGCCCCCATCCACTAACGGTAGTCCTTCATCTGGTTCTTTTCTGGTCACACACATGGGAGAAAGAGGCCTGCAGGACCCAGGGACTTGGAAGGGAGAGTGAAAAGACCCAGGGGACTGGGGTCTGCTGGAGACCTAGTGGCCTGGGGGTGTGGATGTGGGGGAGACAAAGGCATACCCGAAGGAGCACTGGGGCATGACTGGGGGACAAGGCACTGGGACCCAGCCAGCTATCCTGAGGAGATACTCTTACAACATATCCTGAGTGGCACCTCATCCCCTCTAGACCCCTTCCAGCACCCTGCCCTGCCAACTTCTCACAGGGCCTTTCTCCTACAGGTACCACGATGTGGGGTGCAGGCAGCCCCCTGGCCTGGCTCTCCGCTGGCTCAGGCAACGTGAATGTGAGCAGCGTGGGCTCAGCAGAGGGGCCCACAGGCCCAGGCGCTCCGCTACCCTCACCCAAGGCCTGGGATGTGGTGCTGTGTATCTCGGGCACCCTGGTGTCCTGTGAGAATGCGCTGGTGGTGGCCATCATCGTGGGCACTCCCACCTTCCGTGCGCCCATGTTCCTGCTGGTGGGCAGCCTGGCTGTGGCCGACCTGCTGGCAGGCCTGGGCCTGGTCCTGCACTTTGCTGCTGTGTTCTGCGTTGGCTCGGCGGAGATGAGCCTGGTGCTGGTGGGCGTGCTGGCGATGGCCTTCACCGCCAGCGTGGGCAGCCTTCTCGCCATCACCGTCGATCGCTACCTTTCTCTGTACAATGCCCTCACCTACTATTCAGAGACAACGGTGACTCGGACTTATGTGATGCTGGCCCTCGTGTGGGGGGGCGCACTGGGCCTGGGGCTGCTGCCTGTGCTGGCCTGGAACTGTCTGGATGCCCGGGCCACGTGCGGTGTGGTATATCCACTCTCCAAGAACCATTTGGTGGTCCTGGCCATTGCCTTCTTCATGGTGTTTGGCATCATGTTGCAGCTCTATGCCCAGATCTGCCGCATCGTCTGCCGCCATGCCCAGCAGATTGCCCTCCAGCGGCACCTGCTGCCCGCCTCCCACTACGTGGCCACCCGAAAAGGCATTGCCACATTGGCCGTGGTGCTTGGCGCCTTTGCCGCCTGTTGGCTGCCCTTCACTGTCTACTGCTTGCTGGGTGATGCCCACTCCCCGCCCCTCTACACCTATCTCACCCTGCTCCCTGCGACCTATAACTCCATGATCAACCCCATCATCTATGCCTTCCGCAACCAGGATGTGCAGAAGGTGCTGTGGGCCATCTGCTGCTGTTGTTCCTCTTCCAAGATCCCCTTCCGATCCCGCTCCCCCAGCGATGTCTAGTCATATCTTGGTGACACTTCAGCCCCGATCACTACAGAATTCCAGAATGTTAGGTCCTCCAGGGCTTTGTTCCAACCCTCTTCCCCCAGCTCCACACCCCGAAGACCCAGCTGGTTCTGGAGTTCTAGGACATTGGGTGTTTCACAGGATTCTGTTCAGATCCCTACAGGGCCCAGCTGGCTCCATGATTCTCGAATGTTCAGGTGGCCCGGGATTCCACTCAGAAATGTCACACAGCCCAGCTGGCTTGGAGTTCCAGGATGCTGCTGGGTGTTTTACAGTGCCACTCCGAGTCCCTGACCTTCACCTTCCCTTGACCTTAATCATGTCACTTTACTTTTGAGTTTCTGAGCTGAAGAGTCAGAGATGTTAGTCACTCAGTTGCCTAGATAGGAGAAAGAAAGATGTATCTCTATATATGTGCACACACAAAAAGAGTATCTATTTATACTTTATTTATTTACTTATTTATTTATGGGTGGTAAGGGGGAAAAAGAGACCTACACCTTGAAATCCAGGCCATACCAGGGTATTCCCCAGTCCCCAGACCCCCGTTGCTGACCTCAGTTCCTAGAGGGGGGAAAGGGAGAAAGAGAAACCACGTATTTTGTTATTATTTTTGCTTATTTTTTATCGAAGAGAACATAGAAACCAGAGCCTTCTCCCCAAGCCCGCCCCTCTCGGGTTTGCTGGGAGAACACACCAGCCTCTGGTTTTTTATTTTTTTAAGAAGCCATCACCTGAGCAACCGAGAATTCCTCTGCGCTGGGGGCCGGCTGCCCTCTGGTGGCCGTTTGGGGGAAACTGCAGCCCGGCCAGGCTGCCCGGACCAGACCCCGCGACCCCAACTCCACTCCAGCCTGGCGTCCAGCGCCCCAGCCAGGACCTGGAGGCCAAGCCCCACCCTGCGGTGCCCTAGAGGAGGCAGGATGTGAGCCAACACCTGATTCCTCTGCCAACCGGGGTATGGCCCTCCAGTGCTTCCCTAATCCTATCCCTGACCCATCCCTTAATAAAGAATGATTTTGTGATAATTGTTTCTGTCTGTATGTGTGAAGAGGGGAGAGTGGGGCTGATGTGGGGTGAGCCCAGGCCTGGGAGCTTATTGAGGGATCTGGGGAGCTGGAGACCCAGAGTGGCGTGTGGTTGGCAGGTGACATCGCCACCCCTTGAGAGGATCTAACGGGCCCCTCTCTCTGCTCAGGCCAGGGCATTGCCAAGCAAGGGGACCAGGCTGCTAGACCCTTCTTGGGTTGAGGATGCCCATGTTAGCTTTCGTTTGGAGCTTTGGCATGAAGTATATGCTCAAAGCATGTCCTTAAAAACAGCTCCTTCTAACTGTGGGTGTTTACTGTCTGCCAGGCACTGTCAATGCACTACTTATGTTACCACATTTATGCCAAACAAGTATCCCGTGGCACAGGTAATGTCTTCTGCATTTTACAGATGGGAAAACCGAGGCTGAGGAAGGGTTGGTGACTGGCCCAAGGGAACATCCACTTCCACAACCTGTGCTCTATTGGCCAACTGCTTCTCATCTCTCCTTCCTTCCTGAGCCTGGGGCTTGGGATGTTCTGGACCCTGATTTTTACTGGGGTTCATTCTCAGAGCCAGAGGCCACATTTGAGAGGAGGTTGGACAGAATAGGGTCATTTTGGAGCTGAAAGAGCTTCTTTTCTATCCAAAGGTGAGTAATGGTAAGTGTGTGCGTGCACCCTTGTGTGCATTTGAGGACATGAGTGTGCAGGCCCCTGAGTGTGGCTGTTTTGGAGCCAGAAAGAGTATGTTCACCAGGCAAGGGCAAGGGCAGGTTTGGGAGCGTGGCTAAAGAGGAAGCGCTTGCCTAGCGAAGCTTCTCAGCCTCCCAGGCCTCCCAGGTAGGCAAAGCCTTGAGATGGGACCGTCGGAGCACATCCCTCCATCATACAGATGGGGAGACTGAGGCCCGGAGAAGAACAACCACTTTTTCACACCCACACAGCTGTGCCAGGCTAGGACTCAGGTCTTTCTCCATTTCTCTGGCCAGAGCTCGTTCACCTAGTATTCAAGGCTCCTTCCCGACAATGGCTACAGGACTCCAAGGGGCATGGACATGCCAGCAGGGCCTGGCTCAGAGCTGGTGGAGGGCAGACACAACTCCAGTGCAAGTACAAAGCAGGGAGGCACCGTCAGGTCAGGTGGAGTCTTTCTTTCCCCACCTTCCTGGTAGGTCCCCAGTAGGGGTTGCGGGGGGCGGGGGGCAAAGACCCCCACCGAGCAAACACCTCCCCCGTTGCCAAGCTAACATTTCACACATCACCATGGCCCTTTCGGTGGTATCATTGCTCTTCCCATCTTACAGAAGAGGTAGTTGAGGCTCTGAGAGTGGAGGCCCACATTCATTCACTGCTGTCCTTACGGACAACTTGAATTTCAGCTCGGGGAGACAGTAATAGAGAGATGAATTTAAGATTTGGCAATGTCAGGGAGTGAAAAGTTCTCAGAGACAAAGTAGGAAAGGGGCACAGGGAGTACGTGTACTCTGTAAACAAGGGCTCCCAGGAAAGGCCTCACTGAAGGGGACATTTGATCTGCTTAAAGTCACATAGTAAAGAGTTGAACTGGGATGTGAACCCAGGTCCATTGGACTCCAAATCTGTTTGTTTCCTGGGTAAGGGAGTGAGTTCAAGAGCAACTCAGAAACTGCAAGCAAAGAAACTGGGGGCAGGGAGCCCTTTCCCCAGGCTGGGGAGAAGTTGGGGGTCTCCAGACTCCCCCCAGACCTCTGGAACAGGCAGTGTGCAGAAGGGCCTCCTTATTGCCTGTCCCATGTCCCCAAGGAGCCGCCACCAGGGGAGACCAGGAGGAGGGGACCCAGGCGCCCATACTATTCTGGGCAGGGTCGGCCCTTTGCCTCCCCTTCCCAGCTTCAGTATCCAGGGCTAAGCAGAGCCGAAGCCTTTTTGTCTGGGAGGGCCTGGGGGTACCACGTGCTGGGGGTCCTCCTCGGCTTGTGCAGGTGGGGTTGTGTGGTGGATCCGAGGCATCTCTGGGAGCCTGCACCTGGGGTCTGCCTTGGGTTCTAGGCCCATGCTGAGGGATACCTGAATCTGCCCCTGGGGTTGCGGTCGGAGGCTGTGTGTGCGGTGGAACTGTCTGGCTTCTTCCAGGATTTTGTAGATCCAGCTGAGGTCCTCCCTGTTCCCCTACCCTGTGCTTCCTCCGGGAAGCCTCATTGGCTAAGTCCTATGGCCATGAAGATGTGGTTTATACAACACACCTTGCTACACTTCCCGAGTAAACATTACAGAGGTCTTGACCTCTTTGTCAGGGTGGGGGCCTCTGAAGGCAGGGCTGTGTGTCCCTGAGAGAAGGGACATGCCCGCCCTCTCAGAATGAAGCCTTCTATGTCTCTTTCAGCCTCAGTTCATCTGGTGCTCAGCCTGGAGCCGCACGCCTGGGTGCATATATGTATGTGTGGTTTTTTGGGGGGGTCTCCAAGACCCTGACACTTTTCCAACCCCATGCCGATCCCACCCATCTACAGAGGCTTGGGAGGGTGACCTAGGCAGTGCAGGGGGCTCCCCTGGATTGGGGGAGGTGAGGGCTGGGGTCCAGAGTCCTGCCTTCCTGCTTGGGTAGGCCCTAGGGTCCATCTTTCCTTCTCTTCTTCCCAGGTCCTGTGTGGGGGAGGGGAGGAGCCCTGAGTGCTGAGCCCCCGCTGGGGCCATGGCCGCCTCTCCCTGCAATAAGTGAGGAGACAGCAGCTATTAATATAAGATGAGTTCACGGGCTCACAGCTTCCACAGGCTGGAAAACAGGCTCCCGGGGCCGGGGGCTGCGGCAAAGTCTCAGCGTCTGTCAGAGTCTCTCCCAGAGCCGGCCAGCCTCACAGTCCCCAGCTCCCTCCCTGCTGAGACCTGTTATACCAGCAGACCCATGAGTACACACACATGGACACACACAGGCACACAGGTGGGGGTCCAGGCCCCTGGCCATTCAGGGAGAACAGACACATATGCACATACATCCAGACGTGTGTGTATACCCAGACCTATCTGCACACTGGTACATACACACTGTGCACAGATATACCACTGCACACATGCTAATAGGTCATGTCGACTTCATGTGCACCTTTGCACGCAGAGGTACATACTTCAGTGTATGTACATGCCCTCACACACGCGACTATACACATAGGCTTACCCCTGTATACATGTGTGCACAACGGTCCAGACACGCGTGCATACCCACACCCATTTGCACACCATTGCACACCACATATATACAGACACAAAACTGCACGTGTATATACAGATGGTACCTATCTGGTCAGGTACACATATTTGCAGATAGGACCACATTCAAGAACTTGAACGCATGTATATATGCCCTTCTGCACAGTGTCACACAGGCTCCCCGCTGCTGTCGGTGCTCAGTAATCATGAATTCACAGGCGACCCTCAGTTTCCAGCCATCAGGCTGGCTCAGCCTCCTCTCCTTGTCTCTCCCCTCCCCCACCCCCATGACAGGCAGCGAGTGCTCCTGCCAACCCCAATGCCTGCCTTCAGCTTCCCGCCCCCCGGGGGTCCCCAGATCCCTGATTAACCCCCTCGCTAATTGGCCACCAGCCCCTTGACTTTGCTGCAGGCCTTCTCCGGAGCTGGGAGCGAGAGGCTGCAAATTGGCCAAGCAGGATGGGTCTGGGGAATAGAGTGCGGGGGTGTGGTGGGGGTGCTGTGAGCCCAGGCCCTGGCTGGAGCCAGAGCTTCGGTGAACACTGACATCATATTCCCTTGGGAGGGCACCCCTATGATTCATGTGTACACAGTCACATGAAACCTTCCCTGCACACACATTTACATCTGCTCTTTAGTCATGTGCATGGATACGATTCACTCTGCTTTTTTACACAAGTGCATGTATTTGTATACACCCAAGTACATTCATGAACCCGGTATGTGTTCAAACATGTTACATGTACATGAATTTACCTGCCAGGTATACAGAGACCATTTATATATGTACATCCAAACACACCTCACCTAAGCACACAATCACATATATACAGGCTTGCCAACATTTACACGTTACACATGCCTATGAACATACTAAGTGTACTTGAAGGCATATATGAACATACATCTACATGTGAGTGCACAGCCGTGGAGTCTAGGCATGCATGCATGCACCACTTGTGTGTGTGTGTATGTGTGTGTGTGTGCACATATCCTGATGAATAATATGGCCTCCTCCGGTTCTGCAGAGGAAGTCTAAGGTCAGCATAGTGTGCTGGTAGGGGTGGGGGGTGGCAGAACCCACCCAGGGTGCAAGTTGCTGTTTCCCAGTCTCCATCTCAAGGATGCCTAACCCTGGGACCTCCGCTGGGTTCCCCTCAGTCTTCAGGGCTTCAGACAGAAGGGCAAAGCTTCTGGGATGCTTGGCTGGCTTAGTCGGTGGGGCATGTGACTCCTTTATCTTGGGGTTGTGAGTTCAAGCCCCACATTGGGTGATTACTAAAAACATAAACTTAAAAAAAAAAAAAAAAAGAGCAGAGCTTCTGGCTTGATCTCTGTTGTTCTTATCTCCTGGACTCTGGGTCTGAGCCCACAGGGTGTTCTACCCTCTTGTAGGGAACTTGGGGACTGTAAGAAGAGGATTTCTATTTCCATGCCTGCTGCCAACTTGCTGTGTGACTTTGGACAAGTTGGTGTACCTCTCTGTGCTTTGTTTCCTCAACTGTAAAACAGCACTGAAACGCTTCGTGTTGGTAATCCTCCCAGGACTGGCCTAAAGAATCCATAGGGTCATGCTCATGGATGTAATTTACTCCGGCACATATGTTTGGGAGAGGTGTTATTTCCCAAGACGGTGAGAGGCCACGATGGAGGGGTCGCATACATCATGGTCAACCTAACTCTTCATCGAATACGTGAGGAAGCTGAGGCCCAGAGAGGGAGCAGCAAGGTGGGGGCTAAAAGACCTGACCTCTGACTTCTCAGTCATGAAGTCTGCTTCTCTTTAAATATGTATCCAGTGTGAGCAGGTGTGTGCACAGTTCCCAAGGTTAAGGGCAGAATGGCTGACTGCTGAGGTGGGGGGGGGTATCTATGCAGGACTCCTGCCACCAACGTGCTGAGAATTCTACCATGAGACATTCCTGTGGATTTGAGTTCTTTTTTTTTTTTTTTTTGGTCCTCCGGCTTCAGACCTCTCTCTCTCGACACCTTCATCTCCTGGGGCTGCGGGGCGGTCCACGCGGAGCACCTGAAACTGCTCCCAGCCTCATTATCAGGAAGGGAACTAGCTGACAACCACCTGGGAACAGAAGCTGCAGGAAACTGTGCCCGGTTGCCCTGGCCACCGGGCGGCCAGGAGGGGGCAGTGAGGAACTGGCGGAGGCAGCGCGAGGGGAGGGGTGGCTCCTGAGGACCGTGCGAGGTTTGCTGGCGATGATGTGTTCCTGCAACTGTGTGCGTGCGGATCTGCGTCCTTGTTTGCACAAGGGCAGGGCTCTGCCTACAGTGCGTGCACGTGTCCCTGGGCCTGGGTTCTCAAGTGTGCCCACTCGTATGTATAGGTGTCTTGTGTGTGCATCCGTGTCTTTGTGCATAAACGTGGGCACCGTCACAGGTGTGCGTGCGTGTACCGAGCCGCGTCTGCGGGAAGCCCCGGCCCACACCCACGGAACCCACTTGGCCCCCCGGGCAGCTGAGGGTGCGAGGCATTTTCAGTTCTTAGGATTTGGGATGGCTGGGCCCTCAGTCCAGCCCACTTGATTCCAAAGAAGAAAACAGCCATCACCAGATGGTGGGGCAGCCCAGACCGGAAAACCTTAATGTGCCCTCGACGACACTAAAGGCCTGGACTCTAGATGGAGAGGTCCAGAAAGCCGTTTCAAGTTGTGTGGGGCACAGGACACAAGCTCTGGCTTGAGAGACCCGTGTGTGAACTGTGGCTCTGCTGCTGGCCGGCCACGTGGTCTGAGGCAACTCAACCTCTGGACTTGTTTCCTCACGGGGACAACGAGGGACCCTTCCCTTGTAAGGTTGAAATAAAGGGTGCGGCGTCCTGAGCAGGTAGCAGGGGCTCAGCAAACGCTCGCTCGCTCGCTCTTCTCGAGATCAGCCCTGAGGGGTGAGGCGCGGGGTCACAGCTCCAAGTGGAAGAGCCGGAACGCCAGCCGGGGCCGCCGCTTCCCAGAACCACATTCCTCCCTTCCACTTCCCCAGCAAGGGCGGCTCCCCACACCACCATTTTGTCTTCTCCCAGGGCGGGCGTCTGGCTGCCTGTCAGTCACCGGCCTCGGGAAGCCAAGTGCTGACTAAACACAGGCCTGAGCAGGAGGGTGGAGCGAGGGGCTCCGCGGGGGCGAGCCGGCTCCCGCGCCCCCTCCCCTGCACCCCCACCTCCAGCGATGAGCTCAGAGCGGCTGGCGCAGCAGTTGCTGACAATTCAAAACTTCTGCCCCCTCTCCTGGGACGCCAGTGGGTGACTCTCTCTCTCTGAACAGCAGGCGTGACCGGCAGTGGCCAACCTTGCTCCCACCCCTCGCCCAGGGCCACCCCACTGCAGGCTGCGGAGCCCGCGACTGCAACTGGGTGTCTGCCCATAAATTACCCCCAGGGACAGTCACCCGCAGCAGCTGTGCTCAGAACAACCGTTGCTTCCTGGGTAGGTCATTTTTTTGGGTCAGAATATAAACCCGGCCCCTTCGCCTTCCCAGGCGGGAGAAGGGGCTTGCAGCAGCCTCAACTTTTTATCGGACTCTACCGAAAATCATTCTATTGAAGGTAAGTTGCTTGGGCCCGAGAGGCAGACAAGATGCTGGCCAGATGCTGGGAAGCAGTATCAGCACTGGGACGGTGCTGCTCTCCTGCCCAGTGAGGCGGCCGACAGCCTGTCTCCCCGGGGCCCCGCACACCCACCTCAGCCTGCCGCGGAGGGCCCGGGGAGCTGGCCTTCTAGGTCCCCCAACCTGGGTCTCCTCCTAAGCCAAAATGGTTTCCGGCCTTCATCCCCACCTCGCACACAGGGCACACCACTGCGACCCAGAGGCTTCCTGCTCCTGGAGCCCCGCCCACGCGAGACTTCCCTGCAGAGCTCTGGCCGCCACCTGCGGCAACCAGTCCGGTCACTTGGCCCATCAGAGACAGAGAGACATGCGCATACACACCCACACACACCAGAGGTGGCTCTGTAGCTACAAAGACTTTATCAAATTATTTAAAATGTTGGCATTTACATATTCGCACGTATACATAAAATCATTACATGGAGTCCTCAGGTCACGGGGTGCTGATGTGGTCCACACATGAACCTGGCAACAAATGAGACCAGGCTTGGAGCCACAGGGCTTTAAGAAACTGGACATCCTCCTAAGGGCCTAAGAGGAGGAGTAGGGGGAAGAGGAAAGGGTCACCGTGGGGGGTGGGGGGGTGGTTTAACCCCACCCTCACAGGTCTCTAACTGAATCTCCTTTCCCACTCTCAGGGGAAAGGGACCCATTTCCAGACCATTCCTCTGCTATGTAATAGGCCCACTCCCTAAAATCGATGTGGCAAACATAACCAAGAATCCACTGGAATAGGTACTTATAAATATATTTATATCAGAGAAAACAAGGCACTTTGGGAGCATTACAGCTCACTCTCCTACATGTACATCGTTCTAGACAGAAAGTAAAAATTGGTTAGTTTCTCAAGTGAGTTAACTGAGTCAAGTTAATACAATAACAGAATTGTTCCCTAGCCCTCACTGAGACACAATATGAGGCACAATCTCCTGGCAAAACCTGGTCCCAGGTATGCTGGACCCCAGCAGAGCTCAAAGCCTCATGCCCCCAGGAAGCCTGACACTTCTCTGGAGCAAGAGCCCCTCGCCCTGGGGCACCGGCCCCCTCCCCAGGCCCCGAGGTCAGGTGAGGGGGGCTGCAGAGGGAGGCAGGCGGAGAGCCAAGCTGGGACACGGTGGGAATGCTTAAGCAGGGTCACCAAAGCCACAGAGACCTCAATCTGTCCAAGCTGGCGCTGCAGAGCCAGAGGATCGGCGCCACGGGAAGAGATTTCACATTAGCCCTGACAACACCGCCTCAGCTCTGCGGTGACATTGGCCAGGGTCGTTTCTGAGGGGCGCTTGAGCTTCCGCTGGAGGCGAGCTGGAGCTTGGGCCAGCTGCTTGGAGCCCTCCAAGGGACTGCAGAGCCTGCCCCCTCCCCGGAGCTGCTCCTTTGGAATGTAGTCATCTCACAACCACGGCAAAGCCACAAGTCACTTCTGACACTGCCGAGTGGAGGCTGGGTCCCTGGGCCACAGGAATGGGGGCAGGTCCCCTGGGCTGGGCAGGCCAGGGAGAGGAGAGGGCTCCTTGGCTTCAGAGCTTAAGAGTCCTTATGAGCCGTTGCTCCGTACCCTTACCAGCCTTGGCCCAGTTTAAATAATCACTAAACTTTGCATTCTACAATTACAGGATTCCAAAGACACGCAATTACCTGCATAGGGTCCTTTATCATCTTAAAGGGCTCTGGGTTTAAAGAAGTTGGGGTTTTTTTGGGCGGGGGGTGCACATATGCATAAATAGAGCCCAGAGGGCCTCTCGGCTGACTGGGTCCCCAGCCCCCAGAGCTGAGGAGGCTTCGCAAGGCCGGCTGCTACAAAGCACCGAGCTTGGCTGCATAGATTTTAATGAGAGCGTCAGGCAGAGCTGTGCTGTTGCTCTCCGGGACTTGCAGATCATTACCAAACCAGCTGTAGGATGAGAACACAGCACATCGAAACCCTAGGAGGTCACTGAGCTAATGATCTAATCCTACCTTCCGCAGGCAGTGCCCCCCCTTCACCCCCACTCCTGCCCCCAGCCCTTTACAGGGCGGACTGTGTCCATTCCAGAAGGCAGGCCAACACCACCCCCTTCAAGGTCAGAGCAGAATGATAGCAAGTGGCGCTGGCTCCCCCTTTTCTGGAAAGGAGGGGGATGGGGGTAATTTAGTCAAAGCCATTAGGTCCAAACCCTGGCCTGGCCAGGCCCCAGGACTCCTATTTGGGAGAACCACTGCCCTCTACCTGCCCCTCCAGCCACTGCTGGGCTGCAGCCAGGGGCACCTTCAACAGCCATTTTAGGGTTCTGAAGAAAGCACCTTCAGCTTCCCAAAGTGCAAGGAGGGAGGCAAGGCAGGGGCACATGTAGCTAGGTCCGCTCAGCCCTGTAGCACGGCACCAGCCCTGTGACAGAGACACCTGCTCTGGGGAGGGGGAGGAGGCTATATTCTGGAGCCGCCCTAGCAGGAGGGCATGCTGGTCCCTACTGGCTCGGTCACCACACCAGAGTTCAAAGAAAGAAGGCAGAGGGGAGCATCCAGCCAGGGCACGGCGGCAGTGCCGGTGATTACACACACTCCTCAAGCCGGAGGGGTTTAGGAGGGCTTTGGCAATTACTACAACCATTTGCTGTGCTGGGTATAGAGACAGATCCTGTTTCTCTTTGTTTCAGGGCTCTGAAGGCTGGAGAAGCCAGGAGAAGCTGGTTTCAGCATAAGAGGCTACACAATAGTTAGGGCAGAAGAGAAGAAACCTCACTGCTGGCCAAAGCTGACCAGTTTTTTTCTGAATAATAGCACCTGTGTATTAGCTCGGGAAAGAGGGGGAGCGAGGGAGGGAACATCACTGCACGCAGTGAGGAGAGAGCTGGAAACAAGACCCAGAGCCCCTCTGCCTTTCAGCCCTCCTCACGGCTGCCAGGCCCCCCTAGGCAGCTACCTGCGGCAGCCGCCGGCCTGAGGGACTGAAGTTTCTACAGCTGGCAGAACCTATGCTTAAATTGGGGAAATAAAAAGGGGACGAGTTGCAGAGGAATTGAAAACAACACCTGTCAAAGCTGCCTACCCCCTTCCTTCTCTCACTACCCCTGGTCTCCCAGAAGGGTAGCTCCCAAGGCCATGTGGTTCAGCGGTGACAGTACAGGGGGAGCAAAGAATTATAAGACAGACTGTAAGGGTCTGAGCAGCACTGACAGGCCGGGCACGGGCTCTGAGGCCCCCTACTGGGACCCGCACCTATGGTGAGGTCTAGACTCCAGCAAGTGCCCACTACTTGATTCCAGAAGGCACAGGTGACTTGGAATGAGGAACTCTGGGCTCCAGGTTTGTCACCATTCAACTGTGTGACCTGGAGCAAGTCATTTCCCATGTCCAGATTTCAGCATCATTGAGAGGGGAGGTTTCAAGTTGTTTACCATTCTTCCAGTCCTGCAGTTCGGAGTCTCTAAGCTAGCAGAGGTCCAGGCCCCGGCGTGTTGGGGCTAATTTGGTCATGGATATTAGACGTCTGAACTGGGCTGTGGTGCCTAAAGCACCTGGTAGTGAGGGAGGAACATTTAAGGGACACCTTAACACCACACTCTGGACAGGGAGCTTGGGAGGGAAGCAACAAGTTCAGCCTTCAGGAAGGCACAATTTCTGGGCAGATGGGGAGACGCTCCTTAGGGCCTGATGGCTCCTAGTAAAGGACATCCAGACATAAAGATAGCTTAGCAAATGGCAGCTCACCCTGCTGACCAGGGCAAAAAGGTGTAGCAGTCTGGCTGCTAGGCCGTGTGGCCTGCTCTGCCCTCTCAGTGCATGGGAAAAGGGGCTGGCCATGTCCACGCAGGCTTTAGGACGAGACGATGGCTCCCATTATTCAAAGGGTAAGGATTTTGGAAGAAGACCACAGTTGAAAGTGGCTCCTAGGGGAAGGCACCAAATCCAATTTAAACCCAATCAAAGGGATCTGCTCTGGAGTTTTTCCTTCTTTTCAATATGCAACAGTCACTTGAAGGGAAGAGGGAACATCTCAGGTACTGAATCTCAGGAGCCCCACGGGACCTGACTACGGGGAGACAGGAAAATATACGTTGATTTGGAGGAAGCACTTGGATATATCTTTGGTTGCTTCAGGAAAGGCTTTGGCCCCTTGAAATTCTTTTTTCTTCCCTCTTTCCCCCCACTGGACTGTTGGGATAGGCATCAAAGAAGGCAGCAGGAGGAAAGAAAAAGGAGGTGGGAGAGCAGGCAGAAAGAGTTAATCCGACCAGTCGTCCTCATCAAACTCAGAGGAATCATCTTCCGAGTCACTGTACTCCACAGCAATTCGACGCGACAAGATGGTGGCCACATCGTTGCCCACAACATCCCGCTTCTCTTGTTCCTGCTGCTCCTCCACCTTGCGCAGCTGAAAGCCTGGTGGGGGGCGGGGGGAAAAGAAGGGTTCAGAATGTGAGTCGATCTCAGAATCCATGTGGGACTGAGGGAGGCAAAGTGGCTACTGGTGGCTGGAGTATGGGGAAAAGGGGAAAGAAAAAGAAAAACCCTCTGGAAGAGCAAAGAGAGAAGGGGGGAAGCAAGAAAAGAAGATGAAGGCTTATACAATTCTGGCCCTAGAGCTGTAGGCATGTCGGAGAGGAAGTCTGCCATTCTTTCCAGTTTCCACGCTGTCAGGCTGATGAGGACGCATTTCTCAAGAGGGTCTGAGCTGGAAGTGGCCACCATCCGGCACCCAGTGGGCACTCAGTCTGCCCAGTTTATTGATGATTATCACAGAGCTTAGCTGCCGCAACTTGTCTCCTCCAGACACTCCTTCAGTTGCAGGAGGCTCACACACAGGAGAAACCACTCTAACCCCTTGGGACCAGACTGACCTCTGACTCAAAAAGAATAAATGCTCCACAGGTCAGATGATGAGGAGGGAACACAGAAAGGTAGGGAAGGGAGGGATGGAGACAAAGAGGGAGGGGACAGGAGAAAACAGGGAGACGGATGGGGTGAGAAAGGGGTAAAGAGAGAAGGAAGGAAGGATATGGAAGGCACAAAAGTGGAGGGCAAGGTCATGATGTAGTCTGGCCAGAGAAGTACCTTCTAGGGGGTAGTGATGCTTGGTTTTCTCTGGGGCACAAAATGAATGCAAATACACACAGAGCATCCATTTTCAAGGAGTTGAAAGACTCCCAAGTTAAGAATACGTCACTTATTTTCATGACCCCGATATATCAAGAATCACATACTCTTCTGACTGAGCCAGTCTAGGCACCCCAAGAATCCTTTAGTTTTAAATTTTTTAGTAGACTCCACACCCAATGTGGAACTCAAACTCATGACCCTGGGATCAAGAGTCGGATGCTCTACCTACTTTGGTAGAGGACCAGGCACCCTAAGACTCCTTTACACCAAGGTGGAAAGAAATCTAAATCTCTATTATTTTTAGAGCGAAGCCTTTCTTCAGGCTGATCTGTGGCCTGAAGCCCCTCCCAATCTCTCTCCACCTAATGAAAGCTATTTCCTGGGAAGGGCACAGAACCCCTAGCCCACCCTCCAATCAGTGATCCTGGGTGCAGAAAGACAAGACTTCATGGCCCCGGACCCAGCACTGGGAATTACCTTGACGTATGGCTGAAAGTAAGTCACTGCGGGCATCGCTCACAGGAGGCAAGGAGGACTTAGGCTTGGTGGCATCGGCAAGAGGTGGTGGTGCAACAGGCTGGTCATCCACATCACTAAAAGGGAGAGGAGGTGGCCCCGGAGGAGGAGGAGGAGGAGGAGGAGGAGGTGCGCCTATCGCTGGTTGGGACAAGGGAGGTGGTGGCAGAGTCGGGTAGTCAGCTGCAGGCGGTGGGGGAGGCGGCGGAGGGGCAGTAAAATTGGGGTGAGGAGGGAAAGATGGGGGTGAAGGTGGTGGTGGGGTCCCCGGAGACCCAAATCCTCCAGGTGGGGGCGGGGGTGGAACGCCCAGCACCGGAGGTGGAGGTGGAGGAGCAGGGGGTGGAGCAAACCCAGGTTTGGAGCCTGGAGGACAGCCCAGAGGAGGCGCCGGTGGTGGGTGGCTTGGGCTCACCACACTGGATCTTTTGGGTCCAGCTAAGCCGGGCCCTCTTTGGTTGCTGTCTGCAGAGCAGCTGAAAGGACACAGAAAGAAACCCACCATCACTCTCAGCATGTGAACATCCACCTCTAATTAAGCTTATCTATGAGCCTAGGTTCATTTCAGTTGACTATTACTTCATTGTAGCTCAAACAGAAAAACCTGAGAATGGTCAGAACAGACCACCAATGCAATGGGGCAGCCTGGTAATGTAATGAGCTCTCATCAGCAGAGGAATATAAGTAGAAACTGAGAAAAACTATTTGAAAGAAGTAGACTGGGATTCCTCTATATCAGGTAAGGGTTAGCCAAGGTCATCTCTGAGGTCCCCCTCAAACCTTTCAGCTTTCCAAGGGAAGGTACCTCCTGAGCCCTCCTCTAGGAGGAAGAGTCCATTTGATCCTAGAGCTGGGACCAAGAAGGCATGCAAAAAAAATCTAAACCATCACCCACTCACTGGGCTTTATTCCTCAGGCTACTGTCATTCACCAGTCATTGTGAGGGCAGGAAACCCAAGCCAAGCTGAGCAAATCTGAGCAGGATACAGAGTTAGGGAAATTTTCCTTCAGTGTTCATGTGGGAAACCATGAGCGGGGAAGAGGATCTGAGGGTCAGCAGAGATGGGAAATGAATGTGCCACTCATTTAACTCATGCTGAGTCAAAGCTAAGTAAGAAAAGTAAGAGATAAGTTGGTGATCTCTATCTGTTCCAGTATAGCTAATAGTTAAGAATACAGGCTGTGCAGTCAGAATGACCTGCTTTCCCAACCAGGGCTCTGCCTCTTACTGGCTGTGCAACCTCAGGTAAGTTCACTGACCTCTTTGTGCCTCACCATTCCCTATAATGTAAAATGGGTACCTAGCTCAGGATGACTGATGTGAGGATTAAGCAACATAGAAGGTGTCTGGCATAATGTCTGGCACCTAATAAACACTTAATGTTAATCATTTCAATTATCTAGACAGACTTGACTGAAGTTATTTTACTGATCCTGGTCTGGATTTGGAACACACATTTTGTACTTTTTAAAAAAAAAAAAAGGTTTGTTTATTTTCAGAGAGAGTGAGCGAGCACACACACGAGCAAGAAACGGAGGGGCAGAGAAAGAGGAGAAAAAGAATCCCAAGCAGACTCTGTGCTGTCTGCACAGAGCCCAACGTGGCACTTGATCTCACAAACCGTGAGATTATGACCTGAGCCGACATCAAGAGTCAGATGCTTCACTCACTAAGCCACCTAGGCAATCCTGTTCTTTTTTCTTTTCTTCAAGATTTTATTTTTTAAAGTAATCTCTATACCTAAGATGGGGGTCGAATTCACAACCCTCAGATCAAGAGTCGCATGCTGTACAGACTGAGCCTACTCCGGTACCCTGAGGAACACTTACTTTGTTCTTGTGAGTGTGTAACCACCCAGAGAAGACAGAAGAGACACCATTTACCTGAATTCTGCAGGTGGGGGAGGCAAGCTGTCCTCCGAGAAGGAAGGAGAAGGTGGAGAAGTGGAATCTGACTGCGGTGGTGCTGGGTAGCTGCTTCCATCCATATTTTCAACAGAGCCAATACCGCCATTCTGGTACACCAAGATGGGCGGATATCTGACAATGAACCCAATGCCAAAACAGTCATTTAAAAAGTGTAAAGGATACGCTCATGTTCTTTTAAGCGACCCCACAAAAATGCATTTGATACAAAAACTATTAGGAAGAAAGAATATTCCTGACATAAAATTCTGAAATTTAATTTTAGGACTAAATTCTGGATTAAAATTTAGGACTAAAATCTATTGTTAAATGTCTCCCAGATATTTCTGCTGGATTTAGAGGAACGGAGTCAAACCCAGATAATCAAAACCATGCCGTTCCTTTCCCAGTACCGGTCGGCTCTGGCAAACCCAACAGTTCTTTTAAATTCTCTCCCAAATGTTAAGAGCAGCCTATACCCAAATCCCAAAGTCTGTCTTGTGGCAAAGGGCAAAGCCAAGCCCCAAGGCTGGTGAGCTGTAAACACGTGACTGGCACACAGCCTGGTGTGGAGGTCAGAAAGCCTCTGGAGTACGCAAAGGCCAAGGAGGCATCTGATTGCAAAACCGAGCTGAGGACAAATGTAAGTTGCTGTGTGGCGGCTGGACGCAGTCTCCCTGCCAGGTCGCTTATCCAACACAACGAGCTGCCAATTTAAGTAGGGCGCTAGGGCCTGTGCCTCATGAAAACCTGTGCCCCAGAGCACTGGGCCTTAGGTGAACAACAAACCTCCAATGAGCATAAATCCACCAACTAGCAGCTAGCAAAACACGGCTGGTTCTGTTCCAGCTCCCCCTTCTCTCCACCACTGCTGGGTTATAAAGAACTCATCTCAGACCCCAGGGAGAAGAGTTGGGGAGAACTAACAAATCAAATGATGGTCTGATGCAGAAAATCCCCAAGGCCCGGACCCCTGCAGGCTTGGCACATCTCTTCACAGGTTTACCAAGGAGCACGGCCAGGTAGGCCAGCCATGCAGCCCGATCCCAAACTTCTTGGACAAGAGGAAAATGGGAGGCAAAGTCCTTGTTTTCACCAGCCCCATTCCACACCCACAAAAACAACAAAAACCAAGCACGTGATAGTTGGCATTCTGAACATGCAAGATTCTGGCCTCAGAGTCACAGAACCTGAGACAAGGCCTGTCTGAACAGGAGGGACCGCGGAACAAAATGGCCCCTTTTACTGGGAGGTGAAAGTAAGGAAGGTACCCTCCGGGCTGATCTCCTGTAGAGAGAAAGGTTCATTTTTTTCTCTCACCACCTTCATCACTCTTTAAAACAAATCTCTTAATCCAGGAAGAACAAGTGTCAGAGTGTCAAGATTTTCAAAAGTCAAGATTTTCATGGTAGAGTTATTCCTAAAAGCAAGAACAACTCAACTCTTGCCTTTTATCATTCCTAGACACCCGGCATGGGCTGGCATGGTTCTCCGACAGCCAGGATGCAATGTATTTAGAGGGAAAACCAGGGCAACATTCATGCCAAGCAGTCGTGGTAACTTGGCTTTGAATGTCACACAGGTCGGACATCAGGATAAGCATCAAACCAAGCTCTAAAACCATTTTTTTCCTTTTAAGCCTCCAGTGTGATTTGGTATTGGGAAATGGGTCAGACTGACATCTACTATTTCCCCATGGAGATATACAGCCTTAATACTGGCCGAGCGACCTTTCCCACACTGTCTCTGAGGTCTGCTTTCAGTCCCTTGGCCAGCCTCTCTCCCGAGACTGACAAAGGCTGACTGAAAAGTTGCTTTGGTGATGTGCACAAATCCTCTGCCTGGCCCTCTCCATTCCTGTGAAATGCCCAGCCCTTAGGCATGACCTTCAAATCAAAGCTCTAGAGGCAAAGGGCTCCCAAGACCACTTTTCGTCTCTTTCCAGTCTTTCCTTTGAGGCCCACAGACGTACTAGTATCTGGCAGAGCAAGGGCACTAGAAGCCATGGGCTTTCTTTTCTAGACTACTACAGTCACCTCATCTCAACTGCTGAGTCTCTTGACTTATTTAGCAAATTTTAATCACCAGATGGATACACTTTGAGGTAGCTGATTAATAGTGGTACTGATCTATGCCACACAGTCAGACTTCAGGGGGTCATGAATGGTGCCACCCCAGAGCCGTTAGGCTGTTGCCCACAGGTCCCTAGGCCCTTCAAAGAATGCTACCAATAATACGAAAGCATCACCTACCCAGAAGGCCCCAGCTTTTCTTTGGATTCCACAAATTCTTGTCCCATCTTCATCTTCTCCCACTCTTCCTTACGTGTCTTGATTTTACGTGGATTTACATTCCCTCGATTTGGATTATCTTTCTTTTCTTTCTATAAGGAAAAGAAACAGAAAAGCCCCTTTGTAAAACATTTTCTCCAAAGTTCTTCATTAAAATTCCACCTACCTTCACGGATGCAAAGAGATGATTTGCCTGGACAACACACGGTAACTAGAGAATTTATATAATTACTGGTTTTGGAATGACCTAGAGTCATCTAGTCCAAACCACCTCCCAAGGTCAAACACATTCACTCAATCCCATACTCAGACACTTCTACAGATGGGAAACTCACTACCTCCTTGGGTAGCTCATTCATGTTTCTGAGGAGCTCTAATTGTTAGCAGGTTAGTAGAAAAGCTATTTGTTACTAGCTCTGCCACAAAGGTCAGTCAACAGAGATGAGAAGTAATAAGAGCCGTAAATATCTGGGACAGATATGAGGAAATAGTTAACAAAACAAAATAAAACAACCAACAAAGAATTTCTTCAGCCTATGCAGCTGCACTAGCCTCTGGCATTCTCCTGGGCCTCCCCAGCAGCCATGCTAATGGGATTGTGAGGTTGCAACTGGTAGGTCATATGCTTATACACAACACTGGAGGCCTAAGGGGAGAGGAGCGGCTCCCAAAACTAAGCCCATGCCCTCACCCCACCCCACCCAACCAGTAGTGAAGGTGTTAAACTGTTCCTGTTTGTAAATCAAACACTGTGGGGCCCTGTGCTGATCTCTGAGAAATGAGCTGCAAAACTGGCGGGGAAGGGACTATCCTAGCTTGAGTGTCCAGCAGAGTCAGGTGCAAATTGCAAGAGAAATAAATGGTGAATAGAAAAGTCAATTTCTAAAACTCAGCCTGAATATACTCAATTGTTAATAGCGCTAGGGGGAACAAACACATTTTTGGTGTGATTTATACTTTCATCTTGGTGGTGCTTGGAGTGGACACATTTTTTAAAGAGTTTCACCTGGCATCCAAGCAAGCAGCCACTCAGAATGATTACTTCATATAAGACTGGCTTCCTTTTTATCCCCCCTCCACAATCGTGCCTACTGATGTGTAGAACAGAGGCCCCTTTCCCCTCACCCTATGCTTTCTCTTCTCTTTCATGATATCCTTGGTGTCCTGCAGCATCTTCTCCTTCCAAAGATCAAAGAAGTACGAAGGGTCTGTGTAGAATTTGAGTGCCTCTTTCCCATCGTCCCTGGGATAGAAATGAAGACAAGTAGCTGTCAGTAGACAGATGAGCTCCCAACCAAATCCAATATTCCAAAATACCTACCAGTTAGCAGTTTTTACACTGAGGAATCAAGAAGTCATTCAAATTGACTGCTTATTTCCTCTTCCATACCAGCATTCCAACGCCCCCTGAATGGCACCCATTTACTTATCTGGCTTTTTAAGAAACTTAGCCTTACTTTCAATTCCTGATAGAGGAATTTGCATGGTCAGGGCAAGAATGGGCTAGAGCAGCAGGAATCCTGATTATTCCTAATGATCTGCATGGTTACAGACATCCCCCCCGAGGACATCCTGATACCCCACCAGAGGGGGTTTCTGCCACTGGTTCCCCTCCCCCCACCAATTCCCCAGCACTCTCTAGGAAACATTAGTGGCTTCCCACCCACAGGAAACCTATACACATATGTGCAGGTTCACATGTGTACATTATGTATACATATATACACACTAAAGTATTTATGTGTACAGCTGTTACTCCTCTGTAAAAACAGGTAAGCACAGCAATCCACCTTCTTGCTCCCTTCTAAAATAGCTCAGAGGTCCCCCCACCCCCCACCCCAACCACAAGGGGGCCCCAGTGAAAACAGATGGCCAGCTGTTTTATGGTAAGGTTTAATTACCATCTTTTAGTGGCTATGACAGAAGTACAGAGAGGTGCACGTAAGGGTTACCTGCCAGGCTTGACGTTCCTGGTTGGAATTCCGCACTTTGGCATGACTGAGTATATATACTTACATTCTAAAGAGTATGTGCTAGGGGTGGACATTTATTTTAGCACTATTCTAAACTAAAAAGAATTAGAAAGGCAATTCTATTCCCTGGCCTCCAATCCTGTCATAACACACAGAAAGCATTTGCAAATCAAACACTAATGATTTTTATATTAAATCTTGTTCTGAGTTAGCTACACCACTGCTCATTTCTGTTAGGCCAAATCCAGATCGTTGAGAGAATGATAAAAAGGAAAATACCATTAACTGAAAAATAAACTTGTCTTGTATCATTTATTTACCCTATCCCATCACCTAAGCCCTTTGTCATACGTCATACTCCCTTCAATATCAGGTGTACACTCCCTTCTTGCCCTGAAACCCCTCTGCCCAAATCCGACTTGATAAATGATGATGGAGGCTACAGAGTCAAATCTGTGTCCTGTTCTGCCAGCAGGTCCCTTTGAAAGTCAAGGTGCAAACATAATTTTACACAGTAATAACACAGGATAGATGCTATGTACTTTTATCCTGTGTGAAGAGCTACCATGCTCCTAAATTCCAGGCTCCTTGGATCAGGTGGGTGTCCTTGAGTTTCACACACATTCTACTTTGCAGTATACCCATGTCTTGCAGAAGACATCTGCCTCCAGCTATCTGTAATTACTTTTTACCTGTTCCAACGATATTTATGGATACAAGCAAGATAAATATTCGCTTTCTGCCCCTGCTGAGTGGTTTTTTGCAGGATGATCACACTACAGTCCACTGGAGGGGGAAGGGCTTTAAGCTGTCTGTAAGGCCACCATCTTTCTCAAGTTTAGCTGCAGCAGCAAAGGTCTTTGCAGAAGGGAGTGTGGAAAGGATGTTCTAAACAAAGTAAAGACAGTCATTTGGAAGGATGCCAATTATTCCTTAAGCTTTGAAGGACCCTCCAGACCCAGAGCAGCCAGTCCATAAAGCTAGCCCCACTAACACACCCAAACATCTGGTAATTCTAGTGGTTTCTGAGTAAGTGGGAGCCTTGCTAGAATGCTGCCCCTGGGATGCATGCTCTAGGGCTGCCTTGTAACAAAGTCCTTTTGGTTCTATAATAACTAAATTCCTTGGACAGAATCCAAGATGGACCTGGCTTACACCAAATTAAACTCTGCAGCATGCAATGTTACGGCAAACTTTCAATATATAGTACACTGACTATGAATTTCAGAAACCAAACAATAAATAAGTGACAAGTGTTTATAAGGTAAATATTAGCTTCTGCTGCCACAAACAACTCTGGGGTAGGTAGTAAGCTTTTTGAGATAATCCTCTGATGTAAACATCTTTAAATAAAAAGACAATCTAGTGCTGTTAACCACGGGTTGAAAAAGGAGGAACTAGCCAGGTTACCTGTAAGGGGTTAGATTGTTGAGAGGTGGAGGAGTATCACAGGTGTTATATGTTTCTAAGACAGGTACTGGGAGAG
Organism: Proteles cristata cristata; assembly: GCA_017311185.1. NCBI lineage: Eukaryota > Metazoa > Chordata > Mammalia > Carnivora > Hyaenidae > Proteles > Proteles cristata. The sequence continues at coordinate 981,574 of JAESUZ010000634.1, forward strand.
AGTTTCTGTCGAAAAGCTTCTGGTCTTGAATGGTAGAGCTTCGGAAGGCCTTTCGGGTGTTGATTCCTTGCAGTGACACTGAGAGAAGATGGAAGGCATTAGAAAATGGACGACAGGCTATTTGAGCAAACACTGAGTCACACCAGTCTGAGAGGCCTCAGCTGCTGCGTTTCTTGGCTGCGGCTGTCTGCAGCCAGGTTTTTTTTCCTCCCCCTCTGGGGAAGCCCCACAAGGCTGTCAGCAGCCCAGCCATTTCACGACTGAACAAAATGAGGCAACACAAAGGTTTACTATGTGGCCAGATCTAGCAGGCCTCTCCTTGGGAGGAATGAATCTTCCAAGTACTTTTATGGTAACAAAATACGACCGGGGGAGGGGGCATCTGAGCAAGAATTGGGGGAATGGGAGAAAGGGAGTGTGTGGGGGTGTGGCAGAGCTAAAAAGGTTTCTTACACCACCCAGGCTTGTGTCATTTCAAAGCAGAACTCTATAGGTCTCTGTGATTTTTCCCTTTACTTTTTTATAAATCACGAAAAAAAAAATTCTAAGAAACTGCTCAGCAAAGCCTGCAAATGCTGAGCTCAGCTACCTTACCTTCTTCTTCCTTGGGATCCAGCTGAGTGACTTTAACTTGTAGGCGGTCGACCCTCTCGGCAAGGGAGCTTACCCGAGAGGCAAAGGTATTTGCCTGAGTAAAGAGCTCTCCAACAATGTCCTCTGCATATTTACCTGAAAGAGCAAAGAAACCCAGTCACTAGTGCATAAAAATGACAAAAATGGTTAGAAAAACTGGCTACTACAGATTTTACTCCCCACCTCCACAACACACACATGCATCCCCTAAGATGGTTTGGGTTACATGCAAATGCTTGTTCTTGGAGACAGAGAGATGCCCTCCATAGTTTGAGCAGTCTGCTTATGTTCGCTAATAGTCTTCTTGGCAAACTCTGAACAGTCACGAACTCAATGCAAGATGAATAATACCAAAAGGTGCAATACAAAAAATTAATCCTGGAAGAGCAGACAATGTGTCTACACATTTGCCTACAGCCCTCACCCCCTTGCTGCTTGGTAAAAGCACCTTGTAAAATGGTTCTGGGAAACAGACTGGGAGTTACAAGGACCTTGGAGGTGTCTACCATTAACATGAAAAATAAGAAATTACATTCTCAATGGAGCCTCCAAAGTACATTCAACAACCATGATGAGTTGTGGTATCTTCGAGGGGCCTTGAACTTATCAACAATTCACAGCAGAGACTTATAACTTCTAAGGGGCGAAAAGGTTATCTTATGTTTTATAACCTACAACTTTGGAAGTCTTTGCTTTATGTTATAATCCTTCAAATCTACATCCCAAGGAAGCAGTGAAAAGCTGAAACTTTCAAGCCCTTCCTGAAAACCAACATACCAGTGGTCTCTTTCTGCAATATCTTATTTTTTTAGAAAAAGAGTTCTGTACTTTCAACCCTGGAATGCAAGGAGACTTGCAGCCAAAGAAACTGAACAGCAATTTGACACTACCTCCATATTGTCATTCCAAGCCACAAAGCACATTCTTGCTAGGAATGAAAAGTGGTACATATGAATAAATATACCATCTGAGTTTCTTACTTGCAAGGTGTAGCTAGTCAGAAGTCACTGTGCTCAACCAAAAAAACTACTGAGAACTATTTTAAGTAGTCTCTGATTTTTAGCTTCGAAACTATATTTATGCTTAGTCCACACTTGAGGGGAGAAATATTAGTCAAAAGGCCAAAACTGCACCTTCAGGGTGAACTACAGCTCACCTTCCCAGTGGAACCTGGAGAGTAAGGATAAGACCACAATCAACGGCATATTTTGAATTGCTGGTAAATTTAGTCAATAAGGAGTTTTTAATCAAGGAAGGAACAAGTCTTTGCATACTGAACGATTTTGTGATTTAAACAACTCTGGGAAGCTCCTGGGCTCATGGAACACAAATTGGCTAATGAAACTGCATTTCTGTTCTGCAGGCAGAGGATCCTATCTGATCCCTGTCCATAATACAGCTAAGTTCCTATAAAAACCATGCTGCATCATGCTCGTCCAGGTAATGGAAAACTGTGATTGGAAAGCTAAAGCAGAGAAACATGCAGCACTATGTGTGGAAAATGGATCAGGCTCCAAAATCTGTTAACCAGGGCACCTGGCTGGCTTGATCTCGGGGTCATGAGTTCAAGACCACGTTGGGCATAGAGATTAAGTTCAAAAAAACAAAACAAAATCTCTATCTATCTATCCATCCATCTATCAGCTGACCAGCTATTCTGGAGGTAAAGAAAAACTCCAAATCAACCCACCTTCAGGTCACCAAGAGAGTATCCAGGATTGTCTGTTCCTCAGTGAAGGGAGTACTGGTAGTTTGAGTAGTAGCTGAATGTGGCACAGTGATTTTCAAGATAAAATCTTACCCCCAACATATAAACATGCTAACACTAAGAACACTATTTGAAGAGGGAATGAAGTGGGCATGAAGGTTTCCCCACTGTCCCATCATCACATCAGGCCCCGGGCCTACTTAGAACTACAAGATGACATATATGGAAAAAGCAGCAGACTTCAATCAGAAAATTCTAGATTTAAGTCTCAGTTCTTTCTATTTATACCTGCATACTGTTCACCCAGCCACAATGTCTCAGCCTCAGTTTCCCCATCTGTAAAACGGGGATAACTGTATCAACCTCACCAAATTGTCATAGGATTAAACAAGCTAAAAATGTAAGTTGTTACAATGAAATTCTTCCTTATATGCTCAACCATATCAGATAACTTTCAAGAGTGTGAGTATCTAAATATCCTATTTTACACTTCCAGGAAATTTAAGATATAATTCCAGTCAGTAATATGATAGTCCCTATTCTTCAAGCACTAAAAATTACTCCAATCTCTGAAAACAGAAGTGTGATACTTCTATAGGAGAAAACAAAAGTGACTCGTTCAGAGTTAAATTTCATTCATTCAGGTTACCAAGATAGACCCACTATCACATAAGGACATTCGTAACAGTTATCAATCACATTTGCAAAAGAATCCAGAAGCAGTCTTCAATTTTTTTTTTCCTTAGCAGAACTCTCCAAATGAAATCTTATGCAGAAATGAACAAGTAAAACTGACTTAAAAATGTGAAGTTGCTCTTGTTGAAGTCTGAGTGGGAGTCTTAGAGTCCCCAGGGGCATGGCCCCAGTATGCTCAGAAAACCCAATATCATAGCATGATTTCTTAATGACCCAAGTGGGGGTTCTATTCTACCAGGTGGTCAGGATACTAACTCAAAAATATAGGCTGCCTGGGCTGTGTCTACATCTCCTAAGATATGGCAATCTAATATGTGAAATGCCAATCCCCTGCACTGAGGGAAAATAAAAATTCTGGATATGCTATCATGTAGCAATCCAAGGCTGTGGAATTTTTAGTTTTGTGCTTTATCCACTCCATAATCACACTCTGCCTACTAGACCAAGCACTTCTGGCTACAGTACACAAGGCCAAGGTCATGAGCATGAAGTACCTATGAGCTTATTTCTGTGCCACTCTTCTGCTAAATGAAATCCTAGTCATCTTTCAAGGCCTGGTTCAAATCTAACCACTTTTAAGAAGCATTCCCTAACTCTCCCTATTTCCCCATACCATGCACTGACTCCCCATACAGAGTATTACTTCCTTCCCTGTATTCTCTGTGCACCGACAGCACAAAATGGCGGAGAGATCACAAGCATGCATCATTCAACATTTACTGAACTTCTACTGGGTGCCAAATACTAGACAAGATAAACATTGGGGTTCACGGATATAAACCAGACATGATTTCTGCCTTCAAAGAACTTTTAATCTAGTAGTAGAGATACAGAAAAGTTTGAACATAATGTGGTAGGTAATGATACAGGCATGTAACAGGAGCTCAGAGGAGCACTTAGACCAACCTGGAAGAGGAGACCCTTGAGCTAGGCCTTGAAGAGCAGCTACAAGGATGTTGAGGGTACTCTGCACAGGAAACAGCAAGGACACCACGTGGAAGTAGGAGTATAGTCTATCTCACAAATACTATAAATAGGTGACAATTCATTCTTCCTCCCTTTTCCCCCTTTCCCTTCTTTCTCATTAAAAAAAAAATAGGGGTCCCTGGATGGCTCATTTAAAGTGTCTGACTTTGGGGGTGCCTGGGTAGCTCAGTCGGTTAAGCGTCCAACTTCGGCTCGGGTCATAATCTCATGGCTTGTGGGTTCAAGCCCCGCGTTGGGCTCTGTGCTGACAGCTCAGAGCCTGGAGACTGCTTCGGATTCTGTGTCTCCCCCTCTCTCTGACCCTCCCCTGCTCACACTGTCTCTCTCTCTCTCTCTCAGAAATAAATAAAACATTTAATAAATAAATAAATAAATAAATAAATAAATAAATAAATAAATAAAGTGTTTGGCTTCGGTTCAGGTCATGATCTCGCAGTCCGTGAGTCAGAGCCCCGCGTTGGGCTCTGTGCTGACAGCTCAGACCCTGGAGCCTGCTTTGGATTCTGTGTCCCCCACCTCCTGCCCCTCTGCCACTTGTGCTCTGTCTCATTCTCTCAAAATAAATAAATTAAAAAATTTTTTTACGAGCACATTTCTTTTTTAAAATTAATTAATTAAAAATTTTAAAAAATCTTTTTTTTTTATTTATCTTGACTTTATTTTAAAAAATCTTTTAAAAGATTATAAAATGGGAGGAATACCTGGGTGGTTCAGTTGGTTGGGCGTCCGACTTCGGCTCAAGTCACGATCTCATGGCTTGTGAGTTCAGGCACTGCATCTGGCTCTGTGCTGACAGCTCAGAGCCTCAAGACTGCTTTCGATTCTATGTCTCCCTCTCTCTCTGTCCCTCCCCTGCTCATGCTCTATCTCTCTCTCCTTCAAAAAGAGAGAGGGAGACACAGAATCTGAAACAGGCTCCAGGCTCTGAGCTGCCAGCACAGAACCTGATGCCGAGGTTCAAACTCACAGACTGCGAGATCATGACCTGAGCCGAAGTCAGACACTTAATCGACTGAGTCAACCAGGCGCCCCTAAAAATTTTTTTAATAAAAAATAAAAGGATTATAAAATGGGAAAAGATGGATTGCAGAAAATGAGATTTGAAAGGAAGGTAGGTCTTTAAGTCTTGAATGCCAGGACAAGAAACTAATTCCACAGTGAGGAACAGGGGAGATTTCTAACATTTGCACTTTGATTGACTGTTTGTTCCATTCAATCATTCATTCTAGGGGGGGAGCAGGGAAGGGGCGGGAGGGAGGGGGAGAGAGGGAGGGGGAGTGGAGAGAGAGAGAGAGGGAGAGAGGGAGGGAGAGAGAGAGGGAGAGAGGGAGGGAGGGAGAATCTTAAGCAGGTTTCTCAGGGCTCGATCTCAACAACTTGGGGCTCGTTATCACGATCTGTGGAATTATGACCTGGGACGAAACCAAGAGCTGGATGCTTAATCGACTGAGCTGCCTAGGCACCCCTGTACTCTTATTTTAAAAAGACCTTTGGGGTACCTTGGTGGCTCTGTCTGTTAAACGTCTGACTGTTGATTTCGGCTCAGGTCGTGATCTCATGCTTGAGATGGAATCCTGTGTTAGGCTTCGTGCTGAGTGTGAAGACTGTTTGGAACTCTCTGCCCTTTCTCCGCTCATTCAAAATAAATAGATATTATAAACAAAAAAACAAAACACGAAACTTTTAAATTGCAAAAGTTAACACTGACTTAACTTTTAAAAAGTCAAATAATTCAGAATTATAAAAGTGAAATTTGCATTTTGAGCAGACCACAAGGGATACAAGTTTTAAGATTTGTAAGATCTTTAGGTTTATATATTTAAGAGCACTGATCAGAAAAAGGGAGGCCAGAGGTAGGCTAAGGCAACAGTTGGTTTTATTATTAAAAATAATATTTTTGAGAGAGAGAGAAAGCAAGACAGAGCACGGGTGGGGAAGGGGCAGAGAAAGGGAGACACGGAGAGGGAGGGAGGGAGGCTAGAACCAACAAGCCATGAGATCATGACCTGAGCCGAAGTCAGACGTCCAACCGACTAAGCCACCCAGGGGCCCCTATTTATTTATTTATTTATTTATTTATTGAGAGAGAGAGAGCGTGCGCGCAAGAACGTGACCAGGGGAGGGGCAGAGAGAGACAGGGAGACAGAATCCCAAGCAGGCTGCACACTGTCAGCAGAGAGCCTATTGTGGGACCTGAACTCACAAACTGTGAGATCATGACCTGGGCCGAAGTCAGACGCTTAACCCACTGAGCCACCCAGGTGTCCCAAGACAATAACTTAGGTGAGAGTCAATGAAGTCAACAGGGTAGTGTTGGCAGAGACAGACCTGAGAAGTTCTTTGGAAATCTTACTTTACCTCTTACCAGTTGTTGTCTCTCTAGGCAAGTTACCTTAGTTTTCTGAGCCTTCATTTCTTCACCCGAAAAATGCGAATACCACCACCTACCCTCACAGGATCACTGAACAGATTACATAAGATCATCTATGTCAAGATCCTATTAAAACCTGGCATAAAATGGGCAATTAACAAATGTGAGCTCCCCTCTCACCACCCTCTCCCCTTAAGAATTATTTATTTCCGTCTCCTTTCATAGATTATGAGCTCCTATAAGGCAGAGACCAGTTCTTATTATCACTGTATTCCCTCAGCATCTGGCACATAAAATATGTTCAATACATGTTTATTGGATGAAAAAAGGGTCAGTTAGCTCTACAAGGTGAGGAAATCCTGGCCCTCAGATCGGTTTCCTCAAGATGGGAGTGGTCTGATCACAAGTGGGGGAGTGAGCAATGACATCCATCAACACTACCCTGGAAAAACACCTGAGAGAGAGCATAACTCCTGCTGAGTGAGAGTAAGAAGCATCATTAGCTAGATGTCCTTTGTCCTATGGAGAAGGAGCCGGTGTGTGATTGACTTCCACCCATTTGGCCTTCTCAGGGTGACAGTAGCAGAAACGATGCTTTTAAGAAGCAGTGAGGCTCTCTACAGCCTTCATGTGCTTCCCTGTCAGCTGCACGGCTACGACACTGCTGTCAACGTGCCTTTGTGTAAGACAGGCACAGGCAGGGTTTCGTTTCTTCGTGACGCCCCATCCGGGTTTCCCTAAGCCCTAGATCAACGGAGATGGCCTCTGGAACTAGGAAAAGGCTTACGAATCTCAGACCCCATGCATCATACGGTCGTAGAGCTCTGTCTCCTCAGGCCCCTCTTTCAAAGGCAGGGCCTATTACTATCTGGGGGAATGCAGGCTTTCCTGACATCCTGATGCCTTTACTAAGGGCGCTGATGCAACAGAAGGGGCGCATGTCTGAAAGAATTCATACCAAGATGTCTCTGCTAAGGAAGATCACTAATATGGCAATTTGACGGACGTTCTTATGGGAGCTGGAGTGGCACTAAGACAAATGCAGAGCCTACCCAAGCGTCTGCCCTTCCCATACCTCAGCTTCAAACAAAGTCAGCTTGATTCAGAATGAAATCCAAACCACGCACGTACCCCACCCAAGGCGTCTCATTCATTCTTGCCAATTAAAAAACAAAACAAAACAAAAATATCGTTGAGCTGGCTTTCCCTCAGCTCCAAAACAGACTGGGCTAGCAACCATCTTCCTGCTAGAGAAGAATGGCTCCAGCTACACTTTGTGTCATTGTGTGTTCATGCAGCTTGCAGAATTCCCAATACCCTAGAGACTGCAAAAGTAATCTGCACCCTGAACTTGGACCTGGGGGCTTGCAGCGCAATGAAATGTGTACGGGGGTAGACAAGTCAGCTAGAATCTCTCTGAGTGCATGTTTGCTTTACTCCTCTTTGGGAAGAAAAGTTGGGGGAGGGGGTGTAGGGTAGATAAAGCCTATTGGCACATTTGAGGCTTCAACAAAGTCAGCTACATTGAACAGCTCGTGCAATTATGGGCACACTCCCCAACCCAAGATACTGCTCTGTGAGCCTCCCACTTTACACACAGAGAATTCTGCTCTGTCATTCCATCTGCAGTTTCTGCTGCAGCCCTTCCTGCCACCCTTCCCACAGATTTCTTTTGAAGCAGGTGGAGGGGGAGGTGGAGGTGGAGGGAACCTAGAGGGTGGTGGTAGATGAAGAAAAGGTTGAGGGGAAGAATCTGTACCAAAAATGAACCTCTCTTTGGGGAGAGGGGGAGGGATACATTTTCGCATTACCTAGGGAAGGCAGATGGGGGAGAAATAGGAACACGGGAGGAGAAGGAAACTAAATAAAGAGCACCAACGACCCCTGAGGGCAAAGCACAGGCTCTCTGCGGCACTCACTCAGGCTGCCCAGCTGTCGGATGACATTTGCCAGGGTGATGTTGGTCACGCATTCCAGCTCGCTTCTAACACTAGGCAACGTCTGACGGCACAGGTGCCTTGGCTCGATGTTCCTCGTTACTAACGGCATGGTGGACCTGCTTCAGGCAATGTTCTGAATGATGAAAAACAACCTAAAAAAGAAATAACAGGAAAGTATTACTCAACCACAAATTCCAGGCACACTAGGGCTATGTGAGTCTTTTTTTCTTTTGTCTTGTTCTGATCTAAAACAGCTTTAAAAAAAAAAAAAATCTCTCCTCCATCATTTCTTCTTTTTTAAGCTCCCCACCCCCTCCTCAATCTTTAAGGTTTGCTATCAGAAGGCTTACTGGATAAGTTTAGATATTCTGAACTAGTGACTGCTGGCTGAATTACACAGGCAGCATAAAAACCTAAAAACCTTAAAATAACAATGATGCTCCAACCAACAAGAGTCTCCAGAGGCAAGGAGGCATGGTCAGAAAACAGTCCATTCAGCAGGCTCTGGATAGTATGGACGGATCCTATCCTTGGTGTATCCATAAACAGGACAGATCAGATTCCAGATGATCAACGTTAAGGATCAAGAAAGAGCTTCTGTCATCTGATCACCTCCACAACAGAAATTAAGTTGCCAATAGCGATTCCATTGATCTACATCAAGACATAACTTCTCTAGTTCTTCCTTGATGGAGGACTGTTTATGTGCAACTAAACGTTAGCTGCCAGTGTCTATTAACACTCCTAAAGTTTAGTCTGTATGTTGACAGAATTAAAGAATATCAAGGAAACTTTCACACGTTCAATATGTCAAACACAATGCTAAAGCAACTGTGCTATAAGGTTCCCTAGTCCTTCCTCATCTACCCACCAGCTCCTTTTCGCTCTGCTATCCGTATCCGGTTCAACACACCTGGGCCAAAAGGCTCTTGAGACAGCAGGAAGTGTCTGGAGCAGACCGGAAACCTTCCAGTTACCGTTTCTTATCCTGTCAGCTGAGTCCCTTTCCCTAGGAAATCCCCACCACTTCAGGTTCGTGCTGAGCTATTGTTTTAGAATTAGATTACCAAATTCCTAGCTTTACAAGGATAAGAGGAGATTTCAGTCTCAACAAAATGGGTATGACTACAGCCAAGGCATACTGGGCTGTTCCTGTTTCTGAAACTAAAGACACTTAAGTCAGCCTAATGATTTTCATGCTAGGGAAAATGCAAAATCACTTCAAATGAAAAGGTAAAGCATAACATACCCAAGTCCCAAGTATTGCATATTCTTCATTAAAAAGAAAAAAAAGGCAAAACAGAGGTTTACTTACATCAACTCTTAAAACACCAGCTTATCACCAAAAAAAGTTGACTGTGAATACAAAAAGCTAAGTATCACAGATATTAAAAGTGAACCAACATATTGTCTGACCAAAAGAAAAAAAAAAAAAAACCTTCAGGCTCAAAGAGGGAGTAGAACCCTTTGGAACAGACTGCTCCTTGTTATGGACATTCTGATCTACTAAGAGTAAAAATAAAACAGGAAGCCAGCAGCTTGGGGAACAAGATTTCCTGTCACCAACAGCAACAGCCCAAGAACCAAGAGAATCAGCTGTTTGCTCATAACTTTGAACCTCCCTTTAATAGTCACTGTGTGGCAGCTGTGCCTATCTTTGGGGTGCAGAGGTGTTTCCTGAATATTTGTCTACTGTCTAAGGAAATAATTTTCATTCCATTCCTCTGCTAAATTCCCCTTTGACTCAACAGGTTTTCTAATCCAAACTCTGGACTTTCCCTTCCAGTCTAACTCCTCTTCTTTTACATGGTGCATAGGGTTATCAGGTACTAAGATGCAATCATTAAATTAGTAACTCTGGGCGCCTGGGTGGCTTAGCTGGTTAAGCGTCCGACTTTCGCTTAGGTCATGATCTCACGGTTCGTGGGTTCGGGCCCCGCGTCGGGCTCTGTGCTGACTGCCAGCTCAGAGCCTGGAGCCTGTTTCAGTCTGTGACTCCCTCTCTCTCTGACCCTCCCCTGCTCACGCTGTCTCTCTCTCTCTCCTAGAAATAAATGAAATAAATAAATAAATAAATTAGTAACTCAACGGTGAAAGAGTTTAGAACAAGAAAGGAGGCAGGAGGTTGCAAATTAAAGAACTTCACAGGGCTCTGTACACCATCCTCTGGATGCTCTTAGACTCTCAAATTCCGAGCTTTCTGGAAGAATCAAAATTTGATGGTGCAGCCAGAGATGATTGAAAACAGCCACTTGTGGCTCCTTCTATTAGCAATCATTTCAGTACTTGTTCCAGCTTCTTAGGAGCTAAAGGAGCCAGATCTCCTTGAAATTGTACATCAAATGTGGCCACTGACAAGGCATTCCAGACGTTCTCTCTGGACACCTAAAGGAAACTGGATTCCAGATGGCTAGGTACACGCAGAACTGTGGGCCAGGAGGGGGTACTTCTAACACCTTGGTACTTTAGAATTTGTGCTTTCCCAAGGGCCTTGAGTAAGTAGACACAAATGGATTCCATTCTATGTCATATGGGTGGGGAACCACGTTTTCAATAGCAAGATGGCTTCCTATCTCTAAAAAAAGCTGGTTGCCACAACCAGCTACGGTGTATAAAGGCCGCTTTTAGGCAAACAGGCTTGAGCAACAGAATGCAGGAAGGGCCACAGTGACCACTCGGTTCAATGCAGACAGGCCCATCAGGTGACCCACCTCAAAATATCTCCAGGCCCTAACTGACCAATGGGCTACTTACAACTAGGCACAGCTACCAAAAAAGGGAGAACTCCATATGTCCCCATACCTCCTCACCTTCCCTCTTTAGAAACAGCCTCTATACCTCATTGCAGACAGCCTCTCCCTGACTGTCCTCTCCACTGTTCCCCTACAGTGTACTCCATAAACTTCTATCTCCTTTGTTCTGCCTCAGATGAATTCTTGTCACTGTCTACAGCATGAGCTTCCATCTGATCAGTGATCTGTCATTTGGGGCCCTCATCTAATAGGGAGAGACACCCCATTTAGACACCACAGAAAGTACTCAAGAAATGATAATATGTTAATATCTATTGAGACAGAACAAATAGAAAAGTAAATCTGTTACTAAAAAAACCCATCTAATATGTTTCAGAACCACCAAAGAGAAACAAGATTCCCTGCTATATGGAATTACCTCAATCACTGTTCATTTTCCTTTTGGATAATCAAAGTTAGTTATATTTGGCAGAAGATGTATGGAATTATGCATGATCTGAAACACAACAGAACTTCAGCAGAAAAAAAAAAAAAAGCCTACATTCTAGTGAAGATAAAAACTTAGAAACAGGGAAAGACTCTCAAGGCTCTTGACTCAACTCAGCTTCAAGCTGTGCCATTCAAACATACTAGGGTTAGTACCCTGACTCGGATACCTTACTAGCTGTGTGATCTTGGGCAATTTTACTCGAGATACTAAATAATGTAACATACATAAAATGTCTACTACAAGGCTAAATAAAAGGGTAGTTGTATGTGGTCCATGGACCCGAGGAAAATCTTCCTGTAAAATCAATTTTATTCGTTGATAAATATTTTTAAACACTTTCAACTATAGACATATTATGTGGTGGAATGTAAAGATGAACGTAAAGATGAAACAAATGTAAAGGTGAAACCCTGGACTTAAAGAAATTTACTGAGGTTTTTTCCTCTGGAGGTTGCTCCCAGCCAGGCTTCTGGACCTCCTGAAGAACACACATTCTCTCTCTCTCCACACTTTCACACTGAGTTCCTCATCTGATCCACAGAACAAAGAAAATGATTAGAGTGACTATTTTCTCAATTCTCCTCAAGACCGTACATAGCTAGCACCATTCCAGATGCACTGGAGAAAAAGTTAATACATTATATACAATGGATGCCTAATGGCATTAGGGTTTAATTCTCTCATGGAAATCCAGTTGAGAAAGCTTCTCTATCATCAGTAGTCATTTAATGAAAAATCTGTGGAGTACTGGGTGTAGAGAAACCACTGAATTAAGGAAGTAACATGGTCAAATTTGCATTTTAGACAAATCATTCTAACAGAAGCAAAGAAGTTATATTTGGGCAGAAGAAGGCTGGAGGTATTGAACAGATCAGTTGGGGCTCTTCACAGGTTAAAAAAATGACAACAGGAATGGAGAGGCCCACTACAGCTAGCGAATATGAATGAGGACAGGTTGCAGGCGGAAGGCTGACTCCTCAGTCCTATTTGCTACTCTCTCGATAGGTTTGTACAGTTATACTCACAAAGTGGTAAGATGTATGTCTCTATTAAAAGTATCATGAAAAGAGGTAAATGCTAGTGCCAGGGACAGAAAAGAAGACAAAGTGAGGAAAACCAAGAAAGTGGTGGTACTTAGCTGCCAAAAGTTTTGGAGCCATGAAAGAGTCAATGACCTGTCTTCACAGAATCAACAAGGTTCTGGGGCACCTGAGTGGCTGAGTCAGTTAAGATTAGGACACTTTTTTTTTAATGTTTTATTATTATTTTTTTTTATTTTTAAATATTTTTATTTATTTCTAGGAGAGAGAGAGAGAGAGACAGTGTGAGCAGGGGAGGGTCAGGGAGAGAGAGAGATACAGACTCTGAAACAGGCTCCAGGCTCTGAGCTGGCAGTCAGCACAGAGCCCGACGCGGGGCTCGAACCCACGAACCGCGAGATCATGACCTAAGCAAAAGTCAGATGCTTAACCAACTAAGCCACCCAGGCGCCTCATGTTTTATTTTTTTTAAGAGACAGAACGCAGCGTGAGCAGGGGAGGGGAAGAGAGAGAGGGAGACATAGAATCTGAAGAAGACTCCACACTCTGAGCTGCCAGCACAGAGTCCAATGCAGGGCTCGAACTCACAAACTGCGAGGTCATGACCTGAGCCAAAGTCTGACATTTAACGGACTCAGCCATCCAGGCGCCCCAAGCCTCTGACTCTTGATTTTGGCTCATGTTATGATCTCACGGTCCTGAGATTGAGCCCTGTGTTGGGGCTGAGCATAGAGCCTGCTTAACACTCTCCCTCTGTCCCTTTACCTTGCTCACGCACGCTCCCTCTCTCTCAAAAACAACAGGAGCAAAACAAATAAAAGAATAAAGTTCTTTTTCAGTTATATTTTACTTTGATTAGGGAATTACATGCTCTGGTGATATTTGCTAATATGGGGTTTGAGAAGGTCTTACACCTTGGGAGATGTTACACAGGAGAGGAACTGAATTAAAACCACTGTGGAGATAGAAGTTATAGGGAACTAGAATTCAATTTAGTTAGTTCCTTTTAGTTAGAGCTGTTCTATATTAGAATGGGTTCTCTTCAGACTTTATGTGTTCCCAGTATGATCCTCTGGATGACCAGCTATCAGGAATGTTGCAGGAGACATTCCCCGACTACAAGATGCTGATGTTCAGAGGTCAGATTGGATGACTTCTACAAGGTCTTCTAAATCAAAGATGATATAATTCTCACTCTGGGCTTCAGTTTCCTTCATCTGCAAAATAAAGGGACTAAGCTGGATGATTTTTGAGAAGTTCTAAAATTTCTAGATTTGCTTCTAAGTTGCTATAACCTCCTCACTTGCCCAACGTCGACTTGCATTCTTAACACAAGGCCTGAGGCAGGTCTAAGGACTGTAGAGAGGGATGGTTCATGGCTATGAATCAAACTCTCCTCCACATCTAGATTCATCGAGTTACCAGGACCTGTGGGATATAGAATGGTCCAAAGGAGAGCCAGACAGAGCCCTGAGGTTAAGCTATTTATTTACATCCTGGGCGGCTCCCAGACTGATCTGAGAGTTGGCTACCCAAGTAAGTCCAAAGGAAAAACTGGCTTTGGAACAGTTCCAGACATGCAGCCAGACTCAGCAGCAACCCCATCTTTACTCCTATTTTCAGTTTAAGGGACTTGAGAATGAGTCTGAGAACAAGTAAAAGACTTTAGGCATCCCTCCCTAGCCACAAGCTGGCGGTATATGGTCCAGTCTAGACTGTCAGTACCATGGCAGAATTCATGCTTTGAACTAGAGACTGGATGTGGTGTTCTCTTAGGTCCCTTCAAACCTAAGTAAGATTCTACAGGCTTATATATTAAAAGTTATCACAAAATATTTATATATGACATGCGGTCAATGTAAAGTCAAAAGACTTTGACATCTATCCTACACTCTCACAACTCAGATCCCAACATCCTGAAGCAGAAGTAGGGTGAGGTGAAAAAGACTGAGAGGGTGGAAGAATGTAATAAAGGAAGGCTACATGTGAGGAAGGACACATTCATCTATACCCCACTCTGAATTCTTATTATTACCAGGACAGAAGACAGATTACTGTTCATTCTGGCAGCAATATTTATTACTAGCTATTTATTATAAATAAATACATAATGCTTCATTTAGAGCCAAGGTCACTGATAACACCTGCAGATTTCTATGGTTGTTTCCCAAAGCAAGGATATCTGAGCTATAGCAATAACCATAACAACAGAAATGCTTCTCAAGGCAGTTCCTCTTTGAAACATACCCCCAAAATGCTGATCAGCAGTAGCAGGGGATGAGAACATGTGGGGATGTTATATGTGTGGCAATTAGGACTTCTGCTTTCACTTCAGCATTTCCCACTGTTCTACAGTTAACAGCAATTTGGATGGAGGCCTATGAGAAGAGCTTTACTTTGTAGACCAGTTTCCTCTATCAAGAGACAAATTTCTTTATGTTAAAGAATATGCATCCCACAGGAGTTCAAAATTCCAATTGAAAAGTCAAATAATCATTTGATTTCAAAATGATAGACAATACACAGGCTAACTGTAATCTAAATCTGTCTATGAAATTGTTTAAAGAAGTATGAATTTATTGTTACATACGGCAGTCCTCACAACTATGCAAAAAGCACAAGGAAGAATGCCTCATTACAGACTTAGGTATCCACCCACTTCCTGTTGAAATACTGGGTGAGGCTGAACCTACAAATATAACTAGACTCCTTCCAAACACAAGGAATCACTGACAAATCAGTTTAGGTCACTAATGACCAAGAGAGAGAGCAAGACAGAAGTGAAACTCCTATGGTTGACAGAGAAAGTATCTGACTGGGAGAACCAAAAAAAAAAAAAGTTATCTGTGATCCAAAATCAGGAGAAATTTCCACTTTCCTAAAGTAATGACAAAGGTGATGAACCTACATTCAATAATCTAAGGCTCCTTTTCCTGATTTGGTTTTGGGCAAGTGGCCCAGGAAACAGGACTTCTAAACTCCAGTGTTTTACTCCTTGAGCACACTATTCATCTATCAAGGACCACTCACACCTGGTAATTCCATAACTTTTTATTACACTTTGGGGGCAATACCACCTTTTGTTCTTACCTTTATTACTCTTTAGGCTCTAATCATAGTTTTGCTCTTAAAGCTAAAACTGGGGGGATCACTTTAATGTCTAAAAAATTTTTTTTCTAGTATAAAAAGTTCCACAGACAACTGCCTCTTTATTGGTGGAAATTAGGCTCTTTTCCATCTGGTTGTCCAAAACAAAACAAAAAAACCAACATTTAAATAGTAGACCTCGAACTTAGATTCTAGTTCTTAAATTTTGTTAATGTTTTATTTATTTTTGAGAGAGATAGAAAAAGAGTGCAAGCAGGGGAGGAGGGATAACAGAAGACCCGAAGCAGACTAGGCGCTGAGAGCAGCAAGCCGGACGTGGGGCTTGAACTCATGAACTGTAAGATCAGGACCTCAGCGAATGTCAGATGCTCAATCAAGCCACCCAGGTGCCCCTGGATTCTAGTTCTTAATCTAATGACTGGCAAATGGGGAAAAAATTTCAATCTATCCTTCTAGTTCAGTTTTGGGCTGCACTAAAAAAAAACTCAAAAAGATGCTAACACTGAGATTTTGTTTGCCAAGTATTCTGATCTCCAAAGAAAAGAATTATTCACATAAAATATTTCTTGTGTCTCCATCCTGGCCCAACTTCCCAGTTATGTATTGACTTATAATACACAGGGTCTACAATGTTATCACTTTCAGTTACAAACTTTCAGTTACAAACACAAAGTTCATTTCACATTCCCAATCTAATGCCAATTTTTAGCAATACCCAATTCATCAAAATGGAATGGTTTGAAATACGCCAAACTATCCATCCATCTAAATGGGCTTACTTCTACTCACTGAAAACATAAAAATTTGAATGATTTTACTTAGAAATGGAGAAATCTTACCCCTGGTATTTGTGGGTACTCAAGTACCAGATCTTTCAGCTGTGGTCATTAATTCAGCATTAAATTTATATAGGAGTCTAGCATGAAAAACAACTAAGCTCCTCTGAAAAACAAATGCCAACATACAAACCAAAACAAAACAAAGCATCAAACCTCAACAAATCAGTTTGCAAGATTACTAGAAATATGCCACTACTCACACAAGCCCCAGTAAAGTATTCTTCATCACTTAAAAGAGCTTCCTTTCGGGGTGTGCCTGGGTGGCTCAGTTGGTTAAGCATCCGACTTCGGCTCAGGTCATGATATCAGGGTCCATGGGTTCGAGCCCCGCACGGGGCTCTGTGCTGACAGCTCAGAGCCTGAAGCCTGTTTCAGATTCTGTGTCTCCCTCTCTCTGTGCCCCTCCCCAGCTCATGCTCTGTCTCTGTCTCAAAAATAAATAAACGTTAAGAAAATTAAAACTAAAAAAAAAAAAAAAAGAGCTTCCTTTCTTATTTATCACCAATGACAGAAATAGTGATCTCTAGTTACTGGTGCCTAAAAATCTGAGATAAGACGGTAGATACAAAATGTATTCTTCTCCAAGTACCTGGGCTTGAGTACCCGTGTATAAGCTAAACCTGGGCATGTGCTACATATGGGAACACACAGTGGTTTTTATGGAAGAATGTCTAAATCCCACTTTACTATCTTACTCAAAGATAGAGAGGATGGGGCTATGTGTAACCTACCTTTCTTGGTTCTTGCAAGTAGCAGTGAGTATTGTGCTAGGTTAAGCTCCCTATAGACAGGTCACTGGCACAACCACTGGTGATAAGATCCAGAGGCGGTTTGAAAAAGAGGGAGAAAGGAGATATTAAGAGATGAACCACATATCAAGCACTGAGTGAGTCTCATTTCATCCTGCCAGCTGTCTAACCATTCATTTTAATCCCTATGATGCCTCACTTCATATTTCAAGCTTCTTTCTGGGATGGAGAGGCCAAAAAAGAAACTGACTTTACACAACTGAGAAAGGCCAGAGGGAAAAAGGTTGCAGAGTAACAACAAAAAAGGAGATTCAGCAAAATGTTTTGCTGACAGCTTAGGGCAACATACAAACACACCGTGTGGTCATGGAGCAGGCAGAAGCAGCAGTCCTGGATGTGACTGTTAATACACCAACTTAAATACGGAGAAGAGACCTAGCAATCACAACCGGATCTGAAAACCAGGGAATGGAATTATGGAGCAAACTGCAATTTCATATCAACTGTTCTATTCTGCAGGCTGTAACAAGAATTCATTCCTGAAAAAGTGTCACACACTCATCTGTCACTAATAGCCAAGCCGCCAGCAACTAAGAGTCAGCAGCAAAGGGCAGCTGTACATCTACTTCCTCTCACAAGGTCTATTCGCCACTCAAAATATGGGATTTATAAGGGAAAGTCCTTGAACAGAGGGAAAGCACCCATTCTTTTCTTTCTACTCTCAGTTTACTAAGCAGTTACCAAAGCCCTCAACACCTAATAAGCAGTGGTGTAGAGTAGCAACAGCATGGACAGTAAGAGATGGATGTGTGGGTCTTAACTCCCTACTGCCAAATTTTAGCTTTGGCACCTTGGCAAGCAGTGTGATCTCTCAGTCTGTTTCCTAATCTTTTAAATTAGTATAACGATTCCTAGTTTGTAAGGTTTTTATGAAGAAAAATAAAATAATGTGTGTATAAAATGCTTAACACAGTGCCTGGCACAAAATAATTATAATAATAGTCACAGTGATGGGCGCCTGGCTGACTCAACCAGTAGAGCATGTGATGCTTGATCTCCAATCAAAGATAACATTGGACACAGAGGTTACTTTAAAAAAAATAGTCATAGTGATTTTTGTAGTAGTAGTAGTAGTAGTAGTAGTAGTAGCAGCAGCAGCAGCGGCGGCGGCGGCGGCGGAAATACTAGTTCTACACATAACTAGCATTTAACTATGTGCCAGGCACTGTTCTAAATGTTTTTTTTTTTAAGATGTAGTGACTTTAAGGGTTTTTTTTAAGTTTATTTTTATTTATTTTGAGAAGGAGATAAAGCACAAATTGGGAGAGGCAGAGAGAGAAGGAGAGAGAGAGAATCTGAAACAGGTTCCACATTGTCAGCGCAGATGTGGGGCTTGAACTCACAAACCATGAAATCATGACTTAACCCGAAGTTGAATACTCAACTGACTGGGCCACCCAGGTACCCCTGTTCTAAGTGTTTCATGGGGCGCCTGGGTGGCTCAGTCACTTGAGTGTCTGACCTCAGCTGGGGTCATGCTCTCTTGGTTCGTGGGTTTCAGGCCCACAATTGGACTTTCCACTGAAAGCACAGAGCCCTGCTTTGGATACTCTGTCTCCTTCTCTCCTGCCCCTTACCCCTGCTCATGTGTGTGTGTGCACACATGACACTCTCTCTCAAAAATAAATAAACATTAGAAGAAAGAAAAATATTTAAAAAAGGTTTTATATGTGGTTCCCTCAACCATTAAACAATACTACTAATAAGTTTCAGGTTGTATTAAGTTAACTAATTATACTACCTTTATCAATCAATGAATATTTATCAAGTAGACACTAAAAGACACAAAGAAATATAAATTCCCTCTGCTGACTGCAGGAGCTTATAATTTGAGGAGACATAAAAACAGTTTAGTAACAATACAGCAAATAAATACAAGTTCAGTTATCAAATGAATGATGGAGTCAATGATAACACTAGGCAGTATGAAAAGATCACTGTGAACTGAAGGGATCGAACAGGCAGGATTTGGATATAAAGAGGAGTACACTCATCATGAACACTGAGTAATATACAGAATTATTGGATTCCTATATTGTACATGTGGGACTAACATAACACTCTATGTTAACTATACTGGAATTTAAAAAAACTTAATTTAAAAAATACATCTAACATTTTTTTTAAATAAAAAATACATAAAAAAAAAAAAAAGGAATAAAGGGGGAAGGTTTTCCAGGTGGGGGTAATGTAAGCAGAAGTCTTGAACTCTATCACTAAGAATTTATGGAAAGGTTACAATTCTAATGGGCTTTTTATCACATCTCATCAAATCTAAGATGCCACTGATTATGAGATGTATCATGATTCAAGTTCAAGAGATGTTAAAATGTGGGGAGGGGCACCTGGGTGGCTCACAGTAGGTTAAGCGTCTGACTCTTGATTTTGGCTCAGGTCATGATTTCACAGTTCAGAGGACTGAGCCTTTGATGGGCAAAGCCTGCTTGGAATCTCTCTGCCCCTCCCCAACTTGCTCTCTAAATAAGCAAACATTTAAATAAAAATAAAAATGTGGGGAAACGTACATCTTAGAATAAAATATATTTATTTTTTCAGTAATATGAAAGGGTAGAAAAGATGATCTTTAAAATTTCTCTCCAATCCTAAAATGCTACAATTCTATAACTTAGACTTCTATGAGAATATTCAAATTCCATCAAATCATCAACACCACAAGAACAAAGATCATAAAAATGAGAGATTGTAACCTTACTCCACTAATTATCTGCAAGGCTACCACATTTACCTCCTAACCAGTATGTTTGTATTTTCCTTTATATGGGTGAACATAAAGCTATTTTAATATCCTGGATTGCTAATTCCATCATCTCTGCCATTTCTTAGTGTTTCTACTGAAGGATTTTTCTCCTAGTTAAGGGCCACATTTTCCTGGTAAATCTGGTAACTTTTTAATGTTTGTTTGTGTTTGTTTGTTTTTAGAGAGTGCACATGCGTGGAGGGGTGGGTGGAGGGCAGAGGGGGAGAGAAAGAAACCCAAGCAGGCCTCACATCAGCTCAGAGCCAGAGCCAAACGTGGGGCTCAATTCCACAAACCGTGACATCATGACCTGAGCCAAAATCAAGTCAGAAGCCCAACCAACCAAATGAGCCACCCAGGCGCCCCAAACTTGGTAACTTCTGATTGGATGTTAAACATTATGCTATTACAATGTTGAATATCTAGCATTGTTGTCTTGTTTTCAAAATTGTTAGACTTTATTCTGGTAGGCAGTTGTTACTTTTGGTTCAGTTTGGTACCTGTGAGGCTTGTTTTTAAAAAGCTTTGTTAGAATGGCTCTAGAGGAGCCTAAACTCTATGGATATTTTAGCCCCAGTGTGAGGATGCGGCCCCTCTGCAATCTCTACTGGGTGCTCCCAGTGAACACCATGGGCTCTCCATTCTGGCTGGTAGGAACTCAATCACCTCCCTGCTAAAAGCTTCCTGGTCACTCTTTCCCCATTCTCCCTTAGTGTGACCCCAGGCATGTGTGTGGTCAGCAAAGATTCAGTAAGACCCTGAGGAGATTTCTAGACCAGTTCTTCTTCATAGCTTCCCCCTTTCCAGAACTCAACCACACTGCTTTCAGTTGCTTCAGCTCCTCTTGAACTATAATCTGTCTCTTCAGTTCAGCAAGACCAGAGTGCTCTGCTTGGAATCCCCCACCCTGCTCCATAGTTAGAAGAGATGTCTAGATGCAGTGCGTGCGGGTGCACGCGCGCGCGCGCACACACACACACACACACACACACTGGAATATCATTTAGCCATCAAAAAGAATGAAATTTTGCCATTTGCAATGACATGGATGGAGGTAGAAGTATATTATGCTAAAGGAAGTAAGTCAGAGAAGGACAAATACCATATGATTTCATTTATATGTGGAATTTAAGAAACAAAACAGATGAACATATGGGAAGGGGAGAAAAAGAGGGAAACAAACCATAAGAGACTCTTAACAGTAGAGAACAAATTGAGGGTTAATGGAGGGGAGGTAGGTAGGGGATAGGCTAGATAGATAATGGGTATTACGGTGGGTACTTGTTATGATGAGCACTGGGTGTTGTATGTAAGTGATGGATCACTAAATTCTACTCCAATACTGTATTGTATATTAATGAGCTAGAATTTAAATAAAAATTTAAAAAGAAAAAAAAAAGGAAGAAGAGACATTTAGACAGAAAGCCAGGTAATCACAGGACTCACCTCCTTTATTTCCCTTCTCACAGGGATCACAGCCCTGTGCTTCCTGCTTAGGTCAGGGTTGATTTCCAATCTAGTTTTGCAAGGCCCTCCATAATAAAGAGGTATTATAAAATTCTTAAAGTCAGATTAATTTCAATTTATCTTCAAGTGTATACAAGAGTAATTCTAGGAATAACAGGGAAAAGTAGGTGTCCCGGGGGGAAAAAAAAGCACTGCCAATAGGTATGATATCATCATAAGCATATAACATAAATTAAGCAAGGCGTATGTTTAATTTTTTGAATGATCACAACTGACAACAATGAAAGGAAGTTCTTCTTTTCTTAAAGCTAACACTCACATAGGTGTCTACGACCTTCAAAAATTTATATAGCCTGGTGAACTCAGAGGCATGTTCAGGCAAGGGATTCAAGGATTTCCTGAGCCACTTGTTATGTGACTTTGGGCTGGTTAATTTCTCTGAGCCTCATCTATAAAATGGGAAAAATAAAACCTACCGCATATGATCGTTCTAAGGATAAAATGAGGTAACATATGTGAGCCTTCTAGAGGAATGTCTAACACCCAGTAGGTACACAGTAACTGAGGTCTGATGACTATTAATTCAAAAGAATGCAGAGCTTGTTTACACTCACCTCCTAGTGGTAATGAAATAACTTAAGGTCAGCAAGTCACATTAAACAGCATTGGGCACTGCACAAAGGGCTCTCTTCTAATTGATCCTCTTTGCTCAGTCTCAGCGGAGGCCAAGTAGTACTTACCTTCTTAGACAGGCTCTTTGGGAGTGTAGAGGCAAACACTGAGAAAGAAATAGATGGCCTCTGCTTACACTATGCCAATTTTAAAGATTAAGATAAAGGGTATCAGTCTTCCAAATCATAATCCAGAATCAATTCAGTTTTTTCACTTTACAAACTTTGAAAGACAAATAGTCTCAAAGGGACTATTATTTGGACTGTGGCATTTCTTTAAAAAAATCCTTTCATCTTGAAGGCCCAAGGCAAATGTCACCACTTCTAAGAAGCCTTCGTTGACTCTTCTAGTCTGAAGTCATCTCTCCCTTTCCCAAAGTGCCAAAGAGGTATGCTGAACCTCTTTCACGGCAGTCACTACATTCTGTTTTGTATACAGATATTGGGAGTACACAATTCTTTGAGTACAGAACTGAAAAACAAAATACCTTTAAACCTAACAGAAGTAGTAGTAACAACAGCAGTTAAGGGTGAAATTCTTATAACTTCTTTGTATCCTATAGTGTCTGCTCAGTAAGTGTTGAATTCCTAAAATACGGCTGGTATTTATTTACATTTTCATATATATCTCTAATCCTTAAAACACTTCTGTAAAGCAAGTATTAGCATTCTGATTTTACAGATGAGAGAACTAAAACTAAGAGCAGTTCTATAACTTTTTCAAAGCCACACAGTCAGCTTTTAAACCCAGGTCTATCTGTGTCAAAAGTTTATGCTGATTCCATGACACCACACTGACTCTTCACAAAACACCCAAACCAAGAAATAATACAAACAAGCTCATATTTCTCATTTTCATACACAAGTGCCACGAAGCCCCAGACTAGTTTCTCCTCCCTTGAAAAAAGACTGCATGCTAACACAAGAAAGCCTTCCTGACATATTTACCCTAGAACTGAAACGGTGTTAATGAGAATAACACACTGCTTTCTCCCTCTCTTCACCCAATTTTAGCCAGCTGCTCAGGGGCTTCATATCTTTCACTTTAAACAACATACACACTGGCTCATTTAAAGTGCCAACCTCACATAACATGCTCAGATGCTACTGCTTTTCAAACAAACTGTTTTCAAACAGCCAGGCATTTGGGGTTCCTTCACTTCTGATGAGTTGCTTTTATCTATAGGGTCCCTGAAAGTCACTTTAAGTTTCATTCTCTGTGCACTGCTTGGCTCATCAAATCTTGTCATCGGGGACTTTTTTTTTTTAAGCACCTAATCTTTCATCTTCTTTTACAATGAACCGAAACACATTCCCATGGGTAATTCCTAAACTGTGTATATATATTTTTAAATAATATTCTTCTGACTTTTTCCAAAGAGCACAGTTGTTTTCCCTTTCTAGCCCAAGTAAAGATAATTATATCAGAAGTGAATTTTCCCCCATCTTTTTTGGCATATGGGGAATACTGAAATGATAAGTCTTTTTTAATTATTAAATGTAAATAGCTCATTAAATATAATCCAATTACTTTAATTGTAAAAAGGGAAGTAATTACAATATGTACATGTATTCTTGCCTGGTAGATTTAATATCTTAAATTAATCTTTTCAGCATTAATATTTTAAAGTAACCTTCGACATTTGAAAAATGCAAGAAACGGATGTCTTTTTTACAAATGTATACAAAAAAAGCTGTAGATTATGGATCTGTGTTGTGATTTCACCTACAAACAGTTTTAGTGAGAACAGCCCCACTCCCACAGAGAGGGGTAATTAAATACTCTGCCCTAACTGAACTGGTATTTCTTGTCTGCCATAAATCATGTTAAAGGGTCTAATGCCTCCTGGGACAAAAAGCCAAGAGATGAATTCGGTGGCATTCCAATAATCACAAAAGCTTTACTTAGAAAGATAATTCCAGGCCAAAATTTGTTAGAAGCATGGCTATGGTATAGTAGCCTAAGTTTTCCATGATCTAAGCTATATTGTTACTACTGTTTTAGCTTTCTAAGACCACCCCAAGCATTTTCCTTGCTCTCTGGTCTCTGGCCCTTCAAGTTTGCTGTTACAATAGTTTGCTGTTAGAATAGTTTCCCTCAGCAGCCATCTGGTTCTTTGGGTTCTACTCTTTTTTGATGACCAAGGGCAAATAAATTGCAAAGCTAAATCTCTGTGAACTGCTTTGAAGATGGGCTCTGCCATGGTCTGTGCTCTGAAAAACTTCCATTAAAATGGAGGGAAAAGGCTTACACAGATGAGGAATTAAGATGACACTTTGTTTTGTTTTTCTACATCCTACCAAAATCTATCAATGAGTGTTATTTTAAGATATGAATGTGTATACAGAAAAAAATAAAACTTGATTCAGATTAACACATAACTTTTTCTAAACTTTAAAACTATATGAATATTTATGTTGTAGAGGTAACAACCTGAGCCATGTTTATACAGCACTTTCCCCACAAAAGAAAAGCTCTCTTTAAAGTACTAACAAGCAGGGTGCCTGGTTGGCTTAATTGGTAGTGCGTGCAACCCTGGATCTCAGGGTTTTAAGTTCAAGCCCCACATGAGTGTAGGGATTACTTAAAATTAAAATCTTTAGAGGCGCCTGGGTGGCTCAGTCAGTTGAGCATTTGACTTTGGCTTGGGTCATATCTCATGGTTCGTGGGTTCGAGCCCCACATCAGGCTCTGTGTTGACAGCTAGTTCAGAGCCTGGAGCCTGTTTCGGATTCTGTGTCTCTCTCTCTGGCCCTCCTCTGCTCACGCTGTCTCTCTCTCTCTTGGAAATAAATAAAACATTTAAAAATTTTTTAAATAAAATAAAATCTTTAAAAAGTTGTTTTTAATAAAAAATCTCAAAAAACAAAACTTAAAAGCATTTAAGAATACATAAGAAGCATTATGTATTTTCTGCAACTCTCAAGAATTTCACTGAAATAGATTTTCCTGTTCAGACCCCGAATTCATTAACCAAAGGTGCAACTCTGCCTCGCTAATACCACTTCCCAAAACAAATAAATGAAATGGAGGAGGGTAACTATAACTAACTCCTTCAGTCACTGAGTATGGCTAGGTTGGAGCAGTTCCTGACCACATAAGGCTGGCTTCTGCCGTCATCCAGGCTAACTATGGAAAGCTTTTTTATGGTTTGAAAGGACAGTGACATGGGTCACTGTTGGTTTCCTCATTCTCAAACACTGTAATGGATTCTGAACAGTTACCAAAGGTTAGCAGAAGCAATGGAGCCTGATATCTGATGATGATCACAGTCTTCCAGAAGGACGGCACCATTATATGACAACAAGTAATTTCACAGGTAAAAGGTATACCAGCAGCTAAAACTTAGCCCCTTTCAGGATTTAAATGATTCAAGTTTCATCTTGGTAACACTAGTATTTTTGTACAAAATATATCTTATTAGGTCAGCACTTGAAAGTTAAAAAGATATCTTTAAATGCCTGCTGACCTAAAATTGCCATGTTCCATGCTTTAAAGGGATTGATTTTCTGGAGAAAGACAATAAGATGCCAAATTTTGTTCAATGGAGATCAGAATATTATTTGGTGAACCTATTCTGCACCTGTGGAAGGAAAAGAATAGGACTGGCTTACACACCCTAGAAGGAGGATGGTATTTATCTGGGCAATCCCTATGACCTCTTTGGCAGCAAATGTAAGAAAGTCCTTTTTTTGAGGCTAAGGGGCGTGCCCAGGACTTTCAACTACCCATTCAAGCAGGGTTACGATTCCCCTCCTCCATAATTATGTTCTCTTTCCTCCTCTCCATGCATGCATGAATTGCAATGACATTGACATGGGGGCCTGACATTAGTCTTTGAAGGTCATTTAAATCCTCCTACTTCCAAGCTGTCTTAAAAGCAATGCGTCATCCATTCCACAATGCCCGAGTGTGGGGCCTGACTAGATGGTACTCAAAGCAGACTCATCTGAAGTATAAAAAGAAAGAGGACTCCAAATTCAAATATAAAAAGAACAAATCAAAGAAATAAAACAATAAAACTCAGTTGCTCGAGGGACAATAGTAAGAGAAACACTAAACAGTTAACACTGGATGAAAACACTTGTACTGATAATTCCTTTTATTCAGAAAAGTAGTAAATGTCATTCACAATATGGTCCCTTTATATGGCTCCAGTCTTATCTACTACCACATTTTCATATATACATACCCTTCCCTGAAGTCTCACAGGGCCTCTCATGACTCCCAACTACATAATTTTCTCCTTTGCCTCCATAACTTTTGTTCAAATCTGACCACCCACCACACCCCCACCAACATTCTAAGGTCTTCCAAGATTAAGCTCAAGTGAAATGTCTCTTGACATGCCTTGCCCCAGGGGAGCTTGATGCCCCTCTCCACACACTCTTTAAACTCCCATAACACCCTGTGCATACCTATCCCATCACGCTGCATTAAAATGACTGATTTTCTTACTTGCTCTCCCACTAGACTGTGAATTCTTTAAGGCCAGTAATCAATCATCTCAGATCCTAGTGCCTAACACCATGCTAGATACAAAGAGAATGCTCAATAAATATTAATCAAATGAGGGGTGCCTGGTTGGCTCAGACGGTTAAACATTCAACTCAGTTTCAGCTCAGGTCATGATCTCAAGGTTTGTGGGACTGAGTCCCACAACGGGCTCTGCACTAACAGTGTGGAGCCTACTTAGAATTCTCTTTCCCTCTCTCTCTGCTCCTCCCTTGCTCATAACTCACTCTCTCTCAAAATAAATAAACTTAACTTGAATTGAAATAAATTTAACAAACAAACTTAAAAAATATTAATCAAACGCATGAAGCAACAGATAGTGGTTCGTGTACTCTGGCCATCATGAAGGTGAGGATAGGGAGGGTGTCTGGGCCTTCAGTCTAATAGTATTGCTTTATGAGGGAAGAGAACTCAGTCTGAATAGCCCAAGTTCAACCTTTGTTTTAGAATCAAGATTCTTAGTAGCTTACCAGATCACAAGACAAGATCTACACATATTCTACAAACCTTAGGAAACGATTAGAGGTCTAATCTGTATAGAGCAGAGTGAGACATTAAAAATTAAAAACCAAGAAAAAATTTAAAAAAATTTAATTCAATAAACAAAAACCCAACAACAACCAAGGCCACCCTAACCAACATGAGCAATCTGCCACCTCCCTTTTATTCATGCACCTCAAAGCTCTTACCTTCTAATATAAAGAGAGAAATGATGATTAAGAGTTATCAGCCAAAGGAGACACATTTCTAAAAAGGCTAAGGACAGAATAGGGTAAGTCATGAAAATCAGCACATTTTGAAAACTTGAAAGAAATCCAGGCTGTCATTAAAATCTCTAGGCACGAGGCCTAAAACACTAATAAGCCTCTGAACCTTTCCTTTCTCCACCAAATCGGCTTCTTGCCCCCCGCCGACACCAATACTTTGTACCCACCAACTGACCCTGCCACCGGCCAACCTGCCTGCCTTTTTTTCTTTCCCTTCCTTCCTGCCGTTATAAAAACAGATAGAGCTAGTGAGAATCTGGCAAACAAATGACAGCTTCTACTATACATGAGATTTGTATAAACTGGTACCTACTTTTCTTTCTTCCTTTTCCTTTCTTCTTTTCCTTTTTCTCTCTCTCTTGCTCTTTCAATGAACCTTATGTACTGAGCCTGCCTTCCGGCCTTTCTTCTTTCCTTCCTTCCTTCAATGAACCTTAAGTACTGAGTACTGTGCCACACACTGGGGATAAATTCAACAATGTCCCTGCCCTCATAAGCTTGAAAGCTACTGAAGGGGACAAAATTACTCTTGTGATAAGTATGACTACAAACATAAGTTCAAGATGTTGTGGAAGCATCCAGCTCAGACGGGGGGCAGAAGTAGTCAGTTAAGAAAGGGTGTCTTGGGGCGCCTGGGTGGCTTAGTCGGTTAAGCATCCGACTTTCGCTTGGGTCATGATCTCACAGTTCGTGGGTTCGAGCCCCGCGTTGGGCTCTGTGCTGACTGCCAGCTCGGAGCCTGGAGCCTGTTTCAGCCTGTGACTCCCTCTCTCTCTGACCCTCCCCTGTTCACACTGTGTCTCTCTCTCCTAGAAATAAATAAAAACATTTAAAAAAATAAATAAAAAAAAAAAAAAAAGAAAGGGTGTCTTAAAGGACCAAAAAAAAAAAAAAATCCGTTAAGAGAAGTTTCAGATGAAGGGAGCAGTGTGTGCAGAGGCAAACAATGTTCCAAAGCAGCAAATAGCTTGGTGTGGCTCAAGTACAAGAAGTCATGAGTGAGGAGACTAATAAGGCGGACAGAAGCTGAGGCACAGAGAGCCTTGTATGCCGCACTAGAGCACTTCGAGTGTGCTGAAGGCTACTGGGAACTATTTAAGATTGAGACCAGAGAGTGACATGATTGGATTTGCATTTAGAAAGCACTCTCTGGATGCAGTGTGGGGAAAAACGTACTGCATGAGAGAGTGAAAGACTGAGGCAGTAATCCAAGTGGAAGCACTTCTAATTGATCGATAGAATCTACATAATGGGAGAGTTACAAGAGAAGATGACAGAAAGTGCTCTGCACAGAGTTTGAGGCCAGGCTGTCACTGATAAGCTTTCCCTCGTGAACAATTAAATGATTTAATCTCTTTGGTCCTCAGTTTTTACATTCTGAAAAATGTGTTTGTCAAAGTATTACTGGGCGGAGGGGAACACTGGACTAGATTCAGCATCATCAACCTACCTTAATGCTTTACAATTTATATAGCTTTTTAAAAATACATGTAAGGCATAAAGAATCGTGAGGGGGCACCTGGCTTGCTCATTCGGAAGAGCACGTGACTTGAAATCAGGGTCATGAGTTCAAGCCCCACACTGGATGTAGAGATTACATGAACAAACAAACAAAAAAAGAACTGTGATTTAGAAAACATCAGTGTGCCTACCACCTAGTTTAAAAATATCACCATTTAGGAGTAACTGGATGGCTCATTGGTTGAGTATCTGACTCTTGATTTCAGCTCAGGTCATAATCTCACCATTCCTAAGATCAAGCACTACATTGGGCTCTATGCTGACAGTCTGGGATTCTCTCTCCCTCTCTCTTTCTACCCCTCCCCCACTCGCACATGTGCACACTCTAAAAATAAACTTTTAATGTTTATTTATTTTTGAGAGAGACATGCAGAGTGTGAGCGGGGGAGGTTCAGAGAGAGAGGGGGACACAGAATCCGAAGCAGGCTCCAGACTCTGAGCTGTCAGCACAGAGCCTGACATGGGGCTCGAACCCACAAACTGTGAGATCATGACCTGAGCTGAAGTCGGTTGCTTAGCCGACTGAGCCACCCAGACGCCCCTAAAAATAAACTTTAAAAAAATATATCACCATTAAGTTTAAAGTCCCCTATATGGCTTTCTCCAAACCTATCTCCTTCCCTTTCACTCTGATAACACTATCCAGAAATGTGTTTACCATTCCCTTATTTTTCTTTACAGTCTTATCATATTTGTATCTCAAAACATTATAGTTTCACATGTTTCTGAACTTCACATGAATCTAATGCACATTTTCACTTTACACTCTACAATTTGCTGAGATTCATTCATGTTGCAATGGCTGCAATTTAGTCATTTCTAATGTTACATGGTATTCTATTATATGGCTATATCATGATTTATTTACTCAATCTAAAGTTGATAGTTGTTGGGATTTTTCCCAGTTTGGAATATTGTGTTTTTGCTATTGCCAACAGTGTTGCTATGGACATTATTTGTACATGTCTCCTTGTACACCTGTGTAAGGTTGTTAAGGGTAGATACATAGGAGTGGAATTGCTGGGTCATGGAACATGCAAATCTTCAATCATGAGATAATGCCAAACTGTTGTGTTCCAAAATGGGTTTACATTTCTGTTTGCCAGGTTCTGGTTACTTCATATATCCTTGCCAACGTATCTGGTCAGACTTTAATTTTTGCCAATCTGAGTGTGTCACTGTAGTTTTAATTTGCATTTCCCTGATGATTGCTAATGATGCTGAGCATTTCCAACCCTTTTGGAACGAAGGAGCTACTTTTTATTTTTCCAAAAGACCAAAATCAAGTTATCTTCTCTGAAAGCCTAAAATGGCTATAGGTCATTCAGAATGCTAACTCCCATAAAGACTGGTCTCTTTCAGCACCAAAGTAAAAGTGTCTTACCAAATCTCAGCCATACTGACACAGAGGGAAACCTGAAATTTTTCACCTGAGAACTGAAGGTGAGTTAGGGGTTTTAGAAGGACTGAGACTGAGAACATCTGAGAGGTAATGATCAGGGCAAATATGTGATATTTAAAACCCTTTGGTATCTGACATCCATGCACTTCTTTAGCTTCCTTTCTGCCACACCTTTCTAGTGCACCACACTTCAGCCACTGTTCACCACAGATGCCCTCCTGCACTCTCATGCCTCTGTGATCACTCAAGACATGTCCTGCTTCCTGAATACCCACTTTTTATCTGTTTTCCCCCCTGTATTTCTTGAAATTTTATTAATCCTTCCCTGCCCAGTTCAAATGAATTGCTTCCACCAAGCTACTGTGACCCCTGTTCCCTAGAATCAATCAAGCCTTGCTCTGCTCCAATGGCACTCTATTGCAGCACACACCCCACACTACACGTGTAACAGGGATAGACTGTGAGCAATTTGAGGAAAGGACCATCTTTTAAAACCTGAGGTGCTAAGCAGCACTTCTGTCACCTGTCAATCCCTCATAAAATACTGGAAGAGTATATAGAAAGATGAGCAGAATTTAATGAGAAAATAAGTCTCTAAACAATGGAAAGGTCCTTTCTTACTCTTGCTGACAATGAAGAAAAAAATGAGAGAAAAAGCAAGAAAGAAGAAAGGGAGTGAGAGTGAGAGCTAATGAAGAATAAATTGTGACAATTAGGTCCCCTTAAATAACGATCAATTTCAGAAGGCCAGGAAATGAAACTGCACACTATACAGTCATGTTAATGGCGGCTACCATTAGCATGAAAAGTGGAATTTATAAATGATTCTAAAACCTTTGGCTGGACAGACCTTTTTTTCAAAATTAAATTTTTTTTTAATTTCAATTTTTTAATTTTAATTTTTTAAAGTTTATTTATTTATTTTTGAGAGTGAGAGAGGAGAGAGAGGATCCCAACACAGGGCTCAATCTCACAAACCACAAGATTATGACATGAACCGAAATCAAGAGTCAGACACCGAGCCACCCAGATGCCCCGTATTTATTTATTTATTTATTTGTTTGCTTGTTTTTTAGAGAGAGAGAGAGCATGGTAAAAGGAGTGGGACAGAATCTTAAGCAGGCTCCACACCCAGCAAGGAGCCCTATGTGGGGCCCAATTTCACAACCCTGAATTCATGACCTGAGCTGAGAAATCAAGTATCAGATGCTGAAATCAAGTGACCAAGCCATCCAGGTGCCCCCAGACTCTTAACTATAGAGAATACACTGAGGGTTGCTGGGTTAGAGGTGAGCAGGGTGACAGGAAATGCATTAAATAGGGTAATGGGTTAAGGAGGGCACTTGTAGTGATGAACACTGGGTGTTGTATGTAAGTGATGAATCACTGAAATGAGTATTACACTATATGTTAACTAACTGGAATTTAAATAAAAACTTGAAAAAAAACCTTAGGCTGTATCTTGAAATTTTACCTGGGTATGGTGTTTTCTGGAAGAAGAGAACTATAATTTCAATTTGTTTAATAAAAGTGTTTAATTTTCTTCTTGAGTCATCTTGTTATCTTTTCCTAGGAGTTTGTCCATTTTACCTAAATTTTGAAATAAACCAAGTTAGTATTCATAGTATTCCTTAAATTGAATGGCAAAAATTATTATTATTAGAACAAAATGGCTAGGAGAATGGAATAATGGCAGAGATAAGGATCCATGACATAAAGATTTGAGATCCCACAATATTTCAACATTTTCATGTATCTCTGTATTCCCAGAATATAGCCTTCTTTTGGACACAAGGTCATATCGATCATAGCCCTTGGTATATATTCTCAAAAACATTTGATTTCCTATATAAAATAAAAAACACAAAATTGATAATCAAGTTAATATTTTAATAAGCTGATTTTGGAGGTGCCTGGGTGGCTCAGTCAGTTAAGCATCTGACTTCAGCTCAGGTCACGATCTCGCAGTCTGTGAGTTCAAGCCCCATGTCAGGCTCTGTGCTGATAGCTCAGAGCCTAGAGCCTGCTTCAGATTCTGAGTCTCTCTCTCTCTCTGCCCCTCCTCCACTCATGATCTGTCCTGTCTCCCCCCCCCAAAAAATAAATGTTTAAAAAATTTAATAAGCTGCTTTTGATTAATGCATGGTTGATCAGAGTGACAACTGCAGATGCCTTTAAAATAAAGGCTCTTTGGGGCACCTGGATGGCTCAGTCAGTCATGTGTTCAACTCTTGGTTTTAGCTCAGGTCATGATGACTAGGCCCCACATGAGGCTTTGCACTGACAGCATGGAGCCTGCTTGGGATTCTCTCTCCCTCTCCCTGTGCCCCTCCCCTCTGCACACGCACACTCTCTCTCTCTAAAAATAAATAAATAAACTTAAAAAAAAAAAATAAGGGCTCCTGGGTGGCTCAGTCATTTCAGCATCAGTATTTGGCTCAGGTCATGATCTAGTGGTTCATGAGTTCAAGACCCATATTGGGCTTGCTGCTGTCAGCACAGAGCCTGCTTCGGATCCTCTGTCCCTCCCTCTCTGCCCATACCCTTTTCACACTCTCTCTCAAAAATAAATAAAACATTAAAAGGAAAAAAAGAAAAGAAAAATAAAGCCTCTTTGAAATTAAGTAAAAACTGTTTTTTGGAGGCCTCTCAATCATTAAATTAGATGCAAAAAAATCGATCCCTTTAAATATAGCAATTCACTGAATTTAAAGAAAAACTCATCAGAAGAAATTTAACAGCTTTGAACTTATACATACACATTATTTTTAAAAATAAAAATGTAGGGGTGCTGGGTGGCTCAGTCGGTTAGGTGTCCGACTTCGGCTCAGGTCATGATCTCACTGTTTATGGGTTTGAGTCCCGCGTCGAGCCCTGTGCTGACATCCAACTCAGAGCCTGGAGTCTGTTTCGGATTCTGTGTCTCCCTCTCTCTCTGACCTTTCCCTGCTCACACTGTCTCTCTCTCAGAAATAAATAAAACATTAAAAACATTTTAATAAAATAAAAATGTAACTATTATTAAGACTATTGCTACTATAAAAACACATTTCGTGATATAAGAAAAAAAGGCACTTTAGTGGCTCAAGAAAATTATGCTAGTCATTTGTTTTATCTGCTCCTTCCCCAAACCTTATGCCACAGTAGCTAGCTGGAAGGAAAACTATCTCATTTAAATTTCAGCTCCCTTACTCTATCTCACCCTCTCCTGCTCTAGTGGAGCTGTCCTTGGTTAAATACATTCTACGTGAAGGAGGAGCAAAGACATACTGTGATCTTTAAAATCCAGAGCAGGTGCCTCTGGGTGGCTTAATCCACTAAGGGTCTGACTCTTGATTTCAGCTCAGGTCATGATCTCACCATTCAAAAGATCAAGCCCTGAGCTAGGCTCTGTGCTGACAGTACAGAGTCTGCCTGGGATTCTCTCACTCTCTCTCTGCCCCTCCCCCACGCATGTGTGCACTCTCTCTAAAAATAAATAAAAAATTTTAAGTTTTTTTAAAAAGCTTTCATTTATTTATTTTGAGAGAGACAGAGAAAGTGCAAGTGGGGTAGGGGCAGAAAGAAAGGGAGACAGAACCCCAAGCAGGCTCCATACTGTCAGTGTAGAGCCTGATGTGGGGCTTGAACTCATGAAACTGTGAGATCATGACCTGAGCCAAAACCAAGAGTCAGACGCTGAACTGACTGAGCCACCCAGGTGTCCCTAAAAATAAATTTTAAAATGAGTAAATAAAATCCAGAGCAAATCGTAGGAGAATAATTCTGAAAGCCTGTTTAGAGATTGACCAAAAATTACTAGTCTTGTATTAGTGAAGGTCAACGTATTTAATTGGACAGAGCTCCAGGGCAATGAAATTGAAAACAAATACGATTAGAAAAATGGGAATGCGGGCGCCTGGGTGGCTCAGTCTGTTAAGTGGCTGACCGGATCAGGTCATGATCTCACAGTTTGTGGGTTCGAGCCCGCGTCTGGCGCTGTGCTGACAGCTGGGAGCCTGAAGCCTGCTTCGGATTCTGTGTCTCCTTCTCTCTCAGTCCCTCCCCCACTCACCTTTGTCTGTGTGTCTCTCTCTCGAAAAATAAATAAATATTTAAAAAGAAAAAAGAAAAATGGTAATGAACACTACGTGGGCAACAGGTCAATGAGACAGCATATCCGCCTTTGAGTCCACGCTGGTATAATTCTCTTTAACTAACATTAACACAGCCGCCAGCACCATACAATAAGGTTTTTCCAAATATCTATGGGAACTTGACAACAGCAATACTTCTCTGAAAATCTAGCAACACAGATGCATTTTACCAGCTCCTCTCCTAGCAGAAATCATGTTAATAAAGATGTTTGGAGATTTATGGCTTAAATGCCAATATTTAAAAAAACTGGACAACTGTTACAGAAATTCTTGTTGGTATTTTTCAGTCTTAGAGGAAATGGGGTTTGACAAAGAATATTTCCCAAGTGGTGTGGAAGGAAGCAAAAGAATTAGCAAAATCAAGAGAAAATATGAAAATGCATCAGGTGAAAGCCTTAGATTTGCTGGCAGGAGAAAAAAGTGTCTGTATTGTGTAAACTAGAATCTATGGCAAACAAAATTCAATTATAATGAAGCAATTATCATGTCTTGTCACATTTGTTAAAACTGGTATCTGCCAAGTAGTATCCTTTTAGGTTGTTCATTCTTCTTGGTTTGCATCAATTGTCCCACAGTAATTATTAATAGTATTCCCTCTTACTCCTAAAAGTGAACTGGTTTATACAATAAATTATATGATCATCCTATCCTTGAGGAACCAGGAGGCAGGGCTGCTAAAACAGCTCAAAGTTCAGGATCCAATCATAGTCCCAACTAAAATTCAGTATTTACTTCTTTCATTTAGCACCACGAATAGAAGAGTACAATAGCACTGTGATTAAAACGCAGTGGACTCGTGGGGCGCCTTGGTGGCTCAGTCAGTTGAGTATCTGACTTCGGCTCAGGTCATGATCCCGCAGTTCATGAGTTCTAGCCCTGTGTTGGGCTCTGTGCTGACAGCTCAGAGCCTGGAGCCTGCTTCAGGTTCTAGGTCTCCCTCTCTCTCTGATCCTCCCCTGCTCACACTCTCTCTCTCTCAAAAAGAAATAAACATTAAAAAATTTAAAACAAAGCCAAAAAAACAGTGGACTGAAACCAAATGGCTTGAGTTCAAATCTCAGCCCTCCTACAGAAACTCTTTAGTTGTATGACCTCAGGACTTTTTTTGTTTTCCTTTTTATTTTGAAATAATTTCAATCTTGGGGAAAAATGGCAAGAATACTACAAAGGACTCACTTATCCACCCACATAAGTTCACCAATTATTAACATTTTACCACAGTCATTTCCCCCTCTCTTTCTCTCCCCACACCCCCTCCTGCAGTCACATACTCTAACTTACAACTAATTTTTAAAATCATTTGACAATAGGTTGCAGACATGGTAGCCCCTGTATCTAAATATTTCAGAGAGTCATCTCCTAAGAACAAACTATCATACAAATATCCCATTAGGAAATTTAACAATGAGGGGCACATGGCTGGCTTAGTAGGTAGACAATGTGGCTCTTGATCTTGGGGTTGTGAGTTCAAGCCCCATGTATGGTGTACAGATTACTTAAAGAAGTAAATCTTTAAAAAACAAACAAAAAAAAAGGAAAGTCAGGGGCACCTTAGTGGCTCAGTTAAATGTCTGACTCGTGATTTCAGTTCAGGTCATGATCTCATAGTTCGTGGGGCGGAGTCCCTCAACAGGCTCTGCGCTGACAGCATAGATCCTTTCTCTCTGCCCCTCTCTCGCTCACGCTCTCTAAATAAATAAATAAACTTTAAAAAAAGGAAATTTAACAACGATACATTATTTAACATAAAGTCTATCTAAATTTTATTTTTAATGTTTTATTTATTTCTGGGGGCGGGGGAACAACGTGAGCAAGGAAGGGTCAGAGAGAGAGGGAGACACAGAATCCGAAACAGGCGCCAGGCTCTGAGCTGGCTCTCAGCACAGAGCCCGATGCGGGGCTCGAACCCCCGAACCGTGAGATCATGACCTGAGCTGAAGTCGGACGCTTAACCAACTGAGCCACCCAGGCACTCCTCTAAATTTTACTTTATAAAATATTTTTAATGTAATCTCTACACTCAACATGAGACTCGAACTCACAACCCCAAGATTAAGAGTCACACATTCTATCAACTGAGCCAGCTAGGCATCCCAATATCTAAATTTTAGAAAATGTTGTCCCAATAATGCTCTTTATGGGAATTTCCCATTCCCCCTCAACCCAGGATCTCTGACCAGAATCATGGGTAGGTTTCCTAAAATCTTTGTATATCAGTTTTCCCATCTGTAAAACAGTAGATAATATGATCTACCCATGGGAGCATTGGAAGAAATGAAGAAGTAAATATATGCAAAGACTTCAAAATAGTTGCTGGCATTCAGTATAGGTATTAGCTGCTTTTAGGGAATGACAGATTCTACATAAGGTAGGTAATAGAAATAAGTCCCTCTCTCTCTCTCTTTTTAATGTTTATTTACAGAGAAAGAGAGAGAGAGAGACATAGAATTTGAAGCAAGCTCCAGGCTCCAAGCTGTCGGCATAGAGCCCGGTGCAGGACTCAAACTCACGAACTGTGAGATCATGACCTGAGACGAAGTTGGAAGCTTGACAGACTACACCACCTAGGCGCCCTGATAACTCTTTTTTAATATAGATATTTTCAGATTTTTACAACTTATTTATTTTGAGAGGAGGCTCAGGAGCGGCAGAGAGAGGGAATCCCAAGCAGGCTGCACACAGTGCAGAGCCCAATGCAGGGCTTGAGCCCACAAATCTGAGCTGGAGGCAGACACTTAACCAACTGAGCCACCCAGGTGCCCTAGAAATAACTCTTTACACACTATACTTTCTGAAGCCATTTTAATGAAAATCTCTATAAAATATACTGTGCATATCCATTATTTCCTAAACAGAATATACTAAATATAATTTAACCTTTTCTTGGTTAACACTCAGGGCCTTCACATTAACAGGGGTGCTACGCTATGAAACCATGATGCTGTCACAGGCTCCTGAGGTGTGAGGGCTATGTCTCAGTAGTAAAATGGCTATAAAGTTCTGGACAGACATCATGAATCTCCTTCTTCTGCTGTCATGCTTTCTGATCATTAGTATGTATTAGTGTATCTATTCTATATTATTCTAATAGGGCTTATGGTCATACAAAGCTTCTACCTTAAAAAGCATTTTCATATCATCTCTCATTAATTCAATAAATATCTGCTATGTCAGTTGACTAATTAGCTGATTTGAATCTCACAAGAAATCTGTGATGTAAAAAGAACACTCCCAATTTTAATTATCTCATTATAGATGAATAAACTAAGGCTCAGAGAGGTCAAGTGACTTACTTTGGGCCACAGAGCCAAGAGACAACATAGCCATCCCTCACACGGCTGGATCCTATGTCCCTCAACATACACAATGACCTCTGAGTGAGGCCCTAGGGGTGATGCTACTTTTGAGGTAAAATGAACAAGCTTTCTGAAAGCTCTTTGCCACTCAAAAGCACTTTTAGCTTACTTTTAAATGCAAGAGTTATGTTCTGGTTGGCTGAAACTGCCAGATGTCTGACTTTCAGATGTTCTTCCTCTGCACCTTCTTAATATTCTTTGTAAAATTCTCTGAACTTTATGGCAACCCTTTATTAATATAGACTCCACACACTTGTAACTTGAGATAAATTCACACCTGAAATAAAGTTTACCTCTGCACTCTAATAAAGAAAAGACTGGGTAAGAAACGGTGTAAGATTGCAGGGAGAAATGTTTAATGAGCTGTTTTTAAGCATTTCAGGAGTCTAATTTACATACAATTAAAGTTAAATTGCACATCATTCTCAGCTATTCATTAAACCAGGTACAGGGACCTCTACCTAACAAAATAACCTGGTAACACTATTAGCCTAGTTTCAGCTTCTCAAAGTAACAGCTGCACCTAAAGAAAAACAACACACAACACCCTCACTAGGATTTACCCCAATTAGCCCAAATTAATGAGATTTGATTGTACCTCCAATGATGACCCACAAAACCTATCTTCCCCTGACAACCTAGACTAGAAGCTCAAATGCAGTTAAACCATCAGTCCTAAAAACTAGGTAAAGGAAACAAGACAAAATGGTCATGGTATAGAGAAAAGAGCCAGCAGGCTAGGGTCCTAGGCCAGATTATGCTGCTAAATCTGTGTGACCCTGGTTCAATAACTCTACTTCTCTAGCCTTCAGTTTCCCCTGGTTCAATAACTCTACTTCTCTAGCCTTCAGTTTCCTCATTTACCAAATGAAGGAGCCAATAATGTGGTCACTAAAAGGATCCACAGCTCTTTGGCTAACGAGCAGGAATGGTACAAGACAAGTCTGGAACATCTTATACCAGAAAGCAAGAAACACTAATCAAAGATTTCTGCAGTAATGTCAAAAGAACTCAGAAGCCAATGTGACGAGGCATTCACTGATTCAAGATGGAACAAACTGCACATCAATAAAAATAACTACAATGTATTAATATATATCAAATATGTTAAAACTCTCAAGTTCCCAATGATGGCTGAAAAAAACAAAACAAACAAAAACTCACTGATCCCCTTTGGAATAAGTCAGGAAACCAACCCATTATTTTGAAAGGAATAAAGGGGAAGAGTCAAGTATTTATCCTCCCTTTCCTGTACAAATCAAACCTGGAGGTAACCAAAGAGTTGATAAAGGAAAGCTTTTTCTTTTCTTTTTTTTTTTAATGTTTTATTTATTTCTGAGAGAGAGAGGGCATGGGGTCGGACGGACACACACACACACACACACACACACACACACACACACACACGCACACACACACACACAATCTGAAACAGGCTCCAGGCTCTGAGCTAGCTGTCAGCACAGAGCCTGATGTGGGGCTCGAACCCATGCACTGCGAGATCATGACCTAAGCCGAAGTTGGACACTCAACCGACTGAGCCACCCAGTGTTTTTTTCTTTTTTGAAGTATTCCAGCTAATAAAGACAGAATGATAGAATATCATCATTTTTCAAGCATCTGATGAAATAAAAGATCTAGGTAATTATTATCCATGACCACTCACAACACAAGAAGAGACATCTGAACATTATAAGCCACCACTTACAAAGCATTACTGCCAAAGCGGAAACCTGATTCAGCCCGAGCCTCTAGAGCTGTGCTGTTCGGTAGGTAGCCACTATACACATGTACTTACTGAGCACTTGAAATGTTGCTCATCTGAACTGATAGTGCTGCAGGTGTAAAACATACAGAGTCACAAAGATTTAGGATAAAAACATTGTAAAATATCTCATTAATACTCTTTATATTAATTACATGATGAAATGATAACAGTTTACAACTACTGAGTTAATAAAAATATTATTAAAATGAGCTGCACTTGTTTCTTACTTTTTTAATGTACCTATCAGAAAATTTAAATTTAGGGGCTCCTGGATTGCTCAGTCAGTTAAGCATCCAACTCTTGGTTTCAACTCAAGTCATGGTATTCCAGTTTGCAAGTTCAAGCCCAGTGTCCAGCTCTGTGCTGATGGCTTAGAGCCTGGAGCTTGCTTTGGATTCTGTGTCTCTCTCTCTCTCTCAGCCCCTCCATGCTCATGCTCTGTCTCTCTCTGTCTCTCAAAAAGACAAATAAAAATTTTTTTCTAAAAATAAATAAACTTAAAAAAAAAAAAGAAAATTTAAAGTTAAGGCTTGAGTATTTCTATTAGACAATGATGCTCTAGATCTAACCACCAGTTTACAGGGAATACAAGGGATAGAGGAACACAAATGATTTTTTTTTATTGTTTGTTTATTTTTGAGAGAGAGAGACAGAGAGAGAGTGAGTGAGAGAGAGCGCTGCGCACGCGTGCACAAGCACGGGGGAGTGGCAGAGAGAGAGGAGGACAGAGGATCTGAAGCATGTTCCATGCTGACAGCAAAGAGTCCAATGCAGAGCTTGCACTCAGGAACCATGAGATCATGACCTGAGCCATAGTCAGACGTTTAACTGACTGAGTCACCCACGCGCGCCAATGGAACATAAATGCATTGTAGAAATTCAATTAGCAAAATCCAGA
The DNA here is from genome assembly GCA_017311185.1 of Proteles cristata cristata. Taxonomy (NCBI): domain Eukaryota; kingdom Metazoa; phylum Chordata; class Mammalia; order Carnivora; family Hyaenidae; genus Proteles; species Proteles cristata. Next base: position 1,022,208 of record JAESUZ010000634.1, read on the forward strand.
ATGGGAAAAAAACTACAGAATAACTTGCTTTCTTCAACAACAACAAATCTATACAGGAAAAAAAAAAGACAAGAGGACCTATAGATTAAAAGAGACTTAGGAGCCATATTAACCATATCAATATATGGGTCTTTTTTTGGAACCTGATTTTGAATACACCAAATGTTTACAGAGAAGGGGAGCAGGGAAGAAGGGAGAAAGAAACAGAAAATAATTATGGAAATTTGAACATTAATGGAATATCTAATCTACTTTTTTTTTTTAAGAGTACTTATCTTTTATCTCTTAGAGCTACATACTGAAGTGAAATGATATGATGTCTGGGATTTGCTTCAAAAGAATATGATGAAGGGGCACCTGTGTGGCTCAGTTGGTTGAGCATCCAGCGTCCAACTTGATTTCAGCTCAGGTCAAGATACCAAGATTGTGAGATCAAGCCCCATGTTGGACTCTGCTGTGCTGAGCATGGAGCCTGCTTAAGATTTTCTCTCTCTTCCTCTGCCCTTCTCCCCTGCCTGTTCTTCCTGTCCCTTAAGAAACAAAAGACTCCAATGGGGATGAGAGAGGAGGCAGATGTACAGATGAAGCAAGATCGACCATGGGGTGGTAACTGTTGAAGTTGAGCGGCAAGTTGATTCTATCATCCTCTCTAAATCTGTAAATACTTAGTGAAATTAGTCAGTCAGAGAAAGACAAATACCATATGACTTCATTCAAATGAGGACTTTAAGATACAAAACAGATAACATAAGGGAGAAGCAAAAATAATATAAAAATAGGGAGGAGGACAAAAAAGAGACTCTTAAATACGGAAAACAAACAGGATTACTGGAGGGACTGTGGGAGAGGAGATGGGCTAAATGGATAAGGGGCATTAAGGAATCTACTCCTGAAATCATTTTTGTACTATATGCTAACGTAATTATAAAATTAATTACATTTTTAAAAGTTAAATAAAAATTTTTTAAAAATCAGTGCAGAACTCCAATAAATAAATTTGTATATACTTGAAACTCCTCCCCCCAAAATTTTTTCGCTGAAAAGTTTATATAAATTTATATTTAAAAGTTTTTCAGGGGCGCCTGGGTGGCTTAGTCGGTTAAGCGTCCGACTTTCGCTTAGGTCATGATCTCGCGGTTCGTGGGTTCGAGCCCCGCGTCGGGCTCAGTGCTGACTGCCAGCTCAGAGCCTGGAGCCTGTTTCAGTCTGTGACTCCCTCTCTCTCTGACCCTCCCCTGCTCATGCTGTCTCTCTCTCTCTCTCTCTCTCTCTCAGAAATAAATAAAAAAAAAAAAGAAATTAAAAGTTTTTCAATCTATAAAAATCTATGAAAATAAATTATGAGGTTGATTAGTTCCTAAAGAGGACATTAAACCTAATTTCCTGCCTCTAGGAACATTATCTTCAATGTTATCTCACTCAACACATATTTACTGAGTGACTACTAAATGCAAAGGCCCTAGCACTGTAGACGTATAAAGATACAAGAAACAGTTTCTACATAAGGATTCAGTCATTTATTTATTTTAAATTTTTTTTAACATTTATTCATTTATGAGAGGGACAGAGAGTGCGAGTGAGGGAAGGGCAGAGAGAGAGGGAGACACAGAATCCCAAGCAGGCTCCAGGCTCTGAGCTGTCAGCACAGAGCCTAACGTGGGGCTTGAACCCACAAACAATAAACTTAAAATTGTTTTCATTAAAAAAAAAAAAAAAGAATTTTGTGCTTTAAAGGGCATAATCAAAGAAAGTGAAAATAACCCACAGAAATGAGAGGAACTATTTGCAAATCATATCTAGTAAGGAATTTGTATCCACAATATATAGAGAACTGTTACAACTCAATAATAAAAGAACCACCCAATTTAAGAATGGACAAAACTTTTACATAGACATTCTTCAAAAAAGATATACAAATAGCCAACAAACAAAAGATGCTCACCATTATTAGTTATTATGGAAAGGCAAATCAAAACACGAGATATCACTTCACCCCCACCAAGATGGCTGTAACCAAAAAGACAAGAAATACTGGTGAGGATGTGGAAAAACTGGAATGATACACTGCTGGCAGAAATGTAAAGTGTGTAACCACTTTGGAAAACAATCTGGCAGTTCCTCAAACTTAGAGTTATCTATCACATGACCCAGCAAACCCATTCATTATGTACCTACTCAAGAGAACTGAAAACACATATCCACACAAAAATTCTGTGCATGAATGTTAAAACACCATTATTCGTAACAAACAGTGGTAACGATCCAAATGTCTACCAGCTGATGAATAGATGAATAAATGTGGTACATCCATACAATGGAATACTATTTAGCCATAAAGGGAATGAAGCACTGACATATGCTACAACACAAATGAACCTTGAAAATATTATGCTAAGTGAGAGTAGCCAAACACAAAAGACCATATACTGTATGACTGAATTCAGATGAAATATCCAGAAAAGGCAAATCCACAGAGACAGAAAGTAGATTAATAGTTGCCTAGGAAGGGGGAGAAGGGAGCAATGGAGAATATCTGCCAATAGGTATGTGGTTTCTTTTTTGGGGTAATTAAAATGTTCTAGAATCAAATAGTGGTGATGGTTCTACAACCCTGTGAAAATATTTAAAAAATAAAACCACTGAACTGCACACTTTAAACTTAGGGTAAATTGTCTGCGTGTAAATTATATCTCATTGTTTAAAATAAAAAAGAAATGTCTATACAAAGACGTGTACACAAATGCTACAGCAGCTTTATTTTTAATAGCCCCAAACTGGAAACAATTCAAATGTCCATCAACAGGTAAATGGATAAACAAATTAGTATATTCATACAATCAATCATACTTGGCAACTACTGATACTTTCAACATGGATGAATCGCAAAATAATCATCCTGAATGCAAGATGTCAGCCTTTCACGTCCCAATGAGCACATAGTCCATATTTCTATTGATATAACATTCTAAAAGATACAAACTAGGGGCGCCTGGGTGGCTCAGTCAGTTGGGTGTCGGACTCCTGATTTCTTGGTTTCAGCTCAGGTCATGATCCCAGGGTTGTGGCCTCAAGAGCCAAGTGTCAAGCTCCACGCTCAGCATGGAGCCTGCTTGGAAATGCCTCTCTCTGCCCCTCTCTTCCCACTTGGCATGCACACTCTCTCCCTCTCAAATTTAAAGAATTTTAAAAATTAAAAAAAAATAAACGACACAAACTAATTGATAGTGATAGAAAGCAGATCAGTGGTTGCTGATGAAGGGGGTGGGGGGCAGGCAGTGGGGCAGGAGGAAGTAATTACAAAGGGGCAGAAGGAAACGTTGAGGGGTGACAGAGATGTTCATTTACTTGACTATGGTGGTGGTTTCACTGGTACATACATAAGTCAGAACTTACTAAAATTTTACATTTTAAATATATGTGGTCAATAATATTTCAATAAACTGTTGTAAAAATAAAACAAAAGCACTATTAATTCAAGTATTTAAAGTGCTGGAGTTTTGGGGCGCCTGGGTGGCTTAGTTGGTTAAGCATCCGACTTTCACTTAGGTCATGATCTCGCGGTTCGTGAGTTCGAGCCCTGCATCGGGCTCTGTGCTGACTGCCAGCTCAGAGCCTGGAGCCTGTTTCAGTCTGTGACTCCCTCTCTCTCCCTCTCTCCCTCCCTCCCCTGCTCACGCTGTCTGTCTCTCTCTCCTAGAAATAAATAAAACATTAAAAAAAAAAATAAAGTGCTGGAGTTTTAAGGCCAGATAATAATTTTATTACTTTTTTAGTTTTATTTACTTTAAGAGAGAGAGTGCATGTGCACAAGAGGGAGAAAGAGAATTCCAAGCAGGTTCAGCACTGTCATCATGGAGCCCCACATGGAGCTCAGACTCACAAACTGTGAGATCATGACCTGAGCCAAAATCAAGAGTCGGGAAGCTCAACCGACTGAGCCATCCAGGCACCCCAATAATTTTTTTTAATTTCTTTTAAGTAATCTCTACATTCACCATGGGGCTTGAACTCACAACACCCAGATCAAGAGTTGCATACTCTACCAACTGAACCAGCAAGGCACCCCAATAATTTTGATTTTTATATTTTTTTAAGTAAACTCTACCCTCAACATGGGACTCAAACTTAGGACCCCAAGATCAACAGTGGCATGTTCCAATACAAAAACAAAACTGGGGCACTGGGGTGGCTCGGTCACTTAAGCATTTGACTCTTGATCTCAGTGTCGAATTTAAGCTCCGTGTGGGGTGCAGGGTGTGAAGCCTACTTGAAAAACAAAACAAAAACAACAAAAAAGAGTAGCATGCTCTAGCAGCTGTCTCAGTCTACAGAGCATACAGCTCTTGATCTTCGGGTCATGAGCTCCAGCTCCAGGCTGGGCGTACAAAATGAAAAACAAAAAACAAAAAACAAAAAAACTAATTTTTCCCCCAGAGAATTCATTTAGAAACAGGAATAAGAGAGTTCTGATATAAGAGACTCCCTTCTCTAGATGAAGATGTATAAACAAAGGAGCCCCCAGGGATTGATGCTGAAACCTATCCCAAGTAACATTTTCAGAAATTATCTAGAAAAAATTATTTAGTGAAATCTTCCCTGTTGGCAGATGACGCTACAGTAGTAGCTAGAAGTATGATGGTACAAAGTTGTGTGTTGAGAAATGTGGAAAATAATACCATGTAGACAAAAATAAGGTAATGCAGTAATGGAAAAATAGTCCAAACTATAATTATCAAATGATGAGCTCTAAAGCTAGGTGTTATAAGAAAAGGGTTTCAGAGTCCCTGGTCTTATTCTGAACATAGCTACAAAAAGGCAACAAAATGCTGGCTGTTATTATGAAAGCTTTGGAAACACAGAACACATTATCCTGCCCTTGTACAAACCAAAGTGTATCTGTACCAGAATAGAATGTGCAGTTGTGGTCATCACTGCACACAAAAAGGGTAAAATAGAGAAGACATATAAAGGTATCCAAAAAGACCAAAGGACAGAGGAGCTTCTGTATGCTTACAGATTTTTTTAAAAAAATATAAATGGACAGGGGCGCCTCCGTGGCTCAGTCAGTTAAGCGTCCAACTTCAGCTCAGGTCATGATCTCATGGTTCCTGGGTTCAAGCCCCACGTTGGGCTCTGTGCTGACAGCTAGCTCAGAGCCTGGAGCCTGCTTCGGATTCTGTGTCTCCCTCTTTCTCTGACTCTCCCCTGCTCACGCTATCTGTCTCTCTCTCTCTCTCAGAAATAAAACATTAAAAAATTTTAAAAATATATAAATGGACAGAGAGACAAACAACACTTTCTTTTAAATGTTGTTTTTTTTAATGTTTGTTTATTTTTGAGAGAGACACGGAGAGAGCAAGCAGGGGAGGGGCAGAGAGAGAGGGACAGAATCTGAAGCTGGCTTCAGGTGCCAAGCTGTCAGCACAGAGCCTGACGTGGGGCTCAAACTCACGAACTGTGAGATCATGACCTGAGCCGAAGTCAGATATCCAACTGACTGAGCCACTCAGGCACCCCAACAGACAACACTTTAGTATAAAAAAAGGGGGTGTGTGATATGGTAAACACAGAGCCTCATCAAATCTTAGAAACCGTAAAGCAGTTAGAAGTCTAAAGAAACAATAAAGTATATTAAATTATTTTGTAAGCCCATATTTTAAAATCAGAAAACAGAAGTTGGGGTGCCTGGGTGGCTCAGTAGGTTAAGCATTTGACTTTGGCTCAAGTCATGATCTCATGGTTTGTGAGCTCAACATGCGCATCTAGCTCTGCAGTGTCAGTGCAAAAGTATGGGATTCTCTCTCTCAAACAAACAAACAAACAAACAAACAAAAAGCAAAGAAGGGAAGAAGGAAGGTTTTGAATAGTGGTACTACTAGGCTTAGCTGTGTGACCAAGGTCATATTAATTTCTTCCAACCTCACTTTTCCCATCTGTAAATAACAACTAATTTGAAGGACCGCTGTGAGGAAGAATGTGCACAATGCCTGGCACATAGTATGTGTACACTTACTACCCAGCAGCTATTACTTTTATTAGGACCAATAAAAAAGTAATAGTTTACTATGCAATCAAGCATATAAAGTAATAAAACTCATTACTCAGATGGGGTGTACAGGATATAAGAAAAAATAATTCAGATAGTATAGATAAATGCATACGTACATTTCCATAAGAAACTTTAAAAAAATGTTTATTTCTGAGAGAGAGAGAGAGAGAGAGAGAGAGAGAGAGAGGCAGCGTGAGCAGGGGAGGGTCAGAGAGAGAGGGAGACACAGAATCTGAAGCAGGCACCAGGCTCTGAGCTGTCAGCACAGAGCCCGGCGTGGGGCTCTAACCCACGCACCATGAGATCATGACCGGAGCTGAAGTCGGACGCTTAACTGACTGAACCACCCAGGCGCCCTTCCATAAGAAATTTCTAAGAGAAGGGTGCCTGGGTGGCTCAATTAGTTAAGCATCTGACTTCAGCTCAGGTCAAGATCTTGTGGTTCATGGGATCGAGCCCCACATTGGGCTCTGTGCTGACAGCTCAGAGCTTGAAGCCTGCTTCAGACATGTGTCTCCATGTCTCTGCCACTCCCCTGCTTGCACTCTGTCGCTCTCTCAAAAATAAACAAACATTAAAAAAAATTTTTTAAGAAATTTCTAAGAGACATTATGAATTTGGGGTAACATAGTCTCAAACTTTGAAGCTGGCATTTTCGTTCCTTTCCCACAAGCAGAATTTGAGGCTAGATAGATGATCTACCCAACTACATACACCATTTCCTTATTTATAACAACAATTGTTAACATTTATTGAGCACTGGACTAAGTAATGATGTCATTTAATCCCTTTGAGATATGCTCTACATTTTACAGAAAAATTAGGTCTCCATTTTACACATGAGAAAACTGAGGCTGAGTCACTGCCTAAGACCCCATGCAGAACCAGTAAGTGAAGGAGCCTACAACTGACCTCAGATGGCCTGACTCCAGAATCTTCACTCACAACCACATAACTATACTGTCTCCTACTCTGCAAGAAATGCCGGGTGTTGGATATATAAGAATGAGGTGAATGATGGAGTGCACAGGAAATCTTAAAAACTGATGCCTGATGAGGCCAACTCAGCTGCGATCACGGCCAGCTAGATATTTAAATTTAGGATGGCCAAAAGCATGAGCACTGAAACCAACATGGGTGTGACAAGCCTAATGAAAGAAGGCAAGCCTAAATATCCCTAAACTGTGGTCTCAGCTATGGTAAACAAAATGCACAGAATGAGGAAAATATGCCAAAATGCTAACTGGTAGGATCACAGATGAGTCTTATTCTGTGCTTCATACTTCTGAATTTGGCAACCCTTTAAATTTTTTTTACAAAGAGCACTCATTCTTTTCATAACTGGAAAAAGGGAGAAATAAAAATAAGTCAGAGAAAAACTTTCACTCTATTCATTTCTGATTGTGTAACTTGCTGCAGTGAGCATGTATTACTTTTGTAATTTCAAAGAGATTTTAAAAACAAATAAACTGAGGATATTAGAAAAGAGTAATAAATTACATGCAAATGCTAAAGCAAAAAAAAAAGTCAGGGGAGGATGTAAAATAAGTTTAAGCAAATTAGTAGGAGCTGTAGTTTGTTGGAAAGACCTCTAGATATACAACAAAAGACTTGGGTTCCTACCAATAAACACATCAACAATGCATGAATCTCAAAAACTTTATATTGAACAGGGGCGCCTGGGTGGCTCAGTCAGTTAAGCATCAGAAGACTTTGGCTCAAGTCATGATCTCACAGTTCAGGATTTCAAGCCCTACACTGGGCTCCTCACTGACAGTGCAGCTTGGAATATTCTCTCTCTCTCTTTCTCCCCATCTCCCTCTGCCCACCTCAAAATAAACAACAGAACCTTTATATTGAACAGAAGAATTCAGACACAAAAGAGTACACATGGTATGAGTCAACAACAGGCAAAACTGATTTGTAAGAATAGAAATCAGAACAGTGGTTGCCTCTAAGGCCGTGGGGACTGACTAGAAGAATATGTGATTATGGAAACATTCTATCTCCCGGTTATACATGTGTTTACATTTGTCAAAACTCATCTAATTATATACTTGCATTTCTGTCCATTTTACAGTATGTAACCTGTACCATTAAAAAACTCCCATTAAGGGGCACCTGGGTGGCTCAGTCAGTTGAGCGTCCAACTTTTTTAATGTTTATTTTGAGAGAGAGAACGAGCACAAGTGGAAGAAGGGCAGAGAGGGAAAGAGAGGGAGAAAGAGAATCCCAACATGGGGCTCTACCTCACCAACCATGAGAGCATGACCTGAGCCGGTATCAAGACTCGGGCGCTTAACCAATTGAGCGACTCACATGCCCTGAACATCCAACTCTTGTTTCAGCCTGGGTCATGATCCCAGGGTCATGGGGTTGAGTCCCTGCATCAGGCACCACTCTGAGCATGGAGCCTGTGTAAGATTCTCTCTCTCCTCCTCTCTCCCTCTGCCCATTCCTCACTTGCATGCACACACATGCATTCTCTCTCTCTCAAAAATAAAAGTGGAAAAAAAAATCTCATTAAAAAATAAAGGATATGGGGCTGGGAGGATAGACAAAATGGGTGAAGGGACGTGGGAGGTAAGGCTTCTAGTTATAGAATGAATAAGTCATGGGATAAGGTACAACGTAAGGAAGATAGTAAATGTACTGCCAATAACCCTGTTACAACCACAGAAGGTAAACTATACTTGTGAGCATAGAATTGTCAAATCACTATGTGGTACAACTGAAACTATGTAGCATTGTGTGTCAACTATAGTGGGAATAAAGGGTAGAGTACAATGAAGGGGGGAGACAGCGCTCAATCTCAAATCAGCTATTTATTAGAGTGACTTTAAGAGAGTTACTTAACCTCTCTGAACTTGTTTACCTGTAAAATGTAGCTATTAACATAATATAACTTGGGGTGCCTGGGTGGCTCAGTCGGTTGAGCGTCCAACTTCGGTTGAGCGTCCAACTTCGGCTCAGGTCATGATCTCACGGTGCGTGGTTTTGAGCCCCGCATAGGGCTCTGTGCTGACAGCTCAGAGCCTGGAGCCTGCTTCAGATTCTGTGTCCCCCTCTCTCTCTCTGCCCCATCCCTGTTCATGCTCTGCCTCTGTCTCAAAAATTAATAAAACATTAAAAAAATGTTTTTAAAACATAATATAACTTACCTCAAGTGCTGGGGAAGTGACTATATTGGTATATCAAAGTGGCAACACTGTGCTTCGCAAATTATTCATTGCAAATGAATGCTGAAGAAGTTTTAAAAGTAAAGAAGGGGACATGGGGCACTTAGGTAGCTCAGCGAGTTGAGCTTCTGACTCTGGCTCAGGTCATGATCTCACAGTGAGTTCAAGCCCTACACTGGGCTCTGCACTCACAGTGCAGAGCCTGCTTGGTATTCTCTCTCCCTCTGTTCCTTCCCCTCCCCCCACCTCTCAAAATAAACAAACTTTAAAAAAAGTAAAGAAGGGGGAAAAATTGGTCTTATACTTCTTATAATTCCACAGATGACCTTGGTATCAGGAATATTGTTCTTTAGACACTATTAGTATTCTACAAAGGGAAATTTACTTAGAGTTCTTAATTTGTGAATGCAAAGGAACATCTATGTGCGTGACCTAAGACCTCCTTCTACACAGTTAGACACAATTTCTCAAGATGTGATTTGAGAAAGGTTTTAGACTAAGTACTTGCTAGAACAATGGCATAATCAGGAGAGAAATTCTCAATTTGAATATCTGAGAGTAAAAGGATTGTTCTTGTTATTTTACTCTGTCAATTACAAAGTTTAAGTGTCACCATAAGCCACATCATACTTATGTGTGTACATACGTATGTGTATATATACATACACACACATATTTATTCACCCAAACTGGAACTAAGCTGAACCACTGCTTCTTTTCAAAAAGGCTTCTATATTCTAAAAATAAGAAACTTAACTTCTGTTCAACTGGAATTAATCTTACAACTAAGAGAGTATGCCTCAGACTCCCATATTTTACCAGAAAAGAAAAGCAGCCTGAAAAGTAATAGCACAGGCTAAGTTTAATAGCCTCTCCCATCAATTTCGAACTATTTTTCTTTATCAGTGTGTAATCATAAAGAGGAAATTTTTTCTGAGATATTTCTATATCTGAACATTATTTCCTCTGCGAGCATTCAACAATTCTTGTTTCTATTCTTCTCTTTCCTAATTCAATTCTGTTTGGTTTCTAAGTTAAGAAGTGTGTTTCATTTGCATAAATGGTAACTATTCTGAGATACCATTCATAACTATACATTTGAATTCTCCAGAGTACCATTCACAACTTCAAATGAAACAGGAAAAAACACTCATTCAACATCACTTTAATGGTGACTAAGACATGAATGATTATAATGTTATATTGTAGAGGGTTAGCCAAAGAAGAGTGAAGTCTCCACAAATGTTACTACTAACTTGTAATCACTTTATGAATGCCCCCAGGCACCAAGAACCCTCGCCTTGACCAAATATCACAAAACAAAAAAACAAAAAAAAAATTGAGCTTAGAAAAACATGTCCATGGGGCGCCTGGGTGGCTCAATCAGTCAGGCAGCCGACTTTGGCTCAGGTCACGATCTCACAGTTCGTGGGTTCGAGGCCCACATCGGGCTCTGTGCTGACAGCTAGCTCAGAGCCTGGAGCCTGTTTCAGATTCTGTGTCTCCTTCTCTCTCTGACCCTCCCCTTCTTACGCTCTCTCTCTCTCTCTCTTTCAGAAATAAATAAAACGTTAAAAAAGACTTTAAAAAGAAAAAAGAAAAACACATCCATTAGTTAAACATGTTTTTTGGCGTTATAAAGTAACTATGCAGGGACATCAAAAGATATAACTTAGCCATAAAACTAAAAAATTATCAAGAAGAATCCTAAGAAGTCCTGGCAAGTTCTCTATAAAACCAATGCTGATTTTACTTTAGGTATTAAACTTTTCAGCTATGAGCTTTTCTGAGAAAGTCTTATGCAAGGTAGTAATATTCTAGTAGTTCTTTACTCCGTCTTATCAGTGGTAGAAACTAAACTTACATAGGTCTGCATAAATAATACAGCTATCTGTACTACTCTAATATATTTATACCAAATAAAATAAAATTTGAACAGGAAAAAAATGAGGCTATTTTAAGACTGTCACCTCCTGGTTTCCCTCATTTTTCTTTCTTATCCAAAAGTCACAGACATGGAGCCCCAGTGGCGCAATCAGTTAGCACGCGGTACTTATACAAAAGTCATAGACAAGAGACTATATAACTAGAAAGAATGAATAGAAGGAGAGTGTACACCTAAGAACATCTATGTTTACTTTCCTCTATGATTCCACCACTTCTACCCTTGATATAGTAGTTCTCAACAGGGGGCAACTGTGCCCCTCAGGAGACATTTCACAATATCTGGAGACGTTTTTGGTTGTCAGAGCTAGTGAGAAGAGGTTGCTAATGGGCAGTGAGTAAACACCAGGGATGCTACTAAACATCCCACAAGGCACAAGACAGCCCTCTCCAAAATGACAGAATTAAGCAGCCCAAAAAGCCAACAGGACCCATGGGTGAGAAACCCTACCCCAAGGCCTAAGAAAGACCTACCTCTCAGAAGACACTCAAAAAGTGTTTGCTGATCTGAACTGAAAAGACTATGAATTGGAAGAAAGTGAAGCCTACAAGAATAAAATAGAAGAGGCCATGACTTAAGCATTATTAGCATCTACCAAGCCTTTACTGCGTGCTGGGCACCAGTCATAACAAAAACGAACAATTCAGGGGCGCCTGGATGGTTCAGTCAGTTATGTGTCTGACTTCGGCTCAGGTCATGATCTCATGGTTCACGGGTTCAAGCCCTGCATCGGGCTCTGTGCTGACAGCTCAGAGCCTGGAGCCTGCTTCAGATTCTGTCACCCTCTCTTTGACCCTCCCTCACTCATTCATTCTCTTTCTCTCAAACAAACATTTTTTAAAAATTCAGTCCTGTTCTTAAGGAGCTCACGGTCAGGCTGGGAGAAGAGTTTTGTGATTTGTCTTATGTCAGATTTGACAACCTGATAAATGTTTTAACAAAGGAGAAAACATACAAAGGAGTCACCCAATTTTTCCTGGGAAGGCTTCATGGAAGAGATGACATCTTAGCTCAGTTCACAAGGAAGAGTAGGAAGTATCTTATTTCACAGCTTATAAGCCTCTTTCCAAACAAAGAGCCATTCACTTCTTCAGTCAACAAAAATCTGTAGAACACCAACTGTGTTCCATACATTGTGTTATGTATTGGAGACCCAGTCAAATTATAACCTTTCATTTTTTCCCTTGGCATCACTGGTGCCCAGCAGCCCACCTCCCTCACCCAAATCCCAAACAAGTGTTGCATTTTCTACCTATCCTCAATTTAGCAACTGTCACCGTAACCAATCTTACTCAGTAAAGCCACTACCCAAGAAATAAAACTTTCAGCTGCCTGTATCCCATCCTGCCTAAGTCACAAAATCAGGGTGGTGATGTGGCAGAGTAACTAGCAACAAACTGACTATGGGTGGAGATCTGCCAACTGTGTCAGTTTCTCGGAAAGCTATTTTACTTTATGGAAAAAATCTGGGTCCTGCACGCCAGGAACCCCAGCAAAGTAACCAATATAGATTTACTGAGCACCTACAATGGCTGAAGTCAATGGTTCTCAACCGTGGTTGTGTTTTGACATCAGAGCTCCCAACCCAGATATGAATATGCTTTAATGCTAAGTTCTAATACAAAACAACTTTGATGCACTAAAGGAATACAAAAGAAGTACAAGACACAGTTCCTGTCTTGAAGAGCTTATCCACAATCACAACAGAGTAACGTGAAATAGGATATTAGTCCACCAATTGGAATCCTTTTACAATACTAGCAGCACTTATGAAATAGAAGAAACTGGGGTAGTCGGGACAAGAACTGCTCCTATTGCCTAGCTCCACTCATACACCCAAATCTACCTGCAATTCCTGATACGTTGCTCTGCACCCCTTCAACCTCCCAGTGAACGTACCATTCTCAGGAACTATGGAGAGACCCCAAATAGAAAGATGAATGAGGACCACAAAAAAAGCCTAGGCTACGGGATTTCCTGATGGCCAGAATCTCTCAAATTTTTTAAGTAGGCTTCACGCCCAGCACACAGCCCAAACTCATGACCCTGAGATCAAGACCTGAGCTGAGATCAAGAGTAGGAGGCTAAGCCAACTGAGCCACCCAGGCACCCCATGGAGCTTCTTTTAAAGAGAAGAAATAATGCTTGAACCTCCAACAACACCAAACACCTCACTCTACAGCTTAAGTGTCCAAAAAGAAAAAGGAACAGAGTTTTTATAATTTTCTCCTAGAGGTCCTTGGCCATTTAAAGAAATGATCCAAATTCATAAGGCTGGTAAATTCAAATTTCTCATATAGCACATGCTTAAAATAAACATATTCTAAATTAAAAATATATTTTAGTAAACTCCTTACCAAGATGTTCAAATTATGGAAGCTTTAAAAATAAAAAATAAAAAATAAAATACTGCTGGATAAACTCTACTCCCAAAGTGGGGCTTGAACTCACACCCCCAAGATCAAGAGTCACATGCTCTCTCCCAGGCAGCCAGGCTCCTGAAAGAATAAAAATTTTTCTGTCAGTAGAGTAGGTGACTCTTGATCTTAAAGTCATGAATTCAAGCCCCATGTTGAATGCAGAGCTTACTTAAAAAAATTAACCTAATTCCTACTCAGCAGTGATGACCTCTTACTAAAGACTACCCTGAAGAGAGCATGAGCTTTAAACTCTGCAAATATGAATATACAGATCCTCACCTAAGTAGTCTTTCTCTGAATGATACAGAAAAAGGTACAATTCTCTCTCCCTCTTTTTTTTTTTAATTTATTTTGAGAGAGAAAGCACATGCAGGGGAGAGGCAGAAAGAGAATCCCAAGCCGGCTCCACACTGTCAGTGCAGAACCCAACCTGCGGCTCAAATTCACCAAACTGTGAGATCATGACCTGAGCCGAAATCAAGGGTTGGACCCTCAACCAACTGAGCCACCCAGGTGCCCCAAAGGTACAATTCTCTTAACTGATACACAAAAACTGATAAGCACAACACCCCATAAATTACTCTTTTAAATGGGGTGCCTGGGTGGCCCAGTCAGTTAAGCATTGGACTCAGTTTAGGTTCAGGTCATGATCTCAGAGCTGTGAGATCAAACCCAATATCAGGCTCCAAACTGGGCAAAGAGTCTGCTTAAGATTCTCTCTCAAAAAAAAAAAAAAAAAAAAAAAAAACGGGGGTTAGGTGTCATTCAAACATCTCAAACAGGGATCAATGAGGGTATTAAGATAAATGTTGGTACTTAGGGGGAAATGTACATTAGTATGTATTAATTAGAATATTACATGAAAAAAGCACATGGACAAAAAATGTCTTCTGTGTACTACTCCTTTTAGGACCCATGGCTTTGAAATTAGTTTGGTTTACAATATTTTTCCTTGTAATTGTCCTTGTCATCGTATAAATTTTATCCATACAGGTCCACAATCCCTTAACTTCAATTCCAAAATCTAGACAAGTTTTTTCATTATTCATTTGGTGGCAAAACCTGACATGAAAATGACATGAGGCTATTTATACTATTTATTTATACCAGTTGGTGTGAATGTTCTGACATTTTACTACAGAAATGGTAGTGTGTTTGATTACAAGGTACTGCCCCAGGCCTCTCTGGGATGTTACATAACACACAGTACATGTACCATATTCCTTTTCTAAGATCCCCAAAATTCTAAATTCAAAAAAAAATCTGGCCCCAAGAATTTTTTTAAGTTTATTTATTTGAGAGAACACAAGAACATGCGAGCAGGAAAGAGACAGAGAAAGAGGGAGAGAGAATCCCAAGCAGGCTCTTCACTGTCAGCACAGAGCCCCGTGCAGTGAGATCATGACCTGAGCCAAAATCGAGTAGGACTCCTTGCCGGACACCTAGCCGACTGAGGCACCAGGAGCCCCCAGGAAATTTTTTTGACCCCAAGGTACTATGGACTGATATGCTAATTTAGGACTGAGTCTTATACAGAAAATATAACTAATACAAAAAATGAAGGTAGATCTTTACATACAATAAATTCACTGCCTTAACATCTATTCACACATACATAATCCCGTAACACAAAGCATTAAAACTACTTTAACAAATGTCAAAACTTGAACACGCCATTATGTGTTTTCTCAAGTTGTGGTGATATTTACACCATTCAGTATTTAGTTCAATTCTTCTTAGGGTGAAATTCACTAATTTACATCACAGTTTAGACAGACCAAAAGACTGCAATTAGTAATTAAGTTGAGTAAAAGAATCATCCCCTGATAAATAATGCACTCGGTAAAATGTTCTGAGAAATTTATCTCAGAGGGTTTCAGATTTAAAATTATGTCATTCTAGGGGCGCCTGGGTGGCTTAGTCGGTTGAGCGTCCGACTTTCACTTAGGTCATGATCTCGCGGTTCGTGGGTTCGAGCCCCGCGTCGGGCTCTGTGCTGACTGCCAGCTCAGAGCCTGGAGCCTGTTTCAGTCTGTGACTCCCTCTCTCTCTGACCCTCCCCTGCTCACGCTGTCTCTCTCTCTCTCCTAGAAATAAAAACAAAACAAAACAAAACAAAACAAAAAAAAACATTAAAATTATGTCATTCTAGAATACGATTTATCAACTTTGAACAAATGACAACTGACTTTTTCTGTGAAAGCAGCTCCTTGGGCAGGGACAGCTCTTAAGGATATTTGAACTGGAAGAAGAGTTTCACAGTTCTTTCCTTCCTTCCCCCTTCAGTTGCTGCTTTTCTGGTTTTAGAATTTCAAACAAAGAAATACATATTGGCTCCACTGCTAAGAAACGCCCTCTTTCTCAGCAACTTCCTCTTCCAATTTTCTTCCCTACCATTGACATATGAGAACAATACACACTGCCGGTCCTACCATTTTGATTAACCAAAAGCTGAAGCTTGGGAAAATGCAGGGCTAGAATTTATAGTATCCAACTACTACTCTCTCATTCCAGGTCCACAATCTTCACTCATCTAGAAGTCAGATAACAGAGAACACAAAGAAAGGAAGGAACATTATGTTTCATGAGAGGCGGGCTACTGAAACTTCCGTCTCAAGAATCCAAGGAAATGTGAACAAACGGGAAATTTCTCTTATCCCAAGAAAATGCTGCCTTCTTAGCTGAGGAGGAGAAAAAGTTACTACGGTGGCACACCTCTGAACCAAGATTCAAGTCTATACACCAACTGTTGGTGAACTTCTACAGGCCACCCAGTCAGCATTCAAACTGAGTTCTTTAGTTCTGAGGCACTTCAAAATGACTTTTACAATTTACAATTTAGAAATGGTCTTTTCCAACTCACAGACTGCAGAAAGGGCATGGATTAGCCATCCAGAGATCAAGACCCGGCCTGTCTCCAAGCCAGAAGTCAACTGAAGTTGTCTGGGACCGGACCCCTCCCTCTATTTGTGACAAAGCAAACTTCTTTTAAGTGGACAATGACTTCCCCCTTGCCCAGGGATTCTCCAACACCTGCTGGTTGATACCTTACTGTATGACCTTGGACAAGTTACTTAATTCCTCTGAAACTTAGTTTCTGTATGTGTAAACGCTCAACAGTGGCTGTAAAAATTAAATAACATAAGCCTGAACAAGGGCTGACACACAGTAGGGGCGCCATTCACGATCTCCATCCTACTCCTAACACCCCCGAATTCTTCTGGGCCTAAATTTCAATCATTGCCCCAAGAGGCTCCAAGGATGCCTTCCTCTCCTCTGATAAGCACCAGTGTGTAAAATTTCACCATCTCAGAGGTTCTAAGATCCTGGAGAACCAAGATAACCCCAGACCCCACCTTATCATAGCGCGGGGTCCATCCACGGACTTCGTGGAAGAGCCCCGTTAGCCAACTGTCCTCCGCACCCTACAGAACCACCCTGTACACACAAACACACGCACACGCACATGCACACAGTTCCCCCTTCAACTTAGGCCAAGGGTCTCCAAGAGCACAATTCTTTCATGGCCCAGAGACGGAAACTGAAGCCCCGCCTGGGAAAGAACTTGCCCACGACAATCAGCCAACATCTGAGATCCAACTCATGTACAACTGCCTGCACAGCCTTCGTTTCACAAATAGGTAAACTGAGGCCCAGAGAAGGAAGTGACTTGCCCAAGGTGACACAGCGAGTTGGTGGCAGCGCCAGGTCAGGCTGGGGGCACTTTCGCAGCCTCACGGATTCGCGGGCCCCTCCAAGGCTCCGAGGGGATTTCCAGGACACCTCCTCCCTGGGGAGGGGACTGAAGAGTAAGACGCTACCCCACGCTGACCGCTCGCCCGGCCACTGCCGGTCCGCGGCAAAAGGCGAGCCACCTACTCCCTCAGGACCCTGCGAGGCTCGGGGCGGGGAGGTGGGGGGAGGGTGGCGGCGCGGCTCGGCCCGGCGCCTCACGGCGGAGCCCGCCCGCGGGAACTTGTTGCTCACCTGGCGTCGCGCGGTCGCCCTCAGCAACAGAGAGGCCGGCCAGCCGCCCTTCTCCGCACGGGGTCTGTTCCCGCTGGCCGCCTCCCGGGGCGCCACCCAGCCAGACCCCCCTCAGCGCACTACGCCCCCAGCCGCGCTCGCCCGGCCCGCGTCCGCCATTACGCGATTCCCCGCCCTGGGACGCAGCCACACCCCGCCAACGGCCCTGATTGGCTCTCTGCCCCACCCTCCTGGGGCTTCCGGGCATTCCATTGGCCTGAGTGGAGTGCCAGTTAAATAGCTACGCAAAAGACGTACTCAAGGGTACCTTCTGGGGAGCTCCACCCGAGCTACTTCCGCAATCGGAGTAAACAGCCGGGGAGCAAACCAAGTGGAGTGGGGGTGGAGATTAAACTAAATCAACTCCTAAATTCCGGGCAGGAAAATTCCACTTAAGAAAGTGTAAAAACTCGTACAAAGTGTATTGAACGATGAGTTCTTATTGTTAGAGTTCAAAGAACCAGGATTTTTGATGGAAGGAAGGGGACAAACTCATGAACTTTCAATGGACACCCCTCAAGTTGCAGATAGTTTTGTCCCTTCCCTCCGGGTCTCAGGCCCCACCGAAAGTAGGAAGGGGAGAGTGAGTCATAGGCTCCAACCGGCTGTTAAGAGATCCTTCCGGGGCGAGGCTTGGGGTCTTGGGACCGGCAGGTGGTTCTGAAAGGCAAGGGTCAGGTGAGCGGGACCCTGGTTCAGCCGCCAGCTCATTCTGCGACCTCAGACAACCCCGGGAACTTATCTGGGCCTCAGTTTGCCCTTCTGCAAAATAGAAACAGTCATGGCTGCCTCACGTCCTGGCGTTTATTGACGAGGCATTCCAGAGATGGGCATATGTGCGTCTTGTTGATTATAAAAGGCTGCAGCTGGATAGCAATGTGACAAATTCACAAGTTAGCAAAACTTGTGATCTTTAGTTAACTAAAGAACTCCCATTTAGTTCTCTAGAGCAACTCTGTAAGGCAGATACTGTCCTCGTTTTGCAGAAGAGAAAACCAAGAACTCCATGACTTACCCAGGGTCATCCCCCGGGAATTGGAAACAACCCTGGGACTCAAACCTGTATCTTCTGTCTTCCATTTCTGTATTTCTTCTTCCAGGCCTGGTGTCCCCTGAGAAAGGCTTCCCTCCACCAACCCGTTAGCATTCCAGGGAGTGTCTTAAGGGAGTGTCTTAAGGGTGCCAGGCCAGCCCCCCATCTCTCTGGTCACCATAGGCCCCAGCTATTTCTAGGGAAGAGTCAGGAGGTTGAGTAGGGGGTGGCAGGTGGGTCAGCAACCCAGAATCCCAGACAGGGACACAGAGGGGCAGTGACACCATTGTGAGCCCTCAGAAGGTCGGCCTCCACGCCAAGACTTAAATGCAGGTCTCTCTGCTCTCAGAACAGGGCTCTTTTCATTGCAGGATTGTTTTTCCCAGAAGGGCTGCCTTGGCTGTAATTCCTAGTTCTTTTCCCTCTCTGGAAAGGAAGGAAGCCAATATGGGAGAGGGAGAGGAAGCAGCCTAAGACTTTAGAATGGCAGAGACCACCAAATGGGCGGTGCTGACAGAGCCTCAGTGCTGCTGAGTCAGTGACCTTGAGGTGCAAACTGAGACTTGTGGTCTGACAACCAATGACTATTTTTTAAGTTGTGACTGTGACCATTGGATGCTGGGAGGCAGCAGGTGCTGTACAGAAGTCAATGGCTTTGGGGCAGCCTGACTTGAGATTGAATCCAAGTTCCTCCACTTTCTAGCTCTCTGAGCCTCACTTTTATCTTCTCTAAAATGGGGACAACAGACATCACTGCAAAAAAAAATTATATATATATGTAAATCCACATCACTGCTAAAATATGTACTTAGATATGTAAATAAATAATAAAACAGGAACAACAGGGCAGTTGTGAGGTTCAGTGAGTTAATTGTGGAATTATTGAGTCATGTGTGTAAAGTACCTGGTAGCTGTCTATTCATTCATGGATTCATCTATTCAATAAAAAATTAAGCACCAGGGCTCCTGACTGGCTCAGTAGGAAGAGCTTGCGACTCTTGATCTCCAGGTCAGTGAGTTCAAGCCCCATGTGGGACATAGAGCTTACTTAAAAAAAAATGGGGTGCCTGGGTGGTTCAGTTGGTTGAGCATCCGACTTCGGCTCAGGTCATGATCTCACAGTTCCTGAGTTCGAGCCCCACATTGAGCTTGTTGCTGTCAGTGCGGAGCCTGCTTTGCATCCTCTGTCTGCTCCCCTCTCTGTCCCTCCCCCACTCCTACCCTCTCTCTCAAAAATAAAGAAAATATTTAAAAATTATTTAAAAAATTACTAAGCAGTGACCACGTATAGGCAGCCTAACAGTGGTGCCACTACAACGGTGGGCAGAACAGACAGACGAGGCCTCATGGAGCTTAGAGTTTAGTGAGGAAGTAAGTCATTAAATGACCAGACCAATCAAAATACAGTTAGAAACTGTGATAAGAAACAAGAAGGCAAAGTACAATGTGTTTATGAGGTAAATGTCGGGATGGGGTGGGGCCAGAGGAGGCCTTCTGAAGAGCTGATATCTCGGGTGAGTTGATGAATGGGGTTAACTAGGCAGCAGGTGGTTGGAAGAAGTGTTGCAGGTCAAGAGAAAGGGTGTGGAAGGCATCCAAGCCAACTGGGGTAGGTGGCAATGGGGAGGGAGGGCAGAGCTCATGCAGGGTCCTGAACCAATGAAGTGTTACAGGGGAGAGAACCTGGCTTTGAAAGTGAGGCTGTTTTCTAAGAGCCTCTGTACTTTTCTGGTAGTCCCTGAATGCAAGCTTGGAGGCCAACCCACCTGGGTTTGAACCCTGACTCTGCCATCTCACCTTGGGCTGTGTGACCTTGACCAGCCACCACACCTCTCTGTCTCATCTACTTTTCTAAGACATGGGGACAGTGATCAAGGGTCAAAGGGTAAGAGTAAGGATTCGATATGGAAATGTATATAGAGTCGTGGCACATAGAAGGTACTCCACAAAAGCTGCTTGGTCTTCCCAGAATGGAGGGAGGTGAGCCTGAGGCAGCAAATCCAGCAGATAAGTTTGGGAGAAAGCTGATACGAGGGCCTATACCCATTTTGGAAGACTTTGTAGCCAGATGGGCCTGGATCAAATCACGGCTGTACCGCTTCTTAGCAGTGTGACCTTGAGCAAGTGACTTCAGCTCTCTGAGCCTCAGTTTCCTGATCTGTAAAATCGAGATCATAACTGTTTTTATCTCCTAAAGCTGTGAAAGTTAAATGAAATAATAAATTGAAAGCATTTAGCACAGTGATTAGCGCATAGCGAGCAGCTTGAATGTTAACTTTAATAGTATTGTTGACTTTAGCAGTGATTTTATTAGTCATTTGATATAGCAATTGTTGTTGTCAATATCCGCGTTACTACCTGTACGAGGTAAGATTCTGGAGCTTTGCTTAAGGTTGTCTGGCAATGGGAGGCATAACTTCTCCTTTTTTAAAAAAATTTTTTTAAATTTTTTTCTGAGAGAGAGAGATAGAGACAACATGAGCAGGGGAGGGTCAGAGAGAGAGGGAGACACAGAATCTGAAGCAGGCTCCAGGCTCTGAGCTGTCGGCACAGAGCCTGATGTGGGGCTTGAACCCACGAACCATAAGATCATGACCTGAGCTGAAGTCGGACGCTTAACCGACTGAGCCACCCAGGCACCCCCATAGTTTCTCCTTTGAGGCAATGGATGTAGAGGATGGCGCGGAGCACTTTAATAGTAATATTCATAAGTGCTAACATTGCACATACCATTTATTATGTGTCAAACGTGTGTTAAGTGCTATACACGCATGAACCCATAAATCCTCATGGTAGTCCTAGGAGTGAGGTCCTGTTATTACCATCATTTTACAAATGGGATAAAGGAAGTGTGGAGAGGTTAAATGACTTGCCCAAGGCCACCCAGTCAGGAAGCAGCATAGCTGGCATTTGAACCCAGCCTCTGAGAGGGCTTAACTGCTCTTGAGGGGCAAGCTCTCCCTTTTCTACCAAGGAGTCAGAGTTATCACCTGGAGGGATGAAATTATTCACTGCTGGTAACTAAATCCCCAGGTTGTGAAGGCCAAGTTCCTTTCCCACCAGTTCTGAAAAGTAACCCCTGCCTGTTTGTTCCTCGCCCCCTGAGGCAGATAAGAGCAGAGAGGGAACCCTCTTCCTCTGCAAGGGAAAAGCGCGAAGACATTTGGAGTCACTAGAACTGGATCTGAGTCCCTACTTAATGGCTCTGCAGTCTTGGCCAAGTCACACCCCGAGTCTGAGCCTCAGTTTCCTGATCTATGAAATAGGGATGATCACAGCTCTGCTACAGGCCTGTTGTGAGGAGCAGGAAAAAACAAGGCCTGCATAAACTATGAAGTGCTGGGAGCACAGGAGTGTCTCTCATTGTTGCCCTGGGGCAGGCAGCCTAAACCAGTAGAGCAGGCGAAACTGTGCCCTGCATGATCTTGAGCAAGTTATAAAACCTGGCTGAGCCTCAGTTTTCTCGTCTATAAAATGGAGTGAATACTATTGATTTTGTAGAGCTGGATAGAAAACACATTGAGGGAATGCATAAAAAGCCACGGACGAATTCCTGGTACAGAGCCAGCAGAGCACTGTGTCTTAAGGGATTCCAGGGGAAGAAAGAAAGCACAGGGACCACGAAGAATCACGGTGACCCCTCTTCACCACCCCTGTTTTAGGGGAAGAGGGTGGAGAGCGCTGTGTTCAGAGCCCAGGACAGTCTCCAGCCACTACCCTACCTCTAGCGTCTTCAGCTCTCGCTGGGTCCACGTCTCTCTCCTTTTCCTCCCTCCCCTCTCTTCAAACAAGTTCCTCTCCACCGAACAATCCCAGGGGGCCCTGAACCTCAGTTCCAGCCAAGCTCCGCAGGCTTTCCCCGCCTCCACATCCTTAATGCACGGCCTTTGCATTTGCCATTGCCTCCACCTGGAATGCTCTCTCCTCCTGGAGCGCCTGTGATGGGGAAAGGGGGGTGCTGGAGGGGAAGGATCTGGAATGATGCTCCCCTACCTCCTCACTCTCCTCCCCTACATCTCCCACGCTGCATGCCTGACCTCCCCCCTCCCAGCGTGGGGGATGAGGCAGCACCGGGAGGGGGAGGAAGAGGGGGAGGACTCAGTGAAGAGCCCTCTGTGGGGTTTTTCACCTGCTCCGAAGAGGCAGACGGAAATGAAAGCTCTAGAAAAACGCCTGCCGCTCTGCTCCAGAGGCCCCAGTTCAGTGAAGCCTCCCTGCCTTCCCACTGTGCCATCTTCTCTTCCTCCCCCTCCTCCTGCAGGCAGGTGCCACAGTCAAGGAACACGGGTGGGCGGCAGGCCAGAGAGACCTGGGTTCAAATCCCATTCCTGTCACTTACCCAGTGAATGGCCTTAGCAAGAACCTTTGGCCCCCACACACCTCATTTCTTTGTCAAAGGACACAAGAACCCTGCCTCTCAGGCTGCTGTGAGGGCTAAGTAGAGGTACCAGGTGAAAGTGCCTGGCACAGCCAAGGTCCCCAGCCATGGAGATAATAGGTGACAGCAAATTTCCAAGTGTCAATGCATGCCCGGCACAGCCCTCTCGTTCCGGATAAGGTAGGAACCATTACCATCCCCTTTTGACAGATGAGGAAACTGAGGCACAGAGCGATACGATACAGATACAGACCTTGCCCAACGTCACACAGCCAGTAAGAAGCAGAACTTAATCTCCGTGCTTACCCACCACACCACGGTGTGCTCAGTACTGGTTGTCAGGATTATTGTTGCTGTGATTTGTTTTTATCTGCATGGACTCGATGCCCTCACTGAGTACATGTTATTCCTCTCCTCCCACATTCACAATCTTGCCTGAATTTTCCCTCCTTTGTGACATCTTCCAGTCTGTTCGTTTAAAGAGCATATATTGCTCTCTCCTCTGGCCAGGCCGATGCTGGGCACGAAGGCCCGGTGATCAATCCTCCTAGTTTCTGTTTTGGTGTGGCTTCCAATCTGGTGACAGAGAAAATACATACGTGGGTCGCCTGGGTGGCTCAGTCAGGTAAGTGGCCAACCTTTCATTTTGGCCCAGGTCGTGATCTCAGGGGTTCATGAAATCGAGTCCCACACAGGGCTCTGTTCACAGCATGGAACGTGCTTCAGATCCTCTGTCTCCCTCTCTCTACCACTCCCCCACTCCCCTACTCATGTGCACATTCTCTCTCTCTTTCTTTCAAAAATAAATGAACGTTAAAAAAAATTTAATTTAGAAAATACATACGTAAAAAGTACAATAAAAGAGGAAGACACTGATTGCAACAGGAGGTGTGACCTCATAAAAGCCCACACTCAACCTAACCCAACTGAGGGACTGGGGCAGGTTTAGAGAAGAGGGGTCATTTGAGTGGGGTCTTGCAGGGTGAGTAGGAGTTCTTCAGACAGGGTTATAAAGTAAGAACATAGACGATGATGCATAGTGCAGACCCTGCAAAGGGGATTGAATAAATAAAGGCTAGAGAGTAGCATATCTGGAGTCATTTCTGGGCCAGGCCCTGTACTATAAGCTGCAGGAATAGAGGTGGAAAGATACTTACTGGGCGCTCAAGATGCTTACAGACTTGGATGCTGTGGAGGCGTGCGATAGAAAGCAACAAGTAAAGCAAAAAATATCCATATTAAAAATCCAAAGGGGCTTTGAGACTACCAAAAAAAAAAACACAAAAAACTAAATCTGTGGAGGGATCAGTGAAGGCTTCCTGGTGGGGGAGCTGATGTCTAGGCTGAGCCTTACAGAGCAGAGCCGGATTATACCACCGACCTCCATAACAGCCCATATATGAATTCAACACAAAAACAATGCAAACTGTAAAATGAAGCGTAAGGAACACCAGTAAAGTTCTAATCTTTCTCATGAGTGCTATTTAAATGTTTTTTTTTTAAATGATCAAACATCAAATTCATTTTATAAAAGAATATTTTAAAAAATAGTATTTTTAGGGGCGCTTGGGTGGCTCAGTCAGTTAGGCGTCCGACTTCTCAGGTCATGATCTCACGGTACGTGGGTTCGAGCCCCGCGTCGGGCTCTGTGCTGACTGCCAGCTCAGAGCCTGGAGCCTGTTTCAGATTCTGTGTCTCCCTCTCTCTCTGACCCTCCCCTGCTCACTCTGTCTCTCTCTCTCAGAAATAAATAAAAACACTGAAAAAATAGTATTTTTAGTGCCCCTGCTTTGCTGGTGCCCTAAACACATGCTTGCCCTGCTCGTTGGGTCATCGGACAGGGTGATGGGCCAGAGGGAGTCATCCAGGTGAGAGGTGGAGAAGGGTGTGGAAGTCAGTGGGAATTTCACACGCAAAGGCCCAGAGGCAAGAGGAAAGATGGCACTTTGGGGGAAAAGGAAATCTTTTGATGAGAGCTGGCAAGTGGGAAGAGGTAGCGATAGAGAATCAGGACTGGATTCTAAGGGAGCCGTGGAGGCACGCCTTTTAAAGGTTTTAACTGCAACATGCCATAATCAAATTGTCCCCTTTGCGAGATCACTCTGAATATTTCTAGAGACCTATTTATGCTTCGAATCCATTCATTCAAGAGACACCACATACCTACTATGTTGATTCAAGCGCTGACCCAGGTGCTGGGGCTGCAACAGATCATTAAGTGTTCTGCAGACAGAGCAAGACGTGGGAGGGACATAAAGGGCCACCCCCCAGTGGGATCTGGATGGATAAAAGCTTGGAGTGTGGAAGCGTGTGACCTTCACAGACAGGGCCAAGCCCTGTGCCGGACAGGAAAGGCCTGACTGCGGTGGAAGATGGCGTTCAGGGTACTCGCCATGAAGAGGCCAGTGATTATAAGACAGAAGAAAGAGATGAAAGCAAGAGTGGAGGCAATGTGCCAGGGGTGAAAAACCCTGATCTTGTAACCTCCTGAGAAGGTGGCCGAGTGGGCAGAGGGGCAGAAGCCCTAGCTACCCTGTCACCACCCCCCACCTCTCCATGCTTTTCTAGTCCTCCTGAACCCTGCAGCCTGTCTCCTCCAGGCTCCAGAAGTCAGACCGAAGCCCGAAGGAGAAGAGAGGCGGGTGAGGAGGGGGTGGGCAGGGGACAAACTCAGGCCCCTGCCCAGCGGGGCCTTCCTTCCTACCGGCTGGAGCCGACCCGACTGAGGGGCCAGGGGTTACAGGGAAAGGATTAAGGAGTTGGTTGCTTTTTTCCCCATACTGTGGCTGCATTTCTCTCTCTTTCTTCTTCTCCTTCCTTTTTTTTTTTTTTTTTTTTAAAGAAAAATGTTCCTGTACACGCACCCGGAGGCTCTTGCAGGAGGTGGCTGTTGGAGAACCGGGAAAACAAGCCAAGAAACAAGAGAGAGGAAGAAGACCACGCCTCGCCTGGCAGATTCCTAATGGCCCAGGAGACCTGAGGCTTTGCTGTGGGAGGCCAGTGGGGGCTGGCTCGGGTGGGAGGGAAGGGCAGGCCGAAGGACAGCCACTTGCTGGTCGGTGACCTTGGGCGGGATGCTGCCTGCCTGCTTCCCTCTGGTGAGAATGGGGAGGAGGGGGGCAGGGGCAGGGCTGGCCGGCTGAGGTCACAGGAAGGCCCCTTCCAGCCTGAAACGCGATCTCGGGATGTGGGGCCTGCCAACCTGCAGCGACCCTGGGCCAGCAGAGATGAAAGGCTGCCTGTCCCCAGCTTCCGGACCCCCGAGGCCCCAGTGCCTGAGACTTGAAGGGCAGCAAAAGCTGCTGCAGCTGGCTGGAGCCGGTTGCTGGACTCCCCACCCCACCTGATGTCATCCAACCCTCCCTTCCCTGTTTGGCTGGGGACACTCAGGCCCAGAGAGGGCTGGTGACCTGCCCGAGGTCACACAGCAAGTTGGAGACTGAGCCAGGGCTCGCCACACAGTCTTTGGACTCCCAAATCCAGGCCTCCTTCCCTTTCCCAGAACCTTGGCCGCCTGGGGGCTTACCCCAGGGAGTTGGAGCGACCCAGGGTTAGGGGAAACAGTTGGGAGCCATGTCCTTTGAAGTCAAGACTTAATGTTGACTAAAGTGCTTTTCTTTTCTTTCTTTCTTTTTTTTTCCCCCTTTTTTTCTTTTTCTTTTTTTTTTTCTTTTTGAGACGAAAGGAACGTTCCAGGCCTCTGCCATGAGCCTGGACTTGCTCTGCTGGCAGGGGAAGGAATGCAGCTCTGGCCGCCACAGCTGCTGGTGCTCCCACCCCTGTGGCCAAAGGGACAAAGGCCTCCTCTCAGGCCTGTCCTCTCCAGCCCCCCGGATTGGTGGGGGCACAGCGTCAAGCAGGAGGCTTCGTCACTGACCAGCTAAGTCGCTATTCCTCTCTGGGCCTTAGTGCCCTTTCCAGAAAATGGGAGCAGAGCATCTGCCTGACCTACTTCTCAGCCTTGTGTTGAGACTCCAAAGAGGCAAAGTTACAGATACAGACCTCTCAGCACCTCCTTCAGCCGGAGGCTCTGCCTACAGAGATCCCCCCCCCCGCCCCCCGCCTCCGGGGCCCCTCCCTCCTTTCCTGGTGCCTCGCCTGGCCAGCCCCAGCTCGCTGAGCTTGGCTCGACGGGGCCATCCCTCGCTCTGGGGAGCCTTCCCTCACCTCCGGACCACGCTGCTCCTTCAGGGTATTTATCACTGCTGTAATTAAATAATTAATTGTGTGATCAGATCTGTCTCTCCTCGAAAATATGAACTCAGTAGAACAGCTGACAGCGGATAGCTTACCCCGTACCAGAGACTTTATGCATATTAACCCATTTAATCCCTGCGGCAGGGACTGTTAGTTCCCCCCATTTTACGGATGAGGAAACTGAGACAAAGAGAGGTCCAGTGCCTTACCCGACGTCACAGCAAGGTGGAGGCTCGGCCAGGACTGGGCACAAAGAAGCTGCAGAACCCGGATTCGAATCCAGAGCCCAGGCTGTAACCGTTACTCCACTAATAAGGCAGGATTAGCTTATCTGCTGCTTCTCCTCAGCTCCCAGAGCAGCTAGCATACAGTAGGTGCTCCATGTATACTGGGTGAGTGAATACACAAATGGCGACGAATATGCAGGAGTATTTGGAGAAGAATCAAGCACCTTCCAGGAGTGAATTTTGCAGGTGTTGTGGGTAAAGCTGAATTGTTAAAGATCAATTATTGGGCTCCCTTCTGGAGCACACACTTGGACAGAAACCCTAGACATCATTTTGACTCTCCTTCCATTTCATCTGCCAGAGCCAATCAGTCCTCAAGTTGTGCTTGGTTTCTCCCTGGTACACCTCCTCTTCTCCATCCCTGAACCCTCATCTCTTTCTTGCGTTTTCTTTCTTCCTTTCGTTTCCTTTCGTTTCCTTTCCTTTCGTTTCCTTTCGTTTCCTTTCCTTTCCTTTCCTTTCCTTTCCTTTCCTTTCCTTTCCTTTCCTTTCCTTTCCTTTCCTTTCCTTTCCTTTCCTAGCTTGAGGAGGGGAGAGGGGCAGGGAGAGAGAGAGAGAGAGAGAGAGAGAGAGAGAGAGAGAGAATCTTAAGCGGGCTCCAGGCTCCAAGCTGTCAGCACAGACCCCAACTCAGGGCTCGAACTCACGAACTGTGAGATCATGACCTGAGCCAAAGTCAGATGTGCAACTGACTGAGCCACCCAGGCACCTCTTGGGATTAAAAAAAATATTTTTTTAAATACTTATTTAATCTTGAGGGAAAGAGAGAGAGACAAAGCAGGAGTGGTGGAGGGGCAGAGAGCAAGGGAGACCCAGAATCCAAAGCAGCCTCCAAGCTCTGAGCTGTCAGCAGAGTCCAATGTGGGATTCAAACCCACAAACTGGGAGATCATGACCTCAGCCGAAGTCGGCTGCCTAACCAATTGAGCCACCCAGGCGCCCCAGTTTTTTTTAATGTTTATTTTAGGGGCACCTGGGTGGTTCAGTCAGTTAAGCATCCTACCCTTGCTTTCGCTCAGGTCATGATCTTGCAGTTTGTGAGTTTGAGCCCCACATCGGGCCTGCTTGGGATTCTCTCTTTCCCTCTCTCTCTGCCTCTCTCCTTCTTGTACTCTTTGTCTCTCTCTTTCAAAATAAATAAACTTTAAAAAAATTTTTTAATAAATAAATGTTTATTTTTGAAAGAGAGAGAACAAGCAAGGGAGGGGAAGAGAGAGGGGGACAGAGAATCCGAAATGAGCTCTGCACTGACAGCTGACAGCAGAGACGCCAATATGGGGCAGGAACTCACAACCCGCAAGATCATGACTCGAGCCGAAGTCAGATGCCCAATGACCGACCCAGGATTTTCCTTTAAATAAGCTCTGTGCCCAATGTGGGGCTTGAACTCACAACCCAGAGATCAAAAGTTGCATCCTCTGCCAAATGAGCCAGCCAGGCGCCCCTTTTCGTGGATTTTTGTAGTAACTCCTACATAGGTTTCTGTCTCTAACTTCTCTTCCTTTAAAGTGGGCCTCTAAACACAGAAAGCAGAGTGTGAGTGCTATCCCTCTTAACCCCCTCTTCACTAGTGAACCTTCCACGGCTCCCCATTGCTGCCTGGATAAAGCCCATACTCCTCACCGAGGTGTCTGCCACCAAGCCCTGCCTCTACCTTCCAGCTTCATCCTCAGCCCCTCTCCTCCACATGTCCTTTGCCCGAGCCACTCTATGTAGTAGAAATTAAGGGCAAGGAAGCAGACAGACCTGCGTTGGAGTCTTGATTATCCCATGTATCAGCTGCAAGTTTGTAAACAAGTCCATTCATAGGGCACCTGGGTGGCTCAGTCCGTTAAGCGTCTGACTTCAGCTCAGGTCATGATCTCACAGTTCGTGTGTTCGAGCCCCGTGTCAGGCTCTGTGCTGACAGCTCAGAGCCTGGAGCCTCCTTCAGATTTTGTGTCTCCCTCCCTCTCTGACCCTCCCCTGCTCACGCTGTCTCTCTCTCTCTCAGAAATAAATAAAACATTTTTAAAAAACCAAAACAAGTCCATTCCCCTTTCTAAGCCTCCAGTTACTGCCTCTGGAAAATGGGCATAATTACAATACCTGCTTCATAGAGTCACGGTAAGGAGTACATGAATATAGAAGATGCTGAGGACAGCACCTGACATTCCCAATGGTCACTACCATTCTTATGCTTTCCATGGCACAATGAGCATTTCTTACTGTCATATTTATTCTTTACGACCCAGCCCAACTGTCACCTCTTGGAGGAAATTTTCCTTGATATTCACACCCTGTTCCCCAGGAGAAGTCAGTCTCACTTTCTCCACTGACTTGTACTTTGTTGCTCTATAAAACACGTGTATATTTTGCTCTCTTTCCCCCGTTACCCCAAGAATTCCTGGAGAGCAGGAATAACACCCTTTCACTGCATGCCTGGCATGCAGCAGGTGCTCAGTAAATGTTGGTTTGATGGAGTCACCACTTTCAGTGCCTTAGTGAGCCCTTTGCAGGGAGAAGGCCTGAGTGGTGAGGCAGCTGTGGGGCCCTGGCGCCAGGTATGCCGGTGTGGGAGGGAGGGGGTGAAGGAAATTCCTGACCTCTGGGTTCTTCCCACCGCCCCTGCCCCCCCACCCCCCCCAAGCCGGCAAGACTCTTTAGTCCTCCAAGGGAGGGAGAGAAGGGAGAGGATGTGAGAAGGTCCAGGTGCTAGGCAGGGGTGAGGTGGGGCTGGAGCAAGCACTGGGGCGTGGGTGGGGGCCAGCAGCCTCCAGCTCCTTGAAGACCAGGGCTGGGCCTGGCGGGACAGGGCCTCACAGCCCCAAGTCCCCTGCTGCAACACTGCACGTCATCCTGCCACCTGGATTCAGTGACTTTTCAAGTTGGGAAGCTTCATCTTGACTTGCAAGGAAGCAAAATCCAAGCGTGGCCTTGTCTGGTTGCTGAGCAGGGAGAAAGGGGGTATTTCCTTTCATTCTCCGTTCCGCACAGCCGATGCCTGGCAGTCCTGGGCACATCAAAGGAGGGAATACTTGACTTTGCAACCCCAGTTAAGGTCACGCTATCTCCAATTGTTGCTCCAATTGCTGTTCCTGCCACTCGCCCTACTAAAAACCCTTATCTCGGGGCTCAGGCCGGCTCAGTCGGAAGAGCAAGCAACACTTGATCTTGGGGTCTTGGGTTTGAGCCCCAGGTTGGGTGTAGGGATTACTTAAATTAAAAAGAAAAAACACAGGCAGCTCTTTCTGCCCACAGGTCTTGTGCCTGTGTTCTAAGAAAATCACCTTTTTAAAAAAGAAAAAAGAAAAAGAAAGAAAAAGAAATAAAAGGAATCCAAATTGGGGAAAAAAATAAAATAAAAATAAAAATAAAAAAAAGAAAAAAGAAAAAACACAAAACCTGGGGCGCCTGGGTGGCTCAGTGGGTTGGACGTCTGACTTGGGCTTGGGTCATGATCTCACAGTTCGTGGGTTTGAGCCCCACATCAGGGTCCGTGCTGTCAGCACAGAGCCTGCTTGATTTTCTCTCTCTCTTCCCCTCCCCTTACTCCCTCTCTGTCTTAAAATAAATAAAACTTAAAAAATAAAAGTTAAAAAAACTAAACTAGGGGCGCCTGGGTGGCTCAGTCGGTTAAGCATCGACTTTGGCTCAAGTCATGATCTCGCGGTCTGTGGGTTCGAGCCCTGCGTTGGGCTCTGTGCTGACAGCTCAGAGCCTGGAGCCTGTTTCATGTTATGTGTCTCCCTTTTCTCTTTTCCTCCCCAGCTCGTGCTCTCTGTCTCAAAAATAAATAAACGTTTAAAAATTAAAAAACAAAAAACTAAACTAAACAAACAAAAAACTTAAAAACCTTCTCTGACTCTCTAGTACCCTCAAGATAAACTCCCAGCTCCTGACCCAACCTATAATGCCCTGGCTTGTCAGCTCCCTATCTCCTCTTGACTTTCTCACACTTCACTGTCCCCCTGCCTTCACTCCCTCTGGCCTTTTCTCAGTTCATCTAACATTGTCCCTTCCTTCCTCTGGGCCTTAACACACGGTTTTTTCTCGGTCTTGAATGCTCTCCCCCATCCCCTGACAGTTCTGTTTCATGTTAATGTTTTTGATGCCTAAGAAAATTTTTGCCTATCCCAAGATCATGGAGATATTCCCATACATCTTCTTCTAGAAGCTTTATAGTGTTAGGTTTCACATTTAGGTTCGAGATCCATCTTGAATTATTATTTTTTAAGGAAGCTCAAACTCACGACCCTGAGATCAAGAGTCACACGCTCTACCGACCGAGCCAGCCAGGCACCCCATCTTGAATTAATTTTTGTGCTGTATAAGGTAGGGGTTGAGAATCACTCCCACTCCATTAATTCCTTCTCTTTCTTTACAGTTCAGGGTATCTCCTACTTCCTTTGAGAAGCCTTCCTTGACTACTCACAGATTAGATCAAGTTATTCTACTCCACAGCCCTTAGCAACCTCTACTTTTATTGTAGCACTTGTCACAATTGTAATTAATCAATTATTTGTGTAATTAGTTAATATCTCATCTCCTCTGCTATACCGTAGCTCTATAAGCTCAATGCTTGTGACTCTCTTTTATTATATATATATCTGTTTGCTTGTTTTTTAAGTTTATTTATTTTGAGAGGGATAGAGGGAGAGCATAAGCAGGGTTGGAGCAGAGAGAGGGAGAGAGAGAATCCCAAGCAGGATCTACACTGACAGTGGAGAGCCCAACTTGGGGCTTGATCCCACAAACTGTGAGATCATGACCTCAGCTGAAATCAAGAGTTGGACGCTTGACCAACTGTGCCACCCAGGCACCCTGCCCTGTGATTGCCTTTTTAAAATTGTTTGAATTGGAATATACACTCAGAAAAGTGCACATCCCAAAATGTACAGCTCGATGAATTTTCACAAACTGGACACGACCATGTAACTGGCACCCAGATCAAGATTCAGAACGTTTCCTGTCTAGGGGCTCCCTCATACCCCTACCAGCTGGGACTGTCTTTTTGACCCTTACATTCTTTTTTTGTGTGTTTTTTTTTTAATGTTTTATTTATTTATTTCTGAGAGATAACATGAGCATGGGAGGGTCAGAGAGAGAGACACATACAGAATCCGAAGCAGGCCCCAGGCTCTGAGCTGTCAGCACAGAGCCTGATGCAGGGCTTGAACCCATGATCCGTGAGATCATGACCTGAGCTGAAGTCGGACACTCAACCGACTGAGCCACCCAGGTGCCCCATTTACCCTTACATTCCTAGCAACCAGCATAGAGCCTGGCATTATTAGGCTCTCAAAAAAAAATTATTGAATGAATGAAATAGTTGGTGACGCTTAATGTTTCTTCAAAGAACTTGACATGGACTCCAGTCTCAACTCTAGCACCAGCTTGGTGTGACCCTGAGGAGATCCTTTCTACTTTTGGGGTTTCACTTTGCTTGTTTATGAAATGGGGGTATAAGGAGTGAGGCTGGAGGAATAATCTCTTTGGGGCTTTTCCAGATATGACATATGAGACAGAGTTAATCCCCTCCCACCCTGTTCTGATGATACATCATTGGGAAATATTTTGGTCTCCAGCCTGAACGTGGGGACCTGGGAGAATTAGAAACTCCATCCAGGTAGTATCAGAAGCCTGCAGCTGGGAGCCATGGGATCTGGGTTGATTACTGGCCTGGCCTTTGGGTGACCTTGGGCAAGTTCTTTCTCTTCCCTGCACCTTCTGGGTTTCTTCACCTAAGGGTGCTTTGCTTTCTCTTTGAGGAAGACGCAGTCACAGCTACAGCAGGCTTTGGATGCCCCCTCCTGCTCCTGACTCACTGCTGTTCTCGCCGCCAAGGAACAGGTCTGTCTGGAAGCCACGCCACAGCCATGGCTTTTAAAGACACTGGGAAGACACCCTTGGAACCAGAGGCGGCGATTCACCGAGTTAGAATGACTCTATCCAACCACAGCATAAAAATCTTTGGAGAAGGTATTTGCTGACTTGATCGGAGGCGCAAAGGCAAAGACTCTCAAAGGGAAAGGATCAGTTCGGATGTCTCCCAAGACTCTGAGAATCACTACAAGAAAAACTCCTTGCAGGGGCGCCTGGGTGGCTCAGTCAGTTGAGCATCCGATTCTTGGTTTCTGCTCAGGTCGTGATGGTTTTGGGAGTTCAAGCCCCACGTTGGGCGTTGCTGACAGTGCAGAGCCTGCTTGGGATTCTCTCTCTCTCCCTGCCTCTCTGTCCCTCCCTCACTTGTGCTGTCTCTGTCTGTCTCAACATAAATAAATAAACTCAGGAAAAAAGAAAAAGAAAAACTCCTTGTGGTGAAGGTTCTGAGACTCAGGATCGTTTTCAGACGAGGATCCACAAGCGCCTCATTGATTTGCCCAGTCCGAGATTGTTAAGCAGATTACTTCCATCAGTATTGAGCCAGGAATTGAGGTTGAAGTCACCGTTGCAGACGCTTAAATCAACCCTTTTAATAAATTGATTATCAGTTGTTTAAAAAAAAAAAGATAAATAAAAGGAGGGCTGCTTTGCTCTCAAAAGCTTGAAGGACAATGATGCTGACTTCAGGCCTCTGAGTACCAAGGTTCAGCCTCTGGAGCAGGGGCAGTCCTGGCTCTGGGCTCCTCCCTGCCTGGCACTGTGGGGGGAGAGGGAAGCACACGATGTGATAACCATCTCGGGGAAGAGAACTCACAGTCTGGCCAGGGGGACCCAATGTTCAGCCAGGAACCAAATGGAAAATGGGCTGATGGTCCAAATGGTTCTCTATGTGTGGGGCTGAAGGGAGAGGAGCTGGAGTGTTCCAAGGAGGGGTAGGAGACCTGGGCGGGGGGGGAGGACAGAGCCGGCTTCCTGGGGGAGAAGTCTTTGGAAATTGGCAGGGCAGCCCAGGGGCGCTTCCCAGAGATGGGAGGAGGCAGGAAGGAGGAAATTGGGTCCAGGTGACCACAGAGCAGCCACTTGGCCAAGGAGTAGGAGAGGCGGGGCTGGCGGGAGCTTGGGCAGCCGCCCCACAGCTGGGCCTTGGGGAGGAAGGGGGGGTGGCCCGCAGTCTCTGCCTCTGGCCCTGAGAAAGCGCCATCTTCTCTGGCCACAGGCTGAGAGGGGAGGGCACAGCGGCCACAGGGGCCTCTCTGAGAAACCCCCAGGGCCCTGCCCAGCTATCCTGGGTCTGCAGGGTGGAGGATGAAGAGCTGAGTTAAGCCCCAGCAACTGCCACATGGCCTTCCCTTCAACTTGAATCACATTTCTGCCTCTTCCTAGCTTTGTAGCCTTGGGCAGGGGTGGGGGGTTGGGGGCCCTTTTACTGTGTCCCATTCCTCAGAGAGATGACTGAGGCAGAATGGGTGCTACCCAAGTTAAGGAACTGAGGCATAACTCTGATAATGGTGACGGACAGCAAAGCCTAAAGTGAAGAGCGGGACTGCCAAGATTCAACTGCCTTAACTAATGCGTTGTGTGACCTTACACAAGTCTCTTAACCGTTCTGTGCCTCAGTTTCCTCATATTACTCTATCATAGGATGGTTGTGAGGATGGAATGAGGTGACAGATGTAAAGTACCTGGACATAAAGCACTATGGCCTTGGGGCACCTGGGTGGCTCAGTCGGTTAAGCGTCTGACTTCACCTCAGGTCATGATCTCACAGTTAGTGAGTTTGAGCCCCGAGTCAGGCTCTGGACTGACAGCTCGGAGCCTGGAGCCTCGGAGATTCTGTGTCTCCCTCTCTCTCTGCCTCTCCCCTGCTCACTCTCTGTCTCTCAAAAATAAATAAATGTTAAAAGAAATTTTTTTAAAGCACTGTGGCAATAAAATGAACAGGCTTTGGAGTTGCCCCCGCCCAGTCTGAGCCTCAGTTTCCTTCTCTCTAAAATGGCATTAAAAGGAGCACCTAGGTGGCTTTGTTGGTTAGGCATCCAACTCTTGATTTAGGCTCAGATCATGATCTCACAGTTTGTGAGATCGAGTCCCACATCGGGCTCTGTGCCCTTATCTGTCCCTGATAAGAGCACACCAGAGGCCCATCTCTCTCATGCCATCCCTGCCCCGCCACCAGATGTTCAAGGTCTAGTCGCCCACTCCCAGCGAGTAGCTGTCCCCCAGCCACCCTTCAGGCCTGGAAATCTACCCTGGCAGTGGAGTTTGGATTAGGCAAGGGCACATCCAGGCCCCAGAAGCTAGGTCAAGAGATTCTGGGATCTGGATACCCAAAGGTGGTCTAGAAGTGGGTAGAGATGGGCTCCAGGTGGGCAAGGCCTCTTGGCCTCTCGGACTTCTTGCTCCATGGGGAAGGGCCCAGCAGAGGAGGTCTGGAGTGGGCTCTCTGAAATGTAGGGGCTCCTGCCTCCCTGGTTGCCTAGGCCCAAGGGTCACATTGCTCAAGAATAAATGATAAAGCCCAGCACACCATGTAGTAGACATTTGGGAAATAGTAAGAATGGATGCCATTCACTATCTTCATAATAAACACTTAAAAGCAGGCACTACTGAGGGGCGCCTAGCTAGCTCGGGTGGTAGAGCACGTGACTCTAGATCTTGGGGTTGTGAATTTGGGCCCTGTCTTGGGTGTAGAGATTACTCAAGAAAATAAAGTCATAGGGGCGCCTGGGTGACTCAGTTGGTTGAGTGTCTGACTTTGGCTCAGGTCGTGACTCACAGTTCACAGGTTCAAGTCCTGTATAGGGCTCTGTGCTGACAGCTCAGAGCCTGGAGCCTGCTTTGGATTCTGTGTCTGCCTCTCTCTTTGATCCTCCCCTACTCATGCTCTCTTTCACTCTCAAAAATAAATAAACATTAAAAAAAAAATTTTTTAAAGAGAGGGGGAAAAAAAGGAAAGAAAGTCCTAAAAAAAAAATTAAAAGCAGGCATTACTGAGCCCATTTTGAAGATGAAGAAACTGAGACTCGGAGACATAAAGTCATTTGCTTGGGGGTAACACAGCTATATCTAAAGGCAAAACTGTGATTCAAAGCTGAATCTGTCTGATTCCGAAGGGGCTGCTCACTAAGGGATGGGAATCCCAAGGTCACCGCCAAACCTTTGTTGGGTTGGGGTCCGGAGCTAGGTGCTGGGCTGGGCATGTGTCTGTCCCAGGATGATAGCCAGACCCACTCAGGATAGAGGGGGTTTAATCCAACCTCTGGAACCTGTCCGTGAGCCCAGTGTCCAGCCTTCTGGTAGCCTTCTGGCTAAAGTTATTTATTCATTCTACACACATTTGTACCTGTTCCTGTGTGTGGGGCCATACGCTAGACCCTGGGGACCTAGATGAATCAGACTTGGGCAGTGCCCTCCAAGTGTTGCTCGTCTGCTAAGGGAGGCAGATCCATCGCTAGCAAACCCTAGTAGAGGGTGAGGCGGCCTGGGGCTTAAGCACAGGATCTGTGACAGCCGGCTGTCCAGGCTTGAGTCACCTGCAGCCTTTGCAAACTGGATTAGTCCCTTCACCTTTCAGAGCGTCAGTTTCACAAGAGTAAAATGGTATTGAAGATAAGATCCTTTCGTAAAGTCTATTGTGGACACGAAATACTTACATAAAGCTGAGCAGAGAAGAAAAAGCATCAAATGAGTATTAGCTCTCTGTTAGTAAGACAATGGGGGCACAGAGGAGAAGCTTAATTCTTGTTGGGGACAGGGGTCAGGAGAGGCCTCTTGGAGGAAGGGACATCTGTGTTGGGCCCCAAAGCCTGAAGGCTTCACCTGGAGGAGAGCTGGAGGGCATTCAGGGAAGCGTGCACCCTGTGGACAAAGGCCCGGAGCTGTGAAAGGATATGACCTGCTTGGGTGTGGCGGAGCACAGTGGGCCGGGAGGAGGAGTGATAGGAAATGAGGCTGGAAAGACGCCTTCAAGGGCCTCGAGTGACTTGCTGCTGAGAGTTTGGACTTTAAAAGACTGGGGACAGAGCAGGATTTTAAGAGCTGGGAAGGGACACGATTGTGCCAATTTTAGAAAGATGATGCTAGCTGGAGTGTGGCGAGTGGAACGGAAGGGGAGAGATGGGAGGTCGGGGAGCACATTTGAGTGTGAGCCCCCGTGGGTGGGTTAGAGTCCCCCCCCCCCGACCGTGGCTCCCCACCAGCCTGCAGATGAGGCTCTGAGTCTCCTACTTCCCGCGTGCCCATGTGGCCTGCCCACATGCTCTTTCCTCTGCGTGGGATACCTTCCCCTCCTCTTTGTCTGGCAAATTCCTCTCCCTCCCTCGGGTCTCTGTTTAGCCATACTTTCTCTGGAAGCTCCTCTAGGCACCCCTGGTCCAGATTAGGTCCTCCCACTCCTTCTGTGGACTTGTAGACTTGCCTGTCTCTCCCACTGGACACGCCAGCAGCAGGGACTGCGTGGTCCTGCTCACTGGTGTGTCCACAAAGCCCAGGCCAGTGCCCAGCATGTAGGGGGTGCTCAATGCATGGTCAGATGGACAGCGGAACTAGTGACTGAATGGTTAAGTGTGATTGGGGTGAAAATGATGGGGTCTGAAGTAGCAAGGAGAGAGAAGATAGTGGTCGGTGGTAGAATAGACAGAAGACTGGACTGATGAGAGGTGAGCACGGGGGTGGGGGGCAGGCAGGGAGTTGGCGATAACTCACAGGTCTCTCCGTTGAATAAGCCTGATGCTTTTTAAAAAATACATTTATTCTGCTTCATTATTTTTTTTTAAGTTTATTTATTTATTTTGAGAGAGGGAGAGTCAGCATGTGTGGGAGAGTCAGAGAGACAGGGAGAGAATTTCAAGCAGCTGCACTGTCAGCGTGTGGAGCCTCATGCAGGGCTCGAACTCACAAACCCATGAGATTGTGACCTGAGCCGAAATCAAGAATCAGATGCTCAACCCTCTGAGCCACCCAGGTGCCCCAAAACCTGATGCTTTAGCTGAGATAGGGGTGGGGGGTGGAGGTGGGGAGGGAGGAGCCGGCCAGGGCAGGAGCCTGGGGCCCTGGCCCAGTCCATTCCCTGGGAAGCTCTTCATTCCTGTCTCCCCACCGGTAGATCCCCATCGATGTCTGCGACTCTGTCAAAATGTTGTCCTCTCAGGGAAGCCACGTCGACCACTCCAGGCAGGGTCCCCTATAGATTAATCTCTGCCAGCACGCCCTCTCCACTTCCTCCCAGTCCTTGTCATGACTGTAATCAGGTATTTATTGATTTGTATTTGTCTATAGTGTGTCTTCCTCACTTCCACGACGGCAGGGATCTTGCTCATTTTACTGACCACGTGTACCTGCCCGGTGGTCTCCCTGGCACATAGTAGGTGCTCAAAAACAGATCTGTTATATGAACGAGTAAATGAACGAACGAAGGAATGAAGGAATGAAGGCCTCGAATGCCCCAATAAGGAATTTGACTCTTAGCCTCCAGGGAATGGGGAGCTATGGAAAGTTCTTAAGGAAGGCAGTGCCAGGATTCAGCTTGTGTTTTCAGCAGGCTCACCCCTGGGGGCTGTGTGGAAGGCGGATCGGGAGGGAAGGCAGGGGGAACTGAGAAGCCACTGGGGGAGACAAAGACACGGCACCTGGGCCGGGGCTTGGGAACCCCCTCCCTGTGCTTCCCCACCCCCGGCCAGGCCTGTTGTCTCGGAGCCCAGCAGCGGGCGGTGGGAAGAGCAGAGCTGGCAAAGCTGACACTCACTAATCACGGCCCTCACCCCGGAGCCGCACTGACTGTCTGGTCTCCATGGAGACACGGCAACCTCCGGCCACTTGTTAATGGCAGCTCAACAAGGCTGCAGCAACGGGGACAGGCCTGACCAGCGTGTCCCAGCCCCGTGCCACCTGTCCCAGCCTGGGCCTCTGCAGCAGACTCCAGGGGTGCCTGAGTTGGGGGATAGGACCGGAGGTCTGCTGGCTGGCTGGCTGGCGGGCTCCCCCCACCCCACCCCTCCCCTTTGCAGCCCCGCCTCCCTTGGCACTGCCAAGCAGTGAGAGGGCAGAGGCAGCCTCTGCCCTGGCCGACTCCTCCGCAGGGCTGCTGGGAAGCTGAGCTCATGCAGGTCACCCAGGCAGGGCCAAAGGGCTGGAGGGGGAGGGAGAGGAGAGTGTGTGTGTGACGGGGGACCTGCCTACATCCCACACAAGAGAGGAATGGAGGGGAGGGCGCTTCGCTTGCCCTGTCAGCCCTCTGCTCTGCTAGCCCGAGGCAGGGACCCGATTGGGAGCCATCTGTCCAGAACCTCTTCCCTAGTTTGCCGTCACTACATCTGAAATCTGAAATGCCACCATTAGCAATTCAGTCCTTCAGGAGGCAGCGTGGCATCGCGCACAACACACCGGCTTTGCAGTCAGCCGGGCCTGGGATGTACCTCCTGGGCTCTGTCCCCTTACTTTGGAGAATCGACTTCCCCATCCGTAAAATGGGATGGTAATTGCACCCACACAGATACGCATTCGAGCGCGCGCGCTTCTCCCGGCTTACTGTGACCTCTCCCAGATGCCTGAGCTCGGAACCGGTGACTCTTCTTCCCAGAGCCCTTTCTTCGTCCTCACTGAGCTGGGAGCCTCCCCCACAGGCCTCAGGACTTGCCACCCTCCCCCTCGGGTAGCTGCCCCACATTCGTCCTTCCCACAGGCTCCCTTGCAGGGCGGGCAGAGTGACCTTCAGGAGAGGCCCTGTGGAATAAACAAAGGGCGTAGGTAGGAGGAGAGCCTCCCTCTGCCTTTTGTCGTCTTTCCTCCTCAGGGGGTGCTATGCCCCTGAGCACGGGTCAAAGACCTCTGTTCCCTTCTTTCCTTCATACCTTTGTTTGTCCACTTGTCTGTCTATCCATCCATCTTGCAAACACTCCGAGCTGGGACTTCAGAGAGGACCCAGATGTGACCCCAACCTACAAGGGAGGCAGAGGCCAGATTCTTCTGTCGGACACCTGAGGCACAGCCGTGCCCCCCCCCACCCCCCCAGGGACTTCGGTACAGCTGCCTCTCCCCACCCTGCTTCGCCTCGGTCACTCCCTAGGCAACTGTCCAAACTGAAAGGGCCCTTGGAGATCATCTAGACTGCGGCCAGATGAAGAAACGAAGGCCCAGAGAGGACTGTGGCTTGCCCAAGATCCCACAGCAGCTCTGTTTTTGAGTTGACAATGTACCAATTATGTGGGTCTGCTTGGGAGGCGGCTTTTTGGCTCTCCAGCCCTGCTGACAGCTGTGTTCCCAGTGGCAGCGGGGAATGCTGGGGAGGGGGGGGCTGTCTGGCCTTTGAACCCGGACCCCCCAGGGCAGAGCCAGGTGGCTCTGGTGGGACCAGGGCCTGGAGGTGGGGAGCTTCGGGGGGGGGGGGCGGGCAGCCCAGATACCGGTGGGGAGGCGCAGGACGACTGAAAGATGAGGCAAGAGCATTGATTCTTGAGGCAAACTCCTAAGCTCTGAGCTCCTGTCCCAACTCTGCCGCTCGCTTGCTGGGTAACCTCGGGCGCCTCATCTGACCTCTCTGAACCTCCGTTTGCTAATCTGTAAACTGGTGCTACCTTCGTAGAACAAAGATGTTTTGTCCGTGGTAACAGCTGTACAGAGCTTCGGAATGTTCACTGTTGGACCCATAGCCCAAGTTTCTGAGAAAGGAAGGGATCAGCCTGAAGCCCCAGAGTGAGCCCGCGTCTCCCTCCTCTGAGCTCTCTGCGCTGAACTGGATACAAGTTTTGGGAGATGAAAGAAGCGTCCAGTCCAGGCCAGACTGTTTACTGAAGGAGAAAACAGGACCAGAGAAGGGGAGCAAGTTGCCCAAGGTCACCCAGTGGGTCTGGGGCCAATGTGGGCCTAGAGCCCAGGCTGGGCACAAGGTCCCCCTGCCCAGCTGCATCACTCGCTCATCCAGCCCCCCTGGTTTTGTCTCCCCCAGTGAGTGGGCGCAGAACAGACCCAGCTTCCTTCCTGCCGCCCTGCCCGCCGTCTGCCACGTTGGCAGCCGCCCGCAGCCTTCTCGCCCCTGCTGCTGCTGCTGCTGTGGCATCAGCCGACACCAACCCGCCAAGAGTTTGCCCAGAACAGCCAGGGCTGCTGGAGCCCGGGCTGGGTTGGCTGACTCTGCCAGACAGGAGGGAGCGAGCCAGCCGGCAGAGGGAGGGAACAAGGGCTGAGCCAGCCCCCAGCCTTCCCAGTCCTTCTCCACCCTCACCAGCCAAGGGAGAGAGGCAGGAGCCTGGGGTTGGGAGCCAGAGGGCTGGAGTGTCTGTGTGTGTGAGGCTCAGAGAGCTGGGTCTTTTCCGGAAGCGTGCACCCTGACGTGTGCAGGGAAGAGCATGTTGGGGGTGGCCCGTGAGTCTGTGTTTGCCTCGGTGTGCGCGGGTGACGCCGTGTGTGTGTTTGCACTACTTGGCGCCTCCCCAGGCGGTCACTGCGTGTTTGTGCAAGCACGGGGAAGAGCTGCATGTGTCCCCGGTTTCAGCACATGCCCGCATTCAGAGAGATGCTGTGTCTAGCAGCGTGTGCACACGGAAGCCAACTGGTAGGGACGAGGAATCTGTGTGCTCGCTAAAGGGTCTGTACGCGGGCCTGAGTTCATGCAGGTCACATCTGGTGTGTTTGGGGCCCCTGTGAATTTGTTGTGGTGTGCAGGAGGATAATGATGTAATTGTGAGTTCAAGCTCATCTGTGTGTGCCCAAGGGACAGGGGTGCAGGCCTGTCGTGTCTCTGTGCCCAGCAGACTTTGTCAGGCAGCTCACCCACAGCGACGCAGGGGCTCACTGTGCGGGACTGCTAGGCTGGGCCGTGCGTGCAAGGTCACAGGCGGCACAGGCATTGTGTTGCCGTGTGGCATCTGCACAGGGCGGTGGCGGTGGCGGGGAGACAATATGCTATGGATTTGCACTCGTTCCTCCGCACGACAAGGCCCTGCGTGTGATTATGTTTGTGCATGTCTGTGAGCACCGTGTGCTGGGAACTGTGCGTGCTTCTGAGTCTGTGGTGAGCTGAGTGTGGGAAGGAGGGGGAGTACATGGCTGCGTTTGTACTTGTCTGTGAGCCCAGGGTCAGATGCGCGCCATGTGCTGCCTCCTGTGTGCACAGGTGGCCACTGTGTCCAACCGTGTCTTTGTGTGTTTCGGGTCGTCTGAGTGTGCGCAGGAGGAGGACACGGGGGTGGGGGGGCCTGAGTGCGTGCCTGTGCAGGCCCCTTTAACGTGGCAAGTCTAAGAAATGTCGGCCTTCTTGG
Organism: Proteles cristata cristata; assembly: GCA_017311185.1. NCBI lineage: Eukaryota > Metazoa > Chordata > Mammalia > Carnivora > Hyaenidae > Proteles > Proteles cristata. Next base: position 1,064,841 of record JAESUZ010000634.1, read on the forward strand.
CAGCAGATCTGGGCTTGGTTCCACTGGGGGTGTCTGCAGAGAGGGGCTCTTAGAAGGGACGTGCTTGAGCGAGAGAGACAGGAAGGGAAGGGGGGGCCAGCCCCAGCTCGGGGTTTCCAGGAGGGAAAGCCAGACATTGGAACTTGTCAACGCTACCTCCTTCCCCACCCCCACCTCCCCGACTGCTGCCTCCCCTCCTGGCGCCTGAAGGCTGCTGGCAACCAGACAGACAGACAGACAGTGCACACATAGACTGGCTCACGGCACAGAGCCTGAATGTGAGCCCCGAATACACGAGCCTGGATGCCAGTGGTCCAGAGAGGGCAAAGGACACGGCTAAGGGTGGAGGGGAGCACATGTGTTTCTATGCGTTGGGGGGCAGGGGGTGCTGTTGGCCTCTCAGAACCCAGGCCTAGAAGGGGGAGGAGGCTGCTCTGGTGGGGGAGCCTCTGGGGAGGGGGGTCTTGTTGCTCTAATCAGACTCCCAAGGCTCCAGGCTTCTCCCTGTTTATACAACCACTGCAGTGTCTTTGAGAATCTCGTGGCTTTGGAAATCATCGACTGAAACTCCCTCTTTGTACAGAGGCAGAAGAGAGACCCAGAGAGGGATGGCAACTGCTCCAGGGTAACACAGCAGAGCCAGGAACACAGGGCTTCTTCTGGCTGTGACTGCTGTGTGGGCTGACTCTGGGGCCAGTCGGCCAATCAGTCTGACCCTTCCCTCTCTTAGTGGCCCATTTATCTCCTTCCCCCCTCTCAGGGCTTCGGGATTTGACAATGACTCTTGCTTTTTTTTTTTTTTTTTTGTCCTCTCTAGGGCAGCAGAACCTGGAAGGAAAGAGGAGAATTTGGTTCTGGGCCAAGGGCTACTGGGGAGATGGAATGAAGAGATGGAGAAATGGAAGGAAAGGAATTTGAGGAGAGAGGAAGGAGGGGAGGGGAGAGGAGGGGAGGGGAAGGAGGTTGCTGGGGTCAGATCTGAGACACACAGACTCTCCTTTTCCTCTACCTCCAGCCTGGCCACCAGAGTCAAACTCTGAGCTCAGAGGGAGTCATGCCCCTTGGGAGCTGGGACAGGGACAGCAGAATTGGAGTCTTGGGGGCCATTTTGGGTGTGTGTATGCACAGTGACCAGACCTGCCTCATGAGAAAGGAGGGAGGCATTATGGGGCCTCTTTAGAGCATGGGAGTCAGGTGCATATGACGCTGTGAGTGTGCTAGGGCTCTGCGTGTATACCTGTGAACATGTGTGGCAAACAGACTTGGACTTCCCGGGGCTGGGGGAGGATTGCAGGAATGCATGTACGTGAATGTTACGGGCAGAGGGAGATTTTACCAGAGGGAACGGTCCTGAGCGTGTGTATGTGTGTGGTGGGGAGAGGGTTGTGGGATCGATCTTGCTCTCACATGCTCCCGCGGAGGCTGTATTCTGTGTGTGTAGTGTGCACAGCTCTGTACAGTATGTGTGTGTGTGGCTGATGGGTACGCGTGCATCACGTGTTTGAATTGCATGCCTACTTGCAAGGGAAGCGGGTAACTGCACATGCGTGTGGCAATGTACACACGTTTGTGGTGGTTGTGGAGTTCATGTGTGGAGTTGTCTGTACAAGTCTTGGCTACAGGCTGTGTGCCACTGTGTGTATTTGTGGGGTAGTTAATGTCAGGGACCCGTTCACATGCGTGGGTGGTATATTTGGGGAACTGGGTTAGAGGTGTGGTCCTTGAAGCAACAGTTTATTTATTTTTTTGTTTATTGTCGAACTTCCCTTGTCAGAACACAAACTCTATGAAGGCTGGAGAATTTTTGTCGATTTTGCTCCCAGCCTCCCCAAGGTTTAGAATAGCGCCAACACACAGTGGTTCCTAAATCCTAGTTCTTCAATGGATGACAGGTGAGTGTGCCTACACTCAGCTGGGCGTGCGAGGTGTGTCATACGTATGGACTGCGTGTCTGTGTGTACCTGGGTGTGCGAACAGTTACCTTTTGTGTCCAGGTGTGTGTGCTTTTAGGCATAAGTGGCACGCGAACCGAGCGTGTGCACAGGTGCATGTGTGCGTGTCTAGGTGTGACCGTGGCCCTAAAGCTGCGCCCCTTATGTGAGCACTGGGGAGTCGAGGGACATGGCTGCGTGCGTGCAGTGCACAGTTGTGTGTGAGTGTGTGTGCACGGGGGCGGGAAGGCGCTGTCGGTTTCTCCCAGCCTTCAGCACTCACTCAGCTTCACCCCAGGTCGCCTGCTGCGAAATGTCAGTGGCAGAGAAGCTAAAAATATCCGCTCTCCTCCTCTGCTCACTGCTTGGGCTGATGGGGCTGTGGGGCCCCAGCAGGCCCCTTGGGCCCTGGGGGGAGGAGGAACTGCGGCATGAGGGGCGGGGTATGGGGTAAGCCAGGGAGGCCCTCCTCAGCACTCCCTCCCCCCTGCTTCTTGGGCTCCAAAGCCAGGCCCCAGGCTCACCTCTATCAGGAAGCCCTCGAGAACCCCCCCACCCAGGAGCTGCATGTTAGAGTGTGTGTGTGTGTGTGCGTGTGTGTGTGTGCACGCGCGCGCGTGCCCCTGGGAGGAAAATATGGTCTCCATCAGACTGGGGCTCATCTGAACAGGACAGTGCCTCTTTTGTCAGTCCGGGGGCTCCAGAGGACAGAGCTTCAGACAGGGACCCCCAGGGGTGAGCTGGATCTTTTCCCTCAGTCTGGGGGCTCCCAGCAAGAGCTGGTGGCTTTCTCCTTCGGGCCGGGGCCCAGGGGTACAGCACAGGATATACGGGTTCATCTGGCACTGGGCCTGGGGCCATGGGGGCTCTCTGACCCCAAGGCACATCTGCTGATACTCAGGCCGTGGGCCGGGAGGAGTCACCACTCTGCCCACACCCTAGGCCGGCATGTGTTTGTGCTGCAGGTATTCGTGTGGGTGCGGGTGGGACATGTTAGGGCCCGTGGTCTTTCAGCGACCTGTGCCTCTTCACATGTTGGGCCCCTGGGTGTGTCTCTGCCTGTGTCAGTGGCTGTCTGCCTTGGGCGATCAGTAAAGGCGCGGGGAGTTGTGGGTTTCTGTGTGTGCATGTGGGTGCCTACGTGGGTCGCGACATAGACCCGCAAACTCTAGCTGGAATGAACTGTGTTGCTGTGCCAGTGGCTGGTGTCAACACACGGGGGGTTCTGTATGTGCGTCAGTGTGTTTAAGTGCGTCTCTGTCAGGGTCAGTGCCTGTTTATCCTCCGTTTCAAGATGTCTGTGTGTCCCAGTTTCAGTCATTTGATTAATGTGTTACTGTGTGTCCGTCTGGATGGGCGTCAGTGGGCATCTCTGTGCCTATGTGCGCGCCTGCAGGTCAGCTTGATTTTGTGGGTCTGTGTGTTCATGCGTCCCTGTGAATGCTGGTGTTCTTGCGTGTGGGCTGAAATCTGTGCATAAACTGGGCACCCCCCTCCTCTGTCCCTTTCTTAGTCTCTCCCCCCATTTCGGTGTTAAAGGCCTCACTCAGGTTGAGTGCGTGTGCGTGCATGTGTGTGTGTCCATCAACTTTCCTCAGCTCCAAGGCCTCCAGTTCTGAGATCTGCCCTCCCACTCTCTCTCCTTCTGGACTTGAGGTGGGAGCTGAAGCAGAGAGGGCAGGCCGGCACGGAGCCCACCACAGCCGGGGGCCGGGGCCAGGCTGCCACAAGGGCCCTGCCTCAGCTTTCCTCCAAGCAAGCGCTAAGCCAGAGCCTCGGTTACATGTAAACACCAGCTGTGTCAAGACAGCGCAGCTTCTTCTAGGTCAACAGACAGCTGTGGGGTTGCTAGGCAACCGCCTGGCTCCCCCCCATTAGGCCCCCCTCCCACCGTCTCTACCTGCAAACCCTCTGCTGGCTCCCCCCCCACCCTGGGGTACCGCCATGCCCCTCCAAAGCCAATTAAAACAGTGGGGCTAAGGGGGTAGGGGGTCAAGGCTGTAGGAAAGGGAGACTCTAGGACTGTGAACGAGGTTCAGGTTCGAGGTTTGGGGAGGTGTTAACCGTTCCGGTGCCACTGGTGCCACTGCCCCCTTCCCCCCCAGTCCTCAGTGCACACCACCACATCACCAGTCAGACTCCGGGCAGAACTGGGGTGGTGGTAAGTGGTGCCCCCCACCCCCGGAGGTCAAGCCCAAACCGGAGAGATGCTGGAAGCAGTCCGAGGGAGGGGCGGGGATGGTACAAGAATTGGTCAAGCCTCCTCCCCCTCCCCAGTCAAGCCTGGGGAAGACAGACTGGAGGGCCCTCTGGCAACAAAAGGGTTACGTTCTCCCTTTTATTCCGCCCCCCCCAGGATAGCCACCCCCATTCCAAGGCAGCACCTGTGCTCCCAGCTGCCTGTGCCCTTTCGGTGCCCGCGCCCAGGCAGGGCGGCCCCTGCAGCAACCTCAGGCCTTTGCTAGGCCCTCTTTGCACCCGCCCTGGGCCTTCTCTGGGGGCACTGGGGGAGGCGAGGGTCCCGGAACGGGAGCCTCCCGGGAGACCCCAGGACTCCGGCCCTTTGAGTGGGGGGGCGCTATTGGGGTGACTTCCCAGTGGCTGAAGGAAGGAGCTGAAGGAGGGAGCCGGGCTGGCAAGGGGGCAGCGCCTGTGGCCACCCCATTAGTATGCGGCCGCGCTCTGAGCGCCATGGCAACCGCTCCCCCCGCGCCGCCAGCCGGGCAGCCCCGGGCGCAGTGCGCACCTCTCCTCCCACAGGTGGCGGCGCGCACAGGCGGGCACGCACGCACGCACGCACGCACGGGCACGCACGCTCCGGGCGCCTGGGGGCGAGCCCTGGGCGCCAGGTGCACTGGGGCCGCCCTGCTCTCCGCCCTCGCACCCGCCGCCCTCGCACCCGCCGGGCTCAGGCCACCTGTGGGCGTGTCCCCAGGTGCTTCCGAGCCCCGAGGGGGGACGGTGTACCTGAGGATGTTCTGCCTGTGCCTGGGTGTGTCCCTGTGTGCCTGTTGTGTCTCGGTCTCTGGTTGTCCTTGAGGGTATTTGCCTCTCTGTGCTCATTTACCTCCCTATCCTGAATGTATGTGGCCCTGGGTGTGATGGCCCAGGTGTAGCTGAGTGTACCTGAGTCTTTGTACATCTGTAGGGCGTGATTGTGTTTGCTTTGAGCCTGTGTGCCTGCACATCCCTGAAGCTGTCTGTGTCTGTATCTGTTTGTGTGCCCATGGCTCTGGGTTTTTCTCTGGAAGAAATGTCCCAGGTGTACCTGGGACTGTTTTGGTGTGTGCCTGAATAAGTATTTGCCAGTGTGCGTGTGTGTGTGTGTGTGTGTGTGTGTGTGATCCCTTGGTATCTGCATGTGATCCTGTCTGGCATTCTTGTGTTTCTAGGCTTAGGTGTGTGTTGAACTGTGCACCTGTATGTATGTCCCTGAGAACCCATCTCTCCATGTATGGCATTGTGCATTCCTGTGAGCGCCCTGAGTGTGTCCTGGAGTGTGGCTGTGTCCAGGGGCTGCTGGCTCTGTGCCCTTCTTGGCTTCACTCCCTGCTGCCTGAGTGAGCTGACACCTGCTCCCTGAGCACTGGGCCCCCTCCCCCACCTGGCAAGGACAAGAAAGGACACGAAGACAGAGTCAGGCAGAGACAGACTTGGGGGGGGACACAGAGAGCCAAGAAGGCTGGAGAGGTGGTGACCCAGAGTCATGTGATCAGCATCAGAGCCCAAGACCCAGAAGAGAGAAAGAGTAATGCCAATATCCAGACATCAGAGAGAGGGAGACCCAGAGTCACACAGGAACCCAGAGCACCAAGTCCGGAACTGCTGAAACAGACCAGAGATCAAGGATGTGGCTCCCCAGCCTCCCTCCCTCCCACTCTAGACTTTCCAGCCCCAGCTGTGCCTCCTCCACATACCCAAAGCAGAGTTCTCCAGGTCCTGGGAGTCTGTGCCCAGGGACTGGAAACCAGCCTCCTTCTTGCAGCTGCTGGCTGTGTGCGTGCGTGTGTGTGTGTGTGCCACCATCTGTGTGCAGTCCTGGGCTGGGGCCGGCTTACCTTGCACACAGCCTTCCCTATCACACCCTCTTCATACGTTGCCTACATTTTCACAGGCCCAGATCATGCACGTCTTTACACACACGCCACACAGTCAGCCACATTCCTTCATTCTCAGAAATATGCCCTAGATTTCCTTCTCTAACCTATCTGCACATTGGGCTGGGAAGCCTACCATGCACACAGTCAAACAGTAAATCTCACCTTCCTAAGCTCTCCCAGCCAGCCATTCACCCTTCAGCAGCCTCCAAGGGCGGCTATCCGCTTGCCACAGATAGGCAGACACAATACCAAATTTGTTAATTCCAACAGACTATGCGCTCAAAGGCAGGGAGGGACCCCACCTATTTTGTTCACTGCTATATCCCAAGTGCCTAGGCCATTGCCGGGAATCTTGTAGGTGCTTAAGAAATATTTGTCGAATGAATGTGTTTACAGTGTCCCTAATAGTCACTCAGAGAACCCATAGTAATTTACAGCCACTCAGTGAAAACCACTAATGGGTACCACAGTGTATATACATCAGAAGGCATCTCACCAACACCTAGGACAACACATTAAATATAGGTGTGCGCACACAGGTGGGTGCTTCTGTGTGAACACTCAGCACAATAGCTGGATTAGAGATTCTCAACTTTGCACATTAGAATCACCAGGGTGTCTTTTAAAAATCCCATTGCCCAGGCCCCATCCAGCCCAATGAAATCAGACTTTCTGGGCTGAGAAACATTGATCTAGATGAACGGACCTGAGAACACTGACAGCAAGGTTATTACCAGGGATGTGGGTAGAATGGGTTTTCACTGTTAACAATATATCGAAGCAGACTCCCAAACCAGATTACTCGGGTTTGAACTCTGGTATCACTATTTACTCACGAGTGGTCTTTGTAAATTGCCTCTCTGCACTTGAATTTCCTGTCTGTAACGCAGGATAATAATCATTACAATCAAGCCTTATCATAGAATTGTTGTGGACGCGGAATGAATCTTATATAGAGAGTTTAGAACAGTACCAGGTACATAATAAATAAATCATTTCCTATATTTATTTAAACTTGGAGTGAATTTTCTAAGCAAGATTTTTTTTCTTAGTTTAAATTGTTATGAGAGACCAGGGGCTCAGAGTCAGACTATGTCTGCCCACTTCTCCTGTGGTCTTGGACAAGTCACTTGCTCTATGTCTCTGAATCAATTTTTTTCATCTATAAATGAGGTGAATATCTTCTCTACCTCCAGGGTTGTTCTGAGGACTGAAAACGTCAGGGAAGTATTTAACAATGGTGTGGACACCCAAACATCTTTAAGCCACATTGCTTTGATACTTTTTGGAAGCAGGTGCAGGGCTGTGGCTGTGGTAAGGCCAAAATTTCTGAAAAGAACAGATCAAAACAGGGTGACCCTCATCCCTGCCCCACCCACTTGGACAGGATCAGAGAGACTTGCATCCCAAAGGCTGGGCCCTTGGCCCTGGCAGATCTCCCAAGTCTGCTCTCCAAAATACACCTCTGCCCTCTCCATCCCTTCCTAAGCCTCAAGACTGACACCCTTCCTCTCCCTGAGCTTCCATTCTCTCATTGCCCCCCACTTCCACCTTCCAGGAGCTCGCTCTCCAGGTCTCCCTCCCATCCCAGAAACCATAGCTCCATTCTTGGCAGTGAATCCCCATCCCTCCTCCAAAACCCTCTTCAAGTTAATGAGCCCCCTCCTGGGCTATAATCACCTCCCTAAACTCCCATTTCCTTCCTGGGTCTTTCCTTCCCACCCCCACCAATTCCTGGGCCCTCCCTCCCCATTTCAAGTAGCGCACCGCCCCCCCCCCAAGTCCCTTCCACTGAATTCCCCCCGACTGCCCCCTTACCTCCCTGAATCTCCTCCGGGCACCCTCCGTCCCCCCCAGAGCCCTCAGTCCCCCTCCCCCCAACCTCTCCCAAGTCTGCCCCACCTGGACAGCGTCCCCAAGCTGCTTCTGCTTTCTCAGCAGCACTGAACACACTTATTTTCTCCCTGCAGGCAATTCGTGGGGCTGAAAACAAGCTTCTCTCGCCTCCCCCACTGGTTCCATCCGTGCCGCCTACTCCAAACAGCCTCCACTGGGCGTCAGAGTGACCTTGTCAAAGCCCTCTCCCTGTCCTCTCCCCTCCACACACAGTGTCTGCTCCGAATAGACCTAAGATGTGTGGCTTCCACCTGCCCCACCCCCCAGGCCTTTACACGTGCTGTTTACCCCTCAGGTAACAAAGACCCCCTTCCGGACTCTTACTGGGTCTTACTGGGTCCCTGCCCCCACTGGCAGCACCCTACTGGAATGCAGCCTTGAGCTTAGTAGTGCCACCTTCGCCCGTCAGCAGCCACGTGACGGTCTTCATCCGAGTCTTCTGCATGCTTGGAGGGGGCTTGGCGGGTGGATAAGCCTCACATCCAGCACAAAGGCTGCAGGTTTAGGGTTTTTTTTTTTCTTAGGAGACTGTTTTACCTGGCCCATCTGAATCCTCTGGCCTCCTCTTTTGGACAGGCGTCCCCAGAAGCTGGGGGTCTCTTTCCCCCTCACACCAAGGGTTCCTCAGACTCTCCGAAGGCCTGAGCCTCAATGGTTGGGCCGTTTAGAGCCATCCCCTGGGATCTCTTTGATGTTCAGCGGGGAGACACACAGAGAGCCACAGTCCACAGAACTTTAGCATGAAGTGGACCTATGGGGAGAGCTGTCTGCTAAAGACCAGGCAGCCCAAAGTGGTCAAGGACAGCCAGGCGCTCCCCAAAGTCAGGGGGTGGGGAACAATTAAGCCTTTCCAGGCCCACCAGAAATAGGCACAGGATTGGGTTTTCTTCATACAAAGTTTACAAAAGCTGGGAGGAAACAGACCTGGGATTTGGGGTTCAGGGTGGAGAGAGGAAGGCAGAAATATTAGGGCTGGGACGCCTGCCTGGGTGGTTCAGTCGGTTGAGCTTCCGACTCTTGGTTTCGGCTCAGGTCATCATGATCTCACAGTTTTGTGAGTTCGAGCCCCTGTCTGGTTCTGCACTGACAGCCCCGGAGCCTGCTTGGGATACTCTCTGCCCCTCCCCTGCTCATGTTGTCGCTGTGTCTCTCGAAATAAATAAACTTATAATAATTGAAAAACAAGAAGTACAAGGGTTACTAGCCTAGTCAAACTCTGGAATTTGCACAGGTGTGCAAGTGCAGCTGTGCTGGGGCAAAATGGGGGTCTGGAGACCAAGGAGACCCAAGACCTAGGGTGAATGGGAGATACGCAAGAAAGCGTACTCCAGTCCTTGTCGGGAAGGGGTGTGTCCCATAAGGGTTCTTGGGCTTAGGGCAGAATGTGTATCTCAAAGACAGGTGTCCTCGAACCAGGGTAGAACTGTAGGGCCCAAAGGCTGGGGTGACATAGTACAAATGAAGGACTAGAGTCAGGAGACCTGGGATCTAGGACGGAATGAAGGGCCCCAAAGCGGAGAGACCCAGGACCTGATTCATAACAGGGATCCCTCAGGGAGAGGAAACTTAGGACTTGGGGGAGAACAGGGGGTCCTAGATGCAAGCATCCCTGTATTTTGGGGTCCTGGGGCATGGGACAGAAGACAGGTCTCAGGATCAAGGGAGACCCAGGACCTAGGCCAGGCAGAATTCCTGGATCTGGGGCATAATGCAAGGACCAGAAGGGACAAACTCAGAGGGAAGGAGCACGTGAAGGCATTTCAACTCTGGGGCACCAGTGCCTGGCGACAAAACCCAGCCACTTCCATCCCATCCACCCTCACTCACCCTCCTTTTCACAAGACACAAGGTGGGGGTTTTTTTTGTGTTTTTTTTTTTTTTTTTTTTGCTTTTTTTCATTTCTTTTTAATACAAACTTGGATCTTTGGGTGTGTCCTGCCAAAACAGAAAACAACAACAACAACAGAAGAGAAAACCCAAAAGAGTGAAAAATAAGAAAGAAAGAAAAAAAAAAGCTCCCGCAAGAGGTTCTTCTCCCTCCCCCCTACCATGCGAATTTGCACACCACGGGACCACAGCAGGTTTACAGAATGCAATATACAATCCACGATTTATAATAAAACAGTATATACAATAAATAGGATATTGTTCATTTTTGTCAAACGACCTGTAGATAAATTTCTCAGTGCATACTTGCAGGGGCTCTGGACACCTCGGGGCCCCGCTCGCAACCTCTTGCACACGCTCGCGCTCTCTCTCTCTCTTTTTTTTGTCTTTTTCTAAAACTGTGTTTTGTTTTTTAAGTTTTGTACATTTTTAAAAAGTATTTACAATTGCTGGTTTTGTGCAGAAAGGGCTCACCTTCGGCTTCTGCGTGGAGGAGATGGGCAGGGAGGGGTGGGGGGATGTGGGAGTGCAAGGGGTACAGGGGGGGTGGGGCGGGAGGCAGAGGGGCAGGCGCTCCTGCCAGAGGACAATGTGGACGCTGGGAGGGGTCTTGGCGTTGGTTTTCTGAAAGCTGCAAAGAAACACAAAAGAGGCAGAAGTCAGCTGTAGGCACAGACATGGAATTCTGAAAACAGGGATCCCTGTTAAGAGTGGGACCCCCACCGGTCCCTACCAGGACTCTGGGAGAGGCTAATCACATCATTCTTTCTCCCAGAAAACTCCAAAGAGGCCTCCTCCCCGCCGTGAAATAACGGACTGCTTCTGGCTTTCTCTGAACTCAGTTTCCCTATGTGTAAAATAGGTTTGTATCCAAGGCCCATACCATTGAGAGGTAAAGGAGAGGAGTCAGGGCTCCAGGGAGTGCAATTTGTTAAGCATTTGGGCTCCTGAGTCAGACACAATCAAGTTCAAATGCTAGCACTACTACTGGATAGCTCTATCGCGTTGGGCAAGTCGGTGAATCTCTACGAGCCTCAGTTTACTCATCTGTAAAAAGGGGATAACGAAATTATTGCACAGGTTTGTTGGGAGGATTCAGTGGTTTAAGGTAGGTTAACCCTGGTACATAAAACATACTAATTACAAGTCGTTATTATTTCCCGGGAACCTGGGCCAGCTAGGTGCCCCAAGCCTCAATTTCCTCGTCCAACGAGCTTAGGAATTCCTTTAAGCGAGGCTGTTCTGAGGAGTGACACAGTGGGGAAGACAGGGCTTGAGCACACCTGGGCACTCTCATTTCTTCTAATTTCAACCCTTTCTCAGCCCCCTCCAATGCTATTCTGTTCCTCACAGAGGCGCGAGGTGATGAGGAAGTCTGTCTAAATAAAGGAATGAAGAAATTGCCCAGCACAATACCATCAGTGTTTGGCTGTACCCCTTGCCCTCCTGCCACTCAGAAACTCTGAAGTTCCCAGCCTCTGCAATCACTAGACATTGGAGGCCTGAAGTACCCCTCTCCAGACTTCCCCATTCAGAACCCAGGGTTTTGCTGGGGTGAGCGGAAAGATGCCCAGAGGGACAGGGATGGGCTCAGTTATTCTCAAGGCCGGCAGTCATTAGCCTGGCACTTTGGGGAGTTCTGGCCTCCTCGCAGAGCCCTGAAATTCCCATCCCTGCACTTCGTGAGCGACCATCCCACCAGAATTAAGGTGTGTGGGGGGGGGTCTAAGACTGCCTCCTAAGACCCCTCAGCAGGCCGTCCTCCCTCCCCCACCCCTGCAGGAACCCGGCAGCCACAGAAAACCTTTCGTCCCTTGTCGTTTCTTGGCTTCCCTTCCCAACAGGGCCACATTTAAATTCTGCTCAGCCCCGGCTGCTGTCTGCTGGGCAGTCAGCCCTGGGGAAGACTTTTGTCCTGAAGCTGGACTTGCCAGGACTCCCCCCAGGGCCAGGGGAACCAGGTGGGCTCTCACAAGGCTGGGGCAGCCCCCATCCCGGTGCATCACCCAGGCAGGCAGCAAGCAGAGGCGGGAGGGGAAGGGGTGTGCCTGTTAGGGTGCAGCTGAATTAGAACCAGGATGAACGGTGGACGAGCAGCTCTGGAGGCGCGGGGAGGGGGTGCTGCTGGGGTGGATGTCAGTTCTCCGGTAGGGTGATCAGCACCGGGACTACTGCCTCTGGCAAAACAGGTCCAGCTGGGGCGCCAGGGGCACCTATCTGTAGAGCAGCCTTATGGCAGCTGAAGAACCGCCTTTGGGGTGACGGGTATAGGGCGCTGGGGTGACAACTGTGGCAGCTGAAGAACCGCCTTTGGGGTGACGGGTATAGGGCGCTGGGGTGACAACTGAGGGGGAGATTCTGGACCAGCTGCTCCAGACCACTCAGCAAGTGGACTGTACCAAACCCCAGACTTCCCTGCTCCCCACCCCCCCAAGGGCCCTGGGGCAGGCTGGGAGCCTCTGCACAAATCCCTGTCGCCCCCGCCCCCTCCGGCCCTTAGCCACTGCCAGTGACCCTCTCCAAGCCAGGTCTCCATGGTGATCTCAGCCCAGCAGGCAGCTCCTGCCAGAACCATTCCCCCGTGGTGCCGGCGGCCAGGCAGCAGGGAGGCTTTCTCACCCTCTGCTCAGCCCTGGCTGTCTCACCTTCCTCCTCCCTCTGTCCTCCCCAGCTTTCGGGGCTGGGCCAGAATCTGGGGGATGGGGGGAGAATCAAACCCAGAGGTTCCTGAGTGGGGAGAAGGGAGGATGCTACAGCCATGTCGAACCCTGACCTCTACAAAATGAACCAAACGCTGTCCTGCCAGGCGGCCCTGTGCTGGGCACTGGGAACACAGCAGAGGAGACAGATCTGGCCCCTGCCCTTGAAGTGCTCACAGAGCAGAGAGTGAAGCAAAGCAGACCCCAAAGCAGGCTATTACAGGGCAGGGAGATGGGGGCTGTGCTACAGGGGTGGGGGTGGGGTTCAAGGAGTGCAGAGGGCGCACCTAACCCAGCCTTGGCAGGAGGGACTCTGGCTCTTCAAGTCACTGCTGAGCACAGTGCCCAGCACATGCCAGGGTCTAGAATGGGCGCTGACCGAATGCCAGAGCAATGACCAGTGTTAAGTCTGATCAGCATGTCAAGGTCCAGCTCAGGTCTTGCACATCTCCAGGATGCCTCCTTAGACCACCCTGTTACCATAGCTACTGGTGCCACTTGTCATTCCCTTCCACACTCCTCCAGGGCAGAGACCTGTGTGTGGTACCTCCACACCCCCAGTGCCAGCATGCACCTGGAGGCCCCAGGACACCAGCCATTGCTGAGACTTAACCTTTTAGCGCCTCCACACTGAACCACCACAGAACCACGTTCCACTGAGTCCTCGCGCTCCAGCAGTTTTACCGTCTGTGGTGCCTGGGCACAAAACGGTCTCTGCCGGTCAGTAGGGGCTGGCACTGGGGGCATGGAGGGATAGCTGAGCAAGGATTCACAGCGCTGCAGATCAGGTAGAAATCAGGCTGTCCAAAGAGCTCTCTTCCCCCAAAAGGAGCACACGTTTGTGTATTTGTTTAAGTGACCCGCTGACAGGTATTCACACCCACTAACCACCAGGCCGGCCGTGAGCCCTGGTGTACCCTCCACCTTCTGGTCTCTGCCCTCCAGGACGGGGGTCTCACCATCAAACAAGGCAGTGGAGCAGAAGGCACAGAGAATGCATGGGAGTCTGAGAGACTAATTTGCTGTGTGACCCAGGGCAAGCCCTTTCCCTCTCTGGGCTTTAGCTTCTATGTAAAATCAAGGCTTGAACAGGCAATGGGAGAGATCTTTGGGCCCCAAAGAAAGGGGGTCAGAGGCAAACTGCAGCTGTCCGAAGGCTGATCCACCCGCTCTGACATTTTCAGGCAAAGTCAGGCCTGTGAGTCCCTCAAATGTTTCCCTGGGGCTCAGACCACACTTGACAGATGGGAGACAGTCTGGCAGGACAGACCGGCTGTAGGGTGGGTGTGTGGCTCCCTTCCCCACCCCGGAGCATTGTTTTCAAAATCTGTCCACTAGTGACCATAGGCGCTCCTTAAATTCTGGCTCTGCCTGCCATCCCCTCCTTAGGGACCTTCCCCCACCTCCTCCACTGCTGGGCATAGAGGGGGAGGCTATGGGCACCAAACAGGGTTCATATCCATGGTCACCCACCAAGCTTGTGTGACCTTATATCTGCCACCTTGATGCTGCATGCTGCTTACCAGTATGAGGAGGCTCTACCCCCAACACCTGCACTCTCTGCCTTCCTGATCAGAGGTGCCTCTGCAGACAGGCACTAGCGATGAGTGTATGTTGGGCATGTAACTGAGTGATCCCCAAGGGCCCCTCCTGGCTCTGTCATTCCATGCTTCCTGCTGTGGTATCTTTGGGCGAGTCCCCCTCCGTCTGTAAACTGGGCGGGATTGTACTTGGAGAACTCCAAAAACCTAGTTAGCCTGCAGAGTTTGAGTTGATTTATTCATACACCCCGCCCTTGCCCCATCTTAGGAACGTATGTGAGGAGAGCAGGGGTGAGAGACAGTCTCCTACCCACTTCCAGTGCTCACCCTTCCCTCTCTCAATTCTCTATGGTCTACATGTTCCTCTTTGACTCAAGGCAAAAAAAACAATGTCCCAGGCATGATGAGACACCAGGGAGGCCAGGGAACACATAGAGACGAGCAACTAGCCTAAAGGAGCCGAGGAGGACGTGATAAGGAGGACATTCCCGGGAAGGGCTGTCATGGATGCATAAAAGGCTGGAGATCAAGTGGGCCTGGGAAGGATCCTGGAACACTTCTTGGAGGAGGTGATATCTGAATGAAAGATAGGAACTGACAGGTGGGAGACGGACGGTAGGCAGGAAAGGGCAGCCCAGGCCAGAGACAGCCAGAGGCAAGGCACAGGGTGCACTGGGGAAAAGGCTGGCCCGGAGAGCCTCCTGATTCCACTCCTGGAAAGGGAGAGTGTGTGAGAAGGAGGTCAGGGACGAAAAAGACCTGGAGAGCCAGGCTAGGTGACTGGGTCATTATTTTGTAAGCCTGGAGACGAGAGGATGCAATCAAGAGATGTTAAGCAACGGATTCACAGGAGCACATGTGTTTGAATGAACTGATCCGTAAATATCCAGGGGGCTCTGGACACCGGGCATCCAGAAATGCTGAAGTCCAAGCACTTTGGTGGCCACCAATGGGGGAATGGGCTCGGGCTGGGGGCAGGAGCTAGGGGCAGAGATGTGGCAGGCATGGGTTGCACTGACCCAAGGTTACTGCTTCTGGAGCCTCAGATTTGTTCAAGGCCCATCTTCTGCCTCCAGGAAGCTCTTGCTGCCTGCCCTGCTCATGGTTCAAGGGGAGCGGTCCCTGGTATATCTGGTGGGACCATTTCAGTCCCCGCCCTGGAGAGTGATGCCCACATGGAGGCTTTCAACAAACACCTGTTGATAGGCTGTAAACTATGAGGGCAGGACCGCGCTTGTCTTGCTGGGTGGTGACCTCAGCACCAGCTGCAGTGCCTGGCCCAGGGCAGGTGGCGGGCTCGTGCGTGTGTTCAACACGGAATGAGCCCACTTCCCCTTGCCCTCTAGCACAGAGGGCACCATGGCAGCAAAAGTGATGATAACAAAGATGGCAAACCTGACTTCACATTACAGAGTCACAAGGCCATCGTTTTCAGATGACCTGCCCCGGGAGAGCGGCCTGGTGTGAAGCACTGCTTGGGAAGGGTTTCTAGCTGAGCTGGGTCATTGAGAAGTCTGGGTCCCGTTGCCCATGAGGCTTCAGGGCCCTTGGCGTGGGGCTGTCACTTAGTTTGTGTCTGCATCACCCCCACTCCTCTCCCCCCACCCCCCCGCCGCCAAGAGGAATCAGCCGAAAACTAGGTGATGTTTCACAGCCTCCCGCCAAAGACCCCAAACCCACACTAGATACAAAATCCTTCCTCGGAGGTAGCAGGGGCAGCAGGTAAAGGAAGCCTGGCTCCAGAGTCCAGAGCAAGGAGGAAAGGGTCAGAGGTGTTGTGTGACTCACACAGACTGGGTGACAGAATTCAGTTGGTGGGAGGCATTTATCCACCCATTTACCAACCCCGGACTACGTGCCTATTGTGTGCCAGGGACTGGGCTAAGGGCTTCCTGGGTAATCTCATTAATTCTACAAGGGATGCAGCAAGGTGACGTGACTCACCAGGTCACGTAACTGGTAAGGGATGGAGCCAGGCCCTGCACAGAGGCTGGTCCGCACCTACAGGCCTGCTCTGTGCCACCATCCTCCCATTTCAGGGCCTCGCTCCCTGCGGTTCTTCCGGGTCCACAGGGATGTGGGGAAATGGGAGAGGAGGAGCATGAGAGGGCATGTTCACAGAGAGATTATATTTCCAGGAAATGAGGGCTCAGAATGAGACGACCCGGCTTGAAAATGGCTGTGGGAGAGGCCAGAAAGAAGACGGGAGGGAGGTCGGCGTGCAGAGGAGGCCGCAAGAGGCAGGGCAGAGATGGCTGGCCCCTGACGTGAGGGCT
Source organism: Proteles cristata cristata (assembly GCA_017311185.1). Taxonomy (NCBI): domain Eukaryota; kingdom Metazoa; phylum Chordata; class Mammalia; order Carnivora; family Hyaenidae; genus Proteles; species Proteles cristata. The sequence goes on from JAESUZ010000634.1 coordinate 1,081,171, forward strand.
TCTTGCTCGGGGCCAGAGGCAAGATCAAGTGACCTCTTGAGGTTTCAAGACACAGAGAGACAAAGCGCAGAGCAGCCGGGGCCTGGCCCAGGTCCGGGCATGCCTGCTGACCCTGGCTGGCTAGTGGCCTTGGAAACTGCTTCCTGCTCCGGTCAGGCCCCAGGCTGGTGTAACCTTGGAAGACCTGTGACATTTCTCTTGGCCTCAGGTCCAGGCCTGAGAGGGAACAGGGAGGACAGGGGGACTTGAGATTCCTGAGCACCTTGGAGCACCTTCCTGATCCCATCCCCACCCCGAGGGTCTGGGAGGGTGATCTTCAGTCACAAGGGCCCAGTGTGGAGTCAGTCTCCCTGGGGCCCACGTGCTCCCAGCCCCCTCCCCCTTCCCTCTCTGTCCCACCAGCTCAGCTCTCTGACCAAAGGGGTCCCACATTTCCAACTTTGGCTCCCTGGAGGTCACAGTGGGGTGTGACCTCCCCTTGCCCACAGCTCCCTCTGCCTGGAATGGCCTTCCCCTCCAAGTCTCTGTCTGTCCAAATCCTGCCTTTTTCAAGGTCAAGCTCAAATGCAGCTTCTTCCATGGAACCTCAAGATCCATTTAAAATGTCAGACCCAGAAACACTCGTAGGGAGCGTCCAATCTGTCATTTGGTGGATGGTGAATCAGTGGCGTGGGTTGGAGGGGGAGTGGGATGGCAGGGTACCCAGGTTCTGGGGAAGCAGCACTGGGTTCAAATCCTGACTACACTATTCACTAACTGCGGATACCCTGGCAAGGTTCACAGCTGCACCTGCTTCCTCAGTTCTCTGACGGGGTGCCAGGGGGAGGGCGCGACCGTTTCCTGGCCTGCCATGGACGGTCAGTGAGGTGGCGTTGCGGGACGCCCAGCCCAGGTATGTGTTCCCTTTTTTCACCCAAAATTCTGAACAATGACTTCTGTATCTAACACCCAAGCTCCTGGTTTCTCCCTACGTCTGGGCACCTGCCACTTTCCACCGGGTGTTTTCAGGGTCTTTGTGTACTAGTTTAGCTTCCTGGGATAGATACTGAGCTCCGAGGACAGGAGCCATGTCTGCTTTGTCTCCCCTCTGCCTGGTACCGGGGACAGGTATTGAGGGGCTCAAGATGTGAGGCTAAGCTCAACCATTGCTTCTAATACTTGCTCTGGGCAGCGGGGGGGTGGGGGTGGGTGGGGGGTGAGGGAATCCTTCTAGTGGAGAATTCCTCAATGGTTCCCATTGGTCTTGGAATATAGTTCCAACTCCATCCAGTGCCCTGCCTGCCCTGTCCGCTCGCTCAGTGTTACTGCCCTCCTATCAGTTCTTCCAAGCTGAGCTCCGTCCTGCCTCCAGGGCTTTACCCATTGCTGTTCCCTCTGTCCATGTTGTTCTTCCCACTCCCTGTCTAGCTGATGCCCCTACAGGCCAGCCGGCTGCAGGCTCCCACAGCCTCCTAGCTTTTCCTCTTTTGCTGTCCTCCGTACGGCAATCACTATCAAATGATTATCAGGTGTCTTTCTCTCTAAACTGGAAGCCCCCTGAGGCCCAGGACCTCCTCTGTGGTGTTCGCTGTGGTGTCCCCCAATGCCTGGTTCATAGCAGGTGCTGGACAGATGTCTCTGAACGCATCAGTCTGAGGACAGTGCTGTCGACTCCCAGCCCTGAGTAGGGAGCGTGGCCAGAATGTGGGGCTGGATGGCATCCCGGTTCCTCCTGTGTTCAGGCCTCACTGGATGGTTCCATTATGTATCTCACTGAGCTGTGACCTGCTCAAACTCCCAGCCCCCACATTCATTTATTTTCCCACCCAGGGCCCAGGAGGAACGGTTTTGGGATTATTTCACATTTCTGGATTATCCATGAGACATCTCCCCTCCAGTGAGAAGGATCAAGAGTTTGACATTTTAAACCCTAAGCAGCTTCTTCCCTGGCCTGCTTCGGATCTGCGGCACTGCTTGCAGTGAGACACATGGGGAATGGGAGGCCATTTTAATCTTGGCCTGGCTTCATTAGGAGGAAAATATGCGGCCAAAAAAAGAAAAAAGTTTGGTCCACTGTCTATGCCACGCAGAGTTGGAAAACCTAAAAGATTATCAAAGTCAAGTTTCTTGAACAGATGGGGAAACAGAGGCCCAGAGCTGGAGGGAGGAAAAGCGTGGTCAAGGACATGCAGCAAGCTGATGGCCAACTGGGGGAATGGTCCTTCTCCAGGCTGCCTGACTCCCACGTGCTGCCCTTTGCCACCTTCAGGCACCAAGGGACGTGGGGTCAGGCAGAAAGGGGGCGATAAGTTTCCACTGACACGACTTCAGGACCCTGAGTCACCCTGGCCTCGAATGGCCTCCCCAGAGCAGGCATGGGACTTTCCAGGAGCCCTGCTATTCCTCCTCCAGGAGGCTGTGGTGGCAGCAGAGGTGGAGGGTGAAGGGCTCAGACAGGCCCCCAGCCCCCTCCCCCAGCACCTACCACATCTGAGCCAGTTTTGTGACAAGTCTGTTGCCCGAATAGTGGGATCTGATGGGCCAGTTGTGACTGGATTTCTGGAGCCAGTGGTGCCTCAAGGGAAACGATTCCTCCAACCTTGTCTCCTTTTACCATTTTAGAGGCACTTTCCCCTCTTTTATTTTCCTTTTCTTAAACAAAATCTTAAGAATACTAAAACTTTGGACTCCACCTAATGAGGACACAGTGCCTAAACATCTAGCAAAATTGAACAGAACTCTTGGAAAGGCACTGGGCTTCAGGAAAGGGACGGTTTCTTCCAGGCAGGAAATCTCCTGCTTGGGGACAGACCCACTGGGTGCAGGTTGTCAGGCACAGCAGGATCCCAGCAACCCTTCTCCACTTCTGGGTCCCCCTCCCGCCTACCTCTGAGCACCCCAGGCCCACCTCAGGTCAGAGATATGGAAAGATAATCTTTGGGTACACCCTGAGAGACCAGGGAAGATACTTCCGGCCATTCTGTAAAGCCCTAGCAGAGTGTGACCAAGACATAGTGACGACACCCTCAGCCTGGCCCTTGCCAGACGGCGTCTCGGACTAAACGAAGCTCGCGGAGATATGAGGGAGGTTGGCAGGGTCCGTACCCTGGATGCGCCCTGGCAGTTAATTATCACCCTGGTTTACCTTTCACTCATCTCCCACAGGGCCATGCAAAGGCCCTCCCTTGGGAGAGGTCGAGTGGTAGGTGTTTATTTCCTGGGACTCGGCCGGTGTCTGCCTAGGACCTGGCATGGACAAGGAAGATAAACATCTGATGGAATCAAACCAGATGGCCACGTCCAGTCTAGGGTTCTCCAACCGTTTCAATAACCGAACGTCCCAGCCTCATGCCGGCTTCCCCACCCAAGCACCCCATCCCTTCCTGAAGACCGTCCCCAACATCTAATCCCAGACTCCTGAATCCCAACTTCCTAGTATCAGGCCCCTGGTCTTGTCCTTAAATCCTGCCTGCTCATCGCTGTTCCTCCTCCCCTAGTCTAAGCTCTAATGTCCTCATCCTCCCCAGCGCCGCCCCTCCCTCCCGGCTTCCACCCACTCCACCCGCGTCCCCAGACTCACCCAGGAACAAAACCTCGAGGTCCAGTCGGCACTTCAGTTGGCACTACAGGGAGGTGACGGTGAATGTGTCCTCAGGGTGAGGTTCCGCCATGGGCCCCAGGAAGCCGCTCTTGGGGCCCCCACCCAGGCCGGGATGCGCCTGCGGCATAAAGCCTGGATACCTGTAGGCGGTATCCTGCAGGGGCAGCAGCGAGTCCCTCGGCACAGGGGACAGGGTCAAGTCACTAAGGAGCGGGCAGCCATAGCCAGCAGCGGCAGCAGCAGGGCCACGGGGTGGGCCAGGCGGCCGGGCCATCTCCAGTGGCTCCTTATCGGCCTTGGGCGTGGCCGGTGGGCTAGCCAGGTGTGGGGCACTGAGGCACGCGGCCTCCGTCCTGCCCAGGAAGTCAGCCAACAGCCCCGTACCCACCTTCCCTTCATAGGGCGGGCTGCGGGCGGCTGAGCCTGGCGGGTACCAGTAAGCTGTGCCCTTGCAGCTGGGGGAGTCATAGTGGGGCTGGCCCAGCGGCAGGTCCCGACAGCTAAGATGGGCCTGGGCCGCAGCTGCGTGGCCCAGGCTGGCCCCCTGGAGCCCGTGCTTGAGGGGCTCGCAGGCAGCCAGCTTTGTGGGTGGCGGCCGCAGCTCCTCCTTGAAGCCCAGCGTGGGTGAGCAGGTCGGGGAGTACGCCTTCTGCAGGCCAGCGTCAAACACCGTGGGCGGGTGGGCCAGCGGCGGGAAATGCTTGCCGTCTAGCTCGGGCGCACCCAGGCTGGGCGAGTCGCAGTGGAAGCCTTGGCCAAAGGTGCCGTCAGAAGGGGTGGACGGGTTCATGGAGTAGGGCCCCATGAAGTCACAAGGGTCTCGCTCACCCACACCAAAGGCCCTCGACTGGGACGGCAGGGGCGACATGCTGCTGTCTCCGCTATAGTAGTCCAGGCCAAGATCTGGGCTGTCCTGGAACAGGGGGTTGACTGGCTGCGGCTTGGGGATGAACTTGGCTTTGGCTGCGGCACCGCCTCGCTCCTTCTTGGCCGAGCAGGCCCCACCGCCCCGTCCGCCCCGTGGTTGCCGGGGCCCGGTGCTCCGTTTGGATGGGTAGCCTGAGGCAGGGGCCGAGGCGGAGGATGGAAAGCCCAGGTGTGAGGCCTCGAACAGGTCCACCTTCTTCCGCCGTCCACGGCCCGGCTTGGAGCTGCTCTGGAAGAGGACGCTCTGGTTCCAGTTGTAGCCGGGGGCAGAGGACGCCTCGTTCCAGTCCATCATTAGTTTCTCCAGGCTGGACAGGCTCGACTGGCCCTCACTGCTCGAGGCCTCGCTGTTGGCACGCCGAAAACCGCCGCCGACCGGCTGATTGAACTGGGTGCTGTCGGAGGATGATTCGGAGAAGTTCTCGGACACGGCTGTCTGCTGCTTCACCTTCTGGGGCGTGTAGTTGGAGATGTCCAGGATCACGTTGGGCTCGCTGACGTGGCAGTCGAAACCGGGATTGTAGAGCTGACTGAAGGCCTCCGAGGCCCAGTCCAGGCCTCCGTAGCCCTGCCGGAAAGGCCACTGAGAAGCCCCCGCAAACTGCCGACAGTTTTCAGGCGAGGGCTGGAAGGAGGAGGAGGAGGAGGAGGCGGCAGAGGCAGCGGAAGTGGCAGAGGCGGTGGTGCCCTTGGGTACCATGTAGCCGCCGGGGGAGACGGTGCTGGCCCGGCTGTCACAGCGCAGGGGTGTGGGGGCTGAACCAGAGAAGGGGGCCCCCTCAGAGCTGTTGAAGAAGGAGGCCTTGCTGGGTGGCAGGCAGGGGCCCCCAGTAGGCGGTGGGGCGTAGCCGGCGCTGTGGGCGCTGCTGGGAGAGGCAGGCAGGCTGTTGCCGCTGCCGTAGGCGAAGCTGCAGTCCTTGCTGTTAGCACAGTCCTGGCCCGTAAAGGGCTTAGCTGGGGCGAAAACGCTTTGTCCAGCCCCATAGCCGCCATATTGGGGTGGGTAGGTGTTGGTGGGCGGGTGGGTGGTAGGTGAGCGGGCCACGGCTGAGGGTGGGGGGGCCAGTTTCGGGAAGGTCTCGGTTGCCCGGCAGTCGGAAGTGGCCGGAGTTATCCCATAGCTCGCTGCCCGGCCTGGCGGGAAGGTCTGGCGAGAGGGCAGGACCGGCTGGAAGGAGGGGTCCGCACCAGCCCCACTGCTGCCCACGGCCACTGGGCTGGCCTTGGCTCCCCGGCTGGGGAAGGTGGCCAGGCCCCGCTGGGAAGGCAGGGTGCTGGTGGGGGGCCCTGCGTAGGTGCCTGATGCCTTCCGGGACTCAGGGCGAGAGGCTGAGAGGGCAAAGTCTAAGAGGTCGGAGGAGTCGTCCGAATCGAGCAGGGAGCGAAAATAGCCGGTGAAGAGGTTTTGGCGCTCCTGGCTGAGCTCGGTCTGGCCCGCAGGGGCCCCTGTGCTGTAGTAGCTGCCGCGGCCCGAAGTCCCGCTCTCTAGCCCAGTGGAGGCAAAGGCCTGGGCCTCGGTCCCCTGGAACCCACAGTTTCGGCCGGCTTGCCCACCTGGGTGTCCATGGTGAGGGGCCCAGCCACCGCCCTTGTCCCCGGCCCACTCGGCACCTGCCTCCCCGAAGCCCGGGCCGCTAGGCACCTGTTCCGGGAACAGAGTCCCGTTCTTCCGGGACCGCCTCTTGCGCTTGGGCTTCCCAGTCATGGCATCCACCTCCCCCCGGCCCCGTTTACGTGGGTGCCCCAGTTCAGCAAGGCTGGGACCCCCCACGCCAGCAGCTGTCACCGCCACCACTTTCTTTTTCTTGCCGATGCCCTCAAAGAAGTCACTGAAGGAGCACCGGGCTGCCTTGGCTGCGTGGCCCCCACCCCGGCCACCAAAACCGCCTGCTTTACCACCACGCCGCCGGAAGCCCTGCACCCGGTGCAGGAAGTGGGAGATGCTCTGGGTGTCGGGTGCCTGGTGTACCGACTCGGGCTCGCTGGGTGTCCAGCAGCGGGGGGGTGAGCACCGCCCAGCGCACTGGCTCTGGCGGTTCAGGAAGGCCAGCTTGGCGAGGACGTCAGAGTACTCGGCCTTACTATCATTGGCGTCTGCTGCGTAGGACGGCTGGGGAGAGGCCAGCTTCTGCTTCCGCCGCCGCCGCTTCTTCACCTCTGGCATGGCCATGGTGGCAGCCGCCACAGTGGCCGCCTCGGCCGCCACCACCGCTGGCTCCTTGGGCTTGCCAGGGCCCAGCAACAGGTTCTTGGGAGGGCGGCCGCGCTTACGCTTAAGAATGATGGGCATCTCCCCGGGCGGGAAGACCACCACCACGTTCCGTCCGTTGTTCTTCATCTTCAGCAGCGGGGTGGGCTCTGCTGACACGCGCAGGCCCAGCTCCTTGCCCTCCACGCTGAGGCTGCTGCTCAAGGACGACACCTTGTATGTGGTCTTGTTCCGCCGCCCCAGCGATACCGGGATTTTGGCCATCTTCACCACCATGCGCCGCACACCCCGGCACTTGCCTTTGCGGGCAGGGGCCACTGGAGTCTGGGAGGATTCTGGCTCCAGCTCTGGGACTGGGCCTGGGCCTGGCAGGGCAGGAGGCGGTGGAGGGGGTGGTGGCGGGGGCTCAGCCAGGGCAGCTGCCAGCCCTGTGGGCATAGGCAGGGGCAGCAGGCGGCCCTCCGGTCCGGCGTCTGCCTTGCGTCCCCGCCCAGCTTTCCGCCGGCGACACAGGATCTTTGGCCTATCAGTGCGCCGCAAAGCGTACTTGGGGTGCCCCTCAGGCCCATGGGGGCCATGGGGTGAGCACAAGTCCAGGCGCAAGGGCTCGGCCAGTGGGCAGGGCCCCAGGGGCTGCTGAGGCTCCAGACGGCGGCCAGGGACATCAAGCAACTTGGGCAGGGGGTCAAGTGCCTGAGGGTCAAGCAGCTGCGACTCCAGGGAGTCGGGCAGGGTGTCTAGGGCCTGGAGAGCCAGGCCTGGCAGCCCCAGGGGGTCAGCAAGTGGCTGCAGGGGCGGCAGCTCCAAAGCTTCCCCGAGCGGCTCTAGAGCCTGTGGGTCCAGGAAGCGGGGCTGGGAGTCCAGGAGCTGAGGCTCTGGCTCAGGAGATGGCGGCTCAAGGGCCTGGGCCTCCAGCAGCTGGGCCTCGGGGCACGTAAGGGAGGCCAGCTCGCTAAGGATGTCGGCGTCAGCTAGTTCCGAGTAATCGGGGCCGTCTGGCTCGGGCTCCGGGGGCAGACCGGTGGCCGCGGCCGTGGCTCCGGGACTGTGGCCTTGGCCAGGCTGGGGGCTGTCCCTCGGCTCGGGCTCAGGCTCATACAGCGGGTGGCTGGGCCTCTCAGACTTAGCATGGGGGGTGGCCCGCTCCTCAGGGCTGCGGATGCTGTTGGCCAGGCTGGGTGAGGAGAAGAAGCTGTACTGAAGGTCGCCAGGAGGCGGGGCAGGTGGGCGGCTGAGTCGGAGGCCGCCACAGTCCAGGTGCACGCCGCTGTGCTGCAGGTCCTGGGAGAGCCGCGTCAGGTCCTTCATGATGTCAATCAGCTGCACCACTGGCCGCAGGTTCACCCGCCCGTTGTCCCAGCGACGTCGGGAGCTGTTGCCGTCTCCGGCGGGTATGGGGCAGCGGGCCTGCGAGACGGGACGGGCTGCCCTTGGGGGCAGCGGGTCGTCCCCCTTGGCAAGGACTGGTGGGCGCCGGGTGCTGGGGTCCCGGCGTGGGGGTGGGCGTGGGTTCTCGGAGAAGGTGTGGGCGAAGGCCTTGTCAGGTGGGCTGGCGGGGGGCCGGGTGGGAAGCAAGGGCCGTGGGGTGGGGGGGCCGCCGGGGTAGTACTTGGGCTCCCGGAGGTAGTCAGGAGAGCTGCACACGGCACTGGAAGTCACCACCAGGCCCTGGGGCTTCACACGCATCCTGACCTTGTCCTCCGCGGGCCGCCGGGCGGGGCCGGGGCTGACATGAGGGTGCGAGAAGCCGGGACCAAGACCTGCCGGGCAGGACAGGCAAGAGAGCCCTCACCGGAATGCCCGAGACCTTCTCAGCTTCCCACACCCTCAGTGAGCCCCCGCGCCCGTGCCATGCGTCCCCTCAAGCCCCGTGTCCTTGTTGACTCCCAGCCTCTCCCAAACTACCCCATGCACCATGAACCCCTCAGGGGCCCCACTTCTACTAATTAACAACAGCTCACCCACTGTTAGACCTTGGCTATGGGCTCAGGAGAAGGGGACGTCTGCCTTTGAGAGGGAGGCCCATCGGCAGGCTGGGGTGGCCACTCCAGATCAAACTTAAGGAGAGGGCCAGGAAATCCTATCAAGGGCATGGCCTCTTCCCTCTTGCCCTCGTCCCCCAGGCTCCGGGAGAAGCCTGGCCACTCACCCTCGGCTCTGCCGCCTGGGCTGTCTCACCGGAGATCTCTGTGGGCGACAAGACAGGCAAAAGGGGATCTGAATGGGGGTCTGGCGGCCACAGCCCGACCATTGCCCGCTGGCCCGGTCTCCCCTCCACACCGCCCCCCGGCTCCCTCGGCGCTCCCTCCAAGGGCACACGCCCGGCTGACCTGGGAGAGAGAGGGCCCCCGTGCCTGGGGGCTCTGCCGGTTGCTGGCTGTCAGCTGGGGGTGCTGGGGAGCGGCTTCGGCCTGAGCCCAGGCCTCGGGGTGTGGACAGCGCCTGGAAAGGACCACCGCAGCTCAGGTTTAGTGAGCACCTACTGCGCGCCAGGCGCTGGGCTGGAAGCTGTCCAGGCATCGTGTCATTTAATTCTTCACACAAATCCTGCGAGGTAGGGGCTATTAATAGCCCCATTTTGCAGATGAAGAAATGGAGGCTCAGAGATGAAGTCACGTCATTCATTCACATTTACTCATTATTTATGGAGTGCCTACTTTGCACAAAGACCGGGCAGACAAACAGTGATCACATAATCATAACTGATTTAATTATTACTGGGATAAGAGCTGCAAAGAAAAAGCGAAGAGTGCCTCCGGTCAGAGGTTTAACAGTCATGCCAGGGAGTCAACAGCAACAAAAGCTCACACTCTGGGGACACTTTCTCTGTGGCCAGATGATGGGCTAATGAGCACTTTTTGTGGATGATCTCATCCAAGCCCCCCTGCAAACCTGAGCTCAGTGTGATTACCATCCCCACGTTTACAGATGGGGAAACCATCTCCTGGGAGGCGGTGAGAACCACGAAGGTGCTTCCAGGTCCAACACCCGGATCGGCCCCCGGCCCATGGGCACACTTCAAAAAATATTTTCTACTTCTTATGAAGGAATGAACGAGGTGCACAGAGCAGTGGGCCCTGCCTTTTCCCATGTGGTTCTCTCTCACTCCACTCTAGACCCAAAGTGGAACCCAAGAAGGGCATGGAGGGAGGGCGAGAGACAAGAATGTGGAAAGGGACATTGTCTGACCCCTCTCTCACCTCTGTCAGAGACCCTCTCTGACCCTCCGCCGGCCCCATGCACCTCTGGCCACAGTCCGGCCCCTGCTACCTACTCTCAAGAGTCGCCTCTACTTCCCTCTTCACAGTATTTACTGCAACTGCAAACTATTACTTGTATGACTGGCTTTTTGGTGTGTCTCCCCCCTCAGAGCGTGGGCCCTTCACGGGCAGGGACTACGTCTGTCTTGTTTACCACTGTATCCCCTGACCCCAGGGCTGGGTCTTTGGATGCTACGTAAATATTTACTGATTGACTCCCTGAGCTGGTCAGGGCAGAGCTGGGATTTAAATCCAGGCATGTCTGCCTCCCAAGGGAGCCTGGGGACTCAGAGCCCTGACCACGGGAAGGGTCTTAAAAGATGGACCCCAATCACTCCTTAGTGTTTGGCTCTGACCTGATCCCATGGGTCGACCCCCCACAGCCACATGTAGGCCCCTCCCAGCTGTCACCCTGCCCAGTGCTGTCATCCCACAGGAAGACTGTAGAGCCGGCTCAGGGACAGGATGGTGTGGAAAGGAACATTCTTTCACTCCCTTGCGGTGGGCAGCGATTTGCAATCTACAAAGCACTTCCACACATATGACCCACGGAATCTTCCCGGCAACCCACGATCCCCGTGTTACAGAGGAGGCAGGCTCAGAGGGGTGGTTGCGGAACTTGCCTGAAGTCACATAGCTGCATAAGTGGCAGGATTCCTAATTCTGCCCTAAGTCTGAAGTCTCCTTCCCCTCCAAAGCTCCTTCAACTTTCCTTCAGCCACTCCTTCTTCTAGAGCTGTGGTCTAATTTAAGGCTGGGAGGAACCTTAAAATCGCCAAGCCATTTGGCTTCCAAACCCTGGGCCTGGGGAGCTGTGTAACATTCCAGATACCCAGGCCCTGGTCCAGGGGAGTCTGACTCACGGATCGGAAGGGACATCTGGGAATCTGTATTTTTAATCAGCTCCCCCAGGGGTACACTGTTCTAGTGCCACCCTGTACTCTTCCATTTTACAGATGAGGAAACTGAGATCCAAAGAGGGAAAGGGACTTTGCCCGAGGCCACAAAATAGCACGGAGAGAGCCCTTCTATTGCTCAACCTGACAGAAAACATCCCTCTGTCTGCTGTCCCTTTTCTCTTTGCAGTTCCCAGGCCCCGGCTGCTGCTCGCTGCCCTGCCTACTCCATCATGCAGGGTCCTGCTCTCTCCCAGGCCTGGTGGTAGACTGTGGGCTGGCCCCTCCCAGGCCAGGCTCCCTCAACCGTTGGTCTTGCAGGAAGGATTGTGGCTAACAACCTCACAAGGTAACAGCCTCACAAAGGAGGGAAGGGGCTCAGACTCTGGAATCTCTGAGTCCTATTTCCAACGGTGGTATGGTTGACCCGTGGCTCCTGAGAGTCTTTGAGATGTCTCCCTTCCTGAGGGTGGGGCTCACCAAGCCTCCCTGCTCTGGAGACCTCCCACTAGGGGCCCAAGGGTGTGATCTTGGCAGAAGAGAAAACCTCCTTTCCACTGGTTGCTTCTGTTCCACCCACCCGTGGAGACCTTTGGGCATGTCCTCCTGCCAGACCTCCTGACTATGTCCACTGCTCGCTCTCTCTCTCTCTCTCTCCTGCAGCTTCCAGGATCTGAGAGAAGCAGCTGGCTCCCCTCCTCACCACACCCAGGCAGCCATTTTCTTGGACCCCTCCCAAGGGCACCACCTATCCCGTGTCTGTGAACAGAGTCAAAAGGGTCCTTCTGTCTGACAGTCTGCTTCTGGGTCAGTGTGTCTGAGCCTGCCCATGGGGACACCAACCGGCTGGGAGGGGGCTGGGGGCCCCAACCTGCTGTGCACAGTGCCGGGAAGCGCCAGCCCACATCCTTGAGTCCCCAGCCCCACCCTCCCCGGCTGCTGCGGCTGTGACCACCCCACCCCTTCCCCAGCCCGCCTCCCCCTCCCCCACCCACAGCCTCCCCAGGGGAGCCAGGCTGCCAGCCCCAGCTCTCACTTCCGGCCTCATGACCCTCTCTCCAGCCGGCACTCTCCTCCCTACCACACACACACCATTTCCCTCCCAGCCTGGACTGAAGGCCCAGGGATGTCCTCAGAGGGAAAACACTGCATCAAAGGGGCTATTACTACTTCTGTGAGCCCTTCCCCATCACCTCCCTTGGGGCCTTTATCCCCCAGGATCTGCAGCCCCCCTCTCAATTTCCTTCAGCCCCCTCCCACCTACCCAACAGTGTCGAGAGTCTCTTCCAACCAGACTCCAGCCCCAAATCCTACTAAGAAGAACAATGATGAAAATAATAATGGCAGCTGTCACTTATTTGGCACTTAAATAAAGACACAGAGAGGTTAAGTAATGCCCTTGAAGATAAACAGCCAGGACATGGAAGGGCTGGAGGCTGAATTTAGGTTTGTTGAGCTCCTTTGATGCAAACTTCTTCACTGTCCAGAGAGTGAGCCCCCTCCCCTGCAGCCTGTTCCAACAGTCCCAATCCTCATCGCCAGTTCCCATTTTTGACTTCTAATGTACCCCCTCCCACCTCAGTCATCCAAATGCACTACCCTCCCTTGCCACTAGGTGTCCCCTTAGAGCCACTGATGCCCCCAAGGGGAAGCAAGTCCAGCCTGGCCTCCTGGAGTCATCAGGGCCCCCCCCCCAACGGTATAGCACACCCCACCCCACCCTACCCCCAGCCACACAGAGCTCCTTTGTGCAGCCCTCGCCCACCCTCTTCCTGCCCAGAGCAGGGCACCTGGCAAGCAGGTCTTCCCTAGACTCCGCCCCCTGCCAGCCCCCTGCCCTGGGTGCCAGGTGTTGCGGGCACCACCGCCAGCTCTGGCTGAACCTGAGGGTCACCCTGCCGGGCGGCCCTCCCTTCCTCCCTCCGAGGTCACCCAGGGACTGTGCTTTCCGCCCCGCTCCACCCCCATCCCCTCCTGCCCTTGGCCCTTCCAGACTCCTGTCCTGGTCTTTCCTTCTGTCTCCCGGAGGACTCCCCTCCTCCAGCCCCACCAGGCCCTCCCCACAGCCTCTCACCCCCGCCCACCTCCTTCCCCTGAGAGCTCCTTGTTCCACCCCCCCCTCCCCGCCCAGGTCTGAAGAACTCCTCCTCTTGGAAAGTTGCTGCTGGAAAGGAAGTGACTTCAGCGATTTGGCCACAAGGCTGGGCACTGCTGAGCCCGGCTCAGCTGAAGGCCTGCCCAGCCCACCTCCAAAGCACAAACGGAGCCACATGCACACACCACCCTCAAGTGTGCACCCAGAACCCTGAACTCAAGCTTCCCCGGTGACATGTGGAGAGACCCTGCACGTACAGTCCACACCATCCAATCCAGGCGTGCCCACATTATTACCTCGGTGTGTCAGACTCTTGTCTATACACCTCTCCACTGTACCCCAGCACCCGGCACCCAGATACCATGCAGCGTGCTCCACACAACACTCCAGCGTTCCCACACCTACCCAGTACACACTCTGAACCCAGCACACTCACCACTCATATGCAGTGCGTGCCCAGCCCCTGAATGTCCCTCAGCCCAGTCTGCTTGGTTAACTCCCGGATACAGAACCCTGCGTACCTAAGGGCAGAGCCCTACACACACCTGTTTGCACACAACCTGAGTGCTGGCACACGAGATGCCCTGGGCATTTACAGTGGGGTACACACAGCCCTGCATGCTCCCACAGCCACACCTCCCACCCTAACCATCCCAGGAGGCCCCACCCCCAGACCTCAGGCCCCAGGAATGCTCTTTTGGAAGTTGGGTGGAGTCCCCAGGCAGGCTGGGCTCTAGGGAGCTTCCTGGAGCCCCGAGGCTGAGGCTTCTGTGTCAGTTCAGGGAGTTGCCTCTTCAGGGCAGGGCAGCCCCACCTGGCCTCTGTGGTTCTAGAGGCTGGGTGGGCCAATCCAGGACAGGGACGGGGAGGCGGGTAGCACCCCCACCCCACCTTATCTTATGAGGGTACCCCAGCATACCTGAACTACCCGGGCCTCCCAGCTCTGTTTCCACAAACTCCAGTGGAGGTTGTGGGGGAGGGGGCAGGGCAGGTTCAGCTGCACACCTCAGGCACTCTGGTTTCCATCTCTGCCCTGAGTTCTGGTCACTGTCACAACCCCTTTCTCTTCCCAGTTTCTCATGTCAACAAAGTGCCAGGAAGAGTCCCCAGACTAGAGGCAGGACTTGCTGTATATCCATGGGCCTCAGCTCCCATTTCTGAATAATGGGGGAGTTTTGAGTAAGTTGGGTTAATACAGTTCGATTCTACCAAGGGCTTCTTTTTGGCCTAAGCTGGGAGGGGCGGGGGTGGATTCCTGCTAAAACTGCGAAACAAGTCCCCCTGATCTTCACTTCCTGGTGACGGCCCAGGCAAAGACCTGGCTTCCCTGTACACTGTTACCTGAGCAGGCTGTGTAGACAAGGTCCGACTCAGCAGGAAAGGCCTGTCTTCGCCAGTGATTCCAGGGTAGTCCCTGCGGCGGCCTGAGAGTTGCCCCGAAACCGGGGCCCTCTGCACGCACTTAGCTGGGCAGGCTCTGGGGTCCAGGCCAATGGGTAGACAGGTAGGCACGCTCCCATCTGCGGAAGCAAACACAACACCCCAGGGTTGAGCACAGTTATGGGCTGAGGCAGCTCGAGGGACCGGGAGGAGATCCCAGATGGGGTCCACGCCTGCAAAAAATGAAACCAGGTACAACCTCACTTCACCGGGGAGCTGCAAACCCGTCTCTTGAAACCCCAGGTAGCTACTGGGAAGCAGTTATCTTTGTATATGCAGGTACGCGCATGCGTGAACATGAACATGAACATGCACGCTACGGGGGAAAGATCCTGACCTTTGAGAGTCAGTCCTTGGTTCAGCCCTCACTGTGTGATCATGGGCAAGTCAATTCACCTCTCTGGCTTTTGGTTTTCTCATCTACAAAATGGGGAGATCTTACTAATGGGGAGGAATGCTTTGGGGAAACTGTGTACGCTAACAGCTTACTTATAATGCAGGTGTGAGAATTGCTGCTCAAAGCGATGGTGAATGCAGATTTCCACACGGGGTGTATATGCAGCTGGCGTGTACTCCTCTCCCATCAGCAACTGGTTATGTCTCTTGTTTTCTTTAATAACCATGGCCCTTCTCACCACCCTCCTGCTTCCTGCCCATTTGTCTGCCTCCCCGAGGTCTGTACTGGAGCCCAGAGGGGGTCTGGGAACCAGGCCTCATGGACTGCTCACAGGTTCTGGTTGCCTGGGAATTTGTATGTGTGGTAGAGATCGTGGCTGTATAAATGAACGTTTGTGAATGTTCAGCTGTCTGGGTAAATACACCTGCATGTGGGCTCCTGGGTCTACTTGGCCTCTGTGTGTTTCTAAATGTCTGTGTGTGCACATAGGTGTTGAAGAGTGTATACGCATAGGCCCCTGGGTTTGCTGAGGTATGTGGTCAGCCGTGTGTGTGTCAGGCTGATGTGTACCTGGGTTCTGTATCTTCACTTATACGTGTGACCGTGGATCTGGCTCTCTTCAGCTTTGTGTATGTGTCCAGCTGAGCCTGTTTGCACGCTATGAGGACACAGAAATGTGTGTCGCCTTTGTGCAAGCACCCTGACCCCAGCTGTGGTCGGGTTTGAGTGTGCCTGTGTGTGTGTGTGTGTGTGCGCACAGGCTCTGCCTGGCTCTCTGCATCGCGCTGTGTCAGGAGCGGAACCGGCTTCTGCCTGTCTCAGAGCTCTCTGGATGTGTGTGTGGGGGTGGGGGGGGCGGGAGGCGTGCGGCTGATCCTCTGCTGTCCCTGCAGGTTTCCAATCTCGAGGCCTATGACTGCGGGCACCGGTGTCACTGTGGATCAGTGTTACCTCCCTCCTACCTCTGCCTTTTTCTGGGTTTTCGGGGTCACAGTGTGACTGTGTGTCTGGTCGTGGTGTCCCCGTGGGTCTGCTGTGCTGTGGGTGGCTACACGCTGGTGCATGTGTCCACTCGCGCGCGTGTTGTGTAACCTCATCACTGTGTGCCTGTGTGTGTCAGCAGGTCCGTGTGCCGCATCACTGTGTGGGTGTGCCAAGATAGCTATGTGTCAGTGTCAACATGTGTGCGAGGCTCTGTGTGCCACGGTGTGCCTGTCAGCACAACAGTGCCTCGGTGCTGGTGCAGTACCTTTGTGTGACTCCTCAGTGCGTGTCTGTGTGCATGTGCGCTGTATGCGAGACCCTTTGTGAAACAGTGTGTGTCTGTGTCACTGTGTTTGTGTGCCTGCTTCCCTCCTCCCTCCTATCTTCTGCCTTCTCTCTTTCTCTCTCTCTCTCTCTGTAGGAGCCAGACAACTCCCCAAGCCTGGATTAGGGACAATTTATCCACAGGCAGAGAAGGAGAATTCCAACCTGCCAGAGCCTCTCTCCTCTGATCCCCCCACCCCTTTCCCCGTGGTTGGGTGGGCACAGAAATGCAGCCCGGCAGCTCCCAAGCCCTCTGGGAGTCCCCCCACCCCCCCCACCCCCGCTGCAGCTCTCCAGAGGCCCAGGAGGCCGGAAAAGATGGAAATCTGGGTGGCCCCAGAGCCCTCCAGTGGGGGTGGACTGACTGCCCCCCATCCAGGCCCCCACAGCTCAGCTCATCTTGGCCCTGTTCTTCTACATATGGTGTGTGGGGGGGGGGGAGTCTGCATGGGGTCTGCCTGGCCCTGCGGGCTGGGGGGACCTAAGGAGCAAAGCTGCTCCCAGCCCCTCCACAACCTGATACTCCCCAACTGATAAATGCCAGCTCCCCCCCCACCCCCTGAAATGGGAATAAATGGGGAACTTGCAACCGTGCCCACATAGGCTGGGGGAGATGCTGGGAGTGGGGGCAGTGTGGTGGGGGGAATGCAGCGGGGGGGGGCACAAGGGGGCTGAGCTGGGACTAAGGCTCCCTTCACGGTGCTCCAGGCGCAAGGCAGAATCACATGTTTCCCATTAGCTGCTCTGGCCTCCTTGTTCAGGGGGTGTTGGCTGGGGGAGATTTGTTCTGGTTGCAGACACCAGCCGAGACCACACAAGAGAGAGAGAGGAAGAGAGAGAGAGAGAGAGAGAGAGAGGAGAGAGAGAGAGGAGGGGGAGAGGGAGAGGGAGAGAGAGGGAGACTGAACCCTAGAAGGAAAGGAAAAGACAGAGAGGGACAGAGAAAGATACACAGACACACAGAGGGAGAGAAACTGAGACAGAGACATGAGACAGAGACAGGCGGTGACGGGCAGAAACTGTGTGACAGGCACACAAGAACACAAAAGCAAGAGAGGCAGAGGCTGGTGATGGGGAGGGGCTCACAGAGAGGGTGGGGGACAGCCGCAGCGGACAGGGAGGTGGGGACACAGGTGGAGAGGCTGGTCAGAGGCCCAGGAGTGGGTGTCCCTAGGCGCAGAGTGTGAGCGAGACGAGGGACAGAGAAGGGAGATCGGCACTGGTCAAGGGATCGGGAGGGTGACAGTGGGCCGAGATGCAGGGCACACCTGGAGAGGGACTTCGTGAGGGCACGGACATGGCCCCGGCGGCCTGTGGGCAGGGGGAGTGGACGCAGAGAGCTGGCTGGGCGGGGGCGGCCAGCGCGCCCGGAGCCTCCCGCCTCCTGACCCTCGAGCCTCGGCGAGATAACAGGCCGAATAGTGCTGACTTGCGGTTCAGAAATCCAATATCCTCCGCGGCGCACTAATCGACTACCTGAGCTCCCGGCCCGCGCTGAGCTGCCCCGATTAATCCTGCGGCTCCACAGCCTTAATTAGTTTAACAGTTTCAGGGGCAGAAGAGGCAGGGACTGGGGTCCCCCCACACCTGCAGGGACACAGACCCCCCTCATGTCAACCCTGCCTGGTGCCCCACCTCCCCAGTCATCCCTATCCCAGCCCCAGAGGTCGCTTGCCACATCATCTGAAAAACACTGGGTCCTTCCTTCTGGGAAATAGTCCCGAGGGTTGGCACATGGGTCAGAAAGCAGGTCATGTGGAACTCAGACCCCCCTCCCCCCCAACCCACCCTCGTCCCTGTGCTCATGGCTCTGAACGCTTCCCCTGGCCAGCCCTTTGGGGGCCCTGTGGCCTGCCCGGGAAGGCCCCGCTGACTGTGGGCCCCGTACCACTGGGCAACATGTTGTCTCTTCAGGGTGAGAGACAAGCTCCCAAGTTACTGACAACCTCCCAGCAGCATGAGATAATCACACATGTCACTCCCCACAACAGCGTGAGATGGGCACATGGTGACATCTCACACATACCCAACAGTCGGAGACGGGCGTGTGGGTTGGTAACTACCCTCCTAACAGGATGAGCAGAGTACATAACCTGTCACTTCCCCCAAAGCGTGACAGGGGCACATCTGATGGTCCCAGACAACAGGAGACAGGGACGCACAGGTTGTCGCCCTCGCCGTGATGTAACTAACATGTAGCTGGGCGCTCCTACACCCACCGATGGGATGTGAAATGCAGAGAACCTCGCTCTCTCTCTCTCTCTCTCTCACACACACACACACACACACACACACACACACACACACACTCAGACAAGCCTCACCTTCCAGGTGTGAGGAAGGCACAGAGCACCCCCGCCCACAACCTCACCCCTTCCCCATGAGTCCTCCCTTCAGACTGCTGTATAGGCCCCCAGCATATCAACCCCCTCCCCCGACTGCTTCGGAACAGGTGACAACCCACCCTCACTGCTCCCCCATCACTGTCGCCAGCCTGGGTGGTGCTGTCCTCTGCCTGCAGAGGCGTCACAGCTCACAGGGCATGAATGTCACCCCAGCACTGCCAGAGCCGGGCACAGCCGCATGTTGCCCCAGTGATAAACACCACTGGCCCCAGGAGGAGGTGGAGGCGCACAGGGCTCTGGGCGTGACCTTGGTCCCTGGACACCAGGAGGGGAGGCGCTGTGGCCTCCCTCCCGGGTAACCTCGCTGCCTGGTGCTGTTGGAGACCAGTGCTGGGAAGGAAGGTGCCTGGCCACGCAGACAACCTGGAAACGCCACCTCCCTGGGCTGCCACCCCGGCCCTGTTTCTAACTGAATGTAGTTATCTGGGGAAGGGGCAGAACGAGCTGTTGCTGACGCCAGAGGGGCTGTTCTAAGACCTGGCAGAGGTGGGGGGGGGGGCAGACTGGGGGTTGCTGTCACCATGCCCTCAGGGCCCAGGACTGAGGAGGGAGTGTGAGGACAGCCTCAGACCTGCACTCTAGCAGGGGAGCCCCTGGTCCTCATGCCGGCCCCCTCTCCAAATTCAGGCCACAGAGCTGACAAGGAGGCCAAAGTCCAGGGGCATGACTCATCCGGGGAACAGGCCCAGCCTGCTGGCCAGAGAGGGAGGGAGGCCAGGAGCCAAGGGGCCTGGGTTCAAGTCTGAGCTCCTCCCAGGCCAAGCTGAGTGACCTTGGAGCAGCAGCTCAGTCTCTATGGCTTTTATGGAGGGGGAAGGGCCAGAAAGAAGCCGAGGCTGGAGACCGGCAAGCAGAGTGCTGGGGGCCATGGGAAGGAGGACGCAGCAGTTTGGTCCCTGATGCCACTGCTTTCTCACAAGGAACCTCCGCTTTCTGTACCTCAGTTTCCTCAGCGGTAAAGTGGAGATGATAATGTCAGCCTCACAAGACAATGTGACATGAAGCGGGCAGGAGCTCAAAAAATGGGAGCTTCTTACTGAAGAGGGGGAAATAGACTAAGAGAGGGTAAGAGACCTGTCCAAGCTGTGGACCAAGTTCATATGAGCTGAACTCAGCCTCCAGTGCCTAGTTTCCCACCTGGAGCTGTTTCTGGAAGCCTGCTTGGAGGTCAATAATGAGTTGGGCGGGGGTACGGGGAGGCCGTTGGGGTGGTTGTTGGTGACAGAGCTGCCCTAGCGTGAGGACCAAGGAAACTGACAGGAGTCGGCTACACATCCCGACCTTTACCCTAAACCCCACTTGGCTCATCTTCAAACACTGGACCAGAGGGCCACCTCTAAGGGAGGAGGGAGCCTACAAATCATCCCATGACCAGCGCCTGGATCTGGTGCTTACAAGGACTTGGGTATCTGGGATGTCAGTGTGCAGAGCCCGCTTGTTGTCCAGGCGCCCAGAGAGGGACAGGCCTAGCCTGAGGTCACACAGCATGACAGCAGTAGAGCCCAGAGCCCAGGCCAGGGACAGTCTCAGAGCAGAGTCCCTCTAGCCCCTGGGGATGGCTGGAGCTGGGGAGCCCTGGGGGACTGAGCAAAACGTGGCGACAGATGGCCTGCCGAGGCAGCGGCGATCTGGGCGGCTGGCAGGCATGCTCGCTCCCGCGCAGGGAAGCGGCTAATTTTAGCTGAGGCCTCGATGCCAGCTTTGTTCCCCCCACCCACCCACCGAGGGGGCCCAGCATGCCTTGCGTGCAACCGGCCTCCCCCAGGCACCCCTACTCCCCCGCCTGGCCCCTTGTGAGTAGTGCCCAGACCTCAGGGTCCTAGAACTGTCCGCCTGGCCAGGTCCCATCACACCCAGAGGCAAGGGTTAGGCCCTGGAGGCCTAGCACCCCCACCCCAGAGCTTGTTTCCCATGAGTCCAAGCTCATTCCTTGAAGAGGGGCAGTGGGAAGGAGGGCTGGAGGCCACTGCTCAGACTAGTAAAGAGGGCTTGACAGCAGGGGTTGCTAGTCCTGGGGTGGGGGGTGGGAGGACTGTCCTCTACTCATACTTAAGATGACCAGAATTCTACCCCTACCCTGAGACGGGTCCCTCTGTGCTGGAGTCCCTGTGGTATTGGTAAGCCAGGGGGTGGGGGTCACTCCTAACCTTTCCCTGTTCTGCGTAACGTTAACTTTGTTCCAGGAACTCAAAGCACTTTAAACAAGTCAGAAATGGAGCAAGGGTAGTACCCTTGTACCACTGGGGGAAACTGAGGCACAGTCGGAGACAGTCATCCTTATGGCAGGGAAGGAAACCAATCCCAGGAACTGGTGAGGCCCAGATACGCTCTTCTTCGAGTTCTTACAGCTAGGAGGAATTCTTGGGCCAGCTGAGCCCCTGGAGCTACTCTCTGCCCTGACCTGGGCTGGTAGAAGGTAGACTGGATGGATGGAGTCTGTGGATCTCCCTGGAAAGGCTGGCACTCTTGGCGTCTGGCACCCCATCTCCTACAGGCTCTCGGACCTTAGAACCTCCCTTCCCCACCTCAGATTCGAACACAGA
The DNA here is from genome assembly GCA_017311185.1 of Proteles cristata cristata. NCBI lineage: Eukaryota > Metazoa > Chordata > Mammalia > Carnivora > Hyaenidae > Proteles > Proteles cristata. The sequence goes on from JAESUZ010000634.1 coordinate 1,102,231, forward strand.
TGCTCAATGGGGTGCCGGCACATCTGGCCCCTATTTGAAAGGGGACTCCTTTGGGGTGGCTCTGGGGGACCCCCATCCTTGCTCCAACCCAGGGGCCATGAGGGAAATGACCAAACGGAAAATAGACGAAGAGAACTTGAAAGAAATCTGTGTAATTAGAGGAGAGAGTCAGAAGTAGAGAAGAGGGAGGGCAAAACGAAGGCAAGGAATCAGATTCAGGAAGAGAAAGAGAAGAGCATGGGGCCGAAAGACACAGGGCAGAATGAGGCTTAAAGAGAAGGAGATGGGGAGGGAGGGGAGGAGGGAGGCAGAGAACAGGATGCTGGACGAAGGAACACAGCAAAAGAGAACTCAGAAGAGAGGGAAAGAGGAGGAAGAAAAAGACAAAGACACAGAGAAACAGGCAGGATGAGGCAGAGACAAAGAGAGAGAGAGAGAGAGAGCGCAAGATCCACACAGGGGGAAGAGATGGAGAAGGAGCCTGCCACAGACAGGGCAAGGCACAGAGAACTAAGGACACCACAGGGAGCAGGAGACAGACAGGGACTGACACACCCAGAGACCAACAGAGACAGTCGGAGAGGGTGAGACACACTCAGAAAACCGGGTGGGAAGAAGGGGGGGAGGAGACACTAAGTGATAGAGTATATGTGTGTGTGTGGGGGGACAGCACAGAGTGAGGAAGAAGGGGGCACGGGGAGGGGGGAGATGTCGTCGCCAGAGCTGGGGGGGGGACAGAGGACAGAAATGGAATGTGGGTCTGGGCATGAGGCTCACAGATGCATCGGCTCCGGTTTCAGCTGGGGCAGTTGGCTGATGGGGGGGCGGTGGGGGGGAAGGAAGGAGCAGAGCTGGTGAGGGAGGGGGGCCTGTTGCCATGGCTGCAGGCACGGCAGGGGCACAGTCGGCTGGCACTTGGAGTTCTGGGCATGGTAGGGGGCTGACTGAGGGGAAAAGGGGGGGGTGGGGAACACTACGAAGAAGCCTCGCCCCTGCCCTCCAGGGCTCTACCAGGAAGAAAGTTTCCAGAGAGGGGATGGGAGAGGTTGGGGGCCGAGGAAAGGCTCTGGGCCCGGCTCCACCCTACGGAAGTTGGAGGCTGCTGCCAGTGGGGCGCCGCTCTACAGGTCGCCTGTGGGCATCCCAGGTTCCCACCTGTGCCTCAGGCGAGCCCCTGGGGACCCTCTGGCTCCGTGCCCTCCAGTCTAGCTGAAGATCCCGCATGCTGCTGCTGTTTTTGCTTGCAGGGGAGCAGCAAGATTGTGAATTCAGGATCTGTAATCCTAACGCAGAGCCCAGGCCTACCGGGCTCCAGTTGCCAAGGCGACGGAGGGTCAGAGGGCAGCGCGGGGCGCCCGCTCCTCCAAGTCAGAATCCCAATTGTTAAAGCCCAAGAATAAACAGCTGAAGCGGCCGTGGGGGGGCTGGGAGGGGGGCTGAGGTCTGCATCGGCTCAGTGTGGTGTTGTCAAGCGAGATGTCACTAATTGTCTGAAGGAACGGGCTGAGGCAGCTCTTAACTGCTTCTGTGCCACCGGAGACACCTTGGCTGCCTGGCCCCATCCCCCGGGCCTCCCAGCATTCCGCCGGGCCAGCTTGGTGCTGGGAGTGCTGGCCCAGCATAATCTCTGCCTCTCCTGCACCGAACCCCCACATACTCTGGCTCCCAACACTCCTCCCAACTTGGAACCTCCCACCTGCAAGCTAAATCTTTATGTCCCCAGAACCAGTACCCCCCCCCCCAATTACTGGGCCCACAATACAGCCCCAAACTGCCCGTCTGGCCTGCAAATCACCCCCCACCAGCTCCCCCAGGATCTCTACCTCGGCCTCCCAGAAGTCAGGGATCCTAGTACGAGGTGAAAAGATTGCAGAGAAGGACGGACTTTGGGCTCTTCTCATCTTTGGAGGCTAGACAAACAAAGGCCCTCCTATAGGAGAAAGGAACGTCTAGGGCATCCTTCTGTGCAACTCCAGACTCAGTCACACACCAGAACCAAAAACCTGAATGGGGCCAGGAAACCCTATTTCTAGCTTTGGTTGTTCTACCTACTTCCTGCGTGACTTTGGACAGGGTTCTCTCCCTCTGCAGCCTGCCCACCTCATCTATCATCCATCCTGAACATTTAGTAGTGCCTATTCTGAGCCAAGCTGTGTCTGGAGCCCCTGCCCAGAGGAGCTCCCAATCCAGTGGGTGGGAAAGGCTCATAACACAAAGTAGAAAACAATGTGAGACCCATCAGGTTAAGATATCCCATGAAAAACAAGGAGCAGTTTGGTACACAGTAAGCTGATCAGTGGACTGCGGCTAGTCAGTGGTATATACAGGTATCCCATTATTACAGAGGGTCGCTAAAAGGGGAGAGGTAATCAGAAAAAGGACGGGGAAGGGCGAGGCCGGTTCTGGAAGGCTTCCTGCATCAAGTAGTAGCTGGTAAGATCTGGTAAGCTGGAAAGCTGGTAAGACAGGTGAGCAAGAAAGTAGAGTGCTCCCTGAGAGAGGAGGTCTTGTGAGACTCTTCAAAGGGATCTGAGCTCCAAGGTCTCAGGGTCGCATGTTCAGCCCCTCCCAGAGCAGGAAGGAGGAGGCCCTCTGTGGTCTCCCAGCCCCACACGCCAGGCCCTGCCTCCTTCTCCACCCACCGAGCCTTCGGGTGGCAGGAGATTGGTGCCTGGAGTGGGGGGGCGTGGCGTGGGCAGGGCTCCCGGAGATTGGTAGCACCTGGAGTGATGTTACGAGGGGCGGGGTCAGGGTTTCGGGCACTCTCCTGCCCCAAAGCCCGACCCCTGCCCAAGGCCAGAAGCGCGGTCCCCGGGAGGGGGCGCTCAGGCCACCTGGCCATCCCCCATCAGGTGGCAGGCGGGGCCGGGGCGCTGTCCGTGGGCGGGGAGCTGGGCGCGGAAACAGGGGATCCCCCAGAGAGGGCCCAGCCCAGCCTGGGGCTGGATGCGTACAAAAGGCGACTTGTTCTTTCTTGGGATGCCTGCGCCTTCTCAAACATACCTACAGCCACACTCCGGGGACAGCTACACCCACACACTGCTGCACAAAGCCTGCCAGGGTGGGGAGTAGGGGGCTGTCGCCAACCCAAGAGGTCACCTTTAAGAACCTTGCCCCAACCGCCTTTTGCCACAGGCTCAACACCATTATTTCACACCATCCCACCCCAAGTGACCTGGATACTCCCACTGCCACACACACAGCTCTGGGGACACGATGCAGTCACATTCTCATAATTCCCCTCTCAGACCATCTGTAGCTCACCAACTCTTTCCTGCTCTAGAGTCAGACCAGGAGCTTCGACAGGGTCACCACACAGTGTGTGACCTTAGCCCCCAATCAAGCCCATTAAGGTTACTTTTTACTGAGCGCTTGTTCTGTGCCAATCCTTACAAATTGCCTTTTGTGGGGAGTGGTATTTGTCTCATTTTGTGGGTGGGGAAACTGAAGCTTAGGTTAACTAACTCACCTAAGGCAGAAGGAAGGATTGGAACCCAAGTCAAACTTGACTTTAGCGCCCATGTTCTTCTGCGTAGTGTCTCTTCCAATCATCATACCATCTTACACTCTAACATCCCACCACACACACACCACAGGACAGCAAAAACAATCTGAGTCAAGGTGTACTTCTCCACCCCAAACACATGTCAATGTCACAGTCTCGTATCAGGCAGTTTCTCTCACTCATCAGACAGTGTACTTGCGTTGAGCGGGAAGAGTCTGCATCTCCAAGGCTGGCCGTCAGTCATTATAAATGGGGCAGAGAGTGAGAGCAGGGCCAGAACAGGCTACCTCTAACCTTTCCAGCAGGCTCACCTCCACCTCCCCTGACCCTGGGGATGACAAAGCACTGCCCTACCGGCTGGGGCGCCAGGCCTGCAGCTCTCCCAGACTCCTTGGGCCAAGATCCTCCCTTAGCCCCCAACCCCTGCTGAGAACAAGTCGAAACAAACTCCTTCCTGGGGATGTCAAAGCACCTTTCCTGGGGGAGGCAGCTCTGTGATCCCCTGAGCCTGGCTAGGGAGAAGGATCGGGTTACTCTTTCCCCAGCTGTGCCTGGACTCCTTGGGGCTGACCTTTCACCTCATCCAGGCCAGGACCCAAAGGGGGCCCAGAGTGCAACCCTCACCTCCTGTTAACCCTCTGCATTCCTAGTCTTTTCATTGTGGGGGTGGGGTGCGGGGGGGGTGCTACCAGGACCCAGAGGGGCTCAGGAAGCCCAACTGGGCTTGCCAACCTTTCCCCACCCTCCCATTCTGGGGTCCGGTTTCCCAGAGAGCTTTACAGAATGCCCCTCCCTGCCCCCTGCCCAAGCTGCCCTGCCCTGCCAGGATCAGATACCTCCCTCAGCCTAAGCAGCTGAAAATGACCTGGGCTATTTTCGCTCTGGGATCGCGTTGCAAACTCCCCCTTGAGCTGGCAGCTTCCCACATCCCTCTAAGACCATTGCCCCCCACTCCTCATCCTTAACCCAGAGCCACTGATTTATAGGCCAGGACTTTTCGAGACCACAGGCCTAAACCCCTCAGGAATGGGGAGACTGAGGCCACGAGGAGTCAAGCGCAGGGCTGGGCAGAGAACCAGGCTTTCTGGGGCTCCGCCTAGGTCTCTTTCTACTGTCTAGCACAGCCTGCTCTGTACCCTAGATCTCAGAGCCTCTGACCCAGCCAAAAACCCAGCCGACCTCCTCCAAGCACCGGAAAGTCACACTGGAGGCTACCCACAAGTCTCCGTGCCGCTCTGCATGTCAGAAACTGCTTCTGCCACACTCTTGTCTTTGTTTAGAAGTGGGACCAGGTCTGTACCTGTATCGTAGCTATGTGGATCATGGGAATGTTTTGGCAGGTGCAAACTGGGAAGAAAGACAGGGAGACTGAGGCCCAGAGGAATGGGAGGTAGGCTCAGACTTCTGGGTTTTATATGGCATAATGGTTCCATGCTCCCAGCAGCCCCTTGCTCCAGCTTCCTGGTACCCTCTTCTCCATTCCTACCAACCCAGCTCCCTCCAGGCCCCTGCCCCTCCACCTCAGGCTCCAGTCCTCCTGGGCAGGAATGTGACTGGTCAGGTCTGAGCTGACCACATGAGTGGCTATAAGGCGACAGACCCCCCATCCTCCCATCCCCCCAGCCTGGGGGAGCTCACATACCAAGGCAAGTGGAAGGGGGGGTGCAGCTGCTTTAACCCTTTGCAGCCAGGCTTTTAGGGTGAAAATGGGAGGGAACTTTATTTCCTATGGCCACTCCCATTCTAAATGCTGCAGAACTTGGAAGTTCTGCACTTGGGGCCGAGGCGGGGGACCGGGAGCCCCAGGGAGTGCAAGCAGAACTGACTCCACGGAGAAGGTGGAATGAGGGCATTTGCCCTGTTAGTCGCTGTTAAGAAAAATTATCCTTTGCCACCCCAACTGTTTAATCTCATCTCCCGTGACATTTGGAAAAACAGTCAGGAGCTGGTGCTGAGGAGAAGGAAAGAACAAATCATGAACCCCAACCTCAGGAGCCCCTAGCCTGATGGGAGAAATACAACCCTGCCCTGGGGAGTCTGATGGGGGAGAGCAGGCACCGAGGTCGGGACAAAGAGCTGTGAGCAGAGAAGAGCATGTTGCTGCGCAGGAGTGGGAGGAAGCCAGGGCAGGAGCAGAACGAGCCAGGTGGGGTCAGATCAGGCAGGCTTCCCGGAGGCCCCTCGGCCCACACCCCTCCCCCCAGGCTCTGGAATCTCGGGGGTCAGGGCTGAGGGACAGCCCCGCCCCCTGCTCCCCTCGGGCTCAGGAATTCCACCAGCCAAAGGAGGGGGGCAGCTGCTTCGGCCTCAGTCCAAGTTGGCTCCCACTGGACCGGGAACTGCAGCTCCTCCTCAGGGCCCCTCACCCCCACCCAAGCCCCTGGGCTGGCCCCCCGGCCCCCTCCCCTCCCCCTCACTGGCTGGCACTGTGTGTGCCAGGCGCTGGCAGAAAACAAACCCGCCGGGGTGGGTTTGCAGGGAGCGGGGTAACCTTGACACAGTTGCGGCAGTCGCTAATGGCAGACACACACTCCGCCTGTTCTGGGGGGACTGTTGCCGTTGCTAGGAAACCGGCAGCCGCGTGAATGGAAATGGGTCAGTAAACCTGGGGAGAGATAGTGTGACACTCGAACCACTGCAGCTGCTCCAGCCCACACCGAAATCCCTCCTCTTCAATATTTATCACTCCCGCCTGGGCCCTCAGCTCCTGCCAGACCCTGCACCAGCCTGGCCCTCAGGCTCCCCCCCACCCCCACCCCAGGGCTCGACAGGGGAGGGAGGAGAGGAGAGATGGGGGGGTTGCTTATCCACTCCTTGGGGGGGGGCCCCCCAGGCGGGATGGAACTGGTTCTGGAGGAGATTGAACAGGAAACAGAGTCTAATCCTGTGGCGGGGAAGGGGTTAAAAGGTCAATTCACGCCTGTTCCTGACTTAGGCACCGTGGTAAAATTACTGCAAGTGTGAGCAGGCTAGCAACCGCCTGCTTGCCTACCTGCAGAGGCAACTGATTAAGACAGGAGACCTCCCTCCCTGAAGAGATGGAGGGGGAAGAGGCACCCAAAACACGGCCAGGATTCGCTCACAGCTTGAAAACACCTTCCCTTACAGCCAGCCAATCTCCCTCATGTAGCTTAAGGCTTTCTAACAGCCAGAACGGATACCTCTAGTACAATCTGATAAGCACCCCAAATGGACAGGAGCTGCTCACTGCCTTACAATACATACCAGACTGTACCCACACCCCTCAAACAGCTAGATGCTCACTGCTACACGGCTACCCCTACAACAGAACATGACAACTGCAATTCTGAACGCTGCAGTTTGGCTCAACACCTGTAAACAAGTGGACTAGCCTAGGCACAGGCAAAACTGTACCGTGTCAGATCGTACTGAATCTTCTATTCCTTCCCAGTAAGGCCGGAGGCTCCCTAACCGCCTGCCCGAACCCAAAGCTTGGCTCTCTGGCTCATCTATGTTTCTTTCTTTGCCACTGCCAGCTTTCTTGTCTTACACCCCCAACCCCAATACACCGCCCCTGCAGTCGATCTTCTGGACACACCATCCCACAAACTAGCTGCCTCGCGTAACCCCCCTCCCCCCCTCCCTCATTCCCTAGGGGCTGACTGGTCACTGACTGGTCACGGACACACATATTCCCTTCTCCTAGAAGCAAGCAGTCTCCCAGCCCAGATGGACAGAAGCTCTTGTTCTTAGGCACAGGCCTCTCTACTGACAAGAGACCCTGGGAATCCACTCACTGGGGGGATATGCCCCCTCCACCCACCACAATCTCGGCCAGCGTCCCTGAGCAACATGTGTGGGGAAGGGAGGCAGCAGACCCTGCAGTCTTCTGGAGGTGGGGATACCTTCACAGGAATCTCCCATCTGACTTGGTTCTGTGTGCTCCTATCTCCTAGGATACATCAGTCAACACAGTCTTGGAGCCTGTCAGAGCTGGAAGGTGCCTTAGGGAGTCACTAATCCAGCCTCCTCTGCTATGCAGGAGGAAACGAAGGCCCAGAGAGGGGAAGCGGCCTGCCCAAAGTCACAGAGCCCAACTGTGGCTACCAACCCCTTTCTCTTCACAGTCTCTCACAGAGAGTTCTCTATGGGTTGGAGAGAAACTGAGGGGGTACAGGCAGCCCAGGAGGGCTTCCCTGAGGCAGAAGGAGGTGGGGGCTGGATTATTTAGGGGAGGGGGTCTACAGTCCTGAAGAGAAGCTTATGAGGGCTGCCCAGCAGTGCATTCAAAGACACGGACACCTGGCAGCCCTGGAATCTGGGCCACAGAAATTTGCTCAAATCTGGACTATGCCAAAATGATCTGGTGGACATTTATCCCCACCCCACTTCTTATCCCAGGGCCCCTGTCTCCCCCACCCCCCAAGCCACTCCCACCCACCCCCAATCCATAGGTAAAGGAAGGTTCCGTTCCCCACTGTTGGCCTTGAAAGTACATTCTAGGGAATCTCTGCCTTTTATTATTTAAATAAATCTCTGCCAGGAAGCCTCTGGAATGCTCCTGAAAGAAGTGTTCTGCCAAGTAGCTTTTATGTCCACTCCATTTTGCAGAAACGCAAACTGAGGCTCACAGAGGCGCATAGTTTGCTCAAGTTCACACAGACAACAAATGGAGCCTTGAGTTCCTTCCAGTACATAAGGAAGGCCAATCCAACAGGAAACAGGGAGAACTGGAGGGGGAGGGGGTCAGGGGGGGAGGGAAGGGTGGGAGTTGACACAGGCCCAGGCCCAACATCCTGGGCTGAGGGGGAGCCAACAGGGATCTGAATTTGAATCTGGTTATCTGGGTTCCACCCCCACCCACTCTAGCAGAGGTGGAGTGAAAGGTCAGCACCGAGATGGGAGGGAGAGGAAAGCAGGATTCCACCAGGCTCTCAGCCTGCCTGGGCCATACCCCAGAGAGCCAGGCCAGGGGCTGCCCAGACCTCTCTGCCAGCCCCCACTCCCACTCCCAAGGAACCGCAGGAGTACTGTGAGGAGACCTGGCCCCCTCTGCAGGCTTCAGTTCCTCGTCTGTACTAAGAGCTAGCCTGTCAGGAAGGACTTCTAGGGGCCCTTGCAGTTTTAACAAAGTTTAGTGGCCAGTCCTAGTTTACAGTCCCCAGAACAAATTCAGGGTCTCTTCCCTAGTCTGGAGCCAGCTGAGAACGCTAACTATGTGTTCAACAAATACATGAACACCCGATAAAACCAACATCTTTCTGCCCTCCCCAGCCTGAGAGGCACTACTTACCTTGGGAAGGCAAATTTCACAGGGTGGTTGGAGGGGAAGGGGATTCAAATACTTTAAGGGCTCTGAAGGAGCCTGTATGTTACACGGGTGCCCTTTAATTCTTCTCCTTACGACAACGTGCAGGTACTGTGGTAATTGCTTTAAATACTGTGCAACTTTAAGCTCCGCAACAAGGCCATGGCCTACCTACTATTATCTAGTTTTTCAGATGAACAAAGGGACTGAGGAGTGAAGGGGACTAGCTCAAGGTCACACAACCAGTGAGGAGCAGAGGAGAGATTCGAACTGTACCCACCTCCACTGCTTTTGTTTAACATGGTGAGGGTGTGCTGGGCTGGGGCAGGAAATGGAAGTTGAACAGGGACCCCTGGCAAGGGGAGAGGTAGTCCACCCCAGGCGAGGGAGGCGCCTGAGTTACCAAACGGTTCAACAGTTTGCAGAGCGCCAAATGGTACTGGAACTATGAAAGTGTGGGAAAGCATCCCTTCCCCTCCCCCACAAAGGGCAAGGTAGACTTCTTTCCCTCCCCCTTCCAGCAGTGAGCCCTGAGAGGTCACTTACCTACTCCCCTGGATCTCAGGGCTCCTGTAAAAGGAACCCCCTCCCTCCCGGGAGCCCTTTTCTGGACTTCAGGACCCGCAAGGTGCAGAGCTGCCCCCAAAGAAAGCTGCCGCCAACGTCCAGAAAACTGTCCAGGATTTTTCCGGCACGTCCGCCCCCCACCCGCTCGGCAGTTGCGGGGGGGCGAGGGGAGTTGGGGGGGGTGTTGGGAGAAGACGGCCTCGCCTCCCTCCTAGAAGCCCTGGGGCTCCTCCTGCTCGAGCAGGACGCTCTGGTCCGCAGGCCGGGCAGTTCTCGGGCCGGAACGGTCCGCCTCCGAGTTTTCCCGCCGCCGCCGCCTCTCCGGCTACCTGGCAGGCCTGCGCTGCCCCCTGATCCCTGCCACCCCCCCACCTCCCAGATGAGGCCGCGGAGCTTCTGACTCCTGGAGGAGGTGACGGGCCGAGAGGGAAACCAGGCGGCTGGGGGAGGGGCGTTGCCTGCACCTGGCCCCTCTCCGCCGCCCAGGCCGGGAGGGGCGGGACTGGACCCCCGCCAGACCCGAGAAGAGCGGCGGGGGAGGGGAGGTGTGCCGCCCTCCACTCCCGCGGCCTGGGGACCGGTAGAGAGATCTCCCCCCACAGCCCTCGCCGCGGAGGCGCCCCCTAGGGTCGGGCTTCGAGGCGCCCCTTCCCGAGCCGCGCGCTCAGCCCGCTCCCCCGGCCGGCCGCGCTCTCCAGCTGCAGGAAATTCCAGAAGCTCTCCATCATCCCGGCGCAGCGCGCAGTCCGGGCTGCCAAGGCTCCCCGAAGGAGAGCCACATGCCGGCCGGCCGCGCGGCCCGCCCTCGGTCCCCCCCCCGCACCCCCCCGCCTCCAACCCGGCGAGGCAGCCACGTCGGGCCGGGCGGGGGCCGGACCGGCCGCCCCTTCCCGCGCCCCGGGCCCGGCGGAATGCGTGGCAGCCCCGGCCGGGGGCTATTTTGAGCGGGAGGGGAGCGGCCCAGCCTCGGTGTTTTCGGCTTTTTCCTGGCCCCCGGCCCGCCCTCCGCCAGCCCGGGCCCTCGGCTGCCCGCGGAGTCCGGGGCGGGGGGGTGGGGGTGTCACGTGGCAGGGGGAAGGGGAGGGCCGCCGCGATCCGGCTCGGGCTCGGGCCCCGGCCCAGGCCCGAGAGGCGCCCGGCGGCGGTCCGGACCTGCGCTCTCGGGCGGGCCGAGTGGCGGGATTATTAATAGCGCGCCTGGCTCGGGCGGCGGCTCCAGGGCGCCCGCTACCTGTACGCCCCACCTCGGGTGAGCACGGACGGCCTGGGCACTCCCTCCCCAGTGGCGGACTCAGGCCTCACTGGATAGCGCCACTGTGCACCAGTGGCCAATCATCGGCCTCGATTTCCTTACCTGTAAACTGGGGATGTGCTACCAGGCTTTCTATGGTGGGTACCAAATAAAGGTTTTACTTGCTGTGTGCCTCTCTTTGGGCAAAACACCTTCCCTTTTGAGGGCCTCAGTTTTTCCATTTATAAAATGAGGGGGTCCGAGAGAACTCATTCCAGGGAAAGAATCCGTTGCACGGGAATAATGCATTTTCCTTACAACCAGCCTGACCTTATCAACTGCCCAATGGTAATAGCCAACACTGAGTACTTGCCCTGCGTGTATTAACTCACTTGATTATAAGGTTCCCGTAAGTAGGTAATCCCCTTTTTACTGATGAAGAAACTGAGGCTCAGGAAGGTTAAGTGACCTGCTAAAGTTCACACAACGGCAGAGGCCAGAGTCAGATAAACTTTGGCTCCAGAGTCTGAGTTAACTATTGAACTATAGTGCCCTGAGGCCAGCAGGACAAACACTGCCCCCTTCTTAGAGGGAAGGAAACTGAGGCTCAAAGTGTGATTTGCCAGTTAGTGGCAGAGGTGAGCATCCAACGCACATCTTCCAATTCCTAGTCTAATTAAAACACCACGGCAGCCCTCTGAATCTGTTCAGCTTCTGCCCTGGGGTAGCTAGCAGGTTTCCTGGGATGGGGTCCTGAAATGAGCACATAGGTACTATCCCCATGGCCACAAAGCTTTGCCTAGGGCCCTGGGGAATCTCCCTTTGTTCCTAAGGGTCCCACCCAGGTTCCTGGGCCCGCAGGGTTCACTAACCCACCAAATTCTAGACTTAGCCTAGCCTCGGAGCCATGGGAACGAAGGCACCTGGGGGTGAGGGGAGATGGCACAGAGGGGTAACAGCCTGGGACAGGGTATGGAGTTGCTTCCTGCCCCCCTCCCCAGCGAGGAAGCACAAAGGCTGGCAGGCCCCCCACTCCGCCCCGGAAACCTGGCAGTTTATTTCTGTCTCTGGGCCCCCTGTTTCCACACAGTCAGTCCAGGAAGGCTGGCAGCAGCTGGCTTGGCGGGGTGGAGCTCCTGTTCCCTCAAGGGTCCAGCTGCTACCCTGCCCCACCCCCACCTGCCAGGCCAGCCCAGACTCCAGGGTCAGAGGTGACACTGGATGAGGGAGGGAAAAGCTGGAGGCCACTTGGTCAGGACTGCAAAGGAGAGAACCCATCCAACTCTGAACCCAGAGCCTGGATGCTCTCATAGGGTGAGCCAATCTATACTCACTTCAAGTCTGCTAAGAGTATAACCTCTGGAGTGTCCAACTCTGTTCACTCCAGATCATTCTGGCTCATGACTCCTCTGGATCCTGGTCCCAAAGAAAAGCCCATTTCTAAACGTGTGCTGCCCAATAAGGTAGAAACTAACTTGAGCACTGGGAATGTGGCTAGTTGGAATTAAGATGTGCCGTAAGCACAGAATATGCATCAGATCTGGAAGACTAATATGAAGAAGAAAAAAAAAACAAAAACGGAAACTATCTCAATACTTTTTATAACGATTATATGTTAAAACAGTACTATTTTGGGTTATATGAAATACATTATTAACATCAATTTATTTGATTTATTTTTTTCTTGTAAATTGTTTAATGTGGCTACTAGAAAATTTAGATTACATATATGGCTCCCATTACATTTCTATTGGACAGTGTTCTAGATCATATGGTACTCTGGCTTAGGGCCAAGACTTTGCCTGCTCTAGATCAATATCTGTGTGGCTTTAGCTCACCCACTTCCCTATATTCAGACCACAACCTTATGTGTTGGTCTAAATCTCACCACCCCACCCCATCCCACCCCAGCTTTCTGTGAATCTAGGCCCAGCCAGAGATTACAGCTTAGTCTGCTTTAAACCACTGTCTATTACATTTCTTGCTCACCAATTCCCAATATCTAGCTCCCAGCAAGAGTGTGGTCTAGACTATCTTTCATGTTAACCAGCCTGATAGCCTGACACTACAACCTTAATTGCTTAGATCACTGTCTAGTAAGATTTAAGATCTAGACATCCTTAGGAAGAATGAGGTTCTAGATCAAGGGTTAGCAAACTATGGCCCAAGAGCCAAATCCAACCTGCTCTGTTTTTATAATTTAAGTTTGAGGTGAACACAGCCATGTTCATTCATTTATGCCTTGTCTATGACTGCTTTCAAGGTACAATGGCAGAGTTGAGTACTCATGACCAAGACCCAATGGTCTATAGCCTAAAATTTTTATTATCGAACTTTTTACAGAAGGTTTGCCAACCTCTTTTCTAGATGACCAAGTCCAGCCCATCATAAATTTAGATTCTGGCCTAAGACTATGGCCTCGTCTAATCTAGATTACCTCCTTTTGGATGGTACTGATGACCAGGATCTAAAACAGAACCTAACATGCACCACATGCTGTTTGGGTCCAGATTCCACTCTGATCTCAGGACATGGGCCCCAGTACTCTTTTCTGGGATGGAAAGGGTGTCTCTACTTCTGACCTCCCCTACAGGGATCAAAGCCCATTGGCCCTTCTCAATGGCCTTGGGAATGGGAAGGGAGGGTAGATACCAGAGACAGCCCTGGAGGCTGAGTCAAGAGTCAAGAGTAAGCCTTCCCTTGCCAAGGGGGCAGAGCATAATCTGACCTCGAAGACAGACTAGCCTCATGCCCTACTTCTTCCCAGCAGGCTCCAGAGCAAGTCACTTGGCTGGGAGTCATGTGGGACAGATACCAACCCCCCAGGAGCTAGACTGGGGAGTCTTCATTTCTAGCTCCTCACTTCCAACCACCTATCACCCCGGGACTGAGTGGTACCACTATCCTCCTTTTCCACAGTTCACCTCTAGCTCTGCTTTTCCACAGCTTTCTTTGAAAATCCCCCCACATCTGCCCCCTCCCTGCCAAGTCCCGTTCCTCCATCCTAGAATCCTAGCCTTAATTTTAGCGGTGATGATCTCGGGCTCTCGAGCTCCAATTCCAGCTTTGACTTTGGCCAAGTCACTCCACCTCTCTAGGCTTCCTCAGTTTCCCCATCTGTAAAACAGAATAATAATAATGGTACCTACCTCATAGGGGGTCGTTGAGCGGACTTAACAAGGTCATGATGTCTATCACTTTGCCAAGCCCCTGGCCTGTAATAAGCATTTAATGCCAGCTGCTGTTTTTCTTACTATTGATCCCCTAGTTCGGGTTCCATGGATGGACTTGGGCAGGTCTGTAAACCTCCCAACATTTTAAGCCCCAAATTTTTTTGGTATTTTTCCAAAGAGAAGTCTCATTGTCTTCTCAAAATGGATCCTTTGCTCAAATGTTTAGGGAAAAAAAAAAAAAAAGAAAGGAAGAAAAAAGAGAGAGGGATCTTTAGTTCAACCCAAATGGGGAAACCGGGGCACACAAACGGGAAAGGGCTAGCCAGGGCCCCTCAGAAAATGTGAGGCCAAAGAAAAAAAAGAAAGAAAGAAAACGCAAGGGAAACCCAAGGCTAGCCGTCAGGAATTTGTTTCCCAGGTCCTTCTTTCCACTAGTCCAAGCTGTTTCTCCAATCTGACCTAGCTGTTTCTCCCCTGCTCAGCTAGGACAGCCCCCCGGCCGGCTCCCCACTTCCAGAATGCCTCCCATGAGCCTCCTCCACCCAGCGCCACATTCGTCTTCCTCAGTGCTATTCCCACGACACAATGTCCCTGCTCCAAGACCTGTAATGGCTCCCTACTGCCGCCGAGGACTTTAGCCTGACATTCAAGAGCCTTCACGGCCGGCTCTGGCCCCGGCCAACCTCCTTCCTTGTTGTGGGCCTCCTGTCTGGTCAGCGGAGCTAACTTCTTCCTCTCCCCTTTCCCCTCCCCGCGGCCTCCGTCCCACCCACACAGTCACTCAGTTCTGGACAGATTCTGCCCCTTTGCTCAATCACACAGTGTCTCAGGCCCAGCCTGCTGCCCCTGCTCTGCCCTCAGGGTCGCCCCTGGGTCCAGCCGCTCTCTGAACTCCCCCTGCTCAGGCCATGCTGGGGTATGCTGACTGCAGCTCTGCCTCCAGGAAGCAGGCCTCTGCCCCTGCTCTCTGGCTCAGCTCCATCCCTGGACACTGACCCACCTCACCCACTGTCCATGCCCTCCCACATTAGCCCTTCTCTCCTTCTGTCCTCTAGACTTTCAGGAATAACACTGTCTCGTCACCTAGAGTCCTAGCGAGTCAGCACCGTCCTCGTAGCTGTGACTCCTAGGTCAGTCTTCTCTTTGAGCCTCAATATCCTCATCTATAAAAGGGGCACAGCAATACCTATACCTTGAGTGAGTCTCATGAAGGAAAAACGCCTTATAAACTGAAAGGTGCTTTTTCTACTAAAACCTGCTATACAAATAATACTAACACTAACCTCCATTTATAAGTGTATTTAACCCTGCAAACCTGGCCCTCCCCAAGCCCTTTCCCAGCTTCGTTTTTCTCCTCGGCACTTAACATCTAACACACCATGTATTTTACTTTATTTTGGTGTTAACTGTTTCACCTTCTGAACGTAAGCTCCTTGAGGGCAGGGGGATTTCTCTACTTTGTTCTCTGCTGTGTGCCCTAGAAAAGTACCTGGCACTAAATGTGTACTTGGTAGTTGGGGAGTGAATGAAAGAATCGAGTGCTCACCATGCGCCAGGCACCGTGCTGACCCCTTCTCACAGATCTGTCTCACAGACAGATCGTCCCAGCCAACACTACTCATCACCTTGAAAATGAGGCCCCAAGCAACCTGCTCTGATCCCAGGGTAGGAAGCAGCCCAGCTAGGATTTGACTCCAGAGCCTGCCCTCTTGATCACTATGCTCTATTTCCTGTCCAGATGCGGGGGTGGGGGTGGGGTGGGGGATTTCTATTTCTATATTAGCTAAGCCTCTTGGATCTGTCACCCTCCCAATTTCCCTGGGGCTGTCACTCTCCCTCTGCCCCTGAGGCCATCAGTCCTCCCAACCCTCATTCTGACCCTCTCTCAGCCATTTCCTCCACTTCTCAGCCCCAAGCCATGCTTCCCATTCTCACCTCTGGGCCTCTGCTGACACTGTGTACTGTGCCCGGGATGCACTGCCCCCCCTCCCCCATCACTTTCAGTCAGGCCCATTTCTCAAGATGACCTCTTCCAGTCTTCACTTGGTCCCTGCCCTGAGCCCATATCTTGTTTACTGCTGGGGACCCACCGGGGGAGCATACGCTGACTTGGTCCATTCCCTCACTGTTTCCTGAATTTGGAGGCCTTGCCTACTTCTGTCCCTCTCCTGGCAAGGTCTCTCCCTCCTTCCTCTGCTGGGTCACTGCCCCCACCGTACGACCTCTCTTAAGCAGGTTTATAGCTTTGTGATTTAACAGCCTGGCTTTTGAGTCTCTCAGTCTCCAGCTCAACCCCTTACTAGCTGTGTTTCTCTGGGCATTTCACCACATCTCTCTGAACTTGTTTCCTATCTGCAAACTGGAGATTATACAAGTACCTGCCCCATGAGCTAATGTGCCTGGTGCATAGTAAGCGCTTAATAAATATAAGCCTGTTGTTACTTCTTTGGCATTTTATTGTGTCACTCGTCTCCATTCTAAAAGCCTCAGACTCTTCCTCCTCCCTGAACAGCCACTCCCAATATGAATGATGATAGTAAGATGGTTAACATGTACTGACCACTTATTATCTGCAGTGAGTAGCAATATATTTGGTGCCTAGCAGGTACTCGATATTGCTTACTGAATAAATGAATTAACGAGTTTAATTCTCATAATACCCTATGGGGGCGGAGCACTATTATAATACCATTTTACAGACAAGGAAATCAAGACCCAGAGAAGGTAAGCGACTCATCATGTTTGGAATTTAAACTCAGGCAGCCTGACTCCAAAGGTGAGACTCTCATTACCTTCGTCATCCTCACCATTCCCATCCTCATCTCCAATGCCAGCCGCAGGGGCGGGACCCTTTCCTTCTCCAGAGACTGACTCTCAGCATCTAGAGATGGATGTTCACTGAGCCCCTGGTCCAGAGCGCCCTTCACACTTTATCTCATCCAAACCTCATAAAACTCTATAGAGTCAGTGCCATTTTTATTTCCCCTTGATGAATGAGGAAACTGAGGCTTAGAAGGGAGTCAGGTAACTAAAGTTACATGGCGTCCAAAGTTCCAACTCTTTTTGTCTGCATCGTGCTTTGTGATGTTTGCCTCCAGTTGTCTTCTACAACTGCTGATAACTGTTCAGACACATCTGCCCTGTTTTCCCAGACAGCAAGCTCTCTGAGGGCACAATCCGAGGCCCACCTTCATTGTCCACCCCCATGGCCAACACTGCAGCCCGCCTAATCCAGGCCCCACCGGAGGCTTCCTAATTGTTGATGGGTGCTTCCCAGCCAGTCCCACCTGATGCTTTGACTGCTTCTCCTACAAATCAGGTCTTGATTTGTGGGATCCGCCTGCCTTAGCAGACCTGGGACTGGCGAGGGTGGGACCAGATCTCCCTTTCAACTTGGACTAGAGGCTCCCCAAAGATGCCACATCTCCAGGGAATTCAGGGCTCCTATCTCCCACCTACAGCATTAAGAGGGCAGGAGAGTATGGTAGTTCAGAACAAGGACTCTGGATCCCAGCACCTGTCCACCAGGTACTAGCTATGGGACCTTGGGCAAGTTACTCAACCTTTCAAAGACTGTTTTCTTTTTTAAAAATTTTCTTATGTTTATTTATTTATTTTGAAAAAGAGAGAGAGAGAGAGAGTGCATGTGCGTGCGTACAAGTGGGGGATGGGCAGAAAGAAGGAGAGACAGAATCCCAAGTAGACTCTGCATCATCAACACAGAGCCTGATGTAGGGCTCGAACTCACGAACCACAAGATCACGACCTGAGCCGAGATCAAGAGTCGGACACTTAAACAACTGAGACACCCAAGTGCCCCTCGAAGCCTGTTTTCTGATACGTAAGATTAGGACCATCATAATAGGGCTGCTATACTGACGAAATGAACATCCATTTATAAAGCTAGAAGAGTGTGCCTGGAATATGGGGAAATGCTATGTGTTTGCTAAATAAAAGTAGGGTTCCACCAGTGCAAGTGACTGAGCAAACCCCAGTTCTAGACAACTGAAGACACCCAGGGAACTGGAAACACGTGGCAGAGACCTCACACCTCAGGAAGTCCCTTGTGGCAAGGACCCACTACTCTCCTCACATCCCCCAAAGCCAGAGGACCCCATTTCCTGGCTCCATCAGACTTCGGACCTAATCCCCCCTACCCTAATCCCCAAGCCACTTCCCCTCCCCTCCCTCCAACTGTTAACTCTTTCTATGCAGCCAGAGGGATTACAACCGGAATCCAGGCCCTACTTCTTTGTTGCTGTGTGACCTTGGGCAAGTCACTTAGCCTTTCTGAGCCTCATTTCCTCATCTCTACAGGAGATAATTCTCCCCTGGAGGTCCATCCTAGAGAATAACTAATAACTGAAAACATGCTGTGGATGTGTTTGCAGGTGGGTGGACATCCTAAGGTCCTATAGGCCTGACCACACAAACGGGTGTACTGTTTGGGCACTGGAGTGGGGAAGGGGGCTGCTAGTCAAAAGCAGAACTCCCCACTTTGAAGGGTTCCTAAACCAGTCTCTAAGTGCTGCTTGGGTCGCAAGCCAAGCTCCCTATCCTCTAAACCATCACCCTATGACATTAAAATATACACACTGGGGCATCGGCAGGGGCCTTGGCCTCTCTTCACCAAGTTACCACACATGAAGCTCTGAGGCCAAGCTGGGGAGAGAGGAGGGGGGGTTGGAGGCACCACAAGTGAGGAGCGTGGGGAGGGCCTCTTGGAGGAGAGCCAGGGAGAGTGGAGAAGACCCCTGGGTTGAGAAGGGCAAAGGGAAAAAGGAACGTACCCCCAGGGCTCTCCCTCTCCCCCAGAGCTAACTCAGTGATCACCTGGCCTGGCCTTCCACCCCTCCGAAAAGGAAGAGGAGCCAGCAGCAGCAAGTTACGATAGACGATTACCCGCCGTTAATTAATTAAAATAAACAGCAAATTAAATACAGCAAAATTAAAATAGTACAGGAAATTAATTCTCTACCAGCCCCACCTCATAGGTGAGATGCTTAAAGGGCCCTTTGCAGCTAGGATCCAGGGCAGCTGGGGGCGGGGGTGGGGTGGGGAGGGTGGTGTCACCAGAACCCACCCTACACCCCAACTCCTGGCAACCCCAAATGTCAACGGTGGAACCCACAGGCATTTACCTCCATCTGCCACCCTGAGATGGGCCTCCTAGCTCCTCACCCCCAGGGGACTCCAAGCCCTGGGCCACATTCCTGAATTCCAGCCCTGCTCCTCCCTGAGAGGGCAGGAAGGGTCCTGACACCCCTTGGGCCAGGGACTGGGCACTGTGCCCTCCTGGGCACATGGCCCACATCCACCACCAGGGCAGGAGGGAAGAGGGACCTTGGCCTTCTCTTCTGGGTTACCTCTGGGACTCGGACTCTGATCCTGGTAAAGATGCCCCTTTTCCATGCTGAGCTCCTGGTCCCTCACTCAGAGGGCCCCCAAATCTGTCTCTGGGGAACCCCTCAATTTGTTCCTTTCTTTTGCTCAGAATGCCCAGGAAGGACACACTGGTGAGGCCCAGAATTCTAGGCCAGATGATGTCCTGCAAAGGTGGCTAGACCAACCCTAGGACATGATACCAGAACTCCCTCCCACTCAACCCTAAACACCTCATCACACAGCTAGGGAAACTGAGACCGAGGAGGGCACGGTATTTGTTTGAGGTCACCCGATGGCTTAGCCACATAATGGCCACATTCCGTGTCACCACCACCAAATCAGTTTCTAGAGTGTGGCTCAACCCTATGCTGACCACCCCTCCGCCCAGCCGCCTGGGCCCTCCTCCATAGTCCCCTCCCAAGACTCCCGGGGTCCCTGTTCCACACAATAGCCAGATTAGGCTCCTTGGCCTGCCTGCAGGCTGTTGTTTGTTCGGTTCCCTTTATCTGAAGCTCCTCCCTCCACCTCGGCTGGCCCAAATTCAACCAGCCTCTTTAGGGTCTGGCTCAATGCCGGCTCCTTCATGAGCCACCCGGAGCCCTGACGGGTGCTGCCTCATCCTCCTTTAATCTTCCAGGGCGCTTCGCCTCCATCCCCACGCTCAGCGCGATCTTGTCTGCGTGAGCCGTGGCTATCAGAGCTTGAGCTACCCAGAGCTGCAGACCACCTCACCTCTCTCTGGGCCCCAGCACCTGGCAGAGTACCCAGCACTCAGTAGGGGCTCAGTAAATCTCATCATCGGATGTCCCCCGTGCCCTGCTGTTAATGACAACAATGGCTATCACTGGTTGAACACTGACTACAAGCCCGGCTCCTGTACTGTCCCATCCTTACATGGTGGATCCAGCTTAAAGGGTGTGTGACTTTCTGGAGGTCACACAGGAAAGAACTGGAAGAAAGACCTGGCTAAATGAGCCTCCTCTTCCATGCCACTTGCCTCTTCTAGATCAGACCATCATCTCCCGTCTGTACTACTCAGGCCTCTCGACTAGCCTCCCTGCCTCCAGTCTCTCCCCACCTTATCTTGTCCTTAAGGACTTCCCACGACTCCTTGTGGCTCACTAGACAAATCCAAGTGTGTGAGCCCAGCAGCTAAACCCCGTGACACCTGGCTCCTACCTTCTATGCAGCATCTCTTCTCAACACCGCCCCGTTTGCCTACCACACCATACCTTGATTTACTTCCAGGCTTTGCATATGCTGTTCCCTCTGTCTGGAATACCTTCCCCATACATTTCCTCTTGTGAATGCCTACACATCCCTCAACATACAGGACCAAGGGTTACCTTAAGATCTCATCTGGTGAGGGAAGCAACAAACAAACTGGTCACAAAATTGAGAGCTCTATGAGGGAAGGACCCGTGTCCCCAGTGCTTAACCTATAATCCGTGCTCAATCAACATTTGTTGAACGAATGCTCCGTATATAATTGCTGGCTAAACAGAGAAATGACAGAAGAGTACAAGGCCACAGTGTACAGGGCTGGAGGTGGAGGGGAAGGGACTGAGGCCAGGCAGGCCAAGGACGCGGGGGAGAACAGTGACGAATGCTGTCAGGGGCTGCTCTGCGGCACAGCTACACTCTTGGCAGAGGGAATGTTTGTGAGAGACAGAGGAAGAAAAGCGATGGTGTGAGGGAGGCTCTGAAAGTGTGTGCGCACGCATGCACGCATGTGAGAAAGTGGTGAGGATGCATGTGGGGGAGCGCGTGTGTGTGTGTGTGTGTGTGCGCGCTGTATTTGTGAATGAGTCCGTGAGAGAGAAGGTGGGGATGTAAAGGAGCACACGTATATGGGCCTGTGGGGGTCCGCGTGGGAAGGGAAGGGTGCACGTGAAAGAGAGCCCGTGTGCCCGAGTCGTGTGGGTCTGTGTGAGGAAAGGTGAGGGTGTGTATCATGAGGGCTGTGGACGTAGGTGTCCAAGGTCGTGCATGTATGCTCGGGGTTGCGGAGGGTGGGGGGGTGACTGAGAAAGACACGGAGCAAGAAGGGGACACCTAAGGGGTGGTGAGAAACTCCGTGTGGGCATGGGGAGGGGTACGTAAGCACGTGCAGGGGGAGACGGTGTGCCTGTGTGTGTCCAACAGGCAGGGTAAGGTAAGAGATGTCACAGCTCTACTGAGGGTGTGGCTGCCATAGCCTCGGCCGTGGGCCCCGTGCCAGAGGTGGGGGCTGGCCCTGGGCCCAGGGTGGGGGGCTCTGAGAGATTCCTCAGAGTTCTCCCTGGAGCCACAGGCGCCAGATTACCACGTCCCTGGGCAGGGAGGCCAAGGAGGCCCAGATGTGCGTGCTCCTTACATCTGTCCACGGCAAAACCTCTGGGCATTTATTTGTCTTTGTCTGTGTCCGGGTATGCACGCCTGTGCTTGTGTGCGTACTGCCGGCTGTGTGTCTGTGCCTGTCTTTGTCTCTGGATGCATCTGGGCCTTTGTCTCGGTGTGTGTGGCTGTTGGTCTATGCCTGTCCGCATGACTGTGTCTGGTTTGTGTGTGTCTAAGTGTATCTGTGTATACGGGGCACTGTGTGCCCTTGATCGGTGCCTGTCCAAGTAGGGCTGCGAGCGTCCCCCTGGACTGCCTGTCTACAGCTGTGGGTCTATGTGGCCTTGGTGTGAGTGAGGGAATGTCGTGCTTTGGAGGCTGCGGGTCTAGATGTGCGTGTTTTCTTGTACCTCCGTGAGACTATGCTGTGTGTTGTGCTGTGGCAATGTTTATCTGTGTCTGTGGGATGTGCGTCGTAAGACCAAGGATATGTGTGTGTCTCTGTGCGTGTATGTGTGCGCGTGTTGGGTGTGAGGGTGTGAGGGGTTTGTCACAGACTGGTGAGCAAGTTAATCTCAGACTCCGTGACACGTGGAATAAAATCACGCTCCCATAATGGGATCATTCGTCTTCCTGTCCAAGGAGAGAACCAACTCTTCACCCTCCACCCTGGGGGAGTGAGTGGGGCCAGGGCCAGGCTCAGCCCCCGGGTCCAGGCCCCCTCTGGCTTCAGTACCCCACCCCCACCCCTCCTCATCTGCACCAGGCCCATTCTGCCTCCAGAGTGCCCTGGTGCCCACTGCGGCCTGGGCTGGGCTGGGCTCCAGGCCATGTGACCCAGAGCCTTAGAGGCCTGTCCTGGGGCCCCCAGCCCCACCCACTACCAAGGAGAGCCCTGCCCCAAATGGGAGGGGGAATGCAGGAAGGAATCTCTGGGCCCCTCCTCCTCCCGGAGGGGAGGGATGAGCTGCAGGCCCGGCCGGGATTTTCCATCTCTCAGCAACAAGATTCCTGGTGAGCAGGCTGCGGGGTTTGGCAGGGCGCCTGCTGGAGACCCGCCCTCACCCGCCAGGACGCCTGGGTCCCCAGGGCCAGGCAGCAGTGGGTTCCCCGGGGAGACAGGAGGGCCCCAGAACTTCAGCTTGCTGCTGCCCAGGCCTGTGGGAAAGCCAGACACTTCCAGGCTCTTCCCCCGACCGTCACCCCTTGCCCCCCCCACCCCCAACCTCCAACCAAAGTTGGCTCTCCAGGCCTGGAGGCAAACCATTACCCTTCCTCTGGCCTGCCCCTGGCCTCAGCCTTTGCTTCAGAAAGCCATCCGGGAGCACCCGCTCCCTACCTGAACCTCAGCACACGCCCAGCCTGGGTTCTAGACCTCGCCTCTGGGTTTGAGGGCTCCCAAGGCAAGGGCTGTGCTTCTCATCTCAGACTGGGGCTTCTGAGGACAGGGCCATGTGTCCTGCAGCTGTGAAATCCCTCTTGGTCTAAATGCTCCTTCCTGATTGAGCAGTCAGGCATCAAGAGAGGATTTCAAATTCAAGGCTGGGGAAACCGAGGCACGGAAGCCCTCTGCCCTACCTACCACTATGAATCAGAAGCCAAATGAAGTAGTCTGGAGACACAAGGTCTTAACCTTGCCCAACAGCAGTGGCTGCAACTCTTTCTTCCCTATAGGGGGGTACGATTTCAGGAGGGGCTGGGCCTCATTTGGAAGGTAAGGGGAATGGGAAGGTGGATTCCCTCAACCCACCCCCCCACCCCCCCGCCTTGGATGTGCAACAGATTTGGTAAGAGTAAGGTCCAAGGAGGAGGAGAGGTAAATGGCTCCAAGATTTATGAGCCTAATTCTTCTTTAAATTCTCCTCCAAGCCCCCAGCCCCAGCCCAGTCCCTCCAGGGTCATGCTGTGGCCCCAGGCCAATATCAGGGCCCTAACCCATCAATCAGCTGATCAGCTGTTGCCAGGGAGTTTCCACCCCAATGGGTTCCAAAGGGGGGGGCTCGACTGACACTAGGGGCCCAGATTGACTGGGAGGGGGCATGGCCCTAAAGAGGCAGCCAATAGCCCCCTACACCCTCCCAGGATCTGGGGGCTCACAGACTCCAGGCAAGAAGCTAAGGCTGGTGGGTGGGGCCCAGGAGGAGGTGAGCCTCCCAGCCAAGGCACCACACCCAGCCCCGCCCTTTCAACAGGCCAGGAGACCTGGGATCCCATGGGGCCCTACAGCTCACTGGGTGTGTGACCTTGGGCGGTTGCTGCTCTCCAGGCCTCAGCCTCCACACTGCACAATGCAGGAAGTGGCTCACATATCCCAGGTGTCCCCTCTTCAGCTCAGCTCCCTCAGCACTCAGCCCTGCCCTCTCTCCAGTCCAGAATCTGGGCCACATGGGGTGAGTCTGGGGCAGCTACCTGGAGGAGTCCCTGAAGATGGGAAGTCAGAGCTGGGAAGCTTATGGTGATTACCCCTCCACCATACATCCGTTTTCCAGAAGAGTGAAACCGAGGCCTTGAAAAAGGCTCTGAGTCTGGACCAAGAGTTCTACTGAGTTTTACCAACGGGGTGCTTAAGGGTACGGTCTCTGGGGGAAGAAAGACCTGAACTAAAATCCCAGCTGCACCAGAAACCGTGATAAGTCCCTTGCCTTCTTTCGGCCTCAGTTTCCTCATCTGCAAAGTGGGTAACAGTGCCTCCCTCCTATAACCGTGGAGCCGAAATGAGATGATGCACGTAAGGGCTTGGTGCAGTGTAGCAAGAGCTTGAACAATGGTAACTCTCACGACTGTGGTAATACTAGCAGAAACGCAAGCAGCCAGAGGGTAGCGGAGGAGGGTAGCCATCCTCCAGCCAGTTTGGGACCCTGAGGGCCTCAGCTCTGGAGGGCCAGCCAAATTCCTCGAAGCCCCCAGCTGTCTCCCCTATTTGTTAAAGGCCTCTCATTAGTGAGCCTGGGCACCTGCCCCTCCACACGTAATAAGCCTCATTAGTATCTTAGCCCCAAGCTCTGTGCCCAGAGTCTATCGTGTGTGCACACGGATGAGGGTGGGGGGCTGCAACAGGCCACCAGCCAGGAGACAGCATCCTCGCCAACCACACCCCCTGCCTGTCATCAGCAGGGCCCGTCACCACCCAGCTTGTCACCTGCCTGCCTCGCACCCGCACCACCTGTCACCCACCCAGCTCGTCACCCACCCAGCCCATCACCTGCACCACCTGTCACCCACCCAGCCTGTCACCGAAGCTGCCTGACAGGCATCTGGGTGGGGGGCAGAAGATGGGGAGAAGACCACAGGGGTGTGGAGCTGGGGGCCCCAGAGACCCTGTAGGACCCCCACTTCAGCTCGGCATCCTGCAGCATCGCCATGGCAACCTCTCAGCCGCAACCACTTTCCCAAACATCCCCCGCCCACCCCACCCCCCAGGCCCTGCTCTTAGCGGAGCTGAAGCTGAGAAGAGCCTGAGTGACAGCAGAATGGGGCAGGAAGGAGGGGGTTCATCAGCTGGCTGGCCTTGGCCATCCTTCCCTCTCTGGACTCGGTTACTCCATCTGCAAAATGGAGGAGCCCGAATGGGTAAGCCCCCCACCACCACTGTACAGCAGGCCAGCCATCTCCAGCCAGGATTGGCTGAGGCAGCTACTAGTTAACCTGTGAGGGCTAGGGGTGGGACAAAAGGACAGGGCTTTCTGGGTTCTTCCATACTCCTCTGCCCCGGGCCCCAGCCCAGAGAGGCTGGGCCTCTGGCCCAAGCTCACACAGCAAAAGACGAGGAGCAGGCTGGAAGGGAGAGGGGCTCTGCCACAGGGCTGCCAGCTGGAGACATCACACTGGGTGACCCAAGGTGACCGGGGGCTGAGCTGGCCCCCACCTCTGAGCTGCATTATTTATAATACCCGGAGCTTGGAGCCGAACAACAGCTGTGGCGCTGCCCCTCCAGGGGGCACAGGCCACAGTGGAATGGAGAAGCCAAGGTGCCTCCTCAGGGAAGGCCCCTGGGGTCCCCGGCGCCCCCCACAGCCGGCTGGGGCAGAGGCTGAGGTGGGAAAGGGTCAGCAGCTCCAGCCTTTCCCTCCCTGCCCCCCTCTCCCCTCCACTCCTCCAGGCAGGCAGCGATAGGATTACTTCTGCATGACTGCCCGCTCCACGGGGTTCCAGAGACCCTCCTGCCTGCAGCAATCTTTAAAATTCCTCCAGCCCAACCTCGCTCCCTTTCTCCCTGCAGTGAATGCTCCCGCGTCTACCGCAGTGTGCCCGCCACTGCCACCGCCAAGCAGGCTGAGGGCCAGGTCCCCGGCACCTACGGGGCAAAGGTGGTCCAGTCCTCAGAGTGTGCACGGTCCAGTGTCTCTCGGGACCCTGAGGCCCAGGTGCTGGCCCATCCCCTCCGGTCCCCAGTGCTAGTCCGGTATGCCAGCTGCACCAAGGCGGATGGGCACATATGCGCAAACACACCTGGCGGGTCTTGGTGGGTCTGCCCACGTCCTCTGTGGCCGGAACCTAGCGGCCCCCACCTCTGCTCTGACACCCTCGCTCCCTCACCAGTCCCCTGCTACCCCTGGGGTGGCCAGACAGCTGGGCCAGGCTGGAGTCTGTGGCTCCCCAGGGCAAAGAGGCAGGCAGGAGATCGATCCACTGAATTTTTTAAGGCTCTAATGGAGCCTGCATCCCAGGACTTGGGGCGTGGGACACAGGCAATGTCTTGGGGACCCCTCCCTCAGTATTGCAGTTGCTACCTTTTTCAGGTCTTGGGGGTCAGGGGAAACTTTCTATGAGCCTTTCCCTAGCAAGAGAAGAGGCATAAGGGGCCCCTGGGAAGGGCATGGGATGTGTGTGGGGGGGTGCTGTGAGCAATACCCAGAGCACCCCCCCCAATCTCCCCAGCCCTAATGCAGGCAGAAGCAGCTCAGCCTCTAAATCACTCCCCTCATGCTGCCCTCTGAGGCGGATTCTGTGCATCTGTAATTAGGGGGTGGAACAGATGGTGGAGATTCCGTTTAAAATCATGCATCTAGTAAAGTAACCTTCACTGTCGGAACTGACTCCCAGGGAGACCAAGCCCCGAAGCTCAGATCTGGGGGGTGGACGGGGGGGCAGATGAAGGTGGGGGGGCAGGGAGTATGTCAAGCCAACACCTCACCCATCTCTCTCCCTGAAGCCCCAGGCCCAATGTCCCTCTCAGGTAAGCCAAGGGCGGATGGGAGGTTGGCAAGCACCTGAGAATGTGCAGGCTGGGGGCAAATCCCCCTGCCTCCCCCCTCCCAACATATATGCCAAATCCAGGGCAGGGCTGGGTACTCAGAGTTCTTGGCTGAGAGGCCAGGGTGACCAGGTGCCAAGAGCCCCCAAAGAGGCCCCAAACCCCCAAAGCCCAGGCCAGGGTGCCCAGAGGGCAGGGTCTCGGGTGGGGCAACTTTGAACCAGATGTACAGGCTCACTGTCCAGGAATGAAAGGCCTGGGGCAGTGAAGGGGGTGGAGGTGCCTCCCCAGGCAGAGGAGGCCCTGGGAAGTGGGGGAGGACTGGACAGCAGAGCAGAGGAGAGAGAGCACACAAGAGTGAGCAAGTGTGTGTGCAGGGCTGACTGAAGTGGTCTGGGAGGGTGTCTGGGGAACAGGGGCCCTCAGAGCAGAGGTGGGGTGGGGAAGCCGTGATGGAGAGTGCTGTGAGTGGGATGAGGGGGCTTGTTCGGGGCTGGGGGTGAGGGCCGCAGAGCAACAGAGGTGGGGTATGCGACAGGGTGAGGTGGGGGTCCAAGGGGGCAGGGGAGAGCCACTTGTGGGCTCTGAGAGGTGCACGGGCTGTCACCAAGCTGCTGCTGTGTGTGCTTGGAGAAGTGTAGGGCTGTCCCTGGGCCCCCTAGATGGTTGAGGAAAGGACTGGAGCTGGGGCTTACTGGGGATATACAGAGGACTACCTGTTGGGGTGCTGGGGTGCTTGGGGAAGAACGTGTGCATGTGTGCATGCATGTACGTGGCTGTGAAGACATGAGAAACTGGGGGGACATCGTCTGTTTAGATGTATCCAGAACTCAAGCTAAGTCTGCGTGTTGGAGGTAAACGGTGTGGCTGCAGGAAGCATTCTTGGTTGAGTGGGTGTAGAGTGGGCAGTGTGCGTATGCATGATGGGGGGTGGGTTGTGTGTTTGGAAAGGTGCAGGGGTTGGACTGGTGTGTTTGGGGAGATGCTGGGCTGCGGGTGGGGGAGATGTTGGGGCTGTGAGGAGAGTCCGTGTATGCGTCTGGTGAGGTGTTGCTGCTCAGAGAGTTTGGGGATGTGGAAGGTATTAGAGCTGCAGCAGGGTCCTGGGTGGATCTGGGCAGGTGCTGGTTGAAAGAGGGAGAGGTGTGTGTGTGTGTGTGTGTGTGTGTGTGTGTGTGTGTGTGTGTGTGTGTGTGTGTGTGTGTGTGTGTGTGTGTGTGTGTGTGTTGGATATTGGGTGTTTGGGAGTATGCTGGGGAGTCTAACAACCCGCGTTTGGGTTCGTTACTAGGGCTGTACCTATGTGTCTGTGTGTGGCGGTTGTGTGTCCAGAGCATGGCGGGGCCGTGTGCATACGCAGAGCGGATGGATGCCAGAGAGGTGGATGTATGTGGAGAGGTGGTATGTTTGTGGAAGTGTTGGGCCTGTGTGTTTATAGGCGGAGCGGTTGTGTATTTAGGGATGTTGGAGCCGCGAGTGAGGGAGGGGCGGCTATATATTCAGGGGTTAGGGGCTATAATTGGGTCCCCATGTGCAGACATGTGATGGGGCCGTGGAAGGGTAGGTGTCCCTCCGGGGAGATGATGGGCAGAGTCCTAACCTTTGCACAGAACCGCCTGCTAGAACCCCTCTTCTGGGGGCGGGGATGCCTGGCCACCCCCAGACCCTGTGCAGGAGTGTGGAGAACGGAGTTGGGGGGTACGGGGGGGGGTTATCCATCTGTCTCAGCCTGTGCCCAGGCCAGAGGAGCAGAGCCGCCTCTTCGCTCCCTGGGGGGCAGCAGCGGATCTCAACCCACCCATCTGCCTTCAGATGGTTGAGGCAGGAGCCTCCACAAAGCTGCCTGGAGGGCATCGCTGTGTTTGAAGAGGCACAGGCTGGGGGGTGGGGTGAACTGCACAGCAAACAGTCCTCATGGAGGCTCCTTTGAAACCCACTGACGCCAGGAGAGAGGAAGAGGGAGGACAGGGGCGGGTATGTCTGTCCTTGTGCGTCTGTGTGGGTCAGTGCCCAACTGTGAGCCTTGGAGCCCCTTCGCATGTGTTCATGCTGATGGCCTCTGTTCAAGCGGCATCGTGGCCTTGGAAAACAGCCCTCCAACCCCGGCTGCAAGCTCACCGCCTCCCACAGGCAGCCACCCCTCATACGTGCACACAGCCTATACCCCCTCACCCTCGCACCGTCACATCTGCATAACCCTACACCCTCACATACACGTAGCGACCCCCAGGGCCCTGTACCCTCACGTGCAAGTATGTACACCCACTACATACACCCCCACTCTGCGAAACCAGGTAGTCACACATACCTATCACATATCCGTACATCCACATATACATACCTGCCAGGGTAGCGATCACACACACACCACAGGCTCCACGCACTTGGATCTCCCCGTCACACCCATATCCCACCTCACACTTGCTCCTCTCTCTCACACACACCATAGCAGACACTTGCCATCTTGCACCTATACACACATGCCCATGTGTGTACGCGCACACACTCACCCTCACCAACTTTCAGACAGCCCTTTCACACCACCCAACCCACCAGCCAACTCCCTCGGAAGGCTCCGACTGGCTGAGAGAGCCCCCAGGCTCCCCACCCTGCCAGCGGGGAGGAGGGAGAGGGCACCCCACCCCCACCCAGAACAGTGATCTTCATCTCCGGAAGGAGCCCTCCCTCTGCTCTGGTACGACTGCATATGGGTGAGAGTGTGACTGTGTATACGTGTGGCCCGAGAGCCCATGACGAGGCATGTGTGTCACTGCCTACATGGGTAAGGAAGCATAGGTATGAATTCCCCAGTTACGTTTCTGAGATGCGGGATAAGTGCAAGGGTGGAGAGACACAAGTCACAAAGCCTCTGTGTGTGTGTGTGTGTGTGTGTGTGTGTGTGTGTGTGTGTGTGTGTGAAGGCCTGTGTGCACAGGTATAATAAGTATGGGGGTGCATTTACACAAGGAGACACACACCCAGTGAGTGGGGAGTGTGATCTTTTCTGACACAAGAAGCATGTCCACCTTGGAGTAGGGGTCAGAGCTGGGAAAACTGTTCTAGCAACTCCTTCTCCTACAAAAGCAGCAGGGAGGAGGGGGTCTCTCTGTGCTTCTCTCTTTCTTGTTCTCTCTCTTTCTCCCTGACCTCTTTAGCAGCTGGAAACTGAGCCGGGGGTGGAAGGAATGGAGACTTGGCTGGCCCAAGGGTTTGGGGAGGGAAGCAGGAGAAAACACCTTCCAGATTCTCATCAAATCCCTGTTTGTGGTCTGTAGCCTCAAGCCTCTCAGCCTCTCCCGCTCTTTCTCTCTGTCTGGGTTTCCCCCTTTCTTTATCTCTTCCTGTCTCTCATTCTCTCTGAGTGTCTCTCCTCCTCTTATCTTAGGCACCTTGTCTCCCTTCTGGTGTCTCTGTGTCTCCACATCTCAGTCTCTCTGTCTGTTTCTCTCTCCCCAGGCCCTTCCATTTTTCAGACTCCTCCTCTCTCTGTCAGCACCTCTGTCTGTCCGTCTCTCCCCATCCTGGTCCATCTGTCCGTCTCTCTCCGTCTGCCTGTGCGTGGGTGTCTCTGTCCATCTGTTCCACCACCCATCTGTCTGGTTGTCTGTGTTAGTCCTCCTAAGGGTGCCCACTTGCTTCCCAAGGTACCCTCCCCCAGGTCAGCAAAGGCCTCTCCTGGCTCAGGGGTGGGGAGGGGATGCAGAGCTGCAGCTTCTGGAAGCTTCAGTAGCAGCTGGGCTGAGCTGGGAGTTCGGGGCTAGCCAGCTGCAGAAGCGGCCCCTCCTCTGGGCTCCCAGGCCAAGGACCCCAGAGCAGAAAGAGGAGAGAAAGCAGGGCCTCATTGCAGCTGAGTCTGTGTATGTGCATGTAAGCGAGGAGGCAGAGGGCCTCACTTTACCCTCACTTCACCAACCCCTCCACCAAAGGAGGGGGGGGAACAGGCAGGAGAGGGATCCTCAGTGCCCACCTTCCTTATCCCCTAGCCAATGGCAGAGATGCTGGGATCCAGGAAGGAGGGGTTGGGGGAGGGGTGCTAGGTCTTAGGAGAAGGGAGGGGCTAAGAACCACAGTTTCTTGTGAGCTGGGTGGGAAGGGGTCCTTACTGCCTCTCTTCCAGGCAGTCTCTGGGGATGGTTCTAGTTCAGGTCCCAGTTCTAGGCATGCAAGGCTGCATAGACAATTCTCATCAGCTCCCACAGGGGCTACTCCCACCTCCCAGCTTCTCAAGAGAGCCTCGGACCCATAGGGACATAGGGGAAGTATAGAAGTATCTCCCCCTCCCCAAGGGGAGGTTGGTTCTGGACATAGGGGGCCTGTGGGCCTGTTTAGGCACTGGCCATGCTGAGAGGCCCGGGGTAGCTCACCTACCATTGCCAGACCAGCACCTCATTCTCTGTCTCTGTCTCTGTCTCTGTCTCTCTCACACACACACACACACAGTGCACCCCAGCATTCATGGCCTGCACCCCCAGGTCTCCACTCAGTAATTCAGAGGACTTAAGAGGGACACTAGTGGCAGGCTCCCAGAGTACCTCCAGCACACAGCCAGGAACTAGAAGTGACATCCCTCGGCACCCTCCTCATTGGCTCTGCGCCCCATACTCCCTCTCCAAGAATAGTCCAAATCCCACAGGCTCACAGTAAATGGGGAAACTGAGGAAGTGATGGGAGGACACAGTTAGTGCTCCTGAGAACTTGGCATAGAATCTCAGGGAAAGAAAAGGGACGCTGACCTACCACAAGCAAAGTCCATATTGGCTGCTCCCTCTGCAGAGCCCTACCGCTGGGCTGGGGCCAGAGGCTGGCTCCCTCCCTCTAGAGCTCTCCTTGCCCCCGGCTGGGCCCCCTCCTGCTCTGAGCTT
Source organism: Proteles cristata cristata (assembly GCA_017311185.1). Classification (NCBI taxonomy): domain Eukaryota; kingdom Metazoa; phylum Chordata; class Mammalia; order Carnivora; family Hyaenidae; genus Proteles; species Proteles cristata. The sequence continues at coordinate 1,133,736 of JAESUZ010000634.1, forward strand.
CTGAGCAGTCCTCCCTGCCCTCTCCCTCCCAGCTCTGGCTCTCTCATCCTCAGCTCTTGGAAGCCTGACTCACTGTTTCCCCTCCTCTCTCCCCCCCTCCCTCTCTCTCTCTCTCTCTCCCGACAGCGGCACCACCCCCTCCCCTGGGGGGGGCTCTGGCCACAAGGGTACCCGCCTGCTCCTCTCTCCGGGCTCTAGCCCCCTCTGCACCCAGGAGGCCCCCTGCAGCTGTTCTTATTCTCTAACTACAGAGTGGCAGAGCGCAAAGAGCCTGGGTCCCAGGCCTGGCACTGCCAAGCATTTGTGACCCCAGGCAAATGGCTCCCTTCTCTAAGGCTTGGTTTTCTCTGGTCAGACAAGGTGTGTGGGGGTCCAGCTGGATGATGCCCCTGGTGTCTCTAGAACCTTCATGTTCCCCGCCTTTAAACCCCAGGTGCCTCCTGGCCCAGAGGGAGTGCACAACCTGTGGGGCATTGTACCTGCCTCAGGCCCCGCCCCCAGGTCCAAAGAATGGCTCCACTCTGCTCAGGATGGACCTTTGGAGAAGGCACAGTGGAGCCGCTGCCCTGGGGCAGGACCATTAGTCAAGTGACTCCTGGAATCCCCCTGTCTCTCTATTCTCCCTCCCTCTGTGGGAGTCTTTCCCTCTCCCCTATCCCACCTGTCCTCCTCCCTCTTTGCAGAGATATTCGCCGTCTCCTCCAAAAACAATGCCTTGATCACTTTAGGCTGTAGGGTGGGGAGCAGCACATGCCTAGGCCTTCTAGGTCCCCTGGGCCCCGCCTCCAGGGGCTGTGATCCCCACTCTTCCTGCCTGTTTGCTCTCTCACCCCCTCATCACTGGCTCCTGCCACCATCTTTCCCTCTCTCCACCTGGCATTATGTGTCTCTTTCCTCTCCCCCCTCCCATCCCCCAGCTCTCTCCCTGGGGGGGCCATCTGCTGGCATTAGCAACGTTATCCTTCCTCCCCCTGCAGTCCCCATCTTGGCTTCCCCCTCTCCGGAGCTGTCCCAAGAGACCCAAGGGACCCAGAGACGGTGCTGGGCTCCATCTCATAATAGTGAGTCTGCTTGACCTCACTCAACCAGACCAGAAGTGTCTGGTCATCTGGTATGAAGGCATGGCGTGGCACCCCCTGGTCTAGGGTGACTGGCATGAGACACAGAGGTCTGTATTCCACAAACAAAAAAGTTGGCCTGGGGGTGGGGCGTTGGGGGTCTGAAGGGAAATAAGGGAGATCAGGTTTGCTTGGAGAAAGCCTCTATCCAAAGGGGAACAGAAGCGAGTGGAGGGAGTGGCTCAAAGTCAATGCTCTAGACTGATCTGAGAACCAGCAATGTCCCTCTAGCGCTCTTCGCATCCACAGCAAACCCCCCCCCCTTCAAGTTGCCAGCCAGGGACACTTGGCCCTTCAAGCCTGCAGCGCAGCCACAACCTCAGGTGGAGATCCCATCCCTTAATCTCCTGTAGGGTCCAAGGCCAACCTCCCAACAGCACACCTCCACTTAGCTCAACAGGGGGTCCAGAAGCCTCCCTGCCAAGATCTAAGCAGGTGGAATAGGGGAAATAGCCCCCCATCTCCCAAGCCCCCTCACCAAAGTCCCAGTCAAGGGCTGGGAAGCAATGCAAAATAATCGTGGACCACGCGTGCCGCCAAACTGAGAAGCCGCACTGTCCATCCACAGCACCTGGGGGTGCTGGGGCTCCCTGCCCCCCGACCTTGTTCCAGACCCCCCAGCCCAGCAACCATAATAAACAGCGAGCTCTTTTTCTTTATGACACCAAATTTCTCCAAGCCCAACAGCTCCTTCCATCACTACCTCAGCCATAGATCACATTAAAAACTCACAGAGGGCAACTTAAACACATCACATTTGTTTCTCTCTATATTATTTCAAAAGTAACGGCATTAAAAATGGATTTTACTACAGAAAATAAATATCAGCACGTGGGCCCGGAGCCCAGGCAGGAGGAGGGAGCCCACCAGGAGAATGTCCCCGAGGGTATGGGAACGGCTTAGGCACTGACCAAGGAGGTGGCTGGGAGGCCGGACGAAACCCTGGGGAATGGGGGGGGGCGCTGGAGAGGGGGCACCACCTGCCCACCCTGCACCTGCCCCAGTGCCAGACCAAGAGGGACAAGAGTCATTGGTTTGGACTGGTGCCCACTGGTCCCCCTAAGCTCATACCCTCACTGATCTTTGTAGCCTCTGAAGGGTAAGAGCTCTGGGGCAAGAAGTTCACCAGTCTCTGGGGTTATTCCAACTATTGACACAGCAGGAGAAAAAAAATGAATTCAACTTACTATCCAGTTTGATTTTCCATTGCTATAAAAATAAATATACATCTGCTCAAAGGAGGGAGATGGCTAGCAGCATGCACATGCCACCTGGGGGGTCCCCCGCCCCCCCGCAGCTCACCACCGCAACCCAGCCTCCAAGCCAGGGGTGGGGGTGGGGCAGATGGACAGACTGGTAATCTTTCACTTAACAGCCCCAGCTCACACAGTTACACACACACACACACACACACACACACACACACACACACAGACACGGGGCCACACGGAACAGGAACAAGCCAACAATAGAAACACCCCAAATACTCCTGGCAGGACTCTGCCCAGGCCCGGGCACATGCCCTCGCCCCGCCAGCAGCAGCAGCAGCAGCGGCGGCGGCGGACAAAATGTGGCCACCCTGACCCGGAGGCAAAGCTTGTCCTCACACCCTGAGCTCTGCCCAGGGAGCTGGGGCCAAGTCCCGCCTGACACCAACTGGTCCGGCGGGAAACGCCTGCCCAGCCAGACAGGCACAGGCCCCCCAAGGGTCCCTCCTTGTGCTCAGGGACCAGGCTGGTGCAGCCTAGCCCTGCCTCCCGGGGTGACGCCTGGGCCCAAATTCAGCTGGCCCTGCCAGTCAGGCACTGGTGCAGAACCGAGGGCACCAGGCTCAGCCCCTCCCAGCCCAGCCCCAGGGCCCCCAAGCTAGGAGGGAGGGGGGACTCCCCACCCCTCCACATCTGGCCCTGGCCCCCAGGGTCTGCGGTAGAGAATTCCCGCCCCCGCTTCTCTCTCTCTCTCTCTTTCTCTCTCCCTCCTCCCGCTCTGTGCCCGCTGCCCGCCTCAGGGACAGCCCCAGCTCCCGCCTCCGGCCAGCAAGGCCCACATCCTTCCTCCCTCAGCTGGCCCCTTCGCCTGGCAGGAGGCTGGGGGGGTCAGGCTGCTAGGGAACCCCTCCAGCTCCCATCAGTCCTCATCCCCAGCCCCCAAACTCTGGGTCGCTGTCCCTTTTCCTGTAGAACAGGAAACAAGGTTATTTCCTAGACTCAGAGCCAGCCCCCTGCCCCTCTGGCTCTGCCCGGGGACCAGGACCCAGCAGGAGAAGGCGCCCTGAGCCAAAAGGAATAGGGATTCAGCAATTCACCCCCAGCTCCGGGCCCAGGGGGCTGACAGCTGTCACTCAGCACCCCACCCCCTGGGGAAGAGGGGGTCCGATTCAATCAGAGCCCCAGAGGAAACGCATTGATAGGCGATTATTTATTTATTTATGCAAAAGTGAGCCGACTTTGTTCGCCAGGTAACCGGGCACGCGGCCCAACCCCTCCGGCCCTGGCCACCCCCAAATCCCTCCTCCGCCCCACACCCCCTTCGGGTCATTAGGTCCCCGCCCCTCAACTCCCAGAGCACCAGCGGAACCTTGGGATTTGGGGGTTGGAGGGGAGGGGCTCCTCCCTCCGCAGTCTCCCCCTTTCCCAGCGCCGTTCCTAAAATCCAGCCTTGTTCTCCGCTCCCACGGTCCCCCCTTCATTCCCCCCCCAACATTCTCAGCAAGCTGGAGAGCAAATTGCAGTTTTAAATCCAAAGACCGAGGGAGGAGGAAGGAGGAGGGGGCGCGCGGCAGCGCTGGGCGCGCACCTCGCCCCCGAGCCGGGGGAGCTGCGGGGCGGCCAGGAAACCCGAGAACCCCCCCTCCCCACCCCCCCTTCTCGTCCACCTCCCCCTCCCCCTTCCCGGCGCTGCCTGCCAGGCTTCGAGCCGAGCCCAGCCGAGCCGCGGGCCCCGGTGGAAACAAAGACCGATCGCACCGCGGGCACCGCAGCCACCGGGTCCCGCGGACCGGACCGGGGCGCGCGGAGGGGGCGCGGGCCCCCCCCTGGTGCGCTGCACAAAAGAGCCCGGCCGGCCGGTCCCCAGCGGGGTCTAGGGCTGAGGAGGAGGCGCCACTCACCGGAGTGCTGGGCTGCCGGCTCCGTGGGTCCGAGCCAGGCGAGGGGCTTTGGGGGGCGTCTGTCTTCCGGCGGCGGCAGCGACGCGGGAGCCCGGCTGCTGGGGAGAGGAGTCGTGGAGGAGCCCTGAGCCGCCCGCCGTTGCTGACAGCATGGCTCGCGTCTCGGCTCACATTCTCCGCCGCTAACTCCGCTGGACACGGCCCCCCGCGCCCGCGGCGCCCCCCCCACCTCGATCACTCCTTCGCTCTCTGTGCCCCCCTCGCTCCCCCCGCCGCGCACACACTCTCACAGCCCTGGACACCCCCGCCCCCACCCCCCGATTGCAAACCTGGGAGGGAACGCGCCCCGCGTAGTCCTCCTCCTGCTCCTCCTCCTCCGCCCTCCTCCCTCCCGCTCTCTGGCTGTCTGTCTGTCTCTCTGACTGTCTCTATCTCTCGCTCTCTCTGCCTTTCTCTGCTTTCCGAGCTGGGTGGGAAAAGGAAATGAGGACAGAAAGCAGACGCTGGCTTTGGGTGGTGGTAGCTGGATTCCCTCTCTCCCTCCCTCCTCCTCCTCCCCTCCCTCCTCCTGCCTTCTGCTCTCTCCGCTGCGAGCGGGGCTGAGCGCAGCCTGGCGGGTGGCTCGCTCTGCCCGCCCGCCCGCCCGCCTGTCTGTCTGTCTGGTCTGCCTCGCTCGCTCCCTCCCTCCGTCTCTCGCCCTCGCCCTGCCTGCCTGCCTCTCTCCGTCTCCGCCGCCGCCGCCGCTGCCTCTGCGAGCTCGCCTTACCTTCGCCGCTCACCATCCGGAACCCCAGGGGGGAGCGCGCGCGCGGCACGCCGGGACTTGTAGTCCCCACCCCGGCCGCTCCGCGAGCTGGGCGGGCGGGGCCGCGCCGGCTGCTCCGACGGCGCGGCCCTGAACCCGCGGGGACCGCGCGCGGGCCCCTCTGGCGGGGGTGCGTCCTCGTTTACCAAGGGTGCTGGTTCTCTCCAAGGATTAAGGATGTTTCCCACGTTCCTTGTTCCCTGCGGGGGGGCCCTGGCTCGAGCGGAGGTTGCGGGTGGGAGCGAAGGGGCGGGGTCTGAGAATGGAATGAGTCGAATAGGGAATCAAGGGATTAGCCAAAGGGCCTGCGACTTTCTGGGGCGCCCCAATTAAATGATAGACGAAAAAGAGAGAGGGGAGGACTGGCTTTCTGAGTCTGGGGACATTCTCCCTCTCTGAAAAGGTTTCCTTTTGAGTAAAGCACACGGTTTTTGACGGGAGGGCTGCTCCAGAAACCTCGAAGCCCACCACCGCTTCCTCGTCATTCAGGGACCCCCGTCCTGAACAAGTCCAAGGGCGGCCAGGGCACCAAAGTCGTGGATAATCCACAAATGGCACCCCTCCCCCCTTCCTGAATTCTACTGAGCTTTTTGGTTTTTTCAGGAAGCAAGATTGGGATTCAACAGTTCAGAGCTCCTGCTGAGGCCAGGGGGCTGGGCTCAGCACTTTCACCTACCTCCTCTTCAGGTCACATCTGTTATCCAGCCCCTAGCTCCGGCCCCCCTGCCTGGCCTATCCCCACAGATGGGAATGTGCCCTGCCTGGGCCTGGTTACCAAGGGGAAGTAGCTGGACAGCCCAGGAAGGAAAACTGCTGCTGCTGCCATTTACTGGGCACAGCAGGGCCCTTCAGTCCCAAAAGGACCTGGTGAAATGGTGCTGTTACCACTTCCATTTTAGAGATGAGGGCAGTGAGGCCCGGGTCCCCTCATTTGGTTAGCCGACTGAGCCAGCAGGTCCCCTCATTTGGAACTCGTAGAGCGCAGCCAGACCAGGAATTGTCTGATCCCAAAGCCCATTACTTACTCTCTGGGCGGTGACAGGGAGTTGTGACTCCCAGGCCTCTGTTTCACCTTCACTCACAGCATCCGTGTGTTCTCCCTTGGTACTTTAATTGAACAAATGTTAACTGGGATATGCAAGGCTCACAGGGGACACCAAAATGAATAATGCAGGATCACTGTCCTGTCCTCAGTATCTACCGACATCAGCCCTGACTGGTGCTCTGCTAGTCCCTTTCATCTGTGTGTCTGACATTCCTTTGCCTTGTGTCCGCTGGCTTTGTCTGCCTTGCCCCCACGTCCAAAGTTCCTCCAGCAGTGCCTTTGTCCTTGGCTCCCCTGTTTCTGACTCTTCCTTTGGCCCTGCAGTGTGATGGCCAGCGTGTGACAAAGGCAGGTGGTGATGTTTCACCAACTGCAGCTCCCTTTCACCACCTTCCCTAAAATGTTTTTTTTTTTTTAATTTATTTATTTCTAGGAGAGAGAGACAGCGTGAGCAGGGGAGGGACAGAGAGAGAGAGTCACAGACTGAAACAGGCTCCAGGCTCCGAGATGGCAGTCAGCACAGAGCCCGACGCGGGGCTCAAACCCACGAGCCGCGAGATCATGACCTAAGCGAAAGTCGGAAAGTCGGACGCTTAACCGACTAAGCCACCCAGGCGCCCCTCACCACCTTCCCTATACTTCTTTAGGACAGTCTGAAACCCCCAGAGGGCAAAGGAAGGGGTTCTGGGGGACACTCTCTACTGGCCCTTTGATGGGGGAGGGCAGGGAGGGCAACAGCAATGAGAGAGACCTACGACTCTAAACAGTACACCTATTGCTCTAGCATCATGGGGCAGGCATGGCCAGCTGGAGAGGCCCCCATTTGGGAGCCGCTTCTCTTTGCAGGCAAGCCTTGGGTTCAAAGATTTAGTCATTGCATGGGAAGTATTATAAGGTCAGATATTAATGAAAGCAGTGGTTTAAGTTGTTAGGGCCCCTTTGCAGGTCCAAAGCCCGATTCTAAAGTTATCACAAATAGATGTGGCTTTCTTTTGCATCTTGCTCTAGCTGGTCCCCTATGGGAGCGACTTTAGCATTCAGAGGGTGGAAGAAGCTCAGATTTTCTTTTACTCCTGCCACCCCTATCCTTTGGTACTAGGTTTTGCCACACAGCATGATGAGCCCACCCTGTCTGAATCAAGTGTTGGGAGGAAGTTGGGTGGGGTAGTACCGGATGGTTTAGGGCAGATAAGAAGCCCCAGGTAAATTGAGATGAAGAGGAATTTGGGAAAGACATGAGAAGGGAGAGGTTTAATGATGAGGTGCAGAGGTCAAGATCAGCTGGGCAGGCCACGGAAGAGAGGAATTGAAGTTAGGTGTGTTTCCAAGCAAGCGTGCACCATCCTAGGCTGCTTCAGCTGTCCCCTCCCCAGAGGGGGTGGGTACTATTAGCACCTAAGGTATTGAACGTCGCTGGAAACCAAGCATTACTGGGTTTTCCAGTAATTTGGAGGCTGGTCTTTCTCTTGGAGCTTCTCTAAATCGCGTGGAGTGAGGGGAGGAGCGGGGGTGGTCTTCCCAAACTCAAGGTGAATCTTCCCATGGACTGCTGCTGCCACCTAGTGTCCAATCTCCATATCTGCTCCAGTAGCGGCAGTCTGAAAGGGGCTACCCAGTCCTCCCCAACAGTGTCACAGTCACCACTGGCTGGGCAGGGGAGCTCTAAGCTCCCCCAGAAGGCAGATGTGAAGAAGAGGACCGGGTTCTGGAAGAGCCTGCGTCATCTCTTTCTGGGCTCAGCTCACTACAACCACTTCTGTTTTCAATGTAAGCGGTAGGTGGCATACCTAGACCCTAGGAAGTGGAGGGGAGAGTCTAGGGCTAGAACTGTGTGGCAAGAGGTTTTGGAGGCCATGTGGGAATAGGAGCCAGACAGGTCTGGTTCTGATTCTGCTTCTACTTGCGTGTCCTTAACCTCCCTGAGTCTCAGTTACCACATGCGTAAAATGGAAGAGTACTTCCTTCCTTGTCTTACCGGCAGGACCAGGAAGATTTACTGAGCACAAGGATATGAAAGCGCTTTGAAAACTGAAAAGGGCATGCTGAGGGGATTGAGTCATGATAATAATAATGACAATGAATGAGAGGTCACGAGCAGCCTGGAGCCAGACCCTTGGGACTCATGGAAAGGGCAGTGTGAAGTGAGCCTTGGGTAGGGATGGGCACTGCCTTCCCCATGACAGAAGTTCTAGGCTAGCCTCCCTCTTGGAGCTCACCTCAGGAGAGGCATAGCTTGTTGGAGGGTGGTTCAGCCCAGTCCACAGGAGAAACTGAGTCCAAGAGAGGTTGAGAGATTGTTTTAAGCCTCTGAGCCACAGATCCAGCATCAAGAGGCCCATTATGGCCTTGGTCTTCCCCTCCCCAGGATGGGAACAGCTCAGCGCTGGGGCCCAAGAGACCAGGAAAGCAGGAAGCCCCCCCTCATCATGGTACAGTGGGAACTAAGGCCCCCCAGGCCCCCATTATCCCTCCTCCTGGGCTAGTCCCTCCCCCCTGCAAGTCCTCCCACATTCCTCCAGGCAACAGGAAACCCCAGCTGCAGCCCAGACTTCAAACAGCTCCTCCCTCTGGGCAGGGGGTGTGGGAGGAAAGGCCAGAGGCCAGAGGGCAAAGGTCAGCTTTGTTCCTGCTGGAGGTGGTGAAGGACGTGGGGGGAGACACACAGAAGGGGCCAGGGCAGGGTTCTTGAGAGCCACACTGCGCATGCGTGTGTGCTTGTGTGTGTGTGTTTTTCACTGTCAGCTACGTCTGGAGGTAAATGTGTGTCCTTTGGTTTCCCTTGGGCTTGTGGACCCGAGTTATGTGTCTGAGCATATATCAGTGTGGAATTGTTTGTCTGTGGGTGCACAGCCTGGGATCTCACTGACGTCTGTAGGTGACATCACATGTATTGATATGTACGGTTCACAGACCTGCTCAAAGCTATGTCTCCTATTAGTGTGATTCTTTGTGTCCAAAGGGATATCCCTGTCCTTACTCTCCCCCTCCCATCCTTCCTCTGCATTGGTCCCCAAAGGGTTCATTCTGAAAAGTGAATCTGACTCTGTTACTCCCCTGCTCAAAATTCTGTGTTGTCCCATTGTCCAAGGCTTAGAATCCTAGCCTGAGTGCATGGCAGACGTGACCCATGCCTAGCTGGGTATCTTCATCTTTAGCTACTAATGCCCCTCAAAATTTACACTCCAGTCATACCTACCTAATTGTAACTCCCTGCACGGTCCCATTTCCTGCCTCTTAGCTCACTTAATTCTGTCGTGACTAGAATGTCCTTCTCTTTCTTCTTTACCAAGCAAACTTTTGCTCCTTTTGCAAGTCTCTGGTGAAGCAACACTTCCAGGGAGAAGCCTTCTCTCTGTCCAACTGAGTCCTATTCTCCCACACACCCTTTATTGCCATTTTCAGCCTGAGTCTGTCCCATTCACCTCACTATCATTAAACTGTGAGCTTTCTGAGAGCAAGAACTGTGATTTATCTCCCATCCTGTGGTGGGAAGGTCCTGAAGGGGCCGGTCTCACCCCAGGGCAGTTTCCTGGAGCTCTGGGTGTAGTACCCAGAATGGACACTAGAGGGAGCATGGACATCACTGCAGCACCATCCTGACGTGTGTGTGTGTGTGTGTGTGTGTGTGTGTGTGTGTGTGTGTGTGTGTGTGTGTGTGTGTGTGTGTAAAACAGGATGTGGGAGAGAACTACTGGATAGTGGGTCCACTCAGCTCAGTTCGGGAACAATAGGATTGAGGATAGACACCCCCAGTAAGTCCTGGGCATCCCCCTGATTTCTTCTCTGACTTCTCTCCATTCTCTCCACAACTCAGGGGCCATGCCCTTGGATTTCTGACCCTCCTACCATTTGCTCTGATCTTCCAACCTTCTTCTGCCGTGCCTCATCTGCACCCTCATTCCTAACGTACGTAATTATTTGCACTTGACTGATTCGGCCTTGCTGTACCGTACCTCTGAGCCTTTGCACATGCTGTTCCCTCCATGGGAGATGATCTCACCCTTTGGCTGCTTCATCAAGCAGATTTTTCTTTCACATTCTCAAAGAAGTCTCCCTTGGCCTCTAGACTGACCTTGCCCCTAAGTCTTGTCATTATTTACTGTTCTGTCTCCCGGACAGGACCAACCTATAAAAGGCATCAGTAAATGTGTGCAAAATTAATAAATGACTTGGTTCTTTTAGGAATATAATCCTCAGCATAAGTCTGGGCCTACTCCAGACTCTTAGCTGCACCATGCCCTCCCTGAACTTGACCGTGGGTTAGTATTATACGTTCCCATGCTGCCCCATCAAATAAGGGAATGTGACACAGTGGGATGCATGAGACTTTGAAGTCAAAGGGTTCAAATCCTGATTCTGGCATCCAGCTGTTTGACCTTGGGCAAGTGCTGTAGCCTCAGAGTCTTCATTTCCTCCTTTGTAAAATGGGAATAATCACACTCGACCTCACGGTGAGGATCAAATCAGATGATGCATGTGAAACACCCAGCATTAGTCAATTAGGTGTCCTCCTCCCCCACCATGAACTTGGAAATAAAATTGCCCTCTGAGTCTTAAGCTAGTAAAATCCACACAGCATCACGGAGGAGAAGAGCCAGGTGGGGGAGTGAATGAGGCGAGAGATGGTTTTGTAAACGACTGAAGAGTTTTGTGAACAGTGGAAACCGCAATCAAGGTGACCCGCCTGTAATCTCAGGGAGGCAGGGCGAGGATGTGATTGAAATTGAGAAAACAGAGGCCTAATCAATTGCATTGTGCTCTATCTGAAGGGAGCAGAAAGATGCACAGAAAAGGGGGTGCAAAGGACAATTCATTCGGATGCACCAGAGGGAGGGACAGGGAACCAGCAGATATAGGATTCCGGGCTCAGGTATCTCTGGTCTCTGCTGAGGAGCAGTGAGGGCCTGGCAAACGCCAGAAGTTTCGCTACCCTGCTGGGCCTTCACTGAACCTGAATGGGTGTCCATGCACCAGGCATGGCCCCATTGGATAGACAAGAGTATTCTGGTGCTAGGAGAAGACTATAGAGAGCTATAGAGACTAAGAACACTGATTTGGGGGTCAGAGGACCTGGTTCAAGCCCCCACTCTGCAACTTAAAACTATTTACTCCACCGTGCTTCAGTTTCCTTATTAGTAAAATGAAGATACAATAGCCTTCTCCCCATGAAGTGCTGTGAGGATTAAATGACAGCATGCATTTAGCAGGATGCCTGGTATCAAATAAATCATTTGTAAATGCTCGTGACAAAGAGAACTAACATGGCTTGGGCATTTTATTGCCGTTTCACAGATGAGGAAATGGAGGCTTGGAGAGATTAATAACTTGCCCCAAGTCATACAGCTAGTGAGTGGTGGAGGCAAGATTCACACCAGGCACTGAAGCCCCAGAGTTGAGCTCTTATCTGCTTACTCCAGAGCAGGCAGAAAAACGGGGCCTCCAGCTTTGTGCATCAGGCCCTTGTGAGTTGAGTCAGCCGGAGAACGGCTCTCGGGAAGTCATGGCCCCTGAGATTGCGTGTGCAGAGCTAAGTGTCCCACCCCTGTGACCACCTCTCTCAGCAGCCACTTGGCCTCTCTCCACCTTATGGCTCCCATTCAGCAGTCACCAGCACAGGGTTAAGCACGAGGAATTCCCAGTCTGCAGTGGCCACCTTGTCCCCTTTCCTTAGGATGCTCAACTTAGGAGCATTTCCAGGGACTCTTTCTACCAATATCTAGAGGGAGGAGGATCCTCCAATATCTACTTGGGGCTGATAAGATCTCTTCCCAAAGCTCAGTGTCTAGAAAGATCATGGGCCTTGGTATGAGACCCAAGTTCAAGTCCCAGCTCTGTCACATGCACCTGTGTGAACATGGTACGTCATATAACCCCTGAGCCTCCGTTTCCTCATCTGTAAGTGGGGGCTAATCATAGACTCAGACTCAGAACTGGATTCAGTGAAAAGATGGATGTAAACACATCTGGCATGCAGCAGACACTTAATAAGTGAGTTCTTGTTGTGACTATGATTTCTCCCAAGTCTGGCTGTGATCTCCTCCGGAACAGAGACAGGTCTTGTTTGTGTTTGTTTTTCTGGGGTCGTGCCTAGCAAAGGGCCCTTCTAGAGTTAATGCTTAGTAATTGCCAGCTGCGGCAGCAATTCCTAGCTCCCAGACTCCATCCTTTCCCCTTAGTAAGCTAGGGGTCAATGATTTCCTGATGGGAGAGGTGGGAACCCTTATTCTCTGTTCCTTTTGTTTCCACTTGGAGGCACATCAGCTGCCAAAGTCTCTCAAATCTGCAGCAAGGGCATGGGACAATTCTTCACTGCACAGGTGCGTGGCGCATTGTATAGCGCCCCTAATCCCTGCCCACTACATGCCTGTAGGAGCCCTCGGTCATTGTGTCAAATAAAACTGCCTTCAAACCTCTCCAGAGCCCCCTCACGCAGGCAGAGATGCCTGGAGTGAAATCCAATGAGCTAGACTAACTCTCAGACCTCTCTCTTCTCCTCCCCTCCCTTCTGTAGCACCTTGGGGAACGGCAGAGGGTCCATTGTCTTCCCCATTTGCCCCCATCAGAAGAGGACTAAGGTTCTGCTCTTGTGCCTGTGAGGAATGGTGTATCTGCTGAAATCAAGTAAAGAATGAGCAAACCCACTGCACACAGACGGAAAGCCACTTCAGTAATGAAGGGAACATTTTGATCTCCAGTGGCCTATCTTCTGTATCCATCTCTAAATTTGTCCTAAACTCACATGGGGACAAGCATCAGGACTTTTGGGTATCCTAAAACACACTTTAAGTTCCTTGTGTTTAGTAGGTACTAGGGTACTCTCTCACCAACCCCTCCTGCCAGCAGCCAAAGCAGTCACACTCACCTTCCTCTGGCCACCATTCGCCCTAACAGAAGGGATTTTCATGGCTCAAGGATTCATAGTATCACTTTTCTTATTTACAAAATCAATAAACACGCACACGATTCAGAGAAGTGGTGAGTCCTCAGCAAGCCTCTCCCTCACCCTGGGCTTGGACCCCAATCCTGGACTCCAGTGTCCACCCAGCAGGAAAGACTTTCCCAGTCTTTGCAACTTATAGACACAAGAGAACTGAGTTGAAGGTGAATTCACGGTGGGATGACAGGATTTTAAAAAGCAGGAATAGGAGGTAAGTGAGGGAAAGGACATACAGTTTTATAAATAACTAGACAAAGTCTAAGCATTCCTTTTGGGGGAGAGGTGGGAAGAGAGCCTAAAGGTAGGGGTCTAAGTTGGAAGGGGAGAAACAGTGCTTGGGGCCAGAGTGAGGGATGATCTTTGCGCCTTGATTTACCCCATCTTTAAAATGAGTGCGTTGTCCTAGATGGTGTCACGGCAACCTGCTTGCTCTGACCTGCTAGGCCCCTGTAGGAGTCTGAGCCCTAGGGCTTTGGGACCAGAGCCCTAGGGATTGGAAGGGATTGGTGGGCACCCCAGAAAGGCTACTGATGCTCAAATAGGCTATGTCTGATCCCCAGGCTGGTACTGGGGTTCCGTGGAGGTGAAGTAGTCCTCAAGGAAGGCCTGCAGGTACTCGAAGGTAGGCCTCTCCTCCGGGTCCAGACGCCAGGTCTGCTCCATGGCCTCGTACAGGGATGCCGGGCAGCCCGGGGGGCATGGCATGTGGTAACCATGTTCCACCTGTTCCAACACTTCCCGGTTGTTCATGCCTAGGGGGTGGGGCTCCGTTAGTCAGGGTATTTAGCCCCTCCCAAAGAGGCAGCCAGGAGGAAGCCCTTCCGGTGACCACCCACCCTTCAACCCTCCCACCCCAGCAAACCTGGGTAGGGAACTCGGCCCTTGCTGATGAGTTCAGTGAGCAGGATCCCAAAGGACCACACATCTGACTTGATGGTGAATTTGCCAAAGAGAGCAGCCTCTGGGGCTGTCCACTTGATGGGGAACTTGGCCCCTGGAGAGATTGGGAGAGAAGGGAGAGTTATTGAGGGGGTCCCTGAGAACAGCTGAATTAAGTGAATGGTGTGTAGAGGTGCCTGGCTGGCTCAGTTGAAAGAGCATGCGACTTTTGATCTTGGGGTATGAGCTTGAGCACCACATTGGGTGAAAAGGTTATTTAAATAAACTTAAAAAAATTTTTTAAACTTTTTTACGTATTATTGAGAGACAGAGAGAGACAGGGCATGAGCATGGGAAGGGCAGAGAGAGGAGGAGACACAGAATCTGAAGAAGGCTCCAGGCTCTGAGCTGTCAGCACAGACCCAATGCGAGGCTCGAACTCACAAACTGTGAGATCATGACGTGAGCCGAAGTTGGAAGCTTAACCAACTGAGCCACCCAGGTGCCTCTAAATAAACTTTAAAAGAGAGAGAGAGATAATGTTGTGTTTAGGATTGGGGGCTCTAAATAGAGAGGTCTCTGAGCATTACAGAAAGGATCTGGTATGTAGCCAGCATTTACTATGTATCTAGTATAGTATTGAGCACTTTACAAACATTGTAATAATTCTCATAATAATAAAAGCTAACACTTGTATGGCCTTTACTACATACCTGGCACTATTTTTGTGTGTTTGTTTTAAAGTTTTTATTTACTTAAGTAATCTCTACATCCAACATGGGGCTCAACCTCATGACCCCGAAATTAACAGTCACGCGCTCTTCCATCTGAACCGCCAGGCATCCTTGTCAGGTACTGTTTTAAGGTGATTTACATGCATTAACTCATCTAGCCCTCACAAAAAAAACCTGTGAGGTAGATACTAATTATCCCCATTGTACAGATTTAGAAAAGGAGGCGATGAGTAGTTAAGTAACTTGCCCAGGTCATATAGCTTACAAGTGACTAGGATTCATTCCCAGGCATTCTGGTTACAGAGTTTCTATCATTACACTCTATTGTCTTTCACTTGAGAATTACAGTAGTGCCTGACATACATCTGTTGACTTGCTGTTGTCTGAATATTTTCATTTTATAAACGAGAGAAAAATAGCTCACAGAGATTAGGTGACTTGCCCAAGGCCACTTGTCTGGTAAGCAGAGGAGCTGGGATTTGAACTCAGAGTTGCTTCTTATACTACATCAGGATGGGAGTACCGGGGATAGCCTGGGAGTTGGGGAGGGGGGGGCGAATTCCTGTGTATGTGAACGCCTTGCGGCATCCCCTTGGTATAATAGGGAGCTCTTGAAAGGTGAGGAGAGACAGGGTACCTTGCCGGGGATTGTACTCATTATCCTCAATGAGACGGGCCAGCCCAAAGTCAGCGATCTTGCACACCAGCCGTTCCCCAACAAGGATGTTGGCTGCCCTCAGGTCACGGTGAATATAGTTCATGCGCTCCATGTAGGCCATGCCCTCAGCTACCTGTGGGGGCGGGGGGGCAAGGTATGGAGAGATGGGAACACCATGGCTTGTGTGAGAGATCATTTGAAACACCCACTTTCCAGATGAGGAGACTGAGGCAAAGAGATGGGCAGTGTCGTGCCTCAGGTGGCACAGATGATCCAGTGGATGGGACTGTACTTCCAGGGGTAGAGTAGGTGTTTGAGGGCACAAGGATTTGTGGAAAGTTAATAGGGGCGGAGTCTGAGAGAAAGGCTACTGTTCCAGTTTACCTGGGCTGCCATGTCCACCAACTGGGGCAGTGCCAAATTCTGGCCCTCCCGGTCCTTCAGGAACTCCAGCAAGCTACCTGAGGAAAGGAACTCAGAAAATCAGCCGCAGAAGGCTACCCGCTCCAGGCGGCCCCGCCCCCGTCCGACCCTCTCTCACAGCCTTGGCCCCGCCCCGTTCCCAGCCCGCTCTCTTAGATCCGTCCGCACTCAGCATCCTGCCAGGTGCCTCGATCCCTCACAGGTGTCGCCCAGGCCCGGGTCCCACAGACACCCGGACTCTGCCAACAGCTCACTTCGTGTCCTCCTCGGTCCCCCTAGACACGCCCCACTCGACCCCGCCCCAGACCCTGCCTCTTCACAGATTCGCTCTTTACTCACCCAAGCCCCACCCACCATGGGACCCACCCCCATCCCCACTCCTCCCACCCCGGCCACGGCCGAGGCTCCACCCCCAGCCCTAGCTCCAGCGCCGGCCGGTCTTCCTTGGGCCCGCCCCACTACCGGCACTCACGTGGTTTCGCTCATCCCAGCCTCGCTCTCTGACTGCCCAAAGTCCCCTGTCCCGTCACAGTTCGCCACTCGCGGCCCTCCCCCAGAGATTCCCATCTGACCTTCGACCCAAACCCCGCCCTCCCAGACTCCGCCTACTGACCCCGCCCCTCACCGTGGCACATGAACTCTGTCACGATGTAGATGGGCTCCTCTGACACCACGGCGTACAGCTGCACCAGCTTGTCGTGCCGCAGCAGCTTCATGACCTGCGCCTCCTCCAGGAAGGCCTTTGGGGACATGGTGCCCGGCTTCAGCGTCTTGACCGCCACCTTCGTGCTGCCGTTCCACGTGCCTGCCAGGTGGCCTCGGTTCGTCAGCACCGGCTCCCAGAGGTCCCAAGCCCTCGCCCAGCCCCCAGGGCCTCAGGACCTCCGTACCCAGCCACACGTCTCCGAAGCAGCCGGTGCCTAGCCGGCGCTGGAGCGTGATGGAGCTGCGGCTGATCTCCCAGGCGTCCTTGGCCAGGCCCATTGTCTGTGGCTTCATGGTGGTGCAGGCCGCTGTGAGCAGGTGGCATAGCCCATCATTCACCTCTGAGGAGCGGGGGTGGGAGGTGTTGAAGGTCACAGGCAGACCAGGACGCCCCACACATTCCTCATCCCATCCTAGGCTCCCCCCAACCCCCTCTGAAACTAGTGGAAAGGAACTAGGCCATAGATGAGGTCACAGGCTGGGGCTGAAGACAACATGATCCACTGAGTGGGTGAATATGTTCCTGTCCAAGGAAGGAGGTGGAGAGGGAGAGTTGATCCCTGAAGGGACTGGGCCAGGGGGTGGGGGTAGGGGGTGGGGATCCTTCCCATAGGAGGTGGCCTCCAGCTGGGCCTCCAAGGTTAAGGGATTCTAACAGGTAGAAATGGAGTTGGGGATTCCAGACAAAGATGTGGACATGAGGCCTTCACCCTTCCATGGACCTCATCTTTGACCTAATCAACCCAAGCAGAACCCTGGGCATTGATTCCCAGCTTCCTCTCAACCCATCAGCCCATCCTGCAAGTCGGCCACGTTCAGCCTCCTACCCAGCTTGGACATTAAGGGGCGCCCTCTGGACGTTGACAGTCTCACCCCTGTTTTCCCTGGAATCCTACAAAAGGTTCTGGGCTGGAAACCCAGAACTAGGGTTCCAGTTCTGCCCCAGGCTCCACTGCTTTGGGAGCCCTTTTCCTTCTCTGGCCTAATTCTCAGTGGGTCCCTAATTCAGAGACCCGAAGCGCACACCAGCCCCCAGGGTCAGCCTCACCAACATAGTGCTGTACCAGCTCCTGCACGGAGTTGAACTGGGCCCGTGTGGTGATGTAGTAGCCACCTGTGTCCAGCTTCCGGATTTTGTAATGCTTCACATGGTCGCCTCTGGCCTCGTCCCAATCACGGATGGACAGGGAGTAGCCACCTGTGGGGAAAGGTCACCTTCAAGGCTGCTTCCCTCCCCACTCCTGATATGGGAGGCAAAGAGGCTCAAATGCCTGAGGACTCAGAATTTGGTTGGCCACATCCCTTGAACCCGGTCGCAGTCTTTTTTTTTTTTTTAATTTTTTTTAATGTTTTATTTATTTCTAGGAGAGAGAGAGACAGTGTGAGCAGGGGAGGGTCAGAGAGAGAGAGTCACAGACTGAAACAGGCTCCAGGCTCTGAGCTGGCAGTCAGCACAGAGCCCGACGCTGGGCTCGAACCCACGAACCGCGAGATCATGACCTAAGCGAAAGTCGGACGCTTAACCGACTAAGCCACCCAGGCGCCCCAAACCCGGTCCCAGTCTTCTCTGCCCCTCCATCCCTGTCCCAGTCTGGGCCCAGGCCTTGACCTGAGCCCCTGGCCACTTCTCCTCGCCCCACCACAATGGCTGGGCTTCCCAGTTGCCCCTTCCCAGGGCCCACCTTTGGTAGTCTCACTCTCACGAATGAGGAAGGCCCCCCGGGGGTTCCCCAGGGAGAGCAGCTGCCTCTCTGCATCCTTCCTCCCGATCTTTCCAAAGTACCACCTGTTGGGAAGGGCCAGAAAGAGTCAGATCCACCCAGTTCAACCCCCAGCGCAGCCTCCTGGGGAAAAGCTATCTTAAGATTCCAGTTCCTCGCCCACGAAATGGGGCTCAAACACCTGCTTCACAGCCTGGTCATGGGGAGCATGGAGACAGGAATGTAGAGTTGACTCACAGGAGCGCCCAGTAAAAGTTAGGCTTCTCTCCCTTCTCCATGGTTCTCTTCAATTAAAATCGCTAGGACCCTAGTCGCCAGTGACCTCATTGGGGTGTCACCAGGTCCTTAGTGCATATCGCTATTGCTCCTGTAGGGCCTCATTTTATAGATGAGGAACTTGAGGCTCAGAGAGAGGAAGTGAGCTGCCCATAGGACTGGCTGATGAAGTCTACCTGAAATCCTGCGCTGCCTAGCCTAGGTCTTTTCCCACTACCTGGACAATCTCTCAGACCCTTCTTCCCACATTCACCCCTGCCCCCAAACCCTTTCCGCCTGTGACTTCCAAATGATGGCTTTTCTTGCTTTTCTTCCCCACTCTCTGACTGCTCCTGCCCGGCTCTGACTGCTGCTTTTCCTTGACACTTATAAATTTGGATGTTCTTCTAAGTATCGACTTCAACCTCCGGCCTCAAGCATTCCTTTCCTCTCCTGGATATTCTTCCTGGGACCAAATTGCAGCTTAAAAAAAAAAAAAAAAAATTTGGCAGGGGGCAGGCCTCCAGGTAGCTCAGTCAATTGAGTGTCTGACTTCAGGTCAGGTCATGAGCTCACAGTTCATGAGCTCAAGCCCTACATTGGGCTCACTGCTGTTGGTTTGGAGCCTGCTTCAGATCCCCTGTCCCCCTCTCTCTGCCCTTCCCCTCTCTTCCTCTCTCTCTCTCTGTCTCAAAAATAAAGAAAACATTTTTAAAAATTTTATACAATATTTATTTATTTTGAGAGAGAGAGGGAGAAAGAGAGAAAGAAATAGAGTACACAAGGGGGGAGGGGCAGAGAGCGAGGAAGACAGACTCCTAAGCAGGTTCCGCACTGTCAATGCAGAGCCTGATGTGGGACTTGAACTTGTGAACCTTGAGATCACGAAGTCAAGAGCTGGAAGCTTAACCAACTGAGTCACCCAGGCACCCCCCCCCCCCCACCAAACTGTAGCTTTAAATGAACTGTGAAAGTACACTGGGGGGATTGAAGTACCACAGAAGGAAGATTCAGATGTCATTTGATCACTAAATGGCCAGTCCACACGTGGGTTCTAGGCACAGTTTGGGGAACAGGGAAGGCATTGGCTAGGGGAGTGTGTGCAAGTGGGCAGGCAGAATGGGGAAGGAGGAACTGTTGAAGGACTGTGTAGATAGGACACATTCCCAAGCTTTTTCAAAGCCCTGTTCCCCCCTCCCCCAGCCATGATATCAGTTACTTCCTTAATAATTAATATAATCATAATACCACTTATGTCAGGTTCTTCTTTAATACGTATTGTATTCGTTTAATTCTTCTTTTTTAATTTGTAAAATGTTTACTTACTTTTTACACAGGGCAGGCTGCTTTTTACACAAGCAGACTCCAGGCTCTGAGCTGACAGCTCAGCACAGAGTCCAATGCGGGGCTTGAACCCAGAGGGTGAAATCATGACCTGAGCCGAAGTCAGATGGTTAACTGACTGAGCCACCCAGGTGCCCCTAATTTAATTCTTAAAAAAAAACTTTTTAAAGTTTATTTATTTTGAGAAACAGAGAGAGCGGAGGAGGGGGAGAGAGACTCCCAGGCAGGCTCTGTGCTGTCAGTGCATAACCTGATGCAGGGCTTGAACTCACAAACCATGAGATCATGACCTGAGCCGAAACCAAGAGTTGGGCACGTAACCGACTGAGCCACCCAGGCACCCCCGTTTAATTCTTATAACAACATTGTGAGGTAGGTACCTTTATTAACCCCCCACCCCATTAGATATATGAGGAAATTGAGATACCTAGTGGTTAAGCAACTCGCCCAAGGCCACAGGCTCTTCAGCTGTGTTACCAGAATAGGAACCCAAGCTGTCTGCTCAAGAGCCTGCACTCTTAACCACAGCACGGCTTTTAACCATGACACTGCAGCAAGTGAGCTCAGAGCTTCGTGACACTGCTTCGAAGGTGTGGATACAGCACGAACCCCCAAACCTCCTACCTTCTGCACCCTCACCGGATCTCTCCTCCATGACTCCTATCACTTTGCCCAGATGAAGGCTCACTCCTCCCTGAGCTGTGGGCCCCATCTACTCCCCTCGGCTCAGAGACACCTCTCCCCTACCAACCAGCCCCCACGGCAGCCTCTCCATCCCACCAACCTCTACATATGCCCACGTTTCTTCCTTCCCCCCAAAACTGTTCTAAGCCCTAACTTGCCATCAACATTCTGTTATATCTCTCACCTCCCCTTCACTTGATAAAGCACTTCACACTTGGGTCTCTACTTCCTCACCTCCTACTCCCTACCAGGCCCTGCTGTCTGGCCTCCACCCCCACTTCACACAGAAAGATCCCTCACCAAGGTCACCCCCATTGCCAAATCCAGTGTCAGCCTCTGACACTCCCTTTCTTGTTTCCTGCAATCTCTCCTCCACCCTCTTGGCTGTTCCGACTTGGCTTGGCCTGGTTTTCCAACAGCAACTTCTCCTTTAAGGCAGCTTTCCTCCGAAGTTGGGTCCCAGGGCCGATCTCTTTCCCACTCTCCTGCTCTTCCTTCACCCTCCCATGCAGCTTTAATTGTCACCTCACTCTGAAGAGCCCCGGCTTTCCACCCCAGCCCAGCTGTGTCTCTGCAAGGGCCACAGCAAGCGAAGAGCCTTAATGCCAACTAGGAAAGGATGCCCCTCCCTCTGGGCTAATTCAGCAGTCTGGCTTGGCCTGGGTGGGGCCCCTCTTCTACAAGCACAACCTAATCCGATTCCTGGCAGTGTCTTCCACCTGGGTGTTCCTCTCTGCGAACCTCAACCCAATGAGTCCCCCAGCCCCAGAACGCAGACACCTATACCTGCTCCCGGCAGTCCCCCACTTTAGCAAATGGCACCCTCACCCACTCCGTTCCTCAAGAAGACGTTGGGTCACCCTTGATTCTTCCCCACTCCCCATCACCCAATGTCAAATTAGTCACCAAGTCCTGGTCTCTCCAATCTTTTCTTTTCCCATATATGTATATATAGGTACACATAGATAAAAAGCTTTTATGAGCCTCAGTTTTCTCATCTGTAAAGTGGAGACAATAATAATGCCAATCATGTAATTGTGAGAATTAAATGCCTCAGGATAGGTAAAGCAACTGTCATCATATCTCAGGTTATAAGGTACACCATGAATGACAATATCCTGCCCCCTTAACAGAATTAATTCTAAGTAATGTCCCCTTGCGATTGTTTAGCGTTTTACAAATTTTCAAAGTTCATGTGCTGCTGTTATCACTGAAAGTCAATATGGAGAATGCTTAGCAAATGCAACCAGACTATCTGGGTTCAAATACCAGCTCCACCTACTTACTAGCCATGTGAACTTGGGCGGGATATTTCATTTCTCTGCGCCTTAGTTGCCTCATTCATAAAACAGGATATTAGTTCCTAACTCTGTTAATACACAGAAAGCACTTCGACTAGGGCCCGGAACATGGTACATGCTACGTAAATATTATTTACTGTCATTATCATCATTATTCTCTTCTATTATTCACAAAATGACCTCATAGAATCGTAAATAAGAAGATAGGCTTAGAGTGGGGCTGTGACTCAGAGGTGGCCTTGGACTCCAGGGTTTTGTCCCATCCATAGGGATAGCCACTCCCCACCCCTACTCACTCTTCAGCCTGGATGGAGTCCACAGGGGCCACGTAGTTGCTGGGAATGTAGCCAGTTTGTCCGGAGCTGAGAGACCGAGCTTCCCACCAGTCTCCCTCACTGCAGGCACATGATACAGGGTGTCAGTGGCAACCCAGCCCCTTGGAGCCCCCTGGGGCCATGCAAAGGGTCAGGTGGAGACTAGCCCTGTCAGCCCCTCACCTTGGACACACACACACACACACACACACACACACACACACACACACACCCCGGAGCTTTTGTCTGCTCCGCTCTCAGCCACTGTAGCTGCCCCAAGAGACTTTTCCCTGCAGAAGCAACATGTCTGGGGCTATGTAGGCCTTCTGGCATCTCCTCTGGCTTCTCAGCTGGGCTGGGGTTTGGGTAGGCAGTGGACAGCTAATTCGGTCACTTCCCACTGAAATCCTCTACCACCCCCCAATGACTGCATATTTCCTTCTGGATAAAATCCAGAGTCTTCAACATGGCTTAAAAAGGACTGCAGAATCTGTTTCCACCCACCTCTCTAGCTTCTGCTCCCTCCATTCTACACCTCATACTTTATGAGCCACCTAGACTGAATCACTGGGTGGTTTCCAGAAGTCACCATTTATTCTCATCCTCTCTCATGCTCCCCTCCTCTTTTCTCACCTCTTCCCTCGACATCTATTCATTTTTTCCTAGCCTCACCTTAGAAATCACCTCCTCCAGGAAGCCTTCCCTGATCACTACTACTCTGGAGACCATATATAGTGTTCTTTCTGTGCCCATATGTTCTCGTGCCTGCCCCCCTACATAGCAGCAGTTACTCAGAGTTGTTAGTGTCATATCTGTGTCCCCAACTAGGCTGGAGCTTTCTGAGGGAACAGGTAGGATTCCTATATGGGTCTGGTTCCCAGCCCAGGCCATGTCCTGAGCTGGGTGGCCTGGTTACTTACGTGTTGTTCAGGATGTGGAACTTCTCACCCTTGGTGAAGGTGAGGTCGTCCTCTGTCCGGGCCTCATAGTCATACAGAGCGGTGAACAGGGTCACCCCAGTCCCTGCAGAGTCAGGGCTACTCAGCAGAGTAGGGTATGGGACCAGGGGCTCCAAGGCGACTGCACCCCCAGAATCCTGTTCCGCACACGGGCTCTGTGCCTCCCCGCTCATGCAGTGACTGGTTCCCAAAGGCCTTCAGAGTCCAGTGGATTTCTGATTGGGGCCTCACAGCTTGGCTGCCCATGGATTCAGGACACATGCCTTCCAGCCCTTCCCACCCACCCAGGGGGAAGTTCCCAAGTCACCCACTCCTCCTTTTCCCCACCAAGACTTCCCACTTGGGTCTGTCATCAGGGTTCCTCTCTCAGATGGGAACAGAGCTCTGTTTCCCGTTGACACTGGGTTTCTGAAGGTAGGCCTGCACACTCTCCCCCAGACTGTGCTCTGAAAGCAGGGCCGTGTCTCCCATGCTGGAGGCTCCTATAGACGTCTCCCTTTCCCCCAGGTTCTCCTGCGGTCCAGGCAGGGCCTGCCTCCAGCCCACGGGACTCACCTGAGATGCCCCTGATGGTGCTCCCATCCAGGAAGGGGGCGCTGGCAGGCTGAGTGGGGAAGTTGTTGTAGTTGGGAATATGGGCAAAGGAGGACCCAGCCCGGGCCTGAGTAGGGTCAGGGCCATAGCGGTCCACAGCCCCACTGCCCCTGAAGTCCCCTTCCAGGCCAACATCCTCCTTGGTCCCTGGCTCCAACTTCTTGCAGAACACACAGCCCATTCCAGGTGCCCTGCTACAGAATGGGGCATACCTCACTCTATGGCCCCTGCTGGATGTGCCGCTCTACTCACACCTGCGTGCACACGTGCACACGCACACTCACGCCGGCATGCAGTGTCCACTCTCCGGGTCCCCCCTAGTGAAGGATGAAGGTGCAGGGTTACCTTTGGGTCTCGCTCCCCACTGCCTTGTTTGGAGAGAGGGTGTATACCCTTAATGCACTGCTTTTCTGCTTTGGGATGCTGCTGCGTTGATTTGTATATTTTTCCCTTCTCTTCCATCAACAGGTTGTGGTTTCATGACACTCTGCAGACTGCTTGCGTATGTATGTCTTTTGTGTGTTTCTAAGTGTTTGTGAATATGCACATTTGTGGGTGGGTGTCTGTATGTGTTTATGCAGCCTCTTGTGGATGTTAATGTGTCTGTATGTGTGTGTGCATGTGGGTACACATCAGTGCATGTGATGGCTCTGTGTGTTTTCATGTCCTATAGGTTGTATACGTATGTGCGTGTTTCTGTGCAAGTACTTATGTGTGTTCCCGTGTGTGTGTCTGTGCATGCAGGTGAGCTGTGTGAGCAGATGCCCTGTGTCTGTGTGTCATGACCAGGTGTATAGCCCTGCGTGGGAGTATAAACGCCTGTCTGTGTGTGTGTATCTGTGTGTGTGTGTGTGTGTGTGTGTATGTCTGAATGTCTCTGGGTGTATGCATGTGTGTCTCCCTCTGTGCATGTACATGTCTATGTACCGAGGCATATTTGTGTGCGAGTGTGCGTGGGGGCTCTGTGTGTCTGGACCTGGAGATTCCCTGCGGAGGGGGATCAAGGCCATTTCCTGTTGTGGGTCCAGCCTCTGGCCTCTTAAGCTGCCTCTTTACGGTTCCCCCATCTGTTACCTAGCAACAGGGCCCACGTAGGAGGAGGGGGCTGTGATGAATTGTGGGGCTCAGGAAGGCCACCCCCCGTTTTCCTGACCCTGAAAGCCCTCAGTCCCCACTCTCCACACTCACCCCTCAGGCCCCTACTCCTGGGTCAGTAGAGCCGCAGCATTGTCCTTGGGAGGGGCCAGAGACCTGAGGGCGAGAGAGAAGGACGTGGAAGATGAAGGCTTGCCAAGGCTCCTGCGAGCCAGCTGCCAGATTCTGCCCTCTTCAGGAAGCCAGGCCTGGGCTCTGTCCCAGCATGACTTCTGCCTTCATTTTCCTTCCTACCGCCCCTGGCAAACTTACACATCCACCCTCACGCAGGACACACCACCCACACCAACTCTCTCACACTCACATCCACCTGACACACCAACTCACCACCACATACAGTAACACACACCGGCACATAGTCACACGCCAACACCCACAGTGTACACTTGCATGAGCGAGCTCACCAACACCAACACAGTAGCACAAACTAACGCTCACATGAGCCCAAGCTCTCACACGCAGACACACGTAGACACATGCAGACATAGGCACATGGGCTGCCTCTCAGGTGGACAGACTCATGGTTAGATACTCATATTTTTGCATTAGACCCGTCCCTTTCATTGGATTTCTATCGAGCCATGCTAGCTCCCTCTTAGGCACCCCCATCACTGGATCCTAAAAACAGCCCCTTCCCTCTATACGATGCCCCTGCTCCGTAAACCCTGGCAGCTGCAGGGTTATGTCTGGTGGCAGAGTGAAGACGGACACCTACCTCCAGAGCTTGTTCCTATCCACACATCAAGAAAAGGCTCAGGTCAGAAGCCAGGGCCACGAGGATCCCTTGGGGAGCACCCCCAAATAAGCCAAGGCTTTCCCGGTAGCTATGTTCTCTGAGCAACAGGGCAGCAGATCATTGAGCAAGGGCTCCCCACGCCCCGCCAGAAACTCTGCCATTGCAACACTTAGAGAGGAACTGCTAAGGAGAGGGCTTGGTTTCCTAAGATGTGAGAGGAATGAAGAGTTGTAGGGTGGGGCCAACCCAGTGAACCCTGATTATTTCCCCCAGAGGGGCTGAGGACCTTCATCTTGCCTTTCTTTTTTCTTTTTTTTTTTTTAATGTTTTATTTATTTCTGTGAGAGAGAGACAGCGCGAACAGGGGAGGGTCAGAGAGAGAGGGAGACACAGACTGAAACAGGCTCCAGGCTCCGAGCTGGCAGTCAGCACAGAGCCCGACGCGGGGCTCGAACCCACGAACCGCGAGATCATGACCTAAGCGAAAGTCGGACGCTCAACCGACTAAGCCACCCAGGCGCCCCTCATCTTGCCTTTCTTGACCCCTAAGTCCAGTTCCCTTATGGACAGCCTCCTCCTCTTCTCTCTCTGGGTCCCGCCCCTCCTACTGAGCACACTCACCTCTTCCAGGAAGCCTTCCTGGCTCCACCAGCGCCAGCTGCCTAGCCGATGGCTCTGTCACATCAATGCCCTGACCCCCGCTCTAGGCCCATCAGCCCCTCTCACTCTTCATAACTATTCTCCTGTGTGTGTAGGGGGAGTGACACCCATCTGGTGAACTGCAAGGCGGGCTGTGGTAAGAGCCCTAAAATAGCCTGTGTTCACTAAGCCATTGCTGCGATCTTCACCTCAATACCCCTCCCCTGGGGTGCAACCGCTGTGTCTGAAAGGCTCCATGACACCGAGGGCTGGTCAGGGCCGGGGAGAGAATATAGGTAGAGGTTGGGGGCATCCAGGGAGCAGGGAGGAAAGGAATTTCAGGCACTGAGGGGACAGAGGGGGGTAAGATGAAAACAAAGGATACAGGGTACGAATGGAGGTCTTCTCACAGGAAGACGCACACACATCTCAGAGGGCACACAGGGCCTACAGCCAGATCCACACAGCCCTCCCGACGCATTCCTGGACACACACGTTACCTCGGCTGCACACAGCACTCCACAGAGACTCTGAACTCTTCTCTACACACGCATCTCAAGGACACCCACTTCCACACATACACACACCTCCAGCCCTCAGCCATTTGCACACGTACACACAGCCATGCATACCGCCTCTCCCACAAGAACAACATATACAGAGTTTATAGCGCTTGCTGCGTGCCAGCCGCTGCATCAAACACTTCACATATATCGCCACGTTTTATTCTAGAAACAACACTATGAGATGTTACTAATATTGATAAGGCAACCGACGCACAGAGTTTGGGCCCAAGGTCACGCCCATGATGAATCCTGACATTGGGCTCCAGAATCTGAACCACTTCTCGCCATCGCCTGGTCACAGATGCGGATAATCACAGCCACTCCTGCAAGAGGGCACAGATGTACGGAGCACCCAGAAGGACACACAGAGATGTATAGAGCCCTCTCCCCAGCCACAGACCCACACAGAGCACCTCTCTATAAGAGGCGCAAATTTGTACAACCTCTTGGGTCCCCACATAGATACAAGGTTGCCACTTCCAACAGTACCCAGGTAAATATCACCACAACGTTTTTATTTTTATTTTTTAAATTCTTCTTTTTGTGGGGCGCCTGGGTGGCTTAGTCGGTTAAGCGTCCGACTTTCGCTTAGGTCATGATCTCGCGGTTCGTGGGTTCGAGCCCCACGTCGGGCTCTGTGCTGACTGCCAGCTCAGAGCCTGGAGCCTGTTTCAGTCTGTGACTCCCTCTCTCTGACCCTCCCCTGTTCACGCTGTCTCTCTCTCTCTCCTAGAAATAAATAAAACATAAAAAAAAAATTAAAAAAAAAAATTCTTCTTTTTGTTTTAAGTTGGCTCTACACCCAATGTGGGGCTTGAACTTATAGCCCCGGGATCAAGAGTCACATGTTCCACTGACTGAGCCAGCCAGGCGCCCTACCACCACATCTTTATTTTGTTAAAAAAATTTTTTTTAAATTTTTTAAAATGTTTATTTACTTTTGAGACAGAGAGACACAGCGTGAGCAGGGAAGGGGCAGAGGGAGAGGGAGACACAGAATCCAAAGCAGGCTCCAGGCTCTGAGCTGTCAGCGCAGAGCCCAAAATGGAACTCGAACTCATGAACATTGAGATCGTGACCTGAGCCGAAGTCGGACGCTTAGACTGAGCCACCCAGGTACCCCGCCTACCACACAACATTTTAAAATCGGCCGAATGGGAGCCTCAAATTCTGCATGCCTGGAATGAGGTGGGGGTGGTTCAGAAACTGTCAGCCTCTGAGAAAGAGGCAGAGGGCTCTGTGGGCTGAGGAAGAGCTGTCAGTGCAGGGAACAGGCAATGGGGAGCAGCTTTCAGGACTTGGCGCTCCCAGGCCCGATGGGGACAGAAACCCAGGGCCGGGCATGGCTCTCTGAGCACCAGGTTGCTGAGGGGGTTGGCGGAAGTGAGGTGAGGTGGTGGTGCACACTGTTTGGCATCTGCATGGCCCAAGGCATTGAGGGGGCCATGCTGGATGTGACCGCACTCCTGTGGCTTTGTCAGAGGAAAGAAAGAAATGGGAGAAACAGAGAAAGAGAAGGCAGAGACAGAGACTCAGAGAGTCTCAAAGAGAAAGACAGGCACAAAGAGAAACACAGTGCGGGGTGCTGGCACACCGACTCTCAAAAGAAAAGAAAGACCCTGATTTGTACCATTTGCTGATTTCTGTGGTATAAATATTCCCGCCATGGCTGATTTCGAGTAGGTGAGGTGACTTCTTGAGCGCTGGGCTGGGAAGAGATTCAAACAATCAGCTCCCCAGAGCCAATGCTAGCTGGCTCCAGCAGCCCGCTGACAGGAAGAAAGAAAAAGAAAGAGACAGAGATAGAAATG
This sequence comes from Proteles cristata cristata, assembly GCA_017311185.1. Classification (NCBI taxonomy): domain Eukaryota; kingdom Metazoa; phylum Chordata; class Mammalia; order Carnivora; family Hyaenidae; genus Proteles; species Proteles cristata. The sequence goes on from JAESUZ010000634.1 coordinate 1,162,228, forward strand.
AGACAGAGAAAGATAACAGAGATCTGGAGACAGGAAAAGAGAAAGGTAGAAACGAAGAGAAAGACCAAGAACTTAAGAGTCAAAGACAGAGGCAAAAAGGCAGAGGAAGCAGGTTGAGTCCTCTGTGCTTGAACAGCCCCCAGGACTCTTCCGCGGCCAGTCCAAGGGTATTTGACTTCCTAGAAGTCTGGGTGGCAATAATTATTGTCTAAAATGTTTAATTTATTAAACACTTATCCAGGGCCTGGCATTGTGACAAGCAATTCCCATACATGATCTCCTTTAGTTACCTGAGGAAGTAGGTGTTATTACTACCACTATTTAACAGATAAGCAAACTGAGTCACAGAGAGGTGCGGTAATTGCCTCAAGATTACACAGTAAGTAAAGGGAGAGTAAAATGCAACCCCAGTCCATTTGGCTCTAATTCCACTGTAAGCACCGTTCTATTTTGGAGCCCTACTAGAAGCAGTCATAGGTGTCCCTTAATGAGCACCTACTGTGTGCCAGGTCCTCGGCTACATGCTCTAAGTCCTCATTACAGCCCAGAGAGGGGAAGTTTGGATTGTCTCAGGCTGCCGTGACTTTCATACCCTTAGAATCTGAACTCAAGCTTTTCTCTTCTCAGAACTGAACGGGCTGCCTACTATCACTGGGAGCAAGCAGCTCAAAGAGGGGCCACCAGCATTCTGCAGGAACTCGGGTCGGTTTATGAGGATGTCCCTTAAACGTCTGGTTGACCATCAGTTTTTATAGCCTCATCTGTGTCAAAATCAGGTTGTGAGTGTCAGAGCTGAGGTTCACCCCTAGACCAAGGTGCTCCTGCCTTCAACACCTCCTTCTGTGTGGCCCCAACTCTGTTCTTTTACTTTTATTTTTTTCCAATGTAAGCTCTGTGCCCAACATGGTGCTTGAACTCACAGCCCCGCGATCAAGAGTCACATGCTCTATCGACTGAGCAAACCAGGCATCTCGGTTCTTTATATTATTAGCTCTGGGACCTCGGATGAAATGATATAAGCCCCTCTGAGCTTCAGTTTTTCCATCTGTACTTTCTGTGGTGTTGTTCGGAAGGCTTGAAGAGATGTGGCTCTTGACCAGCGGGCAGTGGTCAAGTGAAGCTGAAAACCATAGGCAGGAAAGCTAGAATATTCCCCAGAGAGAGACCATTTATCAGTTCATCTCCCTCTAGTGTGTAGGGGATGGGAGTGGGGGAAGTGACTTGCTCAAGGTCAAACAGCCACACAGGGGATTCAAAGCCAGGACTGTTAATTCAGGTCCAGAGTTGAGTTCCCACCGTGGCTGGTGGCTGTATTCTTCAGAGCCTGTGTAGGAGGTCATGCTGTCCCTGACTCATATGCATCACATTTCCAGCCCCCAGCCACCCCTGCCATGTGGCAGCTGGCCACTCAGCAGGGAGCCTGCCTGTGGCCTAGCGCTACTCCTGGACCGAGGGGCCCCAGGCCCACCCACCCTCTCCTGAGGTCCACATGTCCCCAAGTCATGTCAGGGCTTTGATGTAGACACAGGATGTCCTGCCCCCCCCCCCCCTGCTCCCAACCCCTGCCAAGTATCTGTGGGACCTGGGTACAGATTTAAGCTGGATTCTACATGACCTGACAACTAGCTTGAGACACTGAGGAAGTTGGTTCACGTCTCTGAGCTGTAGTTTCTTTGCCTAGAAAATAAGAATATAAATCTCTACCCCTGGGGGTTGCTTCTGAACATCAAATGTGAAAGCACCAGGCACACAGCTGGTGCTCAGTGAACTTTCACTTCCGCTCCTTTCCCTTGAGGAAGGCCCCTCCAAGGCCCAGGGAGGTGGCGCAGGCAAGGGTGGGGAAGAAAGAGAAGTTCCCAGGGTGAGGTGGGAGGGCTGAGCTGGTTCAGTCAAGGGAGGTGGGTGGGTGGGGGGGGGGGCGGATTTCAGAAAGAGGGAACTGGGACTTCAGGGCAGCACAGGAAACCACCATCCTGCAAGAGTTCCGGCTACTCTTCAGGGCTCTGGGCCAGCCAGGAGCAGGGCACAAGTCTCAGTCAGCCTCACTGATCCCCATCCCCTCACCAAGACCCTCCCCCTCCCCAAGGCTTCCATCCCTCACCCGAAGAGGCCTTCCACCCCTCACTGAACTCCAGTGTCCTTACTCACCCCCATCTCTCTCCCTGAAGCCTCACCTTCTTGAGCCTCAACCATCCCACACCATTCTTTCTTGAGGCCTTACAACCCCCTACCTCTGGACACCCAGGGCCTAAGAAAACATACCCCAGTCAGACTCTACTGCCTGGTAAAGCCAGGTATGTTGGGGGGAGGGATGTGGATGAGGGGGCCTCTCTTTGTCATACGGGTTTTACTCCACATGATCCTAAATGTGTCAGCTGAATTTTCTCCACTTGTGTGGGTAATGGTGGATTCTCATCTATTGCTAAAAAGGCACCCCCACCAGCTTCTAAAATAAGGGTATTTAGGGCTTCAAGGTTTTGGGGAGATAGGGGCCATGGGTGGCTCAGGGGGAGCTGAGGGAATAGGAATCTTCCAGACAGGAAGCCTCCTTCCCTGGTTCCACCTTAAACCAGCCCAAACTCTTTTTTTTTTTTTTTTAATTTTTTTTTTAATTTTTTTTTTTAGGAGAGAGAGAGAGAGACAGCGTGAGCAGGGGAGGGTCAGAGAGAGAGGGAGTCACAGACTGAACAGGCTCCAGGCTCTGAGCTGGCAGTCAGCACAGAGCCCGACGCGGGGCTCGAACCCACGAACCGCGAGATCATGACCTAAGCGAAAGTCGGACGCTTAACCGACTAAGCCACCCAGGCGCCCCAAACCAGCCCAAACTCTTAAACTAGAGGGGTCTGCTGACCTGCTGTCCACTTGGTGCACAAGGGGTCCCGGCTTCTCCTTCCCCAGCTCTGGAGTCGCCCCTCCCCCCAGCCTCCCAAGGTCTGGCCACTTCCTTTGCCACATTAGCCCCAGGTGGCTGTAGAGAACCCTCACACCCACACATATGCTCACAGGCTCATGCTCATTCACTCAAAGCCCGAACCTCACAACATCCTGACACGTCACTCACAGCTTCGGCCCGCTGGGGAGCCGGAACCAGCCATGCAGCCCATGAACACCCCACCTTCTTCCACCATTCCCCACTCACCCACTCCCCTTTCCACAGGCCTGCAGGGGATTTAGCAGGAGGGGGCGGGGACGCAGGCCTCAGCTCTGGCTACTTCCTTCACCTCGGCAGGGACAAGATGCCCCGGGGGCACCTGGCTGGCTCACTTAGTCAGCGCCTGACTTCGCTCAGGTCATGATCTGACAGTTTGTGGATTTGAGCCCCACCCCGTCAGCCTCTTTGCTGATGGCTTGGAGCCTGGAGCCTGGAGCCTGCTTCGGGTTCTGTGTCTCCCTCTCTCTGCCCCTCACCCACTCATGCTCTGTCTCTCTCTCAAAAATAAATAAACATTAAAAAAAAAAAAAGGTGCCCTGGCTTCAAATCCCTGCTGCTGGCCCTGTCAGTCCTAGACTCTTGATGCTCCATCTTCCCATCTGCGAAGTGAGAGCGGAGCCCTCCTTTCTCATTGCTCCACAGATGGAAGGAGGCCAAAAGGTTCAGGGGTCATTGGGTGTGGCACCATCGGGGGTGGGGGACTGACCTCAAATCTGCTGACTTTCCCAGTATGGCACTTCGACAGATCCACAAACATTTCTTTACTAGATGTCACATGTGTGCTGGTCCCGGAGGCCCTGTCAGGCTTTCTGTACGGTACCACTCCATGCTTTTGAGATTCTGCCCCTGATTCTGGGGATTTGGGATGGATGGGGGGATGGGGGCTGAGTAGGGGCTGAGGTGATTTCCCCCCATAATTCGAATGAGGAAAATGAGGCCCAGGGAAGTCCTCTAACTTGTCTAAAGTCACACAGCCATCCAGGGCCCAGTCTGGCTAAGTTCCTTCCGACTGCAGATCCTCGCCCCCGGATGCCTGAACGCTTCGCGGCATTGCCTTACTCCTCTGTCCAGAAGCCTGCCCCTGACTGAGGACCCAAAATGGGGGCGGAGGGGGTACCAAAGGGGGCTGCGTTGGCAACGCGACCAACAGCAGCCAAGCGCTGGTCTCGGCCTCTCCACCCTCTGGTTGCTACGGAGACAGCCCCTCCGGGCAATCGCGGTCAAAAGCAGGATTTCCGTCGGGGCTGCCAGCAATTCCCGGATCCCGAGGGGAACGTGGACCGAGACTGCCACTGGAGGTGGGAAGGGGGCACCCAGAGGGGCCCATCCCTGCTGAGGGCGGGGACTTCCCCAGGAAGCCGGGACCCACGCCTCTAGCGCCTTGGAGGAGTCCCCTAGCCATCCGCGACCCTCCCACCAGTGCCGGGGCGGGAAAGTTCAGGGGGCTGCAATTTTGGCTGCTTCCCCGCCCCTCCCGGCTGCAGGCCTCACCCTCGACTTCTGCTGATTTGGGATAGGGGGGCTTCCTGGACCCCCAGGATTGTGCCTCACTTCGTGCGTTCTCCAGAAATGATTCTCCTTGACCTCCTCCAGCAAACTCTCACCTGGTCTTCCCAGCAGCGCCCCCCTCCCACCGCACCTACTTCCCTTCTTCCAGACCTTTCTAGCTTCTTCCCAGATCCTTTCAAGGTCCGCTCAGTTTATTCCCCAGCCCCTTTTGGGAGAGTCCCCTTAGTCCCTCTCCCCTGACTCAGCCCCCTTCCCAAATTCTATTACTTTCACTCTACAGGTTCCCTCTGTTTTCCCTACCAGACTTTTTTGAGGGGGGGGTTCCCTTCGATCTGCTTTCTCCATATTCCTTCACACACACACACACACACCCCCCTGATTTTATCAGTCTTTCTCCAGGTCTCCTCAGTTTTCCTCCTTAGGTCCTTTTCGGGGGGGGGTCCCTTTGACCCGCAGCTCGCTCGGCTCTGCTCAAGTCCAGCCGGCCTCCGCAGCCCTCCGTCCAGGGCGCGGGCGGGCGGGAGGCGGGGAGCCGCGCCGCCGTCGGGCCCCGGCTGACGGCCGCCTACCTGGTCCCAGGGGAGGCCGCCTCGGACAGACCCCGGGAGAGCCAGCCGGGCTCCCAGCAGCCGCGAGTGCAGACGCCGCGGGGGGCGGGGGCGGGGAACTGGGAGCCGCGGGCCTCGGACCGCCGCCCGCGCAGGGGAGGAGGAAGCCGCCGCGGACTTCTCTTATTGCAGCCCTGCGGCGGTGACGGCGGCGGCGACGGGGAGAAGTCCCAGGCACGCCCCAGCTCCGAGCCGGCGGCCCGGGGGGAGGGGCCCTCAAATCCCAGCCCGCCTGCTCCCACTTCCCGCCTCCCCCGGGTTACCCGGGTTCGGCTCTCCCAGCCCTCTCCCTGCACCCCAGCTTCTCCCTCAGACCTGAGCCCCAGCTCAGCCTTCCCGAGGGGCCCCTCCAAAGGGGCAGGTCCCCCCCCACGCTCTCCACCCCTAGAAGTACCTGTTTTTTAGACTGATTGGATTTCAGGTGAAGAAGCCGCTTTTCCCTATAGCCGAAGCCCACCCCCACCCCCTTTCGCAGCTGGGAAAACTGAGGACCAGATGCGGGCAGGCCTTACCCAAGTTCTCCACAGCCCGCGCTGAATTCAGATTGCTGTCACCCGAGCCACTGCGGATCCAATCTCCTTGCCTTGCCTCCCACAGGAGCCGGATAAGTGGGGGCACAGGGATGTAGGGCGGTGGGGAGAGCGGGGGACCCTTCTCCTCGGAAACCGCTTTTCGGAGGAATCGGCTCTCAGGCCACACCGAGGGAGGGAAGCGTGTCAGCCTCCCCCACACACCCAAGATTTAGAGAAACTTGAGTGTCATCCTTAGTTCCAGCCTTTCTGACTAGGAGGGATCCCTGACACCACCCCCCCCAAGCACACACTTGGGGTTCAATCCTCCCTCCCTCCACTGTTACTGTTCAGCCTTAAATGAGGGCCAGGAAAACCCCTCCTCCTCTGGGGAGGAGATGTGAGTGGGAGGGCCATTTGGTGAAGTGTGTTCAGGATATGAGATGGCAGGGAGGGTGTGTGAGCCCAGGTGTGTGTGTGTGTGCACACTTGTGTGTGTGATTATAGGCAATGAGGTCGATGACTGCAATGTTGGAATCAATGACTGGGACACCTTTCGCAGGCACGTGTGTTTCTACATATGAGCAGGGATGTGTGTGAATGTGTGTGTACGTGTGTGAGAGTGTGCTGTGCACACATGCTCAGGTATATCCCAGTGTGACTGTGGGATGTACGGAAGAATGCTTTTCTCTTAGCACAATGAAAGGAGGGATGGGAAGGAAGAAACGGGAGGAGGTAGAAGTGCAGGGACTTGGGAACGGCAGCCTCACATTGGCTGCGCAGCATCACAGCCACCGGCAAACACCACCTAACTGGCTATTGGTCCACATATTTACTTAACAAACAAACAAATATTAATTATTGCCTGTCAGGTACCAGGCTTCGGGAACACAGAGATTAATGAGACTGGTCCCTGTCCCTAAGAGATCCCCAATCTATCAGGCTCTCTCTGTCATCCTTCAAGTTCTGGCTCCTCAGCAGCCCTTCTCTGACCACCACCCCCATCAGCAGCACCTGCTACTTGGTGACCACTGGTTCCTGGGTTTTCCTCAAGGACAAGGACTGAGTCTGACTCTTATCAACGCTCCCAGCCCCTAGGGTAGTACACAGAGTAACATGTTCTCTGGGCACAGGAATGCATGGATCCATCAAGGAACAAAGGAATTAACAGGCGAACAAAGGAAAGCCCAATGAAAAATAAATAATTGGAGGTAAGAATTAAAGAATGAATGAAAAATTCAAGAATCAATGACTTAATAAGCAAATGAATAGAAGAACGAAACTGCTTATGCTTTTATTTGTTTTAAATGTCTATTTAAGTAATCTCTACACCCACCATGGGGTTAGAACTCACAATCCTGAGTTCAAGAGTCCTGTGCTGTATTGACTGAGCCAGCCAGGTGCCCCTGCTTATGCTTTTAAAATACAAATTAGAGGGGCGCCCGGGTGGCTTAGTCGGTTAAGCGTCCGACTTTCACTTAGGTCATAATCTCGCGGTTCGTGGGTTCGAGCCCCGCGTCGGGCTCTGTGCTGACTGCCAGCTCAGAGCCTGGAGCCTGTTTCAGTCTGTGACTCCCTCTCTCTCTGACCCTCCCCTGCTCACGCTGTCTCTCTCTCTCTCTCTCTCCTAGAAATAAATAAAAATATTTTAAAAAATAAATAAAAATAAAAATAAAATACAAATTAGACCCCATAAGACCCTCGCTTAAAATTCTCCCTGTGGCTTCCCTCCCAGTTTGCTTGGAGTGATAAGAATAAAATAAAATGCAATAATAACAAAGAATAATAAAATTCGAGTGTTTTGCCATGGCCGCCCAGGCTTTGTGTGCCTCATCCCAGTCCATGGCTCCAGTCCCACTTGAGCCATCTTCCTCCTCAGCTGCCCCGCACCGGGATCCTTCTCGGCTGCCAGAATACATCGAATTTTTGCCTCAGGGCCTTCTCACATGTGGTTCCCTCTTCCTTGAACATTCTTCCTGCTTTTCGCAATACTGGCTCCTTTCCATCTCTTACCTGAAGTGCCCTCCTCAGAGAAGCCGTCTCTGACCACCCCATCTCAGGAGGTCCCCTCATTCTTGCCCTTGACACCCAGTTTGTCTCCTTCATGGCAGTTGTCACAATCTGGAATGGTATATTTCTCAGTTCATTGTTTATTGTGCATGAATCTCTCTCAACCAGATCAGGGCGCTGACCTCAAGAGACACTTGGCATCACTCAGGACAGACAGACAGAGTCTAGGACTCTTATTTATCCATTCAGAATAATCTGGTTGTTAGGAACACAGACTCTGGCCCAGGCCACCTGGTCTGTGGACCGACTCTGCCTCTTCCTAGCTGTGTGACCTTGGACAACTTATTTTACCTTTCTGTGCTTCAGTTTCTCCATCCATAAAATGGGGATACAAGTAGACCCCACTTTATAGGAGTTTTGGGAAAAAATCAACGAGCTGTTGGCACATAGTAAGTGCCATGTAAGTGTTTGCTATCATTCATTCATTCATTCAATCAATCAAACCTCAGATCTTCCCTGTGACTACCCTATGCCAGGCTGGTTGCTGGTGTCTCAAATAGGAATCAGGCTCCAGTCCTTGACCTCTATGTGCTCCCTAATGTGGCACAGGAGACAGGTAGGCACAGGAGCAAAGAGGCCATAGGAGGGGCCTGTTGAACCCCCCCACTATCCTTCTAACTCCCCCTCACATTTTCCTTTAAAACAGTTCTGAAAAACTCATACCAAAACCAAACGTCAGAGTCCAGCAAGCCTGCTGAGACCTGCCATCCATTTCCCATCTAGCCATCGCTCTCCTCCTGTTCTCACTGCTGCCTGCAAGCAGCCTGGATAGTTTCTGTTGTCAGTCGGAATATCCTCCTTGGCAAAGACCGTGCCCTGCTTCGCCTCCCTCCCCTTGCAGTGTACTTGCCGAGAAGTCCCCAAGCCTGCAGCAATCCAACCACCCACCTTCTCTGGGTATGGAGGAGAAAACCACCTGCCATGCAGGCAGGGTCACAACTCCCAGCCACAGAAGGACATGAACCAGACCCAGCAGTCATCCAGCGCATTTCCTAATAAGCTGGCCCTATAGGTCTGCCCAGAGGACCAGTTCACGCCCTTTCTACTGCCTTTCACCTTCCCCCCGCTTACCTCCCCACTTGCGCTCTAAATGCCCTCACCTTTTGAGTACCTCCCACCTTCTGTAACCCCCCTCAAGCATCATCCATCTCTCCCTCTGCACAGAATTATCCTCGCAGCATACAAATAGGTTCTAGAATTTCCCATTTAAAAAGAAAAAAAAAAAAAACCTTCCCTTAGAGAATTAAGCGTTTATCCTGCCTTCTTAGGAGGAACTGCAGTTCATTCCTAGCGGATGAGGGAAAGCTTTTCTCTGCAGAAAAAAAAAATGCCAACTAATACACCAGAAGGAATGTGAGAACTAGAAAAACCCCATTCTGCAGCCCCAATTAGATAATCAGTTTAGGCAAGAATCATCAATGATGTGTGAGTCCGCTTGGACAGTCATCACAATATACCGGAGGCAGGGTGGCTCAAACAACAACCTATTTCTCACAGTTTGGTAGGCTGGAAGTCCCAGACAGAGGCCTGGTGGGACTGGTTTCTGGTGAGAGCTCTCTTCCTGGCTTGCAGACACCCCTTTCGGTTGCATTCTCACAGGGCAGAGAGAAGGTGAACTCTTTGGTGTCTTCTTCTTCTTCTTTTTTTTAATGTTTTTATTTCTAAGAGAGAGACAGCGTGAGCAGGGGAGGGTCAGAGAGAGAGGGAGACACAGAATCCAAAGCAAGCTCCAGACTCTGAGCTGTCAGCACAGAGCTCGACGCGGGGCTCGAACCCATGAACCGCGAGATCGTGACCCGAGCCAGAGTCGGACACTTAACCGACTGAGCCACCCGGGCATCCCTGGTGTCCGTTCTTAGGAGCACCCCAGTCTGGGGACACCTGGGTGGCTCAGTTGGTTAAGCGTCCGTCTTCGGCTCAGGTCATGATCTTGCAGTTCGTGGGTTTGAGCCCCGCGTCGGGCTCTGTGCTGACAGCTCAGAGCCTGGAGCCTGCTTGGGATTCTGTGTCTCCCTCTCTCTCTGACCCTCCCCATCTCATGTTCTGTTTCACTCTGTCTCAATAATAAATAAAAAACATTACAGAAAAAAAAAAAAAAAGGAGCACCCCAGTCTGATCGGATTCTAGCCCCTTCCCTTGTTACCTCATGTAACTTTAATTACTTCCATAAGGGCCCTGTCTTCAGAGGCAGTCATATTGGGGATTAAGGCTGCAAAGTGTGAATTGGGGTGGGGTGGACACAATTCAGTGCATTGTGGATGCCAAAAATACCAGGTGAAAGGTTTTAAGGAACAGACTGTTCACAGTGCTGGGAAAGGAGCACTACACAGCCGATCTGTGATTTGCAAAAGGGATGTCTCCTTTTTTTTTAATTCAAAAAATTTTTGACTGTTTTTATTTATTTTGAGAAAGAGACAGAACATGAGTGGAGGCGGAGCATAGAGAGAGGGAGACACAGAATCTGAAGCAGTCTCCAGGCTCTGAGCTGTCAGCACAGAGCCCGATGCAGGGCTCAAACTTGTGGACCATGAGATCATGACCTGAGCCGAAGTCGGACGCCTAACCAACTGAGCCACCCAGGCACCCCAAGGTCTCTTTTTTTGTTGCTGTTTTAAACTTAAAATTTTTTTTTCAATCTTTATTTATTTTTGAGAGACAGAGAGAGACAGAACGTGAGCAGGGAAGGGGCAGAGAGAGAGAGGAAGACACAGAATTCGAAGTAGGCTCCAGGCTCCACACTGTCAGCACAGAACCTGACATGGGGCTCAAACCCACAAACTGTGAAATCATGACCTGAGCCAAAGTTGGATGCTTAACCGATTGAGCTACCCAGGCACCCCAGGATATCTCATTTTTTAATAGAGAGGTCTGCTGAGCACCTCATAACTGGAGTACCTGCAATAACTATTAAGTATGCATCATTACTGTGAATAATTCTTGCTACACATGCTTAACCTAAAAGCAATCAAGGGGTCAGCAAACTCTTGGTCGTATATGACCCTCTGCCCGGTTCTGTGCATCCCCTGAGCTGAGAATGACTTTTACATTTTTGAGTATTCAAAAAATCAAAGGAAGAATAATACTGCATGACATATGATAATTAGGGTAAATCCAAATTTCAGTGTCCATAAATAAAGTCGTATTGAAGCAGAGCCATGCTCCAGGGACTTTCATATTGTGCGTGGCTGCTTTCACGTTACAGTGAGGACTGAAGAATTGCAACAGAGGCTGTATGAACTACAAGCCAAAAATATTTACTTGGCTGTAGAGAAAGTTTGCCAACCCCTGCTCTAGCCCTGACTTCTAGGTACAAGATACACAGAGCTTAGAGGACTAAGGTAAACACTGCTACCTTCAAACCCACCTACGGTATGAAACATTCTAGGAGAACACTGGCCTGGTCATTTTAAAAAGTTGCTGTCATGGGGCACCTGAGTGGCTCAGTCAGTTAAGTGAATGACTTCGGCTCAGGTCATGATCTCACGGTTCGTGGGTTCAAGCCCTGTGTCGGGCTCTGTGCTGACAGCTAGCTCAGAGCCTGGAGCCTGTCTTCAGATTCTGTGTCTCCCTCTCTCTCTGACCCTCCCCTGCTCAAACTGTCTCTCTCTCTCTCAGAAATTAAAAAAAAAAATAAAAAATAAAAAGTTGCTGTCATTAAAAAAAAAGGAGGGGACAGGATGGGGGTCACTGTTCTATACTGAAAAAGACCAAAGAGACATCACTAGCAAACATAGTGTGTGAACCTTGGTTAGATATTTTTTTGAGGAAAACCTGCTAATACAGGTAGTGGTATTTTTCTCTTTCTCTCCTAGACCTTGAGCTCCACTAGGGCAGGAATTTTGTCTTGAAATCTACCCAGCACCTTGCAAGTGACTGGCACCTAGTAGGCACTTTGTAGACACTGGCAACAAACAGGAATGAAAGAAGGAATTACTTTTCGCTTGAGGGACAGGGATGACCTCACAGAGGACTGGCTTCTGAAAGGTAAATAGGAGTCTGTCCACTGGTGAAACTTCTGATAGCGCCCCCCTCCCCACCCCTCTCAATGTCAATGGCTCTGGGGCCACAGAGGACACTCATTCTGGGGACCCCAGACAGCAAGCAGGACTCTGACTGGTGGGTGGGAGGCCTGGGCAGGCAGGCAGAGTTTCAGCTCAAGAGCAGAGGAAGAACGACAATGGTCAGGACAGCTCAGCATCAAAATATTTGGTCTCAGGAGGCGCCAGAGTGAGCAGGGGGAGGAGATCCTGTGGGCAGGGGGTGGGCCTGCATGGTGATGCACACCACAACGAGTCCCGCCACCAAGCCTTTGCTCCATGGTGCTCCCTGTGTGGTGGCCTCTCTCTCTCTCTCTTTTTTTTTTTTGTCCAGGCTCAGCCTTCTAGACAGGTGGTATTTTCTCCTTTCTCTGAACCTCGAGCACTTCTTGTCTGCACCAGTAGGGGGCATTTCACACACATAACCTTTTATGGGCAGGCCCATCCTCACCTAGTTAAGAGGCAGGGCCTCTGACCCACTGTTTGACCTTTAGAAAGTGCCTGTCTCTGCACTTCTGTTTCCCGATCTGTACAAGGAGAGGGTGGGACAAGATGTCCAATGAGGGCTTTTCAATCTCCAGACGTCTTGCTTGAAGTCTGTCTGGTCCCCTTGGCCTGTATATGACTGGGGACTCCTGGAGGGCAAGCAGAGTCCTGGCTGAAGCTCATCTGCCAGGACCCCCAGGAATGGACCTGACTCATTTCTTTTTTTTTTTTTTTAATGTTTTGTATTTATTTCTGAGAGAGAGAGAGAGAGAGCGTGAGCAGGGGAGGGTCAGAGAGAGAGGGAGATACAGAATCCGAAGACAGGCTCCAGGCTCTGAGCTAGCTGTCAGCACAGAGCCTGACACGGGGCTCAAACCCACGCACCGTGAGATCATGACCTGAGCCAAAGTCGGACGTTTACCTGACTGAGCCACCCCGGCACCCCGGACCTGACTCATTTCTGCACAGCACACGAGCCAGGGGTGGCTGCAGGGTGCATGGTGATGCCATGACCTCCTTCCTGGCAAAGGAGATATGGGTCATTCGGGCCCCACAAGTTACTAACTCTGTTATCTTAGGCAAGTGATTTAACAATTCCGGGCTTTAGTTTCGACATCAATAAAACCAGAACAGTAATCTCTGTCTTCTAGGATGTGGAGTAAAAGAAACGATGGCTTTGAAAACACTTTTACCAGATGTACAAAGAGCCTCCAGGAGGGAGGGAGGGAGGTCTGATTGGTTTTAGAATCTCTCTCTCACCTCTCCTTACCCTGGTCCTTGCATCCTCATAAGCTGATTGATGCAGGGAGGAATAATAAACAGGTTCTATGTCTAAAGCAGGCCTGGCACATAGTAGGCGCTCAAATATTTGTTAAATGAAAGATTCATTCTATAACCACTATCTCACTTGAACCTTGAAGCAAAATGGGAAGGGGCATGATGATGCCTTCTCTGTTGCAAGGGTGACGCCCCTGCAGCTCAGAGAGGTAAAGTGATTTGCCGAAAGCAACACAGAATGGCTGGGTTTGGAACCTAGTACCTTCTGCTTGCAGAACCCATCATTGAGACTCCCTCCCATGCAGCCACCTGTGGTCGGGGACGTGCCAGACTCTGCCTATACTCACCCGCACAGAAGGGCGACCCGGTGGGCGGCACTTGGACGAACACAAAGCAGGGCAGGTATGGTCCCCCCAATCCAGGGGCTCAGCTCTGCTCCTGGGTGCCCCAGAGGTCTGTTCCTTGGACAGAGAGGCGGCTTGGCCTTGGCTAGGCTGCCCGTTTATCAACAGATCCATGAGGCCACAGGACAGGTGTCCCAGAGCAGGACAGTGGGAGAACTGGCAGAGTACGGCGCTGTCTGAGACTGTGGGATGGCCCCTGGGCAGCTGACCCAGCCAGGGGGCTCATGACAAGTTGACCTGGGAGGTCAGGGGTATGCCACCCCAGGGCCTAGGTGCTCCCAACCTCTCTGACGACCACCATGCTTCCGGGTAGTGGGGCTCTTCTCCTGGGGGAGGGGGGAAAGGTTTCTAGAGGAGGGCAGAGCTTGGCTGGGAGCACCATGGGGAAGGCAGTGAGATCATCTCCCAGATTCCTCCTACCACAGGGGCTGACATTCCACTTCACTCATGTCCAGGAGCCGTTTGAAGCCCAGGAGGATGTAAGAACTGGCAGGAGCTGGCTCAAGTCTTACCCCTTTCCCAGGGGACAGGACAGAGCATTTTGGAGGTGCTGGATTTCAGAGCAGGACTGGAGTGTTCCTGAAGGGGCAGCAAGATTTTCCCTAGGGGCGGAGAGTTCTAATGGGAGAGAGGACTAGAGCCCTAAAGTGAGGTGCAGAGTATTATGTGTGTTGGTATGTTTCGGGGGGACTGGGGTAGGAAAATTGGAGCACACATTTTATTTAATTTAAAAACATTTTTTAATGTTTTTTTTTTAATTTTGAGAGACAAACAGCGTGAGCAGGGGAGGGTCAGAGAGATAGGGAGACACAGAATCCAAAGACAGGCGGAGCACACATTTTAAAGTTGAGCTGGAGTTGGGGCTCCTGGGTGGCTCAGTCAGTTAAGCATGTGACTTTAGCTCAGGTCATGATTTCATGGCTCAGGAGTTCGAGCCCCGCGTTGGATTCTGTGCTGATAGCTCAGAGCCTGGAGCCTGCTTCGGATTCTGTGTCTCCCTCTCTCTCTGCTCCTCTCCCATTCACATGCTGCACCTCTCTCTCTCTCTCTCTCAAAAATAAAAAAAATAAACATTAAAACATTTTTAAATAAAGTTGAGCTGGAGCTTCACAGCAGGGTCTGGAATACTTCAGAGATGATGGACTGTTGTACAGTGCAAGTTACAGACAGAACTTCACTGACGGCTGGGTTATTTCACAAGGTGTGAGAATATTATGGGGAGTGAAGAAGATCTGGAGTATCTCAGAGGAAGGCTGAGATATTACAGAGGAGGCTAAAGTCTCCTGGGAGAAGCTCGATTATTTCAAGGAGAAGGGGTACTTCAGAGGAGGCTGGACTCTTTTACATGGCAGGATGGGATATCTCAGAGGTGAGTCAGTATGATGGTGGGGACAACATATGGCCCCGAGGCTGTCCAGAGAGCCCCCTGATCCCCGAGTCTGTAGTTCAAGGATTCCGTGGGAGTCCCCAGGAGTCCCGTCTCATGCTCTTCCCTGCCTCCTCCCACGGCAGGCCATCACCTCCAGTTCAGCCCTGAGCAGTCCTTAGGTATGGGCCATAAGGCGATGCTCGAGACCATGGCCCTGGGAGCCAACGTCTGCTGTTGACTCAAAGTCAATGACACCAAGGAAAAGCCAGTCCCAGTGCAGAATCCGGCCTGAGTTCTGGGGCTTCCTGATAAGGGTCAGGCCAACTTGGCCATTCCTCTGCCTCTGGGCAAGACTCCCTTCCCCTTTGCAGCAGCCCTCTCCCAAGACTTGAACCAGGGAGCATGGACGGGTACAGATGCCTCTGGTTCCAGGGATCCCTGCAGTCTACCCACAGTCCCTTCTGCAGTGATGGGGGAGGGCTTGCTTATTTCCTGAGTATGGGAACCCTGTAGGGGTGGGGGAGGCCACTCTCCCGCAGCCTGTGAGATCTGAGGCCCTCGGGGCCCTGGGGTGCTCAGTGCTCAAGAGGGTGTCAGTAGGCGGTGGGCGGAAGAGAGTGTGCCAACTCCGGGTGGCCTCAGGCCCTCAGGGGACAATTCCTGTTTGTTCGACCACGCACAGCTTCAGCTCCCTCCAGGGCTGTCACTTCACTAAGTATCAGCCGGACTGCGCCAACTTCTCTAACTGCTGCACACATGACACCTTCCCCCTTCCAAAGGGCGGGCGGCCCCAGCTCACTTAACATAGGACAGAGCCCCCAAACACCCTTCCCGCCAGAGGACCAACACTTCTCTCTTCTGTGTCCACACCCCAGCCGCATACCCTATGCAATGAGGTGGCACAATGCTGTGGTTTCTCACCCGGCGTCAGACCTGGGGCTGGTGTCTCCCCGCTGTGAATGCAGTGTGTCTGCATCAAACTGAAGACTATCTCCTAACGCCCCAGCAGACGGAAGCTCCCTGGGAATGGAGGGATCTTGGGGGTGGAGGGCTCCCTGCCATCCTGTGGGCCTTATCAGAATAGGAAGAAAGAATGCAAATATTGTTTCTGAGACAGTGAGGTCAGGATGGCCTGGCATGTGCCCGAGCTTGGGGTCCCTGCCGAGGAAGGAAAGAAGTAAGGGAAGAGGAATCACCTTTTATTGAGCACCTATTGTATGCCAGCCCCTATTCTAGACATTCTACGAGAATTATCTCCCTATAAGATAGAGTTTCCGTTCCTTTTTAAAAAAAATTTTTATATATTTTTTCTTTTTTCTTCCAGTTTTTTAAAATTTATTTTTTAGAGACAGAGTGTTAGTGCGGGAGAGGCCGACAGAGGGGAAGACAGAAGACCCAAAGTGGGCTTCTCACCGACAGCAGCGAGCCTGATGTGGGGCTCGAATCCACCAACCATGAGATCATGACCCAAGCCAAAGTCAGTTGTTCAACCAACTGAGTCACCCAGGTGCCCCAAGTTTTTATTTATTTATTTATTTATTTATAGAAAGAGAGAGAGAAAGAGAAAGAGACAGAGAGACAGAATACCAAGCAGACTGTCTTGTGCAGGGCCTGATGAGGGGCTCAAACTCACAAACTGTGAGATCATCACCTGAGCCGAAATCAAGTGTCAGACACTTAACAGACCGAGCCACCCAGGTACCCCTAGAGTTGCTCTTGCTTTTCTAGAGCTAGGGAAATGGAGGCCAGAGAGCTCCAGAGACTTGCCCAAGATCACACAGCTACTGAATGAGTAAAAAAAGCTGGGTTTTGGCTCAGGGTCTACCCACACTAACTAACACTACCTTCTCTCTGTAACCCTGGCATGGGCCATGGGCCACTGGGCAAATCCTCATTTCGCCATCTGTTGGCTGAGTGACCTTGACCAAGTTGCTTAAACTCCTAAAGGCTCAGTTTCCTGATCTGTAAAATGGGTATATTAACAAAATCTATGTTATATGATGAACCAAGATAATGCATGTGAACTGCCTGTTGTATTGTATTACATGGCAGAGCAAATGTTAGATAATGCCAACATTTGGAACATATGGGAGAGAAGTGACCCAGCCCCCACTTTGAAGGAAGAGACAAAGCTCTGCTTTGGGATCCCTCAGTCTGAAGGAGAGACTAAGCAAAACAGCAGAAATCACCCCATTTATAAGTTCACCAGGTCTAGGGGAAGGGAGAAGGCATTAAGGAATGGACCACAAGCCCCTAGCCCCACCTTGCCCTTAAGCACTGCACTCTGTTGCTTGAAGTTTATTTTATATGTCAGCCTTTTGCAGGGGACCCT
This sequence comes from Proteles cristata cristata, assembly GCA_017311185.1. Lineage (NCBI taxonomy): Eukaryota > Metazoa > Chordata > Mammalia > Carnivora > Hyaenidae > Proteles > Proteles cristata. Next base: position 1,179,261 of record JAESUZ010000634.1, read on the forward strand.
TGAGAGCCTGGCCCAGCACTGGCATCTCTCAGTGCTGATTAAACTGAAAAACAACATGTTTATTGACTATTTACAATAAGCCATTTAAAAAAAATTTTAAAAAAAAGGGGCACCTGGGTGACTTAGTCAGTTAAGCGTTCGACTTTCACTTAGGTCACGATCTCACGGTCGGTGGGTTCGAGCCCCACATCAGGCTCTGTGCTGACTGCCAGCTCAGAGCCTGGAGCCTGCTTCAGATTCTGTGTCTCCCTCTCTCTCTGACCCTCCCCTGCTCATGCTGTCTCTCTCTCTCCTAGAAATAAATAAAAAAACATTTAAAAAAAATATTTACAATAAGCCAAGGATTATGGTAAGGGCTTTCGGTGCATTAGCTCATTTAAATCTTCACAATGACCATATAAGAGGGCGCCCATTTTACAGTCAGGGAAAGTGACATTAGAGAAGATAAGAGCTGGGTGTCTGGCACGTAGTTGGTGCTCTTGACTTTTGCTCTCAAAGGCTGAATGAAGGGATGGATAAATTAAGAAGGGGGAGGTGGGAGGAAGGAGGTCAAGGTCACAGGTATCAATCTCTCCCCCCATCCATCTTTATTAGCTACCACAGTTGTGCCTACCACACCTTGTGCCCGGCCCCAATCACCCGACAGACACAGTCAGAGAGGCTGGCAGCTCTGCAGGGCCCGCCGAGATCTTCTGAGCTGAATAAAGGAGAAATCTTTCCTGCCAAGCATCTGGCCAGTGTGGCTCTGCCTGAGAACCTGACCTGGAAATTCCATGATGAGGGCCCACCTCCAAATCTCTGACAGCCAACAAAGAGCATAGGAAAATGTCGCCCACCTCTCAGAGGTGCTAGGGAACTAAGAGAAAATTCAGTCTTTATTGCAGCAGGAATGATTTCAGCTAGATCGCAGAAGGGCCTTACCGACAGAGAGGGGGAGCAAGCCTGGAATTCCTTATTAGAGTTAGGAAAGGACACAGCGGTTCCCGTGGAGGGGTCCACAGGCTGAGCCCTGGGAAAAGAGGGAGCGAGAATAAGGCTGGACCACGGCCCCCACAGCTCCTGCACAGGGGGGCCATTGTCTAATGGAGGAGACTTATCACACCCCCAGGTTAACAGCCGAGCATGAGGCCACTGGAGAGGAGAGAGGTGAGTTGGGGAGTAGGGGACCCTGAGAGAAGGAGTTCACGCAGTCACACAGGGGAGGTACTCCCGGGGTGAGGAACAGGTAGCAAGAGGGTAAAGATATCCAGGGCAAGCAAAGGGGGTAACAGGCAACCCTCTGCTCTATGCCAGGCACCATGCCCAAGCACTTTACGTGTGGTGTGTCCTTTCATCCACCATCCAACAAATATTTATTGAGTGGGCCAGGCTCTGTGCTATGGACTAAGGCTAGAGCTGTGGACAAGGCAGACACAGTCCCTCCCCTCTTGGAACTTACAAAGGGGAGGAGACAATCAACACATATGTGATATCAAGGGTGATATACGGTTTGAAGAAAAGTAAAGCAGGCAAGGGGATAGCGCATGGTGGCAATTGCGAGTCAGGGCTGCTTTTTGTTTTATTTCTTATTTTTTTAGGCGAGAGAAGGCCTCGGCAGAGGTGACATTAAGCAGAGATCTGAATGAAGTCAGGGAACAGCCAGTGCAAAGGCCCTGAGGTGGGAGTGTGCCTGGCAGGCTCTGGGGACAGCAGGTACCTAAGAGAGTGAATGAGGAGCGTGAGCCAGAGCGGAGAGAGATGCTTGCACCTGGTCTGCACTGGTCAGCCATAGCAGGATATGTGATTTTGTTGTAAATGTCATAGGAAACCATTGGAGGGTTTTTGAGCAGGAAAGTAATGTGATTTGTGTTTTAAAATAATTTTTAAATGTTTTATTTTATTTTTGAGAGACAGAGTGAGAGCAGGGGAGGGGCAGAGAGAGGGAGACAGAATCTGAAGCAGGCTCCAGGCTCTAAGCTGTCAGCACAGAGACCGACACAGAGCTCGAACTCATGAATAGCAAGATCATGACCTGAATCAAAGTCATATATTTAACTGATTGAGCCACTCAGGTGCCCCTAAAATAAGTTTTAAAAAGATTTTATTTTATTTTTTAAGAAATCTCTACACCCAGCATGGGGCTCAAACTCACAACCCCAAGATCAAGAGTTGCATACCCCACTGACTGAGCCAGTCAGGTCCCCCTAAAATAATTTTTAATTTAATTTTTTAAAGTAACATGGGGCTTGAACTCACGATCTAAGATCAAGAATCACATGTTCTACTGACTGAGCCTGCCAGGCACTCCTTGATTTATTTTTTAAACAGATAATACATTCATATGGATCAAAGAGTAAAATATATTATGGGGCACCTGGCTGGCTCAGTCGGTTGAGCATCTGACTCTTGACTTCTTTGGCTCAGGACATGATCTTGGGGTTGTGGGACTGAGCTCTGCATCAGGCTCTGCACTGAGCATGGAGTCTGTTTGAGACTCTCCCTCTGCCCTCTCTGCCTCCCCACTCTCTATCTCTCCTTAAAAAAATAAAAAAGCCCCCTAAATGCAAAGGCCCTGCAAAATCCTGTTCTCCTTCACGCCTTTATTCCCTCCCTTCCACCAGCCACACATCAGTTTCTTGATTGTCCTTCTAAGACTTCTTTATACAAATGCAAGCATATATTTAATTAACATATAGCGCTACTATGTGTCAGACCTTATTCTTATCTTTAAAAGATTAACTCATTTAATCTTTATAACTCAACCCTATGACCTAAGAACTGTTAGCCCTACTTTACAGATGAGGAAACTAGGGCACAGAGAGGCTAAATTATTGCACCAAACTGCACTGCTTCTAAGTTGCCATATTAGTTCTGTAGAGCTGTCATAGCCATAACAAATTACCACAAACTGGATGGGTTCAAACAGCAGAAATTTGTTCTTTTAAAAAAAAAATCGGGGCGCCTGGGTGGCTTAGTCGGTTAAGCGTCCGACTTTTGCTTAGGTCATGATCTCGCAGCTCGTGGGTTCGAGCCCCGCGTCGGGCTCTATGCTGACTGCCAGCTCAGAGCCTGGAGCCTGTTTCAGTCTGTGACTCCCTCTCTCTCTGACCCTCCCCTGCTCATGCTGTCTCTCTCTCTCTCTAGAAATAAATAAAAAACATTAAAAAAATCCTGCTTCGATTTTGTCTCCCCCTCTCTGCCTCCCCTGCTCATACTGTCTCTCTCTCTCTCAGAAATAAATTAAAAATTTTTTTAAATAAATAAATTATATATATATATATATATATTTTTATTTTGAGAGAGAGAGAGAGCTCGCATGCACAAGTAGGGGAGGGGCAGAGAGAGAGGGAGACAGAATCCAAAGCAGGTTCCAGGCTGTGAGCTGTCTGCGCAGAGCCCGACACAGGGCTCAAACTCACAAACTGCAAGATCATGACCTGAGCCCAAGTCAGACACTCAACTTCATGGGCCACCCAGGTGACCACAGGAATTTGTTCTTTCATGGTTCTGGAGGCCGGAAGTCCAAAATTGAGATGTGAGCAAGGTTCACTGTTTTGGGGGGTTCTCGGGAGCACCTGTCCCGTGCCTCTCTTCCAGCTTCGGGTACCTTCTGCCAATCCTTGGTTTGCAGGCGCATCTCTTCAATCTCTGCCTCTGTCTTCACATGGTATTTTCTGCATGTCTGTCTCTGTGTCCAAATATTCCTCTCCTTAGAAGGATACCAGTCGTGCTGGATGTAGGGCCCACCCTAAACAAGTATGATATGACCTAACTTGATCCTCAAAGGCTCTGTTTCCAAATGGGGTCACATTCACAGGTGGATGTGGATTTCGGTGGGACACTGTTCAACCCACTATAGTGCTAGAATGTGTATTTGAACTGAGGCAATCTGGCTTCTGAGGCTGTGCTCTTAATCACTGGTTATGCTGCCAGTCAAGTTATAAATATAAAGAAATAAGAAAATATTAAAAATCTTCTTTTTCTACAGACAGTGGAATATCATATATGTTTTTCAGTACCTTGCTTTTTATTTTTTACTTAATTTTTAAAGTAAGCTCTATCCCCAGCGTGAGGGTTCAACTCATGGTCCTGAGATCAAGAGTAGCATGCTCTACCCACTGAGCCAGCCAGATCCCGCATATTTTGCTTCTTAAACTTTTTTTTTTTTTAATATTTTACTTATTTCTAGGAGAGAGAGAGACAGCGCGAGCAGGGGAGGGTCAGAGAGAGAGGGAGACACAGAATCCGAAACAGGCTCCAGGCTCTGAGCCGGCAGTCGCACAGAGCCCGACGCGGGGCTCGAACCCACGAACCGCGAGATCATGACCTAAGCGAAAGTCGGACGCTTAACCAACTAAGCCACCCAGGCGCCCCTGCTTCTTAAACTTAATGTCCGTTACAAACTTTCCCTATGAGGACACGCAGATTTCCCTCATTCTTTTTCATAGTTGCATAGTGTTCCATTTAATGGGCGGACTGTCCTCTAACCCAACCCCTCACTAATGGACAATTGAGTTATTTTGAGTCCTTTGCTATTGCCAACAGCGCCGCAGAGAATAATGTTATACAAACTTCATTTCTCACTTGTGCAAGCCTATCTGAAGGGTAAATTCCCAGAATGAGGATATCCGGATGCAGTTAGAATTTTGATAGATTTTGTCCCAGGATTCCCTCTTGGGGGCCTGTACCGATTTATATTCACATGTGTGAGAGTCCTCTGTGACCGCACAGCACGCACAAGAGTGTGGTTGCCTTCCAGAAATAGCCACAGACTAGATTATTAAACTTTGGGATTTTTTTTTAAGAGACAGAGAGAGAGGGAGAGAAGAAGGGAGAGGGAGAATCTTAAGCAGGCTCTGCACTCAGCACCAAGCCCAACGCTGGGCTTGATCCCGCGACCTTGGGATCATGACCTGAGCTGAAAACAAGTGTCAAAGGCTCAACTGAATGAACCACCCAGGTGGCCCTAAACTTGGGGGTTTTTTTGTTTTTTGTTTTTTGCCAGACTGATAAGGAATGGTATCCCAGTGTGGTTTCCCTGATTTTCATTTCTTCTGAGTTTGAGCTTCTTTTCATATGAGAAGCCACTTCTATTTACTTTTCTGGGAACTGTCAATTCATATCCTATGCCTATTTCTATTAGGTTGTTGCTTCTTTTAATTTTTTATTGTCTATTTATTTATTTTTAACATTTGTTCACTTTTGAGAGACAGAGTGTGAGTGAGGGAGGGACAGAGAGAGAAAGACACACTCACAGAATCTGAAGCAGGCTCCAGGCTCCGAGCTGTCAGCACAGAGCCCAACGCGAGGCGTGAACTGAAGGGCCATGAGATCATGATATGAGTCGAAGTCTGACGCTTAACCGACTGAGCCCCCTAGGCACCCTGGTAATTTGAATGAATTTCCAAATATGGTTTATTAATTAGAGAGATGACCCTTTGCCTATGACCTGAGTTGCAAATATTTTCCTCTAGCTTGTCATTTGTCTTACGACTTGATTTATTGTGTTTTGCCTTGTAAAAGTTTTTGGATTTTTAGGTAGTTGACTTTAACCAATCTTTTCTTTTTATGGCTTTTTGGGTTTGAGTCATGGTTAGACTTTTCCCACTATGAGATTATAGATTCTCTGCTGCCTTTCTCTAATGCTCTATGGGTTTGTTCTGATTTTTTTTTTTAATATTTAAGTTTTCGATCCCTTTGGACATTATCCTCAGCAAGGTACTCAATGTGACATACAGATTTAATTTTTTTTCCAGTTGGTGACCGAGTGGTCCTAATACTGTTTATTAGAGCCCATTCTCCACTTTGAGATGCCGCTGTTATCAAATACTAAATGACTGTCCATTGAGTCTATTTCTGGACAGTCTATTTCAGTCCATTGGTCTGTTTGTCTTCTCCTGCACCCAAGTCAAGTTGTCTTTAAATATCACCTATAGTAGTGAAGTTAGTGGTGTCCTCTTCTCCCGCACCCTGAAAAGTTTCTTGGTATTCTTCTCCCTCTTTTTTTTTTTCCTGAGGGTGGGGAACCTCAGGGAATCTCATAGGACTTATACTCTATAGGAGAACACACAATAAATAATATTAATGTGTCGGGACACCTGGGTGGTGCAGTCGATTAACCTTCTGACTTCGACTCAGGTCATGATCTCACAGTTTGTGGGTTCGAGCCCCGCGTTGGGCTCTGTGCTGACAGCTTGGAGCCTGGAGCCTGCTTCGGATTCTGTGTCTCCCACTCTCTCTGACCCCTCCCCTGCTAACACTCTCTCTCTCTCTCAAAAATAAATAAATAACATAACATAACATTAAAAAACAATAATTACATATCACTTGGTAGTGCCAAGAAAAACAGTAAAGCAGATAAAAGGACAGAAGGCAAGGGGGGAGTAGTGCCCCAATGAGCGGCCAAGGAAAGCTCCCGGGTGAGGTGCATCCACCTGCCTGGAGGCACGGAGGCCACGGGGACCTGGGGAAGACATTCCTAGCAGGACCAAGGACAAATGCAAAGGCCTGAGCCAGGAGCATGCTCTGCGTGTGCTCGGAGGGGAGAGTGGGAGGCGATGAGGTAGATCATGCAGAGCCCTTGCAGGTCACAGCAAGGACACTGGCTTTTCCTTTGAGATGGGGAGCCATGGGAGGGGACTGAGCAGCATAGTGACACGTCCTGACCTCCCTTTTAACAGGATGGCTCAGGTTGCGGTGTGGAGAACTGACTGTACAGGTGAGGGCAGCAGCGGGGGGCAGGGAGTGGGGGGGTGGGCAATAGAATTTGGGATGGGTGAGTGGATTGTAACTCAATTTCCTCGTCCATCTCCCCCACTAAACTGTGAGCTTTACAAGGACAGGCACGAGCTTATTCAGTGATCTATGCACTGAGTAGGCATGGGTAAGCATTTGTGGAAGAAGGGAGGGAGGGAGGAGAGACTGGAGGAGACAGGAGAGGCAGAGTCCCCTGCGGAATGGCTCTGCAAAGGCCACAGACAGGAGAGGGAGCAGATGTGATGACGGAGCCGGCTCCCCAGCAGGGATGGAGGCTGAAGGGGGTGGAAGCCAGGAAAGCTAGTCCCCCCAAGCCGGTGTCCACCCAGCCCGGATCTGTGACCCCCACCAAGGATGGGCTATGTGCAGTTTATGCTGGAGTTTGACTACCACAGGGACCCTGAAGGGGGCTCTGTTCCTCAAGGTGAGAGGGGGTTCTAGGGTGAGGTAGCCTGGGAGAGAGAGCAGCTTTCCTTAATTCAAGCACACTGAGGCCCTGGAAAGGGACAATTTGTCCTCTTTACAGATGATAAATTGAGGCTTCAAGAAGGAAAGGAATTCACCCAAGGTCACAGAGCAAATAAGCAGCTCAGCCCAGTTTCAGGGGCTTGGTGTCTGTGAGACACCTCCTTGGCCACTGCCTAATTTTGGTCTGGGTTCCTCTGCAGTTCAGGGGAGCGACAAGGTGCAGAAGGAGGAGGTGACTCCTGGCATTCAGCCAGCCCTTAGCTGCTGCCCCACTGGAGGTAGGACCCAGCTGTAGGGAACATGAGAATGGGGCCCTTCAGGACTTGATGCTTTGAGCAGAATGGGCCTCGGAGCGCAGCAGGTACATAAGAGGCACCGAGCTAAGGGGCGGAGGAAAGAGGTTGGGCTTTGAAGTATGTCTTGGCCTTGACACTATCTCCCTGTGTGACTTTAAGTAACTAGCATCTAGCCAGAAACCTCAGTTTGTGCACCTGTAAACTGGGAACAGCGTCTCTTCCTTACAGGGCTGGCATGCAGTTGATGAGGCAACAGGAGTCCAGTGCTACCTGAAGGTGCTTCCTTCCTGACCTTCCCCCACCCAGACCAGGGTGCTGGTGTCCCTGTCCCCAGCAGAGACTGATCCACTGCTCCTGGGTGAAAGGGAACAGGAATTGTGACAGTGTCTCAAGTCCCAGGCCTATGAGTGGATCCAGGCTATGGGGGTCTGGCCAGCGCTGGTGTCTTTGTGCCCTATCAGGGCCAGGTGAGCCTGCAAGGGCCCTTAGGACAGCTGAGTCGTCCCTGACTCTTCACCAGGTATCTCAAAGTGCTTGCTCACTCTGGGACTCAGTTTGAGGGAATCTCTCAAGCACTGGTGGGGGTGGGCAGGAATAGGAGGCCTTCTTTTGGGCAGATGGAGTAGGCTGCTTCGATAGTAGCGAGCTCCTGTCTCTGAGGTATGTAAGCAAAGACTGGACAAGCACTGGGCAAGGAATCACTCATCAATGGACATTAGATAGTGGCCAGAACATGGGTACGTGATATGGTAGGCGATGGTCAAGGACTTCCAAACTGAGATCTGAAGGATAAAGACGAGTTAAGTAGGGAAGAGAAGCATATTTAGGTCTGAGATAACAGCAGGTGCAGTGCCTAAAGGCAAGAGAGAGCCCTGCATTTTGAAGGAGCTGAAAGTTTAGCGTGGCAGGAGGGTAGGAAGTGGAGGGCAGTGGCTGAGTTGAGTGATATCAAAAGTCACCGGTCCTCATCTAAAAGGGGACCCCTTTTAGGGCTCAGTATCCACTCTGTCCCATGAGGAGCAAGAATGAGGAGTGAGCCAGGTGAAAGAAAATGGGGCAGAGAGGGAATAATCTGTGCAAACACCCAGAGAAGAGGGAAGACAGCTGAGAGCAGCTCAGTCTGGCTGCAGCCCAGCTGGGAGTGGGGGAGGTGTGACTGAGACCAGAGACCCAAGTATGGCCTTGTGGGTCTTGCTGAGTTGCCTGAGGGCCATTGGCAGACCCTAAAGGGTTTTTTTACATGATGGTTGGGGGCGGGGGGGGGCATGCGGTGGTGGTGGTGGTGGTGGTGGTGATGACCCAACCCCAGTAGAAACATTGAGGAAGGTTGTCTGGGATGCATCTTTAAGGTCCCTGGAGACCCTAAGACCCCACAGAAACTTTGGGGAGTCCAACTCTCTCAGGCATAACCTCAGAGGCATCTCAAGGAGGATGAGGAAGTTCATCTGTCAGAGGAACCTCATAGAAGTCAAGTGACACCTGGAGGTGGGGTCTGGTCTCAGTTCATCACGGATTCAATGACTCAGTAAATCTAAGCTCTCAGAAGAGAGGGACCGGAAGGACGGTCTCTCAATATACGATGGGGACGTGAGCCCCTCCCCCAGAGGTTCAATGAAATTGCTCCAGACCACAGAGCAAATCGGTGGCAAAGTCAGGGTCAGGGAGAAAGAAGCTAGTATCTGCTAAGCGCCTAGTATGTGTCAGCCGTGCTAGGCACTTCATACACCACGTCATTTAACGCCAAGTACAGTTTCATTTTGCAGATGAGCAGACTGAGGTGCAGATGGCATAACTCGTGCCAGGTCATGAAGAGCTAGGGCTGGAAACCAAGACTCCTCATCCTGCAGCACTTTCTCGGGCTGCGTTTAAGAAGGAAGGGGGCAGGGAGGGGGGCGTGTCTAGGAAAGTGAGGGTAGGGTGGGGCTGTATTTCTGGGACTTTCCTCTCTGAGGTCTGAGGCCTCAAATGGCTGCGCTCCAGTGGGTGCCCCTAGGCTTGGCCGCACTATCTGCCCCGCCCGCTGCGGGGAGCGGTCTACACACAGATCCCATCTCCCCGTAGAACCGCATGAGCCTCGCCAAACGCTCGGCGCGACGTGAGCGTGCCCCGGAGTAGCCCGGCGCGCCGAAGCTGGTGCCGCTGCTGCGACACAGCCTCGCGGCCGTCTACGCGGACGTCTCGCCGCACTCCACCGCCTTTTTGCTCCCAGCGCCGCTACTCCCGACGGCAGCGAGCGCAGTGTGGCTGCCGTCGCCCCGCGCCAACCAATCGGGAAGCAGAGGTGTCGTCTGGACACGCCTCCCTGTGACGTCACGCGGCCGCCCAGGAAGCCCCGCCCAGTGGCCTTACCTGGGAAAGGCCTTGAGGGGGCCAGGGGTTGTAGGGGGGAAAATAACTCCCATGTGAATCGCACACATTATACCTGCCCTGAGACATACAGGCAGGGCAAATAGTTTCCTATTTTTTAAAATGTGTTTATTCACGGAGTCGCTCTTCAACCACCCATCCATCCGTCTGTCCATCCATCTGGACCATCCACTCAACCATAGCTATTGGGCACCTCCTGTGTGCTAGGATCTGAGCTGGGTGCTGGTGATAAATAACGATGAACCTTGTGCTTGTGTTCACGGAGCTCGGAGTCTAGTGAAGAAATCTGACAGTAACAAATGCTTATACCAATCATGCTTTTATTACAATCGTGATCCATTCTAGGAACATAAGGTACAGGCTGCTGGGATAACAGAGTGTTTAATTTAGATTGGGGGCTCGGGTCTCTGGAGAAGTTACATTCGAGCTGACTCCTGAAGCAACAAAAGTGTTCCAGGCAGAGAGAAGAGCTTGTGGGAAGGCATTGAGGTTGGCAGGCACTTAGAGGGTTCTGGAAAAGAAAAAGAGGCCAGTATGGCTGGAAACGAGTTGGGGGAGGGGAAGAAAGGTGAGATAAGACTCTGGAGCTTTGGAGGAACAGATGATTCAAGACCTTGACGTCCAGAGAAAGGGAGTAGAATTTTATTTTAAGTGTGATGGGCCGCTACTGGAGGATTTGAAGCGGGATAGGGGGGTGGGGTGGGGGGAGGGAGGGCATTGTCACTTTGTTTGGCTTGGTTTTAAGATCTTCCTTGCCCTGTGTGGATAATAAACCAGAGTGGACACAGTGAGACCCATTAGGAAGACCTTGTAGGTGTCCTCTAGGCCTGAACTAGTGATGAGAGAGGGCCATGTGGGTGGAGAATCGTGAACAGACTCCAGAAATAATTAGGAGAGAGGATCTACGGGCTGCCTGGTTGCTGGACTGAGTGCTGGGGGTGGGGGGGTAGATGGGGGGTACTGTTCTAGAAAGACTGTCGAGATTCAAATCTTGCCCCTGCCACTTGCTAGCTGTTTATTTTAGGGAAGTCATTTAACCTCTCTCTGCTTTGATTTCTTCATTTATAAGACAAGGATTCTAATAACACCCAAGAGGGTTGTTGTCAGGATTAAATGAGTTATAACCGTAAAACCTTAGATCTGGAGGTGTGGGACTGGGCTCTGAGGCTCAGTACTTGGACTTGGGGCTGAGTGCCTGGGCCTGCTTCTTGGAGTAATCAAGCCTCCGTTTCTTTACTGGCCTCATGCAAAGGAACCTGCCCCTAAACTGACTCTCCTCTCCGTGGCTTCATGGCACATGAGAAGGGTGTGAACCTACCGGTCTTCACTGTTTGCTCCATGGAAACCTCAGAGGAGAGGGAAATAGAAAGATGCTCTGGGCCTCTTAATAGGGCCTTTCTGGGACCCCTCTCTTTCCCCCCAAGCCGAGAAGCTCACGCTCCCTTATCATCTGCCCCTCCCCCCACAGCCATCTGCTTAAAGGAAGTGGCTCTTTAGTTCTTCACAGGAAGCCACAGGCCTCCTCTGCTTCAGCTCCCTCCAGCTACTGCCGACCCAGGCCCCCTTCAAGGCTGAGTCCAGAGATGCCCTGTACCTGGTATCATTCTCTGCTACCCAGTCAAGGAGACTGTTCTTTTCATTTCCTTGTGTGGACTGTTCTTTTCATTCCCTTTACATCTCTGTGGCCCAGGTCTGGAAGCACAGGCTGCAGACCTGGAGATGAGCCCTGATTGCAGGGAGTCCTGAATGCTGCGCTCGGGAGTTTGGAGATCCGAGCATTTGAGGACTAAGGGCCTGCAAGGGGGAGGAGGAGCAGGCCCCGCAGGGATCCTCAGGACTGACCACTCCTGTGAGCTTCAGGAGCTCCTGCTGTAAAGCAAGGGCTGCGTCTGATTCACTTTGGTCTTCAGCATCCATGGTGTCTGCCCCAGGGAGAGCGGCTGGTAATCGGGGAGCGGCTAAAGGATGAGGAGGGCAGAGGGAGATTCAGGGTGGGACTGTACTGCCACCTGGTGGCCACAGTGGTACATAGCACTGTTGAACGGTAGGAGGCCGACCCTGAGAGGGAGGGAGTGAGGGGACTTTCCAGGGTATGGGGGCCAGGAAAGCCCTTGAAGAATAAAAGAAACTCCTACGGATTTTATTAAAGAGAAAGACACTTCCAACTTGAGGCCTTGGGAAAGACGTTCTAGGTCTAGATGAGAGTCCCACCCCTCCCCTCCTCCATTTCACAGACTATGACACTGAGGCCCAGAGAAAAATGATGAGGACAGAGGACCTCAATGTTGTTTTCCATCAAGTCAGCCACACAGATGGGATCTATTTTTGGACTTGCCTTAGGGTGTGGTCCCAGAGTGCGGAACTGCCCTGCTGGCTTCTAGTCACCCTCATTTGTGACCAAACATGGCATCTTTCGGCACCATCACCCACCTTAGTCACCGAAGTTGGCACCACAAGGTGGCTTTTGGCAGCTTCTAAAAATAAAATCCACGCTCAGAGGGCCTGGATCAGACAGGACCGAGAGGATTCCGAACCGTGTGCTTCAGACTCAGCAGTTTTAGGCCAGGAAGTACCTCAGAGACCAGAATGTCTGAGCCCCTTTGTTATAAAAGCAAGGAAGCTAAGACTCAGAGAGGCGCCCCCACACTTGCTGGGCCAGGACTCAGCTTTTGGTCTGTCTGAAGGCCACTGCCAAGGAGGGGTCTAAAGGTGCATTAGCATCTCCTGACTTGTTGCCATTAGTGAATTCGGGTTTGTGTTCATCTTTCCGCCTCACACTTTGTAGAGAAGATGATGTGGTCCATGATGGCTAACAGGGGCCAGGATGGGTGTAAGGAGAGGGGGGCAAATAGGTGGTGACAGGGAAGGAGAAGGAGTCCGTAGACACTTTGGGGGGCTCCTAGTTTGTGCACTGTGGGCTCCAAGGAGGTAGAAACTGGGTCTCTTTTCACCACGGTGTTCTAAGCAGCTGGCATAGCGCCTGACTCTGACTGAGTGCCCAGGAAATGCCTGCAGTGTGAAAGCAAGGAGTTACCCTGCACAGACCCAAGGGATCTGTGGTAAGAAGAGTGTCCCCTTAGAGATGGGTAATTTTCAGCGTCATTCAGCCTGAGAAGTGCTGAGGCCTCAAATCTGAAATCCTGGGGGCAGAGCTGTCTCTCTCTGGCCTTGATGCTGTTCAGGGGAATAACTGCAGGGGTGGGTGGGGGTGGGGGTGTATATGCTCCTGGGATCAGGACGCTTATCCTTGGGAGCAAGGAAGAATAGGGTCTGTGAGTTCCAGAAAGTAAGCCCTGGCCCCAAAGTCACACGATCTAACTCCTGGTTGCTATTTGGCTATTTCCTCTCTGCTTTCTGCTCTAATCTTACAAAGGTGGAAACTGAGTTGCCTGAAGTGAAGGAACTCGTGTTAGGTCCGTAGGACTCCAGAGGGAATTCCTAACTACTATGCCCCACTGCCTTATGTGAAAACCCCTGCCTCATCTATGCTGGAGAATGCTGAGTAAGAGGTTAGGGGGCCTGTGTTTACTCAGACCACGGTGTTAAAAGGGGTTCAGGTCCCCGATCCCCAGGCCTAGATGGTAGTGACAGTGGGTATTATCAAGGGTCCCCCAGGAAAAGAACAAGAGGTCCAGTCATCCTTCCCATGAATACTGGGGAAGGGGAAGGGACAGGCAGATAGCAGGATGAACCTCAGGTTCAAGTCTACCCACATCTATTAGCACCTATATGGGGCCTGTGCCAGGCACTGGGGAGAAAAGATAAATTAGGGACAGCGCTCTCTCTGAAAGTGTTGAGGGACACACACTTATGTCTCTGGGATGTCAACCTTATAGACAAACTGGGGTGCAGGCTTCAGTAGAGTCGGATGCTTGAGACCTCACCTTCCTCTGTAGGCAGAAGTCTGCTGTGTGCCGGTCCCTGGATGGCCCCAGCCGAGATGGGGCTCTGCAGAGGCCCTATGGTAAGTATCGGGGGACACAGCCCAGCTTTTGCTCTTGGACACAAGCCATGAAGAGCGTGTGTGGCGCAGGTGGCACCTCTATGGCCTGTGTGCCTCTTCCAGGAGCAGTGCTTCTCCGGGGCCTGGGACAAGCCAGCGGGGGCAGACAGCTGCCACCTCCAGAGATGGCATTAGATCTGGGGGCAAGAGCAAGCAGGATAGGACCTCTCACCCACCCCCATACACATTGCTAGCTGAAGAAGCTTTTCTGGGTTATAAGTGGGGTGACGCGGGGGAGGCCCGAGGACGGCCTACGTGGCCCTTTTTGTGACGAGATGTTGTGGCTCGCACGTGACCCCTTCCCAGGCATGCAGACCTCCCAGGAAGGCTGGGCTGCCGTGGAAGCTGGTGTGCCCACTCACAGACCAGAACCGGCCCTGTCTTGACTGCCATTTGCTTTCGAGGGCCTCTTTGCCCCCCGCCGACCCAGGTCCAGGCAACCCAGGTTCACCTGGGCGGGCCCCGCTAACTTCAGATCTCCCCCAAAGGTTTGGTCTGGCCTTCCTTTCCCACTCGGAAGGTGTAAAGCCTTCATATGCCAACTGTCCGCTTGATCCCCCGGAGTTCTTAGAGGGAAGGAGAACCTTGCTGAGGTCTGTTACACACTCTCCGCAAGGCAAAGGTCTGGCCTGTGTTCTCCACCTAAGGGAGACCACTCTAGTGCTTCTCCAGCAAACGGGGATCCGGCTTCTCCATCTCTGCCTCATCAGAAAAGTAGCTGGAAGCTTCTCCCACTGAGAACAGACTGAGCTCTGCCCCCCCAGGCACCCTGTGAAATTGAGCCTGAGCGTTTGCGCTGTGGCAGGAGGCTCTGCTGGGAAGGAATCCCAGAGCAGGGGATGCCGGAGCTGGGTTATGAGCTTCCGGAGGACATTCTAGGCAGAGAGATGTGCTCTCAGCATGTGCTGAGGCCCAGGGACAAAACCACCTGGCTGTGTCCCAGGAGCCGTGGTTGGCTTTAGGGGAGAAGAGGGTTGGAGGTGTGTGCGTAAGGTAAATGGGAGCCCGATCTTGTTGGGTTTCCCGTCGTAAGGGAGACTCACAGAAGGACATAGTGTTTTCTGATAGAATTTTATTCTTTTTTTTTTTTTCCACTTAGGATGAGTGCGACAGAGAAAACTCTCGACTACAACTGGAAGGAAGGGTTTCCTGGGAGCCTCGGGCTACTCCTTCTCCTCCTCCTCATGCCCTTCCTCCCTGCTATTTTCAAGGTGTTTGTGGACAGTGTAGCCCAGAAGGGCACCAATCTTGCCCATGAGGGCACTGCCACCAGTAGCCCCTGTAAAACAAATACAGTCAGGTCACTTGGGGCCCAGGCACCGGGCCTGGGAATCCAAATGTCTGGAAAACATTAGTTAAGTCCAACCTCTTCATTTCCAGTTAGAGAAACAGAGGCCCTGAGAGGGGACAGGCGTTCTACAAAGTGAATCCTATTTCCCCCTTGACTCGCCATCTCAGATCAGAGATCTGTTTCATAGAAGAAAAATACACAGGGGTGCCTGCGTGGCTCAGTCGGTTAAGTATCCAATATTGGTTCAGGTCATGATCTCACAGTTTGTGAGTTCAAGCCCCGCAGGGGGCTCACTGCTGTCAGTGCAGAGCCTGCTTTGGATTCTCTGCCTCTCTCTCTGCGCCTCCCCTGCTCATGCTCTCTCTCAAAAATAAATTTAAAAAATTTTTAGGGGCGCCTGGGTGGCTTAGTCGGATAAGCGTCCGACTTTCGCTTAGGTCATGATCTCGCGGTTCGTGGGTTCGAGCCCCGCGTCGGGCTCTGTGCTGACTGCCAGCTCAGAGCCTGGAGCCTGTTTCAGTCTGTGACTCCCTCTCTCTCTGACCCTCCCTGCTCACGCTGTCTCTCTCTCTCTCTCTCTCCTAGAAATAAATAAAAATATTTAAAAAAAAATTTTTTTAAATGCTGATTAAAGAAAAATACACAAATAACAGCTCATCTTTTTCATGTCTGCAGTGAACACATTGTGTTATTAATAATGCTAATAACAGCCACCTTTGTGGAGACTTCCCTGTGAGGGTGGGGGGTTCACAAGTAAGAGATTTTATCCTCATCACAACCCTGTGATATGCATGAGCACAAGAGTCTTACAGCACATTACAGCACAGGACTGTTCCTAGCCTGGCCCACACCCCTTACCCCCCACTGCTGGGGTGTGGTTTGGCCTGTGTCTTTCCTTCTGCCCCCTCTGAGAAGGGCTCTGTTCTTTTGGGCTGGTTCTCTGAGCTTTTGTCATCCAGAGTTGAGAGCAGATGGAAGGTTCAGGAAGGCAGAGGGGAGTCTGTCGGGGACAACTTTTCTCTAGATTTTGAAGGCCTCAGAGAGAGAGAGAGAAGAAAGGAATGAGAAAGAAAGGGGTGGAGGAGAGAAAGAGAGAAGTAAATGCACATTTTTAATTAAAAACATTTAAAAATTTTTTGAATGTTTATTAATTTTGAGAGAGAGAGAGGGACAAAGCATGAGAGGGGGAGAGGCAGAGAGAGAGAGAGGGAGACACAGAATCGGAAGCTGTCAGCACAGAGCCTGACATGGGGCTTGAACTCACTAACCATGAGATCAGGACCTGAGCTGAAGTCTGACGCTTAACTGACTGAGCCATCCAGGCACCCCCTCCCCCAATTTTTTTTTTACCCATTGTGGGCCTCAAACTCACGACCTAAGATCAAAAGTCTCATGATCCCCTGACTGAGCCAGCCAGGCACCCGGGTGCACATTTTTTTAGAAGGGTCATTCTGAACTCTCTCTATAGCTATTCCTTTCATGATGTCCAAGAAATGCAATTCAAGACCAGGGTTGGTATGAGATGAATTGAGTGGGTCGCTCCACCACCTTTCTTTTTTTCTTTCCTTTTTTTGATGTTTATTTATTTTCAAGAAAGAGAGAGATAAAATGAGCAGGGGAGGGGCAGAGAGAGAAGGAGACACAGAATCTGAAGCAGGCTCCGGCCTAGAAGCACAGAACTGAGATTATGACCTGAGCCGAAGTTAGGTGCTTAACCAACTGAGCCACTCAGGTACCTCCCCCCTCCTTTTTAAAGTTTATTTATTTTGAGAGAGAGAGAGCCAGAAAGAGAGGGAGAGAGAGAGAATCCCAAGCAGGCTCTGCATCATTAACACAGAGCCAAATGTGGGGCTCAAACTCATGAACTGTGAGATCATGACCTCAGCTGAAGTTGGACACTTAACTGGCTGAGCCACCCAGGTGCCCCTCCATTTTTTAAAGATTTTATTTATTTTTAAATTTTTAAATGTTTAATCATTTTTGTGAGAGAAAGAGACAGAGAGACAGAGCATCAGTGGGGGAGGGGCAGAGAGAGAGGGAGACACAGAATCCGAAGCAGGCTCCAGGCTCCTAGTTGACAGCACAGAGCCGCACAGGGTCAGCCAGAACCAACTAATGGTGAGATGGTGACCTGAGGTGAAGTCCCACGCTTGACTGACTGAACCACCCAGACGCCCTACGATTTTATTTTTAGGTAATCTGTTCACCCAATGTGGAGCTGGACTCACAACCCCCTGAGCCAAACAGGCGTCCCTCTCCACCACCTCTCTTTGCCACTCTGGTTGTCTGAGTTTGAGCAGATTCATAAAATGTTACATCGAGGATGGTCATCCCTGTTAACAGATGAGAAAACTGAGGCCGGCTAACAGATGAGGAAACTGAGGCTTATTCCGATATGGCCAAAGCATCAGTGAGGCACCTGGCTTTAGTGGCTAAAAGCGAGGAGTCAGACTAGGTTCTAATCCTGGCTTTAGTCCTAATTAACTGGGAGAATTTGAGTGAATTACTTAACTCATTGCCTCAGTTTCCCCACTGCATGATGGAGATGTAAGAATGTCCGACTCCTAGACTCACCTGGCCCTGGCATCCCCGCCCAAGGACCCGGCCGCCCACTCACCGAGGCTCTGCAGTCCGGCCACCAGCCCCCCGGCGGGCACACCGCCCCCGTTCGCCACGGCGGAGCAGCTCATCAACCAGGCAGCCACGGAGTTGGCTGCGATGCCGGTGCTCATGAAGCCCAGAGCGGGCAGCCCCGCGGCCAGGAGCCCTGTTGGAAGGGGGAGGAGGTGAGGGAGCGCCCCCAGCAGGGGCGCGCCCACCTTCCCGAGCTTTCCTCCCCCTGGACCCACCTCCTCCGACAGCCATGTAGGTCAGGGCGCCCCAGAACCCGGAGCCGCTGTCCTTTGAGCGCTCTTCTTTTGACTGTCTTCTTTTGCCTATCAGGAGGGGACAAAGTGGAATGCGGAGCAGGCTTCCCTATACTGTGCCTGATGCTCAGGACCACCCCCATCCTTCCATTTCGGGGAGCCTCGCTGAAGGGAAGAGACTTCATCCAAGGCGCGGTGCCTGGCACATCACTGGCACGGAGTACATTTCGGTGGAATGGACGAATTGATATGTAAGGATTCGAATCTGGGACTCTGGCAACAGTGACCTGGAGCTGTCCATTGTAATAGCTCTTCTCGGCTCGGAACCAGGTTTCCTGAAACTCTACGCTGGGATTCTGAAACTCGGTTTCTTTATCCCACAGCCCCCCCCTCCCCCCCCCCCCCACTTGCACCAGGACGCTTACCTGCCTCCACCCCGCCGCAGGCGAAGAGCAGCAGATAGCACAAGAAGAGCGATACCACCTTCTGCCGCATGGTGGCGCCGCGCGCAGGTTTCGTGACTGGCCCAGAGAAGAGAGTAGGGGTGGGGCGGTGAACGGGGCCGTGGTGGTGGGGGTGGGGTGGCGGTGGGGTGTTTGGGGGGTGGGGGCGGTGGGGTGTTTGGGGGTGGAGGCGGTGGGGTGGGGGATGAGGTGGTGGGGGTGAAGGGTGGTGAAAGGGTGGTGGACGGGGCGGTGGGGGGTGGGGAGGTGGGGGGTGGAGCGGTGGACGAGGTGGGGGTGGGGGATGGAGGTGGGGGGTGGGGGATGGAGGTGGGGGTGAGGCGGTGGGAGGGTGAGGGGTGGTGGAAAGGGTGGTGGAAGGGGCGGGGGAGGGGGTGGGGGATGAGGGGGCGGGGGGTGGTGCGGAGATGAGTCTTCAGAGCCCCTTTGGACCCACGTGGTTGTTTTCCCTTCCTATTTGAGGAGGAGTCCATAAAAAGCAGCGAGGTGCTCTGGACTGAGACCAGGACCCCTCTAAGGAGCCGTGGGCTTTCAGTTTCCTCGTGGCAACAACAGTCACACAGCAAATTGTTGCAGCCTAGACTCATGCCCAAATCCACACTTTTTAAAAATGTTTATTTTTGAGAAAAGGGGGAGGGAAGGGGCAGAGAGAGAGGGAAGACAGGATGCCAAGCAGGCTCTGCCGTGACAGCAGGGAGCCTGATGCAGGGCTCCAACTCACTAACCTGAGCCCAAGTCTGAGCTTAACTGACTCAGCCACCCAGGCACCCCCAAAACCCACACTTTTAGCAACCACTCCGATAACTTCATCTACCCTCAAAGATGAACTCATTGTCACGTTAGATCTTGCGTTAAATGGGTCTCAGACATGGCCCAGTCCTTTGGGCAGGTAAGGTAGCTTGATCTCGGTTTTACGTGACAAGCTAAAGCCCAAAGAAGTGAAGTGCTAGAGTTAAGGCCATAGATTGCTGCCTTGATACCTACAACCTAAGTCTGGGGTTTGGCAACACCCCCCCCAAAAGGCCCCAACCCACTTCCTCAGACCAGTCTTAGCCCAGGGCACTATAGGGGACCCACGAGTATAGCCTCCCTGAAGAATGGTGTCCTGCTCCCGGGGCATAAGGCTCACAGGCAGGCAGCCTGGCAAAGGTTTGGCAGCTCTACATCCACATTTCCTGGCTTCTGGGTTTACCTTGGAGGAGGGGAGAGGAGGAGTCTTCCTTCCCGGAGCCTGATGGTAGATGTAGATGGGAACAGCAGTGAGGTTATAGCTCTGGGGCTGAAGGCTGGCTTTTTATAGTCCCGTTTGGATTGTTTCCTCTCCTCCCCAGCCGGGCAAGCAACCAATCCTCATCAGACTTTCCATTTCCTGCACTCATTCTGTAGTTTCTTTTCTCCTTTTCCTCCAGCTCTGCTCAGTGACGGAATCTCTACTGTATCCATTAACAGGAACTTGTAATGCAAGCCAGGGATTTTCTGAATAGCTAAGAGTATTCAAAGCAGATCATGCTAGAGCGAGGTCTGTGGTCCTGCCGGGCTTAGTGAAGCCGGAACGCCAGGTCCTCTGGGGCACAGAGAGCTTCCACAATTCAACTCAGTTCATAATCATGCCTACCATTTATTGAGAACTTTCTGCATCCTGGAACCCTTCATGAGACCATAGATGTGAGTTAAAGGAGAGGTGTCAGATCAACAGAGTTAGATGCCATGGGAGTCCTAGCTGTCTATTCATTTGATTTACTTCTGCCTTCTGAACCCTATGAGCCCAGCCCTGAATTTACCACTTCCATCATATTGGATTGCTGCGCTGCCTGTCTGATACCATCTGGCTGAAGACATACAGCTACCTGGCATCCAGAGGTACAGTGGGATGTGACACATCCAGGACCAAGTTTACTAACCTGGATGTAAATTTAAAAATAATAATAAATAATAGAAAAAAAGTGGGAGAGAAGCACCTGGGTGGCTGAGTCAGTTAAGTGTCCAACTTTGGCTCAGGTCATGATCTCATGGTTCAGTTTGTGAGTTCGAGCCCGGTGTTAGGCTCTTTGCTAACAGGAGCCTGCTTCGGATTCTGTGTCTCCCTCTCTCTCTGTCCCTCACCCGCTCGTGCTCTGTCTCTCTGTCTCTCTTTCAAAAGTAAACATTTTAAAAAAGTGGGGAGAAAGAGGACCTTTTGTTCAAATGGACCATGGTGAGTATGTTTACTCCAGAATCTCAGGGCTCCTCACTGCAACTCTCTCCTTTTT